>JAIWYQ010000003.1:2928304-4392456 GCA_022818035.1 Armillaria solidipes
CAAATGTCAAAGATTCACGGCCAACTTCCGGAAGTAATCTCGTGGGTCTACGCTCGTGTTAGCTGATAACCACGACCACTGTGCAAGCAATAATCTGACCTTGACCGGGGTTGGCCTTTGTTGCGAGAGTACGACTCCTCCGCGACATGGAGAGGAATAAAGGATAGAGGAGGACACTGTAAGAGTTTGACGTGGGATTTACTACGTGCCAGAGGTTCTTTGGTTGGCGAGCCGTGATTGATGGTATGCCATTGCGTTAATGGTTGTCGTGGCTTGACCCTGACGGGACCATCCGCGTCGGACCGTTTCGTTTTCGGAGCAAAAGATGTGCCTCGAGGAAAGGGCGTGGTTTTCTTGGGATCAACGAGACTCCACTGACGACGGTTGCTGCTCTTTCTATCATCAGCGGCAACTTGAAATTGGAGCGGTCGACGGGCGTCCACTATGTCTTGCATGAAGCTATCAGAAGGCTCTACGCCAGTTGCGACGGCAGCTTGGAGCAATCTCTGTCCAACACTTTTCTTCGAACCTCTGCGCTGGGGTGAAGGCGCATATTCCGTATCTCGAGCCCGACGCTTCGACCTATACCGCTTTGCCCATGTTTTCGCAGCTGTCGTTGTCAGAAAATCGTGAACGGAGACTTGCTGTTCCATGGCTGGTGATGCAATAGGCGACGGTATGCGTTCTTCAACTTTAGGGTGAAGAGCAGGAGAGGCAGGCAGCGCGTTCGGAATGGGTTCTGTCTTGACTGGCGGCTCTGGGGTTGCGTAGAAGCCAAGACAAGGATCCACAGCGTATCGTTTGCGTTTTCGTCGAACCTGAGCGACAAGTCAAAGGTGCAAAAGAATAGAGAAGAATATTGTTTACCACGAAATCACGACCTTCATTCTCCATTTCGACAGATTGGATGCCGACAAGTGACGGACGTGCTGGTATTTGGTTAAGCCGCCTTTTCTCGATCTGCTTTTAACGCTTTTAACCACCACCATGGATCAATTTCACCTTCAGATCCTCAGTGATCTTCATCTCGAGGTCGAGCGCCCAGACGAGCCTCTGTATGCCTACGACTTCCCCGTCAGCGCACCCAATCTTGCTCTGCTAGGAGACATTGGCTGGACAAGAGACGACCGACTGTTTGATTGGCTGCGAGCCCAATTAGCGCGCTTCGAGATGGTGTTCTTCGTGTGTGGGAACCATGAGCCATACGGCGTCGACGCTACCGTGAAGGACAGCATGGACCGACTACAAAGCTTCCAGCAGTCGTCATCAGGCAAGCTCATCGTCCTCGACCGCACCCGCTTCGACGTGTCCCCGACACTCACCATCCTCGGTTGCACCCTCTGGTCAGCTCTCGATCCAGACTGCCTCGATATCCTTTCCTGGAGTCTCACCGACTTCAAGCGCATTCATGGCTTTGATGTAGCTTCCTACAATACACTCCACCAGGTCGACTTGGCCTGGTTGTGCGAGTCTGTCGAGGCCATTCGTCGCGACGAGCCTCACCGTCGTGTTGTCGTGCTCACCCACCACGCACCCACTATCGAAGGAACTGGTGACCCAAAGTACATTGGCGGACCAACGAACTCTGCATTTGCCACCGAGCTTACCGAGCTCCCTTGCTGGGGTTCACCCGTGCACATGTGGGCCTTTGGACATACCCATTGGTGCTACGACTTTGAGCGGAAAGGTGTTAGAGTATATGCCAACCAACGTGGCTATGGCACTGGTACTACAGATTTTGATCCTAGCAAAGCGGTTCTACTGTAAAGGAGCCAGACGACTGATATTCCGAAGTTTTATGCGTAAATGCTCAGGGGAGTAACACAACAGAAGATGAAGGCCCCAACATTCGACAAGTAATAAATAAACGACCATAATCATGCCCTATTGTATAAGAATCATCCAAGCTAGAATGAAGTAGAAAAGGCTATGAAATTGTCACTTCGACACGTCTCAAATAGAGCAGAACGCATAACTTACAGTAAGGGGTAAACAGCTAATAGAATCCGCTGCGCATCGATTTTTGTTCCATCGAGGAAGTTAACAGAAGCTACGAGCATCATGCATTCAGAGTTGGCTTGGCCGAAAGAGAAACAAGACCTACCCCATACACACCAAGCCCACGCCACGAGGGCAATCGGTGCGCGCACGTAAATGATGCGCACGAAGCATGAAATCAAAGCAGCGATATCTAGCGGCGCTATGCAATAACCTAATACGCACAGACCTTGAAAGAACGAACTGCAGGAAGCCTAGTTAGTAATGTTCACATAAACCTGAGAGAAACTCACACTCGACCGCCAAGGAGCTATCACAAAAAGACTCAGTATCGGAGGTTCAGAGGCTTAATCTTACAAACCTTGGCTTGCACCGTAACCGCTAGAGCACCGAGAGAACATATTAGGATAACACTTGTGAATATACCTAATGACTGGCTGGGTGGTGCCTGCCATGAGGACACATTAAACGTGCTGAAGCTTAACAACGAGGCAGATAGAAACTTTACATACGTTCACGCTGAGCATTATTCCAAGAAACAGACAGAGTAGCAAGGGGCCCCATAGATCCCAATCCCTGGATCATTTAAGTAACAAGATAGTGTATGACGCTGAATTGAAGCACCTTAGAACTTCACGACCTGTTGCCCGACGAGGATATAGCACTTGCACAAGTTTCGAGTATATTGAAAGCAGATCTCGGGCCTGAAAAAGCATGGTGAACAGGCGGAAGCAGAAACATCTGCAGTTACTTACAATAGTAGTCAGGACCGGCTCGTCAAGCGTGTCAACACCAGAGTATCTGAATATCGCTGAGAATGTGATAGAATATTTAAATAGAGCGACATACCGTGTCTCAACTTTGATGCCGCCAACAGTCTGGCGCACTCCTGACCGAGACGCACCTCCACTTGCAGAGCTGCCTATATTCCCAGAAAGCACAGGACTAGAGACCCTTCCGGTATTCGAAGCGGGGGCCAATTGGTCAGGCTCCCTTGCACGACCTTTCCCTTTATCCGGTGGTTGTGGTGACTGCAGAGATGGATGGGTGAATCCCGGGATGCTTTCCTCATCCAAATCATCATCGTCGTCTGGAGAAAGGAATAAGAGAAGGAGTAGAAGCTCAAGACTGTGCATACCTGCTTGAATGAACTGGGAGCTCGCCGTCAGTGGCGTCGCTGCTGAATTCATCCTGCTTTCGGGTGCTGGCCACGACACGTTAAGTGCGTGTCGTGACAGATGTCACATACACATCTCGGAACGTCACGCTTATGCATATCCGAATCAGGACACTGACGCGTCGCCCTTGGTTCTTACATTCTTGTTGTGTCCTACACGCCCACCTCCCTCTATCTTCCTCATTCTTTACTCAGTTTCCGTACAAATAGCGCACAGAAATGGTTTGTTTAGCCTTTCTACATATACAAGGCATCCAATTAACCCTGATTTCTAGGGTAACCAGCCATCGGGTCTACCGCCTTCGGGCCAAGGAAATGACGGAAAAGACAAGGCGAAAGACCAGCAACCACAGAAGAAGAAATGGGAGCCTCCTCTTCCGACGAGAGTTGGGAAGAAGAAAAGACGTGGTCCATCCTCAGCTTCGAAACTCCCAGCGGTTTACCCTACAACTCGGTGTCGGCTCAAGCTACTGAAGATGGAACGCATCAAGGATTATTTGCTGTTAGAGGAGGAATTTGTGCAGAACCAGGAGCGACTAAAGCCTGAGGCTACGCGAGAGGAGAAGAATGAGGAAGACAGGTCAAAGGTGGATGACCTGCGCGGAAGCCCGATGGCGGTCGGCACAATGGAGGAGATCATCGACGACGACCATGCTATCATCAGCACCGCCTCAGGTCCTGAATTCTACGTCTCCATCATGTCCTACGTCGACAAGGACCTCTTGGAACCCAATTGCCAAGTCCTCCTCCATCACAAGACGCAATCAATTGTCGGTGTTCTACAGGATGACGCGGATCCCCTTGTCAGTATTATGAAACTCGACAAGGCGCCGACGGAAAGTTATGCCGACATTGGTGGATTGGAATCCCAAATTCAAGAAATCAAAGTATGTGGGATCACCGTTCCCTTTCTCGTATTACTCATTTTGTGCAGGAATCTGTGGAGTTGCCCCTCACACATCCCGAATTGTACGAAGAAATGGGTATCAAACCACCTAAGGGCGTCATATTGTATGGTGTTCCGGGGACGGGAAAGACGCTTCTGGCAAAAGCTGTCGCTAACCAAACATCAGCAACTTTCCTGCGTGTCGTTGGTTCTGAGCTTATTCAGAAGTATCTTGGAGACGGTCCGAAGCTTGTTCGCGAGTTGTTCAGAGTAGCAGAAGAGCATGCGCCGAGTATTGTTTTCATTGACGAAATTGACGCTATTGGTACAAAACGGTGCGTCCTCTGAGTCCTCTGAGTCATGGTTGCGACTGAGGCTGAATTTGTTCAAGGTATGACTCAACGTCGGGAGGGGAACGTGAAATTCAGCGTACCATGTTGGAGTTGCTCAACCAGCTGGATGGGTTCGATACCCGGGGAGACGTCAAAGTGATCATGGCGACGAACAGGATCGAGTCCCTAGACCCTGCCCTTATTCGACCAGGTCGAATCGACCGAAAGATTGAATTCCCTCTACCTGACGTCAAGACAAAGCGACATATCTTCAAGTAGGGTCTCGTCATGTTTCCCGCCCATTTATTCACCGCATTCCTAGGTTACATACTTCGCGTATGAACTTGAGTGCAGATGTTGACCTCGAAGAATTTGTCATGACTAAGGACGATCTTTCTGGTGCCGACATCAAAGCGGTATGTACAGAGGCCGGTTTACTTGCGCTGAGAGAGCGCCGAATGCAGGTCACCAAAGTAGACTTTACGTCGGCAAGAGAGAAGGTTAGTCCGAGAATTCGTTACCAAGGCAAGGACCTCACAACGCTTGACAGGTATTGTACCGAAAGAACGAGGGGACTCCGGAAGGCCTATATCTGTAGTATTCATGTCTTTTCTACCTTTCTGCAACGCGTAATGACAGTAATTCGAATTTCGCGTCGCGATTTGATCATGTGACGTGCGCGCTTAGAAAATTCGATAATCCTGCACCTGTCAGTGTCACAGTGTCAGTTTGAGAATCCCGTTTTCCTTTATGTCATTAAGTTGTCGACTGCGCCGCCGTCTAGCCCTTCATTATCGAAAAATTACTACGTACGCCGCTTTCACCGCTCCATGAAGTCTAGCACCGATTCCAGAATCACCTTTGGCGGCAGCAACAACCGCTGCTCAACCTCCCCGCCGGGCCTCTCCGTATTCAAGTTAACCAAGTCCTTCCTCGTCGTACAGCGTAATCCCACCTCTGTCGTTATCAGAATGCCGCCTCTAGACGTCCCATAGTCACCGAAAGCGTCTACCATTCTTCTAGGATCAAAATTCGACTCGTTCTCAATAGCAATGATATCGAACCGCGTCGACATTATCTCCTCTCTTGTCACCTGGGCCAAATTCGAGACTGTCCTTGCTATACGCTTTACCTGATCTCCAAACCGCGTTCGAAGCCCCTCTCGCGTCGACAACGACAATCTGTCCGTCGTCGGACAGCCCGCAATAAAAAGAATGTCGGACGACCAGCGAAACATGGTCTCGGAAAGTTCGTTGATGGAGTAGTCGTTAAGATAAGGATACATTGTGTGGATATGCCGGTGCGTCAAGGCCCTCCATCTGGACGACGTTGGCTGAGGTTCTGATTTTCTGGTCTTTAGAAAATGGCGCATATACTCGGAAATACCCTCTCACCAGCCATATACATGTGCGCATATATCTGAGATAGTATGCTGTCCGGTTTCGATGGGAACCCCATACAGAATGGCAGCAGCGCCCTCGCCACGCAAGTAGAGAGGCATCCTTGCAAGGCAAGCTGGACTAGCATAGGATCCTGCGAATGGTCTCTCGTCGACAGTATCCGCGCCAGATCACCACCTAGCCGAGTCGCAGTATCCTGTATAGCCTGATTCGTGGCTTTCGATGACGATGGGTATGCCTTCTTGTCGAAAGTGCAGAGCTCCGTCGCAGCCGCCGCAAATTGGAGAATTTCAGAATTGAGGTCTTGGACCGCTTGGAGCAGCTGAGCGCCCGACCAACTGTCCGTCCTCGTCATGTACACCTCTTCGCTCTTCCGTTGCGCCCTTTGCTCCTCTGATGAGAGAGATGTAGTCTCTTCCTCGACCTTCTCATCAACATCGTCTAGCTCGTCCTCCTCAACACTCTCATCACTCCGGTGGCTCTCTGCCTGGGGTCCCTGCGAGATCTTGTCAGGGCTACTTGCCCGGAGTAGATCTCTCGTCTCCTTCAACGACTTCTCAAGCGTCATGCAACGCGCCTCCAGCCTCGACACCTCCAGCTTTGCCCGCACAAGCTCTTTCCGCGTATCTTCCAATTCGCGACGCACAGTTGACATATTTGATCCAGGCGAGAAACAGGTGCATGTACCTTGCCGACGGTCAGCGGCGTCTAATCTTTCACGTAAAGATGCGCACTCTTGTGTTAATTTCGCGATAGGGTCGGGCACGGGGGTCAGGGTCCTGGAGTGAGGGTCACTGTCAGCGTGAGATGATGATGAGGACACAGCGCGTGAGGAAATGGTGGGGCTACGGAGTGCAAAAAACTCGATTGTTGTATCGTACAACCCTCTGAGATGCAGGTTAGCGGTGGGCAGCATGGTTGCGAAAATGACAACGCCAAACACCGGTGCGATGCGATAATCAGTGATTTTGTTATCCTGCAACTCTCCCGGGAGAAGACAGGATGTGCTTGGTTTACCCCCCGAAATCTGGCACTTTTCAAACATCTGGACAATGCGGCCGCCATGCGACAGCCTCATTGCACACGCATTTCTTTCTGGAACGTTTCGGAACGAGGTTCCAGGGAATTCCATCAAACTCCGAATCACCCTGATCATCTCGAGGCAAGAACGCGTCTTCAACCGCTTTTGTGCCGCGTGTTGGAAGCTGCTTTCCATCTTGTTCCACGATCTTAGTCCACCACAACTTTCCCGCACTATCTCTATCTGCTCCACCTCTATCTCATCTACCTGTATGTCACCATGAAGCCTTCGGCAGACACGAGAAAACCTTACACGGGCACATCCCGCTCCCTGGTTTTGGCGATTGATGTGGGAACAACCTTTAGCGGAGTAAGCACGTCACACACGCCCCTTTGGACCCTTGTTCACTGTCGTTTATCCCTAGGTCTCCTATGCCATCCTCGAGCCGGGGGAAATTCCCATGATCCATGGTGTTACGAGGTGCGCCGCCAGGTCAGCTACAAGTCATATCTCTAAACTCCCTTTCAGATTTCCCGGACAAGAACATGTTGCAGGGAACTCGAAGATACCGTCGGTCATGTACTATGATAAACATGGAAGGGTTAGGGCAGCTGGTGCAGAAGCGGATTCGGGCTCTATCGCATCACAAGCGGAAGACGAAGGATGGATAAAGGCGGAATTGTGCGCTCGACTCGAATATTGTGGTTGTTGCCGCGTGCTCATCTCATCCTTTAGATTCAAATTACGCCTGCGGCCCAAAACAATGAAACTCAATATGAATGGGATGCGCTTGGGCCCCCTTCCATACCACAAAACTGCTGTTCATGTCTTCGGCGACTTCCTCTCATATCTCTATCAATGCACCCGGACGTTTATTGTGGACACGCATGCAAACGGTAATGCATTATGGAAAGCTGTCGAACATGACATCCAGTTTGTGCTTTCTCATCCCAATGGTTGGGAAGGTGCCCAGCAGACGAAGATGCGTCGGGCTGCTGTTTACGGACAGCTTATTCCAGACACGAACGAGGGGAAGGCTCGAATCCGGTTTGTAACCGAGGGTGAAGCGAGTCTTCATGCCTGTGTTTTGAACGGCCTAGCCTCCGACGTCCTTTCGGTAAGCCTAAATGCAATTTCATATTTCGTGGCGTAACGCATTTCAAATTGTATAGGACTCTGGGCAGGCTGGTTTCTTAGTTGCAGATGCCGGGGGTGGGACTTTCGACCTCAGTTCCTACACTATTCTTGCGCAGCATCCGTTAGTGATTGAAGAAATCGCGCCACCAGATTGTACGTCAATACTTCCGGCGTCAACGACTGCGTAGCTAATTTCAGTACAGGCATCTTTGCTGGATCTGTCTTTGTGAGCCGGCGTGCCAGGGAGTTTTTGAAAGGTGCGTCTGCCTCGCTGTTACCTCGCTACCTCTGACTCTGACTCGTATCCAGAGAAATTGAAGAATTCTAAATATGGAACGGCTGACTCGTTGGACCACATCACAAAGCGTTTTGACGAAACCACAAAGCGTCTATTTCGTGACAAGAATGGTTCTCAGTTCATACCGTTTGGATCACCCCTTGACAAAGATCTCGCTGTTGGAATACGGAACGGGCAGCTGAAACTAACAGGGTATGTGAGAAACATCATATTCTTGGTTTAGCTTATACTGTTGTTTTCCAGCGAAGAAGTCGCTGCGTTGTTTGAACCGTCTGTTCAGGGTTGGTCAATTGGGTTTCTCTTTAGGTTAATACGACTGATAGACTTTGGTTCCTAGCTGCCGTGATCGCTATCAAGGCTCAGATAGTTGCTTCGAAAGGGCTCATCAAGGTGACACAAAAATCACTACTATTCCATCTCATCACTGACGTGACGATGTAGTCTGTGTTCCTTGTTGGTGGATATGCTGCAAGTTCATGGCTATTCACACAGCTTCAAGAAAGGCTTGCCCCCGAGAAGGTCGCCGTCAGTCGTCCGGATACACAAACGTATGTCTTAATGATATATCTGTGGAATGCTATCTCATATATTTGCAGGTCCAAAGCAGTCGCAGATGGTGCCATTGGATTTTATTGTGACCATCATGTCTCCGCTCGAATTGCGAAGTTCATGTACGGCGTTGAATATCTTCGGGCATACAATGCAGATGATCCGGACCACGTTGGACGCAAAGACAGGCTCACTGAATTGCCTTCTGGACCCAAACTTCTTCCAGACGCATTTGATTGTATCTTGGCTAGAGTAAGTTCTTGTCTCCATCGAAGTGCATAGTTATTCAACTCCTCACTAGGGTGTCAAAGTGAAGGAGTCAACGGTATTCACTAGAAAATACTGCACGGAGCTCACGAATCTGTCAATGCTTTCAGTGTTTGAGGTTGAAATTTGGTGTTACCGAGGAGGAGATGTAATTCCACAGTGGATTCAGCGTCATGCAGGTTAGTCGCTTTTTTTTTCTCGTGTCAAATTGCTGAACAACTCGATGGAAAGATAATTTTTCTACGCTGTGTCTCGTTCGTGCCGATCTGTCTCCATTGAGTGGCATAGTACAGTCGAAGATGAGCAAAGACGGAAAAGAATACTGGACCATCGTGTTCTCCATCGAGATACATTTTGGTCTCACGGAGTTCAAAGCGCGTATTAAATGGGTCGATAATGTGAGTGATTGATTTTGGCATAGTTGTCCTTGTACTTATTCTGTTTTACATTTCAAGGGAACGATCAAATAGTGGGTATCAAGCTTGACTCCTTGAACATTACTTACATGTTTGTTTCAGCGGACCTGCATCTATTATTTACAACGAGCGCGGGCATCGAGCGGAAGAAGAAGAATCTGACACTAATCCTGAAGATGACATGACTGTCGACGCACAATCGGAAAGACAGCGGTCTATACCAGGATCAAGAACTCAGACACCTGATCCCCGCCGTTCACCCACGGACAGCTTTTCAAGCAGCCGTTCATCGCATGCAGGACACTCGAATAGGGAATCCGTATATTCAGCAATCCCGGAAGTCGTTCCTGATCGATCCATTTCCCGTAGTAGAGGAGACGCCGATCTTTCGCGAGGATTAGATGCCTCCCGAAGTCTCAATGGTAGTGTTCGGGAGAAAGACCGTGGGCGGAAGAAGGACAAAGGCAAAGAACGGGCCCGAGACATCGACGCGGCGACAGAAGTTTCTAGCATTCATAGCTCTTCCGCGCTTGCCGAAGCCCTGTCATCCGTTTGGGGATCAGGCATGTCGCCTATGAAGAGCCCGCTTTCTATGAAGGGAGGGAAGTCTAGGTTTGCTTCCGTCACAGGAACACCGTCAGTCAGAGGAGGCGAACTTCCAGCACACAGCGGTTCCTCCGATGCCGAAGTCCTACAGTCTGCACCTCGTTCTGCTCCCAGTCTTCCAAATATGTTGGAAGCCTCAATTGAACCACCAGTCTCTCTGCCGCCCGCCGACAACCAGGTTGATAATACACGCTCAGTCTCTCACGCAGCTTCAGTTGCTGCAAGCCCCAAGAAGTCTGGAGCAGCAACGCCAATGGCAGCTGAAAGTCACTCTACTCCGCCCGCTTCGTCGGAACCTGCCGCACCAGCGCCTGTTGAGACGCAACTCAAGCCGCTGTCACCTGTCATAGCCCCGTTGTCTTCACCTCTGGTTCTCAATGATGAGTCCAACCCTTGGACAAGTGTGGCCAACGCCCAGGACGTCGAAACATCGAATCCGCCAGAGGAGACATCCGTCCTGTTCTCTACCGAACCGCCTGCAAGCGGCAATGATCTTTCAAGGTCGTTGAGCGGTAGCAAGACACCTAAAGCAGCTACGCCGAAGGTAGGATCCACGCCAAAGCGAGGGCCTTTATCATTAGCAGCTCTTGCAAGTCAGTTTGTTAGAAACAACGGGAGCAACAAGACACAGACGGCCTCTAAGCCAGCTTCACCGCATGCAGGATCCTCTTTATCTCCCATCGTTGCACACAACGCAGAGATCAAGGTTCCTCCTCAAGCAGATACTAGTGCGGCGCCTCCTGATCCTATTCCGGCAACGGCGTCACCACAGATTGTCGCAGAAAAATCTGTAGCCTCATCGCCAAAGCCCCCGAAATCACCAATAGCAGCACCCTTATCTACTGCACAATCACCCAGACAAGAGACGACGGAACCTCTTGCAGAGGCTTCAGCGTCATCAACAGATCTGCCAACTGCATCGTCACCCAAAGGAGCGACCGAGGCTGATGAGATACCACCTGAGGCATCATCGTCTGCTGCTCCCGTTGCCCCGATATCAGCTACGCCATCCAAACCACCTTCGCCGAAACCAGAGATTCAGAACAAGGACCTCGAGAGCTCTGTAGAACCATCATCGGCAGAACCAGAACCAGAACCAGAACCAGAACCACCAGCACAAGTGGAAGTGGCAGTAGAACCAACGCCGGTCGCACCAGCAGAACCCACAACGGTTGAACCAGTAGAACCCACAACGGTTGAACCAGCCGCAGGCGAACCGGCTGCTACTGAAACAGCACATCCCCCCGTAGCGGAAACAACCAGCTCAGACCCCGTAGTCCCGGAGACTCGTTCTGCTGAAGCCGAAGCACCAGTAACAGATGCGGCGCCTCCAGAAGAGACACCTGCAGTTGACTTGCCCAAATCACCCGTTCCGAACACACCTCTCAAGTTGGATACAACAAGCATACCACCAACGACAGGTCCATCGTCAGCGGCTGACGCAGCAAACGCGTCCTTCACAGAGGCTGGAACTACAGACAAGGATGAGGAGACAAAGGATGAAGAGACAAAAGACGAAGAGCCAGGGGAGCCCACCCAGGTCCAAGGCGGAAAGAAGAAAAAGAACAAGGGGGGAAGAAGAAGGGTAAGAAGGGGTAAGAAGTAGTGGAGCGCTGGGGGTTTTCTTAACTTGGCCGTGATCTTCTCGCGTAGAGCATATGATATGCGTTTCGGTATAATGTCTTTCTTAATTTACTTCAGGACGTTCATGGAACATGATTGCATTAAGAAAGAATCCAACGATACGCGCAACGACAACGTAGGCCTGACATGGGGGAATTCCACATCTGCCACGATAAATACAGTAAGAAAACATCTAGGCAAGCTAAGGGATCAGTGTCAGAGTGTCTAATAATGGTGAACCTAAAGTGTGGAGTCAGCCTCGTCACAAAACGTATACAGTCGGATATCTCACCTCTTCCCGCTCACGACCTCTCATGAAAGGCGGCTCAGTGCCAGCATAGTAAATCGACGTCCAAAGTTCCTTCTCATCGGGCTCAGGGGAAAGCTTAGCTTCCTCGACAGCCGCATCGATTTCGGCCTTTGCATCTTTGTCGATTTGCTGAGGAACGGATTAGCAATTGAAAATAATACTTCAAAAGAATGTTTCACCTTGAGCTCTTGCTCGGTGGCGAGACCCCACTCCTCGATGTACTTCATGAGACCGTGTATAGGGTCTTGGGTACTTCGCATCCGCTGAACTTCTTCACGCGTGCGGTAAGTAGTACCGGGATCAGACATCCTGGTTTGGGATAATCAGATCTGACGAGTTCACGCAAAACATTGGTCAACTTACGAGTGTCCACCATAACGGTAGGTGACGAATTCGAGAAGAAGAGGTCCTTTCTTGTCCTCAACAGTCCACTTCCTAGCGTACTCTACAGCCTGCTTGGCGGCGACGATATCCATTCCGTTAACCTAGAAAGATGGCAGTTGGCATCGTGTTCCGTAGAAAATAAACGCGTATTACCTGAAGACCGGGAATGTAATCCCCCCGCTTAAAGTATTCGGTGTTGGCTGAGCTGCGCTCTGCGGATGTTCCCATCCCGTACTTGTTGTTTTCACAAACAAAGACGCAAGGGAGATCCCATAGTTTGGCCTAAAAGTATACTTTAGCGTTGAAACTACACAGAGAACTAAACTTACCATGTTGAAAGCTTCGAACACCTGCCCTTGGTTAGCAGCTCCATCACCATAGAGAGCAAAGGTGCAACGAGGGTGCTCGGAGTATTTTTGAGCAAATGCAAGACCGGCTCCGAGGGGAACCTGGGCACCGACAATACCATTTCCACCAAAGAATGTAGGAGTGAAGATGTGCATCGAGCCACCTTTACCGTGGGACATTCCAACTTTTCGTCCCAAGAGCTCGCCAATGACACCCTTTATAGATCCACCACGAAGAACTGCGAAGGGGTGGCAGCGATAAGAAGTGATGACATAGTCGTCTGGCGTCAGGCCGTGGTGAATACCGACAGAGACGGCTTCCTGATAACAGCCTTCAATAGCGGTAGAAAAATTCCATGCAGACAACACACCTGTCCGATGGCCAAATGGCAGAAGCCACGAATGAGTTTTGCCTGGTATAACGCGCCAGCAGCCTGCTCCATTCGACGCATCGTCGACATTTGCCTGTACATCGTTATGAGTTCGTCCTTGGAGACTTGAACGTCCAGTGAAGGAGGCTCGCAGTTGTATGCCTGGAACGAGTCTTCATGAAGCTTGACCATGAATGGGCCTGAGGTAGAGGCATCGTCATGAAGAGTCGTGGTGTCGGCCGAAGTCTGGATAGCGCGTACAAAGGGCTACAGCACATCAGAGTTACTTGGCTGCTCATCGTCAAGGACAGCAAGGAGAGAACATACCGCTCTGAATATCCTTTGGGAGGCACGAAGACGAACCAGCGAGGTCATGGTGATGAGGAAAGAGCAACGCCCAAAATGTGGGTCAGCCCCGGCAAAAGTCCGCCAGCAAAATTTGGGGACGCGGTTTGCCCTGTGGGAAACTATTGCCTATCTGACAAGTACCTCGTTTCTCCGATCCACTATCCGGGGCTGAGCTGTACGTATATATCATCTCTTGCAGCGGAAATTGCAATTGGAAATCATTGAGCCTCGTCATGAGTAGGTACTGTCCTGACAAGCAAAACAGGGACGCAACAATTTTATTATCAATGGGTGAAGCGTGAACTGGATAGAAATTATGGTCCGTATTCAAGCCAATTCAGTGCCAACCGCGCATGCTCAATGATGTCTTTCTCTTCTTCGATAGCACTGCTTGTATGTGCATGGCTCATCGTCAATCCTCCACCACTCCACTCGCAAATATGCCGCAACGTCGACAGAATGCCGGTTTCAACCATCTCCTTCCGTCCCTTTGAGCTTCTCCGTGCGAGCTCAAGAATACATCCGACTGCCGGCCGACGAATTTCAGGTTTGGACTCCGCCAAACATGCCTTTAGGGAAACAAGGATTTTGGGACAAGATAAGATGAGGTCCTGTTGAACGTCAGAACCATTGGCGAGATTCGCCAGAAGAGATGCCGCCTTGAGGACAAATTAGATTCATTCTCCCCATACCCATCCAAAAAAGACACACCTGCAGGACAACATCTTCGTCGCGAGATTCCAAAGTTTTTACGAGCCGCTCTAGTAGAATATGCGTGCCCAAGCCTTCAAAGACCATGTCGATGGCCTCTTCGTCTTCAGCTAAATTCCGCACGATGTTGAATGCCTGCTCTTGGATGCCTTCTGCGGGATCAATAAGCAATCTAAAATGTTTGTTATGATGAACAAATTTACTAGCACGACCATAGATGACATACCTTGAAAGCTGGGGCCAACCAATTTGGTTCATAACCTCCTTTTTAATTTCTAGTGATGTCTTGCGTAGTAAATTTTTGATTGCCCATAATGCGCTTAACCGTAATGTCGGATCCCCAGAGCCCAAAAGTTGTATTAGGCGAGGTAGCAATCCTTGATCGAGATATACCTGCATCATAAGTAACCGGGAAGTACGGAACGAAATGAAAACATACCGGTCTCAACGGAGAGAATTCGTTGACGATGTTACACACCGCAGAAAGCGCGGCAGACAATACTCTTCTATCTTCATCTTCCTTCTTGAATACTTGAAAGACGACCATACCCAAGCCACTATCTACGAGATTGGTGCGTAATACGGCCACAGCCCGGCTCAGGGCCCGTATGCACTGACAAGCAGCGTACCGAACTCCCACATGACGATGCGACAGGGAGACATGGATAGTCGGAAGTAATTTCAAGTCATCAGTCAAAGATCTACGAATGTCGTTGTCAAACATTGAAATGGCTGCTATTGCCGTAAGAGCTGCCTTCATAAGGGGACGGGTTGCTTAGCTTTCATTTAGAAAGAGGCATTTCGTGCTTACTTCTCGAAGTGCAGACACACTCTCTGGTTCTTCCTCTTCCCTTTCGTTCAAATCCTGGGGTGTAATCGACTGAACTAACGCGGCAAGTCGCCGCAGAGATCCACGTTCCCATGCTATGTGGCACAGAATTGCTTCATCTGTAACAAGATAATCTAGGACATGATGTCAGCACATGCGGAAACCGTACATCAGATAGCATACATAAGACGAAGCAAGCTTTGCATCGGTTCTGTACCGTATCTGTAGGCGGTGTAGCAATCATGCGATTGACGACGCTTAATATCGCTCTCGCAGAATAGTCGTCGACAGGCGCGGAATGGCTTGCGCTGGATCGAATAATATGTATCGCACTTGAGAAAATATAAGTGAGTGGTTGACACTGAGAAGTGACGATGGTACCATAAGCAAGCAGCCAACTGAACCTCGGGGATTCTGGATTTTGATAGCGAGAGAATGTGTAAGAGTGTTGCTAAATGAGTTTAGCAATAATCAGGCAAACCAGGTTAGGGACTCACCGTCTTTTTCAGCGATGGGTTTTGTTAGAGCTACTGCCACAGTTGCATTGTCCTTACAAAGGGCAGCCAGGGCTAACAGAAGGCTTTCCTGATACTATGGCCATATTAGACGCGAAGCTGTAATAATGGATACTGCCCACATACTTTGTAATCCTTACTAGTAAGCAATAGTGAACTGAGATTCCTGGCAGCCCAACCGCCATGACGATGCAATGAGCTTGAATTTGTCGAAGTCTTTTCCCATCCGCGTTTTGTTTTGACCTCTCTCGCGCGGTCCGCGATAGGCAACCACTCTGCGACTGCTGTTCGGTGCTCTGCTGTCCGAAGAGCGCTCCCAAGTAGTAGAGCTATCGACGTGCTGGTCTGAACCGACGGATCAACCAGAAGAGGCAGATATATGTCCAAAGAATTGATCTTTAAGACACAAGCCTGTTAATTTATGCCGCCTGGAGAAGAAACTAGCACTCACATGGAACAAGGAGTCCAGAGTAACTTTTGCTTCGTTTCTGATAGCGGAGGAGTCTGCCCTCAGACCCCACTGTGACGGACCCACTGTCTCTGCAACGGCCACTGTGATAGCCCTCAATGCACGCGCGAATGCAGCTCTGAGGGATGTCGAATCGGTTGGCTGAATATTGGCAATGGCGAGCAGCAATACTCTATGGACGTCGGCCCTCAACAAACTCCCCAGTGCGTCTTCAGAACCTAAAAGATGGCCTCGTCAGTTATGAAGAGCCATTTCTGACGACGAAAGAACAACCATAAGATATCGACGTTATGATATGGGCGGCCTCGATGCGAATATCGTCCTTGGATCCTTGGGGCTCATCTGCTACAGGCTCGCGACTCAAACATTCGACAAGCCTTCACGTAAGTAAACACAGCGTTCTGGAAAGAAAGATTAGAAGTCAGATGTGACTTACATTTGAATAAATACCTCGTCCCGAGCACACTGCAGCTTGACGGATGGATTCCCAATAACATTGTTCTTGATTTGCTTTAGATTGGATACAGTCATTGTTTCAATGGTCATTGCTGGCTGGCTGAAGATCCGAGCGTTGATGTATGTGAGGTGGCAGCAGCTTGGAAGTAGTAGTGAGCAAGCAAAAACACGAGCCAAGTCCCATTTTGGGGTAGTCGCTTGCAGTTGCGGCTTGCCGAAGAACAGCAGGAGTACGGCATATGGCTCAACTCAACGATTGTTAATGTCACTTTCGGTGCGTATGCTATTCACCTTTAGCAACGACCTTAGGGTTGGGGACTAGTTTTAAACTTGGAACATTTTGGGACAAGTTTGCATGCTCAATGTGGACGCCGCAGAACGGCAAGGGTATGTAACTTATTGATAATAAAATGATAACGACTCAGTCCATGCATATGTTATGGTCGAACAGGACCCTCGGTGTAGGGAGGAGGGTCGGCTGCTCCAAAGCTCCGCAATTCCTCGTTCTCTGCCCGTAGACTTTCAATTTCCCTCTGCAAAACGGACATTTCAGGAGGAATCGCCTCATTGGCCACACGAGGAGGGTCATAAGCACCAAGTGGCCAGCGTTCCGCGGACGAAGTCGCAGAGGGAGAGCGGCGGGGTTGGGCTGTCATTTGACTATACGCATCTGCTTCTCTTTGTCGGACTGCAGCAGCTGTAGGGACACCAGATATGTAAGAACCTGTGATGGTTATTTGCGCGCTGAGACTGGATTCGATTGTGGGACTCGCTCTGGTTCTGAATCCCTTCGTAGTATTCAGGCCGATAATTTGAAGGAATTGGGGTTGAGCCGCTCTTCCTCGCACGTGCTTTACGGTAGCGAAGAATCGCAAATATGATGATAATAAGCACTGCACCCCCAATACATCCACCTACAATTCCTCCCACATCGAGGCTAGACTCATCTGTGGACGTCGGGCTTGTAGGAATCGCGGACGCACGGGGGAAATGCGTGATATTTGTTGACGTTGTAGGACCGTATAAGATGTAGTCCAGCCAGAATCGCTCTCTTCCTGATAGCGAGGGAAAAGAAATGAGCAGACTATGGTTTCCCTGCTCTAGCTCGGCATGAAAGAATTGTTGATGTAAATACCAACTATCGTCGGTAAGATTTGAGGGTGGAGTATAATTCATTAGCGGTGAACCGTCGACAGAATAAGAGGAAACCCCTGCGACTGAGTGAACAGCGCCATAGACGGACACCGAAACACCTCCAATGGAATTAGGTGGAGTACAGGATTGCAGAAATAAATACTGTACCCGTAAAATTGAACTCGACGGTAGAGCTGTTATCACCGGTACCTGTCAAGGTATTGTTGAAAGGAAACCCATAGCCATAAGATTGCCCGGATTGCACGGTCCAGTTTCCGCTGAGGACAGCGTCTGTTTCATTGTCATCGACAATAAGCGTGTAACCATCCAAGGACATGTTTGTGAAGGGGGTGATAACGAGATAGTCCAGAATAACATCTGCGCCTCCCAAAGTCACACTGAGATTATGAGAGCCAGATGATAGATCAGTTAGCTAGCGCGAGAATATCAAAGGTAGTATTTGATAGAATACTAATCACGCACGTTGAACCACTCTACCCCGGTCTAAAGAAGGTTAGTCCTGAATCAAAACCAAGCTACAGATTTTGCTTACCTTTGCAGCAGAGTAGCCTGGATTGAACGCTCTGGTTGAACCACCGCTTCGAATCGAGTCGATTTCATAGGAGCAATACAGCGGCTGCGCAACTTGACCAAAAGCTTGTATTTCGGTGCCTTGCATAAATGATAAGCGAGAGAAAGATAATCAGAAGGGATTCTGACCTTCGAAAGTTACATTGAGGCTAGCTGAGGCGGTACCTTGCGTATACGTGGTACCGTAGGTATAAGAATCATTGCCTGGGATCCAGTACTTTCCCGGAGTGTAGGAATACGAGATGGCTGGGTCACCATTGTCGACAATGATTCTATGGACCATGTCAGTTGAGGTGCTAATACATAGAATGGGAGTTCTGGTTACGAGGACACTTGGCCATCACTATTGAATTTGACGCCAGAGGGAGCCAGAGGCCGCTTTTGCTACATGACAAGATATCATTTGACCAGGCGGACCTGCCTGCCCTGCCCAGATAGGTTTGCGGGCCGGTCGCCTTCTGCACAGCCATTGTTGCGATGCAGTCACGATAGGGGCGCTTTGTCCAGATTCTTAGCACTCACCTGCACTCACTCAACTTCTCTCATGGTCGAATTGCCTCCAGAACTATGGCTCTATATAGCAGAGTTCATCCCAGACTGTGAACTTCGAAATTTGCTTGATGTCAGCCGTGTCTTCTACGAGGTCGCGCTGCATGTCAGATATAACGAGATCACAATCGAGGGCGTAGACTCACGTACAGTTGCACTATTGAAAAGACTAAGGCGGGTGGACTAGTTGTGTATTCCTTGCATTAATAATGTTCGTATACTTATAGGGACCCAGAGGTTGCGAGCCGAGTCTTGCGCCTGAGCATCGTCTCTCGCACCACTCGCACCCAGCTGATCGACGACGTCCAAACATTTCGGTTCGCAAACCTTGTCCGCCGTAAGAACCTCTCAGTAGAAAGCGCCACCCAGTGCCTTATAGACGTCCTCCCCCGATTCATAAACCTACATGGATTTTCTGTCGATTTTTTGGGATATCCATCCAGCTACAAATTGATACCCTTCCTCAATGCGGCTTGGTCGACGTTTGGTAAACAGATCCGTACCCTTTCTCTTTCGGGGCATTTGGACGCGTTTCACATCATTGTCGGGTCTAGTACCCCATTAGAATCGCTGGAATCACTGAGCATCCAGCTAACAGCATCCATCTACCCTCGAACAGACGCGGGGGAGTCGATTGAAGCTGTCACGGCTCTCAGAAACTTCATCAATGAAACGAGTCCTCGATTGAAGACTTTCGGTTTGTGGTCATGGGCAGCCACAGATGTATCGAGGTTATTTGTTGATATGGACCACTTCCCGCTGTTGCATCGTTTCCACATTCGCACCGCCTTCAACAAAGGATTCCTGACAGATCCTTCCGGTTTATCTCGTTTCGTTCAAGGGCATGCAAGCACGCTGAATGATCTGCAATTGTGGCTGCGCCCCACTGGATCTGCAGTGGACCCATCGTTGGAAGAACCGCTCAGCAAATGGTTGCTGGCTACCGTGGACCCAATCCCGGAATTCCCTGTACTGAAAGACCTACAGTTCTACCCCACACATCACCATAATGGTTTCGACGCCTTCCTTCTTACAATACAGCGTTCCGCGAATACCCTTACCAACCTCATTTCGCGAGATCACTATCTTTCACCTCAAGAAACCATCGAACTTATAGATGCCTTGGCATGTAATGGTCCCAACGGAACACTGAGAACACTGCGTGTCAATATTGTCGTACTCACAGGGGATGTCATTGACGCGATGGCCAAAAAGTTACCTGGCTTGGTATCACTCAAGCTATACATTGGGGATAGCCAAGTAAGCCCAACTTGAGCGTTGTGTGACATGCAACGTACTGACATGTATGTTCGTAGCAATCGTTTGATGACATCCTGAAGGACCGCTCCTTCCCCAGCTGGAAGTTATATGATCTTGGGATATGGTGTGGGGGTTCGGTGTTTGATGGCGAATCGATGCAGCTACTTGCTCGCTCTATCCCATCGGTCCGGAGCTTCTGGGGGAATGGGCATATGAAGATAGACGATTATCCCTGAGCTTTTTTTCACCTATGTTATGTGTCTAATATATTACCCTAAAACCCCTTCTATATGTATGGCTAGCTACTAGGCGACTTCAACCGGCACCTCATTATCCACAACCGTGATGGTATCTTGTGTTGCTGGTATCTTCTCGCTAACCAGATCAGTCTCCGCTTTGTAATCGGTCTCCTTTATACCTATCGTCCCGCCCAACTGTCGCCACTTTTCTAGGAATTTCTTCTTCCTTTCCTTGCACATCGCGTCTATTGCGGACCAATACTTCTCATGCTCGTAGATGAATTCGCAATCGCCTCCCCAATGGTCTTTCATAACATTGTCCGCGGCAACGATGCCATCTTTGACGACGTCGGGATTGAACTTCATCTTTTCTCTCGTGATAGGATCAATGAAGGGAGAAACGAGCTTGAAGAAGGCGTTGACTAAGAATGGAACATTGATGATGAGCGCCACGCCGAGACGTTCTGGATAGTGGTTCTGGAGGATATTCAGGAATTGTCTCGCTGTGCCCAACGAAGGATTCTTTGCTTTGTCTGCAAAGTTGATAAAGAGGGCGACGGTCCTACGAAAAACGGTAAGAAGAGTAAGGAAGGTCGAGACTGATGCGTACTCTACACCAGACGGCATCATGTCTATACAGCGTTCAAGGATCCAGACGACGAATTCAATTTGGCGTGGAGATTCTTCGGTATTTTGCCGACTGGGAAACATGTAGTAGCCAGGTTTTCCATCGACTGTGAAGCCAAAGATGACTTGTTTCCCCGTTGAAGCCTAGACGTCGCATGAGTCCCAACAAGTGGAGTACAGGAGCCAAAATCCTCACTTCTGGTTCTACATGTTCCGACGTCAAAGTAGTATACAGACCGTAGCTGCGTCTCCATTTTAAAGTGTCCTCTATTCGATGGATTGCAGCCTCAGTCTTCCATTTGGACGCACGAAGGTATCTTCGAAAGAATGAGTGGGGATGCAATGAAAGAGAAAGAAACCCCGCACCTCAGAATGCATTCATATGACATCCAAAACTTCTCTTCCTCCATGAGTTCAGCGCTCTCTTCAAGTCCAGGAATTTTGTAGTCAGGCTTGGCAAAACGGTCGTACACTGTCTGGTACATGGTCGACTGCTTTTCCGTCAAGGGGGGGACATGCGGGGCGACTGAGGGCTTGGAGGGTGGGGGGATAGGGAAATGGATAGGTTTCGACATGGCGGAAGACCGTCAAAGGGCAAGCCTCGAGGTACGCGACCTAAGCGCCCTCAAGCCGTCAGCGTTCACATCAAGGGGATCATTCCTAAAAAGGTGCCCTCACCACCCAGAAATACTTGAAATGGATTGAGGAGGAGGACTAAATTGTAAATTCCCATTTTACGGCAGAAAAGTGGAAATTTATGGCACGATTCTTCTTCCATGCTTTCTCCGTTAAGAACACTTTGAGTTCTTTTGACTTTTACCACCACCATCGATTTACTATCTCTCCCTTTTTCATCTCCCACTCACACTTACGCTCGCAATATGTGCACGATACTTGACCGGCACCTTTTGTTGATCACTGGAAGGGTGCATTTTTCGGCTGGCACAACATTTTACCCCCCTTTTCGCTCTTGCTGAAAAGGTCTCAGAATGTTCGTTCGCTGCCCTGCACCTGGATCACACTCTGCCCCCACGTATTCGCTCTTATTGCATTAATACACCATACAGCAACGACTGCTGCCAGTTGTGGTTCACTTGTGGACCCTCCGTCGCTCGTGTTATGTCGAGTTGGCACCGGGTGTCTGTGGTGTGTTATCCAGCTTCGCTGCCCTGCAGTGATTCTAATTTGCGTTGTCGTTACATGTGGAGTCGCGACTCATCGGTGCCTTGGATTTCCTAGCATTGCGCCTCGACGCTGCATTTCCTTATGCAACTAATGTACACCAGGAGACATTGTCTCAAATGGACTTGTCATACGGTTTCAGTTGTGTCGGTATTAATACGCTAGCATGATGACATTCATTGAGATAGCACCTTATGCATATGGGTCACGTTGACCTTTTTCACCACCGAGATCGCTTTTTCGGAGACGTATATCTTGAAATGCAGGATTGCTCTGAGCACTTTGCTTGAAAGTGGGCATGACGCTCTCGGTATATTTGCACGTCTGCTTCGGGGTTTTTACTTCGACATTCCCTTACCCTCCTCTCTCTCGCCTTGGATTGATAAGCATCCCGAACTATTGTCCTTCAAATCCTATCTGGATTTGCCCATCCCTGCGCATCGGAAGGCAATCACTCGTCTTCTGATGTTTTCTCATATTCTGGCAGTAGAAGTGCTGAGATGGAGGGAGCGTTATCGCAAGTTCGTGCCACGCAAGTGGCGACTATGCCGGTTCTGCGCAGTATCTGTGGAAGACGAGGTTCATGCCCTCCTCTTCTGTACGGGTCACGTCGACCTGGTGCACCGCCGAGACCGCTTCTTTGCAGATGTCACGGTCATCTGCCCCGCGTTTCATGATCTTCGTACCTCTGCTTGTACTCGCTTGGAGCAATTGTCGTTTCTGCTCAAAGCCCCTCGGTTGCAGTACATTGTCGGTAAATATGTTCATGACATTGTCGGTATATTTGCTACAGTGCCCGTTTATGTACCTCCCTCTGCTTTGTGGGAGCATTGTACAGACGTTGACCTTTAATGTTTTATACATTTTCACATACTGCTTTCTATAAACCTTAGTCCCTTCGTATGGATCCAAACCCGTGAGACGCTTCATAGTTTCCGCCACTAGGATGTCAGTCACAGCGGCAGGGGTCCTACGCGGTCTGCGATGCTACTATTAAGTATTTTGACGGCTTGGTAGCAACGGCGCAGAAAACACTGGCTGTTTCCTTTTTAGGGACCGCTTGCCAGTGCGACTACTACTACTACTTTTGGGTGTAAAGCCCCTAACTAGTTCGATCCGTTATCCGATCCTGCGAGCTCGACCATTACCCCACATCGGACTGAGCCAACTGCATACATCCATGTATCCCGACATCGAGCCCTATGAGACAGGGAGACTCAAGGTATCCGACATCCACGACTTACAGTGAGTCCCTACGGCGCCTCTACTTACCTCTTGGCCTTGAACTGTCACAGCTACGAGCTCAGCGGGAACAAGGATGGCGTACCAGGTGTGTCATTGGTCGTTGAACAATCTTCATTCTTCTCATTCACTATCATTGCAGTCATCTTCCTCCACGGTTCGTTCACGAAGCTGTAGCCAAGGATAACACGGATTGACCAGTCAAGCAGGCGGGCCAGGAGGAGGATGTGATGAGAAGGATCGGTCATTCTTCAACCCTGAGAAGTACAAGGTGGGGCAGTCTTGTCACTTTCCAGCACTCGAGTGACCGCGTTGACGGTCTAGATCATCCTATTGGACCAACGAGGATCAGGGAAATCGACGCCGTCAGCATCTCACTAGTACCTTATATTTTGTTTCCTGATCCGCCGTCGCAGGAGCGCCCATCTTGAGGAAAACACAACATGGGACCTTGTTAAAGATATAGAGAAACTGAGGGAGCGCCTGGGAATTCCTATTTGGCATGTCTTTGGAGGATCATGGGTATGTCGTTCCACTTGCTGCGTTATCAATGTCCCTACCTTACTTGATCAGGGATCGACGCTTTCATTAGCATATGCTCAGGTAAATAGGCCACTCTATATGATTTGACATTCAGTTGATCTCGCTATCCAGTCCCACCCCGACAAAGTCAAGAGTCTCGTTCTACGGTCTGCTTGAACTATCCTTACAATTCCTATGGTCATTGACGCTGATCTCTTATAGCGGCATCTTTACGCTAAGAAAGAGGTTCGGTCAACTGCAGCATTATTGCTCGGCCTACTAATGTATTAACCCGCAGCGAGCTCAAGTTTTTCTATCAAGAAGGCGCGTCGCACTTGTTCCCGGAAGCCTGGTGCGTGAACACAGAGTCTGTATAGGCAACTATATAATACTGTTATCAGGGATGACTATATCGCACCCATCCCCGAAGCTGAAAGGCACGACATGATACTTGCCTACCATGCGCAGCTCAACTCTGTCGATGACGCGACAAGAATCAAGGCTGCTCGGGCCTGGTCCAAGTGGGAGTACGTGACTTTCGTGTTGACTCTTCCGAGTTCTGCTATTCTGATCGTCACGGTTCTAGAATGGCCACCTCCAAGCTATATGTCGATCCCTCGTATATAGCTCGCGCCGAGAGTGATGACTTCGCCAAGTATGATATTACCTTCCCTATCCAAACTTTCTTCGCGCAAATTCTAAGATGGTGTTCTCAGTGCGTTCGCTAGGATCGAGAATCATTACTTTGTCAACGATGTGAGTCCTCGAACTTCTATCGTCGACGCCGCTCTCACTTGCTCTAGGGATTTATGAGAGACGGACAATTACTGGAGCAACAAGAAATTGACAAGATGTGACTTTATTACCTCCTTGATGCCCAAAGTCTATCAGCTTACTTCTCAATTAGCCGTCACATACCGACTGTTGTCGTCCAAGGAAGATATGATGTCGTTTGTCCGGTAGGTATATCATGTTGAATCGCACTATGACATCTAAAGGAATTTGAAGGCGACAACGGCTTATGCTTTGAAGAAGGTTGAAATATTGCTTCACATCATCCGCGTCATCTAAAGCTGTTTATTCTAGGTTTGGCCAGAGATAGATCTTCACATTGTACCGGACGCAGGACATTCCTCACGGGAGCCTGGTATCGCGAAGTTGCTTGTCGAGGTTAGACGGCTGCTTCACACGCCTTTTCATACTGAAAAATTTCCTTCCGCAGGCCACAGACAAGTTTTCAGATTTATGAAAGGATTAACGAGTTTCATTTCCTTGCTATATGAACGTTACGACCCTCCAGTCAGTTGATACGTATTATTTAGCCTAATATATTTGACAGTGAGGGTAGGATTACATGTGTAATGATCTACTCAGCGGCAGCCGCTTATAAATTGGAAATTGCTTATACAGATGATACAGATGACCACATCGCTTATTAACCGTCTTTCACATACAAAAGAGTCTCGCAGGATAGACATGGATCCTTACTACAAGACACCATGTCCTCTGTTCGCATCGAATCCTCCTTGAAACGAATTCGCGTCCTGTTCGGAGGCGTTGTCATCGTCGATACCAAAAGTGCAAAGCTGATGTGCGCACCCATCTCATGTTGTCTGGCTTGACTGTTAACATTCAGGACCAGTTGGGACTCGCCATTCTACCCACTTTACTACTTCAATGTCACCGAGCTGCCTGAAAAGTATCTCCAAGGGAAGCAGGCAATCTCTGACGGTTCTCAGTACGATGTCGTCGTAGGCGCGCGGAAAGCACCAGCTGCATTACAACTATTCAGCTCTGGCGACCGTGCAGGGTTCTTCAAGCTCAACTTCAGTGCTATGGATGCTTGGTTCGAAGAAGAAGAGCAGATATTTGTGCACCCCAAGGATCCCTACAAGGTGCGTATATGAACGATCTGTTGCAATCAAAATACTAATGGCAAATATTATAGCGTGTTGACGTCCTTCAGTCTTCCCGCCACGTCCGTGTCGAAATTGATGGCGTCGAAGTTGCTAATACCACAAAACCACGCCTCTTGTTCGAAACATCTCTTCCTGTCCGTACTTACATCCCAAAGACGGACTGCAAGCTTGATCTATTGGTACCGTCCGACCTGAAGACCTCATGCCCTTACAAGGTATGACCTACATCTTATCCTCTCTCGGTACAAGCTGATTCGTTTTGCAAAATAGGGAGAAGCCAGTTACTACCATGTTCAGCTGTCACCCAACAATCGAAAGGACAACGTCGTATGGTGGTATCGCAACGCAAACCTGGAATGCGCGTCTATCACGGGCTTTGTTGCCTTTTATGACGAAAAAGTTGATGTCTGGGTCGATGGTGAGAAGCAGACACGACCGTCGACTCACTGGTCGTAGAGACTTGCATTCATTTCACAATCATGTCGGCAAAAGTCGAGACTTGTTGTCGTGTAATACTACAATCATGCTGCCTTGCACCTATTTCTGCGATCCGCTCTCGGAACGGCTCCGATATTCATTCTATCCAGCCATGTTGTTTGCCATTTCATACTCACCGAAGTGTAAAGGAAGCTACCTCGGATAGTCCAATACAGAACAATGAGTCGCTGAAGCGAGTTCGGCTGAGACCCCACATCTGCTACAGTAACTCACCCGCAGCGTCAATAACTCCAAGTCCAGAGTCTACAATGATTCTGATGCGCATTAGTACGTGAATTTCACGTAAATCAACCCACGGAACAGTACATCATAGATCGTCGCAGGTATCTGATGTACTCATCCTCATGACATCCTCCGTGGAAAACTCAAGGTATATAAAGCCGACTATACGCAACGACGTGTCTTCCCCCATATTCGATGTTTTTTAGCCAAAGCAGCTTGATCGCCAATCTGTCGGCAGTCGGCCGAAAAGCCGGCAAAGAGAGCAGGAATGACAAGCATAGTATGGATGATGAATACGATGTAATCATCGTGGGAGGAGGTGAGCAGAGTTCGACGGTCTAGTACTGTAATGCTTACTTTACCTACTAGGCACTGCTGGTTGTGTCCTGGCCTCTCGTTTGAGTGAGGAAAGTTCTCTTCGCGTTCTTCTTCTCGAGTCTGGAGGGAGGTGTGTTCTTGTTCTGTCTGCCGCTTTGGGTATTATATTCAAGCACTGTACATCAGCGGCAAGAGCCTCCTTTACTCCGTAGTTCCGTCCGCATTTTCACTGCTTTTTCCATCCAAACACGCGTTCCAATTGTACACCGAACCTCAGGAGTTCGCTCAGAACAAAAAGAAGTTCTGGCCCAGCGGTTTGTCAAAATTCCAGCATCTACTAATGTATCCTATTGACCTCGTGCAGGTAAAATGTTGGGAGGATGTTAGTCCTGTTTATCTTTCAGCAGTGTTTAGTGAGACTGACGCCAAGGATCAGGTTCTGCTATCAACGCGGAAATGTATGTACACCAAGGTGAACGCACAACTTTACTGACGATATATAGGGCTCAATACGGTGTACCTGGCGACTATGATAAATGGGCAGCCATCACTGGAGATGATTCTTGGACATGGAACAACTTCAAGCAGTAAGCATTCCTCTGTCTTCATATGCCTGCTTGCTTCTAAGCGTTGTCGACCAAGCTACTTCACAAAATTCGAGACCTACACCGAGAGTGTGGATTACCCTGATGTCAAAATGTCTAACAAGGGCACCAAAGGACCGGTGCGGGTCGGATACTTCCCAGCAGTAACCAAGCACGGCAAAGCATTTATTGACGCATGCAAGAGTCTGGGCATACCATTCAGCGCAGATTTCAACTCAGGCGAGAGCCCTACCGGTGTAAACAGGCTCAGTACGTGCCTGTGCATATCCCTATCTAGGAACGCTGAATATATTGCTCCAGTGACCTACGTTGACGATAAACTGGAACGGGTGACGTCTGAAACGGCCTATTTAACACCCGAGGTCTTGGCTAGGCCTAACCTCAAAGTAGCCATTCATGCGCAAGTCACGAAGATACTAGTCCGGAAGACCGGCGAGGAAAACCGAGCATATGCCGTTGAATTCACCCACAATCGGGATGGCCCCATGTATTGTGCGAGAGCCCGGAAGGAGGTCATCCTGTCGTTCGTACCTGGAGTGTTCAACGCATAATGGCCCTGACTCTGTTTCTTCTAGGGCCGGAGCTATCCATTCTCCGCAGGCGAGCTTGATATCCTCAAATTTTTTTCTGAGCTCATCAGGCATCAGATTCTCATGTTATCCGGCATCGGTCCGTCAGAAGAACTCAGGAAATTCGATATACCCGTCGTGCATGAATTGCAGGGCGTTGGCACCCATCTCATGGACCATCCAGTGATCGACTGCAACCTCAAAGATAAAACCAACACCTCTCCCAAATACCTCAAGCCTACCACTCTTCTGGACCTAATTAAGTGTATTTCTGCTACCATACAATATTTGGTTTGGAGACGAGGACCGGCGGCGACAAACGCAAGCTAATAACTCCATGCGCAATTAACCATTGGGCTGATGTCTTTTCAGTTAGGTGAGGCGGCCGCTTTTGTGCGAACAGACGATGCATCGGTGTTCCCCGATTCTTCGGAGCCTTTGGAGGATAGCACATTCAGCCCTAGCAGTCCAGACATCGAGATCTTCACCATGGCTCTAGGGTACCAGGAGCATGGGATGAAAGCATTTACCAAGCACACAGTTTCGCTCCACTCGGTGTTACTTCAGTACGTTTAACCTACCGTTTTCGTGTCTTCTCGTAGTACTCATACTGATGATCCGTGTTTCAGGCCGCTAAGTATTGGAAGCATTCGGTTGAAGTCGCTCAGTCCGTTCGACGATCCAGTTATAGATCCACGGCTAGTATATTGCTTAGGCGCTGGTAACATTCCCATCTCACTTCTGAACCTAGGTATCTCGAGTCCGAAGCGGACGTCAAAAAGTTGGTGCGCGGGTTCAAGCTCTGCCTTAAGATATCTGAGACGGAGCCTCTTGCCACGCTTCTCGATCAAAATTGCGAGGATGCCGAGCTAGATCATCATCAGCGTACAAAGAACGATGCTGAAATTGAAGAGATGATACGATCTCGCGTGGAGACGTTGTATCATCCCACGAGTACCTGCCGTATGGCTCCTTTGAAAGAAGGTGGTGTCGTGGACGTCTCATTCTGTGTGTATGGAATCCAAGGTTTGAGAGTCTGTGATGCATCGATCTTTCCTTCCATCATATCAGGTCACACTGTACGCAGGTTTCTAGACTTTTGCTGTGACTCGCAATTAACTTTTATCCAGGCCGGGGCAACATTCGCCGTGGCGGAGAAGCTCTCAGACATCATGAAACGAAATTCCAGTGAATCCCCATCATGATGATGCTAATAGTAGCGATCTCATCTGAAATATATTGAGCGACTTGTCAACGGAATCATCGAGGAACTAGAAGCTAGTTCTAGGGTTTGTCGACGTAGAACAGTTTTGGGTCGACTGCGACCATAGAACTACAGTCCAAACTCGACGATTTGACCTGGCATAAGCATCTTTTCAAGTCGGCAAAAATTTCTATCTTTTCGTTCGCCTGAAAACAGGATGGTTCGACGTTTCAGGAACGACCTCAAGAACAGACACCTACCTGGTACTGAGTTACCCTCGCAGAAGTGCTAGGCGTCGCGAAAAACAAGGTTTCGGAAACAGAGGCCTCGTTTTTCGCGTCTTCTGCCGAAGTAGATGTCATCACTTACTGCCTTTGTACCAGTATGATAGAAGGATTGACCTTGTTCCGGGTAGACCAGTTTGAAGCACATTAAACCTGGCATCAGTTTCGCAACTCTATACTTCCTCTAATAGAATATAAGGATACGAATCAAATGAAGAAAGACTATCAGTCACCAGAACCGCACAATGTTGTACTGCCGCTGCGATTTTTAGTCCAACGAAACAGACAATACGAGGCCGATATCGAGCAATCTTCGCTAGGAATGCTGGGGCGGCTGCGCGCATTTCGGCATCCGACAGCTCGCTTTGCTGGAGGACGACGGTGGGAATTGATATTGAACTTGTACAGTAGCGAGGTACATACCTCGGCTGTTGGTCTTTCGACAAGGTTCGTCTAGTAACGCATATCATGTACAGCCACAGACATAATTGCGCATTCTTACTAGTCCAATGTTATATAGTTCGGGTAATGTGTGGTCCTCGGTGGGAGGTAGCTTAGAGGATGTTAATCCTAACAAATGAACTCAGGTTTCGTACACAAAGAAGTCGGGTTCACGAACCTCCTGCATGTAGACATGTCCAGAAGTGGTTTGTGGGGTGTCCAAAGTGATGCCCGATCTCGGCCGACTTCTGGCCTGGGCTGTAAAGGTCATCTGTAAGATAAGCATCAAGTCGTTCTAGTCGTCCAAACCTACTTGATGCCGCAAAAGACAACTTGAAAAAGGTTAGATGCCCGGTGATAAAAGGGGACAAAAAATTTCAACACACTATCAAGATGTAGCTGAAGATGGTCCGGGAGAAGATTCAGGTGAGCGTACGTCTCTGGAGGTGCAAAACCCCGTTTCAGCTTTTTCTTCGGCGGCGAAGTTGGCGATCTTTTGAGGAATGCTTTTTTCTGGTCCAGACCATGATCAAGATCCACGAACAGTCGCTTCTTCTCCAGCGGCTCCCTTTTAGGCGCGATGCCTTCAAATTCAGTATAAGACCGCCGAGGGATAGGCCTGCGAGATGAACGACGAAGGGCAGGAACCGGACTAGTATGGAGCTCGAGTTTGCAAGAAAATTGAGCTATGGATTTACGAAATGTGGTAACAGCCTGCTGTGGGCCTTCGGCGAGTGCTAGTGAGCCTTCCTCCATACTGAGATGAGGTCGCCCGATGAATCGGTCACTGAAAAGCTTTTGTTTTTCTGTGGCTGTGCCTCACCTCCGGCATCTGTACTTACGGCAACCGTTGTCGCTTCCGCTTATGGATTGAAAGCTGAAATGAATGGTTGCAAGAACTCTAGGATGTACAGAATAAAAATATGTAGCCTGGAAAAGACCTAGAGGCCGTGATCCATTGAGACCAGCACGCATGTGTGAATTAACTCTGTTGGAGTCGAGAACAAATCGAGATTAATGTCCCTGACTCGGAACTCATCATTCGACCGTCAAGCAAATCCTCTGTCGATCAAAAAAGCCCGAGACAAAGCTGATGCCGAAGTGAAAGAACGGCGTAGCATTAAAAAATTACGGCATTGTGTATGTTCAACGATAAATTACTGGGCGATCTATGCCGTCGATTGATGGACGAGGTACCCGACATTTGCTTCCGCGGGGCCTCAATGCTCATCCGTCGTTACTAGCTGCAGACTTGTATGAATTAAAGGATATAGTAAGATGTCCTATCTGCTAGTAAGTAAAACGATGATTAATAAGTATTAGATAGCGTGCAGGTATATAATATTATATATAACGTATAGATCCGATCCTTCGTCCCGCTGCGACGACCTACGACTGATCTTCCCTTCGTACACTATGAAGTCGATGCTGTAGATCCTGCAGAGAAAGATCATCAACGGCATATCCTGCCTTTCTTAACCGTGCGAGGGCCGCTACCACCCAATGCTGACAGTGCCATTGCAAGTTCCCTCGGACGACTTGAGTCCTCGTCAGGATGGCATGCAAAGCCCTGTCCCCGCTCCCATACTGCCAACCCTTGGGTATCCTGCCGACTTTCACTCGTCCCAGGTAGGTATTTGAATGGAGCAGACTGACGTCCTCTGGTTCTTTGACATTGTAGGTATAAGCGGAACCACTGATTTGGTAGGAGATTCCAGTCAGCTGCTGAGGCTTCGTCATGACGACAATTGCCCAGTGCTTAGCACCGGGAAGACTGGGATGACCATAGTGTGCCACATATAGATCGTCGTAGTCGCCCATGCTAGAAAACGCCTATACAACGTGAGGATACGATTTGCGGGTAAGGCAAAAATAAATACCAGATGAGGATTGCAGAAACTTGGTGGTTAAGTCACTGAATATTCAAGTTATCGTCTGAGGAACAACGCGTCAGTGTCAAGTCTAGAATTTTGCCCCATGCGGCTCGAGCAAAAGACCCACAGATATGTCCGTTGGTAAAGGATGTAGACAAGGGATGATGTTTGCGTTTGACCAGAGCGGTTTCCCAGCTCCCTTTATATATTTCAGATATACCTGTAGTCTCTGACGTCGTATCATGCAATGCTTCACAGTATCGATGGTAAGGAGACTGGTCCGGAACAACGGGCTAGCATGTAATTACAAGGGCCTCCGTTTATTGCTTCGGTTGTCTACAGAAACAAGACCGAACACGACCTCGAGTAAGGTACAGAGTTGACCGTCGAAAAAAAAAATCAAGTACTCACGTTTCCACTGATGATATGATGGTAAGAGCAGAGAACAAAGCGATCTAGTGTTGCATTGAATTATACGGTGTGGTACCTCTTTTATAATAAGTCCGGATCTTTGCGGGACCTTGAAGCATGAAACTGCGCCAAGCCATGAGTCCAACGACGGTCGGTTGTAGAGAAGAACAAGACATTACAATTATCACCATCACATTGAAGCCCTACGAAATACGCGCTCTATTCCCTCGAAAGTATAAGTAAGTAGCCCGCTTTGAGAGATCAAAATCAAAGCGGCTTATTTTATCCAGCAATCAGTCTCGGCTTTCTCTTTGGACCGAACTAAGCCTCCGCTGCAAACTTTCCAGTGAATCATCATCAATCGAATGATGGGCATCCTTCAACCGCTTGAGACCTTCCGCAACCCAGTTCTGACAATTCCAATGCACGTTCCCCAACACAACAGGCGTCCTCGTCAGTATGAATCCGAGTGAAACGACCCCGTTATCGCCATGTACCATATTGCTCGTGACTTTCCCCACCTTGACACGTCCCATGTACGTCGGCGTGTCAAGCAAGTCTACACCTTCAGGGGGTTTGACTTCATATGTCTCCGTACCACCGCTGATCTGATACGCGATTCCGGTCATTTTTTTTGGATCCGTCATGACCACGATGGACCAATGCTTGGCTCCACGGAGAAGAGGATGGCCGAACTGCGCCACGTAGATGTCATATTCGTTGGATAACTTTAACGAAGCCTTCAACCCAATGAGTCACCCGAGCGAAAATCGGATAGTAGACGCTCACCATAGCGATGCAATGATACACAACGGTAGTAGACCACTGTACTTTCTATTGTGCTGTGCGATCTTTTAACTAAGGTCGCTTAGCAGCGCAAAAACTTACTTTACCTGGGGTGCAATGGATGTGGAGTTGCTGAAAGAAAACAAGAGCCTAAGGAGGCGCCCCTACCCCTTTTTACAATAAACAATAGTAAGGGCTGTGAATCACGTTTAAGATCCATCAGATAAAGTAACGGAGCCCTCATTGAGCCGTATCCCAGTAGGGCGTAAGAGAGGGTTGGCATAATCAAAGAATTACCATACATGCAACAATAACAAAGAAGTCCATACGAAGATAGGGCACTATTGAAAAAAATTGACTCATCATTCATCATCATCATCGTCGGCTTCCTCAAGCCACTATTATGACAAATTAAACTTAACTTTCAATTTCTATGAGGTTGAAATATCTCACCTTCAAGAAGGGCTCGCTGGCCTTCCTGACCGTCTTACTAGTCTCCTTATCGACATACTTCTTACTGACGTGTGTGCCCCATTGGGTGACAACCTCCTCATCAAGGACATCATCCTGATAAAGCGCCATTAGGATCTTGGGGACAGCGGGTAGAAGACTCGGGTAGGTAAGGCCGACGAGACGCTCAATACCGCCCAGCAAGGACTTTTGATGTTTCTCCGAAGTCACCATCTACGTACTACATGAGCATATGAAACGGATAACTGAAAAAAGCAAATTACCTTCACAAACAATGGCGAATAATTCTTGATCTCGGCGAGGACATCGGTCGTAAACAGTGCCTGAACAAGCACAACAATAGTCTTGTGCTTCTTGTCGATACCCAATTCCTCCGCCTTTTTAAAAATTGAGACGGCGAAGGCCTTCGGATAATCTGTGTCCCTGTTCTCCTCGATCCACCTCCCGAGTACAGCATACGGGCTGTTTGCGTCTTCATCGCTGCCCTCGTCATCTCCTCCGAGGGCTACTCCCGCCATTCCCCCCTCGAGTGCTTTGATGCGCTGCTTCACGGCTTCGGGAGAGGTATCCGCAGACCAGTCCTCCTTAGCTAAGGCCGTATCGGTGTTGAGCTCTTTGGCTTCTGCTTTGATCTTCTTCGTCAGCTCATCGTCACTCTCGGCGCCATCGGGAGTGGCTTCCTCATCGCCGTTCTCCGGCGTGACATCGCCTCCTCCTCCTACACCTCCTGCAGCGTCGCCGTTGTTGGTCCTCTTTTTACCTTTCTTGACCTTGACCGGAGGATTCTTGAGGATAAACGTGGTCAGCTTGTGGCGCATATCGACACCAGTACGTTCTCCGCAAGCCTTGCAGTCACGGATGATATCCTCGGACCGGCCCGCCTTCAGAATGACAAGTTCCGTCTCAGGATTCTTGCACGATTTGCACAAGACAAACTTGTCGATGAAGACGTCCAAGAGCTCGCGGAGACGGTTGGCATCATGGGCGCCATTAACGATATAGCGGTCGTTCTTTTCATCGAAAGAGGTCTGGGCGCCGAGTTCGCAACCGAAGAATTTGGTCGTATAGGTAGGAGGACGGCTGAGAGCGCGCGCGACGTCAGCCATATTGGGGATGACCGTCTTAATTCCGTTCCCTTTACCCTCAATTTTTGTGTTGAGAAGGGGCATGCTAAGACATTGGGATGAGCATTTTAGACTCCTAATAAAAGGCCTGAAGCACATACCGGTAGCGGTAGAATTTATCGTCGACATCACGTCGAATATTTACTACACTGGCCATATTGGGCAAGTATTAGGTTTAGCGCTATAAGCCCCGGTCAGTCAAAGAGTTCCATCACATCTGAAAGCTATACTCACAGAAGCGAGAAAGGAATTGTTAAACAGATTTTTTTGTCTGGAAGGACTGATTGGAGGACGAAGCATGAATCCTCTGCCAGGACAGAAGATGGAATATTGGGGATGGGGGGAGTGGGTTGACGAAATGGTGAAGGCGTTACGGGGATGCTAGATACAAAAAATGCCAGAATTGAGATGTCGGTCTCACAAGGAAGTGGTGGTTGGTGAGTAAGGGCGGTGTGCAACGTTGCAGGTGATACAGAAAAATTCCGTCGGAACTTGAAAATGTGCCGGCCGATGCGTGTCCTTATGTCATATGAAATGTCTCATCGACATTCGGAATCACATCGAGAACAAGTCGAGAAACACAGCGTCATATCGCAAAGATATTTAAGTACTAAACTACGTACTTATAAGATAATATCACGAGTGTACATGTAGCGAGCGTCACATCACGTATAGTACATTATGCATAAATGAATGGAATGAATAATGTAAATATAAACGCATGAGTATGTAATGATATAATTGTCCAGACGATGCGAAGAGCTTGAAAAGAAGAAAATTGCAGTGATATAAGTCCCATGTAAAAATTCAAAGCAGGATCCAGAGTATTGGACCATCTAAAAGCAGATATAATCATATATAAGGCTGGAAAGTTGTCTGGGTAGAACTAGGCGAGACGGAGTCAAAGTTCGAAGGCGTAGGAAGTAATTGTACCGAAGATTCGAGCATTCTAAAGCGTAATTCAGGAATCAGAACACAGAGAAGACGGAAATTATCGCACCTGAGCCAAACCCTTCCGCCGCCGCTCTTCTCCCGGACGAATTCGCACTCCCTGTGCGTTGTATACTCGCCGTTAAGGCAGTCCAACAATGCTTGGCGACCCTCTTTAGTCCCATCTCCTTCGATGACCCATTCACCTTCCCAGCCGATTCCCATAGACGCCCCGAAGCCACTTCCTGCGCCGTTCATCTTCCCAACGGCATCATAATGAAGACCGCCTCTCCAGACTCTCGCAATCCAAACCCATTTCCTCACGACTGCGACACCGCCCCTAGAATGAGGGCTGGGGACTCTGGTCTGAGTATGAACGAGACGTAGCTGCGGTATTTCTTCAAAACTAGGAGGCGGAAGTCGTCCTATGACCATTCTGATATTGCCGGGAGCCAAAGGCGATCGCTGGCGACCTACCGCAAGAGGAGTGGCGGGTATGAGATAATCATAATAAAAGGGTGACGGTAAGGAAATTGGGTCGTCAATAGGCAACAGATCCTCGGGAGGGCAAAAGGGCACAAGGCAGTGACCGTTGAATACCAGCCATGTGCGAGTCTCCTTAAGCCTATCGAACCGACCGCGTCTTCTGGGGAACTCTCGGTTAGGTGAGTGTTCTTCCACAGAACTATCTTCGCTTCCTGTATTTCCCGCAGGGGGAACATACCCCAGATTACAAACGACGTCCCCTGTGCTCATATGCTCCCATAGACCGGATCCAATAAGCTGATCTTCGCATTGCTGGATGCTCGAACCACCGCCAGCACTGACAAAATAATCCTTGTCCAAAAATTCTGGCGTGTCCGACAATTCAGAGCACGGGACATAAACACGTAAAATGGGAGCACGGACGCGCGACGTGGCAAGCACGAGATCGTGGGGTGACGAGGGAGATGGCATTGTAATCGGCGTTAAAGGGGGTGAAGGGGAGTTGTGCCTTTCGCTCCGGGAGAGCGGAGAGCCTCCCGATCCTGAAGCTGATCCGGAGGTGCTGCTGAAAGAATGATTGCTACCGCTAAAATTCGATGAGGCGAACCTCCGGTGTGGCCGATAAAATCCTAAATCATCGTCCGATAGCCATCCTTCTGAAACGGATGAGCCATGAGCGGATGAAGCACGCTTTGCCTTATGGGCAAACGAAGCATTTGCTAACGACCGTCTCCAGCCCGTCGAATAATATTTAAGGTCTCTGGGATCGGCAGGTGGCGGAGGCGGATTGATGGAACTGTTGCCAAATATGGAAAGTCGGTTCTTCCTTTTCATTGAGCGCAATGACACAGAAGAGTCAGGACTTCTGATGGTGCCTGCCTGCCTGCCAGGCAGTCCCGTAGATTTCGGACTTTGACGGTACCGCGATGACTGCAGGTAGGACGCAGAGCTTGTCAGACTGAGCGTATGTTTGTGATCTCGCACGTCTGTGAGCACTGCACCTGCAGAAACTGAACGACGCTGGGGAATCCGTCCAGCCATCTCAGCCGGTCGGTCGGACTCAATGGCCAGATCTGGACATGATAAAGGTGCTGGAAAAATAAGCTCCCGTACAGATCCCGTCCCGGGTCCATCTAACAATGAAACTCGCTGTAGAAGGGAAGGTCCCTGTGATTGAGTACGGGTGTCAGGGAAGATGGGATCGGATTCTGGCTCCGGCTCTGAAGGTGGGGGTAATGAGGAACTGTGCGCGAGCGACTGGAGGAGAAGCACGAAGCGGGAATGAATGTGGGTTAGCCTCTCCAGTTTTTGATTCCGTAAAATTTCGGCCTTTGAAAGGTGTCGAGAAGATAGTGTCGAAAGCGCAGCAGTGGGGTAAATATGAAGTGGAGTACGTTGGGAGATCACTACGAAATAAAAGGTTAGCAGAGAAAATATTAATGGAAAGACGGCTTACAGAGCAGATCGATATCATGCAATGTGACTGGAACCTCTTTCATACCTTCCCGGGATCCGGACAGTAGCCTTAGGCAAGTACCATAGCCTTCAACATATCTCGACAAAATAACATCCCGCAAGTTCCCTTTTTGCGGAATGTCCCGTAAGGAACGGCACGTTTGAGAAAGGGCTAGAAAGTCAGGCCAGGGGAGAAACGACAAGAGGCGGGACAATGTGCCTGGATGGTTAACAATGGTAGCAATAGAGGACACAGTCTTCCGTTGGGACATAGAAACAAAGTGAGAGCGGTATGAGACGGGGGATTTAAGGTCTTGTGTTTTAGAGGAGGGCGGAAAGTGGGTATCGCCATGGTAGTGGGAGCTGCGCTCGACCGGGTGACGCTTTGGGTCCTGGGTAACGAGGGTAGAGGCCGATTAACCCTGGAACTCATTGCTGAGGCGCTGACAGAAGTCGAAGTACGTTGAACACGGTTAGACAAGTCCTCCGGCGCTGCGACAGACGATTCAGTGCTTGCAAAGGAAGCCATATGCTTGAGCAGATGCTGTGGATAGCTCGAGGCCGAGCCTGGAGCATCGATATGCGAAACAGGCTGAATGGGAGCTGCACTGAGAGTGAGCGCCATCGTGTACGACGGCCAAAAGGTCTTGGAACGGCACCGTATGGACGTGGAGCACGACGACGAGGGCTGCGACGGCTCTCGCAGTAGGAGATAGGGGAGACCAGCTGGAGTGGAAGTTGTCGACAAGAGGAGGCTGGCGGGGGAGCAGCAAAGAACACAGTGATTCAGTTGGCGCTAATTTAAGGGCCTCATGTTGTTTTCGGGTAGATCGTTGAATGTTTCAAGGTAAGCAAAAGACACCGGCAGGGGGCGGCAACTCTTTTCCAAATTAGGCCCCATACAAAATTAGTGGCCCATCACTGACGTAAGCGCGCACTGGTCAAACAACAACTTCCAGCATGGCCGCAGTAAGTGTTCGTAATGCCTTTGCATCCTAAGCTAACTCTTTTATTTAGACAAAAGAAAAGCTCGCGCGTGATATCTTTGGTGGCTCTGACTCGGAGTTATCTTCGGATGAAGAGGAAGGTGCGTCGTCGGCAGTAGCATAGCATCTCAGCGTCTCATCTTTATATCTATTACCTCCAGAGGCAATCCAGAATCAGTTGCAGGGAAAACAGCGCCGGGACGACTATGAATCCTCTGGCCCCGACTCTGAGGACGACTACGGGCGTCAGGAAAAGCCGAAGAAACGGAAGACCATCAAGAAAAAGAAATCCAGTGATGTTAGGGAAGAGGTTGGCTCCAAGAGGAAGCGGGGAACGAAGAAGAAGGAGCCTACATACACGGAGGAAGACTTGAATGATCTGCCCCCAGAGCAAGGTGCGTCACTGTTGCATGGTATCTAACACGTCGTCTTAATGTCCTTATAGCCAGCAAGATCAGACTTGACATGCAGTTCGACGCTATACTCAAGCCTAAAAAGTCCTCGCGTCCCAAGAAACGAAAGAACAATGATGAGGTTCTCGATAGCTTTGCAGATGATGAAGTCGCCCGGTTACGAGAAGCCATGAATAACGCCGCTGACGAGGATATCCGTTCCAATCATGACAAAATCCCGGCTACTGCCAAGCTACGGCTACTTCCTGAAGCTATGGAAACTCTGAGAAAGTGAGTAATGTGATCATCTTGCGTCAGACCATAATCTAACATTAATTGACAGAGCCTCCCTTGCCCAGTCTATGATCGACAACAATCTTCTAGAAGGTGTAAAACGCTGGCTAGAGCCCCTCCCAGATCGTTCTCTTCCAGCGCTAAACATACAGCGCGAATTCTTCCCTATCCTCAAGAAAATGGAATTTATAGACTCGGCTGTCCTCAAAGAGTCAGGACTGGGTAGAATCGTCGTATTCTACACAAAGTGCAAGCGCGTAACTCCCGATATAGCACGTACCGCTAGTGAACTGGTTTCGACGTGGTCACGGCCAATCATCAAGAGATCCGCTTCTTACCGGGACAGAATCGTCCCTGTGGCCCGAGATGACGGAGATGCGAACGGAGGCAGGTTCGGCGGAGAAAAATTGGGTGCCATCTTGGCACGCGCCAAAGAGTCAGAGAAAGGCCGAGTACGCAAGAATGCTGTCACGGTTCCTCAGAGTGAATTGGGTAACTACACGGTGGCACCCAGGGCCAATGCCAACCTCATGCGCGCAAATACTAGTGTGGATGTGGACGTGGAGAGAAGGCGGAAGAATGCAGAGCGTCTGAGGGCCTTGACCAGGAAAGTCGCCATGAGAGGCTAACCAGGAAGATGTTGTTCCCCTTCTTTTTTAGTGAATATCTCCGTAATTACCAGTCCAGTTTCCTACCGTTGTACTTCCATCTACATACGTTCCAGTGATTTGAATATATCTCCAGTTATCGTTAGTCTTGCCGCTCACCAGTTATATATATTTGGAAGGGTCTTGTGTACAAACCAAATATATCTAGTCGCACGTTCTATGTGGACGTTGCAAATGTTTCAAGCTTCAGAAAAGGAGTCCAACCAACATGCATTGGTGGTCCTGAACCTGTCCTGAACCTGGCATATGCGTCCGTGGATGTTAGACACCCTCGTCTTGGCAGACTCTCTGTTCTGTTAAAAAGACTGACACCGGAATACGAGACTACAACAAAATAACAATGTCCTAAATATATTAGTACATATGAAACGTATACAATCAATTCTGGCCTAGTCCACTGCCCCTCGTGCTACCCTTGGGTCTATACTTGACGACCCAAGGGTGCCGAAGCACGTCCACCAGAGGAAGTCGCTTTTGTGGGTCGTGTTGAAGAAGCTTCAATATTCTCGTTAGATTCATTCACAATGATGGATAATAACAGGCCGACATACTCTTGCGACAAGGTCTCGTGCCTCTGACGACATGCCAGGCGGGAAGCGAAGGTCGACATTGGCTATCCGTCGGTAGGTATCTGGGTGGGCCAATATTAGACGAGATCAGAAATGGCGCAAGAATACACACTGTTCACGCTACTCTGGTCCTCGAACGGCGGGTTACCGTTCAAGAATTCGTAGGTCAGCACACCCAATGCCCAATGGTCGACCCGTTCGTTATGATCCTTGCTCTCGACCATCTCTGGTGGAAGATAGTCCAACGTCCCACACATCGTCTTGCGTCGATTCCCCGGAGCATGTACGCTCCACCCAAAATCCGCAATTTTCAACTCCCCATTTAAGCCCAAGAGTAAGTTTTCAGGCTTGATATCCCGATGGATGACATGTTTACCATGCAAATACATCAATGCGTCCGCCATCTGATCGATGTACCGCGAACTTCTCTTCTCGCTGAAGCGGCCGTGTTTGCTCAGCTGACGGTAAAGTTCCCCCTTGCCTGCAAACTCGAGCATTAAAAATATACGCTTCTCGTCGTGGAAATAACCATAGAGACGTAAGACGTTGGGATGTCGTAGGTTCTGTTGAATTTCGATCTCTCGGCGGATCTGCTTCTCGACCCGTCCTTGGACGATTTCGGACTTGTAGAGGGTCTTGAGGGCGATGATGTAGTGTGGTTCAGCCTTGGTGCGAACCATGTAGACACGGCCGAACTTGCCCTTCCCGAGAGGGCGGCCCATGTCGAAAGAATTCAGTGTCCATTCTCGAGTGGGCGATGTCCTGGCAATGAGTGAGCAAGAACCTGCTCAATGCGACTACGAAACGTACCGTGCCACACTCGAATCCAATGCCAGTTCCCTTGCAGCATCCCCCGAAACCGCCGCTCCTCTCTTCTCATTCTCGAGCTCTAACCCTCCATCATAACTCCCAATGTCAATCTCAGGTGCCGCCGGTTTCTCTGTCGTCAGGTTTCGCAAGGCGGAATGCGGTGTGGGTTTTGGTTTCGCAGAGTTAGTTGGGTTCGGCGCCGCAAATTTAGTTAATAGCTTGGCCACGTTCGTTTGGCTTGGTTGTTTTGACAGTGTGGGTTTCGTTGCAGTGGTCTTCTTGTTGATGTCGAGAGCCGAAATTTGCCGAGTGACTGAAGCTATCGAAGTCATGTTGCAGAGCCAGCAAAAGTACTGATACTGATGCTGCAGGGTTACGAAGCACGAGCCGGGGTTCGTGGTGGGGAGAGATGAAAAGGAATCGCGTCGCGGTTGTTCAACTTCAACTGCCACGTGAGCGTGATGTCAGCCAATCAGAGCCAAGCACGGACCCGGCGCTCGGCCCTTACATTGCCACTGTTTGTATCCACTATTGCCTCCGCCCTCCTCATTGGCGTGCTATATGTTCCCAAAAATACTTTAATACAGGCTGCCGTCAGCCTCTATATTGGAGTCTGTGCTATTTACGCGCTGAATCAGTCAATGACGTTTCTGAGTCTCCGGTGAAAGAATTTTTGTGGTCATAATTCGGTCATACTGGGTACTTCTGCCCGTACATAGTCCGTAGACCCACCCAGTAGACCAACTATGGTCGCGGGATGTCGGTCTCCGCAATGTCGCAAGAACCAAGTGATCAATGAATCAATGAAGCCTTGGCTCATCGAATAGGGTTGCCGCTAAGGGTTTATAGGGCCTTCTTTCTAACATTATGGAACGGGGGAATGTTGCCGTACTGGAGTGTCTGAGACCAGCCGCGAACCCCAGGTCGACACATCCTCCTCTCTGTCCATTAAAATTTCTGAACAGATCTCGCCGTCCATTCTATGGAAGTGGATACGATCCTTCTCGTCGCCACGGTCATGGAGGTGGTACCAGTAAAATGTTTCAAATTCTCATCCGAATATGCGGCTCTAAAGTTACGTAGTGTCTTTAATCCTTACCATACTTATAGTCCTCCTAAATGTCTAGGAAATACTCCAGGGGAGATGCACCACCCGCCATGTTCAGTATGGGGCAATATCTAGTAATCGAATGACCTATTCGACTTCATACACGGAGCAAACGTGAACATTCCCTGGTGTCTCCATAACGGCATACTCTAAATATAAGGTCTTCGAACGATTTTGCGGTCATCTATTGGGCAAAAGTTCGCACCAAAGCCCTGCATGTTTAATATCACAAAATGCTTTCGTTCTAACCCCAAGCGGTGCCGCCGATTGCCGTGTGGCCATCGCGCGGGCGCAGGGTCAGAAACACTAGTACAATGAAATTTGATCATCAGGCGGGCGCCACAGAATTACGACTTATCACCGTTGTGCAAATCATGTGTGCCTACATCCCCCCTCCTTGAATCGCCAAAGTATAATTAGTGTCATGATCTTTGCACATATATGTGGGACCTTATATGGGAGAACTTCACCATAGAAGGTGAGAGAGTCGAAAGGACGTCGCTAATGAACGAAGCTTGAGCATTTCCTACAATTGCAACATCTAGAGAGTTATACCCTGACAACTGTAGTAGCGAGGACTAAGTGCGTACAAACTCCATGAAACGACTAAAAGACGATACCCTAGAACGAAGAAATACTAATAACGAACTCGGGCAGGGTCTTGCAGTGGTTTATTCCTTCTGCGTGGAAACCGAAGGTACAACAGTGGGAGAGCAGAAGTCAGGCGCACCCGAAATTCTGCTGAATGAAATTTCCGAGCGGTGTTCACGCCTCCAGGCCTCCGAACAGTTCCCTGACCTGTTACAGGAGAGGGGAAAATCATGAGGCTCGCAAACTATATGTAAGGGCAGCGATCGCAACTCGAGATGGGATGTCTGCCAACGAACATGATTGGAAGAATTTTTATGGCGGCGAAGAAGCGTTAATTGATGGTATGTGCTTCCGTTCACGATATCACAACCGTCGCAGAGATCTATCACGATGGAAATACATTGCCGATAGAGTGACGGAGATTACGCTGAGATGAGGATCTTTAAACAGACGAGGAAAAGAAGAATAAAGGTCGCACAGGAGGGGGTCTATCAGAAGGACGATGTCCGGAGTGAATAGGGAAACGAGGCGGCATTCGGAATAAATCAGAGGTACGAGGTACAAGGGTGAGTGCTGCGAGTGATCAACATTGATCAGTGGGATCAACACGTTTTCGTAGCCGAGTGACTCGAGGAGGAAGCGTGTCAAGCGCGAAATCTGAGATCGGACATTAGATCAGCAGCGGAGTTTGAACTTCTTTGGAAGGGAACGCTGACAAGCTGAGTTTAAAAACAGAGCCAGGAAATCACAGCACGTTCCTTCGTCCCTTTCGGCCTTGTCTTTCCCCAGCATGTCGCGGCGCCAAAATCGCGTCTCCCCCCTCGCTATCGTCCTGCCCCAGCCTCCGCTCCCTCGTCGCCGCTCATCTCTTCTTTCTACTGGCTCAGCTTCCTCAACGCCCAGGACACCCCGTTCATCGGCTTGCGGCTCACCGAACTGTTCATCCTGGTTCATCAAAGCAAACAATAGAAAGAGTTCAGACAGTTGGAACAGCTCAAATCAGGATTTTGGAGACGATGTAGAGACTGCTGACTGGAAGGCGGACCATATTTTATTGCTGTCACGGGTGCGTCGCTGTCCTCGTTATCAAGTACCGCGCTCATCGTCTCTGTAGACCCTAGATGCTCTTCCTTCCCATCTAGTCACTCCTTTTAATGGACCTATCCCTCCTTCTAACCTCCTCGATAAGATTGCTCGAGGCGTTGCCCAAGCTAAGGGGCCCAATGACTGGCCGTTTTCTCTCCGTGCAACTCGCGTAAAACTCATTGAGATCGCTCGCTCACGCGCCAAAGAGGAAGCCAAGGTATACGCGGACGAGAACGACGATTATTTCTTTCGTGGTGGGGAATCCGAACTTCCTGCAGTTGGAAAGAAACCCCGTCGTCCCGTATATCGGCAATCCAGTATGGACTTTCTCTATGGGTCCATTTCTGAAGATCAGGACGAGCACGATAATATTACGCGGTGCGTCATTGCTCAACCTTGCCTCTGGCTTGTCCGTATTAAATTTTATTGTTTCCAGCTTGTCCAACCGTCTTCAGCGAACGTCAGATTGCCTTGTCTCACCGACCACATCCTATCATCCGTATTCGCGGACGCGAACGGCGAATCATCTTTCCCAACGTCGTTCAGCTTCACCGCCCCGTCCTAGTCATCTCCCGTCCCTCCTTAGCCCATCTACGCCCAGTACCTCGACTCTCACTACCCTCACTACCCTATCTTCCTCATGCTCACATCATAGGCGTTCTGCTGGATCCACTCTTTCGTCCATGACCTCCAACGAGTCCTTGAGTAGTGTCGATGCCAAACTGTCATATCATCAGCTCCTGCCTTCTTCCGCTACGGATCCACGCGTCCAGCGTGTTCGTCGATCAGAATCATTTTGCGGGCCCTCAGCCTCCGTTAACGATCATGCTGCTTTCATTCAGCCCGCAACACCTGCGCCCGTACGACAGTCGATTAAGCGTGCTCCGTCTTTCGGTGCTGCGGCGCAAGAGTTTAAGGAGAGTAATCGAGCGAGGGTCGCTAATGACCTGGGTCTTCTTGGAATGGAATCGCCCATTGATGCGACCTCATATCCTTCTTCCGACGAAGAGGAGAAGAAGAGGAGCAGACATGTTAAGAAGGCAAGGACCAAGAATATTGTTACAGCATCGCCACCTCTTTCGCAGCCATCTTCATCTACCCCTACCCCGAAGTCAAGGTCAAAGGCACGAAGAAGTGTAGAGAGCAGAAAGATCCTGGTCGTGGCAAGACGGATGGTGATCGGTCGTCTTCTAATGCCAATCTTGGCAGCGTAAGGCAGCCAACGTCACAAAGGCCAGCTCAGCGCATGAGTCTCCAGCGAAATCCCAGTATTTTTGGGGCGGAACTTCCTCATCTCCATATTCCCCCTCCGGCCGAACATCAAATGCAAATAGATTCCATGCACATGGGTCCTAGCACGGTGAAGAAGACTCCTACCCTTCGTCGGGTACGGCGATTAGGCCTTGCGCCTTCGAGACGGATATCGTTTGGAAGTCTTGTTGTTCCCGAGGATAGCGTGGTGTCACGTTTTGATCAAGGTCATGACGCAGATGTCGAAGAAGATGGCGAAACTGGGCTGGGTAGTGCCTTTCAACTGAGATAAAATCTCGTGTTCGAACGGGGAATCCATTCTCGGTTTCTAGATTTCTGGAAGGTTGAAGTGAATACCTCTTTCACACAGTCTGGCGTATCTGACAATCATTCCCAGTCTTCCGTCACGCTCTTCGGTCGGCCAAGACCGTACACAGTTAAAACGTCCCCCTCAATATCATTGCAAACATCTATCTCACGCAAATACAATGTAACCGCCGTCCTACTATCGGCTCGACAACTCCACTCTCATTTTCTCGCATTATCAATCAATGTCGTACTTGACAATCTGTCTCTCGTTGTTCAATTGTTTTCATTTCCTCCCATCTTCCCTCTCTTTTTGATCAAAATTGCCGTCGAAATCAATGATCCTCCCGTTTCCTATTAACCTCTCCCGATCGTTGGTGCGCCACCTATCGACCCGTCACCACAATACCGTTGTAACGGTTGTAACATCACACTCACATTAGCATCTTGGCTTCGCATACCATTGCCACTGCCGTCACCACCACTCTTTCAGTATCCTATCGGCTCTCCGAAAAGCCCATATCTCTGGTGCTTCCATCGCTCATTGCATTATTAACCAAATATCAACTTCTCGATCACACTCCCTCATTCCAATCATCTTTCTTCCCTCTTGGCCATCTACTCCTGGATTGCTCGCCAGGTACTGCGGGCGTGTACAATATCTAGTGTTCTGCACTCGCGCGCTTATAGCGTTTTTTCATCATTTCTGTTTGCGTGTTATCCGATGCTTCAATTACTGCGACAACCCCGAAACCGCTTCTACTTTCTGTTTGCTGTATGTATTATTAGTAACCCTTATTTTTCTGCTGGATTTTTCAATTACAGATATATAGATGCCGACTGATTGCACTGGTTCCATTCACCCGCTTCTTCCAATCTTTGTTTCACATATCAATGCTCGCGATTTTCTTGTTGACATACGCGTTCCACTCTTGTTCTTGATCAATCAATATATTGAAGCTTCCCTGCTACGGATATCGAATGCGTGTTTTCCATCTTGTCCAGACCTGTTCGGAACTAAGTTCGGAACCGGGATAAAGTTTGGGAGCGCGCTGCTTTGAAAACGCCGTGCTTTTTTTATTGGGGTTCCTGGATTCAAGCCGCCTCGAGGCATAATGAATTTGGAAGGTTAAATTGCTTGCGGAAACGCTGGTAGGTCCTCGCGGACCGAGCTCTGTAAATACAAACAACTACAATTCCCAGGGCTATCCTCTGATTTTGCTAATAACACGCTTTTGCATTATTTGCGGTAGTTGATGGGAATAACAAAATTCATTATCGATTCATCGGACAATATATGCTTTTTTGCGTAATGTTCGAACACCGAGGATGTCGTGGACATAGCAATTGAGAAAGTCTTCCGTACTAGGGTCTGAGTTAGGTGCGAGTTAACTGCCGTCGTGACCGTTGACACGCATCAAGTATTATTGAAGTAAGGTCATGATGTTGATGTAGTAGGCGGAGACTTATCCAAGACGAGCGAGCAACAGTATGGCCAAGCCTACATGGCAAGTAAGGCGCAAGGACTAGTGCGATGGCACTGGACCTATGCGGTGGTACTACTTCACTTCATTTGACTAGTCGGTATCGAAACCACATCTCAAACATAGGGCGAACAATTCTATTTCAAAGAACGGCACTATTTCTGGGTGATAGCAATTAGCATCGAATTTAAAGAAAAAGATGGACGAGCTGGCATACAGGTCTGCCTCCGGTTGTTCAGTGCTCGCTCCCGCTTGGTATATGCGTCGCGGCAAACTCTTCCTCAAGCTCTTGTCGAGCCTGTCGGCGTTCTGCTAGCTCTAGCTTCTTCTGCGCGATGATACCGCCAGCCTTTTGATCCCACTGCCACGCAAAGTATCCAAAGGCTCCCCAAGCACCCATTGACACGGCATGCGCCGTCATGTCTGTATCGGTCGCTGTGAGACGTGTGTGCCGAATTGAAGCAATATTGACGCACTATCAAACAAATTTCGTTTCTGAATTCCAAGTTGGCCGAGCCTGGCTGCAAGGCCGAAGAGGGAGAACCCTAGGACATTTGCGAACAACGACATTTTGGTTGTTCAGTACAAGGCCGGGAAGGAGCGACCTTTCCGATGGCGTCGAGAACAAACAAAGGTAAACTCTTCGCGAAAGGCGCCGCCACTGTGCCTGCTTTCTTTACCCGATTCTATTACCTTTACCACACTACGCTCGACGTTCAAGACGTAAAATAGCTGACAATGTCTTCTACCGATAAATTAGAGACGGGCAAGCAGCACAAGGAGACCGGTGATCAGGCTTTCAAGACGGGGGACTACAAAGCAGGTGTGGACTTCTGTGTGGCCTGTTCGCGCTGTTGCTGACTTCAGCTTCTCTCCCTTAGCGTTGTCTGCATACTACATGGTACTTTCCTCTCTCATCTCCAACATGAATTCGGTGGCGCTGATGGCATGAAGGCTTTAATGTATCTTCAAGGACTTGACAAGTGTGTTCAATTTTTGACACTTGTTTCAATGCATTACTAACAGGTTACTCTAGGAACGCCATCCCTGGCATGTCGGTCACGCCTTCTCGAGCAGAAGAAGAAAACGCCGACAAGAAACTGTCCGAGGTCACCGTTCTCAATTCATCGCCACCTGCTCGTGCTGATTTTTATTCTAGATCGATGAGATTATAAGCAAGATTTATGGAAACATGTCAGCATGCCACTTCTCTCAACAGAACTGGAAGCGCACGATCGAGATCGCAGACAAGGTCTGTACGTCTTAATGATTTAGTATAACCGTTGACCGCTCTTCTCAGGCGCTCACGAAGAACGAGAAGAATTATAAAGCTCTGTTTCGAAAGGGGAAGGCTTTAGGTGAACAAGGATATATCGAGAGAGCTATCAAGGTTCTGGAAGACCTGAAGAAGAAGAGCCCAGAAGGTCAGTGTTCTGAGTCAAGTTTTCCTAATCTCATTTAACTCTCCTCCCTTACCCAGATGGACTCAAAGCTGATGCAGAGATCGCGCGTCTTAACGCTATTGATAAAGCACGCGCCAAGGTCGAGCGACAGAAATTGAAAGGTCCGTCGGTATGCTGCGGTGGCGCCATTAGGAATCTGATCTTGTTATTGTCCTAGGCTTCTTGACGCGAGAGCGAGAGCCAAAGTCGAAATCAAAGGCGGCGGCGACGACAGACCACGAGGAAGAGATCGAGAGTATCGTTTCCCCTGGCGTCGCGAGCTCATCCTAACCCTCTTTCTGTCATTCTGGGGTCTTTCGTTCTGTTGTTCATGTTCTGATGTCGCAAATGTATTTACAGCTTCCTCTCAAAGATTTCCAATGTATCACACGAACTACACAAGTGCATAGTACAATTATATTATTGTGAAAACTTCTCCTTAGTTTCTGACTCTGATGCATCATTATTATACTAACGTTACAACGGCCGTGTCGACAAATTGGCTGACATCAAACTCCCCTTTGACTACCCCAGCCTTTTGAAGGACGCTGTCGACATTTGTGAGCTTGGAATCATGTCATAGTAGAGATGTATGCAACCTTAGGGTGTCAGTGATGACCTTAGTTTCGATGGTTAAGCAATCATCGGGATAACCGACGGTTTTCAACCACGCCTGAAATTGAAAGTAGGTGTATATGTAAGACATGTGGTCTAGATGCCAGAGGAGAACTTGCCAATATATCTTCTTCCGGATACCCGAACTGAGTCTTGATAAATTCTACATTACGGCTTGCACGGCTGTCGGGAGAATCAAAAGCTTTGACATAGGTAGACAGCGACGTCAAAAACTCTCGAAGATCGTCAGGTGGGGTCGTCGGTCGAGCTGCAATCAGCCAGGACGGCCAGGGGGTCGGCACCGAGCCAATCTACGCGCAAGCTGATGTCAGTATTGTGACCGATAGCCGGTAAGATGGAGCTCACAAAACGGCATTCCTTCGCGTCGAGGAATGGCTTCGTGGTGAACCATTCCCACATGAAAGCGCTTGTTGATCCATCGTTCACGGACTTGATAAGTCCGTGGATGTCGTTGTTGACTGTAACTTGATATCAGATGTTTATTATATAATGTGAGGACATTAGAATCGCACTCTTGAATTGAAGGTCTTCCGAGGGCCAGCCCTGTTGTAGAGCCATTACATAGGCCATGGTCTGGCTTCCGCTGAAGATGCCGCGTTAGAGTTGAACTACTAGAAGCAGATTGAACTGGGCCAAAGATTGACCTTCCTTGTCGTGAGATTCCTATTGCCGTATCTTTGAGATCAGCAATTGAGTTGTACTTGGACTCAGTTCCTGTGATAACGGCCCTACAACAAGACATCATAGAGGAGGCGTCTGAGACGCAGTGGTGACGCTTACCAGTTCAACGGTGTCGAGACATAGCTGCCTACCAACTTGTAGGCCTTGGATCCGTTAGCGATGCCAGAGATGAGCGGGTCTGTAAGTGCGCTGGATACGAGAAATACAATCAATTAATCTGAGCGATACGTATCAGTCTCGGATATAGACCCACATCGCAACATCAATCTCATCGTTTGTGAGACGCGAGATCAATTGTCCGGTGCCGCCTAGACAGATGGAGTTGGCTCTGAGGTTCGCGCAAGGCATAATTGAGATTTAACTTGGACATTCGACAAGAGTGAAGGTCTTGTTCTGGTCTGCTTGGGCATATTGCAGCAATGGTGAAGAGAAGTGCTCTCGAACTAGAGTGAAGGACGATTTGAGAACCACGAGTGCAAAAAGAATCAATGCAAACCGTATCCAATCCTGAGCGGCATGACTTCAGACTGACTGAAAGTAAAGGGTCAGTTATCTGGGAAGTTCCCGTGAAGATTGCAGAGCCCCGGGTCTGAGCCCTTGGCACACGAGAAGATGGTCGCCGCAGGACCAACGGTCAATAGTTCACGGCTACATCAAAGAAGAGGCACATCTTCAAAAGACAGACTTACAATTTCTTTTGTCCTCGTAGATATCGATAGAGAGTGAAATGATATCGGTGTTTGATCGAGCACGGCAAAACCCAGTTTGGCCGGGCCGACATCCACTCGCCACTTACTCCGAAACTACTATTGCACGAGTTCAGTACTTCAAGTCCTCCGCGCCTACTTTTGATTTCCAGTTCGATTTTCAATTCATGGAAACAGCAGCGGGCTCAGCGATCTCGTCATCAATACTTCGAAGCTATTACCCTAACATCGAAACATTGGACACCTACCTTCGCGACGTTCTGAATAGCGATGCGATTCCGGATTGGTCTCTGATAGCTCCAGATGACTCTGAGCGATACAAGTACCTCGTAAAAGAGTCTTTTGTTGCTGTAAAGCAAAGCACGCCGTTGTCTTCGCGTCAGAGCTTGAAGGTCGAAACACCTAGGGCCGATATAACTGAGGTGAGCGTCACTCGGCCGTGATAGCAATACTGAATTACTAAACTTCTTTTGAGACTATATGTCAAGCCCAGAAAGTTATCTTCAAGAAAAATTTGTCGGCAAATATCATAACGTTGGGATACTACTACCGCGTCCGTTCACTACGTTACTTGAGTATCGCCTTGCTGCTTTTTTACGCGTTTCCCCTAGGATAACAAAGTAATTCCTCGGAATCATGGAATGACGCGTCCAGGAGTCGAAAAAAACAACATGAACACTATCGTCACGGCGTTGCAGGGTGAAGAGTGGAGAGTGCTCTTGGCACGGCAAGTTTTAATTCTCGTTGCGTTGGATCTGCCACCAACTGATTATTCACATAGGATTGGCGAAGACGCAATGATGCATCTTCTGACTGAAACAGCTATATTTCTTTCTTTGCCCAATAACTGCTTTTGTCAAATGACGGGGGAGCCTCTGATTAACCTGCCGCCGCCTCGTTTGCCCGTGGATCCCGGAATCTCGTCGCTCGGAAAGCGATTGACCAAGCTTCCAGCCCTCGACGAGAGGTCCACTAAGCTGCAGAGAACAGATTCCAGCTATGGGTCACGTCAATGGAATGACCCCAATGCTACCCTGAAGACTGTGGTGTATGTGTCATATTCATCTTGAATACATCATCCGACTGATAAAGACACAGGGCTTCTCCCGCTGATGTTACAATTTGCCGTTCTAGATTATTCTTTGCGAGGCCAACAACAATACCCCATACGAATCAGATATTGTGCGGATTTCAGCCGAATCGTTCGTAATTTTGCTACCCAGAAGTTGCGGAGCACTAAATATTATCAGACATTCTCAATAGACTCATGCCCAGCTATCCTATCGTCGGACAGCTGAATGGCGATGTGGTGCCTGACTACGATCCACGACAACAACAAGAAAAAGCCCGTCACCTGTCAAAATACATTTTCCCTCGACAATATGGACTGTCAAGTGCTTTCACGTTCAAGACTTCAAAGTGGGGCCCTGCGACGACACCCACATTCACTGATCGAGGAGCTGAGATTCGAGTACGATACCTGACTGTATCTTTCGCCCAGTTATTGATCATATTACAGCCATCGAAGACTCCCAAGCGTTTGAAAGAAACATTGAATCACCTTGATACACTTATATGGAGACACGGCAAGTGCAAATACAAGCTGCTTCGCGACCAAGTTTGCCCTTCAAAGGTACTTTCCAGGCTTTCATGTGTCGAACAGAGCGGCATTATCTCTGCTATAATTAGGTTGCTACAAAGTCAGAAAAGCCTTTAGAGAGCAGTATGATACTAGTAAGTAATCGTTGTTTCGCTCTGAATTTGGATGACAGGTATCGCAGGAGCTGTTGTCGGAGGAAACCTCTCAGCTTCAGTCTCAAGCGTCGTTGGGGGAGGTTTCATTGGATTCAGCTGGGAATTCCATCTTCCCCGTTGGTCTCACACAAGCCAAAAGATACGCTGAAAGCAAACCGCGTTTCGTAGAATTTTCGTGTAGTCATTTTGAGGTGAGAAACTGATTTATACGTACATCGCGTCTGACTATCTTTTTAGGTATATCGGTATGTGTTTCTGGTTACGCAGCAGGTCATACCACATGAGTTCTGGGGAGCGACAACAACTTCAAACATATATGTCGTAGTATGTTGGTCACTGATCAAATGTTTAATCATTCTTTTCTAGTATTGACAAGAGCCCTTTCAGATGTACGAGAGTTCATATCATTGCGGCGCTTCGAAACTTTGTCTTTGCATCACATTCTCCAAGGATTCAGCACATCCGACTGCGAATGGCTGATGCCACCTGGGAGTGGAGAAAAGCAGACACGTATCAGCGTCTCTGACGCTGCTAAGCGGCGAGAGTTGCTAGAAGATTTCTTATACTGGTACTTCGACTCCTTCGTGTTAGCGCTACTGAAGGTGAGTCTAATCACTCGGCATTAAAGTTTGCGTAGTCTGACAAGGATAGACAACGTTCTTCGTAACAGAGTCATCGGCGTTCAAGAATAAAATCTTGTACTTTCGTCAGGATGACTGGAAAGTGCTTTGCGAGCCACTTCTGGACCGTCTGACTAGCGGAACGTTTGAGAGGATGAAAAAAGTTAGTCTTTCAATCTGAACTTCGATTGGGCACTGCTTACACGTCTCGATCAACAGTCTGAAGCTGAAGAAATTCTTCGCCAACGCAAACTAGGATACTCTTTCGTTCGTCTCCTGCCCAAGGAAACGGGCGTTCGGCCGATAGCGAATTTGAGACGCAAGCAGGTCGCCATTGAGGTGAGCGGGCAGCTTTCCAATATCGTTTCTGGCAGCTGACCAACCTGTAGGGAGGCCTCAATTCCTCAGAGCAATCAATCAACCAGATACTTCAGGTCGCGTTCAAGATTCTCACATACGAAAGAGTTCGTACTGACTATTTGTACTGGATGAAGACCAACTCAACGTATACAGAAAACGCGATCTCACTTGCTGGGCGCATCTGTATTAGGAAGTGATGATGTCTACGTCAGACTCAGAAGCTTCAAGGACCAGCTCGTGCGAGAATATGGAAACGAATTGTGAGCGTTATCTCTGCTGACGTCTAGTACCTCTGCTGATGCTGTTGAAGACCCAAATTGTATTTCGTCAAAGTTGATGTTCAAGCCTGCTTTGATACCATTGATCAAGCAAAGCTGCTCACGATCTTGCGGAATGTGATCTCTGAGGCGAGTTAACACATCATCCGGTCGAAGAATCCATCTCAGGGCACAGTACAGGAAAATTATGTCCATCAAAGATACGGCAAGGTGTCCTCTACGGCAGGCAAAATCAAGCGTACTTTTGCCAAAGACGCCCTTCCCGAAGGTGGCGGACATTCTTCGAATTTTGTCTCCTGGACTGATCGCCGTCACAGACGCCCGTCCGCATTTTCTCGAGTACGCCACACAGCTCGCGGGAGCCTTGCGACATACGATTTTTGTCGATCAGGTAAAGCTTCAACATCTCGTGTATGTAAGATGATTTTCATCGTTGTAGGTGGTTTACCCTCGATCTAAACGGCACGAAATATGGGACTTGCTTGAGCAGCATATCACGGAAAATATTATCAAGGTTAGTTATCGAGCAATAATTCCTGGAACTGTTCTCACTCGATACAGATCGGGCAGGATTATTACCGGCAGGTGATTGGGATCCCTCAGGGTTCGGTTCTCTCCTCTATTCTCTGTGCCTTTTTCTACGGCGACCTTGAGAAGAAGTTTAAACAGTTTACGGAGGATCCCGGGAGTGTACGTTTGCCTTATTTCCTCGGTGGCCATCCGAGCGTGTGTTTGACATGATCCCCGTAGGTATTGCTGAGACAAACTGATGATTATTTGCTGATCACGGTTTCCTCGAGCCGAGCGAAGGAATTTCTCAGCATGATGAACGAAGGTACATATTCGTTTACATCGTCATTCATCCATTCTGATGTCTAATTCTAGGTCACCCGGAGTATGGATGCTTCATATCGAAAGACAAAACGATGACAAACTTTGATTATGGTCATCATGTTCTGAATGTGACAGATCCTCATCAGCAGTGTAAGCGGGCACATTTTATCTACGTGTTTTTCTCACAAGTCTCTAGGTTTCCTATGGTGTGGCTACGCAATCAACATGAAAGACCTGTCTGTGTCCGGTGATTATACCCGATACCATGGTGTCCGTAAGTCATGGCAGCGTTTTTCGAACCGTTTAAAGGATGAAGATAATTCAGATTTGCGAAATACTCTGACGGTCAACAAGATGCGCCGACCAGGTTCTGCGTTTGTATTTAAGATGCTCCAGTATGTTCCACCCACGCTATGATATTCACAAGCTGACATGTTCGGTCCAGGCAATGCAAAAGACGCATTCATGTTCTCTTTTCCGACCGTAAACTCAACACGGAGCGTGTCATACATCTGAATATCTATCAGAACTTTGTTTTGAGCGCCATGAAGATGCATGGATACATTAGTGAGTGGGGTATAGATTCATCCAAGCGTGGAAAAATGCTCCATCGTGCGTGTCGTTGGCTATTGTGTGGTCCATTCTGAATAGAATCCCAAGACACCGTGAAGCAAATGATCGCATACTTCTATGCGTCGTTCCGAAATACGTCACGCACGAAATTGGCCAAAAGTCTCGATGCGCAAATTTCGGTAAGCAGGGCCGAGGTTGACTGGTCAGTTGGTCCTTATTCGCACAATGCCACAGCGAGGTCATTAATCATACTCTAGGCTCGGTTATAATGCATTCTATACAGTTCTCTCACGCAAGCCGAGGCGTTATACATGGGTTCTAAAGGAACTTCGTGGTGATATAGGCAGACTGAAGGGCTCCCGATGTAGGAAGCGGTTTCGTGGGCTGTTTGCCGAGGGGCTTAGGAGCATGGAGCAGATAGCCTATTAGAGAACTCGAAAACTAGAATGATTGGCCACCTCTGTTGATACATTTCAGGTAAATAAGGCTAAACTAATCTACCTGGGTAGGTCGTTGTGAGTACGGTAATGATAATGAAATTTGAAATGTACAACGGAAAACGAATCGGGAGGATTATATTTCTTTTCGTCGTACCCTCCGCTTATATTCTGTCCAAATCCTGCCGACTAGACGGAGTAGTATGCCAGGTATGAGAGCGTATCAACACGCAGCCTATTAGAGAAGCCCGAGATGGGCGGCTCGGGCCGCTTACGTAGAACCGGTAATTGCAACAGCCGAGCCTCCGAGCACTGTCATTTGGATTTCATGCCCGAATTTCACAGTGAATCTTATGCAAACGATCACGCTTCGACTGGGTGGATTCATCAGCAAGCCCCGTCCGACTCTATATACCTTACCACGACTTGCACCCTTTACCTCTCGACCCATGTCTACCGAAACTGGCTTCTACTCGCTGAAGGCGACACTGCCTGGCAACAAAACATACGACTTTGCGGATCTCAAAGGAAAGACAGTGCTTATTGTCAATACGGCGTCAAACTGGTATGTACTCCGACAGTTAGATGGTTCTTTTTGTTGTTCACGAAGGCTTTGCAGTGGGTTTACACCCCAATATAAAGGTACAGTTTCTTTGTCGGCGTCGCAGAGGAAGCTGTATTTAATGTTCCTGCAGGTCTTCAAGGGCTGTACGACAAGTATAAGGACCGCGATTTTGTCATCCTCGGTTTCCCATGCAATCAGGTATACGCCTAGTCGTTATCTACAGAATGACCATACAACTTACGCACCTCCAAGTTCGGCGGCCAGGAGCCCAAAGACGACGAAGCCATAGGCGAATTCTGCTCCAGAAACCACGGCGTCACTTTCCCTCTCATGAAGAAATCGGATGTGAACGGCGACAATACGAACGAAGTGTTCAAGTGGCTGAAGAATGAGAAAGCTGGTCTTTTGGGCCTTACCAGGATCAAGGTGCATATTTAGTCTTTGGATTGCCGGTGATCTAATTCTCATGATGGGGTGACAGTGGAACTTTGAAAAATTCCTGGTCGACAAGGAAGGCAAGGTTGTCCATCGATGGGCGTCGACGACGACTCCAGATCACATTGATGTTGAAGTTGCTAAGATCTTGTAGGGGGTGAATGATTGAAGTTGTATAAAGATGTAATATAGTAATGTGAAGCCCTGGTTTCGTTTCTCAACACGTACTTGTTATACGTATAACACACCCAGGAAAGTGATGAACCATCCTCTATATAAAACACGCCATCCTTCCTCTTGTACGATTGTTTTTGCGCAATCGAGGAGATTGGGATAAGGCTTATCTTCATCGCGTAGCCTGTCTCGTGTCAGAGCGCCGCCAAGTTGCTGTTGACATTGACTTACCTGATGACAACATCGTCAGACGCGGAGGGTTCTGAAACTTTTACGCCTCCAGTATCCTCTTCCAGTGGAACGTCTCTGGACCCGTGATTCCTCTGAAGCGCGAGCCTAGTCGTGATAACCTCCAGAGGTGTGAGTACTGCGGCTGCTAGAGCAGTCACCAAGAGGATGCAGGCCAGTCTTAAGCATGTTTCGGTAACGCTGATGTCCTCAGGGTGGTTGACTGGAAATATCAAGTAGTGGAGAGGCCGTATGACTTTGATATTGATAAATACGTTGATGACCAGAGCGGGCAGAAGACCAGGGATTTGATAGACAGCCCAGGGTTTCTCGCGTTCGTGATTGCTGAGAAGGTAATGGAGGGACTCTGTGGGCTTGAATAGGTCGAGTTTACGTGTGGCGGCAATAGACCTACGAATCAACATTTTCCTTGCAAATGCCGACTGTGGCGCTCACCTGTACACCAGGACGAGAACAAAGACGTAGTAAAGAGTTCCCACCAGTGCCGATATCAAGGAATAGCCTATTGTTGATGGCGATGGCGATATGTAGAACTTTGGTGGAAGACGATAAGGCCATAGGCGGGCAAGGGCGACACTGAGAAGGGTGGGTGCTGCCGTGCGTGTGAATAATAACCGGCTGTACAGTTCTGGCACTCACCCATGCCATAGCTAAGTCCACTTATGCCCTACAAGAGATGAGAAACCCAAGCAAAGCGTCAGACGTGGCTCACCTGCTTTTGATACACTCTCTTCGCGACACCCCAGAATGTGGGCGCGTCGTCTGTAGTAGGATGGCAGCTGGCTCTGTACCGCACCAGCACGCCAGTAAACGGGACAAGAAATAGGGCTACTACGCCAAATTGTGCCATTGCAGATGAAAGTTGGGTTAGGGTTATGTAAGAGTCGCGCTATGACATCACTGATCGACATGACGGTCTGTTATACGCCATCATGCCTGCACCACCTTCCAGCGAGACCTCATCCATCTACTTTGACGCACCGCTCACGCCCTTCCACATGTCTGCCCCGCCCAAAGATATCGACAAGCCAGCCACCCACGCCGACGAGCAGCCTAGTCCCGAGAAGCCGATTCATCCAAACGGTTCAGAAGGATGGCTCCCAGCTGCAGATTTACTCGCTGAACACGGCTCGCCTACTCATACCGGTCCCATTCGACGCCCACCGTCCATCGACTCGTCCACATCGTCAGTTCCCAAGAACACGCTCAATCGAGGCGCCTCAGTAAATCGCACTGCGTCAGTCTCCAAGCGGAGCGTGTTCACCAACGCCGATGGAAATCCTATAGCCGGTTCCGCCTTTATCGGCGGGGCAGCAATGACTGGCCCAAATGCCAAAGCCGAACCAGACGAAAGCTTGCATCACAGAGCTGCCTCTGCCGATGCATTGTTGTCTGAAAAGCAGCAAGCCAAAATCCAAAAGATAGAAGGTGTGTTTGTTATCCACCGGACGACTCTTTACTCATATCGCCCTAGCCAAAGACAGTAAACGTCTGTCCAAGATCATCAAAACGGAAGGCAAGGTCGAGAAGCAAGCGTTGGGAGTCGCCATTCGAGAGTTGTCTGAGCTCCAGACCGTACAGAAGGCAGCTATAAAGGTAGTCTCCCTAACACTATATAATATTCTTTGATGACAGTTCATTCTTTTGCACTCAGCTCGAGTCGCAAGCTCACACTGCCCATGCTCGAGCCCTTGCCGCACTCCAGAAAGCTGAAGCTGCCTTCCATGCGGCACGCACCAAGTACGAGACGGCGCAAGCCCAGCTCCAGGCAGAGACGGAGACCCTCAATAGTAGCAGAAACAACGCCCGTGAAGCCACTGAGCATATGCAAGAAAAGTCGCAGGAAGTCGATGGTCTGAGAACCATGTTCGGCGTAGACGAGAGAGAACGTGAGGTGAAACTTGTTGAGTTGACTCCGAAGAAGTCAAAGCACGCTTGGAAATGGTGATACACGTATTACGCGCTTGTTTTTCTCCTGCATCGTCTGTATCGAACATTTTTTGGATGTAAAGGGCCAATACACATCGGTTTATAACTGTTGAACGCCACCTGCTCTGAACAAGAAGCAGAAAAGTCGCCAGCTACCGTCTCGTTGCATCGATGATAGTGATTTCCTCTTCGTCTGCATAGAATGCACTTTAATCTTGTGCTCTTTCCACCTTTGCGCCTCCGAGTTCGCGAATCTCCCGATTGGTCCGAGTGTGTAATATATGGAAAATGCGGAGAGCAAACTCGTTATATGCGCTTGACATTGGGTGCACATCTCCTTGTCGCTATTCCAATCACGATCCCAAAGAGGTCCTTCATCGGCGGTGAGCCGACACTCATCAGGTGTATAAGTAGATATACCCTGCAAGAGCACTCCGTGTAAAACTGTATTGACCGTCAAGTTGAGGGAAAGCGCGCCTGGGTGGTAAGGCTGTGGGTCCTGATTGAAGGCACATTTCAGGAGCGCGTCAGATAGACTGTTATGCGGATTGGAAACGGGAGAAGGCAGAGAGTCCAGCATGAACGAGGGAGATCACAGAGTGGGAGAGAACGCCAGAAGAGCTGGTAACAGGGGGCACTAGTGTCGCCTGCAGAAGGATGTAGCGGGAGACAGACAGCGGACTTGCGGTGGTGGTGATTCTTCCATATTTGACCAACCCGTCCTGTGCAGTCCCTCTCGTCAGCATTCATTTCGTTTTCTGGCACGCGTGGTCTGAGTTTGCTGCGGTACGACAAGTTGGGCAAAGACTCACCTCCAGTCTAATCCACTCGTGGTAACGAAACCACAGTCCCAGAATACGCATCGGCCTGACGACGAAGCTCTTTCACGAGTTTGAATATTTCAGTGGCAAGAGGACCTCTCGCATATCGCGATGACATGCCGAGAAAACATTGTCGTGGGTCCTTTTTTCTGTGCTGGAGCGCTGTTGGCGAGGAGGGGAACAGATATTGTAGGCGTATGATGGTATATATTGGGAGAGCTTGATGATGGTTGCTTCGGCCGACGAGCCGATGAGCGTCTTGTTCTTCCGACCAGCACGTCGTACCGTCATGATGCACTCCCGTTCGCCATAGAAATCTCCCGAGGACCTTATAAACAATGATATCTACACGGTCCGCACTCCGTATCCGACGATACTCTCGAACAATGTCCACCACTCTCCCACGTCTACCAGTCCCAGATCTCCGTAAAACGCTGGACAAATACCTAACGTCCTTGGAGCCCTTTCTGCTAGAAGAAGCCTCCAAGAAAGGACTGGACAACGACGCTCTCGATGCGTCTCGACGACTTCGTGCCCAGTGGGCTGACGAATTTGCCTCGGGTGTAGGAAAACTCTGTCAGGATAGGTTGCTCGGTGCGTCTGTCTTCCTTCCTCCTGAAATGCACTCGTAATCTTAGTTTATTTGGAGCGCTCGACAGAACATCTCCGAATAATTGGCTGGACGACAATTTTTGGATCAAGAAGGCCTATATGGAATGGAGAGCACCGTTGCTCATCAACTCTAATTGGTGGCTCGCCTTCGAGGACGACGCGAACATCCCTGTATCGGAGAAGGATCGACAAGATGGTCACTTCAGGACTGGGTTCTCCAGATGGCAGATTAAGAGAGCGGCTTGGTTGCTTCATCGAATGTTAGAGTTCAAAATAAAACTTGAAACGTGCGTATATTCGAACTGGTATAGCTCGGCTTTTGCTCAAGAAATCTAGGCAGGAGTTATACCCGGACGCTACACGTACAGGTACGCTTTGTGGTTGTCTGTCGCGTGCTTGGTATCTGAAGTACTCCAGGTGTCTGGCTAAGAGAAAGCACGTCAAAAATGTTCAACGTCGCGCGAATACCACGGCCTTCTTGCGACACTTTATCAGTTGTCCCTCCACCGACAGATCCATCTACACATGATATCGTAGTCATAGTACACGGGTGGTTCTATAGAGTCGCTGTCATGGAGTCGCCTTCCGTTTCGACAGACGTTGGCCATTTGGCAAGATACCTAGAAGCTGTTGTTTCGGACGCTGAACAGCGCATGCTCGATGGCGAAGAGCCGATTTCGATCGGAGTCTTGAGTGCAGACGATCGTGATACATGGTCAAATGTGTGTATTCGTCCTTGAATTCTGTGCGTCGTTTTCTGATAGCTAGCTCCAGAACCTCCAGCATCTTCTTGCTCTGTCCGAATCCAACAAAATGATACACACGATGCTTTCTAATTCGCTCATGGTACTGAGCCTTGACGACAAAATTCATAAAGATCCTCCATCCCCAACCTCAACAACGAAACAATATTCCTTCGACTCTCACCTCCATACCATTCGTTCGACGACGGGCAATGTCGGTAACAGATGGTTCGATAAAGGTTTCACGCTCATTGTTGATCCCGCGGCACGTTCTGGTGCGATGGGCGAGCACTCTCCATGCGACGCGCTAGTCCCAAGCATCGTTGCCGAGTATGGTATCATACAAGGTATCGATGAATCTCATTTCGAGAATGACTCTCCTCTTCCCTCGCGAGGTCAGCGATGGGACCGGCTGGACTGGGTTGTCAATGACTTTATCAAGAAAGAGTGTGTTAAGGCGAAGGAACGTGCCGACAGGATCATTGAGAACTCGGATGACAGCGTCTTCTGGTTCTCAGATTACGGGACGGATTGGATCAAGGGAGCCGGTAACTTGTCCATCGTTCATCGCGCTGTTTTCTTGTGTACTCATCATGAATTGCCAGCGAAACTATCTCCTGACGCGTTCATACAAATGGCGCTACAGCTCACATGGTATAGAATGCAGGGACAATTCACCGCGACGTATGAGACTGCACTGACGCGGATGTTCAACAAGGGGCGAACGGAAACTATCAGGACACTGACCCGAGAGAGTCGCGCGTTCTGTCTTGCGATGGTTGATGGTCGAGCGACGGTATGCTCCTGTATATACATGTGTCAGTTTCATTGAGATTCCTGCAGGAGGAATCCAAACGCGCCGCACTTGAGTCGGCTATCAAAGTACATAATAGGTTAACACGCGAAGCTGCGACAGGCAAAGGGATCGATCGCCATCTCATGGGATTGCAGCTTATGCTACGCCCAGAGCTTCGAGAGAATGTCCTACTCTTTGAGGATCCGTTGTTTGGGAAGAGTTCATGCTGGAAGCTGTGTACAAGTGGGCTCAGTGCTGGTCCCCTCTTCCGGGGTACAGGGTGTGTTGCATTTAATTATTCTGCATCTCAACCTCTCCAACACTCAGTTAGGTTTGGTGCAATGTATGAGGATGGTTATGGCATAAACTGTGAGTGCTTTTAACACATCTGTGAAGAGCTATTCATATCTGGGTGTAGATCTTGCAGGACCTGACATGGTAAAGTTTGGGATTGAATCAAAATTTTCTAGTTCTCTTACATCTACATCTACATTCATATCTACTCTTGCTGGTGTTCTTAGAAGCATGCAGAATATCTTTCATTTAGATGTACATTCAGACAATGTTGCTAGTCATTTATAGTCATCTCATTTCATGTATAGACCAAGATTCATCAATGAAATCTATAGTTTATCACTGGTATTTCAGAACCCTCATTTTCAAGTGAATATATGAGGGTTCTGAAATACCAGTGATAAACTAGAGACAACATTTATAAATAAATTTGGTTTTCAACTAAATTCTGCCTTGATTGACATCTTCAACAGTCAACCAGGCCTCCTTTCCCACATGCTCAGCTAGCTCTCCTGCCAAAGACTCTCCTCCAGCTCCATCCATGAAAGAGCGGCTAGTAAGAATATACATTCCTTTCTTGCATCGGGTGAGCATCACATTGGTACGTCGCAAGCTCTTGAGAAACCCAATTGAACGAGATCGAACAAGAGAGATTATAATATAATCTTCTTCATTTCCTATAAGACAAATATTAGAATAGCTTAGATACAAATAAAATCAGCTAACCTTGGAAAGAATCAACATTGAAGCATCTGTCCTCCCAATTGAGTCCATCTGTGTTCTTCATATCATTTAGAATCTTATTTCTTTGTCCATCATATGGTGTGATAATCTTGTAGTCCATCTCTTTCTCTTGAAGATGATTAGCAAGCTGTACTGCAACAGCTGCTTCAGCATCATTCTACATGATGGTAGAGTCAGAATTATTGAATATTCTAGATGAATAAAACTTACAGTAAAAGACCCAGATGCACTTTGTCGTTCTCGACCATTCATTACATCAATAAAGTGACATGCGATCATATCATCTTTAATTGGATGTAACGGATTTGACTTCAATTTGTCATCATAAACTACCTGAGATATAAAATCTCCCAACTGTGGAGGCATACGATCTAAATGAAGAAATGAGTATCTATTATAAAAGCTTAAAGCAAACTTACATTGAATATTGAGTAAGAATGCCTTTTCATGTAGATGATCAATCTCAAATATACTTTTGAGATTTTCAACACTTTCAGCTCCAAAAGGTGGTACTAATGACAAGTAAGCTATCTTAAAGCAGATTGAAATCAGAAATGATACTTACACTGTTTATCATCTCCAATAAAGCAGATCTTCTGCAAAGTGGAGAATCCTGTAAATACATTGATATACTCTGCAACCTTGATCTGACTAGCTTCATCAACCACCATGCATCTCAATGGAACAACAAATGTAAACTTGTTTATGTGCTTGCTTGAAAGCATACTAAGTGTGCAGAGAAAGACTTTGATTTCTTGTAGTTTCTGTGGTGTCTGAAACCAGAAATCTGCTGAAGGAATAATATGTGACTGGATCAGAAGATAGAGATCTTCATGCCTATAGAGATTTAATGAGATGGAGACACAATCAAAAAGAAAATTAAATTACCAGTCAAAACGAAAATCCTCAGAGACTAAGAGTTTCCAATTCTTAAAATTGGTCTTCAGGAGTTTTTCAGCAATATTCTTTACAGCAACATTTGATTGAGCAATCAACCAGATCCCAGACTTTCCTTCATCCAAAGCACAATGAACAAATGCAGCTATGACTGAGGTTTTGCCTGTACCCGGTGGACCCTGGATAAGAGTAATGGGATCTGAGGAAAGCATATGATCAAGAGCTTGCTGCTGAGAATCATTGAGGTGGTGACGGGCAGGGTTGCCTGAATCAGGTGATGGCATAATGGTAAGCATCTGAGTATTTGGTCTAGAAGGAGGAAACCAGCTTTCAGGCCATATGAGGCTTTGGTCACTATCTGTGTCATTGTTAGAGGAATTATGATGGAGTAGGATGTTGCAGATCCATGGGTTGTCTTGGAAGATTGTCAGATCTCCCTGCAGGGTGCGCCTGATGACACCATCACGTTTAGCTTCCGCATTGGTCGGCGCATCACGACCTTTACTTGTGATAGACTCAACACTCTTGTTCATAACAGATCCGTCAAAAGTGAGTGTAGCGTTCCTTCCAGTGACATTGGCAACCTGCCCACGGCGCCGGAACTGCTCGCCCGATTTAGTTGTGAATGTGGTGATTACATCCTATCATGACATGAGTTCGTCAGTCAGAACTAAAAGAAGTTGTCTTAGCACATACCTGGGACCCACGAAATTTGTCCTTATATGCCGAAGACCTAGCGTCGATGGATTTCCCATCGAGGTTCAATAATGAGCTTCCAGCGTCGGAGAATTGATGGTTTGTTGCCGTGGGCTTCAGGTAGCCGACACGACGGGAGTCTTCTGAGACGCGAGCCAAGGTTTCCAGCGTGTTCAAGAACTGCAAAAACGAATGGCTTTGTTAGTTCAATATGGAAGGCTTGGTGCGACGCTACTCACTTGCTCATCAAGTCCGCTCGTATCGATGTGCTTCGCGGTGCTGAAAGTTGATATTCCGTTTTCATGAGAGGGAAGCACGCGTGAAACCCAAGCTCTTTCAAGAATGTCGACGCGCATCCGGTTGATTTCTTCGCGATTGTATGTGAGATCGTTGAAGGCAAGATCGATGTTCTTCTTGTTCAACCTGACGTTGTCCGAGTCACCGAAACAGGCCTGGATGGCGGACAGAGGCTTGCGACCGGAATCGGGCAAGGCAGACTGGATATCGACCGCGCGCGCGACTTTAACACCGAGCTCCGACCAGAGAACCATCGCAATCTGGGCAGCGTCAAAGGCATAGATCTCGCCAATGGAGCGACAGAGTACGTGTTTCTGCAAGAGATCCATCTTCTCTTGCCTGGTAGGTGGCGGAGAACGCCAGTTGAACTCGATGATGCAACATCGCGCTTCATCAGCGATTGCCAATGCGGCAAGCTTCCCCTCCTTGGTGTACCCGACCGATATACCAAGCGGATCGGCCCTTTCTGCTCCAGAATCTCTATCCGTACTGAAGATGCTCAGCATTAGTTCTGTGATCTCCGTTTCGTTCACGACGAGCTGCCGTATTCTGAGACTGTAGTAGTTGGGATGATGAATGAGGTTTTGTACGATCTCAATCTTGGTCGCAGGTGTAGGCGCCATTGCTATCCGTTGATGAGTGAGCGTAGTGAACGTGCAGAAAGAAGATGTCGCTGATAACATTCACCATGAGGCAAAACGATGAAAGGCTCAAAAGGGAAATTCGAACTGAAGTCCGTTCTATTCCTGATGTACCTATAGGTCCAAAAGTGTATTTCGTGATGCTGGATGTATAAAATGAACGTAGGAGTAATCGAAATCAGGACTAACAACTAATATCTCGGGAGACAAGGTTATCTGCTGCACATGAGGATGGTATAAAGATGTAGGTAGGTAAGTGAACGTCGTAAGAATCGTAAGTGATGTACGGCGAGAAAGAAATCAAGGTTTTGGACTGGTCGGACGAGAAGAATTGCGAGGTATGTCAAGGGTCAAAGGAGGATCAACAGTCCTAGCAAGTGGAGATCCACGACCGACGGGAGAGCTTGCGTTAGAAGCGTATTGTTTTGGTGAACCAGAAAGCGCGTTCGGTGGCTGGAGATTGGGGTCTTGAAGACCGTTATTCGGAGTGAATCGCGGATCAAAGCTCGACATGCCTGTCATCTGCATACCCAACGACGGCACCTGTCCCCCCATCATCGGCATACTCATCATCGACATGCGAGGGTCGAACCCACCCGTCATCATGGGATTGAGCGGCTGCTGGGGAACTCCTGCACCACCATCACCTCCAGCTTGCGAACCAGCGACGGAGAACGCCATCATAGCTTGTTGGTACGCTTGAGCAGCCTGTTGTGCAGCAAACATCTGCTGGGGGTTGTAACCAGGCATCATCCCAGGGAAACCGGACATCATCGGATTCATACCCTGACCTGTCATCATGGGGTTCATGCCCTGGCCAGTCATCATCGGATTCATGGCTTGACCGGTCATCATTGGGTTCAGACCCTGGCCAGTCATCATTGGATTCAGACCCGGACCAGTCATCATCGGGTTCATCCCTTGCCCAGTCATCATCGGATTCATACCCATCATGCCCATCATCATTGGGTTCATCATCGGATTGAACCCATTGAACTGTCCGCCGTACATCGAACCCATTTCGATCTGTTGACGCTGCTGCTCGTCGAACTTGCGCTGCCTTTCCTCCACCATACGTTTTTCTCGCTCGCGTTCTGTCAATGCAGCCCCAACGCCGCCTTCTCGTTTCCGTTCTCGTTCATGAGCAGTGATAGCGCCAAGTAGACCGGTCTGTGGTGGAGGAGGCTTGTTAGGAACATTGATGAGCGAGGCGCCGTTTTCGCGCGCGAGTTCTTCTTGACGTTTCGCAGAACGATCCTGTTTGTCTTGAAGACCAGCTGATAGCAAACCTTGAGGTGTGAAAGCTTTCGTCATGGTGTGCGAAGGCGACTCCAATTGGACGAATGTATCGCGCTCCTGGGCTAGAACAGCAGGACGTCCGGGATCAAGAACTTGACTCCACATGGATTGACGAGCAGCACCGAGCTGTGGATAATCGGCTTGAGAGCGAATCTGTGTGCCTTCGTCGTACTGAGTACGCCTAGCAGCTTCGGGATGTTGCTGTTCAGGACCATTGCGACGTTGAGGGAACTCTTCAGGCTCGGCAGCTGTAAGGCGATCATTAGTAAGAGTGATAAAGTGAAAGATTGAATAGCATACATTTAGGTCGGCTACCTGGAACTTGAGGCAGCATCCTGGGCGGCCGTAAATGAGCGTACTGAGACTGATCAGGTCCATAATCGGACTGCGGTTTGGCGGTATGGGTGCTGGTGGAGGCAGGAGCTGAAGGCGGTCTCGTGGCAGGCTCTTCGTCAGAATCGACATCCTCTTCCTCCTCCTCCTCCTCTTCCTCCTCGTCCTCGTCCTCTTCACTGCTCTCAATCCACGCGTCATTACCCTTCGGCTTCTTTCGACCATTGGCTCTCCCCGGACGGTGAGCAGCGGCTTGCTGTGCTGCCTGTTGGGCTTGAACCTTTGCCTTCCGCTCTGCTGCCGACTTGGACGGCGCAAAAGAGGATTTATAGGGTGCTCCCGGTTCTGCAGGCACTGGTGGCGGCGGCAACGGGAGTGGTTGCTCTACATGGCGAGGATGAAGTGGCTCCACGTGTCCCTTCGTCGTGGGAGAAGGCGGTGGTGGTTGATCGTCGTCGAGGTACGACAAGGCTGCCAGCGCATCGAGACTGCCCTCGTCGACGGGTCCAAGGTCTGCTGCTGAAGGTCGTCCACGAATTTCTGGCTCCATGCTGTCGTCGCTCTGGGTATCTTCTTCAAGGACGGGCGGTGGTGAAGGTGAAGAGACGCGTTGCGCCTTTTTGGTCTGAGCACGTGCTCCTGATGGCTTACGCCCGAGAGCCTGCCGCGAAATCGGGCTCATCCGATCCCTTGGGGGTGACGCCGGTTGGTCCGCGAAAGCTTTCGGTGTGCCTGTTCGAAGTGGTGACCGCGTGCTTGTAGCAGGACTGGATGTCACAGACACACGACTTGTGGCGCTCGTAGGCTTGAGTTCTGATTCAATTGACGACGAATCTTCATCTTTCTCATTTTCTGCAGGTGGAGATACTAGACGTGGGGACGCAGCTGGAGATGGTCCCTTATTGTCATACTGCATGAAGTATAATGCCCCCGCCTCACCGCCAATGCTGTCTTCCGCCGCTCCCGGGGGAATTCCTTGGGGTATTGGTGGTAGATGGGATGAATGGAGAGGTCGCCTGACGGCTGTTGGTGATGAGGGAGAAACAGGCGCCCCTTCCAACGAATACGGCGATGTTAGAGCGGACGGAGATGCCATAACAGATGCACCTAACGCCGAATGAGTGGCAACAGAGTAAGGTGAAGTCAGTACCGATGAAGGAGAATAGGACCGTGTGTTCTCTTGCAATCCAGGAGCTGGAGAAGTTGTCGGAGATGGCACGGGGTGAGAACTTGGATGCGGTTTCGATGAAACTGGCGATTGAACTCTTGGGGAGGTTGGCGCTCGGGGTAAAGGTGCTTCCAAGGATATCCTTTTGGGTACTTGCTGGATTTCATAGCTTGAACGATTTGGTTCTTGATTAGATAGCTCATCAGTTGTGACATCCTTCTCCGGTAGGGACACTAGCGGTTTCGCTGGACTCTTTGGTACTGAAGTGGGAGAATGTGGCGTAGCTTCGAGAGACTGAAAAGTCGATGCTTGGCCCCCAAATTCCTCGGGCACAGGTGATTGGGGCGCGGTATTCACGTTCACGGACTGGCGCCGCCCTAAGATGCTCTGCCCGTCAACAGACATCGATCGTCCATGAGTGTAAATACTACTTTGCTCGGTAATGGGCGTGAGCAGATGCCGTTCTTGAGGCTGACTTTGTGTGCTGTCGAAGCTGAGGGGCGGCAACTGGGGTCCAGATAAGAATGTTCGGGACTGTTGCGGGCCTGTTCCAGGACCACCAGAGGGCAAAGACGTTTGTCCATGATTTTGAGGCGCCGGCGGCTCCATGCCGCGCATACGATCGTGGAGAATACTGAGAAGTCGTGAACGGATGACGGAAGTTCCGTCATCTCGAGGGTCCAGCGTCTCGGCCAGTTCCCTGTCAAGGAAGAGAAGCTGTACGGAAGAGTTGACAAAGAACCTAGAGAGATAACGGATGAACGTACATCTTTCTGCGGCCCAACAGGATAGGCAAACATCAAGGATGTGGGACTCCGAGGATCCCACACCCATGATTGCGGACGTCCATATAGCGCAAACGCGTCATGGAAAGCTGTGATATCCGTTGAAACTCTATGAGATACAGAAAGGATGACAAGCTTACCCTCGACCCATTTCAACATCTCAGTGGCCTGGCTCATTTCAGGTTCCAGCTCCGGCATTACCAAGACCCAGCCCTCACGATTCCGCATTCCAGCGGCGGTATCTTCGATACCAATGTGTCCTTCGACCTTTATCAGAGTGCTCCTGCTTATCAGTTCAGGCCTCTCTGGATAAACGGCAAAGGCTTGGGTGATGTCAGTCATAGTAAGAAGGGCCTTCTTTTTGTCCTTGACTTTCTGAGATGCGAACATGGTGAAGCTAGCCTTGGATGGGCCCGAACGTTGAGGACTAGCTTCACGAGCAAATAAGTTGGACATTCGCTTCTTCCTGGCCGCCACTCCAAGTGTCGGTGGGGATCCTGGACCGCTACCGTCGTTACTGGTACGCTCGCCTTCGGTCGCTGCGCTGACGACCATCCACACACGTTTCCAGTCGGTCTGGCCAGAAATACGAATGCGTGCCCAGCCTTCCATGCGGCCGCGGTTGAGCATTGACGGCATATCGGGAGCTAAGCGTAACGATAAGTCAATGTCGCGAGGCTGAGACGTAAATAATCACCTTTGAGGAATATTCTGATCAAGTGCGCGGTGTATATTTCTTCGAGACGGGATTTCTCCCAAGCGGAGAGACGAAGGGCGGCGGCCCATGAAATGAGTGATTCCGGGGAGGGACATGAAAACAATAGCAGGTTTGAGCCGGCGGTGTTAAGAGTTAGAACATTTGTGTAGCGTTGTGCTGCTTGAGAAGGAGTGGCAGGAACCGTAATAGAGCCCAAAACGGTGACAAACTGGAAATATGAGCAAGCGGCTATTAAGGAGATTGAGCAAGGACTCACAGCATCAGTAGTATTTACATAGGCAGGGGGCACTTCTTTGCCCTGCTGGCTGGCCTCTTTGATTTGTTTCATATCCCATACACTGAGAGTCGTGCCGCCCAGCTGAGCCCAGACTTCGACCCATCCTTCATCCTTCGTAGGCCTCTGTCCGTCGGCGCCACGCTCAATCTTACGAATGAGGGGACCAGAGAAGTAGATTTTATGTGCATGTGCAATGGTTAAGCCGACAACGGACCGAATTTCGGGATGTTCTGAGAGCCAGTTGGGGTTAGCCTGAGTGGGTGAGCGAGAAATCGCGGGACGCTGCGCGCCTGAGGCTGCGGTATCCGGGTTGTGAGGTGGTGGTGGTGGTGGTGGCCCGATAGGATTATTAGAATTTGTTCGTGAAAGTAAGGAAGGATTGCGCTGGACCTGTGGGCCGTTCTGCTGGGCGTCAGGATGCTGCTGCTGCTGCTTGCGAAATGAAGCAAAGAAAGAAGAAGCGCGACCGTGGCCCTGTAACTGTGGGCGCTGGGCAGCATCCATCGGCGGGGCGGATAACGGGGAGGTAGGCTGCAAAGATTGCAGGGACTGTTGCTGGGGCGATGAAGTGAAGTGGTGGCGTGGGGTATTGGCACGGAGTTCCTGCAGACGGGTAGGAGAAACAAAGCCTGTGTTCCGGCTGTCCCAACGCGGCGTCGTGGTAGTTGAAGTAGAAGGAGCCAACTGCGTCGACATTCAAATATTCAAGCTGGCCCGTGATGGAAGCGAGACGAGAAATATTATCATTATCGAACCCTGACTCTGCTTCACGTGCAGCACCGCCGTCGTCGTTGCTCCCGGCGGACACCGTCGTTCCACACAAATTATTTTATTTCTTCAGTCTCTTTATGTACATCAAAGGACCGCACGGCCTCTTTGATAGGTACTGCCCAATTAGCGTTGCTCATCCTTCTGGTCGCTCCTGTGACTTGTACATATACTATGCATTACTGCAAATAAATATTGTTTGTCCACTTGGCGTTATCAGTCTTGCAAGCATTGCCTTGTACTATTCATGAAACGGCTCGTTTCACAGCCTCCAGCCTGGACATTTATCATGAGTCACTAGGAAATATGTCGACGGCAAAGCATTGTCGCACGTCAAGCTGGGTTGTTTCAATCCTTCGTAGAGTAGTAGTAAGATATACAGAGCAAATAGAAATCCGATCTGTTCGAGAGTCACAAGTGGTGCTGATCACTTTACTTTTTACCACCATGTCCTCCTCGTCCACCGCCTCAGCAGTTGACCCAGAACTCGAGAAATTGCTCTCTCGTGAGGCGTCCGAGTTCCAAAGGGAAGTCGAGGTCAACCGTATCCTCAAGGCTCTCAAACTAAAGTGCGTCGTCTGTCCTTTTCCTCAGCCTATCCGTGTTTACCTCTTGCAAGTCCATATGATATCCTAGACTTAGACGAATCCGCTACCCAAGATGACATTAAGAAGAGGTACCGCCAATTATCTCTATGTGCGCCTAGGAGCTGCTTTCCAACTCAACACTGGTGCTGACAACTATCTCAGTTATACATCCCGACAAATGCTCTCACGAACGCGCCCCAGAGGCCTTCGACATCCTCAAAAAGGTCAACTTCTCCCGTCTTCCACCCAAAAAAATGCAGCTTAAATGTATCCAGGCCGAATCCGAACTCTCCGACAAAGCCCAACGCGAGGAACTCGACGCTATCATCAAACAAGCCCGGATCGTCGTCCTCAAAGCCTTGTCGTTGCCTACATCAACTCCTGACTCTGACCCAAATCTCAAGTCATTAAACCCGTCCTTCAAAGTTCGAATACGAGCCCAATCAAAGGAGCTGCTCATAGATGAAGAGGTGCGGAGACGAAAGTGCGCCTCCACTCACTCCTATGTTGTGTCTTCCATGTCACTGACTCAATATTGTTAGAGCCATCAAGATGAATCTCGCAAACGAGGGCTTAGAAGCTAGAAAGAAGGACGAAGAAATTGCCGGCAAGAAGCGCAAGGCTGAAGAGGACAGGCAATGGGAAGGCATGTTCCTCTCTTTGTCCTTTCCGACACCCGTGTTCACTTGCATGTTGTAGATAACCGAGACCAGCGAGTCGACAGTTGGAGGAGCTTTTCGAACACGAAAAAGAAGAAGAAAGCCAAAGTCAACATTCTCGGCTGATACGATGGACTGCTTTTCGTGGCATGTATATTTTTTCTTTATCGATGTGCTTTGAAACGTTCAATGTCGAATGCTTCCGCATACTACTATATATCTAAATTGAACGATCTCTAGACCTATCCCTCAGTCCAGCCTCATGATAAAGCGTCCAATAATTCTAATCTGACAGTTCGATTACGTCCTGTGCATTAGAGATATGCTTCGCGTTCCGACGTCTTGTGGGTGCAGGAAGATTCTCTTTGTCGTCATCTTCGTCATCAGAGATCGTGATGATATCTGTAATATCGTCCGTTGAAGCGCTTTGTCTCCTTGATGAAGATGCGTTTTGGGTGGACTGTGTTTTCGATCCATGCTCTGCCTCGACGGCATCCAATGCAGCCCATATCTCATCGTCGTCCATAGGAAAGTCCTCGCCACCAAACTCGGAACTGGCATCGTCATTGACACCTCGAGAAGGCTTAGCAGTTTCTTCTTCATCGCTGTCGATGACGATTGTTCGAGATGTTCCCACAGGAGAGAGATGTAGACTGCCGTGAAGCTCCCTATTTTCTGGGATGTTGGAGGAGGCGGAGAAAAACGACGAGTTGACCGCGGTTGTCGAAGATGAAGGGAAAGAGTCTGAAGGGTTATCTGGGTTCTGACTCGTTTCACGTCTTCTGGAATGCTCCTCTTGGTCGGTGCGATTGCGCTCTACCAAGGTGGGAGAAGGAAGGTCGTTGACCTCGCGTATAGGTGAACGGAGCGGAATAGGTGCCCCTTGCATCTCTACCTCCGCTTCTGGTTCTGGTTCTGGATGTCTGTAGATATGCCATCGAAAATTACCTGCAAGTCATGCAATTTGACAACGATACGTACCCCAGTCTGAGCATGAGTCCTCTCCTGAAATAAGCGTTTTGGAGAGCATTGCGCTCTTCATTCATGTGGCCTTTCATAGTAACGCATTTGGGCTCCAAAAAGGCGAGGCCCCGACGCACATGAAAATTTGTCAATAGTAGCTATATCGCAATGTCAGCTAATTAATGAGCCGAGATTATCAAGAACTAACTTTGCATCCAAGAGGCGTCTCACCAAGCGTGAGGTCTTTGAGAGGTCTGTACTCCATGGATTTTAGAATCATCGTTCCATCGCTGAGATCCATTCGGAGCATGGACCGCGTATACGCGGGTATGGGACCTTCTCCTTCTACTTCCACGTCGCCCTCGCCAACTTCTTGTTCTCCCGCAGCTATTCGCTCGTCTCGTGTGATTCTGATTTTATTCAAATTGTACGCGCTGACACCGATGTCGGTGATTGATACAATCTCCACCAGTACAGGTCCAGCAACGACAGTGTGTTGGGTCTCGGGATTCGCGATGTCGGCGGGTAATCCGGTTCCTTGGAGCATGGAATCCTGTAGATTCGAGCATAGAAGTTGTTCCTCGACGTGTTTCAGTATCTGCTGTATATCCGACGTGGGGTTGAGTTGTTTGTCTTCGAGGACCCAGTCGTAGCATGCCTGAAGCCATTCCTTTGTTCTAGCGTTAGAGTAGGGCACCTAGAGACGTGCTATGTTAGTTACCGGATCGACACGAGGTCTGGGATATGTTCTCTCGATGAATTGAGTGACTTGGCGAGGGACAGCCATCCTAGCAGCACAAAGCAAATGACAACACGAGAACTCAAGTCCAAGCCTGTCGTTGGGTCGCGTCTTAATGTGTCACATCACGTGCTGCGTGACATGGCAAAGAAAAAGAAGGCGGCCCGAGAATACCGTTTCGGCTTCAAAAATGTCTTCAAGGACCAAAAACACGACACGGCTACCAGCCAGCATCCTGGATCAGATAAATGGCACAGCTGGTGCGTCAAATTTATGCGTATAATTCCCCCATGATTGAACTCAGCATCAGAAAATGACGAACCGCGCCGGAGGAAACATTCCAAGCCTACCCTCTCCAGGAAGGAATCCAGGAAACAAGAACGTTATACAAAAAAGCACAACAAGGCTGTTCACTTCTCCAGAGGCCCTCGTGCTCCCAAACGACCTGCAGAGGAACCGCTTCATGACTCTTCCAAGCACAAGAAACCCAGACTCGAACCAATTCCTAATCCTGCAAAAACTGTTGTGATCAATGCTCCCATTTCTACAGAAAAGGTCTCCAAGCCATCGAAGAAGCCTAGAACGCCGTTAGAGAAGCTCGTCAGTGGACCCAACCCCAAATTCCAACCGCGTACTTCCAAAGAGACGGAGGAGGACCGGTGCATTGCGTACTTGGAGTCCAAACTGGGGTCAAGAGATAAAAAGAAATCTAGTGAAGATGATGGTCTTGATGGTGCGTTCCCTCCTCATTTTATGTTTCTAGAGTTGCAGACAATGTCTTCAGATCTCCTGGACTTCACCTCATCAATAGGATTGAACGTCCGTGATGTATGGTCACTTCCTCGCGTTTGCCACGGCTATTGGAAGCTTACTGTCTCCTCTAGGGTGGACTCGATGATGAACCAGATGTCAGCTCAGAAGACGACGATAGCGAAGATGATGCACAAGAGGCGTTAGATGAAGACTCGGAATCAAAATCGTCGGATGAATCTGAAGTCGCAGGAGAGGAAGCCGAATATGAAGAATGGCATGGAATAAATAGCTCTCCATCTGATTCAAGAGAGGATGACGGACAGACTACCGAAGTTCCCACTGGTAAGTCTATCCATCATCTAGAAGACACTGAGTTTTATTCCTGTTCAAGTCTCTCGTTACGTTCCACCACATCTACGACATGATCAAACCTCCGAGAAGGAGTCCGAGGAAGTCATCAAATTAAAGAGAAACCTCAAGGGTTTACTTAACCGGTACGCCGCGAATACTACATGCGTCAGGCTTGCTTAATATTTTCCTAGCATGAGCGAGCAGAACCTATCAAGTATTCTGGACGGCGTAGAAGAACAGTACCGAAAACACCGGCGTCATGGTAGGTCATATATAGCGCGCGTTGCCGATCTCGCTCATTTCCTGCAGATGTCACTTCCATAATCACGGCCCTTATAATTGACGGGATCTCATCTCACTCCTCGTTACTCGATTCTTATGTCGTATTACACGCTGCATTCGTGTCAAGCCTCCACAAGATTGTCGGACTCGAATTCGGTATTTCTTTGTCTGCTTCATACGCTAAATGTTTCTGAATAGCCGTGATTAGCGGCCTATTTCATTCAGACTCTTGTGGCTTCGTACGAAAAGCATCACCAGAGTATCGGCAGCGATCCTTCAACGGAAGTTGAAGAGGAGACGAAGGGCAAAGAGTGCTCGAACCTGATAGTTCTCCTCTCAGAACTGTATAACTTCCAGGTTATTTCTTGTATTCTTATCTTCGATATCATTCGTGGGATATTGGAAAGCAAATTCTCAGAGTTCAACGTCGAACTGCTATTGAAGATGTTGCGAAGTATGTAAACTCGATCAACGTCACGTCGTTCTTACATCAATACTGCATACAGGTTCTGGGCAGCAGCTTCGTCAAGATGATCCTTCCGCCCTCAAAGGAATCACGGAGTTAGTTCAGAAACAGCTTTCTGAGATCGGCGAAAAACCCAGGTGCTTAACCTGTATCAACTTTAGACATTGTTTACTAAATATGTTTCTTAGCTCCCGGATCCTTTTCATGGTTGAAACTCTTACCAACCTCAAGAATAACAAAGTCAAGAAGTTAGCGACCCAAAACCAGGGAGGCGAAGCTGTTGAACGGATGAAGAAGTTCCTTTCGGCGCTGAGCAAGAAACGGCATGGTTAGTACTTGTCTTATTTTCAATCATTCTACGATCTTCAAAGTGCTGCAGTTGCTGCGAATGAGCCTCTCAGAGTCTCACTGGCTGATCTTCACTCTGCTGAGAGCAAAGGGAAATGGTGGCTTGTCGGTGCTGCTTGGGGTGGCGATCCTCTAATTGATCGCCAAGAGACGCAGAAGGAACCAGCCTCCGGTTCATCTTCGATGACATCGTCAAGCGTCCTTTTAAAACTAGCGCGTAAACAAGGAATGAACACCGACATACGACGGAGTATATTTGTCGTTCTTATGAGCAGTGAAGTGAGTTCCCTTCCTTGCTACTCAAGTCAGCGCTTCATTGTGGATTAGGATTATGTCGACGCTTGTGATAGGCTGTCGCAGCTTAACCTTTCTGAGGTGCAGCAGCGGGAAATAATACGGGTCCTGCTCCATTGTTGTGGTAATGTTGGTACCTTTTCCAAACCGCACTCGCAAAGCACTGAATAGGGCGGTTTTCCGTAGGAGAAAACATATAACCCATACTACACTTTGGTTTGCCAGCACCTGTGTCGTTCGTCTCATTCCTACAAGGTGACGCTGCAATTCTGCCTTTGGGACTTTTTGCGGGACTTAGGTGAAGAGGAGGTTGGCGGTGCAGAGGTTATAAAGAGCATCAAGGAGAGTGGCGGTTCCAAGAGTTTTGACCTCAAATCTATCTCATCAACCCGGCTTCGGAATGTTGCTAGAGCATATGCATGGTGGATATCTAAAGATTGTGTTACACTCGCTATTCTGAAGGTGAGAATTCTTATACAAATGCCAGCAGCGTTAACTGAAAGTCATTTTCCAGCCTGTCGACTTTACACTCCTGAAGCCCCAGACAAAACGGTTTATCGGAGAGATGCTTTCTCAGCTTTTCATAAGCACCCAAACGTCGACCCCCTTGATTGGTTCTAATACCAAGACCCTTTCGACTGCGCGGGATCGAGCCGCAATTGAGGAGGTCTTCATTAAAGCGACAAGAGTACAGAACCTAGCGATGGGTTTGGTTTATTTTCTGTCGAATACCACACAAGATGATGAAATCATCGATGAGACAGTGACAAAATTCATTAGGTGGGCGACCGAGGTCGCTAAGGACACTTTGCGCACTGGTGTCGATGTTGTCCCTAATCTATAGTAGCTACATCTTTTTGAATGCAACACTAGAACAGACACTGCCACTTTTACCACCAAACGTGAATGTGGGATACTGTATTCGCGAACTGTCGAGCAGATTTTAAGTTCTAATTATTGTTTTTTATGAGATGTGTAGTGGTGCTCACTGGTATATAAAGCCAGTCTCCGGTGTTGCGAAATTTGCTTTGAGCTCGTCTTCGGTAAAATTACACGCTTTGAATAAACTGAGAATGCTGGCTGAACTGTAGCAGATATACACCTACACGTTATCAGGAAGAATCCGCCTGCTTTCAGTTGCCTAGCGGCACGTTGGGGGTACTGATATGCAGGTGAACGGCCTAGATCATCTCGCTGACCAAGAGCGATAGCATCGTAAGTCCCCTTGTCGAGAAGAACATCCCATTGACCCGATGGGTTCTCGTGATTCATGTATGGCAGCACTAGCGGATCTTCAGAGAGAAAGTCGCGCTGGCCAAAAGTTATACGTTCGCCACCCCGTGTCAATGAGATTTTCTGTGCAAGTTGGACGGCATCCATACTATAATCGATACCGCAGAGAGATGTCACGCTGTATCCAGCGTCTAGTAAAGCAAAAAGAAGTGTGCCGTTGCCGCTGCCGATCTCCAGAATTGATGGGCCCAGCGAAGATGGCATATTTTCCACCGTCCAATCCACCATCTTTTCTACGCTCTCTTCTCCAAACCTGTCGCAAATCGGAGAACAAGAATGGTCAGTTAAAGAGAGGACGTACCAAATTTCACCTTCATCGCCTGTTTCGTCGAAAATTTCCAGTTCCGTCTTGTAGACATCATCCCAACTACATGGATGTATCAATATTAGGGTATAAGATCAGACGCAAATGCCTTACTGTTCTTTGTTGCCAAGCTTCGACGGCTGTAGATCTGCACTCATGCTGGTTCAGTAGAGGAAGCCTGGTGCTTAGTCAGCAGCGCAAAATTTGAATAAAATAGTGTGCAATGTATCCGAATATGAATAATGTTGATTCGCCTTTTAAAAAAATGATGTTTGGTATGCTCCAATCGCGATTGACTGCCCGGGATGAGACTGAAATGAAACTGCATGCTGGGCAGACACCGTTCCGATTGAATGAGATGTAGCAATATTGTCACATTAGCTGGATGATGAGAACGTATTGATACATGTCCTTTATACAGTTATAAGTAAGTGTAGCCTGTAAGATAATCAGGTTTGAAATTGTATGAGTGATCCGGAGAACCTACTTGCTAAATCGCAACTTTCTGTCATCGTTTGCCTTCCGTCTTGTCGAGCAAATCCTTTGCCTCGTTAATTTTGCTGGCAAGATAAGGAGAGCCACCTCTGTCGGGATGGTTGGCGAGCATTATATGACGGTGAGCGTCTTTTACTCTATTACGTAGCAATGGCCCATCCCTAGAGCAACAGTTGTGAATCCAAGGGGATGGAACAGAGTATTCTGCGACGCACTTTAGTCCAAGGATGGCAATGGCCTCTTTTCTATCCATCTTGGCTTTGAATCCTCCTCTGACCCATTGCTCTGCTGCTCCTTGTCCGGCCCTCCGCAGTAGCTGGCGACCAACGAGAGCGGCGGTGATAGCACCGACACCAAACGCGAGAGGAGTAGCCATTGTGAATGGTCGTCGATGGTCAAGGTCGTAAAATGGAAATCCCGGCAGAAAAGAGCGGTAAAGGGCGATCACGTGCACCGGGGATCTGCCCACGCTGTAACTTTATGTAAAAAGGCGGCGTTAACTTCGAATCCATGCAAGACTCCGTTACAAGAAAGGATGCGAGCTAAATGCGGCGGTGTTGGACTCGGGTGAGCGCTGGTCCATGATTCACAAAGGCGCCGCTTGATGGCCTTGCCGGATGGCGCCTAATGTCTAATGATTGATTAACAACACGCAGCACAGTGACTCGGAGGCTGCCTGCCTCCCTTCCTCTTGCCTCCCTTCCCCTTGCTTCCCATACCCTCCAGCATGGATACCCAACACCCTGATTTTTCTCTGCAACAGAACATCTACACTGCTTCTCACCCTCCAATTATTGTCTCTCGCCACAATATAAATGCCTTGAGAGCAGCGACACTACGCGAATTCATGACTTCGGTGGCCACCACCGGCCACCTGGGGATAGCTCCTGTCTATGGCTCCAAATGCGCACTTACCACCGTCGCTTTTGCATCTTCGACCTGCGTTATGATCAAAGCGCTCCGCCCTAGACTTGCTAGAATATACTGTTCTTCGCAGCCCTTATCCAAAATACGCATTTCGCATGGACAACGTGGCTCTATCACTCCATTTTGACCTTAATTTGCCTATCGTCAATGGCGTAGACCTATTGAATCTTCAGTCTAACCGACAATCCTTCCAATCTATTCTCGTCGCCTTGGGCGGCAAAAACCATCACAACCAGCTCTGTCGTGACAATGTCATGGCTCTATTTCGCCAGGAGGAAAGCAGTCAGACGCTTGAAAAGCACACTGCTATGCAAGCATGGTCGGCATGCCGCGCTGCAATGCTTGAGCACATGGCGACCGCAAGCGACAGTCCGAAGATCTCTACGTTGAACTCTGATAAAGCAGTAAGGACTTCGTTTTTAATGTGATGAACCATGCTTAAATATATTGACATAGCGTTTAACGGTTCTGGCGAAGATCAACCGACACGCGCACCGTCTAACGTATATGAAGCCTATCAGAACGCACAACGAAGTCGAAGCAGAGTTTAGCCATAAGAACGGCAAGGTGAATGTGTCTTCTGCCAGATTCAAGAATCGAATCAGAAAGTCGAGCGCACAGGTGGGTAGCGCTTTGGTCTATACACATTCTTCTGTTGATCTCAGGCATGTAGACCATGGAGATCTCGTCCGCTGGTGGGGGTCGACCAAAGACTACTCAAGGTCGCGTCATCAGAGTTGAAGGACGTGCTGCGACGATCACAATTCAGGGCCACTTGTCAACCCAAGCCCCCTCAAAGTTACAACTATAGGTAGAGAAGAGCCGACTCAAGCTGAGCGGGCCAAAACTATGATCATTCTCGCTTCTCTACACCAGTCATCTACCATCCTCGACCACCCGTTCGTTCAAGCGCTCTGGTTCCCACAGTCAAGAGTATCCTGGGCTACCACCGCATCTTTCACTCGCAAAGTTGCCATTAACTTCCCGGGCAAATTGAACGATTCTCAGCGTCGCGCAGTCGATCTCATTCTTTCGAACCGTGATGCCGATAGGGTGACCGTGATTCAAGGACCCCCAGGTACAGGGAAGACGACTGTCATATCAGCCGCAGTCACGAGTGTAGTCGCGTCCAGTGACCGGGATCGGACACTATGGCTTGTAGCTCATTCTAACGTTGCCGTCAAGAACATTGCAGAAAAGTTAGCATCGATTGATTTCTTAGGGTTCAAGATTCTGGTCTCGAAAGATTTCCATTACGACTGGTAAGCGACTCTTTTCTTGAATGTTGAAACTCTTCACTCAGTCACGTTCCCGTAGGCATGAGCACTTGTATACTTTGATAGAGCGTAACCTTGTTCGTTCAGATGATTTCGTCGACAATACATTAGCTATGGCAAGGCAGCTCCTGGATTCGCGCATCATACTGTGTACCCTCAGCATGCTGTCCCACGAAAGGATGCCCACTATCGCTCGGATAGTGCCAGTGCAAACAATCATCTTCGATGAAGCAAGCCAGATCGAAGTCGGTGACTATTTGCCTGTGATACACCGATTTGCATCTTCGTTGCAGAAGATGGTCTTCATTGGAGACGACAAACAGTGTACGTTTACAGTCTCTTTTCTAAACGCGCTATTTTCTCATGATTTGTAGTGCCGCCTTATGGTCAGTCTGACATTCCAGATTTGGAGAGTGTCTTCGAAAAGCAGCACCTTCGTCGGAAAATGCACTTTCTTGATACCCAGTGTGAGTGTAATTCCTGGCTCATACATGCTACGACTGCTCACACGGTCACAGATCGCATGCCCACGCCAATTGGAGATTTCATATCCGAACATGTCTACAACAAAAAACTCAAAACCATTCATGAGATATCGTCGAAGACATGCTGCCGTTTCGTCAACGTATCGAGCGGACAGGAAAAGCAAAGAAGTAAAAGCTGGATTGTGAGTGTTTGCGCTAAATGCATCGTTTCGACTCATTTACGCGTAAGTTCAGAACGAAAAGGAAATTCAAGCTGTGGTCAAGATTGCGAAGATACTGCAGGACCGCAACAAATCGTTCCGGGTGATAACTCCATACGATGCGCAGAGGTCTGCCATTGAGAAGGCGTTAAAGGATGAAAAGTTGTCTTGGGAGAATAAGTGCTTCAATGTCGACTCCTTTCAGGGTACGTTGTGCGCAGTTAATAGTCTCAAACTAAGCTCATAGTAGGCGCGCAGGAAACGAGGACGAGTATATCATTGTTTCTGTCGTACGGTCTAAGAAGCTCGGGTTTCTTATAAATACACGCCGTGTCAATGTTATGCTGACACGATGCAAGAAGGGGATGATCATATGCTCTAGCCGTGCCTTCTTAGATGGGGTTGGCTCCGAGTCTTTGATTGGGGGGTTAGCAGCGCGAATGGGCAAAGGATCTTGGGTTGAATACGATCAAGTGCTAAACGGTAGATTTCCCACTACGATTTAGAGCATTTAGAGTATATTCACGTTACCTATAATTCTTCTACTAGTAATATACCTTCTGAAATACTTAACAGCCTTCATACTGAAAAGTTCCAAAGGTAGCATATGTAAGTCATCGCCGCAAATAGACTCTATACAATTTCTATCTTTATGCCAACCTCCTTCAGGATGCTTATCCGATGGATCATTGTCTGCTCTTCTTCTTCTGAGTCATTAGAACCATCGGAATTAAACAGAGACTGATTTAGTCTCAAGAAAACTGTATGGAGCCTGGCGACACCACTGCGAACCGTGCATCTCGACTCAATCATGTCAAAAAGGCGCTCGGGCCGTGACCGTGTACGAGGTTGTAGATGTGAGAATAGCAATTCGAGATGGAGAATTTGCATCTTTGGGAGAAGTATCGACTGGTTGGAAGATATAGTCAATGGGGGAAAGAAATCGTCGTTCCAGACTAAATTACGAAGTGTCAAGCTAACGATGTTAGGCAACACTTGGAACACGGGTATGATTTCGGATGCTCGAATGGCTGTGTCTTGCCTGTTCCACTCGCATAGAGTGAAATGGGTGAGATTGCTTGAAGACCGGGCTATGAAATCTCCGATGGCCTGGTACATCGGATATATCTCTTGCGACATCCACTTCACCTCCAGTACTTCTAGCTGTGATGCATGAAGGTGATTCAACAGTCTGTAGTCGCACAGTGAGAGACTGCGAAGGTGCTCGTGCACCACCATGCTAGTTGGTAAAACGGGGGCAAAGCGGGACAGTAGCCGGCACTCAACGAGGTTGGGTGTTTGATTCAGATACTCGATACAATCATGGATCCCCGCATCATCCACGGAGTAGGCATTGAGTTGGTTCCAGGGTATTTGGAAGATGGGAACGGTTCTCCAAAACTCCTGACTTGAGATATGGAAGGAACGGAGTAGAGGTGCGTCCAGGAAAATAAAATCGCAACTTTCTGTCATCGTTTGCCTTCCGTCTTGTCGAGCAAATCCTTTGCCTCGTTAATTTTGCTGGCAAGATAAGGAGAGCCACCTCTGTCGGGATGGTTGGCGAGCATTATATGACGGTGAGCGTCTTTTACTCTATTACGTAGCAACGGTCCGTCCCTAGAGCAACAGTTGTGAATCCAAAGGGGATGGAACAGAGTATTACTGCGACGCACTTTAGTCCAAGGATAGCGATAGCCTCTTTTCTATCCATCTTGGCTTTGAACCCTCCTTTGACCCATTGCTCTGCTGCTCCTTGTCCGGCCCTCCGCAGTAACTGGCGACCAACGAGAGCGGCGGTGATAGCACCGACACCAAACGCGAGAGGAGTAGCCATTGTGAATGGTTGTCGATGGTCAAGGTCGTAAAATGGAAATCCCGGCAAGAAAGAGCGGGAAAGGGCGATCACGTGCACCGACGATCTGCCCCACACCACGATGTAACTTTAAGAACAAAGGCGGCGTTTCGAATCCATGCAAGACTCCGTTACAAGAAAGGATGCAGCTAAATGTGGCGATGCTCTTTGTATTCTGGAATGGACTAAGCAGGACAAGCGCTGCTCGACGAGTCACAAAGAAGGCACCGCAAACCTCACAGCATGTATAAATGGGCGCCTATTGCCTGATGCCCTTCTTGCATTGATCACCAGCATTTCTGCCTGCCCTCCCTCTGCTTCTTTCTCCTCTCCTCCAACATGGATACCACCAATTTCACCCTCCAACAGAACATCTATACTGATTCCCATCCTCAAATCACTGTCTCTCGACACAACGCAAATGCCTTGAAAGCAGCAGAGCTACACGATTTCATGTCTTCAGTGGCCACCACCGGCCATCTGGGGATAGCGCCTGTCTATGACTCCAAATGCACACTTTCCATCGTCGCGTTTGCTTCTTCAACGCGCGTCATGATCATTAAGTTTCCAGGACAGAGGAAGGAAGGGAGATATCGTGGTGCCTCGACAAAGCGCCCCGCCCTAGATCTGCTGGAATATATTGTTCTACGCAGCTCTTATCCGAAATACGCCTTTCACATGGACAACGTCGCTCTGTCGCTCATCTTTGACCTTAATTTGCCTATCGTCCATGCCGTGGACCTATTGGACCTTCAAAAACCTGATCGACAATCCTTTGACGCAATCCTCTTCGCCTTGGGCGGCAAGAACTACTACAACCAGCTCCATCGTGACAACGTAATGGCTCTATTTCGAGAGGAGGAGGGCATTCAGACGCTTGAAGAGCATACTGCTTTGCAAGCATGGTCCGCATGTCGCGCTGCGATGCTTGACCACATGGCATCCGAAAGCGACACTCCCAAGATTGCTACGTTGAACTTTGATAAAACAGTAAGGGCTTCGTTTTTAATTGTGATCAACCATGCTGAAATATATCAACATAGCGGTTAACCATTCTAGCGAAGATCAATCGAGACGCGAACCGTCTAACATCATTGAAGCCTCTCAGAACGCACAACGATGTTGAAGCAAAGTTTAGCCACAAGAACGGCAAGGTGCGAGTATCTTCTGCCAGATTCAAGACTCGGATCAGATTTTCGAGCACACAGGTGTGTATTTCTTTGGTCTACACGCACCTCCCACTGATCTCAGGTGTGAAGACGATGGAGATCTTGGCCCCTGATCAGACGGGTCTACCCAAGACCACACGCGGTCGTGTTACCAAGGTTAATGGACGTGCTGCAACGATCGCAATTCAGGGTCACTTGTCCGCCCAAGCTCCTCTCAAGGTTACAACCATAGGCAGAGATGAACCGACTCAAGCCGAGGGGGCCAAAGTTATGATTGTTCTCGCAGCTCTACAACAGTCATCTGTCATCCTTAACCACCCGTTCACCCAAGCCCTCTGGCTCCCACGTGCAGAAGCGTCCTGGACTACCTGCCCATCGTTTTCCCACGAAGTCACCATCAGCTTCCCAGGCTCACGGCCATTGAACAACTCTCAGCTTCGTGCAGTCGATCTCATTCTTTCAAACCGTGATGCAGACAGGGTGACCGTGATTCAAGGACCTCCAGGCACAGGGAAGACGACTGTGATAGCCGCCACAGTCACGAGCATAATGGCGTCCACTGACCGGAATCGAACACTGTGGCTTGTAGCTCAATCCAACGTTGCTGTCAAGAACATCGCAGAAAAGTTAGCATCGATCAAATTCTTAGAATTCAAGATCCTCGTCTCGAAAGATTTCCATTACGACTGGTAAGAGACTGTTTCCTGTTGAAGCTCTTTACTTAGTCACTTTCGCACAGGCATGAGCACCTGTACGAATCAATTAATCCCAATCTTATCCGCTCAGACGATTTCGTCGACGACAGAGTAGCTATGGAAAGGCTGCTTCTGGATTCGCGCGTCATACTGTGCACCCTCAGTATGCTGTCCGACAGCAGGATATCCACTATCACGCGAATAGTGCCGGTAGAGACAATCATCTTCGATGAAGCAAGTCAGATCGAAGTCGGTGGCTATTTGCCTGTGATACATCGATTTTCATTTTCCTTGCGGAAGATGGTCTTCATCGGAGACGACAAACAGTGTACGTTCAGTCTCTTTTCTAAACAAGCTATTATCTCATGATTTGTAGTGCCGCCCTATGGTCACTCTGACATTCCAGATTTGGAGAGTGTCTTCGAAAAGCAGCACCTTCGTCGGAAAATACTCTTTCTCGACACCCAGTGTGAGTGTAATTCCTGGCTCATACATACTACGACTGCTCACACGGTCACAGATCGCATGCCCACGCCAATCGGAGATTTCATATCCGAACGTGTCTATAACAAAAAACTCAAAACCATTCATCAGATATCATCGAAGACATGCTGCCGTTTCGTCAACGTATCGAGCGGACAGGAAAAGCAAAGAAGCAAAAGCTGGGTCGTGAGTATTCGCGCTAGCAATGCATCGTTTCGGCTCATTTACGCGTGGGTTCAGAACGAAAAGGAAATTCAAGCTGTGGTCAAGATTGCGAAGATACTGCAGGACCGCAACAAATCGTTCCGGGTGATAACTCCATACGACGCGCAGAGGTCTGCCATTGAGAAGGCGTTAAAGGATGAAAAGTTGTCTTGGGAGAATAAATGCTTCAATGTCGACTCCTTTCAGGGTACGTTGTGCGCAGTTAATAGTCTCAAACTAAGCTCATAGTAGACGCGCAGGAAACGAGGACGAGTATATCATTGTTTCTGTCGTACGGTCTAAGAAGCTCGGGTTTCTTATAAATACACGCCGTGTCAATGTTATGCTGACACGATGCAAGAAGGGGATGATCATATGCTCTAGCCGTGCCTTCTTAGATGGGGTTGGCTCCGAGTCTTTGATTGGGGGTTTAGCAGCGCGAATGGGCAAAGGATCTTGGGTTGAATACGATCAAGTGCTAAACGGTAGATTTCCCACTACGATTTAGAGCATTTAGAGTATATTCACGTTACCTATAATTCTTCTACTAGTAATATACCTTCTGAAATACTTAACAGCCTTCATACTGAAAGGTTCCAAAGGTAGCATATGTAAGTCATCGCCGCAAATAGACTCTATACAATTTCTATCTTCATGCCAACCTCCTTCAGGATGCTTATCCGATGGATCATTGTCTGCTCTTCTTCTTCTGAGTCATTAGAACCATCGGAATTAAACAGAGACTGATTTAGTCTCAAGAAAACTGTATGGAGCCTGGCGACACCACTGCGAACCGTGCATCTCGACTCAATCATGTCAAAAAGGCGCTCGGGCCGTGACCGTGTACGAGGTTGTAGATGTGAGAATAGCAATTCGAGATGGAGAATTTGCATCTTTGGGAGAAGTATCGACTGGTTGGAAGATATAGTCAATGGGGGAAAGAAATCGTCGTTCCAGACTAAATTACGAAGTGTCAAGCTAACGATGTTAGGCAACACTTGGAACACGGGTATGATTTCGGATGCTCGAATGGCTGTGTCTTGCCTGTTCCACTCGCATAGAGTGAAATGGGTGAGATTGCTTGAAGACCGGGCTATGAAATCTCCGATGGCCTGGTACATCGGATATATCTCTTGCGACATCCACTTCACCTCCAGCGCTTCTAGTTGTGATGCATGAAGGTGATTCAACAGTCTGTAGTCGCACAATGAGAGACTGCGAAGGTGCTTGTGCACCACCATGCTAGTTGGTAAAACGGGGGCAAAGCGGGACAGTAGCCGGCACTCAACGAGGTTGGGTGCTTGATTCAGATACTCTATACAATCATAGATCCCCGCATCATCCACGGAGTAGGCATTGAGTTGGTTCCAGGGTATTTGGAAGATGGGAACAGTCCTCCAAAACTCCTGACTTGAGATATGGAAGGAACGGAGTAGAGGTGCGTCGAGGAAAATATCCGTCACGTTCCCTGCGATGTTCTCGGGACTTGATATGACGAGTTTCACTTCTGTGAGTAGAGGAAGATGTCCCCGGATGTCTCGCAAGTAGGCCATTGTGCTGCCGCTAGTATATAGATGTATAGTGTGCCACCGGCGAGAATGGGCAATCAACGCTTGGACAAGGTGATGGCGGCTATGAGTAGGCCGGGATGTGAGTTTTACATGAAAATGCAAACCACGCTGCCCGGAACGGTTCAGCCATGTCTGTAGGAGCTCGCTTCCATACTGTTGGTCGGAAGATAGGTACAAACGTGTCCAGAGCGGTTGCAAAAAAAGTGCGGTCTCCCTCCAGCTGCGACATACGTGGCTCAGCCGCAATGGCGCAATATTTGCGGCCGAAGAACAGGACTGTCCATTGGGAGATATAGCGGGAGCTTCAGCGACGGCGAACAAGATAATCTCAGTAATGAGTTCCGCGGGGATTTTCCTAATGGGAGCGAGGGCCATTTTGTGCCTCTTGATACGCGACTTCAAGAGAGCCCTTTGGTCGTGAAGAGTATCAAGAACTGCCTGGAGAACCTCTATTTGCCTCTCGACCATGTTCAATTGGCATTGGGTCTCGAGGAGGATGGTTCGCATCTGCTGCTCTTCATGCAGAAAATGACAATCATTGCTGCGTAGAAGTAAATCTACAACGTCCTCTCGCGACCTATAAGGGCAATGCTATTAGAAAAGCAGATAAAAAGAGAAAACAAGCTAGTTACATGGTGAGAAGGTTCCAAATTCAGGAAAAGGTTTAGTCGTAGCGGTTGCTGCTTGGTGGCTGTTTGCAAGGAGCGCTTACTCCTTTCGCCGTATTCGGGGATGGTACAGGATTGAATTCCATTACGTCTTTTGGAAGAGCAGTGTTCGAGCTTGTGGTTCTGAAGGGAGAAAGGCGGGACGAAAGCACCGGACAGATCGGACCGCGCGCCATGTCATTTCCCCGAAAAGGACTTGCCAATTGACTACCATCTGAGTCTCGCGACGTTTTTTTCGTCTGTGCTCTATGCAATCATTGCTGACAATTATAAGGTAAAATTTACCTCGAAATGGGTGTAAAGTCCCTGTGGAATCTTTTGACGCCTGTTGGACGGCCAGTCATGTATGTAGTCCATATATATTTCAATTCTGCCGTGCTGAGTAATGTACAGGTTAGAGACAATGGAGGGTAAGACGATGGCCATTGATTCAAGTATATGGATCTATCAGTTCCAAGCCACCATGCGAGCCAAGGACGGACGCGCTTTGACGAACGCCCATGTCCTCGGTTTCCTTCGTCGAATATGCAAGCTTCTCTTCTACGGCATGAAACCTGTTTTTGTCTTTGATGGAGGCGCACCCGCGTTGAAGAAAGCAACTCTTGTGAGCAGAACCATTTGCAAAATTCGGGATGGATGTTACATTGTTTTAGACTGAACGTAGGAAGAAGAAGAGTGGTGCTGCCGCAAGTCACGCCAAACTGGCTGAAAGGATTCTGGCTGCGCAGATGAGAAGAGAAGCTCTTAATCATGTCAAAGGAGCACGGTATGCTGATACATTCTCATTCGGTATTGATTGGACTGACTTGTCAACCAGATCCTCCAAAGGAAAGGCTCCTGAAGGTCCGGTAGTGCTGGATGAGAATACCGTGTATCTCGAAGATATTGATCCGTCTATGCCCAAGTCCTCTCCTAGAAAAGACTCAGCACCCGCTTCTGCTCAAGCCTCACCAACGAAGAAGAAGATATACGATCATGATCCCTACAAGCTCCCGGAAGTCGATCTGGAAGAACGAGTGGCCAAGGCTACGCGTTCGGTGGAACCAGATCCCCGCCTGGCCACTGAAGAAGAGCTGCGCGCCTTCATTGAGGATATGCGGCCCGAAGATTTCGATGTCACTTCCCCCGCCTTTCGTGAGCTTCCTACGGAGGTGCAATACGAGATCGTTGGCGACCTACGGCTCAAGTCTCGACAAACTTCTTATTCACGACTACAGCAAATGTTAAGGAGCGCCTCTACACCTTTGGACTTTTCTAAGCAGCAGATCAAGAATTTGCAGCAAAGGAACACTCTGACTCAGCAACTTCTTACGACGACAGACAGCATAGGAAAGGCCCATATTTCCATACCCGTCCGCATTGCTAGTGAACGGAATAAGGAATACATGCTCATCAAGAATGAAGGTGAAGGACGCGGCTGGATCCTTGGCATCCGGGACGATGGAACCAAACAGAAACCGATCGTTCTCGACCACACGCATGACAAGGACGAGGATGATGACGAAGACGACATGGAAGAGGTTCCTATGTAAGTCTCTGCTCCTCAAGATACTCTTCCTTCCTGATTTTGTAGACCAGGAAATACCCAAGCCGATCCTGATATGAGAGCTTTCCAGCGGGAAATGGCTTTGAGTGCCATAGCTGGCCGCCACACTCAGGCATCTTCAGTGAAAAGCAAACCGCCGATAAAGCCCCGCCAGGCCCCTCTATTCCAGCAAGGCGACGGTTCTGACATCGATGGCGCTTCAGAAGATGAACAGATGGCATTGGCAATCCAACGGTCCCTTGATGATAGATATGCAGCATCCGGCTCGCCACCTCCTTACTTCTCCGCAGCGCAAGATTTGTATGCATTTGAGGACGACATAGATGATAACCGCTTCGCGTCTACATCTAAAGTGGAATATCGACCGCATTCGATGCCGACTGTCACCGCAACTCCGGAAAGCACTCCGTCGTATTCTACATCCCATTTCAGCCCTGTGTCCGTAGCCAAAGCAGCGACGCCCACCCCTGGTGTCGAAGAGCCATCAGCCTTTGGGACGCCTGTGCTGCTCATGTCCGGCGCGCAATCTCTTCAATCTGGACCTCAAATTTCGCCTACAATGACTCCGCCCTCAACACATCCGCCCTTGCCTTCTACGCCCTCAGAAAAAAGGGACACGGAGATAGTGGGCGATGCAACAACAGGAGATCGCTTCGATATCGTGGAGCATGCTGACCCTCTCCTACGTTCACCCTCTCCTTCGCAACTATCAACGGGGATTCCTGTCGTTACCCAGTCGATGAACGAAGATGAATCAGATATGGAAGAGGCTACAACTTTTGAGTACCCAACGCTGCCGGACTCACCTCAATCTCAAATTCAGCCGCTTTTTGTTCCTGATACGGCCGAAGATCTTGTTTCCGTAGACAGCGAGGATCATACCGTCAACGAACACTTAGAGTATGTCCATCCAGAACCGGTCCCTTCGACCCTCACATCTCGCAACACTTTCGCTCTGGAGACGTTCGAATCGCTTTCGGATGCGTCTCATTCATCTTCTCCCGACATTGCAAATAAGTCTCGTCCATCTTCGCCCATCGATAACTGGGATGCCGCCCAGGAGATGGACCCTGATGCGGAAGAGGGTGAATTTGCTCGATTCGTCTCGCAAGTCAAAGGCAGGGACATCAACGATGTCCGCCGTGAAATTGACAACGAGATAAAGGCCTTGGATCAGCAACGCAAAGCCGCCATGCGAGACTCAGAAGACGTGAATCAGCAGATGGTCAACCAAATTATGGTATGTACAGCTTCCGCTTCCTAAAGAGAAAGAACAAATGAATAAAAATGAGAGTAGATGATGTTGCGTCTTTTCGGCATTCCATATATTACCGCCCCAATGGAAGCGGAAGCTCAGTGTGCGGAGCTTGTCACGTTGGGGCTGGTAGACGGTATTATTACGGACGACTCGGATGTGTTTTTGTTCGGCGGTCAGCGCGTTTTCAAGAACATGTTCAATCAGTCTAAGACGGTCGAATGTTTTCTAACCAGCGATCTTACCCGAGAACTTGGTCTCGATCGGGGCACCCTCGTGAGGCTAGCATATCTTTTGGGAAGTGACTATGTGGACGGTCTTCCTGGTGTTGGCCCTGTTGTCGCCATGGAACTCTTGGAAGAATTCCCAGGAGATGGCGGGCTTCATCAATTCAAAGAGTGGTGGCTGAAAGTGCAAACTGGCAAAGATAGGGAGGAAGATAATAAATCCACCTTTCGCAAACGATTCGTAAGCAGATGGACATCCTCTTATCTTTATTGACTGAACCTCATTTTCCACAGAAGAAGAAATTCAAGGATCTGTATCTGCCCAGTGAATGGCCCAACCCTGCTGTGGTCAGCCCTTCTCATCATTTTTTGAAACCAATATCTGAGTCTCAATTTTAGAGGGACGCATACTATCACCCTATCGTTGACGAGTCTGATGAGCCATTCAAATGGGGCCTACCGGATCTTGATGCTCTGCGCGGGTAACTTCTTCTCCGGTACAGATGCATCGGAAACGTTTGACGCTCCCATTGATAGATTTCTCCACGAAGAGCTCGGATGGCTACAAAGCAAAGTTGATGACTTGCTCGTTCCTATCATCCAGAAAATGGGAAAGCGTGGTCAGGTACGTTGGCCATTTGGCTAGCAGGATCTATGAGATTTCACATCCGCGTTTACAGGCCGCAGCAATGAATAGACAGGGCAACTTGAATGGATTTTTTGATGTTGCTGCGGGAAGCGGAACTTTCGCGCCTAGGCGAAGGCAAGCCTATGCCAGTAAACGTTTACAGCAGGTGGTGTCGGATTTTCGGAAGAAGAGAAAGGCTGGTGTCGGTCCTTCTGGGTCTGTTGATGAGGCGTCGGATTCGGGCGTCAGTGAAGAAGATACGCCGGTCAAGAAGAAACCGAAAAGTAGTTCAAAGGGAAAGAAAGGACGTGAATCCGCTTCGCATCGGCGCGGACGAGGCCGAGGCCGTGGTCGACCCAGCAGTACGAGGAAGACAGCGGAGCATTCCTCTAGTGAAGATGACGAATTCCGCGAAGAAGCTATTATGACAGTTGAAGCACCTCTCTCTGCCCAACTTCGGCCACGCCCCCAGCCAAAGCCTATATACAAGGGTGCACCGGAGTCGATGTAGTTGAAATAGATGATATCAATCCCCAATCATTCTTGATTCGAATCTCGATTCTCGATACAAGTAAAATGAAAATTTGTCAAAACAATGCTAAACTATGAACATCTCATAGCAGCAACTTGTTTCGATCAAGTGACCTCGGGGTTATGGGCCCCGCGCGCTACCACTGCGCCATGCTGCTCATACAATATAGGTTTCGCACGGTCACTACATTAGCCAGATATGCCATTATAAATCTACCCAAGTCTCAAACAGTTATCGATTTCGCAGTGGACATTAGTACCGAGGAGGCCAAAGGAAACGACAGGAATGTGGCTAGTTGGTGAAAATGCCCCACCAAGAACGAGGACCGAATAGATACTAAAGCACCCGTGAATGCCAAACGCTGCTCGGGTACTAGAATTCAGTCGGGCAAGTGTGGGCCAATGTCACCGAATATGAATTTGTGTCGATTCGCATTGATCAATTCATCAGCTATCTCTCGTTCGTGGACAAGTACTGTCTCATAGATGTGCCTATCCTAGTCCACATCACTCTCGTCCTCTACCCTCGCCTAAGAAAAATCATTGTGAGCAACTGCATGCCGAATACTGTTAGATAGCGAACCTTGTTTGCATCCATACCACCGAGTTCAGTCACTAAACCACCAAACGGATACTCGCGGCGAATGGCGGGCATCTCTGGTGTCAGGGCGTATTTCACAAGGAAGCCGAAAGAGACGAAGGAGATTACTGCGTAGGTGAAGTGGCGCAGGGCGATATGCGGCGCGATGGTGGGAATGTCTGGACCCCACATGGAGTACAGCTCATCTTGTTCATGCACCTACATAGCAAATGAACACGATATGAAAAAAAAAAGTCGAAGAAAACGAAGACATACGGGGTCGCCGAAGTTGCGCCGCGTTAGTGGATCCTGCCAGCCTGTTGCAGGAAGATACTGTCGCGAAACATTGGGAACTTTCGGGTAGTCGTCATCGGTCTCTGGGTCCTTGGCTGGTTCAGCAGCATATGCCCTTGACCTTACAGCAAATGCTGCAGCTGGCCGCGTGACAGAGGCGACGCGGGCGGCGCGCCTGGCAATGAGTGACATGGTTTACGGAAAGAATAGGTGGAACACGGCGCCGTCGGTAGTCGAGGGGAAGGAGCACGTGTCAGATAATTTCCAAAATGAGATGCTCATGTCCGGACCGATTTCGGCGGATTTCCAGAATTCAGCGGCCATCATGGGTTGACTGAACCGGACGAACCTGTATTTTCGCGACAAGATTTGGCCAAGATCTTGAGATTTGCCTTGGTTATATACTTCCATTCATTTCAAACGTTCTTTTCCCTTCCCCCCATGAATTCAAGTGCGGTCTCCCCCGCCGTCAAGGACGTCGAGGCTCTTCTTCTGAAGGAACGTAGCTGCAGGCGCAGACCAGGCGACGTGCCATACCCTCTCGACTACAATATGGAAATGCTGAACTTGTACGGCGCGTCTGTCTTCTCTCGGAATCTAAATGATACTTGCTTTACAGCGATATATGGGACCATATGTTTTTCGTTAGTTGCTGCAGAAGAAGCATATCTATGCATCAATTTGACAAACCTCCTGCTCTCGTACTTGACTTGGGGTGTGGGAGCGGTCATTGGGCGATAGAAGCTGCCAAGTACTGGCCCGTGAGTCCGACCCCTCACTTTTGCGCCCGGCGAAGGCTTCATGGTCCTCTTTTCAGTCCAGTACCATCATTGGGTTCGACCTGAAAGAAATACAACCGAGGCTTTACGAGATAGACAGCCACAAAGATTTGGCTCGTCGTGTCAAGTGGCTACATGGCAATCTGTGAGCATTTTTCGGTTGGCGTTAGACCGTTCTGACTTGACGGTAGACTTGACGGGCTACCTTTTCCACCCGACCATTTTGATTTCGTACGGGTGGCGCGCATTGGCCTGGGAGTACCCGAGGACGAGGTACGATCATTTTCACTAAACCCATTATTATACTTAACATTCTTGTTCTAGTGGCAGTATGTCTTGGAGGTATGAATCTAAGGATTGATATTCTCCAATCTTTGCCTAATTATACTGACAGGAAGTCTCACGCGTAATGAAGCCCGGCGCTCCGATCGAAGTGTGTAGCTTCGTTATCTTGCGGTTGTTTGCAAAAAGCTGATTTGCCTGGGTTTTAGCTATTAGAGGAAGATTTGATTTTTCCTTGCCCCCAACCTGTTCGTCCTCGAACGCGGCTCGGCATGTCTATAAACACCAGTCTTCCGGACACTTACTCAACTCGTTCCTCGACTACCCTGTCGGCAAGTCCTCGGGATGAAGGCTCCCAGTCTAGCCTGAGCTTGAAGTCGAAATCAACGCTTGAGACCCTCAAGGAGCATCCAACCTCCGGGTCCCACACACCATATTCTTCACAAACCCCCGACCGTCCAAGGCGCATGTCCAACACGTTGTCAACCCTTGTGGATATATCCGAGCCGAGTCCGGACCATTATCATGACCTGGCCGGCCATCCTCAAGATCACACCAAGCTTAAGGCAGCTTGGGAAGCGATGCTTTCGAGGCGATTTTTAGCACCGCAGCTCCTTTCGGTTCTTCCATTTTACCTTTCGTCTTGTTTTACGGACGTTCAAACACATCCGACGCTTTCCATCGACCTCCCTCCCAATTCCCGATCATCCGCACATGGCACAAGCGGACCAAGAAATGGCCACCCCTTGAGCTGGATTGACTTGGATTCCCAGTTCGTCCTGAAGTCTACCAAGAATGCCCGGCGATCCAACGAAACGGATGATATCTCGTTTCGATCAAGTATCGCGTCCCATGATTCGGTACCTTCATGGGCAGTCATGCATCTTGCTAAAACTGTGCAAACCATTATGGCATGCAAGGAGGCCATCTGGGATGAATACAAACATCTGCAGCTTGCTCCCGAACTACCTCCTGTAGTGCGGACTCCGAAAGCTTTCCGTACAACTCAGCAAGCGTCCGTCAGGGAAGATTTTGATAGTGCGTGGGCGAATTGGCAAAAGTGGGTATTATTTGGGAATTGCTTTGGAACGATCCCTGACACAATCTCTTAGCGATATGATGGATCGCATTGGCATGCGGGACTATCTTGCCCTCGAACTATCATGGCCAGAACCTGTCGGAGAACGGCCTGATTGGCGGATCTGGAGAGACAATGTCGACATCAAGTCTGCGGAAGGAACCAACACTTCTAAAGCCTTATCAAGTCCTGACTTGTGCAGGGCATTGAAAGGCTTTGTAGCGTGGAAACCCCGATAAAATCGACATTGGCCTGATGCGGCCTCCTTTGACATTTCTCTTGTGCCTCCATTTTCAACATCATCGAGCATTGCTATCTATATTTCATCGGCTATAAAGTATCAATCTGTGGACGGATACATACGGATCCAACTTGTAAGTACATGGAAGTTCTTGTTCACTGTAATACCCCAAGACCAGGTGTCTGCGTCTTGCGTAGACTGTAATATTACCAATACCATTTACTCAGGATTTTTTTGCATACAAAAGTAGATGTTCAATTATTCAGCTCAACGCTATTCTTTGTTTTCCTTCCCGACCATCGACTGTGAGAACGATGACGGCGTCAACATCCCAATACGGTAACCGTTCAAATTCAATTGGTTCCCAGATCTCTCCACGACCGTCGTCTTTTTTTCTTCTTGAACGAATCCACATAAAATTGCAATGGCCGAAGAAGAGAAACCCGCTGTTGCTGTTGATGCTGCCAAGGCTGCTCCCTCAACAGCGGAGGCTGATCTGACCAAATACAAGGTTCGTCGTCAGTGTCACTCGTAAAAGTGAAGAAAAACTGAACTGACATGCTTACTCACTGCAGACGGCAGCGGATATCGTTCACCAAGTCATGAAGAAGCTTATCGAGCTTTCTGTCGAAGGAGCTAAAATCATTGATCTCTGTATCGAAGGAGACAAGCTGATTGAGCAAGGCACTGGAGCCGTGTACAACAAGGCGGTCAAGGGCGCCAAGGTTCCCAAGGGTGTGTCAAGCTCGCGACCATCTCGTAAAATTTCGCTGAATTACCTTTCCAGGTCTTGCCTTCCCAACCTGCATCTCAGTCAACAATTGTGTTGCCCATTTTTCACCACTGGCGTGAGTTTCTGCTCTCTAGCTCTCCTGCAGATCGCCTTGAGCCTGACGTGTCCTTTGTGGTCCCGCCTTTGCTTTTCAGCTCGGATCCTCAATCTGAACAGGTCCTGGCCAAAGACGACGTGGTGAAGATTCATGTTGGAGCACACATCGATGGTTTCGCATCCATCAGTGCTGAGACAATCGTTGTTGGTGCATCACCCGAAAACCCTGTTACTGGACGCCGGGCGGAAGTCATCAAAGCCGCATGGCATGCGGCGGAAATCGCTATGCGGACTGTCAAAGTTGGGAACAAAAACTGGGCAGTTACGGAAGCCGTTGCAAGTGCCGCCTCGACGTGGGACTGCAAGCCTGTTGAAGGTATCTGGTGTCCGCTTGATCATACATCGATCCTAATTCCTAATGCCTTATAGGTATGCTGTCCTGTGAACAGAAACAAAATCTCATTGACGGCAAGAAGCGCATCATCCTCAACCCCAGTGAAGCTCAGAAGCGAGACTTTGAGGCCGTCACGTTCGCTGAGGGCGAAGTGTATGGTATTGACATTCTCATATCCTCGGGTGACGATGGCAAGGTCAGTGGATCTATTTTTCTGTTCACCCACAGTGTCTTTAAGGGCATTGACGTTACAGGCAAGGATTGAAGAGTCTCGAACGACTCTCTTCCAACGCGATTCTGCGATCACGTATCAACTCAAAATGAAAACGTCGCGCGCCGTTTTCTCAGAGGTACAGAAGAAGGCCGGTGCTTTCCCGTTCAATGTGCGTGTCCTTGAGGACGAGAAACGCGCCCGGATGGGTTTGCAGGAGGCCGTGCAGCACAGTTTGGTCAAGCCATACGAAGTGATGTAAGTCCTTGCCAAAGTCGCCTGTAGGTAGCTCCCGACCGTTGATTTTCCACCAGCTACACTCCCCCAAGCACCTTCGTCGCTGCTTTCCACTTCACGATTGCACTCCTGCCTGCTGGTCCCTCGCTTATCACCCACCCACCCATCTGGTACAAGCCCGAACTCGTTAAAACGGAGAAAGAACTCGAAGATGAGGAGCTAAAAGCCCTCCTCGCGCGGAACTTGCGAGAGAACAAGAAGAACAAGAAGAAAAAGGCGAAGGCTGAAGAAGAGGCCGCATCGAAGGAGGAGTAATTTTGTGCAACCGGATCATTGTCGTAGTATTCTATTGCACTATCATCTTGACAGTTGTAGCACAATGTAGCACAATCCGACCACTTGTCCATTTAACTACCGCATATTCAAGGATATTGGCTTGATTATACAGGACGTTTTTCTGCATCTTCCCCAAAGTGTTCTAGGGTGCGAACAACAAGATCGACATTTTCCAAGAAGCCGTTGACCGTTAAACGAGCCAGTCGGACGGTCAGAGTCTCAAATTTTCTAGAAATCACCGATCAGCGGGATGGCGGTGCGAGAGACGATGGCATACGCAGTCAGAATGTTACCTTCAACGGACAGTGTACGTTTCACTGCCTGAGGCTGCAGTTCTGGGTCGACCTCGATGGTCTGCTTGGCGATCACGGCGTGTTTGGGCGAGACGAATGGTATCTGTACAGATCTTTGACCACTAAGTCGGTTGAGTACAGAGTTTTAGGTACGACACGCACATTGTATGCCAGTGTTCTGTTGATGAAGTCATGCTGGTGGTAGTACAGAACAAAAGATAGATACCGGATATATTTATTGGCACGCTGATCTTGTGCGATCACAACGGTAACAAAAGAAAAATAAGGGCGGACGGACACAGTCCGGTCGTACATATAAAGCATTGAACAATGTACAATTATTACATGAATGAACACAACACCGGCTGTAAGAGTATATAAAGGAGAGGGTGTACCAGGAGATAAACGCGACAGGTGAACCAGCTCGATACCGTCACATCTCGAGATATTTGAGCTCCGGAACCAACATTATACCACACACCCTGCAAAGATACCAGCAAAAATAAAGGGGGAGAAAGAGTAGCACTTAGTGTTACTTGAATAAAAATAGTAGGGGTAAAAGAGGTGTAAGGAAGCCTTGGGCAACCAGCGGGGTATCATTATAGGGATAGGAGGAGGCCCGTGAACGTGGCTCCAAAGATCATGAGGGGTGCAGCAATTTGGCGACTCGCGCTATTTGAGCCCGGACCACTTCCGACAGCTCCGACGGGTGCAGATGGACCAGCGGATGTGGCAGACGACGAAGCGGACGTCGACGAGGCCTTGGCATCGGACCCGGGAGCGACGACCAATCTGTTCAACAGTCAGAACAATTGCAACAAGAAAACAAACGATGGTAACTAACGTAGTGCCGGAAGCCGTCGAGGAGGTGCTGGAGGCCGTTGCGGAGGCACCGGACGAGGATGAAGCACCGAGGCAGCTGGCGTCGCTACTTCCCGTGACAGTGATCTGCAGAATGAAATTTTGAGAAAGAGGACGGGATCAGCAGTGGCAGACTGACCACTCCACTCCAGGCTTCATTGTCTTTGCTGTCGACCAGGGACAACTGGATTGAAGTACCGGCAGGGACAGCCGCTGTAACATTCAAAGAGTTACCCCAGTTATTGGAGCCATAATCCTGACTAGATGACTATTCCATAAATTGTTAAATCATAGGAGATCCAATGCCTACAGGAAGTCGCCGCAAGGATCCTGAGGGTTCACGAGCGCGGCGTCAATGGGGAAGGCGGTAGAGTCCCACGCAAAACTGAATACTTCACACTGTCATAAAACTGAGCTGACCAAAACGCCTTGTGATTTGAATGCAACAAACCTGAGCGACGGTAGATGGGGCCCAGACAGTGAAATCAGCAAGGACACCGTTGAAGACGGGGGCAAGAACGAGCGCAAGAGTAAGGAGTGTGGAGAACATCTTCGCAGGATGTAGGGTAGAGAGGCGGTATAAACAGGAACGGGTAGGAGGACGGTAAGAGGATAAAGAGAAAGGGACAAGGAAGCCAGCAGGCTAGACGGCAGCCAGCCAAACATATCCAAATTCCATCACGGCGTTCAACTCCGACGGGCTTGATCACACCAGATCGGTAACGAACCCTTGGCATTGTTATAATGAAACACATCGTGAAAGGAGTAGCCCCTGCTCCGGAGCTCAGCTTTGCTCTACAGCTTCGTTTTCTGACCCTTGAACGAGGCGAGCATGGTTCTCTTCGAAATCCTGCAAGTCTCTTAGCAAAGTCGCCATGGACACCATCAGATGCCAGCACTTACCCAGAGTGTTCAATGGGGGAAGGCGTTGCCTTCAGCCCTTCCACAGGCACCCGTACGTCAAGAGGCACATACGAGCGCTTGGCTGCTCCGACATAGATCTGGGCAGCGTCAGCTTCATCGGATGTTGCACTGGCATGCACGCACTTGTCTAGGTCGCCAAATCTTTACCCCTCTTTCTTGAAGCATCATCTAATAATCGCGGATAAGCCCGGATGATTATGATCAGCGACCTGCCTACCTGTCGCCAATGTGCCAGCCACCCCACTACTCGTGGCACAGCAAACAGCACAGGAAAAAAGTCCAGGGGGAACCCTGTAACGATAATCAACATCTACGATGATCGGGGAGCACCGTGAACATACCCATGGCGCGGTAAATCAGCCCACTTCAACGAACATGGTGAGTAGATTTGATTTTCCAATCACGTACATTACGCACCTCCTGCAAACCAACGTTAATTTGTGCGCGTGATAAAGTAGATCAGACAAACATACCAGAAATCGACATTTGGGGCTAACTTTCTTTTGATAAAGTATTCATCTTTCATCGCCGCCTCATGGAGTGCCATGGCCGTCTCCAGTAGTTCGTCCTTTCCCGTTCTATATGCCGACGGACGATCAGCAAATAGAGAACCTCCGGATGTCTATAATGACTCACACTTTGAAGACTTCATCAGCCGTTTTGCGCACGATGAAGGAACGTGGATCAGACTGCACGGAGGGTTGAACATTCCGTTATATCGCTGGACGGACACGACGCACTGTTTTATAAACCCTAAACAGACATAAATTAAAGCATGGTCGCAGTAGACAATTCTTTACGAACCTGTGTCCAAAACCTGAAAGAACCTTTTCCCGTCTTTTCACTGCCTCCAGGAACGCCGGGACATTGGATGGGCTGAGGGTACATACTGATCAGGACCGTCAGAAACGTTGTCACAGAATATGCTCTACCTTCCAATAGATATAAGCATCCGGATAACAGCCTCATTCGCACCACCTAGATCATGATGAGTGGGAAAATGACATCATGGAACTAGCGAGGATACCGTGCAGTGGCCCACTTGATTTGAATGCGTTAATTTCCGTCACTAGTAGATCGAAGAAGGGCAGACAAACTCACTACAAAGATGCGCATCCAGCACTTGAAACATGGTCAAACAACAAAAAACGGGGAGAGGGAAAGGCCATTAACTCACGCGATGGCGGAGTAGGGATCAACCAATGAGCTACCCGTCTGCAGGACCGTCGTCGCTGACGCGTTTAACTCGTGATCGGCGTGAAGTAAGAACAGAACATCCAAAGCCTTTTCCAGTACGGGGTGCGGAACGTAGTCCTCCTGTCCAAGATGGTCCATTTGATACATAAAACTTGCACAGATATGTGTAAAAATTGCTTGAACGCACAGATTATAGAACTTACGATCCGGTGTAGCTTAGACCAGTAGGTGGCGTCACAAACTCACGACCTTGTCGGACACGATATGCCATGCTAGATGACACATTCGTTGTCAAAGAGAGAAAAAGGTTTTGTGTAATAATACACGTACGCAGCGAGCGTGGTGGCCTTCCCTATCAGCCTGTAGATTTGCTTGTCCATCACAGCCAAAGACTCTTTAGAACCTCTTGTAAACAGATTCTGGCCTAAGACGTCATGTCAGTCAACGGGGATATATTCGACAGATAGAACGTTACCTCGCAATGATGGATTTGCCTCCTTGTAGTAAGAACCCAGATAGGCTAAAGCACTCGTCAAAATAGCCATCGGGTGCGCATCATATCTAACCAGCTGTCAGCCGTGACACTTCACGAACAAGAGAAAGGGAGAAAAGCTACCGGAAAGAACGGAAAAACTGCTCGGCGTCAGCGTGGACGACACCGTGGTGCATAACCTCGCTCTCGAAGACATGGAGCTGGGAAGCAGTTGGCAGCGAGCCATAAATCAACAAGTATGCTATAGATGCAGTATGATTAGACACGTCAGCTAAAACAGTACTAGCGAAAGCTTTACCTGTTTCCAGATGAGACGAATGGAGGGCCAATTCTTCAATCGGATATCCTCTAAGCTAGAGTGAGAATTATTGGATGTCAAGTATTGACGCCACGGACCTGTAGCGGAGGACTGGGAGATTCAGTTAGCGCAGAAAAGACAGATGATGGGAGTAGAAGACAAACCGCCAGCGTCTCCATCAATGTAGGTAATCTGACTGCGCATAACCGCAGTATTTAAAAATCCCTTGTCAGCCACACGCAATCCTTTCTGAATTTCATCTTCCTCTCTATCACCCACACCTCTGGGAGCAGATATGGCCTTGAAGGCTGTCGCTGGGATGCTGTTGTTGGTGATTCTATGCAGAACAGTGAACCTGGAGTATTGACATCATCGCCGACGTGACATACGGAATTTCATATGTCTTTCCTGTTCGGTTGTCGCGAACGGTGAGGCTGGCTGTAGAGCCTGAGAGTGGCTTGCCCATGATAGTGGAGGATTGAAAGAAGAGAAAGAAGAGAACACGGTCGCAGACTGAGAATGTACAACCGACTTTATATTCATAACGCGCCGGCTTAGGATATCACATGCGATTGAGCATTCAAATCACCTTCCCCAATGAAAAGTTTCAATTCAGCCGGCTGTTTGTCAGTCTGCTGGCAGCCTCCGATTCGTGCCTTCGTCAGTACTTACATACAGGACGGAGTTTAACTTGCGCAATCTGATTTATATCTCCGTCAGATGTCGAACAAGAGGACTAGTCGTACATTGTTGAAAGTAATAAGAAACCATAAACATCTCTCAACGACCCGTACACTTAGTAAACATATGGTATGATGCGGTAGGGAACCATTTTCTTATATTCTTCCCAGTCTTCTCCGTATCTGGAAATCAGATCAGTCTAAGTACCTTGTTCTCAAAAGTGAACGGATCAGACGCACTTTTTCTTGCAATTCTCATCGTCCCGGAGTTGACGGTGGATCAACAATTGGACCAGGAAATACGAAACATAGAAGTACGTGATAGGCGTATCAAACCCTGTAGGCGAGGTTTCTTGGTGTCCGGGGCACAAGGACATTGCAGGAAACGAACGGGCGGACTACCTAGCAAAGAGAGGAGCAGAAAAGACGGCAGAACAAGACTGCAAAAGCAGCTCAGGTTGAGAAAATTGACGGTGGTGGTACAGCGAAAGGACGGCACAATGACGTCAAGTCCTCTGAGCTTAGTCAGCACCTTATGACGCATTCGCAAGCCCCTCACTTGTTTCCCCGAAACTTGAATGGCTAGTTCTGAATCTTCTTCTGAGACAGCTATTAGCGTCTTTACCATCCGGGACGTGTGCACAAATTGAAGCTCTACGGTCGCCCCATCTCCCGAGTTCCTTTGCGCCCACCATGACGAACAGTTCTCAAAACTCAGCGCCCCATCCAGATGCTTCCAATACCTCCAGGCGCAGTATCATTGACTGGACCGTTCGCATTCGCCTCAACGCGCACGAGCTCAACGGTAGCTACTCCGTCCTCATTTTTCTTGGCGATGTACCAGACGATCCACACCTCTGGATGTCTTCTCCGTCCTACGTAGGCGGGCACTCTGCCTTCGTCAGTAGCACTGTCGACCAGCCAGCCGTCATCACCCAAGGCTTCGTCCACCTAAGCAGCTGGATCGCAGAGAAATCAGGATTGGGGTCGTTTGATCCTAGCGTTGTCGAGCCGTACTTGAAAGACAAGTTGTCCTGGCGTGCGCAGATGGTCAGTCCAGGATTCAAATCCGTCGCAGTATTCTTAATAAATGCTTCAGGCCGGCGGCACCGCGGTTAGCTTGTCGAAGGTCACATCGTTGGAGGTTACTGTACTTGCTACTCCACTTACACTGGAGCCAGGTGTGGTATTTCCAGTTCCTGGAAAAACGCAGTTCTACCCCAGCATTACGGCCGGTCGTATCGGTGGCTCTCACTCGTCAGAAGAGTAGAGCTCAGGGAGAATATGCGAGACCTCTTATTTTGTACCATGTAGTTTCTGTTCCTTGAGATATCGTCTTTGATTGAACTGTTCCTCGTTCAGTGTTGTTTCAGTCCGGCTTCTCGTACCTTCAAAAAATCGAAGTTGAAAGTTCGTACAGTCGAGGCGAACACATCAAATAACGAAAACAAAATATGATGGCCTTCCCTCGCTCGGGCTTGCCATATTTCAATGTTGGTCTACTCAGAGAAACTGATTAGTGAATGCACTACTGGGAATGAATAGTTAGGAAATCCTTTGACTGATGGAATCCCATAGCAAAGAATGGGGTGCAGAGCACACATCAAGGTCTAGCTTGGTTGCGAACGCTGAGGCTGGCTGTAGAGCCTGAGAGTGGCTTGCCCATGATGGTGGCGGATTGAAAGAGAGAACGCGGTCGTAGAATGTACTCCCGACGTTATATTCATGACGCGCCGGCTTAGGATATCGCATGTGATGGGCATTCAAATCACCTTCCCCAATGAAGTGGCCGGCGTCTGCTAGCAGCCTCCGATTCGTACCTTCGCCAGTGCTTACATACAGGATGGAGCCTTAAGTTGCGCAATCTGATTTATATTCCCGTCAAATGTCGAACAAGAGGAATAGTCGTACATCATTGAAAGTAATGAGAAACCAAAACAAGCTAAACATCTCTCAGCGTACCCGTACACTTAGTAAACGTATGGTATGATGCGGTAGGGGACCATTTTCTTATACTTTTCCCAGTCTTCTCCGTATCTGAAATCAGATCAGTCTACTTGTTCTCAAAAGTGAACGGATCAGACGCACTTTTTCTTGCAATTTTCATCGTCCCGGAGTTGACGGTGGATCAACAAGACCAGGAAATACGAAACATAGAAGTACGTGATAGGCGTGTCAAAACCTGTAGGCAGCGACCAGGCCAAGGCCATGAGAAGGTCACCACTATAACCAGTGAGATCGCGCGCGTCCCGAGAAGCCAACCAGCACTCACAAATAGTTGGGATGTCGGGAGCGACCCCACCATCCGGAAGTCAGTAATTTAGAACCCGAGGCAGTAGTAAAATATTTGAGATCTACACCATCGTTTATCAAGAACTAGATGGAGTCTCAAAGGTAAGGAACGTACTTTTGGGGTTCTTTCCGTTGCGGAAGTCATTCTTCTCACCGTTGGCTGCTCGGAAGATGTAGTAGCCGGTCGCGTTGACCAAAACGACGACGGCGGTCAAGAGGGGGCCAAGTTCAAGCGGCTTGAATGCAAGATATCTTGCCTGAAGGGAGTATGTGAATGGGACCCACGCAAGGTCCCCGACCGATAGCATAAAGCCAAAACCGTCGGTAGTGATATCCATAGTCGTAAAAATAGCGGGCTTCGCGCCTTTGAGTATCGCGCGTTTGACACGTGTGTGTGGGAACGCACCTCATTATACAGGCCGTCGACAACATACCAGCCTTGGAAAAGAAGGACAAGCCACATGGAATCTGTGACGCTGGTGAAGCCTCCCCTGCGGACAGCTTGTTCGCACACCATGCCAATGTCAATCAAAGTCCATAGTATAAGTCCGGGGCGGAGCTCATTGAATGATTTGATGTCAAATGAGCCGATAGAAGGATTAAGTTCGCGACCAATGAAAAACTAGATAACTTAGTTAGCTTGCTGGAGATCGGAAGCTAGACGCAGACGCACATCGTAAATAAAGTTGCCCGAGTTTCCACCCAACGCCAAAAGCCTGCCTTGGCGGAATGACATAGCATACACGTAAAGACCTTGAACAACAGACATCAAGAGAGATGCAGTGATGAAGCCGACCCATTTGTCGTAGAAAAAGGTGAACGCTTCGGGGCCCTTCTTCTGTATGATGCCGACCGTAATGCCCAGTGCCAGCAGGAAAGTGGAAAATGCTGTAAGACTACGTTAAAGGTATCCGGCCACATAAATCACCCGCTCGTACCATTAATTTTGTATTTTTTCTTCTCCCCGGTGCGTAAAGTAACGCCCTCGATCCGATCGCCTGGCAATACGGCCCATGCGATGACACAAAACGCGTACCACGCGAGGTAAATACAGGCAGCCTCGGTATCCCAGAGACCTTTCCACCATTCTAGGCTTGATACGGCGAGAGTTACGCGATCAGGGATACCAGCCAACGTTGGTGGGCAACCCCCTGTTTCTTCGGAGCAGCCAAAGTAGAGAGCATAGGTGATGATGGGGACGGTGAGAGTGACAAAGAGCGCGCCAGGCGGACCGAAAAACTCGTAGTGTGCCGTCCTTGGATTGAGGTCAGACTTGGACATGGCGGTAGGAAAGAAAGAAGAAGTGGTGTCAGTTTGGTTGTCATACGAGTTGCCTTCTTGGGCGGTTCATTACTTGGCTGGCTATTTGTGTTCTGATTTCTTTCTTCTTTCTTATGGAGCCAAATCTCATCAGACAAACAAAGCCGCGGTGCAAGGAACATAAAACCCCTAGCCATCCTCCTGTCATCTTCCCTTTCTTCCCTTAGCATGTCCCTTGCTCAGCGGCTCAACGAGCTTGCATCTGCCAACTCTGAGGGGCTACTCGAGTGCGTCTACTACCTTGTTGCTATATCATATCTAACGTAACGATAGTGACGACGAGTACCGATTGCTCCGTCAGGACGTTTTTGAAAGACATTCGCGCCATGTATCAGTAGCTGCCAACCGTCAGTACTTTTTATCTGCTACTCATCGTGGGTCTGAGATACAGCACCATTAGCACCGCAAGTCACCTTTTCTGCTGGTCGTGGTCGCTGTGAGTTGTCTGTCATTACGGATTTCACCAAATATTAAAGTCACTCAGCCATCCCAAAACAAACTCCTGCGCCGCCTGCTAGTACACGGAGCAAAGTTTCTGTCTCTTTCGGTGTAGCAGGTCTCTTCCGCCGCGCTACCAGCCGGAAATCTGCAAAGGATGTCCCAGCAGCTTCGTCCAGTAATCCCTTCAAGCGGGTCTTCATTCCGCGCATGTTATCCAGAAAACAAAGCGTTGACATGACGTCTATTCGTACGACGCCTTCTCAATATCTTTGCACAAGTCTAGTTTGAGCCCCGGAACCTTCTCTTCCCCACACAGCCCCACCCGTTCCATACATTCAAAGCGTATGATTACGCCGCCATCACACACACAGGCCGATACATCCATCAGTGATGATATCTTTGAAGACGGAGGGCTAACCACCACCAAGGGCCTCCGGCAGTTCATCAAGGAACTGGAAACAGAGTGTCAGCGGGTGTTGAAAGCTTTTGATGAGCTGGAGAACAGCGCAGCGGAGCGACAGAAGCGGCATGCTATGGCTAATGCGCTTCCTGCAGGCACTCAGAACAAGGTCGCTTCTTCATCAATGCTCCTCCCCGAGGGACATATAACAAACCAGGCATCAAACGATGCCCTACCGGTGTGGTCCAACACTTCTATATCACGAAGCAAATCATTCTCCCAGAAATCGTCCGGACCAAATTCAATCCGTCGCAAGGGGTCCGTTTCTTCTGTATCATCACAGGGCACATCTTTGTTGTCGGTCAACCGTCCCACCCTCAGCAGCCATACCAGTCTCTCACGCAGCTCGGGGCATTTGCCTCTCGGCATACGTTCTTCGGAGACCGTGGGTTTGGAAGATGACATGTCAGCCATACAGCGAAGACGGCTAGAAGTTACCCACCGTTATGAGGCTAGGCTGGAGTATTTGCGAGCGAGATTGAAGGGTGCCGAGTTGCACGAGAAGCTGCTGAAGAAATGAGAGGTGACTTTGGTGTTGTAATCTTTCTGGATATAGGGTATGTGTATCTAATATTGAACGTCCCGGTGACCACATCAATGACTATTAATGTGTACTTTTCTATTCTGTTCCATACGTTTAAGACAACTTCGAACTGGTCTATCTTGAGCGTGTGACACGGACACGAGAACAAGTTCGTCGGAAGCAGTGCAACAATGACCCAGATAATGTGCAAAATCATTCAACAGACGTCGGCGAATACGTCTAGTACGGATAATCTGATGTCCTTACAGTTCTTTGATCGCTTCGGAGTTGGCTGAAAATGAAAGTTGTCCGTCAAAAGTATCTTATGACGTCGTTTCTCCGCTCACGCTCCGAATGACCAAAGACGGGTATGAGTCTCAGATAAAGTCGTGGGTAATTAAAAACAGCCAATTGCTATCGCTTCATTTCTGCCCACTACCGTCATGTTGTCCCACAGCTGCAAGTATGCGCTGAGGCATTTACCCCGCACGAGCGTAGTCTCAACGAGGCTGGGCGCACGGTGAGCCACAGAGAGTCGATCATTTAAACATTTTCGCTAAGCGAGCGTCAGTTCAATGCATGACAACGACCCAGATGTTCGGCTTTCCGACTCTGTACGAATTTTTGGTCTAATATCGTCAATCAGATCATCGAGAGGGAGAAACATCGCAATCTCTCGAAAACGCAGCACAAGACATCCACGCCCCTCGATAATGCACCTGGATGGAACGAGTCTCTTGCGACCGCTTCGGAGGCTTTTGTGAAGGTGACCATCTCTCATCGTTGACGTTTGCCTCACACAAACTAAGTTCTTATCTTCAGGCCGACCGTTCTGATTTCAGCCTTCCTGCGGACCTTCAGAAGCGTACTGTCGAGTACTTGACATCACGCCACTCGCCGGAGGAACGAGTGGAGCCAACTTTTGCATTGTATACCCGAGACGAAGTCGAAGGACCTTTGTCTAGCGCTCAGGGGTTCGAGGATAAGGACGACCAGCCAGAGGCGGTCGTGAAACGAACTGTTCACCAAGAAACTTCCCAAGTCTTCAAGAGGGTCGATCCTAGTATCAGCGCAAAATCCGTCAGTGCCTCGTGATCGCATCATTATGATGGCTGATGCCTGGCCATTAGGGGAAAGTCAACGAGGGAGATTTGAGCGGATGAGACGACTGAGTTTCTGCGGAATGTCAACTGTAAAAGAAAGAAAATCGTGTAGCTATATCAAACAAATACCGTCGCTGGTTGTAACAATAACACTGTTGTATTTTGACGCATTAGTGTTGAGAGGCTCGAACAGAGAAACTGAATATCATCCAGAAACAAGAACTCTTGACCAGTGAATCTATTAATTGTAACACTTCTCACAGCCTTCTGTCCATAGCAAATAATCGAAGAAAGAAACATGAAATGTGCGTGCCAACGTACGTTACGACAAACGATTCGGAAAGTAACGAGCGCGAGGGGAGACAGCAGATAGCGATATCAGGGTAACTTGTAGGTAACGACAGATCCGAAGATGATGAATGCTTGGAAAGAAAGAATTCTGCTGTACATTGTTCATGCGCTGAATGAAAACTTCTCTCTCTCAATATTGATGAGTTTACACGTAGAAAGTATATATAATATCACTGCAGAGACTCATTAGAAGTAGTACCAACTACATCGAAGGTACTCACGAGGAAATAATCCGGTACACGTCGTGAGACAAGGGGTTCCCCGGCTCTAGGCGCAGGATCGAACTGTAGGCTATAATGGCGTAGCGTATCAGTACGTTGTGTCTGCGAGGTAGCCTCCATCAATCAACTCACAAGCTGTACGATAATTTTTCGTCTATCTCCATGATGGCTGCCTGATTGCCACACCTGTAACAGTAATTCGGTGCACTAAATATAGTCACCACATTTCTGTCCTGACCCCAACTATAGCCTATATGGAATAGCTGACTGAGCCACAGTAATAGCAACTGGTAGCTAGAATACGTACCTTCCATAACCAACTGATGCGCTCGTGCAACGAGCGTCAGTCCATTATTATGATTAAACGCCTCTGATATATCCTGCCCGAACGTATATCCCGCCCCGCGGGGGGATATTCCCCAGCCACAGCGGTCATCAGGGTCTGACCATAGGAGGTCACACATCGGTCCTTCGTGCGGCACTTCTTGTACCCGGTCGATGGAACGAACATGGTCTAGGGTATCGATTGACGGCGACAACCCGCCATGTAGACAGAATATCTGTCAAATCATGTGTTAGCTGGTTCCAATCTGTCATACGACGGACGCCGTGGCCGCCCAGCGCCTGCAATGCACACGGGCAAAAAATGCTCGATTTCTGGGGGATGGGAGACAAGAGAGCAAGATTAAAGACAAACGCACTTGGTTATCGATGAGGGCAGTGAGAGGTAGATAGTCGAAGAGATCAGTGAAAAACCGCCAAACATTGGCGTTGCCATATTTTCGAAGACACTCGTCGTAGAAGCCATAGACTTGCGTGATCTGCCTCGATTCATGATTCCCGCGAAGGATGGTCACCCGGTCACGATAGCGAAGCTTCATTGCGACGAGTAAGGTCACAGTTTCGACGGAGTAGTATCCTCGGTCGACGTAATCGCCCATGAAAAGATAGTTGGTATCTGGGGAGTTCCCGCCGATGCGAAAGAGCTCTGAAAGGTCGTGCTGAATGGAAGATATAGAAGGGAATGGGGCCATTATGAACAAGGAATCACAAAATGAAAGCTACGACGCACAAATTGACCGTGGATATCGCCGCAAACGGTGACGGGGCACCTCACAGGCTGCACATTCGACTCGTCCATCAAAATCTCTCTTGTCTACCGAAGCATCAGATTCATCTGAGAGCAAGGCCGATGGATGAGGCGGTGAAACGGACCTTGTCACAGAGCCTTTTGACGTCCGATTCAGATAATTGCTTGCATTGGCTGAGCTGCTCGATCCAGCTATCAACTTCTGGTTCCATGGGATATGTTTTGGCGAAATGTCCGAAAAAGTGGTCGTGGAGTGAAAGATGAAGGTTGTATCGACCTGATGTGGTAAGGAACGCTGGAGCGTCACAGTTGGTCACTGTCACGCGCTCTCTCTCTTTCCCCTCGACGCGTACAACGTTCAGCAAAAGAAATGGCTGAACCACAGGCTGTGTATGCTACTGATGAGGTGAGACTCTTACTTATATGCGACTTTACTGTCCTCAATGTCTTCTAATAAAGTACGGGCGACCCTTCATTATCGTGCGGGAACAAGGCAAGAAAACTCGATCCCATGGTGTAGAAGCAATCAAGGCATGCAGTTTTCTTTTACAGAGAAATTTCATCTCACGTGAAGTCTCTAGTCGCATATTCTTGCTGCTCGAACAGTCGCCAACATTATACGAACCTCCTTGGGCCCGAGAGGTACGTCTTTCAGACCCTTCTCGCATTATCGTCCCGTAATATTTTAATACAGGCCTGGACAAGATCCTTATATCACCGGATGGTGAAATAACAGTCACAAATGACGGTGCGACGATTCTGGGTCAGATGGAGGTGGAACATCAGATCGCAAAACTGCTTGTCCAGTTATCGAAAAGCCAGGACGATGAAATTGGCGATGGAACAACCGGTGTCGTTGGTGCGTTTCAGGTTTTCTGCCGTGCATAAAGCGCTTTCTGATATCTCTCTAGTCCTCGCTGGTGCTTTGCTAGAGCAAAGTGAAGCACTTTTGGACAAGGGCATACACCCCATCCGAATCGCTGATGGATTCGATCGTGCATGTACCGTAGCGGTCGAGGAACTTGATCGTATTTCTGACCGGGTGGAATTTTCGAAAGAGAATACCGAAAATCTCCTAAAGACAGCCATGACCAGTCTTGGAAGCAAAATGTGGGTTTTCTCCTGGAGCACCTCAACCTACCTCATCCCAATCCTCGTGTAGTGTGTCAAAAGAGCATCAGCAGTTTGCTCAGATTGCTGTGGACGCTGTCTTACAAGTGGCCGATCTTGATCGACGCGACGTTCCATTCGACCTCATCAAGGTGGACGGCAAAGTCGGAGGTTCACTAGCGGACACCCAATTGATCAAAGGTGTTCTCATCGACAAAGACATGTCCCATCCACAGATGCCTCATTCAGTAAAGGATGCCCGACTCGCTATCCTTACATGTCCCTTCGAGCCTCCTCGCCCGAAAACGAAGCACAAGCTAGACATTACCAGCGTGGAGGAGTATAAGAAGCTTCGAGAGTATGAAAAGGAAAAGTTCACCGACATGGTCAAGCGCGTCAAAGACACGGGCGCCAATTTGGTGATTTGTCAGTGGGGTTTCGATGACGAGGCCAATCATTTGTTAATGCAAAATGAGCTGCCTGCTGTGAGATGGGTCGGTGGTCCGGAAATAGAGGTCCGTGGATCCCACATTTAGCTTTGGGGTACAGACATACTAATGGGACCGCTAGCTTATTGCAATAGCGACGCAAGGTCGCATTGTGCCACGGTTCGAGGACCTTACTGCTGAAAAGTTGGGCAAGGCTGGTATCGTTCGGGAAGTCTCGTTTGGCACGACACGCGACAAAATGCTCGTGATCGAGCAATGCGCAAACACTAGAGCGGTGACGATATTTGTTCGAGGCAGCAACAAAATGGTAAAAGTTCATCCGGCCTTCGTTTAGACTGCCGTGCTGATGTATAAATAGATCGTGGACGAGGCGAAGCGTGCTCTGCACGACGCGCTGTGTGTTGTCCGAAACCTTGTCGTGGATAATCGGGTTGTTTATGGCGGAGGAGCCGCTGATATAAGTTGTGCAATCGCGGTATCAAACGCGGCGGATGAGGTGTGTCTAACCGCCTTTTATTATTACTTTTGGCTGCAGCTTCTTTTGATTAGATACCATCAATCGAACAGTACGCCATGCGTGCGTTTGCGTCTGCGCTCGATGCTGTTCCTCTCGCGCTAGCAGAGAACAGCGGCCTGTCCCCTATCGAGACTTTGACAGACGTACGAAGCCGACAGATCAAGGAAGGTAACTCCAGACTTGGTATCGACTGCAACGGGCGGGGTCAGAACGGTCAGTGACCTTCTCGTTATTGTGCGCTCTTGTTCTCACATGGGGCTACTGCTCTGTAGACATGAAGGAGCAATTTGTGTATGACCCACTCATTTCAAAACGACAACAATATCTGTTGGCAACTCAGGTAACTACTTTTTCCGTTTCTTGACCCTCTGCTCATCCTTTGTGTTTTTCTTAGCTTGTGCGGGCAGTATTAAAGATTGGTGTGTAATTTCGCTCCTCGTCATTTTTCAGATTTTGATTAGTTCATTCCAGACGACGTTATAATCGCTGGCGAAGCCGACGAGTAGATAGAAGTATTTTGAGGATGTAACATTTAGTATACTTTGCTAATGGCGCCACCGTCTGTCCGACAGTGGCATTGTCCGCCATCTTGGACCATGTCTTTGTGACGGAAGGTATTTGTCTTTGAAAGTACAAGGCGTTCAACCAAATAAATGATAACAAGACGACACGCTGAGATCTGCCACATTGACCACGACCAACTCTGCACTCATCTTGCTGCCCCACGGCTACCTCGTTTTTTTCATTCTGCAGATAATCACATTCAATACTTCGTGTTTGCCTGCAAGTACATGTCATTCGCGGGCACACCATTAGGTCAAGGCAGACGTCTGGATCACAGTACATTTCTCGGGAAACCGACCTCCAACGGAAATCGCCCACCAAGTCCCCAGCGACTAGTTCCTACATCATACGCCTACGGGTACGTCTTGCGCGACATTTTCACGTCAAGCTGGTACTGAACTCGTTCTAACCTTAGAGCACCTTTACTTGGTTCCCGATCACCCTCAAAACCAACGTCTGCACGTGAGCGCAGGGCTGCAACCGATCACGACGACGGCGAAGCTCCTGCAGTGACTCGTCCAGGCGGTCCCCAACTCTACACGTCACCACCGCATAGTCCAGAGAAGTGGAGCGTCAAGGATACCTCAGTTAATATCGCTGCCGCGTTTACCCAGGCTGCCTACGACATGCAGGCCGGCAATCCAAACAACTCGTGGGCCTCATCGCGCCCAAATACTTCCTATCATCGCGGTACTTCAGCCGAGTACGAACAAACCTCACGTGCATCTGGTCAGCGTCGTCTTGCTGCGCCGCCCAACCGATTCAACACTGCGCCAAACAAACTCCAACCCCGGCCAAGCGCCCTCGGAAAAACTGCCTCTCTGCAGCAGGTCCCAGATTCCGAAGGTGAAGACAATGCTGGAGCGCGTGCCAGGAGTCCGTTGGCAGAACTCGCCGCAAAGACACTCGCCAACGCCTCCTTCTACCTCCGTCAACCCTCGCGCGAACCCGAAGATGCATCAGTGGAGCAGCCCTCTGCCAACGGCAAGAATGACAGTTACGACTACTCTGCAGAGGAGCGCGACTTCCAGAATCAGCAGCAGGGCGTGCCCCGCCGCAAAACTGTACCCAGACGAGGTGGAGGTATGTCCTCTGACAACAAAGCTTACAAGCCAACACAGTCGGATATGGAGGATTCTGATGAAGAATTTGTGGATGATGACAACCGAAAGCGGAAGACGAAGAAAAAGGATGCAGGACGGGTGACCACTCTTCCGACCATAAGCGAAACCAAGAGAAGGAAGAAGAAACCAAAGTCATCGAAAGGTACCGTAGCCGGAGAAGAGAGCGAAGACGGTGAAGAAGAGGAAGAGGAAGAACAGGTGCGCTATTCCCCATGTCATCGTTGCGTATGTTGCTCAAAGGTTATTCCCAGTTGGCACGAGCCTCTCAAACAAGAGAATCCGCCCCAACAATACGTCGGTCTGCTTCCTACCATCCACAACCCCCAGACGTTCAGCCGATATCCGAAGGCGCTCTACTAAATGCAGAACAAGGGCTAACATCAATACCAGAGAGCCAGCCTGATCAACCTCGAGATCCTCGTCGCCTATCCATTGGGGCGCTCCTGGGGTCCTTAATCAACTTTAGCTTTCATGGCGTTATGGGTCTTGCCACTTGGTCATGGGCATTTGTGGTCACTACGTTCTTCTTTTGTGGCAAAGTGTTCGGTACTTTCATGGGCGCCACTCTTCTAGTTCCATTGCAATGGATACTAAAGGGTTCTTCCGGCGCCTTTATGAGGTATTTAGTAGTGGGACTGACTATCATGGGCGGCTGGTACGTCTTACAAGAGCCAATCCTCAGATATATCCCCCGATTTCCATCCGACCCTTCATACACTCCACCCGAAATTCCGGCTTCAAATATGGCTGAACTTAATTCTCGCTTACAACAGATCGAGGCTACTCTTGCCGGGCTTGCACTGGAGAGTGAGCGTACCAAAGCCAAAGTCGACAACGATGTTCGCTCACGGAGCGATGTTACCGGTCGGCTGGGTTCACTAGAGTCTCGGGTGCAAAGGGAGAATGCTAGAGTCCTTGAAGCCGAAGTTCAGCATCGTGATGCGACTACGCGAGCAGTGCAAGCGGTCAAGAAAGAGATAGAAGTTCTCCAGGTCCAAATACAGGCCCAAGGCTCTTCCAAGTCGGAAGGTCCTACTAGTGATGAAGAGGCGCGAGGTAGAATTAGGGCCCTTGAAGAGCGGGTAGGGACTGTCGAGGGAGGCGTCAGGGAGGCTGTTAAAGCTGGTGGCGCGACTGCCGGCATATCATGGTGGAATGTCGGCAAGAAGGGTCTGACGATCAAATCCTCTGATGGGCAGGACGTTACAAAACTCATCGAACAATTGGTCGGATCCGCAGTGGCGATCCATAACAAAGACACCATTTCAAAACCCGATTTTGCCCTCCATTCCAGCGGTGCACGAATTATCCCCTCATTGACAAGTTCAACCTTCGAGCTACGACCGCAGAACTGGCGGGGCAAGGTGTATGGCACGATAACCGGGGACGGCTATGCCATTGGTCGCCCGCCCATTACCGCCCTCCACCACGAGTCTCATAACGGTCATTGTTGGCCATTTGCGGGTTCGTCCGGTCAGCTTGGTGTAGCGCTCTCTGCTCCTGCGTATATCAAGGAGATCACCATTGACCATGTTGCCAAGGAGGTTGCTTTTGACATGCGAAATGCTCCTCGGCGGATGGAAGTTTGGGGCATGGTTGAAGGGAAGGATAACATTGCTAAGGTCAATGAATGGAAGGCTGAGAAGGCTCGGCTGAGGGCGGAGGCTTTGGAGCGAGGGGAGACTGTCGAGCAAGAGGAGTATCCGAAGACTCTTCCGAAGTCGCCCATGTATGTTCGGATTGCCGCGTTTGATTACAACATCCATGCGCCCAACCCTGTACAGACTTTCCCTGTTCCAGACGAGATCCAGGATCTAGGTGTTGACTTTGGGATCGTAGTGTTGCAGATACTGAACAACTGGGGAAGAGACGAGTTCACTTGTCTGTACCGATTCCGCGTACATGGAGATGGACTGGGCGAAATGCCACCACCTTACTCGGAGGATGTGTTGTTGGAGTCATGATCATGAGTGTTTGTTGTTTCTTCCTTTGTTCTTTTTTTATTCCCTTCTATTTCTAATCTGCTCATTTGTATGTTACTTATAGACGAAGTCTTGGTCGATCATTACACATATCTCTGCTATCCTGTTTTCGCCAATACTCCCACTGTCAAATGTATCATATATATATCCTCATATCCATGTTGATAGGTATCAACTGTTGCACTGGAGGGTTAAATGGTTATTGTTAAACGTAGCATATCTATCTAGTGAAAAAATGAAGCAACAGCTGAGAGTTGACGTACGATTTTTTGAATACATCCCATTTTTGCGGCTTTTTGCATCAACCCTAACCTAGGGTCTCCTCCATTCTTTCATCATCTCCACCATCCGTGAACGGCTAGAATGGCATTTTCGTCAAAGTAACGTGTACCATCGTGGCATTTACCAAGAGATAACTGATCTGTGACCTCCAGCACGTCGGCCTTTGGGTCCAGCGCGTTTGGACAAAAGCCTATAAGTGGCTCCTCAATCTTTGGGACGCCCAGCACGACGACGACTCCGAATGCTTTCAGCGCGTTCGGGCAGAACAACCAGCAGCAACAGCAACAGCAGCAGCCAGCGACCGGCTCCGTGTTTGGCCAGCCTTCGCAGCCTACATCATCTCTATTCGGACAACCATCCCAGCAGCAACAGCAGCAGCAACCAGCCGCGTCGACGTCACTTTTTGGCCAGTCATCGCAACCGCAGGCTACGACAACCACAAATTCATTATTCGGCCAGCCTGCTCAACAACAGCAGCAGCAGAACACCTCTTCTCTGTTTGGTCAGCAGAACCAAAATCAGTCTGGTACATCATCATTATTCGGCCAACCTGCCAAGACCGGGACTGCTTCTCTCTTTGGCCAGCAGTCGCAGCCCGCTACAGGAACTACGTCGCTATTTGGCCAGCCATCACAACCAACAACGACCACAGGTACTTCGTCCTTGTTCGGTCAGCCGTCGCAGCAGCAAGCACCTGCGACCGGTTTGTTTGGGCAGTCCACGGGTCAGCAGAACCAGACTCAAGGGTCGTCGCTGTTTGGTAACAGCACTAATTCTGCGTTTGGGGGAGGCGCATTTGGGAGCAACAATCAAGCGCAACAGCAGCAGCAGCAGCAACCTGCCGGTGGTCTTTTCGGCAACACTTCAACGAACGCTCTCCAGAGCCAGCCTACTGTTACCTCTTTTGGTGGCGGAGGGTCGTTATTTGGGAGGCCACAGCAAACCTCGTCAGTCGCTTTCCTTCACATTTTGTGGTGCATCCACTGACGTTTATCGACAGGTTTGGTTCGACCATTGGCGCCCAAACGCCAGCCCAGGCCTCTGGCCCACCATTATTCACCAAAACTACCAAATTCAATGATCTACCAGATGAGATCAAACGCACGTTCGAGCAAATCGAGTATGTATTCGTCCTTCTTTCTTGTAGTCTTGGCCTAACCAGCTTTTTACGAAGGTCCCACATCCAAGGTCGTGTACAAATTAGTAAAGATCTTCAACAGTGGCATCTTGGCGAGGAACCTTCGAAGGGTCAGGAGCTCATTCGCGGAGTGCATAAAGTCTGCATCCTTTCTTTCATTGTCAAATATCCAACTCAGGATCATTACATATAGGATCTTGTGAACACCGTCTCAACGATACGTTCCGACCTGCATTATACCAAGGATTTGAAGGCCAAGGCTGAACAAGCAGTGGAGGATACGATAATATCAATGCGCATCATAGATGGTTTCAGGAATCCACAAGCGAATGGCGCCTATCTGAAAGATCATGCTTCATTCCCCTTCGAGTGAGTTGTTCGGTGTGTGGCCTCATGCGCTCAATTGAAATTGGGTCCCCATCGTAGGTTCTTCAATCGACTGTCAACGCAAATGTGCGAAAGGCTTGCTTGGTGCAAGAACACAATAGAGGTAAGCAATACGTCGGCTCCATGCCTTCCAGTCTTGTAACATATCTTCCCCTAGCAAATCGAACGCAAGCTGTCGTCGATGGCGCATCAGTCTCAGTACACCCCTCACGGTAAGCATCCCAGTAATTGAACTGCTTGCTGAATATCCATTAATAATTTCAGGCATATCTACCACGCTCCAAGCGCAGCATGCTACCTTCCTAGCCTTGGCTAGCAAAACAGCCGTCCTGGATGCCGAACTACAAAAGATCAAGGGTTTGTATACCCAACTCTGGCGCTCTCGAACGGGTAGCGTAAGAGATCCTTTCAACGAGTTAGATATGGACAAAAATATTGCGAAGGGGTCTGATTTAGGTCTGAGTGGCCTCAGTGTCCGATAACATACCATTTCCGCTCGTACAATGATTTTTGTTGCTCATTGTGCCGACTCTGAATGTTAAAACACTTGCCGTCAAAAATCTCTAAATGAATGCATTACTGTGGTCTGTATAATTATCCAAATAAATAAATAACGGAGTGAGAAACACGGTACTGTGACAGAAAGTTCACGCAAGGGTTCGCAATACTTTATCAGTCTGTTCTAAGATCTGCAAACTAGTCAGGATAGGACGATAAAAGTCTCAAAGCAGAAGACTGACCTGGTGTATATCTGGACGGTCTCTTGGGTTCACTTTCAGCATGCTGTCGATAAGATTCTTGAGACCCTGAGAGTAAGCAGACGGGGGATGATTGTATCGGGCGTTCAGGACCGCCATGGCTATTGAGCCGCCTTGCTCAGTAGTCTGCGTGTTTTCAAATGGTGAATGAGAGTAAGCCAGTGCGAATAGAGTGCAACCCAGAGACTAAGATGGCGTCGGTCAACTTTAAGAAATATATGTAACATGTCAACGCACCCAAATGTCCACTTTCTCATCCAAGGTCACATCTGTCTTGACGTCAAAAAGTTCTGGGGCGCGGTAAGCCATGGTGCTTTGCTCGGCGGCCAAGTCCTGTGACGCGTATCAGTGCGGTGGGAGGAATGTAATGGAGAAATACGAATTACCTGCTGGAACAGAGCCTGCGAGCGATTTTCAATATGGATTCTAGCTTTCACAGTGCTCCCAAAGTCCATTAGAATGGGTGTTGTACCATCGTCAGCGATCATAACATTGCTTCAGATGGTGTTATTGGCGATAATATAAAAACACATTGAGTCTCACCCAGGTTTTAAGTCGCGATGCGCGTAAGGGACGACTTCCGTCGTACCTGTGGCTGCAATGTTTTGGGACAGTTCCTCATCGCCATCAAATACAACATCCCCTTGGTCTTCGACGCGATGCTTCGTCACTAGCGGAATCGTTGTGGAATCGTATGAATATCCTCCGTCTGCATCGCCCTCCGCTTGTGGGAATCGTTCGTCATCGTCAGAATGGCGGGCAGGAGCTTCTTGAGGTCGTGGGCTATTCTGCCTCGACAAGGGGGCCGGTCCAACGGGAGCCCGATACGTGTGCATAGCTCGCACCGCCTGGCATGTACCTTTAAATAGCCGCACCATTTCTTGTTCAGGGAAGTGTGTGCCATTAACGACGTTGGCATTTATGGCGTCCTGTAGGTTGCCTTTCTGTATCCGATGTAAGGACGAGACACGTTTACGAACAGGGAGTTTAGGCGTACTTTGTATAGTGGCAGAAACAGATAGACAATCTTTCCTTCGCCATCGGGATCCTGGACAACTGCCGAGTCCTGCAAGTAAGAAATGAAATGAAAATTATTCGAGCGAGACGGGGGCCACGAACCAGTATTCGTATGATGTTTGGATGCCTGCAAGTGGATAATGTTGATCGAACATCGGAACAATAATTAGCAGTTCACGCCCACCTGAACCGTCTGTACGCCTCTACCTCTCGCATAGCTTCCTTTACGCCTTCTGTGCCAGTAGGACATCGTATTTTCTTGAGGGCGAATTGCCGCTATGTCTTCCCGGTCATCCACGAATTCGCGACCAGTGCAGCTGCATGCTTACTCCGCTGTGTTCGTCCTGCGCCAGGTATACAAAAGAGAAACCTCCTTCTCCCAAAACTTTTATTATGTTGACTGTAACGCAGGTGAACCTAGAGTCAAGTTTGCGAGAAACGATGGTACTGACACGTTCGTCCATTTATCTTGACCTTTGCTGACTGCTGGCAGAGGCATGAAGAAAGAGCCCATATTGCATCCTTTGCCTGGTCCTTGAAGTTGTCCAGGGCACGCATAAACTGAGGAGGTATCGCCATGGTGAGAATGGCTGCGAACGTTGCGCGACTCGGATTCGCAGTAGATTGGTCTGCTTACATCATCAACCCCCGAAAATGTATTATGCATGCAACAGAATAAAGCAAATTTAATCTTCCCATCCACCCATCTCTCGCTCTCTCTTCATTCGTCGCATATCCCTTCGCTCCACATCAGTCATCGAAACCCATTCCGTCATTCCTCCAACTTCTTCAATAAGTTCTTCTTCCCATTGCTCTTCCCTCTCCCTTTCTTTCTTGGTCTTCTTCGGGGGCGGTGGAGGAGGCAGTGGTGGCGGCGGTGTACGTCTGTTCGGATGTAACGGAGCAATGCGTGATAAAGCGGATTTGCTGGATTTGAGGTAGGGGGAATAGGCTGTCCCAGGTATCGACCGTCCAGGGCGTCCCACTGGAAAGGGAGAGCTGGGTAAGGAGTTCACGCGACGAATGAGCTCACTCATAGGTGTTGATTTGAAGCGAGGAGCGATCGAGCGGCGAGAAGTGAGAGAAGGATTCTTTGCCTTGGGCGTATCTAAGTTTTGCGTGGGGCCCTTCTCTGCTTCTACTCCGGAGAGGCCTGGCTGTATGTTCTCCTGTATGAGCAGCTCAGAGTTGGCACAAGAGACAAGGAAACAGTCAGCCATTTACCTTAGTACTTTCTTTTTCTGCGTCGCCATCAGTGATCACAGGCCCCGCTTTAGACGCAGTCTGCTTTTCAGGCTCTTCTATTTCCATGACCTCGTCGTCGGGATGGGGCCTTACGGAGGCGCCTAGGTGCTCGGAAGTATCTTCATCGTCAGATAAGACGACCATCTTCGCTTTTGCCTTGGATTGACTGGTCTTGCCCACACCCTCTGTCTTACGCTTCTTCTTCGACTTTTCTCCTGTTTTTCCACCAGTTTCATCGTTAGTTGCCTCTTTTCGTTTTCTTCCTGTTTTGGAACGGACAACAGGGTCTTCGACCGTCATTGGGGGACCACTTGAAAGATCCATCTGGTCAGGCATAACGCTAGGCTCTTCGAGAATGGAGAACGGTTCTGGGTCCTGGATGCTATCATCGTCGACGAATTCGCTGCTCTTGAAGATCTCCTTCTCCTTCCCTTTTCCCTTTGCCTTCTTCGCCGCCGCGCCAGCTTTCGTCTCCTTGGTTTTCTTCCCCTTTGACCTAGATTTCCCTTTAGGCTCTTCCTCCTCGTTTTTCTTAGTGTCCTTCTTCCTTCCTTTCTTCGCGGGCTTGTCCTTTGTAGGCGGCATGGGAGGACTCAGCGGGGGGACGTCGCCCTGATGGGAATGATCTTCTGCTGGTTTATCGGGGCCAAGCGAAGAGGACGCGAAGAATGCGGGAGGAGGGATATCACTGTCTAATTGGTCACAGACGTCGTCGTCTTCGACGACATGCAGTCTTTCTCGGGACGGTAAGGGAGAAGAATCTCTAGGGCTTGTGTTGGGCTCTATGAGGGTTGCAATCGTCGGATGATCGTAGTGGGAATTTATGTCGTCGTCGTTGGATAGGAAAGGAGAACTTGGATTCTTGGATGCAGGAGATATCGGTCGGGGAGGGGAATGTTCGGGAGATTCAATAGCATTACGTCTTACTTTCTTCTGTGGTTTAGAGACTTCCTTTCCTTTGCGGGCCTTGGGTTTGCCCTTTGGAAGCGAATTCAACTCGTCGCTGTCATCGTCGGAAGAGATATCAATGACCCCCAAGGATATGACAGACGCAACAGGGCTCTTTGAAGGAAGAGGGCCCGATTCTGAAGGTTTAGGTGCTCGGGACCGCGTCTTGGCGCGATCTGCGATGCTCAGGACACTTCCAGCAAAGGAAGAATCTCCTCCAGAGATCTCGCTGATCGACGGCGCTTGTTGTTTCATCTTGTATAATGGGCGAGGTCGAGGACGCTGCGGCTTTGGTGGGTCCGACGGAATTTCGGTATCTGGGTGTGATGAGGTTTGCGGTTTATTTGTGAATACCGAAATGGATTCGACGTGAGACGACGGTTTGTTTGTATACTCCGATATATGTGAAGTGTCTCCTTGGTGGAGTCCCAAGACTGGAATGGAGGCATTAAGAGTCGGTCTTTCGATCTCCTTCGTGGGTGCTGTATGGCGACCTCGACACTCAGCGTGGTCACCATGTGGCAGAATTTGTACTCACCAGGAGAGCCTATAGATCGCAACGGAAAGTATTCGTCCTCCCCTTCGCTGTCCGCGACGATGTCGTTTTCCAATTCCATCGAGAAATGAGGTGGTGGTGGTGGAAGTACACGATCGGTGTGATGGTCTTGTCACACGACGCGTCAAGCGCGTCACGGTAACACCAACGCGACGCAGCACGTGATCTGGGCTGTTGTGTGACCGTGATTTATCCCGTCACCTCCCCGGGACTCGGCCCGAACTCCATGTCATCCCGACGACCATCCATCCCCAGACCGCCGCCGTCTCCTTTGCGACCAGGGTCACCACCTGTCAATCCGTCTCCCTTGAGCTCTCAGACACCTTCTACAGGAACTTTGCTAAGCGCGAGACGAGCAACGCCCACGTCTCCTCCGAAAACACGAGCCCGAGATCTGCTACGGAAACATTATGGCCTAGGTGTTGGTCTTCCGCCTGCGCGACCTGGTGTTCCTAATGATCCTATGAATATGGGTGCGTCATTAATGTTGACTGTGCGATGTATATTGACTGACATGAATAGATTCGCCTGCGTTTGATGCCAAGGCATATTATGAGCAATTAATAACCACATCAACCTTACCTGCATTGCTGAAGCAAGAAAATGAGCTCGTTTCAGGTCAGATATGAACCTACAAGTCTCATTTGTTTAATTTGACACAGTTTACAGAAATACGGGAACTCGACAGCGAGCGCCAGTCACTGGTGTACAACCACCACCACGAGTTGATAGCTGCTGCGGTGAGCATATACTCCGCTCAGGGATTATTTCTGCTTTACTTACTTTCCCTCAGATGAAAAGTCGGGCGGAGAGCCTGGATGCTGATCTTGATCTACTCAAAGCCGCCTTCTCCGAGATATCACGCCTCGCAGAAGAGGTTGCAGTGCAAAGTCAATCTGCGGAAAGCAAAGATAATTAATACTCGCGCTTCTGGCTGACGCGCACTCTTGATACTTCTTGACGCCTTGAGGGACAGGATCGGATCACTATTATATCTTCATACCACAATTAATATCACACCGGTACCAATACCAATACTAATACCATGGAACCTAAGGCCTAATGACGTAATTAGCACCACTGCTATAGAATGCAAGTAAGATACCATTTCTACCGTTTGACACTGCAGTTCATTGTATTGCTTTCTTTGTTGTGGTTACACTCGACTCTGGGAGACTTGCTGTATGATCATTGCTCATCAAGCTGTTCCAGCTTCAATCTCAGTTGAGCTCTTAAGCAATCGGAAATGATATTCAATGTAGATGCTGGGAATCGTAGCTACAAGGCTCGTCAGGGTGATAGAGACTTGGGCTTTTCTGTTCGCCGCTTCTTCCTGGCAGGTATCTTTCCTCTCGGAATTGCTACGGGCTTCTGTGACGAAGATTTAGAGGTAGTCCGGTCGTGTAGGCCGTCAGTCTTCTGAGAAGTGGCCTCACGCTTTCCCCTTCGGGCTAGGAAAGCTGCCTGCTTCAGTTTCTACCAGAGTGATGAGGTTGGAATTTCTGTATCCCGTAGCGATACGACCACGTACCCTTTTCTCCGCTTGAGATGCACGCCGTGCGTTCTACCACGTCGTCAGAATTGAGTTATTGACGTCAAGACCTATGTTCCTCACCTTTTTCTTTGCGCGATTGGAAAGTCCTTCCGAGGACTCGTTGACATCCTTGGACGGCAGATGTTCCCTAGCATCGTCTTGAGGACTCGCTAGAGCAGACCGTTGTTTGAATTTAGACATCCTTCTAGTATGATGCTGTGTATATTCGTTGAGCTCAAAGTTGACGAGTTGGGAAAATGATACATGCTTTAGACCGCAGATGAATTTGGATCACCGATGGGCCCTTGAAAAGTTTTGTAGGGCAAACGAAACATGCTGTCATGTCGATGTCTTGAGGACTGATGTAGAGGGGGTTCTCGAGGACTTGGGCTACTGTCCTCCTCACTTCTGCGTCATCGTCCTCATCCTCGGTACCGCCTACATCCTCCTCCTCATCCTCTGCTTGGGCTTCATCTTCAGAAGAATCCAAACTTGAATCTGACTCGTCTGAATCAGTATCTGGGATACCCAGCACCTGCTTGAGTTCGCCGTCGATTCCCAAGGCCTCGTCTTCAGCCTTTCTTTTTAAACGCCTGTCCACTCTTTTAAACATGGAGGAGAAAAGTAGATGATTTTGAAATTGATCGAAGGAGCGGAAGTAGCCGAAAAACTTTCTCCCAGCCATACGCGCTTGCCAAGGTAGCCCATGTACAACGTCCACCGATGTGCTGCGCTACGTGGCTCCCTTCTATCCGACTTTCGCGTCAGCCGTTGCGCCCATACCCAAGCAGGCTCACCCAACCCTAAAGACAGGCAACGGAGAACACCTGAAGGCGTTCACCGTTCAAACTTCCAGCGTCAGCCCCAAAAATGCCACAAACAGCCATCGCCTCGCGTCGATTTCGACTCTGTCGAAACCTTGGCGGAAAGGCTCATTGGCACGTCTGACCAGCGTGAAGTCTCGGGATGGAAACACACAAAATCATTACGCGGGGACGAAATGCGTCTGGCTTCAAACATAAAAGTGAAGCAAGACCTTCCCCGGTTTTCTACGGAGAAGCAGGCGATGGAGGCGGTTGACCCGATGGACCGGTTTGAGGCCTTGGCTGACTACGAGGTAGTTCCAGCGGTAAAGGCAACCCCGGGAACCTTCGTAGAGATCAGAAGGTGTGTGTTCTTCGGCTGGTGTTTTGTCTGTCTCTTATCCTTACCCAGGAATTCTGCTGTCACAACTGGCATCATATTGACGAGCTCAATAATAGCTCGTCGAGAAGTGACTGTATCGCTGACGGACAGAGGAGAGATGTTGCACCATCAACCAGATGACATTACTTTTGCTGTCCCTGGTGTCGTCTCTGAGGACCTCATACAACGCAGCGGCCACAGCGACTTTTCTGCCAATCACAAGGAACACAATGCTCGTGTACAGATTCTAAAACAATTGAAGGATATCGGATCTCTAGTCAATGACCTTCGAGTCCCTGTACTCAGCACACTTTCCACCTTGTATCCTACTCTGCGAAACTCCAACCCAGAAAAATGGGGGCTGACCAACATATCTGAACTCACACGCATGTTCAAACGTAATCCCACCTTTGTTGATATATTCGCCGTTCACTGCTGGGTGTGGAACAACCTGGATAAGTTTTCGCCCGCTGCCACCTATTCCGTTACCCAGAACGTCAGAATCCGTCCCGAGAACCACTACAACCGTATAAAAAATATCACCACTTGGATGCATCAGAAGGCTAGCCCCATCGACTCTTTTGCGCTGAAAGCCAGGCCTATCATACAGAAGAGCCGTCGACATCAAGTTGAATCTATCGGCGAGCCTCCGTCGTGGATTCCTGGTAACCATAAATGGACACCTACCGACATTCTGATCATTTCGTACCTCTTGGATGCGCTTCGTGCAGAGGGCGAGGGTCATAAGGAGCCCTACATATTGGGGCAAAGTGCCATCTTGAAGAAGGTGGATCCTGATGTCGTCTTGGTAGACCAGGATACTATATACCAAACCCTTCTTGGCATTGGTGTGGCTGCTCCCTGGCATGACATGACTGCTATCACCCCGACGGATGAGGGGGACCCAGAGCAGGAGACCGCGATTGTGGCTCGCTCGATGTCTGCAGCCCCATCATCGGATGTCTTGGGTCCCGAAGATCTATATCGCAGTGATCCACTCCAGGCCATCCGCCACGATTTCGGTGATTTGAACGTGTATGTCATCGATGATCCAACGGCCAAGGAGCTTGACGATGGTATATCTGTTGAGAGAATACCTACGGAACCTGATACCTATTGGCTTCATATCCATATCGCAGACCCAGCCTCTCTCATCCCGCCGACACATGTCTTTGCTACACAGGCATTACAGCGAGGACAAACATACTATTACGGAACACGTACATTCCCAATGCTTCCGACCGCTTTTACGGGCTCGAAAGAGTTCGGTTTATCTTTGGGAGACCTTTTGGAGTCCGGAAAGTCTCAGCGCGTCCTTACTTTCAGTTGTAAGGTCAACCTCAAGGGCGAATTACTCGACTACAAAGTCAGAGGTGGCTTGGTAAAGAACATCAATCTCTTGACATACCACTCTGTCAATAAAGCCCTGGGATATCCAATTGAGACCAAAGTTTATCCGTTTGGCGACAAACCCCATTCTTCCACTCGTCATCCCTTGACTGATGAACACATCGACGATCTCCGTATGATGGATCAGATTGCGCGCGCATTTGTGGCGCGACGGTTCAGGGACAACATCTACATCACTAGCAGCAGCAAAGCCGAGATTCAGTTCGATGATGTTTCCTCAATACGCTCTCTTACGATGGACCCCGGGCATTTCCGCGGCTTCGTTGGCATGGCTTACTCGGTTGAAGACGCCAAACTGGCAGATACGGGTGCGCGTAATCTCGTCGCTGAGTCGATGAAGCTCGCATGTCGTGCCGCATCGCGATTCTTCTTAGACCATGATATACCAGCACTCCGGCGCACTCTGCAAGCACCAACCCATACATCGGATACGGATCTGCAAAAAATCCTTGACATGAGATCTCCAAACGCCTATGTCGAACGTACATCCGCCCTTCCCTATGTTGTTGCAGAATCGAAATCTTCCTACTCACTAGAACCTCGCGGGCACCACCAGATAGGTAGTCCAGATGGTGAAGGATACGTGCGGGTTACCTCTCCCTTGCGACGTGCCGCTGACCTGCAGGCCCACTGGCAACTCGTCAATGTCTTACGCGGAACAAGGAAACCGCTATTCAGTCCCGAGGAGCTGATGCAGTACACGGAAGTCTTTTGGACAGCTGATCGTTATAATAAGCGCATGGAGGGCCGTAATCGTGCGCTCGGGCAGGTGTATTATCTGCAGCAGTGGTTAGCAAATCCTGCTCTGCGGGCTAACCGGCCCGATCCCCTGCAGAATTTGGAGGGAGTTGTGATGGATGTCCCCTTTTCGCATGTCAGTACGAAAAGGTATCTTACAGTGGTCCAAGTAGAGTCGCTGGGTTTGCGGGCATTCCTTGGAGACATGGACAACATTGACGATGCACCTCTTGGCGCAACGGTCCCTATCAAGCTCAGCCATGTCACGACCGGATGTCGACCGATGATACATATGTCGCTGCGATGAGATGTGAACGATAGAAGTATATAATCTGTAAAGTATGGCCTTGTATAATACACATCACCACTCTGAAAGTTGAATATTTCGATCTAATCTAATCTAAAATGATCTCGTACGATTTTTTTAAAAGCGATCTCACGGAGCAAACAAAATAGACAGGCTTTCCCAGCAACCACCATGGCTGAGGTTTTCTACAATGTCTCCGCCGCTCTGAAGGACAACTGGCCAGAGTACCTCGCCAATGCTCAAATCCCAAGTTCCCGCTACATTCTCCTCGCCTTGATTAATATTCCCGTCCTCGCCATCGTCCTCAACGTTCTTCGACAACTTGTTCGTCCAATACCCCTCTTATTTCATCAACTCCCATTCATCCTTTTCGCAGCTGCCTCAGGATACTTCCAAGCCTCCCGTCGTTTTCCATTGGCTTCCATATATAGGCTCTGCTATTTACTATGGCAATGACCCGCTTAACTTCTTTTTCTCCTGTAGAGAGAAAGTGCGTTGCCCATTGTTTTCAGTCCTGTCACCCTCACCGTTTCCTCGTTAGTACGGCAATGTGTTCACCTTCATACTCTTCGGTCGGAGAGTGACCGTCGCCCTTGGAGCACAAGGAAACGATTTCGTCCTTGGCGGTAAATCAATCGTCTTCAACGCTGAGGATGCTTATGGAGTAATACAGCCTTTGTCTTGTTGTTCGCTTTGACTGAACCACCTTTCGCAGGCATTGACGATCCCTATCTTTGGAGATGATGTTGTTTACGCTATTCCCAACGAACAGTTCATGGAACAGAAGAAATTTGTCAAAGTCGGTCTCTCGACTGACAACCTACGCGCCTATGTCGGCATGATTGAAGACGAGGTTGAAGAATTCATCAATAACGACACGTCTTTCAAGGTGTACCAGGCGAACGATATTAATGAATGGGGCTACTTCGATGTCTCCAAGGTCATGGCTGAAATTACTATCCTCACTGCTTCGCGGACACTTCAAGGGAAACACGTCAGAGGCAGCCTGAACAAAACCTTTTCCCAGCTGTTCAACGATCTTGATGGAGGCTTCACTCCGGTCAACTTCCTTTTCCCAAATTTGCCTATGGAGAACTCCAGGAGACGTGACCGCGCTCATAAAAAGATGAGCGAATTCTATGTCAACATCATCGAGGAACGTCGGAAGTCTGGGAATCTTGATGTGAGTTCCACTCGTTAGCCGAGTTCCTTTGGTTCTCATGATCTCGGTTAGGAATCGGATATGATAAGTGCCCTCCTCAAACAGAAATACCGCAGTGGAAAGCCGGTTTCCGACAGTGAAGTTGCTCACATGCTCATCGCTCTCCTCATGGCCGGTCAGCACACCAGTCAAGCTACTGGGGCTTGGGCGATCCTTCACCTAGCAGACCAACCTGAATTTGCGTAGGTTTTTCCTATTATGGCCCATGAAATTCTTTAACTCACTGACCTTTTTTCAGAGAAAAGCTTTACAGGGAGCAGGTCAAACATTTCGGTACTCCAGATGGTTCGATTCGGTCTATGACGTTTGAAGAGTTGCGGGAACTACCCCTCCTGGATGCATTGATTAGAGAGACTCTCCGTCTCCACCCGCCGATTCACAGTATCATGCGCAGCGTTCGTGATGATGTGCCGGTTCCTCCCACGCTGTCCGCTCCTTCCAAAGATGGCGTTTATGTCGTTCCCAAGGGCCACTGGGTATTGGCTTCCCCCGCTGTCAGCCAAACAGATCCCCTGGTTTGGAAAGACGCGATGACTTTCGATCCCTACCGGTGGGCTGATCCTGAGGGCGCCGCAGCGCAAGCCCTCAAGACGTATGTTGATGAGAACGGCGAAAAATACGATTATGGCTTTGGTGCTGTAAGCAAAGGAACCCAAAGTCCTTACCAACCATTCGGTGCCGGCCGCCATCGGTGCATCGGGGAACAAGTATGTTATTCTTTGATCACAGCAAGTCTTATTCTTACTGTTCGTTTACTAGTTCGCATACCTTCAACTGGGAACCATCTTGTCCACGTTAATTCGTGAACTTGAGTTCCGTTTACCAGGTCCTGTCCCCGAAAACAACTATCATGTACGTCTTTACTAGGAAAAAGAGGTCAAACTGACGTTTCAATGAACAGACCATGATTCCTATGCCGAAGGAGCCTAGAAGTGTCCACTATAGACGGAGGAAGTTTGCGAGTAGCTAGATTATTTTACATTTTTGAGGGACATATGTGATAAAATCATTGATCTATACCCTAATGACCACGTCTTGTAAGATATAAATCGACAATCAACATTAAGTTGCTAGTCATCATTCTCTTCCTCCTCTTCATCGCTGTCAACGCCAATTACACCGCCATTTCCTCCGTCTTCGCGCTCTCTCAGCACTTTGCCCGCTTCCTTTAGCTTCGTCCCAAATGCCTTTCGAGCGCCGAAATTGGCACCGATGTCCCACACCTGAAGTTTAGCCTTGGATCCACCAGCGGCTACTGTGAGAGGGTCGTCAGGGGAGAAGGTCGTGGAAAAGACTTTGCCCTGCATAGAAAGATCAAGGATACGCTTGGTCATGGATGCGAAAGACTTACGACGCCAAGATCTCTAGAAGTTACCAACGTGACATTCATCTTACCACTGGAGTCATCGACATTCCATATCTTCACAAGCTTGTCAGCTCCACCTGTCGCTATGCACCCCCTGATATGAGGGTTGATATCTAGCGCGGATGTAGCCCCGTCGTGTGCTGAAAGAGTAAAACGCGCCGGTGATGGCGTTTCCAGGTTTGAGGGAAGATTGCGGACGTCGTAATTGAGGACCAGTCCGTTTTCCAAAGCAACCTAAGCTCCGGTAAACGATTGTTCATGGCAAATTGTAAGGGTACTTACGTAGAATCCCGCCTCTTCCCAAGGGTCCCACCGCAGAGCCTCCACATCGCTCCCAAGGAAAGCACCCACACCAGAATCTGGCGAGCGTGAATCAAATGTCCGGACAGTGCGATCGTAACTCCCTGTAAGAAGTACACTAGGATTTTTCTCGTTCCATTGCACTGCTTGCACCTTGTCCTTGTGGACGTCAAAGCTTCGAATTGCACCATCGGTGTCATCCATAGAAGGGCCGCGGCTCAAATCCCAGAGCTTCACAGTCTTATCTGCGCTAGCACTAGCAAGCAAGTTCCGTTGAACTTTATTCCAGCTCAAACCCAGCACTGCATCGACATGATAACCCTTTTCGATGGTCCGGGACTTCATTTTCTTCTTCTTCTTCTTCCCACTTCCTGAAGGCACTGGAACATGGGCTTTCGTAAGGTCGGGTCTGCCGAGCACAGAGTTTGGATATATGGATTCAACGACGTCCAAAGACCATATTTCGATTTCAGGATCCATGGTACCGACAGCAATGTAATTGCCAAAGCCGGTGCTCGCTGGGTCGTTGGTGGTAGAAGTTGACGCCGGTGGAAAGTCAAGCCATTCAAGGCACAGAGGGAAAGCAGGGAGCATGAGGTCGTGATGAACATAAATATTGTCTTGCGATTCCTCGTAGATGTATATCTCTAGTTGAGATATTTCATCCTCGGTTTTTGCAATCACAAGTAGATTGTCTGTTGGAAGAACTTCGAGGTCTTCGCGTTCATTATCATCGTCATCCTGAATACAAATCACAGTTAGGCATCGCTCCTCTGGGAAAATATAAAGAACTGACCTCTTTGAGTGTGATGTAAGGATCCTCAGAATTATCCTTGTAATAAGTGAGACCTTTGATATTGCTGAATGGTCCAATAGCTATGTAAAATTGTTATCGCTCTTCCCTCTGCAAAGGCAACAAACGCACCATCCGTTTGTACGTCGTTGTCGTATTCATCAAGCTTATATTGAGATAGATTGTCTGTATTTGTTGCGTTTTGCGTCTCATCTACATCCATGGCATCGCTGTCCTCACTACCCTCAACGATAATCGGTTGACTGACTTCCAACGTGAAAGACAGGATTCACTCACTCGACCCAATTGGCCTCGTCTTCTTCTTCTCCTTGATCGTCTGCCTCGACACCCTCTGCACCCTTCCCCATTGATTTTGCGGCTTCGTGTGCTCTTTGTAGCTCTACACGAGCATCCTCCAATTCGATTCGTGCAAGACCACTGACCCGCTCTAGCTCTTGATCATCCAGAACATATTTTGAGGGTGTTCGTGCGGAAGCCCCCGCCGCACCCATGCCACGGCTGAGATGAGACTACTCATTGCGAGAACAACAAGTTACAGTACGAGAAAGCCAAGCGCGAGAGCTCGGTGAAAAGTCAAGATTTGAGAAGGAAAATATTTTAATGCACATGATCAGGTCGGTAACTACTATAATAACCGGTCAATTGTCCGAACTAAGCTCGTTCCTCCGACGACCGTCATCGCAGATACATAAGGTATACATTTTTCGCCTGGTACTCATGCGAATAAATTGCTGGTAAGAGGCATAAATACCAATCTTCTCCCCTGGAGCTTACATTCCCAGCCATGTTTTCATTGCAGCCCACCTTGAACGATGACGTGGACGTGTGATTTCCCAGCTAGAAGTAAAGATCAGTACAAAATACGACCAGGATCTAATGACAATGTGGACGCACCGTACAATCAAGTCTCCCCTTGCAACCATCTCCCCATTCTGTAGGATTGGCATACCTCCGTCCTTTATCATGCACTGACCATGTCGTCTTTTCTCCCTCCCATAGCTAATACGGGCAGATAGAGTCTCGTTGTCCAAGCCCGTGAAATGTAACCGCACATTCTTCCGCTGAAGGTTCTCTGACCAGGGAACCTGAACCTTCATGACCAGGTCTTGTCCGACGCGAGCAAAGGCTTCATGAGCAGTTTCCTGGACAATGAAGACAATATCCTGGAAGGAACCGTCCCTGCGTTGGTGTCCGACGTCCGTGAAGACAAAATTTGTACCGTCCTCGCAGCCAGGCGGAATATGCACGTCGAGCACGATAGTCTCTCTGATACCAGAAAGGTACGATCTCGTAATCCTAAACCGGCATTCTTTACCGAAAAACAAGTCCTCTAGCGTCAGGGCTAAGGAATACCTCCACATCTTGGAGCACCCTGTACCTATTGACGATATCGGGTGCCGATGCAAGTGAGTGGCCGAGATATTTAGCTGATGTCTGTTCAACTGCGGCCGTACAACGGTAGGGATACCCTTCGAATTGGACTTGTGGATCGGAGCCTCCTTTGCCTCTTTCTGTGGCCTGCAAGTCCATCGTTTAACGCATGTTCGTGAACGAGTTTTATAACGTACTGGTCATGAGCATAAAACGCTCGCGAATTTGGAGCTTTTGATTTTCTCGAAGGTTCCTTTACAGCCGCGTGTTCAGGTTCTACACTGATCCACTCTTCGGCGTCAACGTGGGCCTCTGTAGACGAGGAGGGCTGACGCGGGGAAAATGGATTGTTGGATCCTTTCCCCGGTAATGTTTGGGAGCTGCTCTGCGGACTCGGCGGTGCAGTGGTGGAGGACTCTACACTGACTGCGCCCCCAGCAGAAAAAATACTGACAAGGGTATCGGTGGAACGATTGGGAACAGTGTTGTCCGTGACGATAGACACAGATCTTGACATCTTCGGAACACTTGCGTTGCGAAGATGAGGCTGCGAAGTCGGCGGACGTCGCATCAGTGCCCTGTAAGCTCGGTTTATCTGCGCGTACAAGTTACTCATTGGCAAGAGATAAGGATTCATCAACAACGTACTTGCACAAACCGTTCCGTCGCCCTGTTGATGTCGTCCGGGTTCCGATCAGGATGCCATTTTAACGCCTGTAGGCTTGGTTTAGCACCAGCAGACAAACAGCACGGTCAACATACCTGCTTCTTGTAGGCACTCTTGATGTCCTCCCTTGTTGCCTCAGGCCGGATTTCGAGGATTTCGTGGTGATTCTGTTTCGTTGGTGGAGACGACATGGATGTGGAGACGTTGTTTCCCCTCCTCCGTCCAATATATACACTCGAACGCAACTTCGATCCGATATTACTCTAGTATCCGATTGGCTGCACGGAACTCTACGCCATATACTGTAGGCTGTGATTCTGAAATGACAATTGTCACGGTAAGTCCGGAAATGAAACAGTTTACATCCAAGATCTCCCGATCAAGTCCAAAAATTAACTATAATATTTCAGGTTCGAGGGGTTGTCTCCTTCCGACTAACGGCTATCATCATTTTCATTATGCAAACTGGAGAAAAATTTCGCCACTGTCGGGTTTTCGTTCATCTCTGTTTCTATTGACTTAAGCGAGCTGAAAAGACACCGTTCCCTCTCATCGATCCGGATTTATCATCCGGAACGAGGAGGATATACAGTTGCCATATCTGGACTGCCTTCTCGTCTTTAAATCTTCGCCCTCTCAATACGTACAGGGTTATCATGATGGCTGATAGATCGTTCCGAGTTGAAGCAGCACCCAAGGAGAACCTCCACGATACAATTTTCGGTTCCGAGTCGTTGCGGAAACGTCGACTAGTTATATCCTTCATTAACAAGGAATTCAACCTCTCGTCGCATGAAAAATTCTCACGCTTCAGCTTCTTCTCTGGTCGCCAGTTAAGCGCAATCTCTCTATGTGGTAAGTAGCTCATGAATCATTAACACCTTATCAAAGTCTTTTTGACACAATCCTGTTTCAGTTTTGGCGAGTGCTCCATCTCGATCTACTTTGGACCAAAAATTTCTGGCTTCTAAGCATCGCAGCAGTCTCTTTCCTTTACGTTGTAACACATGCCGTCTCACTGCGGTGTTTATTCGGGGGGGTCTGCACATGTTTAGTATGTCACCTTCTGTGTCAGTCGAGTTTAAAGCATCCTTGCTTAGAAGATCGACAGGAGGCTCAGAGGACACTCATTACCGGGCATCCTGTACAATCTCTCTGGGCTGGTTTTGGCACAATAGGACATATGTGTCGTGGATCTGTCAAAACAAACTTTCCTTAGGGATAAATCTACTATATTGTGTGATTTCTATCATGGATAGAAGCTCTTCGTCTCGTGGAGCGTGCATGTCCTCTACATGAGCTAGTCCTACCTTCACCAAATGCCTGCGAGATGCCACCGAAGAGTTTCATCATCGACCGTTGCAGCGCTTTAGTGTTGAACGGAAAATCAGCTGAACAGCGTCGTCATGAGTCCGGGCATTCTCGCCTTGGTCTGTCACTGAACTAGAAGCATAACTGCGAGCACACGCAACCGCCGGGGTGTGACAGCACAAAACGTCTCGTTCTTCGGGCTTCTTTGTATCGTCACATTCGTTTATGCGTACTTGCAAGGCTTTCTGGTGTCATTATCACGCGTTGGACTTTTTGGGGGTGAAGGGTTCGCCAGGGGCCAATACGATTTAATCTTACACGTCAACGTTGTGTAATTGGGTGGAATGGACATACCGGTGTGTGTCCTAACTCATATGGATCACATACCTCGCCTCTAAGGGCCTACATTTGTGTGTCTGAAGACGCTCATCGAAGACTGCGAGATGGCACTGTCCTTCATTTTCCTGATTCCTGAAGGCTGAGTTCCGATTCCTGAAGTAGGCCTAGTTCGCTATCTAGGCCGTGGTTTTTGGTACATCACCTACACACCTTAGTCAGCCGAAGGAAAGCGGACATATGGTGTTTTACTGTTGCTGTGCCAGTGACACTTGCCACCATTGGCAGCGCCTCGAAAAATTCAATTGTCGGACTTTGGGTGGGATCCTAAGACATAAAGCTGTGCAATGCTGCGGAAGATGAGATTGCTCAGTTTTTTACACAGCGAAGCCGCGAACTGCCCCAATAATCTTCGTGGATTTACCCTTGCGACTATTTACTCTGATCGACCCGGCGGCGCTGAACGCTTCGCCCTGATCGGCGAGTGACCAAAAAGGAGCTGGTCATCGGAAGCGGTGTATTTGGATTTGTTGAACCTGAAAGACGTCCCAAATTGTACGCATCGAACCAACATTGAACGTAAGTTGCCTTTGCTCTTCCATCATCGAGGACGGCCCAACGAGCAAATACCGCTGCGACTCACGTCGTTTCGATTCATGCGTCTCCCACCCACTCCTTCGCTGTAACCTCTTCGTCGTTTATACTTCTTCCGTTCATTTCGGCAGATGAAGCCGAATCTCGACTTTCGCTTATTGCCAAGCGTCTGCATCCTCTCGTTCTTGCTAGAATATGAAGTTGCAGCATACACCGCCGTTCCAAGGTCAGCTTCACCTCTATTCATATTCTCTTCTCCTAATTATCGGCTACTTAGGTGGGGCCAGGCCGTAGCCGTACTTAATGACTGTCTCTTCGTTCATGGTGGGAAGACAGACGAGTACAATTCATACTCGTATAGACAAGCACCAGCCAACAATGATTTGCTTTATCTTTCATTATCGTCATCATTCAATCTGACATCTCCGCCGTGGGAGTTGATCAGCAGCTCGTCGGAAACTTCAACTTCACAGGGCCCAGCCGTCGCTTGGCATACTCTGTCCGGGCTCAATTCTTCCAGCATGCTATTATTTGGTGGACTTCCTGCCACCAATTCTGCCACAGTCTTAACAAATCGTGCCGATTCATCGTGGATGCTCGATGTATATGCCCTATCGGAGCCCAATTGGGAGCAAGAAGCATTGGCATGGGCGGGGCAACCGACGACACGGATACATCATTCCACTGTCACGTCCACTTCTGGCCAAGTATACATTATTGGCGGGGAGATGGCAGATGGTTCCGAAGTCGCCCTAACGGAGCACTATGTATTCGATCCCGACAGTCAATCATTCACTCAGCTCCCCTCTACCAACGGCCCTTCAGATATTACTGGACATTCCTCTGTCATTTTATCAAATGGAACGATACTCGTTTTTGGTGGCTATAGCCAAACACAAGATTCGCTTTTTCCGTTTTCCACTATTTGGACTCTAGACACTACTGAGTCTACGCTATCGTGGAACCAGATTTTCCTTTCCACAAATTCACTTCCAAACCCAAGAAGGGCATTTGCCTCGGCTTGCATCGAAGGAAACAAGGTTGTCATTCAGGGCGGTAGCGATGCCTCCTACCAAACCGCATACAGTGATGGTTGGATACTAGATCTATCACAGGATTCACCAAGCTGGGTAGAGGTGGATGCTTTGACGCAGGTCGGTGCTCGTTATGATCATTTCGCTGTTCCTATAGGATCCTCAGTCATGTTTGGATTCGGTGAGTCCAACGCCATGAGGCAACCAATGTATTCTGACCTCTCGTCAGGTTACGGGAGCTCCGGTCCATTCGCTACCAATATGTTGATCTACGATTATTCAACTGGATCCTTTCCGTTAGACTTCTCTCCGTCGCCGTCATCACCAGGAACCACACAGACGATGCCAGGGCCGAGTCAGACGTCAAATCCCCATCCGACTGGTACTGGAGCTTCTCCAAGCTCTACCGGATCTGTTAGTGTTGACCCTTCCTCCACGACTAATTCTGATCCCAGTGATCCAACTGGTGGCGGTGGCGGTGGCGGTGGTGGCAGTACTGCAGGTGGTGGCGGTACTGCAGCTGGCGGAGGGGACGATGCTGACAATGACCGGACTACCGCCATCGCCCTTGGGACTACTTTTGGAGTTTTGGGACTTATCGCTGGTTGCGTGATCATAGTTTACTATGTACGACATCGAAAAGGAAATCCCTCTACCGGTCAACGATTCATGGCTCTTCATGACGACACTGAGGATGGAGAGGATAGTCCCCAGCATGATCGCCATCTTCCTCTTGCCAATGGTTTTGGCGAAAGGACACGACATAGTAGGGACGCAGGGTGGACTATCTTAAGGAGTATCGGTCTGGCGGGTGTTATGCCAGCCAGCGTCAGTGCGCGTCATAATCCAGAGAGACGGGATATGCTCGCAGATGAAGATGCCCAAGATTTCGCTTCCTGGTACGAGAAGCGATGGAAAGATGGCACAGGAAGTTCATGGTCACTCAGAAGCATCCTCGGGGGAGGTCGGAGGCGCAGTCAAGAGCCCAGTGCTGCTAGCTCACTTGGCGTGCCTTGGAGGGAGAAATATGATCCTTTCTCCGATGACACTGCACTCATGGGGGACGTGGAACCGGAAGTGATGAATGCTGGTCCAAGCAGACCAGCCGCTAGGAGACAGACGAGCAATGTCAGCACAATGTCCAGCAACAGCTTTGTTGATCCGTTCGCAGATCCCATACACGAGGACAAGCCAGAAAGGTACCATGATCTGGATAGCGTGGAGGACATTCTTGAGATGCCACCTCCTGCGCGTTTCAAACTTCCGCCCCTCTCAATACAGACTGTACTCCCCGTGTCTACCATTAGCCACGCCCTCAGCCCAGTTACGGAGACATCACGGCTTTCCATTGGCGATCCCAGCACACCTTCGATTCATACCAATTCTAACTCTCATGAACATAATCTATCTCCGTTCGACAGTACGTCGGGAATGACATCTCGTACCTCTTACGACCCTTCCCGTTCTCCAGGCCAGCGGACATCCTCCTTGATTGCTTCCGTGCCAACCCAGCCGATGCGACGCAGTGACTCGTGGTGGGCACGTTTCTCTCGCACGAGCTTATTGGATCGACGAAATAGCGATGCCTCAAAGAGAGCTTCGTTGGACTTCAGAGATCCGAATCCACCACCCCGGTTGGTCGCCATCGAAGAAAGCACCCATTCGGCAACGTCAACATCGCCCGAGGCAGACAACTCTACAGGATTTAACCGATCTTCGTCGGTTCGTCCTGGATCACGTAGGGTCTCAAGAGTTTACGGCGCTCACGGAAAATCGTCATCTTCGTTGCGGACCGCAGACTCCGAGCTCATTGAAAGAATGGTCGGCACAATGGACGTAGCGCAGAGAGAGACAACAGGTAGCCATCGAACCCGAGAGAGCACGGGGACCAGCCTTAGCGTTGAAATCCCTACTTCGGAAGATGGTCACCTCATGGAACATCTTGGGGGTGACCGTCCCATCGTCACCTCTCCGTCGGGCATATTATCGTGGGATATTACAAGTAGTTCCAACGATCCTCCACCTCGGAGTCTGACTCCACCGTTGGGACAGATGTCTCTGATTCCTACGTCTCCCTCTGCTGTATCTCCTGAGGGTGGTGGCGTTAAGCAACCACTCCGTAGAGAATCCGTTGCGGCTCGTGTTCAGGCATACGAACGCCGGATGAGTCATGATGGAGAACTTCCTGATATTAACTTGAAAGAAGAGCGTGCCAGGCATAGGAGCCAAGTGGTTGATTATGGTTTGGTACCCAGGCCCAGTCTCTTCGTTGCCAACCCCGACCACCGTCTCTCGTCTTCTGGAGATTCCTAGATTGTTTTATTCTCCGCCTTGGGTAACGTGCTTAAAATTTCCATATAAAATGCCGCGCATATACTTACCAACATCTATCTGGAATTACTGGACATAGATTCGGTTATATCTACAGTCGGATTTTGCTTTGCTCTCTCGCTATCTTATCTTTATATCTTTTACGATCTTACGACCATTGACGCCTATGACTTTTGTCTGTTTAACGCCAGGGATCTTTTCCCATTATACACATTGGCTGGCCGATGGACTTATCCTACCTACTGTACAACGAATACTTTCTGTATTGCCACCACTAGCACAAGTACGCTGGAAGGGACATTCTTGTCTGCAACGAGAACTTGGGGGATAGAGGTCTAATAAAATAAAAAAACACGATTGTGCTTGGAACATTTGGATAACTAGAGCCGACTTTGGAACGGCGAGCAACAGCCCATGCAAGGAGCAATGTTGCTAAACATTGAAGATTATTGCGGGGTAAATAACTTGTGTACGAGAGGTCTGTTGAGGAGCATCTATTCTTCTTCTATGTTCAACTTCCCAATAGGTACTATCTATACCGTTCAAGTTTCAGCATGGTCCCGTCCCGGTACCGCGGGTTCGGACGAAGAATGAGTGCGATGATGAACACTCGCCGTCGGATCAAATAAATACACGAACGTGATCTCAGGGTAGACGCGGGCTGATTAAACCCGGCCAAATCCGGCTCATTCCCCCCGCTTAAGGGGTATTGATGTATTCCGGATTGTCTGCGGCCTTCAAAAAATTGGTATCTCGGAGGATTGTGATGCGGTTGTCAAAGTTGCTTATCGAGCTGTTGAAAAAAAATCCGGGGTTTAGACAGCCGTACTCGACATACATATCTATGAACAGCATCTTACCTGGAGGAACCTGGAAGTTGCCTCACGGATCCGACTCGGAATCTCAACTTCACCCGTCCCCTCTTCTCGTCCGTTCCACACATATAGAAGTATAATGGGACATCGAAGGCTCTTACAAGTCTCATTTACAGAGGACGTCAAAGTCACCGGGGGGTATAGATGTAAGTAGTACACAATATTATCATCAGGCACCCAGGTCAAAACCCACATCAAGGCGCTTGTCATCCACCGAAAGCTTCTCGGATGGCTAAAATAAAGTGCATACATTTACGGAAGCGAGTCTTGATGGTGCCACAAGAAACTCACTTGGATGCTCTCTACCACTGATACCAGCTAATAAGGTCTGCTCGTCTTGATCTTCCAAGCGGTACAAGTATTATTTCCTCTACTTTCTCAAGCGTTCGTTCAACAGTTTCTGGATACATAAAGAACACGTGGAGTTAAGGAAGGCACCGAAATTAAACGTCCCGAAAATGAAGTATCGCAGTGGTGCTGAACCCCGGGAGTACTCCCACGCGAGAGAAAAATTAAACACCCTGCTTGTGGCGGCGGCGAGGGAGACAGCCTTGGCACGAACCATGGGGGGAAACGAAGGTGCATTATGGATCGTAGACGAAAATAAGGTCACGAATTATACCAACTCAGTAGGATCGTCCACGAGATAGGACCCATCGTTATAGTAAAAGCGCAAACAAGGAAGCAAGAACAAATGATAACCCCATAGGTTATAGAGGTGTGATCGATGATCCAAATTCCTTAGAAGTGAAGTAATGAGCTTAATCGGAGAGCACCTGGAAAGATTAACTCACGTTCACCATCGACACTATAACCCAGCGTCCGTAATGTGATTGGAGGCCACTGATGGGAAAGAGGAAGATGCCCATCAGGAGTGTCCCGACTAAAGCATAGGCCGAGCATTAACGCTTCTCAATGTATATGATAGTGGGGATCGAGAAAGCCATATTTAAGACGGATTTGATGCACAGACTAAAGAAACGGGTTCGCCGTAGTCGGTAAGTAAAGTAGCTACGTCTACCGCGGAAATGAGGTTGCCGCGACAACCAGTAACACTGGCGCCTTGAAAAACGTAGACGACGTAGTACTTGGTACATCCTGAAGTTCAGAGGGAGTTCATCGACGAAGCAGGAACCCACATCATGGCAAGTATTCCATTGAGTTGTGAACACACCAGGAAAGTCACACCGAATGCAACGCGACGAGGCATGCCAGGTTTCAAATCGAGGTATGATTTGGCACCGTTAGTTCGCTCAAAGAGGGCCTGTTGACATCACAAGCTCGTTCTGGGTATCACCGCCGCCGTATGAGTCTGCTAGAACCTGAACTGCTTCATCTTCCCTGAAGAGGAATCAACGTAGTAGCAGAACGAGGGACATGAAATCCCACTAACCTTCTGTGATCAAATAGCCATCGAGGACTCTACCCACACTGAGGACGATTAGCAGGAATCATTTGCAGATCCTTGGAATACGGAAAGAAGCGACCCTATCGATGTTCGAGTAGCCGAAGAATGAAGTACTGAATGAGAATACCCCAAGCAATGGATCAATTTTCACAGACACGACGGCCCCGACGGTTATTTCCGACTGGGGGGTTGGAACACCAGCCGAAATATCAGATATAACTCGTCCGACAACAAGGATTGCCTATTCTTGCGGGTAGCGCTGAATAAATGAACTGTAGAAGCATTAAAGAGACTTACGACAGAAGGACCTTGAGAAACTAAGAATGGCGAGAGAACCGGCAGGCATAGCGGCGACAATAGCTCCTTGAGCATTTGATCCAAGCTATTCACTCTCATATTCAATTTCGGGCCTTGGATAGCGTAACCGACGACTGAGAAAAAGTGCTGTAGATGTACCACTCGTTCTATACAAAGGAAGATCAGCTTTTAGCGTTATAGCATCTAGGACTACACTCAGCACCCCGGACATGGATAAAATATCTAAATCAAAAAGGCGGTCAATGATGCATGCAAATGAACCTACGATGTACTGCGATTCACCAACCCTTCGGTCGTGACTAGAAGACATACATGGGGTCGATGCAATCTGCGAATTATACTGAGGCTTTGTTCGCATAATCAGGACACCTTTCATGGAGGTAATGAAAATCGGAAGCGCACTCCTCGGCCCATCCTGATTTCTGAACGTCTTAGTCTAGGAGGGTAAAAGGGGCAGCACATGCTAGATATACATGGAACTGATAAGACAAACGAACGGTCCGTCTTCATCTGAGAAGAGACGGTAATTGCCAAGAGATCGGATGCGAGGCATGAGTAGACCTTGCTCAGGCTTACTGAGTAACATCGTCTTTTGATAGTAGCAGATTACGGTGAGTGTCATCGGACCGGTACTCCGCAAATTTTGCAACCAAATTTGTCAATTAAAAACACGCGTTTTCCTCTCTTGCTTCTTTCGTCGTTAGCTTGCTAGAGACATGAAATTGCGCTAATTTCTGGCTACGTGCAAGAATACAACTCGCCGATTCTCACGCTCAATCATATTGAGTTACCTCACCACCAAGTGCCTAATGACGGACGTACTGGAACACACTCACTCATCCAAAACCTCACGCGTTAAACGCGGCTGTTTCATTACATCGCGATGGAGATCGAAATATGCCGGACAAACTACGGGTCTTTCTCATTCCCGGACGTTCCCAATTGGTTGCTCTTACGCTTGCAGCTTGGCAGCTTGGTTGTTTACTTTCCATTGTCTGGATTGTCTGGTTGCTGTGCACGCTCTCCAACGGCCTCAATCAATGAGGAACAGCCCTCAACCAACACACCCGAAATCCTGTACCCCCGTCCGTGGCGATGGGCACTACTATTTCGTGACACTGCGTCTTTGCCGCTGTCAATCTGTCTTGAAGTACAATAGCATTCTGGAACTGCAAACTTTCACGGGCGCTATGGACCTTTGGCTTTTATTGTGCGGCTGCTTTCGACAATCCAAAGTCGGAGAGGTTGGGCCTACAGGATGTCTATCATCTTGTGAGTTTGACTTAATACTTGACAGTGATAAGGCCGCGGCACCCAACGACATAAACGTTTTATGGATCTATGCTGTGCTTACGAGCATTAGCATGTCCACGATGTCGCTCTCCTAGACTCACTAGCTAGACCTACGGTTATTCCTCGCCTCCGTCGACCGGTACCGCGAGCTGTGCCCGATGGACCGAGGTTAGCCTGGTCCCTCTTCCTGCAGCTGAGAAGAGAACAAATGGATAACAGTATGGGCCGACCATCTCTGCGTGGCGATAGAATTTCCTGACCCCACATGTATGCCGTATCTTCCTGTAACTAATTTTCTGTGGACGAGTAATTTGAATGGAGATAACAGCATTTTTCCTGTCATTCTCAAGCTCTTGTTCTTGACTTGTGCTGCGGTCAGAAGATACACAATTGAACGAGATATATCCCGGTCCCAAATTCACTTGCGGGCCTGCTATTTACTGGACACTGAAACTGATGCGTCGTTCCGTCTCTCAAGGCCTCACCTCACCCTCAGCAGAATACACTACCTCGTCGGGCTCCTTCCAATCCGGATTTTTGGCGGCTTTAGCCCTCTCTTTTCCGATGCCGATAATCTGAATACATCTTGCCAAAGTCTCTCCGCGTATCGTCGGAAACTACGATCTTCTCCCGACGGGTTCTTCGTACATACCTTCCGTTTGATCTGACCTTCTTCAGATCTTAGGCTGTGTAATTTTTTTGTCTTGTTCAACACAACCATAGGCCAATACCAAGACAAGTTACTCGATCAACCTGGAATTTAGAGAAGTGGTCAGTTGTTTAAGTTTTTTCTTGCATGCATTACATTGATCAGCAGACCTCTTGCTCCACCTGCTAACTGCCATATTCGTCCCAAGGACAGACGTACTAGGATTTGATAAGTAGGACGTATAGCGGATTTAAATTGTCTCTTTGTCGTGTAGATACTGCTTTCTCCTTGATGCACTCCCGCTCTGGTTCAACGCAATCCTTTGTGGCGATCGTGGAGAACTGTCATGACGAATAAAGTCTATGTATAGGAGGGTAGTGCTGAAGACATAGTCCAATTAATGTCAGATTAAAACCAGGTTATCATAAAAACCCCGCATCACGTCTCGCAGGCTCGTATGGGGTTTAATCAAAGGATAAGCTGCCGATCGTCCAGATGGAACAAATAAGTTTACTACATCCCGCCATTGCAGCTTCTGCACCATTGCTATCATGCCCTCAAAACGCGTTCGGACCCACTGCATTGGATCAAAGGTACTGCCGGGAAATCCGGACCTAGAATGTACTGCTCACAATAGCCCCAACATCGTACTTATCTATCGTCCCTGGGTACCACAAGGTGCGGCCATTGCCACCAATTGTTTCTACATCGCACTTGAGTTACTCTGATTGATCACTAGGCTGCCGCACACCTTTTCGTAAAGGTCAACACGTGAGCCTGGGTGAAAAGCTGGCTGTCGCAAAGGGACGGGAGTAACATACACATCATTTGCGGATTCCAGGCGGTCTCGGGCGGAGGTTAGAAGCGACGACCCCACAGGAACATCCTCCTTGAAACCGCCGCATTGCTAGACGGCCAGTAGACAACCTCAGGGCTAGTGTATAATACTTGTGGTCCAATGAAGTGTGGAGCGCCGTTGAGTGATAGGGTTCACCATAACGAGGACCGATTTGACCGACGAAACATATCGGCGATGGCTTACATGTAATGATGCGGTCGCCATCAACTACAGGGGAAGGATCAGTGAAGTCGACAGTCGATCTTTTGATCGCATGACAGATACTAATAGACTGTGAATCACCAGCTCCTGCGAGTAGTCACCGTTGAGTTGAACACCGGTTTCCAAGTTTGACGTTTCATCCTGAACGCTACGCTACCGACTGTTGGGAGTTTGAAGATCTGAGAAGGTAAAAGGATGTGGGTGACTGGTGATTGATTTCTAACTGATGATTGAAGTCACTGCGAGAATGTTGTCATCATGAAATTCGAAGTTCGATGATTCCATTCGCAGTGGCGACCAACCGCCCCGTCGCCCCGATTATTCGTGGTTCCTGATCGAAGTTCGTCGTAGATGCTTGGTACCATATTTGTCTGCAGATCCCACCGGATATAACATATCTACCGCCAGCGCTCCGAGCCTACGAGGGGTGGATAATGAGGGCGATCACCTGGCTCTCAAAATTCATCGGCATAAGACAACATAATGATTCTTGAGTGGAGCAGACAGTATACCGCCTCCTTGTATCGTGGAATCTGCCACGGATCAATTAGAGCCTGCTGGAAAGAATTTGGAAAGAATGCCCTTCAGACCCAGGCTGTCGGCACATTCCGCCAACCCTTTGCCCGGTTTTTCAGCGCTAAGCGCTGGCTGATGAAAGTGCTTTGCACCATATGATGTCCAGATACGGATGTCTTTGTGTGTCCCCCTTCCCAGACTCGCGGGAATTGAAGACAACTTCGGGAAATCTTCCTGCTACGGAGAGGAATCGATTGTTATTGCGCCATCAAGTGTGGCGGCCTAGACAAGGCTTGCTGATCTCTTTGCATTATACATGTAATAGCATACCGTGTATCTGATGGGGCACCGAGGGCCACGACATGTCGCAGAATAAAGCCTCATGGTTGAACTGAAACGCAGGACAATAGTGGAGAGATAAATGAACGCAAAACTGGCAGGTCTTGGTGGACCTTAATTGAAATGATGGGCTAGCATTAGTGGGCGTTGTCCGTCTGTCACAAGTGAATGAAAACATCGAAAACATGCTGTGAGGGTGACCGAGGGTCCATCGCGGGAGAAGCGCCGCTACTTTTAGCAGGCGCTTAATTGACTGGCCTATCAGTTTCGTCGCACAAGCGCTGGAAGATGGAGCAGGAGGAAGATGAACAGCATGTGCAATTACTGTCACATCCTCGGAACGCAGCTGACTCGGATGATTCGAGTGAAGTATACGTGTCGCAGTGGTTCAGTCGTTCAGAAACTGATGTTATACATAATGAATCCTTATACAATTCCTCCTTGCCTGATTCAAGCAGCAGCCTCAAGTTCAGCGAGGTATTTATTCGAAGTCTCGTCACCGGTCTTCTTGAGAATCTAAGTGACAAGCTGGTTAAATGAAACGGCGGCATGTGAACCCGAAGACAACGCACCTCGGTCAGTTTCTCGACATATTTGGCCTGAGCTTCTTCTTTAGAAGTACCCTTGACCTTGTTCCAAGCATCCCTAAGAAACGATGTATGATATGACGAGAATTCGAACCCCCACAAACAAGAAACACACCATTTGGCTTTGCCTACAAAATCGAGTATACCTGGACGCTCCGTATTGATATCGCCGATAGTTCCTTTGATCTCGTTAGGAGTAGACCGATGGAATGATATATCAATGCAGACCTTGCTTGTAATAAGAGTAGAACTGTAAATCGCGAAAATCAGATCAAAGGAGAAGTAACAGGGGTTCGTTCTACTCACAAAGAGCTGGTCGTCCTGGGTGGGCTTGACGGGGCCATCCTTGGGAAGGCTCTGGACAATTTCTATGGCCTTCTTGAACTGGGCTTCAGACATGGTGGTTCGTGTACAAGGGGGTCCGAGCGAAGGACAGTGGTAGTTAAGGACGTCGGCATTCGGCACCCAGTTCCGTCGTTATCGATCGACGGGATCTCCCTTAGCAGCCCTTGGTCGAACCCTTTCAGCGCGCGCCCAGGCCCCAGACCCAGGATAATGATAATCATGATGGACCATCGCTCCGGCAAGCGTTTTTCCCATGTATATTGTCTTCGCCCCGTTGGCGCAACATGCAAATTTATGTTCAGCAAGATATTGAGAATTTCCGTATCGTGGCGCTGCTTCGGGGGAGCTCAATCAAAGATGCTGGTTTGGATGCATAGCGGCATCATTTCTATCCTACTTAAAGTCTGGGACACCTTGCACAGGCAGGTAAAGTCAATAGATAATAAATTTTGCTTCGAAAGTTCAGTTGCGAGGAAATGCTGACGCCAAGTTCGCAAAAGATGCCGAAAATGGCTATGTTACGGTATGTCACATTGTGTGACCCCGGCAGATAGACGCACAGCCACAGCCAATCTTATTGCTTTGTTGCGACTTTGCTGTCAACACTCGGTAACGCTTTCTGAACACGATTCTCTCGCGTCGACGACGGCGACTCGACGACAGCATGTCTGCACCTGCTGCGGCTCCTTCAGCGCAGGAAGTGCAACGAAAACTCTCTGTCCACTCTGCCGCCAAAAGTCCTAAAGTGGGTCTGCGATTTGCATCCGTGTGGGACCACGTATTGACTGCTTAAAAGCCTCAAAGCATTTCAGTTGCCGCTGTATCTGGCACAGAATCAGATTCGGATTCCATTTTGACCCCAGATATACACCCAATATCAACGTCTGGAATGGTTATTGGCGTCACTGGCTCAGCTCACGGCGCAGGCCTTACCCAGGCCCCGCTTTCCGCCATCGCTGAGAGGTCCAATAGTGGGGAAGATACGGAGGATGAAGACGACGAGGAAGAGGGAGGCTGGAAATCTGCTGCCAGCCGGGTGGGCACTCATGATTCCGTTGACGAAAGTGTCATCAAAGCAGGCTATTTATGGAAGAAGGGCGAGCGAAGAAAGGTCAGCGATGTTCGTGTTCTGCACTGTGCATTCCCTCATTGCTTCTGTAGACATGGAAGAAACGGTGGTTCGTCCTACGACCGACACAACTGGCTTACTACAAGACGAATGCAGAGTACCAACTACTTCGCCTTTTGGAACTATCGGATGTCCATTCCTGTACACAAGTCTCGTTGAAGAAACACGAAAACACATTCGGGCTCGTCTCGCCTGTACGAACGTTCTATCTGCAGGCGAAATCGCCGGGCGATGTCCAGGAATGGATCGCAGCCATCGATGAAGCCAAGCAAACTCTTCTTACCACATCAACACCAAATTCGGTTTCTAGTCCTATCCCTATACCCAAAACCCAAAATCGATCCAGCAGTATATCTCCGCCAATGATAACACCTTCTCCTCCCTCATATCCCAGTTACGCCCAAACCGCAACGTCTTCAGATTCGGAGGATGCCTCTCCTGTAGGCCAAAGGACTTACTCAATATCTTCACAACAGCGTTCTAGCATCACTTCTTCACCATCGAAAATGCCAACTGGCACAATAAAGGATCCAACGAAGAGCGTTCTTTCTGGCTACCTCATGAAGTGTGGGTCGAAACGACGTAATTGGCGCAAACGTTGGTTTGTCCTTTCCGGTGAAAAACTGGTGTACTACGCGAGCCACATGGTCAGTGGCGTTTCGGCATAGTAGATAAGAGAAACTCATATTTTGTAGGACGCAAAACCGCACCGTCAATTTCAACTGACGGAGATTCTGGACGCTCTCGAATACAACCTGCCTGCTCATCGGCAACCGCTTGCACCCTCACCTCCCATACCAGTCTCCATGGAGCCAGATGATAGCCAGAGTGACCATACTTTCAAGGTTGTAACGACCAAACGAACACTACTTCTTTGTGCGCCGAACGAGGAGGACGAGATCAAGTGGCTAGGTGCGATACGAGCGCTCATTGCTCGTAGATCTGGTTCCGGTGTCGTTCCTGGGGAGACCGCGAAGATTCCCATCGTCCCATCATCGACAGCGGATATAAGCCCCAATAGTTCCGGATTTACAACTGGTTCCAGTGGGGGCATCAAAGGCAAGGTTCGAAGGGTGAGCGTCAGTGGCTCCGGGGTTAACCCTGGTGTCATAGCTGAAGAAAGCAGTCAGAAATAGGCGCGGTTGGACAAGTCGTAAATGTTTTCCCGTCTCCGTGCTCACTTTCGTCGTCCTCTCTGTTCCTCCGAGTCCCTCGTCTTTCCTCGCTATTTTTATTTGCTGCGCAGACATCAAGATGGACTCTACCTTCCATTTTCCTCGGAATACCCATTTTTGGTTGCATACGTACTTATGTTGGTTTCCTAAATTGTTCATACTACGCTCGCCGTTTTGGCCTGGGACTGTCGACATGCTTTCCCTTCTTCTACTTGTTGCAATGGAGATATACATCTAATCTACGGTGCGGGAAGGTCTTATCTTAGCGCCTTGCTCTCCACGATGTGGACGGAACGCAGGGCCGCCAAGCGCGGAGGAAATCACGACAAGTTCCTGTGTTCCCAGGACGTTGATACTAGCTCTGGGAAAGCAAACTCGTGATTCGTCGATTCTGACAATCCCACCGGCATTCTCACGGATCCAACAAACGGCATATACTTTGAACACCGTAGAATATATTGCCTGGGACCATTCAGTGCATCAAACAGCATTACAACCAACATTCTAGGCAGCCTTGGAGTGGGATTCTCAATCAACCACGCCCCGACCTCAACGGCTACTCGAGGCTAACTCGATTCAGAGCTTGAACGTCAAACAATATATGTTCTGTGCCCTGGTAGTACTTACTTACCTTGATTCCGATCCACATGAATACAGGTTAGTATTGCGGTCAAATTACGGTGATCATGATCCCTACTGAGTGCCCTGAGCGGATCGATGGCCTCTGTAAAAAAACAGCATAGAAGAAATTTTACGGCAATGTTAAACAGCTGGAAGTGTATATACATGGAGATTGAAAGGCAGAAGAACTGAATAAGAGGCCATGATTTTGACATCAAATGTAATTGCTCGAAAACGCTGAATATGGACAAGGACCCCAGAACTGCGTGACAAGGTCAAGATCAACCATCATCTCCCAAAGGAAACGGTTAATGTCCGGACTACTTATACAAGTACAGTGCCTTCATGGCGAGCCGTACGGTTTCCTCATACCTTCATCACGTCCTACGCTGTACACTCCGCTATCGTTTTGCTTTCGTTTTGCTTTAGTATTCTCGTCTTTATTACTCCTCCTCATTTAATGCCATGCCTTCTGCCAAGAACGGCATCAAGAAACACGGAGCGCCCAAATCCAAGGGCTCTGTACGCGCCAAGTCAGGCTGTTACACCTGCAGAATTCGAAGAAAGGTTCGTCGTTTCTCAGCAACTCTCGCCACCCTCTTGCTAATCAGGCAATCTCTCTTTTCCTCCAAATCCTGATTCATTATACTATGTGGTGGCGTGGCGTGGCGCGTATCCAGAAATGCGACGAGGATCGTGATGAGCATGGCAATTGCAAGTCTTGTGTTCGCCTGAAGCTACAGTGCCTTGGTTTCGGCCCTAAACGGCCTGAATGGCTTAAGGTTAGGCTAGTTCCCTTCGTGCGTTGTGTGGCGCAGTCCTCATGATGTATTACAGGAACAACACACTAAACTGCGAGCGGACATTAAGAACTTCCTCGCAGGCAATGGCATGATTAAAGGTCATGCAAGCACCAATAATCGGGATACCAACCCAGACCAGATCCTTCTTCTACGCCAGGAGGACGACCCTATGTCTTCCTCCGAAAGCCCTGACTCCCGAAACGTCGACTTGCCCATCGCTGGAGGCGAGTACTCCAGGAACACCTCTGCTATGAGAGATGAACCTTGGACCGGCACCTATGTTGATGCAGCATATACCGAAGATGGTACGCCACGTCTTTGCCTTTCGAGATATTAGGACTAAACTTCTCTACCTTTCTCAGCTCTGGAGTTGCAGCTGCGGCATGAATCTCCTTATGACGATGGCCAGCCGTACGATATAATGCACTACCCTAATAGCCTACCAGGATGTAAGAACTTGTACTATTAAATATGATAAATTCATGTAATAACGACCTTTCGTAGGGTCGGGTCCGTCAATGCGAAGCAATATTGCTCCCTCCTACAACCTCCTTTTCACGATGCCTGATGATGATTCATTCGAATCCACCATGTCATTCTACCCAACGACTACAATGTTACCCGGAGGATCTGCTGATGAACTCGTCAATCACTATCTCAATGTTGTTGTTGCTATGCAATTCCAACTAGCCGACAAAATCAGATTACCTGAAGTCATATACAACGCCGTCGAAGGTGATTGTTATCGAAATGCAGCTCGTCTTCTGGCGTTCATACATCAAAAACGACAAGCTATGCCTTCCGTGCCTGCGTTGCAAGACAGCACCCCGAGGCGCCAGTATGACGATCTCAAGCTTGCCTTGAGCAGGGGTTCGTCATACACCGAGGACGAGGCCATGGCGTCTCTGACTGTTATTTCTTCATTTCTCTTTGACGGTGGAAAGGGAGAATGGCAATGGTGGCTTGAAGTAGCGTTCAAATATGCACGCACGATCCTTAATCGCTACATGTCTCCCCGTGCGGCTCTCATGTCGTGCACCGAGAAGGAACGTTTTCTCGTGAAAACGGCCATCTGGTTCGATGTCCTCGCGTCAGTGACGACTCAAAATCCACCGCTGTTCTTGGAAATCATCAGAGAGTTGTTTGCTCCTGATGCGAGTGGGATTACCGAACTCTACGAATCCGTCCCGACCGAGCTTTCTATGATGACAGTCATGGGATGCGAAAGCCGTGTTGTCTGGGCGTTGGCAGAGACATCGTATCTGGCATATTGGAAACAGCGTCAACTTGACAGAGGCGTGTTAAGCGTTCCTTCATTGTTCACGCGATCTCAACCGATTGACCTCTGCCTTTCCGAACCTCTCCAATTCCCTCGCAATGAGTCCCAGGTTGATGAAGCCCGCAATCGTTCTTCTGAAATCTTCCGGACATCAGCGCGTGTGTATCTACGCGCAGTCGTATCTGGGGACCATCCCGGTGTTGCAGATATAGCAGCTTCGGTCCAGGATGCTTTTACTATTCTCGGAGACATGAATCGTTGCTGCACTGCCCAAGTTCGTACAGCCGTCATTCGAAGCACCGTATTTGCATTTTTCGTGTGCGGGTGCCTCACAGATAATCCATCGCACCGCCACATCCTTCGTGCTCTGCTTGCCGGAGAGGGGAGCGTCGGTAACTGTTCCGCACTGGTACATCTACTTGACAAGGTTTGGAGTATCCGGAGCAGAATGAGCCGGCAGGATCCCGTTCCTTGGCGTCAAATTCTGAACGATGAAAAAATGCTCCTGGTGTAAGTATTTCAATCGGCTTCTCATTTTCCATCTTTATGTTTTCGCCAAGTTTGGACTCTGAGTCCTTCTTGGGCCCTGTTGTTAATCTGTCCTGCTCTGAGATCTTGTTCGTCATATATATACCTGGCCTCGATTGGCTTGTAAAACGCATTCACACTACAATACAAGTATACATCGTAACATCACTACAAGCAATTATAACACTTTGGGATCGTCGTCTGGGGCCGGGACCAAGCGCTAATAGGCGCTAATGACTCGCGATGACCACGGATTTCGGTCCCTTACTAAACACAGCCACATTAAGTTCGGCAGAAGCATACGCAATATAAAAGGCGAAGCTTGCTTGCCCCTGCAAAGGCGAATTTCGTGAACTGTTGACCCTTGTGTTTCTGCGGCTCGCTCGGGGATTAGATAAAAGGGTTGGTCCCAGGATGTGACTGCCTATTAAAGGGACGGCCTGAGACGGCACAGGACGAAAAGCCCAGGATACGGAAATGATACTGAGTTACAGCAACCGAACGTGTACACGGGATATTTCCATCCTCTGATTTGACATCGGTGCAAAAACAGACGCGATACATATCAGGTCGTGGGAGCATTCAGGGCCCCCCATGTGGCCTCCCTGTATATCGGCCACATTTCAGCACCGCCAGTTCGAAAACATGGACCGATACACAAGGAGATGGGAAATCTCGTATACGCAGTGCCAGGGAAAACAAGATTCAGGAGATTCACACTCGGCTCGAGCTCAGATGGTAAAACAAATTCACATATTGCATATAAATTCAAAATCTGCCAATATGATCTACCACTCGGAAGTAGACCGACATAGGTACAAAAAAGAACATAAAAAGCATCACCTAGAGTCATCCGTGTCTCAGGTCTGCATATTTTATGCTCCTTGGTAACCCTCCATCACTGTATCAACTAGTCTCCTCCGCTTCGATCTCCTTATATTCGAGCCCCTTCTAACACGGCCCACGCGTAACCGGCTTTCCTGCGGACCCTTTCCTATCAATTAGTCACGCTTACTTTCTTGTTCCGACTTTCTTAAACTCAGCCCAAGCCTCGGTCAGACTGTTGGACGTCCTCGAAGATCAATCACCCGCTTCCTTGCATGGACTATACAACGTCCATACTTTTCAGAACTTCGTCGTCTGCTCCCGCCTCCTCCAACGTGTCGCCGTCGCTCTATCCTGTATCAATGGCCCCAGCACCTGAAGATCGCGAATCACCCTCCTTAAGCGGCAGCAGCAGGGGAACGCCAACCTACAATACCGTTGATTTGCCGCGTACTCCTTCTGCAAGTAAAGGTGGCTGCTGGTGAGCATTGCGCTACAATTTGTTACGCGCAAAGCTAATTGACAATAGGACGTGTCGTCTACGCAGAAAAGTGAGCTATTATTACACCACCCGATTATACCGCCATATCTTAATTGTTTGTCAGAAATGCGACGAGCAGCGAGAAGGCGACTCATGTCGCACCTGTGTACGTCTAACCATTGAGTGTCTAGGCTGGGGTCCAAGACGACCAGAATGGATGCGCGTACGTGAGATCCTCCGTTTCCCCAACCCCGACTGATTTTTTTCGCCAGGACAAGCAGGCCGTCGAGGCATACAAGGCAAACATCAAAGCCAAGCTCACTCGTGCTGGTCTCATCCGGGGGCAACCCCGGACATCCATGCTACAAGCACACGCGGCCAAACCTGCCCCGACTTCGCGACCACCAACTTTCCATCGCCTTTCGGCACCCTCTCCCAAGACATCCGAAAAATCACCCAGCACGGCCTCATCATCATTAGCTCTGGACGTCGACCTCCGAACCTTTGATTATCGTTTTGATCCACCTCGCATGGGTGGAATGCCCGGCATACCCGGTGAGCTTGAGTAAACCTCCATACCCTGCGTATCGCTAACAACTCACGGACATAGGCCCATCAAACGGCTTTCATCAACTCCCGGCCGCTTCCTACAGTGATTCTAATGTCAATTCAATGGATTTCGGTGCGCCGATGTACCAGTACTCACCGCAATCCTCGTCGGTCCACAGTGAACCATTAGACTTCGATATGGGCTTGTACATTGCACAACACAGTAACGACCAATTCGATTTCAACATCCGCCCTCCATCCCCCATACAAAGTTTTCCTCTGCTTGCTGGCCAAAACTCCATCCAAGAGAGCCACGTCATGTATTTCTTCGAACATGTCAGAAAGACGAATCTTCCATTTTCCAGCAACGCGCTCACGAATCTTACGTATACCGTGAGTTCATACATTAGAAAGAGATGAGCGTTGACTGACATGTGAAGAATAGATGATCGTGCAAGAACCTCGGGGAGCAGTTACTAACGCCGTTTGCGCTTTGTCAAGTCTCCACTTCACCCGAATGCGTGTTGCGCAGGGCCTAGAGGCTCCGGATCCCAATCCGGAACACTCAACAGCGCAATATTTCCATGACGAGGCCGCATTCCAACTCACTAGTGGAAAGCAGGCAAAGTCGCGTTACGCTGAAAGCGATGTCCTCGCCGCGTTGTACCTGCTGTGTTTTTCCCAGATGGCCGGAAGTTCAGTTGACTGGCCCCCTATGCTGGCCATTGCGTTGGAATGGATATCCCAGACAGGACTTCCAACTGGCGAGAACCCGAAGCTCGTCTTGGCAAATATGAGTACATCCAGCCAATTGATCGTGAAATGCACTATGGTATGCTTGTCTTCCATCCGTTAGCGGCACCAGCTGAAACAGTCTTTCTAGTGGATGGACATCTTTGCGTCATTTACGTTGATGAAACAACCCAAATACCTGGCACTGTACAAATGTCTGCTGGGCGATCAGAACGGATTTTGGGGCCGAGGACTTCACATGGAAAACTTGACCGGGTGTCCTGACGAGGCGATGCTCGCCCTTGCCGAGATATCTGGGCTGGCCCATTGGAAGACATCTGAGCAAGCGAAAGGATCACTGAGCTTCCGTGAACTTGTGCGGCGCGGTGATGAAATAGAACAACGACTGCGAAATCGGCAACGTGAACCGTCAAATTTTGGCGAACAAACCCCGCTACACCCAAACCTGATGCAAACGGCCATGTCTGATGCAGGAGCGATATCCTATCCGGACGAGGTTATGCAGTTGGTTGGAAACGTCTTTCGAGAGAGTGCACTGTTATATCTTCACACCATTATCAACGAAGACAATCCAGGTACGCACCTTGGCATCTTAGCCTCCTCCATTGCTAATATGTTTTCAGCCGTGCCCGAAATCACTGCCTCGGTTAATACAATTGCACAACTACTCCATCAATTGGCACCCTCGGAGGTCGACCGAACTTTGGTATTTCCTGTATGCCTGGCAGGATGTATGACAGACAACTCGTCACATAGAGATTTCCTAAAATCGAGGCTGCAATCACAGGATGAAAGCATCGGAAATTTGTTGCGAACGCGATTAGTGATGGAAGCCGTATGGCAAAAGCGCGATACACGTGGCGGCCCAAGCGAGTGGAGAGAAACCTTGCGCGAACGGTGCCCTAACTTGCTTTTGATATGAATCCAAGTATACCCTTCATACTAATTTAACACTCACCTGCTACAGTAATCACAAAAGTTTTGTCTTGTATCCATAACCCCTTTGTTCTATATCGTTAATGTTAGTGCTGTAATATATTACCACTGAAAGCTCGGAACCTTTTGGAATAAGACAGTCGACAATTGCTGACTTGAAGTTGTACATAGCGTACGGAACGCGTTATAGTGGAGTGAGTTGAAGATGTTGACTGCATACATTCTGGTCGCATGTTAGGAACCGAAAGAGCGCCAACAGGTGGGAACTCACATCGCGACCCAGCAGAACGAGCATTTCCCGGCAGTGACGGGAAATGAGTACGGAAAACCACCAGACGAAGGCAGTGGTACATGGCGATACCGTTAGAATTATAGCAGAGAGGCGGAGAGGGCTGCAGCAGAATGGGGGCGAAAGGACGAGACGGAGGATTAAAAGGAAAAGAAGAGTGCATGGGCGCAACTGCCACCGTTTGGTTTGGTTGTGTTTGCCGCCCATCTATATACCGAGTCGATCGGTATATGCATTTCGCATGGTGTCTCCGCCCTTCGTCGACTGTACATGTGCCATCTTTTATCTACTGTCTGTCGTCGTTTCTCTCGTGTTAGTATCTTCAGTCTTGGATGAGGTATAGACAATTTTATGGATGGCTCTGTGTGGAAAATTTACCATTTATCGCTGCCATGCCAATATCATGTGCGTGGTGGGCGCGGGCGCTGGCGCTGGCGGCTAAATGTATCCCATTGCCAAGACTCCTGTTAAGACGGCCATCCCGCCCGGATTATCATGGTTTCTAACTCAAGTTACTTCCTCGTCGGGCGGACGACAATTTGTCGTTGGAAACTTTGTTCCCGGGGAGAACAGCGAGCGCAAGGCGTATTTTCTGTGAACTTCAACATGAGGAGCACACATCTTCTCACTTCCCTTCCGATAAGTGCTTTCCAGTTTCTTTTCCGTTGAATCGGATCATGATTTGCAATGGGCGCATCCATTGATGATATGCAAATCACAACCTTTGCTTTTTACTCCGAGCTCTTCAATAAGAACCACTAGCTAGGGCTTATAGTAGGATCAAGTACTATTGATCCTTCCGGTACACATACCATGCGCGCTAGTTCCACAAACCTAAAGAACGTGTATCAAACACTTAAGCTTTCACTTCAATTGATTGTTTTCCATGAATGTCCTTCAAACACGCCTGTACAGTGACGATCTGATACATGCTTTTACCTCACCTCGGATCTAATCTTGACCAAACATTTCCGAAACCCGCAAACCAATATTGGATGCCATCGCCGAGAACAGAACGAAGCACAATATCGTCGGGCCATACTTGTCGTAGTACAACCCTTCCGCTCGCCTCTGCCTCAGACTGAGAGCTCGATACAGGAAGATGCCTGCAGAGTACGCAATCGCCAACAACGCGCAGAAGGTAAACAACGCGGCGCTGATGAGACCACGGGAATCGTCCGGTGAGGTGAAGTTGAGCAACGTCGTGGCTATGGTACCAATGAACACGGACATATTAAGCCATTTCTAGAGAAATGGCGCTTGTAAGATACTGATATCCATATTTGGTGAGGATACTCACCAAGAATGTTCTCTCGGTGGCAAAGTAGACCTTGGGCTCAATGCGAACAGGAACAGAAATTCTTTTGCCAGCAGGTGCAGTCCATTCTCGGACCAGCAAACGATCATCAGTACCGGTCGCAGACCTTCCTTCGTCTTCACTTTCGTCAACACGTTCGAGGCCTCGTTCCCGAGTTTGGCTTTCACCCTTCAAACGCGTTCTTAACGTTTCATCAAAAGCGGAAGACGGTGCCAAAGGATCGATTGAGAGTGCTCTCGTCTTGCGGGTGGCAGTGGGTTGTTGGGTTTTCCTTCCCCTCAAGAATGCTGTCCTTTCGTCTGCCTCTCCTTCGTCGTCAGCTTCAAGAGCTTCTTCATCAGGAGGTATGGCTTTGCTCGGCTTTTTCCCATTTACCAGTTCCTTTGCACGTGCTTCCTTCAACATTTGCTCACGGTAAGCGATGGCGGCAGTGACTTCCTCCCCGCTGAGACCGGTGCGTTTATATTCATCTTTAGCAGGAGCAACGTCCATGTTCTCGTCTTCTTCTCCTTCAGAGACAGGCTCGGCATAGTTGGGATGTGGTGGCGTTTGTGAATGTGAACTATCGTGCTGTTCCCAGGATCCCCTCGACGACGAAATAGTAGAGGGCCGTTCGATGATCGAGAGATAGCCGGTGTCCGGTTTCAAAATGTCAGTGTCCACTGTTGCATCTCCATCAAGCAAAGTTCTAAGCTGTAGACAACACAGGCAACGTACTCTGTGGCAACCAGAAAGGAACCAAGTCCACCCGGTTCGGCAGGAGGGTGGCACAGCCGTGAATGAATTTACTGCGTAAGTGTCAAAGTCAGTCATCCATTATTTGATGAGGATAACGGCACTCGTACCTGAATTTCGGTACCGCTTCGACCAGATGAGATTGAACCAGATCTGTGACCCACTGCGGTGGCTCTTGTCCTAACTGCGTTTGGAGTTTGACTTCCAGAACTCCATACCTGGTGGATGAGGAGAAGTGAAATGATTAGTATCACCACCGTGACATGAGGCTTTATGAGCATAGACGCTTACTTAAAAAGCTCTTTATCATCCTCAGGCAGCTGTTCAAAAGGATGATCGATGCCGATATCTGTTCGACGCCAGTTGTCACCAGCGCGCACCCGTCCATCCCAGTTGTCTTCTCTGACCAAGCTAAGCTCGGTATCCAGGGAGATCCGCACCCGGGCGTCACCCGGGAGTTGGAATGCAGTCCGGTTGTAAAAAGAGCGCATCACTAGTCAGCATTAGAAAGCAGACCACAGATTATATCAGGCAAAACATACCAGGCTGAAGTTTCCGAGTTAGAACAGCATATTGGACTTCGCCGGCAAGTTGAATCATGGAATCGACCTCCTGCTGCGTTTTCTTTCCCTTCTTAACTAGTTGCTGGAATTCAGCGTCCATGGTATACTCTCCTCTGAGAAATGCATTGACTAAATGCTCCTTTATAGGAAAGCGTGCTTTGACGGATTTCTCCCCGGTCCAGTCTTCTCGATGCGTCTTCCGTTCAACAAAAATCTGCCATGACCGTAAACAATGAGGAAATATAATAGATATGAAGTACATACCGTTTTTGTGGTGACGTCGCCGTACCATCGCAGCCGAATAGCCTCTGCACCCTCTGTCTTTTCAAGGCGACCGAGATAAAGCTCGAGGTCTTCGTTGTCGAAATAAATGGAGGTGATGGCTGCGCAACGTGGTCATTGGTAATTGTGGAAACGATGAAAAACGATGCAACGCACCAGCATCTCTCTGCTCAAACTCCTTATCAGGATTGAAAACTATTAAGCGATAATTGAGCAATGGTTTTTGGAGATATCTTAATCTACATACCAAGAACAGGTAAATTTCTCAAGATAGCCAGTTTCAGCGGGACTAGATTATCTGGATGGACCTTAATGGCGATATCAATGTGGAAGTTAGACGGAACAGCAGTAGCTCGTACCCAGTATTTCGTTGTCTGCCTAACAAAAGCGCTTTGAGTCCCGCCCGCACTTGAATCGCCTTGAACAGGATGACCGCGTGTTCGCACCAAGTCATAGAGTTTGGAAAGCTTGACGATGAGTGCATCCCAGTTATATCGATAAAAAGGTCGCTTCTCCAGGTAATCTTGAATAAATGTCGTCTTCAAGGAGCGAGATGTTTGTTTCTATGAAGGCATTGCATGAGTGATGCGGTCCTGCTTGAGACCCAAGGAGAACACACACATCATGTTTCTAAAATCACGGTTAGATACATAAACACAAGTATGTAAATATATGTAGCGGACCTTGAGAATTTTCATGAAGCCAGTGATATTTAGCTTAGTGTACAAAGCTAAATCGTGCACATCTGCGACGAGATTTGCGACTTCCTCCTCGAGACCATGGAACCTGTTTTCTAGGGCATCGTAAGACTCGTCGTCAGTGAGCTCCTCGTTGGTTTCGTCGTCGTCATCCGAGCCGCCATCTTCTTCATAAGGTTCACGCTGTTGGGCTTCGGGGTCAGTCTGTTGGGCGGATTCATCCGTAGTGGTGGCATGGCGTTGATGATCGACAGAGCATGAAGTTTCATCCTCAACAAGACGTTTGACGTCTTTCTCGGCGTCACGAATTCGGCGTGAAAGCTCGGAGGCCTGTAAATTTGTAAGTATCTCGGAGAAAGAGGGACTATGTTCTTCCAATCTGCTGCGTGTTGGCTGCCACGCGATCGGTAGGAGCGCTTCTCAGAATCGACAAAGAAACGCCGCAAAAGTTGGTGGAGAGCAAGAGCACGTACCTTCTCCTTCTGAAAGTCGTGAATTTTATCCAATTCTTTTTCCAAGCGAACCCTAAACTCGACTTCATCCTGCTCATTCCAAGTACGCCCAGTAGTTCGTGCCTTCAGCGATTTCGTCAGCGTCCATGAGTCATAAATGAGTGTGGAAAATGGACCTTGAGTTCTCGTTTCAGACCATTGTAGTCCAGATAGAAAGGACGCCATTCATTGTATAGATCAGTCTGCAAAGAAGGTTAGTTCAGTTCCAGTGATACCGGACGGCTTACGCTGATTTTCCGGCCAAACTTCATTATAGGACTAGAAAGGTGTAGGTTCTCTGGAAAACAACTTGCTCAGGATCATCTCCGGGCGAATAGGGACCTAAAACATACAATTGAAATACCAGTTCACCAACGTGCGTCAGAGCCTTGCGGTTGGTCGGAGTTCGGAAACAATTTCCTCCTTCACGTTAGCTCCTTTTCTTGCTATATGGCTTCGTATCCGTCGTATGCCGCGACGTCGACGCAAAAAGTATCGACGAGCTCGTACAAAAAGTCTGATGCGGTGGCAAGATCGAAAATTTTGTTGCTCGGTTTGCGAAGGTGAGGTCGAAGTGCGCTTTTTGATAAGCCTGATTCTTTATGGACAGGAGCGGCAAGACGTCAATTCAGCAAGTTCTATTCGAAAATCTACCCCCAAAACAGACGTTTTATCTTGAACCCACCACGAGAATAATCAAGCATACATACGAGTGCGTATACTGGAACGGTCCCCAGATCCATGGAGTGACCGGGTCGCCATGCTAGCACAGTCATTCCTCTCGAAATATGGGACTGCCCAGGGACCATAACCGTCGAAACACTCGGGGCACCGTTGTCGCAATTCTTGACCATTATATTTGTGATTGACATTCGGGTTCGTCTCCATCCTTCATCTTTATCCAGAAGAGTTGAGCATCTCACAGGATCTTTACAACCAACCCATATCGAAACTTGTGGAATTCATTGTTGCGGCATACCACGAGAACCCGAATGTCAATATTGAAGTCTTTGTCCACAAAGCCGAGAAGCTTCAAGAGGACGACAAGATTGGTGCATCCTTTTCTTCGTGACTTTGGCTATTGGTTGCTTATTATTTCGTCAGAAAACTTCAGGCAGATCAATGAACGTGTAACCGACCGACTGTTGGACATTTCTCCCGACTATGAACAGATGCCCCTCAATTTCCACCTCACCTCGGTATACGACCACACTTTACATGAAGCCTTTTCCAGAGTTCTCCACAAGCTGATCGACTCTTTGCCGTTCCTCGAAGACCTTCTCAATGTGTTCTGTGCCGTGGGTTTTCTATGATACTTACGAGGCGCACGCTGAAAGAGATATTCCATAGAATTCCCAATCCCCAAAGGCTTTCCTGTTTGACTCGACTTCGCGATTATATATCGCTACGGATGCATCACCTGTTGACTCAGCAACCCACAATCTGTGCTGCGATTACTTACAAATGCTCAGCTCCTTCGGGCCTCTTTATAAGTATGCATAACTTTGGCGCTTTCGATAAATAGTGCTAACCACATTTGTTAGGTCGGCGTCAGCCAGCTCTTCCCGGCATCGGAAGCTATTACCGTCTGCAGCGCCACTGCTTTCCGTCCCGTCTCCGTCTGATCGTGATGATCAAGAGTCCTCAGGTCGTACGACACCGAGTACTGGAGCGTCAAATTCCAAAAGGCGCCCCAAGGAGCTTTTTTATCCAAGTGCCGCGGCGTTGCTGCATCCTTCAACTCCGGGGACAACACTAACTTACCATTGTATTACGGAACACCTCGCACTGCTTGCGATCATGCCGACGCCTGTCTTTGAAAGTAGACGGGGACTCGTTGAATATAATGTGGTCTTCTTCCGCGAGGGAGTGCAAGAAATTTACCAAGTAGAGCAGGAAGCTCGAAGTGGCGGGTAATAAATTCACGTCTGCTCAACTAACAGGTAGGTGTAATGCATTAAGCGGTATGCCCATTTCTCACCGACGTACTAGGTAATCTCAGCCCCAAGGCAACGATATAGAATGGACAGGCTCTGAGTTTTAGCAAGATTGGGGAAGCTAGCATACCAGTATTTCGAATACATACAAGCAATCGCTCGGACTTCCGACGTTACCTAGGCTTTGCATACGTTTTATATTACCCCCTTGATGTCGCGTATGGCCCTCAGGGTAGTGAAGAATAATAGGTCGCCATTCGACGCAATCTACTCGACGTTCAAGATTTAACGTTGCTCAGCATTGAAATAAGTAAGTAGCTGGGTCGATAAGGCCCCTTCTCAGGGTCCATTGTCCATAAAAGGGAATGAGGTCCCCAATTTGGAGAAAATTTTTCAAAAAGTTTGGGCAAGTTTTTGGGGTATGGCCTTGGGGGGTTGGGGCCGCGGGTTCTCTTAAATAGAGTCACTTCCTTCCTATCATTCGTCTATAGAGGACTCTGTCCAATACCACGACGATGGCGAAGACAGCAAACGACTGTACGGCGTCTATCACCACCCGTCCTGTCATTATATCCCTTGGACAGATTAGAGTGCGTTCCATCTTCTTTGCATATATGCGTCCTTTTTCAAATCTCTTCGTCGTTTTCTAGGTCTCGATTCCAGTCAGCACCTGCCACGACGAGTGGATCTGCGCAGAGGTCCTTAGAGATGAATTCACCCACGAGCAATCCCTTGTAGACGCTGTCGACACGACAGCCCAGCTCGAAAATTTGGAGGAGGCGACCGTGGAGCTTACCGCCCGCTTCCTCGGGTATATTGCAGAGCATCTTGACCAAGATACCGAAGCACGCACCCTTTTGCTGCTCAACGTCTTCAAATTCTTCACATATACGCATCTCGCAGTCCACGACATCCATTCTCTCGCGTCTTCATATGATACTGAAGTTCGCAAAGTCGTCCTCACTTCTTACTACAAAGCACTTTCTGTTCTTCGTACCCGCAACGTTGCTGACATTCCTGCTGGACCACCGTCCGCGCTCCTGAAAGCCGCAGCTGACGGCAAGGCCTCCCTTTATGCTTTATTCGGCGGTCAAGGTACCAACGAGGTTTACTTCGATGAGCTCCAAGCTCTCTTCGACATCTACCGGCCATTCGTTGAGCCGTTCATCAAAGCGGTTTCACAGACCCTTCTCCAGCCTCTTGCTCTTTCGCAAGCGTCTACCGCACTCTACGCCTTTGGGCTCGACGCCGCGTCGTGGCTCTCCGACTCTTCATCCCGTCCATCGACCGGCTATCTCGCGTCGATTCCCATCTCCTTCCCCCTTATTGGGCTCACCCAGCTCGTCCAATACCTTGTTGCGTGCAACGTGGTTGGCATGACCCCAGGCGAGTATCTCAAGCACATTTCTGGCGCGACTGGCCATTCCCAGGGTATTGTTTCTGGTGTCGTCGTTGCCGCTTCCACCACTCTCGAGTCTTTCCTCGAGAACTCCAAGAAAGCCCTTAAATGGCTCTTCTTCTCCGGTCTCCGAGGACATCAGGCGTTCCCTGTTGTCTCTGTCGAGCCCAGAATCGTAAATGATTCCATCGAAGGCGGCGAGGGAACTCCTAGTCCCATGTTGTCTGTTACTGGTCTTGCATTGAAGGACCTCGCGCCCCACATCAAGAAAACTAACTCCCATCTTGCCGATAACTCCAAGCTTTTCGTTTCCTTGCACAACGGGCCTCGTGCGTTTGTTGTCACCGGTCCTGCCCGGTCTCTTTATGGTCTTGTCACCAATCTCAGAAAGATACGCGCGCCTTCCGGAGCAGACCAGAGCAAGGTTCCTTTCTCCAAACGCAAGCCTGCTTTCAATATCAGGTTCTTGGCGGTTGGCGTCCCTTATCACAGCGACTATTTGAAGGGGGCAACTGAGAAGGTTCTCGTCGAGGATCTGGCTGGAGAGGAATTGTGGACTGTAGAGGATCTCAAGGTCCCTGTCTTTAACACGGAGGACGGTACGTTCATTTATTTCTCTCTGAAATGTTGTCTGACGCGGTTATTCAGGATCCGATCTACGTAATCTGAAGACGTCTTTGACGCGTTCTCTCTGTGACCAAATTTTCACTGCTCCTATCCACTGGACGAAGGCAGTTGATTTCCCTGAGACTGCAACCCACGCCATCGATTTCGGCCCCGGTGGTATCAGCGGAATTGGTCCCCTTACTGCGCGTGACCTTGACGGACGCGGCGTTCGCGTTGTTGTCGTTGGTGATCGCGCTAAGGGTGATGCAGAGCTTTACAGTTCTGTTGAAGTCAAGTACGAGGACTGGTGGGCTAAGAACTGGGCTCCTGCATTGGTGAAGTCAAGGTATGTATCGATTCGTATACAGTCGTTTCCTTTCTTATGGTCCTATCTAGTGACGGTGTTGTGCATCTTGACACGCCATTCTCACGTCTCCTCGGCAAACCTCCCATCATGGTTGCTGGCATGACGCCAACCACCGTGAAGGCTGGTTTCGTCAGTGCCGTTCTCGATGCCGGCTACCATATCGAATTAGCTGGTGGAGCCCACTACAACGCCGCTGCTCTCCGTGCAAAGGTTGCTGAGATTCGAACTAAGATTCCTGACGGTGTCGGTTTGACTTTGAACGCGTTGTATATCAATCCTGCACAGTTCACATTCCAACTCCCTCTCTGGCAGGAGATGAGAAAGGAGGGTCTTCCCATCGAAGGATTCTGTGTCGCAGCCGGTATCCCCACCACCGAGAAAGCCGTCGAGATCATCGATGGCCTGAGGAACGCTGGTATCAAGCACGTCTCCTTCAAGCCAGGTTCCATCGATGGCATCCGACAGGTCATCAACATTGCCGCAGCCAATCCCGACTTCCCCATCATCCTCCAGTGGACTGGAGGTCGTGCAGGTGGTCATCATTCTTACGAGGACTTCCACCAGCCCATTCTCGTGACCTACCGCGCCATTCGTCAACACCGCAACATCAGCCTTGTCGCCGGCTCTGGCTTCGGAGCGGCTGATGATGTTTATCCCTACCTAACTGGCCAATGGTCTGCAGAGCGCTTTGGTGTGCAGCCGATGCCCTTCGATGGATGTCTGTTTGCCAGTCGTGTCATGGTGGCCAAGGAGGCTCATACGAGTCCTTCGGTCAAGGATCTCATCGTCGCTGCGCCTGGTGTCGACGATGACGCGTGGGAAGGCACCTATGACAAGCCCACTGGTGGCATTCTCACTGTCCGTTCAGAGTTGGGTGAGCCCATTCACAAGGTGGCCACGAGGGCCGTCAAATTGTGGAGGGAGTTCGACGATACGGTCTTCGGCTTGCCAAAGGAGAAGCGTGCAGCTTGGCTGGTTGAACGCCATGACGAGGTCATTGCTAAGTTGAACAAGGACTTCAGTAAGCCTTGGTTTGGATGGAAGAAGGATGGCTCAGTTGCTCGCGCGCTCAGCGATATGACCTACGAGGAAGTGTCGCTGCGTATGGTTCGTCTTATGTTCGTCTCTCATCAATCCCGTTGGGTCGACCCCTCCTTGAGGAACCTCACCGGTGACTGGTTGCGACGCGTCGAGGAGCGTTTTGCTGGAGTTAACGGCGAATCTAACAAACCATCAGTGTTGCAATCATACACTTCTCTGGATGATCCTTTGCCTTTCATCCAATCGTTCTTCCAGACTTATGTTGGTGGTACGACACAATTGTTAGCGGCAGAGGATTCGGCATTCTTCCTCGCCATCTCCCAGAGGCGTGGTCAGAAGCCTGTTCCCTTCATCCCTGTTCTTGATGCTTCGTTTGAAGTCTGGTTCAAGAAGGTATGTCCCTAACCCGTAGTTTCTTTCACCTTTCTAACAAGGTTTGTTACAGGATTCATTGTGGGCCGCTGAAGATATTGAGGCCGTCTTCGATCAAGATCCTCAGCGAGTGTGTATCTTGCAAGGTCCGATGGCTGTCAAGCACTCCAAGGTCAAGGATGAACCCATCAAGGACTTGCTCGGCAATATTAACTCGTCTCTCATTCAACGTGTTCTTGAATCCCGATACGGTGGCGATCTTACCAAAGTCCCTGTCGCCGATTACCTCGCACCCCGTCCGTCGACAACTGTTGCATGCCCGAAGGTCAAGATCTCGGAAGCGTTTGGACGTCGTGTTTATGAATTCGGGTCCAGTTTGCCTTCTTCCTCGGTGTGGTTTGAGACGCTCGCCGGTCCTCAGCTTAGCTGGTTGAGAGCCCTGGTGACATCTCCCACCATCGTTCAAGGATCTGAGTACATCGATAACCCTATGCGTCGTCTTCTCATTCCTCGAGCTAACCAGAAGGTCGTTGTATCTTCATCATCTGTTTCCATCTACGGGGCTGCCCGCTCCTTTGGCGAGCACAAATCAGAGTTCAAAGCCGTAGAGATCAAGTTCGACGAGGTTTCCAAACTCATCGACGTCACCTTGTTTGAGGATCGCCAGGATTCCTCGGTGTCTCTCTCTTTGCAGTTCAAGTACGTTCCGTCGATGGGCTTTGCGCCCATTCACGAAATTGCGACGGGAAGGAACACTCGCATCAAGGAGTTCTACTGGAAGCTATGGTTTGGTGACGACAGCTCGTTACCGGAGCTCGACGTCGGCGATGTTTTCACTGGTCCAGAGGTAGTCATTGAGGCTGCGGCTGTCGAGCAGTTCTGTGCCGTTGTCGGTAACCAAGCCGAGTCTTTCAAGACTGCTCGCAAGGACACGATTACAGCGCCCATGGACTTCGCCATTGTCACGGGGTGGCAGGTCAGTCTTTCCTTCATTCCGTGCGGCGTTTCTCTTATTAATTACCTTGTTTATAGGCTATCATGAAGTCGATTTTCCCGGCTTCGATCGACGGCGATCTTTTGAAGCTCGTCCATCTGTCCAATGGTTTCCGTATGACTCATGGAGCCCGGCCTCTCACGGTGGGCGACGTTTGCCAGGCAACTGCTCAGATTGTTTCCGTCACCAATTCGAGCGAGGGCAAGATTGTCAAGGTCAAGGGCACCGTTCAGCGAGACGGATCCCCTGTCGTGGAAGTCGTCTCTGCTTTCCTCTACCGTGGCCGCTTCTCTGACTATGAGAACACCTTTGATACCTCTGAAGAGCCGGATTATGTCGTCGAGATTACTTCCGATGCGGAAGTTGGAGTTCTCCAGTCGAAGGAGTGGTTCGAGTGGGACGACGAAACTCGACCCCTCCAGCCCGGAACGTCTCTCATTTTCCGCCTTCAGTCTCACGTCTTGTTCAAAGACAGGACGCAGTTCCGTGAACTCACTGTTTCTGGAGACATCTTTATTCGCAACCACCTCAAGCAGATGATCAAAGTCGGGTCTATCGATTTCCAACAAGAAAATTGTCACGGAAACCCTGTCCTCGCCTATGTGCAACGACATGGCAAGGCCGACGAACTCCTCTATACCCTCCCGAACGACGGCTACACTATGACAGAGGGCGACACAACTTTCAACGCGCCTCTGACGAACGAGCCTTACTCAACGATTTCCGGAGATTTCAACCCAATCCACATTAATCCTTATTTCTCTTGTTATGCATCGTTGCCCGCCACGATCACCCATGGTTTGTGGAGTAGTGCGGCGACCCGCCGTTATGTCGAAAGTGTCGCGGCTCAAGGACATCCTGAGCGTGTCCACTCGTGAGTTTTCTTTCATCCGACTTTGTTCCTTTGCTAATACATCATATGCAGTTACAACGTGTCTTTCGTTGGTATGGTGTTGCCTGGTGATGAGCTCAGCGTTAAGCTTCGTCATACTGGCATGCGTGACGGCAACATGGTCGTGAAAGTGGAAACCTTCAACTCTCAGGGCGACAAGGTTATCGATGGTACAGCTGAAGTGTCCCAGCCTCGCACTGTTTATGTCTTTACCGGCCAAGGATCCCAGGAACCGGGAATGGGCATGGACTTGTACAACACCTCTGCGGCTGCAAAGGCTGTCTGGGATGCCGCTGACGCCCATCTCAGCGCTGTTTACGGATTTTCTATTATCGAAATCGTCAAGGAAAACCCTATGCAGAAGACCATTCACTTCGGTGGTATCAAAGGCCAAGCTATCCGACAGCGATACATGGACATGACGTACGATACCATAGGCAAGGACGGGACCATCAAGACACTCCCTCTGTTTGCTGATATCGACGTTCGTACGCCCAAGTATACCTTCAATCACCCAACTGGTCTTCTCTATGCGACACAATTCGCCCAGATCGCGCTTGTTGTGACGGAGAAGGCAGCGTTCGAGGACCTGCGTGGGAAAGGGTATATTCAGCGCGACTGTCCTTTCGCCGGCCACTCCTTGGGTGAATATGCCGCTCTTGCGGCCATTGCTGACATATTCCCTGTGTCATCTTTGGTGGACGTTGTTTTCTACCGTGGAATCACCATGCAGCGTGCCGTGGAGCGTGACGCCCTGAACCGGTCGAACTACGCCATGTGTGCCGTCAACCCTAGCCGTATCTCCAAGACGTTCAATGACACCGCTTTGCGTGAAGTCGTTGATAGCATCTCCAACATTACCGGATTGCTCTTGCAGATCGTCAACTACAACGTCGAGGTGTGTGCCAAACTCAGCCGTCTCCCTGCTTTCTTGAACTAGTCTGATGTTTCTTTTATCACAGGGACAGCAATATGTCTGTGCTGGAGAATTAGTCACTTTGCAAACGATGACCAATGTTCTCAACTACCTCAAGATAAAAAAGATCGACGTACAACAGGTACGTGTCATTTGCGTTGGTTTCTGTTCACAACCTAAGGCGAAATACGGTATAGCTGGCCGAGAAATTCTCTGAGGACCAGGTTAAGGAAATGCTCGGTGAAATCATCAAATCGTCCTACGAAAAGGCCCTCGAGCAGCAAAAGACGCAGGGTTATATTACTCTTGAGCGCGGCTTCGCTACTATTCCGCTCCCAGGTATCGATGTTCCCTTCCATTCGCGTTATCTTTGGGCAGGCGTGATGCCATTCCGAGCCTGTAAGTGCATTACTTTGGTTGCCGGTATGCTGATTCTGATCGCTCATTTGTAGATTTGTCGAGGAAGATCAATCCTTTGCATGTTAATCCTGACTGGTTGGTTGGCCGCTACATTCCCAATCTTATTGCGAAGCCTTTCGAAGTCACGAAAGACTACGCACAGATCATCTACGACCAGACTACCTCTCCAGTTCTAGACAAAGTTTTGAAGAATTGGGACCAGGAGAACTGGGGAGGCGTAGAGCAGCGATCGAAACTGGCGTACGTCCTCATGGTCGAATTGTTGGCGTACCAATTCGCGTCCCCTGTTCGCTGGATCGAAATCCAGGATCGTCTTTTCGTCGACTATTCGTTCGAGCGCTTCATCGAGCTGGGTCCCTCCCCTACCCTCACTGGCATGGCCACCCGTACCTTCAAAGCGAAGTATGAAACGTCCGATGATGCTGTCTCGCACACGCGTTCTATCTTCTGTATATCCAAAAATCAGAAGGACATATACTACAGCTTCGAGGATGAGGTCCGAGAGGAAGCGGTAGCTGAATCGGTGCCAGTCGCCTCGTCTGTCCCTGCCGTCTCTGTTTCCGTGGCAGCTCCGGTTCCCACCCCCGTTGCAGCCCCCAGCGGACCCGCTGCTGCCATCGAAGATGCTCCTATCAAGGCCCTTGATATCCTCCATGTCATTGTCGCCCAAAAACTCAAGAAAGCAGTGAGCGAGGTTCCCCTTTCAAAATCTATCAAGGACCTCGTGGGTGGCAAGTCGACACTTCAGAATGAGATCTTGGGCGATTTGCAGCTAGAGTTTTCGTCGGCACCGGAAAAGGGAGAAGAACTTCCTTTGGAAGAGCTTGGCTCTGCACTTTCGTCCGGCTTCGGAGGAGCGTTGGGCAAATACACTTCTAGTTTGGTGTCTCGGATGATTGGTGGCAAGATGCCCGGTGGATTCAATTCTTCTGCTGTGAAGGCACATCTTTCGAAGTCATGGGGACTGGGTCCGTCTCGTTCGGATGGCGTTTTGTTGCTAGCAACGACGATGGAACCGCCGAAGCGGCTAGCTTCAGAGCCAGAGGCGAAGGCGTGGTTGGACGGCGTGGTCGCTATATATGCCCAAAGATCAGGCATTAGTCTTTCTGCTCCGAGCGCTGGAGGAGGCGGAGGAGGCGGAGGTGGTGGCCCCACCATCAACAGTGAAGAGTTCCTCAAATTCCAGGCAGACCAGGAGCAGTTTGCTGCCCAGCATATCGAGCTGTATATGCGGTATCTCAAGCGCGACTCTCGCGCCGGTGAGATTGCATTCGACAAAGAGAAGGCTCATTCGGAAGAGCTCCAAGCGAAGTTGGACAGCATCGCCAAGGAGCATGGCGACGCCTACATTGACGGAATCCAGCCTGCCTTCGACCCCATTAAGGCCCGTCACTTTGATTCTTCCTGGAACTGGGCGCGTCAAGATGCTCTTCTCATGTATTATGACATCATCTTTGGCCGACTCACCACCGTCGATCGCGAGATCACTGCTAGTTGCATTGCTATTTTGAACCGTGCTGATCCCGACTTGCTCGCGTTCCTGCAGTACAACATAAATCGATGCGATCCAAGCAAGGGCGAAACCTACAAATTGGCCAAAGAATTTGGCCAGCAGCTCATCGAGAATGTCCGTGAATTCTTGTTGCAACCACCTGTCTATAAGGATGGTACGTTCCAGTCTTTTAATTCTTTTATTTCTTGTGCTTCATTGATCATTTGGTATAGTTACCTTCCCCACTGCCCCCCACACTGAGGTCAACTCGAAGGGTGACATTGTCTACTCCGAAGTAGTGCGGGAGAACGTCCGTAAACTCGAAGCTTACGTCGAGGAGATGGCGAGCGGTGATACTGTGTCTGGTGCAGTTAACATCCAAAAGGTTCAAGATGACGTTTTGAAGCTTTGGACCATCGTGAAATCCCAGCCAGAGATCAGCGAGGAACAGAAGAATCACATCAAGGCCCTCTACGAGGGTGTGGTACGTTCTCTTCGTAAAGGTCCCGATCCCCGCCCTTCCCGTGTCCGGAGTCGCCGTGCTTCCTCTCAGTTCATCCGCCCACAAGTCTCCGGAATCTCGTCTGTGTCCGCTGACAAAGTGCCTTTACTTCACCTCAAGCGCAAAGTGGGTACGACCTGGGAGTACAGCAGCAACCTCACGAGCGTATATCTCGACATCTTGCATGAGATCGCCACTGCCGGGACGACGTTCAAAGACAAGAACGCCCTGCTCACTGGCGTTGGCAAAGGTTCTATCGGCGTGGAGGTAGTCAAGGGTCTTCTAGCAGGTGGCGCTCACGTTGTTATCACGACTTCTCGGTACAATCGTGCCACCGTCGAATACTACCAGTCAATCTTCCACTCGTGCGGTAGTCGTGGCTCTGCCCTCACTGTCGTGCCATTTAACCAGGGTTCGAAGCAGGATGTGGAGGCTCTCGTCGACTACATCTACGCTAACCTCGGCCTAGACCTCGATTTCATTCTCCCCTTCGCAGGTATCCCGGAGAATGGCAGAGAAATCGACGGCATCGATGACAAATCAGAATTGGCTCATCGCATCATGTTAACGAATCTCCTTCGCATCATGGGCGCTGTCAAGAACAAGAAAGCCAGTCGTCGCTTCGTTACTCGTCCCACGCAAGTTATCCTCCCCCTCTCGCCCAACCATGGGCTCTTTGGCAATGACGGTCTCTACTCTGAGTCCAAGATTTCTTTGGAGACTTTGTTCCAACGTTGGGCGTCAGAAAGCTGGGGTGAATATCTGTGCCTCGCCGGGGCTGTCATTGGGTAGGTTTCCACTATAAGGTATTCCGACATTGCTAAAAAAAAATTTCAGATGGACCCGGGGTACTGGCCTTATGGGACCAACGAACATCGTTGCTCATGAATTGGAATCATATGGCGTCCGCACATTTTCAGCAAAGGAGATGGCGTTCAACATACTCGGCCTTATGCACCCTCTATTGTTCAGTATCACTCAGGTCGAGCCGATTTGGGCCGACTTGAACGGTGGTATGGACCGCCTTCCCGATCTTGCGGAAATCACTGGACGTATTCGCGCCAACCTCAATAAGAAGAGTGATCTGCGTCGGGCGATTGCTCGTGACAATGCCGCCGATTATAAAGTCATCAACGGTGCAGAAGCGGAGCGTCTCATCCAAACTGTCGATGTACTTCCTCGAGCCAACTTCAGTTTCGACTTCCCCGCTCTCGAGTCAGTGGAGAGTCTCGGCGATGTTTCCAAACTTCGCGGCATGATTGATCTTGACAGGGTCATTGTCATTACAGGTTCGGCTGAGGTTGGTCCTTGGGGTAGTGCACGAACTCGCTGGGAGATGGAAGCCAGGGGCGAACTTACGATTGAAGGTGCCATCGAGATGGCGTGGATGATGGGCTTCATCAAGCATTTCGATGGTCGCTTGAAGGATGGGTCCCTCTATGTTGGCTGGGTTGATAGTAAATCCGGTGACCCAGTTGATGACAAGGACATCAAAGCTCGCTACGAGAAGGATGTTCTTGCTCATAGTGGTGTTCGTCTGATTGGTACGTGCATAATTTCACTCTTGCCTTATGCTATATCTGATTTCTTTGCAGAACCCGAACTCTTCCGTGGCTACGATCCGAAGAAGAAAGTCTTCAACCAAGAAGTCGAGCTCATTCATGACCTTGAAGCACTCGAAGTAACGGAGGCCGAAGCCATGAAGTTCAAGTTGCAGCACGGTGACAAGTGCGATATCTGGGCCGGTGAATCTGGACAATGGTTCTTCAAGCTCAAGAAGGGCGCCTGCGTCTTTGTTCCCAAGGCTTTCACCTTCAGCCGAACCGTCGCTGGTCAGGTTCCTACCGGTTGGTATGCTGGCCGTTTCGGCATCCCAGAAGATATCATTGCCCAGGTAGACCGCACCACGCTTTGGTCGCTGGTCTGTGCCGCCGAAGCGTTTAATATGTCTGGCATCATCGACCCATACGAGCTCTACAAACACATGCATCCCTCGGATGTCGGCACTTGCTTCGGTGCGGGTTTGGGTGGTCAAGATTCCATGTGCAAGATGTTCAAGGATCGCCGGGACGAGAAGGAAGTTCAGAATGATATTCTTCAGGAAACGTATGTCTTTTCGTTCTTGAAGACCGTTAGTTGTCCTGACACATAGTTAGATTCATCAACACCGCCGCCGGTTGGATCAACTTACTTCTTGTATCGTCCAGCGGTCCGGTTAAGATTCCCGTTGGTGCTTGGTGCGTATCAGATATATTTCCCTCCATCTGATACTGATTATTGTCCACATTCAGTGCCACTGCTCTCCAGTCCATGGAAATTGCTCGGGATACCATCTTGTCTGGAAAAGCCAAGATCATGATTGCTGGTGGCTACGATGACATAAGTGAAGAAGGGTCATACGAGTTTGCGAATATGAAGGCGACAAGTAATGCTGACACCGAATTTGCCATGGGTCGTGAACCTGCGGAAATGTCTCGCCCAGCTACAAGCACTCGTTCTGGTGTAAGTCTTTTTTTATTTAAATTCTGGCACATTTTTCTTGACTAATTGCTGCCATAGTTCATGGAGGCGCAAGGTACCGGTATACATATCGTCATGAGTGCCAAGACCGCTCTCGAACTGGGTTGTCCCATTCGCGGAATTGTCGCGTTTACCTCGACTTCGACGTATGTCCCCACATCTTGAATCAAGGAGTTCGCGTCTAACGTTTAATCTAGTGACAAAGCCGGACGATCTGTTCCAGCTCCAGGGCGTGGCGTGCTCACTATAGCGAAGGAAGTACCATCGAAACATCCTCTACCTCTGCTCGATATCAACTATCGCCGTCGTCAACTTGCATTCCGCCGCTCACAGATCTCCCAATGGCTTACCAACGAACAAGAGCAGCTGCGAGAGGAGGCCGAGTCGTCCAAGGCTCAAGGTCAACCTCTCGACGAAGAATACATTGCGACGCGTGTGTCGAACATGGAGAAGGAAGCTTCTCGACAGGAATCTGATGCGCTTGGCATGTATGGTATGCTAGAAGGCAATGATCCAAGCATTGCACCCCTCCGTCGTGCATTGGCCGTCTGGGGCTTGACTGCCGATGATATTGGTGTTCTGTCTATCCATGGGACCAGTACTAAGGCGAACGTATGTTTTTTTACTTTCTATCCACACGAGCATCTCTCATAGATTTCACAGGAAGAGAATGAGACTCATATTTGGAACACGGTATTGCAGAACCTTGGTCGTACTGCAGGCAATGCCGTTCCCATCATGGCACAAAAGAGTCTTCTTGGACACGCAAAAGGTGGCGCCGCTGCTTGGCAGATGTCCGGTGTACTTGACACCGTCAACACTGGCATAGTCCCGGGTAACAGGAATAGCGAGTACGTGTGCAAGGTCCTTCAGGTTAACGTGTTTTAATATTCTTCCATAGCAACATTGATTCCCATTTCATGCATCGTACCTTCCTCATGTTCCCGTCGAAGTCTATTCAAACAGATGGGGTACGCGCCGGAGTCATGGTATGGTCTTTTTCTTTTACCCACAAAACCGGCGCTAACCCAATTTTGCTAGTCCTCATTCGGTTTCGGTCAAGTTGGTGGAACAGCTCTCGTCATTCACCCTCGCTACCTCTTCGGAGCTCTAGACCCTGCATACTATGCGGCTTACAAAAAACGCAACAGCGTCAGGCAACTCGAGACTTACAAAGTCATGAGTGAGATGATGATCAAAAACAATCTCGTCAAGATCAAGGAGAAGCCACCTTACACTCTTGAGCTCGAGGACAAAGTTCTCACCAATTCTTTGGCTCGATCGTCAGCAGATCCCCAGACTGGCTCGTACTCGTTCGCTGCGAAGCAACCCACACAGGCGCCTATCGACGACTCCAACCTCAAGGCGGTCACTCAGCTTTTGGAAGCAAAACCGGCTCAGGGTGACTTTGCTGGCGTCGGTGTTGATCAAGGTATTTATAGAGGTCCACACAGATAGACCACTTGCTGATTGATTACCCTACAGAACTCATTTCATCTGTCCCCTCGCACAACCCCACCTTCGTCTCCCGCAATTTCACCGACGCTGAGATAGCGTATTGCAATGCTCAGCCATCTCCGTCATCTTCTTTTGCTGCACGCTGGGTCGGCAAGGAGGCCGTGTTCAAGTCGTTGGGCGTGCAGTCAAAGGGTGCTGCTGCGGCAATGAAGGACATCGAGATCGTCAACGACAAGGCGACGGGTGCTCCGGTCGTCTCACTGTATGGTGATGCCAAGGCCCAGGCTGCCGCGAAAGGCGTCAAAAATGTTCTGATCTCGTTGAGCCATTCCGAGGTAAGCATCTTTTTCATATAGCCGAGATGCACTTATTTACGGTGTTCCTTCCCAGACTGTCGCCATTGCCTTTGCTCAAGCTTTAAGGTCATAATTCAGGGGTTTTCGTAGAATTTATCATTGTCACGCACGTATCGCTTATCGGCTTCTCTCTGTACCGCATATATAATCACATTCTTCACGCTTACAATACTTACTCTGCATGTATACGAATCAGGAATAGACGTTTTTATCATCTCTATATGTGTGCGACTAATATTTGAGCTGTTGAAGAAAAGACTGAATGAAGTCGTCCTAATTTCGTGCAGACAGTAGAATGTACAAGGAAAGCACATGAAGAGAAATATAAGTACGCCTACATCGAGGTCCGCAGGGTGACCGGCGGAAGACAGGTGTTTGCGAAACAACCATACTCAGTATATTGCAGGCGCTAACATTTCTTCACGCTAACTCCATCGTTCACCGGGTACTCATACATTATAATCTTGTCGGGTTGTACCATACCTAAACTTTTGCTGCGTAGGATATCACACCAATCATATCGAGGCTCACCCGTCAAGAACGGTTATTACTATTTGGATGCAGACGAACACCACTGTCTGAGTCTGGCCACAATTACCTGTGACCTCTCCGATTATGATTGTGGCGTAGTATTGAAGCTGAACATGAGGAGCTACAGGTTCTGGAACTCAGATCCATCGAGGATGAACGTGCTTAATTCGACAGGTTGGATCTGGAGACGTACAATTCACGGACACTGTCAGCTACTGTTAGTAGTTTGGAGTCGTTTCATGTCATAGTGTGTAGAAGGGAGACTTCTTCAGCACATGAAGAGAAATATAAGTATCAAGTACGCGTACAGTACAGCCTTTAATATAAGCGTCGTCGTCTCTACTTTAGAGCTTTCTTCATATTCTGAAAGAGTCATCTCATCAGGAAAGCATTGCAAACAGTAAGGAGTCTCTTACCTCCTCCATGACCTCAAGATCGTTCGTTTCAATCCTCGTTATCTTCTTTCCAATCGCCTTCTCAATTGCCTCCATCTGGTTCCATGTCTTTTTATCGTGAACAAAGTTAATGGAGATACCCTTCCGCCCGAACCGACCGGTTCGACCTAAGACAAGTCAGTGGCTCGGTATAAGAGCTGAATTGTCAAACCCACCGATTCGATGAATATACGTCTCAATATCGGGACTCAGGTCACCCTGAGTTTTGTTCGACCCCCGATCGGTCATGAGAGGCAGGTCGTAGTTAACGACCATGTTCACCTGCAAGATATCGATACCTCTGGCAATGACGTTTGTCGTAATCAAGACCTACATCGACAACGTCCGAGGTTAGAGCAGGTTTTGAAAAGGAAAAGAGGACACGCTTTATCTTTGCCGTCACGGAATCCATCAATGATCGCATCACGCTCCCCAGCATCCTTAGCACCATGTAAAGACGCGACCTTGTGTCCCTCCGTGGTCATCCGTTTCGATATCCGATCTGCCGTATGCCGATGCTGGAAAAGAGGTTAATGAGGAGTCTGGCAGACATCTTAAGCTACGCACTTGGCAAAAGATAATGCTTTGGCCCACTGTCAATAAGGAGTACAGACTAACGAGAATATCGTATTTGTGCTCCTCGTCCCGACAATCCATGTAGAATTGCTTAATATTGTCTACATTGAGCTCTTCTTTTCGTAACTCAATCTTGTTGGCGTTGGGAGCAAACTTGGAGGCAAAGTTGCGGACATGATCAGGGAATGTCGCTGAGAAAAGGATGATCTGGATTGGATTTGCTGGGCTCCGGGGAAGCATACTAGAGACAATCTAAATACACCCGGACTGTTGGAAATGGCAGAGGACGCACTTTTTCACCCGTAGTGTCTGATCTCCTAGACCATCCTGATCCAACATATTATCGGCCTCATCCAACACAAAGACTTTGACGCCCGAGACATCGATAACCTTTCTCCGAATTAGTTCAATCATAGTCCCAGCGGTGCCAACGACGATATGCGCGGTAACACGCGTTGCGCCCCTTGGTAGATGGTCTTTGATAGCGTATTCGGTCTGAATGGCGGTGAATTTGCCCATGGACAGGATGACAGACATGATTTGACGCGCTAGCTCGCGGGATGGCGCGAGACACAAGGCCTGGTGGGATCGTTGAGCAGAGTGAGGACAACAGAGAGATTGGGCATTACCTGTGTTTGGTTTTTGGAGAAGTCGACGCGTGAAAGCATGGTGAGGACGAAGGCTGCTGTTTTGCCTGTCCCAGACTGCGATTGGCCGATCATATTGGTCGGTCTGCGACTGTTGGCCCACGAAGACGATACTTGGAAAATGGGGCTCACGGATTAGATAGCAGGAGAGGTAGAGCGCGTTCTTGGATCTTGGAAGGTTTGGTGAATCCCATTTGGAAGAGACCCTTGAGGAGATCCTGGTGGCTAGAGTGGATGTAGTTAGGAGCGCATGTGTTGTAGAATTCTTCAAATCTCACTCACAGCCCGAGTTCTTCAAAGGTCTTTGCGCTGTACAGTGGCGAATTTGGGTCTCCTTGCTGGTCTGCAAGAGTGACCTAGAGATAAAGATGAAGGACGGATCGTGCACAGTATGGTGAGAACGTACGGTGACCTCAAAGGTCGAGTTGATGAGGTCGCTGTTTACACCTGGTACTCAGATCAACATTCCCAAGAAAATCAGGTTTGACTCGACATTGATCACCTTGTGGCGAGGCGGCCTCGTCTGCTGGCCCAGCCTCTGGTACTGCATCCGGTGCTGCAAGGAAAGGTGAGCGAGGAATTAAATAAAATTGATATTCGTATACCTCCAGTAATAAATCCATCGGCGTCTTTTTGCATCGTGAGTTCGTGGTGGTGGGTGGTGGTAAATATTATCACGTGCACGACCGGCAGCGCCGCAACGGATCCCGGGTCCGACTTCCGAGTCATCACCCATGTGCTATGTTTTATTGACTCTTTGCTCTCACCAGCATGAGCAAAATCTTTGACACTTCCGAGGCCCCACCGCCCAGCTGTGAAGAACCAATTCAGAGTCGACGCTCTCATGCCACAAGTTGCCGCTATCTATTGAGTGCTTCTTGTTGGACAATCCTCGGATAACATTACAATGTACCTGTAAGTCATCTAAGAGTCATGCTACACTTGAAAATGTTTTCAATACTTGGCAGGAACGTATTGCATCATTTACGACCCCATCTTGCTTGTACAGAACTTACAGAACTGCGCTGCCAAAACGTGCACCTATATGTTTCGAAGGCTTTCAACAACTTTCGGTCTGATAAAGACCCAGAACCTGCTGCCTGCAATCATTCAACGGGGTGATACATTAGTAGCTGATGAATATTTCTCAGTTCTTGGAAACAATACTTTGCGGTTGCCTGGGTAGATGGACGATGAACCGGTAAGGATTTTTGTGGGGATCGAGGATTGGAATGGCGCCGCCTCGTACCCTTTCCACCGCCACCACATGATCACGGTGGTTTTCCTGTCTATCGTCTGAGCCGTGTCCGCCTTTCTTGTCCCCGGTGCGGCGGAAAAGTACGTGATCGAGGGCTTCGACGTCAGCGATTTTCGCACCCCATTATTCCATGCGCGTTGACAGTGCGATCGAGACAACTTCATCTCGGTGTTTGGTGGTTTCCACTTGGAGGTGATTTCTCATTTCCAAAGCTACCACAAGTCTGGGGCTTTCCTTCCTTGGCTCGTTACGTCCATCGAGGAGGTACAGTTCCTGTGAGCCATTAATCTGGGTTAATATCCATTATTTTTGACTTGTCTAATAATTTCTCCCAGTCTCAGAGCACAGAGGAATAAGAATTGTTCTCTTTCCAGGTGGAGGAGGAAGATTTTTACTTGTGCTTAACGGCTGAATCAGCAAAATCGGGCTACTCGGCACTTCGAAAGTTTCCAACCTCCGCCAGCAACTTTGAGTCTGATGGACCGCTCAATCCGAATTGCTGTCCGAAAAATATAAGGAAGAAGTTGTTGCGAATTGCGATGAGTATACAATCACAGACGATCTTATTTAAGAAATTTTCAGCGCCTGACCTTAAACCGCAGCAGCAACATCCAGCTTAACGGGTATCTGTTCCACGATTGCGAGATTGCTACCGCTACCGTTTACCGGAATCGTTCTCGTGGTCGTTGCATATACCGAATCATGATCCTCTCCTTCATAACCGTCGTCAGAGTTCGTCTTTGTTTCAGCCTCGGCCCTCGCCATTAGTCAAGTGTAGTCCGGTGGCTTCCATACACGGTCATATTCTGATCTCCAAGCCTACCAACTCTGTATCGAATTTCCCAGGGAGCTATAAAAACATGGTGGAAGTCATACAACTCTTAGTAATTTGACCCCATCGGCTAGTCTCTTATGTTCTTCTGAATTCAAGGGACGTACATCCGACATTGTTTCCCCACTTGACACACGCTTCTTGAGTTCTAGTATATATAACCTTGCTGTGGCAAATGTGCAAACCCACCCCACTAACAACCAATCGATGTGGAACCAACTTGCTTTCTTAACCACCTTGGCCCTTGTGGCGTCTGTCCAAGCTCGACCGAGGGCGTACCCTCGTGAAGGTGAATCCAGTCTGGATGTGTTTTCAAAGCAAGCCTGCTAACATGTCGAACAGCATCTGGTACAGCGCTTGTTAGCGCTTCGGCAGCAGTTGCTACTTCCACAACCCCCCTCAATTCTGCCGCTCTTGCAGCTGGGAAGCTCTACTTTGGTACTGCGACTGACAATCCAGAACTGACCGACGCTCCATATGTCGCGATTCTCAATCAAAGATCCATGTTCGGGCAGATTACTGCTGCTAATAGTATGAAATGGGCATGTTCTAAAGCTTTTGTAGCTTCTGCTGTTTTTCATGTGTCGTTCTCAGGACGCGACCGAACCCTCAAGGGGGACATTCACCTTTGCGCAGGGTGATGTTATCGAAAACCTTGCGGCATCCAACGGTCAGCTCCTCCGTGGACACAATTGTGTGTGGCACAATCAGCTCCCGAGTTGGGTGTCTTCGGGTGGGTTCAACAACGCGACACTTACACAAATTGTTGCGACACATTGTGGTACATTGGTAAGACATTATGCTGGAAAAGTGTACGTTGTTTTTTTGATATCTTTTTTTGGCGATTGGTGATGTTAAAGAACGTTGTTTAGGTGTAAGTATCCATGATTTCGCTCTTCACAATAAAGCCAAGTCTCGATTATTAATAATGAAATATAGATGCGTGGGATGTCATCAACGAGCCGTTCAACGACGATGGGACTTTCCGCTCTGATGTTTTCTTCAACACTACGGGCGTATCTTATGTCGGGGTAGCGCTGAAGGCTGCGCGTGCTGCGGACCCAAAGGCTAAACTTTACGTGCGTTCAAATGACCTTTCTCGTTCGTTAAACATTCAATTAATGGAACGACAGATCAACGACTTCAACATCGAGGGCACTGGTGCTAAATCCACGGCCATGGTCAACCTCGTCAAGTTCCTCAAGGCTCAAGGCATCCCTATTGACGGTATCGGCATCCAGTCGCATCTAATCGTCGGAGAAGTCCCCAGCACTCTGAAAGCAAATTTCGAGCAATTCACAGCCCTTGGCGTGGAAATCGCCGTTACCGAGCTGGATGTCCGGATGACGCTTCCAGAAACTCCCGCACTTCTTGCCCAACAAAAGGTCGACTATGAGACAGTCATCTCAACGTGTGCGGCGGTAAAGGGATGCATCGGTGTGACCATCTGGGATTTCACTGACAAGTTTTCATGGGTTCCTGGCGCCTTCCCTGGACAGGCAAGTCATGGGAGCTGTGTCCTTTGATTGGAATTCTTACATTCTCCAGGGAGGCGCAACACCGTGGGACGAAAATTTGGTCACAAAGCCAGCGTTTGACGGGATCGTGCAAGGATTTGCGTAGCTAAATTGTAAAGGCTGTGAAAACCTATTCCTGAAGTTATAGGTGAATGACACTTGTCCGCCTGAGAGCAGTCATGATGATGCACTTTCGACGGTACGATGAAGATTCAAGTGCTTGCTCGGACTTCATAACCAGATTAACAAACGGGACGCTCGGTCCATCGAAGCAATCCTTCCTGAAATGGTTTCACGAATCACCTCTTTGGCATACCTTTCCTATAAAAAAAGATACCCAGCTCGCAATGCTCTAATGGAAGATGTCAGAGTATGTTGACAAACAAACTTGATACAGAACACGACCCGCATTAGTCTTTACACCTTTCCGTAGGCGCAGTCCAGAGGTTCGCGGAAAACCCCAGAAGGAAGATGTAGACGTCGGAAGTTAAATGAGAAGCAGAACAGGTGATAGAACGGTAAGGCAACAAGTACCCGGGGGAGGGGGAGGACGAAGTGGACACAACTGACAGCCAGTGACGTAGAATCCTTATCTCCTCTCTGTTACCCGTCTTTTCAATGGGCAGGCTTAAAGTATAGCAGATGCATGAGAACAAACAGACATTAGCGTGACCTCCTCACAGCAAGAAGAAGGCTGAATCGGGACTAGTAGACTATATTGTTGCTATACTGATGATGACCGCCGACTTGTTCATCTCAGTTCGCAGTCCGTGTGTCTTCCTGTAGACGCCATAGTTCCAATTGCAGCCAGAGCTGGAAGAATAGAAGAACAGGCCACATGTTCGCCGCTATTGAGCTTCGCACGAGGACAGACACCATGACTGTAAAGCATCAGCTGGACTCATTCGGCGCAAATTCTACAATGTTCGCGGATAGTGACGGGTACAAGCGATCTACTTCCCCGTCGACCAAACCCAGATCCAGGATCTTGGAAAGTGAAGGAACAGGTGTCATGGTATCGACGCATATTCCTCAATATGTGATCGGGCCAGTGTTCCATACCCTAGCCATCGGGTCCCAGCTACTGCCTGTTTCTGAAATTTTTGCTAGTAGTCGAAGGGCCAACCCCTTGACGCCAAGCTAGTCTCGCCCGTCTAACGCTTGCTCAAAATTTCACGTCCATCAGACTTCGTGTTGAAGTCGAGCTCAGCTAGCGGTCAGCCAGGCCTCCACTTTGGCAGAGCCTTCTCTCGTCTTCCTCAAAAACGACGTGCGGAAAATGCATGGTCATGTCCCTAGCAGTGTTCCCGATCGGATGGTGCTCGCCTCGCTCTCTGATTACAGAACCCCAAATGAGGCAGCGTACGGGATGATACAGCTGAAAATGCCGATACGATCTACAGCAATTATTGGCATGATACCTCCTCCTGCGCCATTCAAGAGCGCACTCTGTAGGGGTAAGGTAGCAAGTTAAAATGAGAGCATCAACAACAAGACGGCCCTACCATATAGAAAGCCAGATTTTAGTACGCCATGTTCAAATTTGGTGTTCAGCAGGAGATTCAAAGTAACGAAATAGACTTCTAAGAATAGAGCATAGTTTCTTGTCTGCAACTTCAAGGGGTGCGGTGGTAGCAGACGGGTCGTGATCAGCACGTCTGGCAGTGTCAATCCAAGATTAAAGAACACGGTGATTCTCATAAAAACCGATAGATCCGTATGAAAGAATTGATTGAACAAGACCGCCAATGGCGGATCCAGATATCAACGTTTCTTGAAACGATTCCAAGCGAGGGAACATAGACGATCCCAGTGACCATGCCTAATGCAATGCCGTGTGCAAGAAAGATCTGAGGGGGTACGAGAGTACACAGGAATGAGGTCGGACTGAGAGGTTGGGAAGAAAGGCAGTAAATGATCCAGGGCATGATTGAAAAGATGCTGCGTATGGGTCGGGACTTGATCATGGTGGAGGTTCTTGTAGTGGGAAGTGTGATGAAGTCTGTTCGTCACACGGGTCCCCGTGTCAGTAATGAACCAAATATAAATCATCGAAAGAACAATACAAAGCGGTCCATACGATAACCAAGGGCTGATCAAGGCCCTTCGAGGCGGGAGATCATCAACAGTCCAAGAACAAAGCGGGACCTTGACCAAGGCACTAAGAGCCGGAGCATTACCGGCAGACGTACAACCTGAATGTATAGAGTGATACATGTTAGTGACTGTTCCTTAGTATTCGGTTACTAGACTCAGAGTAGTATCCACCCTACTCCAAGCGGGGTTACGGAGCGGCGGGCCGGACCACGGACACCTTTCTTCCATCACGGCGACTCGTCAGATAATAACGCTGGGGTCTCACGGTGTCTCCAGGGAAGATGAGTCGGACGTATTCACGTCGAATTCAGCTTACCCGTACCAACGGACGAGAACGCTTGTACCAAAAATAACAAGCTGCTTTTACAGCGTCCGGCTTCGATATAACACATGAGAAGCTCACTGACAAGTTACTGATGTCTTCCCGTAGAGAACTCGAAGTTGACATACTTCAGATGTATACCACCGGATAGACACAAACCTTGACGTTGCCTGGATGCAAGAGCCTTGCAAGTTGCGCGTTCACAAGTGTTTGTTTTGATAATACTGTACGTCGTTTGATTGCGTCTTCTTCCGTACTGAAAAATATAAACTAGCAGAGGGAAGGTCTCTTTGGAGTTAAGTATGTACGATGCCCTATTTCAAGCTTTGGCAACCCTCAACGCTGGCCTATGGTACAGCACACTGCAGTGTGTATTCTCGTATATCCTCGTGTGTAAGAAGCCCAACTCATAGAACTCATGCCCATGTTTAGATTCCTGGATGCCCATCCCAAAGTTGACTGGATGTCATACTTGGGGCTGGAATCCCCCAGCCATCTTCGAGCGACTCGGAGATTTTGTCATGTCCTGGATTATTCGGAGGGGTCTCATTCTCATGCATGTCATGGTGCCAAAGCATCAAAAATCTTCAAAAACACTCTAAGATCAGCCAGTCACTTGACGAATATCGGTAGGCCTCGACTACTTATTTTGTTATCAGTCATGTATTAATCTTCATGTGAGAGATGCAAAGATGCCTGCAATTCAACTAGCATCGCACGCATTCAGGCATCACAGCTCTGTGCTCGGCGTGACCCGCGGTCTCATTCGAGTAAGTCAATTGGTTCCTGGCCTGTTCTAAGGTCGGTAGTGCTTAATTGAATCGCAGATTAAGCGTTTTATGACCCATATACAGTACAATATCATCAGGATCGTTTTGCTACGTATAGGATAAACATTGGCATCATCACTGCGTCCGGCGTGGCCCAAGTACCGTGCCATGTAATGATAATGATGGTCACTACCATGTTCACCGTACTTTTTTCTGACAGAGGAATGTTAAAATCAGTGTTTTGTGACACGGGAGTAACGGCTTCGTACTCTAGGCGGCGTATTAAAGAGGGCACAACAAGGTGGACAAGGATTTCATTCATCTGTTGCCACAGGTCCCAGATTATCAGTATGAGCACTAATGCAAGCGATACCGGCGCTCCCGGCGCTGCGTGGGTCGGGTACGATATGGCGGCAGTATTGTCTCCTTTCTACTGGGGTAAGGGATTGGCTTTCGCTTGGGAAAAATTTTCACTCATCTAGATGGCATTCACAGGGACTGTCTTATCCTTATTGTGCGTTGTCCCCCCCCGCATAGGGCACCTTTCTCATCTCGTTGCCTTGTAGCTTGTCGGGAGTTACATTTCTTCAAGCCTACACCTATTTCCCGAGCAAGGATAGGATCTATGTTCAGATTGTCGTATGTATAATATTTTCCTCCTTGATACCAGCTACCATCCCTGAAAATCCCCTCCGTCTGCCAGGCCGTCATTATGATGTTCGTTCTTTATTTGCTCCCATTGGCCCTTTAACCGACCCTCGTCTAGCGTACTCGATATGACATCAACCGTTCTGTGTGCCAAGGGGATGTATATCTACTTTGTGAGTTTTCGTATTATTACAGTTAATTTATGAGCTGAACCCACACATTGGTGATAGATCCCCGAATTTGGTTCGATGCTGCCGCTCCAAGCGCTTACTCCGTATGTGGAGTTGTGAACACCGTTGCACGAAGGCTGATCCATCCGTAGCATCATTGCCGCTGACTGTTATCTTGCCATGACTATCACCTTCCTGTGAGTCATGGCTTCAGTTTCTTTTCCTCTTGTTTATCGGTGCTTCGCCAGTTCACAGCTTTACTTTGCCTGGCAAATTTGGACAGGTGAGTTTGGCGTTGTTGCTACGTGAACATCATCTCTTCCCTTTGCTGATACCTACTATCAGTGAGCCAGAACCATAGGAAGTACAAGTACATCATGTCGGGGTTGGTTGTACGTGACTGATATTGGTTCCTCATTAGCTTATCTGACAATTTGGGGTGTTTAGGTCTTCTTTGGTGTCGTTGCCTTTGGTATGGGTCTCTCCCCTGTATCACAGAGAAAGCTGAACTAACTGACATTGCAGGTGGAGGGACAGGTCAGTACTTCCCGTATGAATTTATTTGGCCATCTTGATAAGTAAATTATAGCATGCTCTACGATCATGATTATTGACAAGAGGAACATTCTTATGAACCGGAGCGACCGTTTCACTGTAGGTCACCTGGAGGGTTGTGTCGAGGAACATACGGGCTAATTCTTCTACGTTTTTGTAGATCGCCGTTGGGATAGCTAAGAGTGCCGCCGCGATAGCAGATGTGATTGCTACGGTTGCACTGTGTTACTCCCTTGGGAATGCGCGTACAGGTTTCGATCGGTGAGTTCGCTCGACCCGATAATGTACTAGAGAGCACTCTGACACGAGTGGAAACAGCACGGACTCGATCATCAAAGCTATGATGGGATACGTCGTGGAACGTGGTATACTCGTTACTCTAATCCAGGTCCTGTTTCTGGTACTTTTCTTTGTCAAACCTGGACATCTCTTCTGGTGAGTAGGCACTTGCAAGATCATGATATTCAAGGTTGAGCTTTCATGAAGGCTTTTGTTGCATGTTAATGTCACCCGTCTCTACGCCAATACCTTCTGTGAGTCCCAGCCTTTGTTGGGTGATTATCTTTGACTGATTCGTTCTAGTCGCCATGTAAGTATATAGACCGGTTATTGCGTGAGCTATTGATTCACAGGCTATGTAGGCTTAACGGAAGGGGGCGCCTCAAGTACATGGCCTCTCAGTCTCAAAGCACCTACGTTATGTCGATGGGCACAGACAAAGATAACGCGTGTGCTGTCAAGCATGCTGGAGGTGACAAAAGGATGTCATTCAATACAGTGGGCATCGAGGTAAGAGGGTATGTTGCACTGGGTGATGTATCGCAACCTGACTCTTCTTCCAGACCAGTTTGGGCTCCGTACAGATTGAAAAGAGTACCGTCGTGACCAGAGATAGCTTCTGATCAGATCCGAGTCTCATTTTGGGGTTTTTCATTTATTTATTAAGTAGCTTCATTATTGGCCAGTACATTCCTATGGTATATACGACACTTGGTTTCGTAGAGTGTATGTTTCAGGTTACTTACTTACTTTCTCGTCCAGAAATGATATGCAGTGTCCAACTATTTGATTCACTTGACGCCTGACATGATTGTGTACACGAAGTCAACTTGTCTCCGAAAATCCAAGCCAGCGAGATGCTCCTCCTTCCTCACCAGCGACCGTAGTCACATTCACTTTAGTTCACTCGATATGCCACTTCAGCTTCAGCATCTATACAGGGCCGCTCTCCGTAAGTCGTGAGCGCAGATCCTTTTCGATCGAGATTGATGGCTCTTATCAATTCTAGGTCTGTGTGGGCTCCACGTCGCGGATGTATGTGGATCTCATTGTCAGGGTATACTATGTATTCATCGCTTTGTTGGTGTGAATTGAAGGAAGCATCTGTCACCTGGTTAGAACAACCGTGCTCAGATGCCGTGCCGCTCATTCATGAGGCGGCATTCAGTGTCAATCAATTTGTTGCGGTCTGATGCTGAGAACTAGACGCTCAAAGATGTGGAGACCTGAAACTTAACCTGCAGAAGGTTCTCATTTGTACATAGTACCTCGGTCTAACCATATGCATGCCCTTCTCCCGATAATTCAAACGCCCCACAAATAGACGCATTTAATTAGCTGGTCAGTTCGATCACAAGCGGCGGCATCATTCTCACTTGTTGTGAACTACATCTTGGGCCTTGGCCAGAACACGCACACTAGCAAATGAGGAACGGCGAAATGATGATATACTTTACTTCTATACTCACACCAAAATGCGATATTCCCTCAACGTCGAAATCACGCCATTATGGTGAGATGAGATAGTATATATAGTCCTCCTGACTCCTTCAGACATCGATATTCATTGACCACTACTATCTCAATGGCTGACCAGCATAAAACCCTCCGACTTGGCAGCGTCGCCCCAGATTTCGAGGCAGAGACGACGCTGGGCAAAATCAAGTTCCATGAGTGGTTGGGCGACTCTTGGGCATGTCTTGACTTGCTGCCTTTTGTCGATACCGGGACTAACCCGTCTGTAGGGTGTCCTTTTCTCCCACCCAGGAGATTTTACCCCTGTCTGCACGACTGAGCTCGGTGAAGTCGCTCGGCGCGCGCCTGACTTTGCTAAGCGCAATGTCAAGGTTATCGGTATCTCTGCAAACGGTCTCGAGGAACACCACAAGTGGGTTAAAGACATTGAAGAATACGGCGGAAAAACGACGGGCCCTACCCATGTTGAATACCCCATCGTGAGTATCGTATTGATTCCAAGTCAGCGCTTCCTGTATTAAAGCGTTATTGCTCAGATTGCCGATGCTGATCGCAAAATCTCTTACTTGTATGACATGCTGGATTACCAGGATGTTACCAACAGGGATGCAAAAGGATTGCCATTTACTGTACGTTGGCCTTTGCGTCTCCTACGCGTCTTCTGTCCTGATACAATGAACGCAGATTCGTACAGTTTTCATCATCGACCCCAAAAAGGTCATTCGCCTGACTATCTCTTACCCCGCTGTTGCCGGACGCAACTTTGTTCGTTCAATCTTCTTCCATCATTCATATTCGTATCTGATGTATCCTGTTCTTAGGACGAAATCATCCGTGTTATTGATGCCATCCAGCTGGGTGATAAGAATCGTATTGCCACCCCAGTTAATTGGAACAAGGGTGATGATGTTATCATTCACGCTAGTGTCAGCAATGAGGAGGCGAAAACTTTGTTCCCTGAGCACAAGGTCCACTATGTGTGTTCTTTATCCGTTCGTAGAATGACTAGTGTTCTGATATCCCGTTTCTGTAGCCTTACCTCCGGACGACACCTTTGAAGGCGAACTAAACTAGCGGTGAAGGGTTACCAATTTTTGTATCCCGGGTGTAAGGTAAATAGTAAGGCTTGTATATGTAACAAAGAGATGTTTGATTTTGGCGTTCCTGCTCTTATGACACCCTTCTTGTCGCTCTACAAAAGATTTAGCCTGGGATCCCAAGTTCAATCCATACCAGCTTAAAATAGTGGTATTGGCCCAGAACTTCAAGCCTCGAGCGTCAACGAGATAATTGATTTCCATATGTGTTCGGGCCAGTATTCTGTCTGTCGGTCCCAACTCCCAACCAGCTCCTGATACCATTCTTTCTGGAAAATTTTGCTCGTAGTCAAGATGTCGTTCCCTTTTTTCCTAAGTGGATATCACCCATTTATTCAGAGAGTTCAACGTAACAGGTCTAATTTCAACGAAAGACGCGCGTTTGCCTTGATTTTCACGACTTTTCACGAATAAGATCCATCAGACTCCTGAAAAAATTCGCGTTATCAAGCCCGGTTGGCTGTAGGTCGAGTTCGGTAGAATACGACGCGTAGTAAAGCACGGTCATAGACTCGTTTGGACTTATTAGGCAAATGACCGTGGGAGTTGCTGGACTCACCGGAGTCGCTTCGGACGACACGGCCCGGGCTCACGCTTGCGGTATCTGAAGGTTTAAAAACCTGCCTCCTACTCTCATGTCGGTTTTGCCATCAACTTTCTAGACCAGGGAAAAGCTAGTCGAACGATACGTACGAGTATCGAAGAACCTCAGGAGTCGTAGCATGGCATTATATCCTTTTTTTGAGCAGGGTCTGATGTCCTCTTGCCTTTTATTCCCCAGGATCTACCATTATAATTATTTCAATCATAATTTTAACCAAGATATCGTTGGTGAAGGTCGAGAGCAATTTAATATGCCACATCAACTCTCGAAAAATCTTTCGTTCAGATATCTCGCCTAGTCTACTCCTCCTCTTGAAGGCACTCGGCATCATGCGGCAATATTCGATCCCACTTTGTCTTAGATCGCCCAGCCAGTGCTCCCAAAATCAAAACCACTAACACCAGGTCGTATCACCAAAACATGTGAATGTGTTCGGACCTCCAAGTGTGCCTCACAGTGTACTTCGTTCGCCTTTGGAACACGGCGGGTTCCCTCCTTTGAGGGAGGCATCTGCTCCAGTGCACGGCCGGGATGCGCTGGCGTTGACCGTCAGTTAGCTAGCTGTCACCTCGAGCTGATGGTTTACGATGAGACACCCTTCGTGGGCAAAGTCGTCTACCCTTGACGCATGGGTGTGTGCGCTTGGTAACGAACAACGGATTTTTTTTGGTATAAATTGGGAAGCTAATAATGTTCAAGATAGCTTCTGACTTCCTAGAAAGAGATAAGAGTCCCTGTATCAAGTCTTCGTGTCATTCTACAACCGCTGGCCTGGTGTCTCTCGGCGTTGATGCGAAAACGCGATGTTCTCGGTTTCCTGTCGCCCGTGTCCTATCTCATGCCAGATACTAGCGACCGTTGGTCCCGTCAAAGCCTTTCCCGCATTGTTGGAAGTGCCAAAAGCAAAATTGCGCCTTCTATCCCACTCTTCCGGCCTTGTCGCTACATTTTGCCCACAAATCCTGGCCCTGATACCCCAGGAACACGTAACCTATTTGGTCATTCTGTATAGACTCGGGACGCTCAGGAAGCCTTTCCACTGAACAACGACGACTTTTCCGAGTTCATAGCATGCGTTGGTGACGTCCATCATTCAGTTCGATAGCCAGATAATCAGCTAACCGCGGGTGTCCCGGGCTCGGTCAATGTCGCGTCGATCGTCTGTGCAGTTCCCAATTTCTACCGTATGCGGATAGGGTCAGGTGGTCAGGCAGGTAAACGGGGAATATATATGAACCCCCTAGCTTCGTTCCTTCACAACACCCAAATGTCCCAGGAATACGACATCATCTTCGCTGGAGGTTAGTGGTTTATCCAAGTTGTCGCGGGTCGTTGTCAGATTCTCAAATGGCTACTCAACAGGCGGCACTTGCGCATGTGTAACGGCTGGGTGAGGCTCCAGCATCCTTGACTTGATAAGACTGACCGTTGTTTCCAGACGCTTGGCTGCTGCCGATCCCTCCCTCAAGATCCTTGTAATTCTCCCACCCTCCTTCCTTCTTCTTACCACTCACCCTCTGCATTCTCAGATCCTCGAAGCAGGGCCCCATATCCGTAACGTCCAAGATCACGTCCAGCCAGCTCGGTACTTTCGCAATTTGGCCGAACAAAAAGAAGTCTTCACGTTCCATGTGGGGAGGCCCAGTGAGGCTATCGCCGGTCGGTCTCCCGTTGTTCCGTCCGCTAAATGCGTGGGAGGAGGGTCGGGTGTTAACTGTAAAGTTTCATTGTCTAAATTGGCACTGATACTTACGTGATTTTTGGGAGCCAGTCCTTATGTATACACGAGCAGCTGCGTCTGACTTTGATGACTGGGAACGCTTGTACGGAAATCCCGGGTGGGGCTCAAGTGACCTGATTCCCTTGGCGAGGAAAGTATGCAAGTTTGGTTTTCGAGTTGGGGTTTTTAACGCTAATTTGATTGTCTCGAGGTGGAAAACTACCCGGGTGATACCTTGTCCGAAACTCACGGTACCGGTGGCCCTATCGACATTTCAACTGGAAATATCGCAGGTGATTTTGGAAATCAATACCTTGCTGTGGCGGCAAAGTATGATTCGGACCGTGGTTTCATTGATGATCCCAACGATTTCAAGTCCTGCAATGGGTATGGAGTGCGTGATATCACACATATCTGCGTTTGAGGGGTCGCTAATAGCCCACTATGTACAGCCCTGGCAAAAGTCAGTAATCCTTGACCCTCAATCGTGATCCATCACTGAAAATCAATATCAGGTTCATCAACCCAGCCTCTGGGAAACGGTCCGATACCGCACACCATTTTATCTATAACCAGGAACATAACCGGAACTTGGTCGTACTGGACAGGCAACGAGTTGTACGAGTCATTCTCGAGTAAGGAACCCATGCATTTGGCGTTGGTACAGCGGTGATGATGAGTTTTGGATCTTCAGCGAAGGACGCGCTGTTGGCGTGGAGTATGCCGACGAAGGCGTTGACATTCGAGAAGGAACGGTTCGGCAGGTGTTCGCGTCACGTCTTGTCGTGGTTTCTGCTGGGGCCTTTGGTTCGCCGTCCATCTTGGAACGGTAAACATTAAACAAACTTCGTCAGTCCGACAGACCCACTCATGCCGGTGCTAAATAGATCGGGAATCGGAGCTACTGAAATCTTGCACAAGAACGATATACCACAGGTTGTTGACCTCCCGGGAGTTGGGGAGAACTACAATGGTAGATTCGATTCGGAGAGGACTGGTAATACTTACTGATTTGCTGCAGATCATAATTGTCTCTTCGTTCCTTATTACGCGGAGAAAAGTGACTCCCTGGATGATATATTCCACGGTGACCCTGCGAGTATGTGCCCTATCGTTATCCCCGTTTTCTATCCTTCTAAAGAGATTTTCTAGCCGAAGTATATGCTGAACAATGGAACAAAGATGGAACGGGCTTGATGGCAGCCAAGTTGAGATTCTCCTTTTGCTTTGCTTCTGCCTGCTGAATTTGTTCCAGTGGCCTCGATGCCGGGGGCAAACTCAGGCCGAGTCAAAAGGATTTGGAGATCCTTGGACCGACATTCACCAAACGATGGAACGAGTTCTTTGTGAATGCTCCTGATAAACCCGTAGTGTGGGTTGGAACGTTATCTGCGTAGGTATTGTGGTGCCTCCGTATCCTCCGGAACTAATATTGTGAAAGTTACGTCCTCCTCGACCCCCCAAGGCAACCTGGGCGCAAGTTCTTCTCTATGGCTTACTATACGGTAAGCGACGCATTCAGCTTGTGGGAACTGTCCCTTGACAACTCGATTCGAAGGAATACCCCGTCTCCACAGGTCGAGTGCACATACAAGCTGGCCTCAACCCGTATGCCCCTCTCGACTTTGAAGCTGGGTACCTAGATAAGTGCGATATCCCTTCCATTTACTTGTCATGGTCGATGACACAGCCCCTTTGAAGACCTGCGGACCTGGCCACTTTGAGATGGGGATACAAACATGGTAGGGAACTCGCGCGACGCATGGAAGCCTATGGCGGCTGCTTCGGACCGGGACATCCTCGGTTCCCCGAAGGGAGCGAGGCGGCTATGGATGCTGAGGCACAAGGTCCAGTCGCGATATCGGCGCCAGATATCAAGTATACGGATGAAGACGACAAGGCGATTGACGCACACCATCGTCTAAACGGTAAGTTTGTTGTCTGTCTTCCGTTGATACTTGGGCCTGAGCGACAATCACGTTAGTTCAGACCACTTGGCACTCGGTAAGTCTCCAAAGACAGTAACAAACACCCGCCTCATGCATGACAGCTCGGGACATGTGCGATGAAGCCTCGGGATCAAAATGGAGTTGTCGATGCGCGCCTGAACGTCTATGGTATACAGAATCTCAAAGTTGCTGACATGAGCATCGCGCCATCAAATGTTAGTGCGAATACATATAATACGGCGCTAATCATCGGAGAGAAAGCTGCGGTAATCATAGCGGAGGATTTAGGAACTGAAGGCGTTTAATGATAACAGACGTATTGAATGGTGGCGCGCATTCGGGATCAAAGATTGACGTCACGCGTTTGTGGACATCGCGTCGATAATTGTTTCCCAGATACGGCCCTGTGGATAACCTAGGTTTCCCTCCCAATGATTGTTGAGAATACGTGGCTGCCAAGCAAAACGATGTAATGAGGACGGTGCCGGATTCGCATTCTCGTCTGGATGCTACGCTAGCGTGGTGGTCGGGTACTGTGTGAATGCACCCTACCCTCGTGACCTCATATGCGAGCTAGAAGCAGGACACGCCCATGCTGGTAGGACGAAGTTGGCTGCAGAGCGAGGCCAAATGGGGTGGACGTGGGAGGTAGGTGGTAGCATATGGAAATAGTGAGCTAGGCTTGGGATGAAATGTTGAGATGAGCGAGTGTGCTCGTAGTCGATGGCGACGATGAGCCAGATGGAGAAACAAAGTCTAGAGCGAGTTGGAAGCAACAGTCTGCAAGAAGCGTGAGTGTATCAAAGGTCAGGAAGTGCTCAAAGATTAGAACGGAGGCCGGACCGGTACTCCTCGGATCTCAGTAGAACGAGGTAGAGTGAAAGAGAGTGCTGAATGAAAATTGAGGTTGAATGAGATCGGCATAGATTGCACACGGGTGGTATCAACTGATGCTACAGTGGAATAAATAGCCTTAATCGGACCTAGGAAACGGTCAGCAAGGAGACGAGGGCAAGGAGCCATATGCATACTCATCAGACTCGTCGTCATCTCGGGAATCGCCTCCATTCCATCTGCGTTCCCAGAGTGCATTCGGAGGCGGCGGTAATGGCGTCGGGAGGCGGGAATTTGCATGATGAAGGCGGGCAAGAAGGGCCTCGCGCTCTGAGACGAGGGCATGAATATACTCGATAGCTGGATACGAGTCCGTCAGAGGCAAGCGAAGAGTAACGCAGATGACACACTCTTGCCCAAAACGACATTCTCACTCCGAGGACCTGCTCGTCCGTCGGCGCTCACCTCGCTGCCGCTTCCTCCCCGCCGCTTCCTCCCTGTCGGCTCCGTCGACGACGCTTCGCCTCACCTCTCGACTCGTTCGATATTGTTGCCTCCTCCTGTTTGATGGCCTCGCGCAGAGCAGGGACCGTCTGACACAGAGCCTCGTATCCGCGGCGAATGTTCGCCCGCCGCTTTTGCTCGCTCTGGATGTGGTTGGCCTTTTTCTGGGATGGACTGAGGAGAGTCGACTTTGATGCCGTCTGAGCCTGGGGCGGGGGTGTAGGTCTGAATCTTTTGGGGGGAGGTGGTGGTGGGTGGTTAAGTGAATGCTTTGAAGGAGAAGGGGGCGGCTCTAGAGCCATGAGATCACGTGTTGCCTTTGAGAGGGCATCCTTGCGTTGTGGCGGGATAAGCGCGTAAAAGTCGCCGGTGGGCGCATAGTGCTGCTCGTAGTCGTACATCAGCCTTCAATCTTTACTTTACTCGGCCCTTCTAGGTAGCCACTGATCACGTGTATACGTCATAGCCGCATTTGAATTTCAACCTCTTTACTAATGTCTACTGTGTCAGTCCCGATCGAACTGCTCTCCAAGATATTTGTCCTTGCCTACGATGGCGACGATATCACCAATGCTGGCTTCATCGACGTCTGCAGCTATTGGAGAGCAGTAGCCTTGGCAACCCCGAGCTCTGGAGTCATGTCACCGTACGCAACTCAGGGAAAGGCCTCTCCACCATCCTCTCGCGATCGCGCTCCCGCCCACTCACCATTCGCGCTACCCTTAAAGACGGTCCTTCCTTTGTCGCACGCCGTACAGTGCAATATGCGGGACCAGACAGCGTAGCCATGGGGCGTCTGCCACGAACGATCGCCACCTCTAACGCATCTCCATCCTTACACAAAATCCTTGAGATCCTCTTCTCCCACTCGTACCACTGGAGCGATGTCTTTCTCCAACTCTCGCCAAATCTTTTCCATTTCCTTGACGACCTCAAAGGTCCTTTGCCCATCCTCAAAAAATTGCATCTCGAGATGATCCAGACAGCGGATTACCTTGAAGACTTGCCCGAAGTGTCATCTAACGCTTTCGCCGTCGCCCCGCAATTGACCGGTCTCGTTATCGCCAATATCAGAGGTGGCGTACCATTTCCCATGAGCAATCTTCGCTCTGTTCATCTTCGAGAATTCGTTACCCTCGAAAAGATGTCTGATCTTCTCAAAGAAGCGCCATATCTGACTAAATTTGTCGCGAATCGTGACCGTCTTAGCAGTCACAATGGCCTCGGTGACGGACCTCCATCACACGCAGGCATACCCATTGTCCACACTTCTTTGCGCGAAATGGAGTTTCACCGTGTTCGCCAGGTCGGCGACCTCTTGCGTTCGTGTGTCCTTCCCAATCTCGAGTCGTTCATTTTCAACGATTTCTTCGAGTTTGAGGATTACCAAACTATCCGCTCCTTGTCTGACTGCTTTGCCGCTTGGTTGCCGCCACTCCGCAAACTCTCTATTCGCGGCATAATGCCAAACGAAGATATCATCCTTCTGCTCAGAGCAGTCCCTACCGTGCAAGAGCTTATCATTGCTCAGACTTTGTATGATGATTACGAGCATTTAGAGATGCGCTTTGGCGAACTCGTCGCCCGTAATCTTTGTGCGGAAGTCGGTCTCTTACCCCATCTCCACAGTCTCGACCTCTGTGCTACCACCTATCCTAGCGACGATGTTCATGATGAGTGGACTGGTAATGTCTTTGCAGACATGATTGCGTCCAGGTGGGCAAGCTCTTCACAGGCGGTGAAGCTAAAGCACGTACGCGTTGGGGGTTACGAGTTCGGTTTTGGTTCCTCTGTTGTCGAAAGATTCGAATCGTTCAAGCGTCAAGGCTTGGATATCAGTTGGGTCGATGAGGACCGTGTTCGTTCTATTGTTCGTACCGATATAATCGAAATCCCCAAACCGAGGTACATAGACATGCGATGATAATGTTATGATGGTATCCTTCCGTGTCCTGCTGTAAGGTGCTAAGATGTTGGGAATCTGTACATGTATCATATGGAATGTCTCTATACAAAATAAGAGGTTGGGGTTGTTACTTATAACACAAATGTTCTTTATCCAGTTGGGTCGCGACACGCGTAGGAATAAGTAGTTCTGTCTACTGATCGTTCATTGACAAAGTTGAGACAATTCAGAATAGATCTCTGTTGTGTTCTCTGTTGAAGACTTCAGCACTACGTGGCCCTAGGGCTTGGCAAGCCAGAATCCTCGCTACGAGAGAGGTTTTTCGCAGGGGCTGCATACAAGCTGGATGGAGAGGGTGGTCATCGCCGTCCAGAGGTACAGTTTTTGTCAAACGCGAAGAGTTTTCAGCGAGTGCCGGTGCCTAGACCAGTGACTGTCCTTCTGACCCTTGACATCACCATCACCGTCCATGTAGGATGTAGTAAGTAATAAGTATATAGCATACGACAATTAATATCTTCTTCATCTTTTACGTTGCGCGCATCGTGGGGCACGGTTCTTCTGTTGCCTCCGACCCTTCTCAGCAGATACTTCGGACACCGTCCTTTCCGTCACGCCCAGTAGACGCTGTTGATGTGAATGACTTGTGAATGACTCGTAATATTAATTTGTGGCGTTAAAAATAGTCCGTGCGCCACGCGGACTTATTTGTCCCTATTTTGATGGGCCGCTGACCCGGATCCCACGCCCTATTGTTGACACCGTTGTTGACCACGATCTCCTATATCGCCCATGATGTCCCTTCGCCCTTCGATGCCCTCTGGGCTTAATCCGCACCTCAAGGCAACTCGTGCGTTTCGCGATTTCTCTTTCGCACTTGTCTGACTATCCTATGCAGTGGATTCTGGCAACCTGCCACCCGTAAAGTACCAAATATTGAATTGTCAAGGGCAAGACATTCTCGTGTGTGCCTTCCTTTTGTGTGACTTGCATGACGCGCTAATGTCGGTCTGATTTTTCAGGTGGGGAGAATGAAGATAGAAACATCGACAGTACGTATTTGCCATCTATCTCATCGACCCTTGCTGACGATAAAGCGACGATAGCCGTCCGGGCATGCTTTCATCCTTCGGCGATATGACACAGGCGCGATTAGTTTGACCACCATGTTTCGCGCAGCATTCCCAACGGCCTCTGAGCAGGAAGAGAAGGAGGAGGTAGCGTGGGTGAAGGACAACTTTGACCTCACAGGCAACAATGGATCTTCCCGAGACACGTCAATTACTCGTCTGGCGGGTACTTGGGTTTCACCAGAGTTGGCTATGTCTCTCGCAGAAGCCTACTCATTAGGTGGTCTCATTAACGTTGTCGTCAGTGCTAGACCGGATCCCACAGCCAACTACAGGCGATCTGGCAAAGGCGCTGCCACTGCTCCTCGGGCCACTCCCGCCTCCCCGGCGGGATCATCTATTCCGTCGAAGGTCCCTCCATCTCCCGCTGCTGCTCCCAATCCAGCAAAACGCCGGAAAGAGTCATCACCGTCTCCAGCCAAATCTCTAGAGAAGCCGCCCGCCCTCAGACGATCTGCTCGTACCAAGAGTCCTGCGCCCCAAGTCTCAGTAGCTCCACTTAAGTCTCCGCCAGCGAAAACCCCCAGAAAGAGCACTCGACGAGAGCTCGTCGATACCCCGGGTGGATCAGAACAGACTGTGGTGGACGAAGAGGGAGACACGGTTGAAGATGTAATGGGATCGCAGCTTCATCAGCAGGATGTTGCTGAGCAGAAGGCCTTGATCGAGGGACTGAAGGCGGAACGGGAGGCCCTTAAGACGGAGCTGAAGACAGAAAATGATATGGATGTTGACGTCAAACCCGCGAGCAAGAGAGGACGGGAGGAGGAGGAGAAGTTGAAGTTTGAACCCAAAGAGCAAGAGACGGAGCCCCGGGTTATCGCTACTAACAGTAGGGTTGGTCGATGGCAGATGGAACCAAAGACCAAATCGGTGGCTTGGGGTGTGGCGGCTTTCTTGTTTGGCGCCGGTGCCGTGTGAGTGTCCTTTTCTCTGATTAACTTACAATGCCTGATCTCGCTGCTACAGGACTTTATTGCCCAATTTCTTCTGATGATTCATATACATATGTTTTGTCTTCCCTAATGTTGCTGTGTATCCCTCCTTCTCATGTTATCCGCCTTCCCCCATCGGTTCATAGTGTACCACTACATTGATATATACACCCCGCAATACTCGCGGGTCCATTTCTTCTGGTTTATTATATATCTGAATACAATTAAATTTTCCTTGTGTTGTATAAAGATTTGTAAACTTACGATAATAACGCCCATTCCTCCTGTCAGTGTGGCTGATCCAAGGCTTGGATTTAAGCCAGGTCCGGTCTGCAAACCAGCAGACCTTCCTCCGCATACAGCCCAGAAACGTACAAGGCGCCCGTTCTCGAGTCTCGCACTCCGGTAGTGGAAGACGAAAAGCCGACGCCGTTGCTCTGAAGTAAAGTTACAGCGTCCCAGTTCAGCGCTGCGGGGACCTTGCTGCCAGCAGAAATCGGTGCCATCACATCGTAATTGGCCGGTGGTTCGGTCAATTTGCTCTCGCGCGGTGTAATGGAAAGTACCCAGCTTGGGGCGTGCGGCACCGCGCTTTTGGCTAATTTGACTAAAGTCAGGAAATGGGGATGGCCGCCAACAATGAGAGAATCATTATCGTCAAAATCGATGTTATCCGGACAGAATGGAACAAGAACACTTTCTTGAAACACCAATTCATTTGTGGAGGCGTTTCTCGAATACATCATGATTTGACTCAGAGATGTGGATGCAATGGCCACTTGAGCACCGGACGCAGAGATTGCTACGCCATTTGGAAATGGTATGAAGGGGGCCGCAACTGCGTGGGTCTGGATCGGAACAGGGGATGTTACATCAGAATCCAGAGTGACATGGGCCACCCATCCGAGAGGTAATCCAAGAAAAGTCTCCATGATAGGTACGAAATGGCCGATCACAGGCCATCTCCGAGTGATGAGATGGTCATTTGAAACATAGAAGGAGTTTGGAGATGTCAGAGCGAGAGCATTGGGAGAAACAAGGTAAGGAGCTGAAATTGTGCGAACGTGGGTTGCGACGGTTGGGGAGGAGGGCGATATGACGAACTGCTCGATAAAAGTTTGCGGACCGGCATGGTTCACAATGAAGAGGTTGGAGGAATTGCCGGCATATGACGGCCAAATCTTGGCACCCAAAGGATGGAAGTCATGGCCTTCGGGATAGTTCTCCAACGTGACACGCTGGGGCTTGGTGGGTACAGAAGCAGCCTTCCCGAAACCAAAAAGAGAGCTTGGCTTTTCCGTGGCGACGTTTTCGCTGTTGGGCGAGTAGAGCCAGAGAGAGCCGTGAGGCTCGGGCTTGTGTAATGGGCCCATCACCTGGGAACGGGGTCAGCCGGTCATTAAGTGCCACGGTGGCAAAGAGGTCGTCGAGCTCACGGTGTTCCACTGCTTTCGGCCCGAGTCACAAGTGAAAAGGACCTTTCTTTCTTCTAGCTTGGCTTCGTCGTCATGAAGATCCCAGAAAGTTACGTCCTCACAGAATTTGAGAGCGTCATTCCCGGACTCGTCTTTGAGAGTTTCGCATTGGCTGCTAAAGTTGCCGCCATGGATGTATCCATCGGGGAAGGGGGCCAAAGTGAGAATAGAATTCCGGAGAGTATACTGGCTCCGCCAGACATAAAGGCTCTGTTGGAGGTTATATCAGTTCGAGAAGGGGATTCCAAAGAACTGGATGTACGGTCAAGAGGACGAATATGGCAAGTTTACTTCGGGATGGCATCGAGGCGAGGCGAGGCACTGGGATAAAGTATTCGCGATATGTTTCGAGGGAATGTCCTGATATTCCTGGGGTCAAATGGGAGAGATTGGAATGCGGCCATCGGTCCAAGGAGTGGATCAGACCTTACTTGATGGCCGGCAGCTACTTTCAACCCTTTTTCAACCGCGATCACGTTCAAAATTGTATGTACATCATTCTTTTCATCAAACTGAATTCCCTCATCATGCTCACCTTGATGTGTTTTGACACAGCTGTCAGAGGGCACAAGGTTCCCCAGCGTGCTACTCGGACTTTGCCTATTTGTGCTTGATCTCCAATTTGCCAATCCTAGCTCTGATTTCGAGATCCGAACACGATACTCTTAAGACCAAAGTTTACTCCGGAGTGAACTCTGTTTCCTTCCTATACCTCCCCAGCATGGAGGCCATCGATATTAACGATACCTTTGGTGTGTTTAAATAACGCGATGATGCTCATTCGCGCTCATAATTCACGTAGGTGCAATGCTTGTTGGAGCGTTGGTCACAATGGTCACCTACGGAATTACAACGCTACAGGCTTGTTTCTACTCAGATATTATGATGTGTTGCTGACAAGTTATTGCAGGCGTATTTCTACTTCATGACCTACCCACAAGACAGTCCCGGGATAAAATCTTTTGTTCGTCGGCTACGTCCATAACTCGTGTCCATCATTATAACGTGTTTTGCGCTTCTAGGTGGGGTTAATATGGTACGCTCGTATGCCAACGCTTTTGTTAATGAGCTTATGTTGCTCGCTACAGGACATTGGACACAGTCCACGTCGTATTCAGTGAGCACGGATAACATTCATTCCACACCTTTCTCAATTTTGGCAGTGTGCCATGCAATCCACTGGTATCTAGTCAGTGTGCGGATCTTCATGGCGACCGTTACGCTTACCTCTATTTTAAGATCGCCGGATTCGGAAATCCCGCCCATTTAGTGGAAGGAACATGGTCAGTCTACCGCCCTCGCCTCAATGTCTAGCATTTCTGATGATAATCAAGGTCACTCTTCGTGAGTATTGCTCGAAAGTTGGCGGTATTTGTGACCCAAATTTGACACATCTCGGAAGTCCTCGATCATGATCAATGTAAGCTACCGTACGAGTTGAGAGTAGTTTGCATTCACTCATTTTTCTCAGGTGATAATAGCATTGTTGGTGCAATGGTCCGTTCTTCATTCATCCCTTCTGCTCTCCGGATTGTGACCTCTGCAACTTAGCTTCTTCGCTCTACGAATACACGGATGTACGCCCTGAGTCCTTTCAACTTTCCTGCCAGTTTTTCACCGTGGTATCTCAGTATGTCCCAAACCGTACAAGTGGTGGATGACTTCCGTTATCGTTCGTCCCGTCCCGTCCCTACTTGAGGCTAATTTCGGAACTGACATCCGTTCAGGGCTCGATGGTCTTCGCCCATTTCTGTGAGTCTCGCTTTGCTTTCATATTTCCAATCCTGAGCGATCTCCCCAGGTTTTGGCCTAGGTGAAATTACCGGTGTCTCAGATTATCCCTCGGCTAACAACCACTCAATTTGGCAGAAACTGTCGGTCAATTGTATGTGTACCTCTTTTTCGCAAAATAATCCTGTCTTTACCTCCTTTTAGTTTCGTCAAGAAGGAATTTAGCAGGCTCAACGAAGTGAATGTGAGCTTTCTTCTCCTGACGGAATTCATCTACTTAAAGAAAACTGTCAGTTTGTTGCCGTGTTACCATTTGGCATTACTGCTATTCTTTCCGATATTCTAATTGCTGTCGGCCTATGCCTTCTGCTCGAGCGGAGCCGAACGGATTTCGCAAACACAAACTATCTAATTACGACTCTCATTGGATACGCGATCACGCGTTGCTTACTGACATCGTAAGCTGCAATAACATTATAGCACTTGAAATTTTAATTCATAGATGCTTAGTCTTATGGCTGTTGTTGAAGTCATCATCGTGCGTTCATGTCATTTTAAACCGTGTCCCCCATCATGGCTCATCCTTCTCAGTTCGTTACCAAGCCTACCTCATTCTACTCCTTCGCTATTGACTTTGTTATCGGGAAACGTACGCCGTCCCCCAATCACCCCTCAACTGACATTTCTCATTTGATTATCCTAGTATGGTCGAACTCACTGCTAGCGTCGCTGAATTCGCGAAGATCTTTGCGGGATACCTTCAACAGAAAGGATAGTGGCACTATGTCCACGGGTTTCCGTGTAGCATCGCCAGAGCTGAGCACAACAGGCGCTGAACCTGGCCAACTCAATCTCGTGCGAGTAAGCAGTAATTCATATACATGGTTTGCTTCGGTTTCCTCATTATTTTCCTCAGATACCGAGACAAGGTGAAAGCAAAAGTTCTGATGAAGAGATTGGTTCATGCACCGTAAGCCCGTAGCGCATATAGCCTACTCAAAGGAATATCTAATGTCTTTGAACAGAAAATTAGCACGCAAGCAAGCCGACAGTCATCTGAACTTCGGTTTAGCGCGGTTGACACTCAAAGGACACAGTGACGATTATACCCATCTTGGCTGCGCGCTGGCGCGCCGGGAGATACCACAACTTGTGACGAATCCTTCTTTGTCAAGTTGGTACTGGGCAAAGAATATGATATGTATTTCCAAAATGTAGCAGCACCACTTATATTTTTTTCCATAAATTATTCCTCACCTTCGCTTACGAGTATTTTATGTCAGAACGACGATTGCCCATTACGAACGGAATGGTTCATGCCGAGAATTGCCGGAACAGCACATGATTTAAATGACGTACACGCACGAATAAACAAACTTTCGACAATGCACCACCACCAGAAGTTAGAACTCGGAAAGCTATATGGCGGGACTTCGGGACAATGGTATCCCCAGCGTCTGCGATTCGAACTTATGTTACTGTTTGTTGACTCTGTTAACATAACCTTGCTTTCTTTTCTTACAGTCCTCTTGTAGATCGATCCATTGTAATTTGTCACTTGTGGTATATACAGCAACAGGCTGAGAAGCATTAATAGGGAATAATCACGAAGAATGTCCAGAGGGTATCCAAAGGTAGGTACACTAAAGACTCTGTACACCACCGTCGAGCTAGCAAAGGAGGTCCTTGAAGAATAATAGGGCCTTGAAGAACGACCGTGTTTCCGCGGCCGGAAGCGATATGGCAATATTGATATTAGTATCAGCATTGACATTGACATTGGCAGCGGCGGTGGTGTTGGTGGTGTTGGTATCGACACATGGTCCCAACAAGGGACTATCACTGCTATGGGTTAGTACAAAGCACCCCGACAGTATGGGAACTTGGTGACACTCACCTCTCCGAAGGAATGCCGATACACAGCGTGCCAGAGCGGATTGTCTGTGCCAACACATACGGCGGGACATTGCACATGCCAACCTTGCCTACAATGCTGCGTAGATTATCTGTCCGGTTCACAAGCATGGAGGTCACTCCGCTGCCGTGGATCGCGAGCGCAATCAAGGCGTTGGGTTTATCCGATACGAGGACCTTCACCATCACCCCGTTATTCAGATCCAATAAGGACCCATTCGCTCGTTGCTCCTCTTTCTCCCTGCGCGGATTCCAGTTCGGGATGAGCTGGCGGTCCCCCCATTCAATAAGCTCCGCGAGCTTTGGGTCCTGCACGCCAAGGCGATGCTGAGGTTCGCATCTCCAGAGGCTGTCATCGAGGAATATCCACCCATCACGCTGCAGGTATATCGTTCCAATCGCCATTTCGAACATGACGAATACGCTGGAGCTGACCCAAATAATCGCGATGAAAGCCTTCCACTTGCCTCGGCTGACCAGACCGATTGCAACCAGCCATATCAAGAGGAGGAGAATCTTAGACAGCCATCTAAACCCACGCATGTCCTTATTGGTGTACAACCCAAATGGATCCCTTTCCAAGGAATTTCGCAACCCTACCGTCTGACTTCCAATCACACAGAGGGGAGTCATGATCCCCTTACCGTCTGTCGCTCCTACTGGAAACGCGTGGACAATTGGCTCCAACCTTTCGTTTCCTATTACAGGTCGGATGGGAGGGCCCAACCAGCCGCCTTTTCCCAAGCTGCACACCGCCGCCAAGCTCGCTGCATTGTAAAATCCTTGGTTTAGCTCCAGCAACCAGGCGAGATCTGTCTACCCGTTTTCTCCTTTCAGATCCTCGAGCCGCCCCCGGCGAGGTAGCAACCCATTCAACGCCTTCCCGAGGAACTTGTGCTCCTCAAATCCCTTCCCAGCAAGGTCCCGAGTGATAGCTTCAACCACGAGCGCATGAATAGCGTTCTGCCAGGAAACCGAACCGGAATTGGTGGAGTGCTGCATGATAGCATACAGATGCCAACGGTTGTCATGTGCAGCCTTCGTTTGCATATGCTCGCGAAAGGCTCGAGCAGACTCCCGGTATGCGCAAGTCTTTAGTGGAAGCGAGGGGTCCTGCTGTCGCTGCCTGGTGAGGCGGATGACTGCCGAGGCGTGGAGAATTTCGCCGATAGTGAAGAGGCGTGTGCCCCAGATGCAGGTAGTCGAGGTATGGTCGCAATTCTCCTCATGGCAGAAGACGGCAACTTGGGATGCGTTGCGAAAGATATCGGCAAGACGTCCGAGCTCTTGGGATCTTTCTGGGCTATCCTCAGGCTGTCTAATGTCGGACAAGCAGAATTCGTCCAGCCATATGTATTCGTTACGGTCCCCGCGTCGCGAGTCGCGGAGCAATACTCGATGAGGAGTCTTTCAGCGATGCGTTTTCGTTCCCTCAATGAGAACCGACGCTCCTCTGTTGGCGGAGCCTCCACGGACAACCCAGCTTCCTGAAATAACATGTACGCGCTATCCATGGGATAGCTGAACGCGGTGTATCCCTGGTTTCTGGCCTCCTCCGACCAGACAACCTGCTGTGACTGTATAATGGCACCATCTACAATCTGGACGCTCAGCAGCCACATTGGAGTAGAACCGGTGGGCGCGTAAGCCCCCACACCTCCACCTGGAGCGGTGGTCAAGACCGCGTCAGGTGTGGATGCCGGCTCGAACGCCCAAGATGCCTTAGCAAAGTTCGAGATATGCCGATAGAGCTTGTGGGGTATCAACACATAAAGGGGAGCCATAATGAGCTTGATCAGGACACGGAGGATTTGGGCAAGAAGATGGAAGGTGTCGGTGCTCATGCGAAAAATCACGCATGGGGCTTTGACATTAGGGTCCTCAATGAAAAGGCGTCTCAGTCGGACGTGGGGGAGGCCCAGTGAAAAGGAGGTGGACAGAGCAGCACTTGCCATACTGATATGGATATGGTCTGCTTTCGTTGGGGTATTCAGATGTCTACGGTGTGCGTTTTACAGTGCTCTTTTACGCCCGGCTTTTGATGAAGAAGATTAATTGCAGTAACCTTTCCCAGCGCTATTTTGTCAAATCAGAAGCCAATGGCCGTTTTCTAAAGTACCTTGTTCGAAATTCGAAGCTGGTCTGATCCCTAATACCAAGTTTTCACATGCTAGGATCTACGGAATGCATTTCCGTCTGTTGGGCGGCTGTGGTTTGTTGGTGGTCAGTTCTTTTGATTGTAGAATTGTATGTGTCAAGCAAAACTATCCCACTCTTCCGCACATGCTCACTCCGAATTGTATTAGTTGAAGAACTTTTCTCTTACAGGGACTTCTTCACCGCAATACTCCTTGTTTCCCCAGAAACTACTAGATGCTTGTCACGCAGATGTCGATGATCATCTAACCTACACAATAAACCATGACGGGATTCGCACGTCGCAATGCTTCTAGATGTTAATCGCCACATGCTTTCATTATTTTCTTGCAGACCAACTATCTTCCCGCCGCAAAATCAGATCGTACTCATTTAGTTTGCATTCAGTCGAATGTACAATCCCTTAACCAACAGAATTCTATTCCAGCGCTGGTTCATCCAGCGAATAGGTCTATGATGGTCTTGTTCATGTAAGATGGATGTTGATTGAGAGCGCACTCCCAACGCACTCGGCGCAGCGAGTAGCCTAATGTGTGAGATCCCAGTCCCACGCGGTATGCCAAACAACTATGATTTCCGTATCCTATCGCCCTGGGACTCTGAAATATTAGTTCTATGCGTATAAGGAATGTTTGCGTGGCTTTTAATGGGTGAAAATGAGTGTGTTCTTTCTGTTTCTTTGCTGGCCAGTGGCAGATATGGTACTCTTCGGATTTTACCGAAGGTACTGCCGCGCTGGCAGAATGTTTATGTGGGTACCAAGTGGGTACTAGTACTCACGGTCTATATTAAAAATCAGCAAGTGCTCAGTTCTTTACATAGAGTGCCTGTAACAAATCAGCGAACTCCGATGACATATCTGCCGATCCAAACCTTTCAAGTCCCTGCCATCACCGTCTTGGCAGGGCATCCGGACGATCCCAATTGGATCAAATGCACCATAACATCTCGACCGTCTCGAAGGTTCTTCAGCAATAGTAGCAAATTTGGAAAGTTCTAGCGCCGTTGTTGTAGAATGCCAGTAGTACTCGGATGGGTCGGCTCGAGATACCGTCTTGATGTGCTTTCCCATGCATGCACCAGTAAGTAGCCATTTATTAGCATTTCCAGGCTGATAAACGTATCGTACCTGGAACAAGCAAAAATTTTCGGTGCCGGTATTAATAACATTCTCGCGACTGACAATTTCACAAATGTTGCTTATGAGCAGACTCTCAATGCATTGTGACTAGTAGCGCTGGGGTTGGGAAGATTAGTATAATTTTATGCGTAAGGTATCGTTACAATATACAATGAAGCACTACTGGAATGTGTCTAGTATACAATTGCTGTCTAAAGAAATGCCCGCGAGCCTTGATGTTATCGCAACAAATCAGATCTCGAAATTTGGACCGTCCGAGCCGCATCCCTCAGTACTCTTCTGGATGAGGAACGAGATGGTACCTCCAGGAACCCCGCCTAGTATGCCATTCGCCCCAACTGTATCCAACTGGGCTATCAGACGTTGTGTCCGTGGCTGCGAGTCCTTCGTCAACTTGGGTTCAGGAGCATCATTTCTCGGAGGATGTCGTCTTGGGTATCTTTGTGGTGATCGCCGCCCATACAGTTAATGTCCTTCCATTCACCAAGGGCCGGAAAACCCTCTTTCTTCTTCTGTGCGTACCACGGAAAGGAAGAAGTGTAAGGCTACGCAAAAATATTGAGGAGTATAACGTACGGCTTTTTCCATCTTATTCAACTTGCTTACGCTGACCTGGGATGTTACCACGAAGCCTTTATGCGACTCACGGAATCATCGTCGCCCGATCCTGGACTGAGTTCGGGTTGAGAAGACGAGGATACGGGCTGAACGTCGCAAGGACATTCGAGAAGTTCGTGGGTGTTGCAGAGTGTGTCTGGGTGGATCCGGAAGATGCCACGAAGCTGGAAAACATTTCAATTCAAGTTGTTGAAACCGAAAGAGATCACAAACATCTTTTCGAGTAAACGAGTCGCTCTTAGAGGAACCGGAGGCCTGTCAAGTCAAATTGAGACGACCAAAGCTGACACCGATACAATGAGGACACATACTGATCCCATGAGAGCTGGGGAAGGATTAATGAGAATTTGTTATGAGAGCAATACATGTCGCTTACAGTTACCCAAGCCTAGTTTCGTAACTTGGCACTGGTATATCTTTTCTGAACATGATCTAAATGCTAAGATTCAAACGCGGGGGGGATTTCTCACCGTCAATAGTACCTGCTGTCAAGAATCTGTATATGTAGACAGGTCTCTTCTGGCCGTCCCTGTGGAAGTTGTTAAATACCAAAAAAGCCTGAAAGGAAAGCATGTACCGGTGACATCTTGCCATTGACTGCAAGTCATGGCTTGGTGCCCATTAATTAGTACGACTGATGCACGAGGTGACTAGTGTGCAACTAACCTTGGATTCCAGTCTGAGTCAATCAAACATAGTCTGGACCCGCCTTGAAAAGAAAATTAGTATGACATTTAGGCGGTGAGAGAGGGAGTTCACCAATAAGATTGATCCCGACACCTCCTGCCTTCGAACTCAGTAAGAAAATGACTGAAAACCAATTACTAGGCCATGTTTTTCTTGGAATGCAAGTATGAACATTATACACACAGCTGCTAGTCTGACTTGTCTTGTTGAATGTGTTAATATATTCTTGACGTTTAGCTGTCAGTGTTTGCCTTTACGCATGGTTAGATAAGATGTAGATGAAATGGTCAACCCTTACCCATCTAAGTAGTCGATAGTAGCTATAGTGCATCTTCTTGCAGTATGCTTCGAGAATGTTGAGAGTGAACGTGTAGTGAGAAACTAGAACACTTTTCTCCTCTGTCGTCTACTGTATAATTTCGACCAAGTGTTCAGTAACGGGTAACGCTCCCAAAAAACAGTTGGTACCAAAATTTTTCTTTCGATTTTTCCGATTTCTTTTGTATTTTTTTTGACCAAAAATTTCCAAATTTATGAACACTTGGTCGAAATTATACAGTAATGGGGTATCCCGAAGCTGGGACTTACGTCTTCGGTCCGATGAACGGCCGAACTCAACAGATGTAAACAAAATTTACGTCGGCTAACGGAAGTCTGAACGCATGCCCTGTAATGCACACTCCATCTGAGCGACCCTCTATACCATGTCGTTCGTGACATCCCGGTTCATTTTCGTATTCTTTCTGGTCTTGAACGCGGTTCTTCTATCACGGAGCCGCTACGGCCAAGTTTCAGATGTGTCACTGCTTCACGGGGAGAATAGTCTGGTCAAGCGGATTTCGTTGGAATTGAGGAATCTAGCGGTCTCAACAGAGGAACCACCTACGGACGAGGTGATTTCCTTGTCCTATTCGCGATGTTGATGTATAACGCTGTCCTCAGTGTCGTCCAATTGCCTTTCCTTCTAGCCTTCAGTGCGCCCATGTCGAGACCCAATGTCCAAGCCCCGGAACATTCCTTTCCATCAACTATCTTCGAGACTACTTTTGCACCAAGCCACAATTACGATCACTCGCTTTCGTAGGCCTCATTGTCTGGCTTATCTTTCTCTTCTCGACTCTTGGCATCAGTGCCTCAGATTTCTTCACGCCAAACCTTGCTACGATCGCGCAGCTGCTGGGACTTGACGAGAACGTCGCCGGCGTGACGTTTTTGGCATTTGGGAATGGCAGTCCGGATGTCTTCTCCACGTTTTCGGCAATGCGAGCCAACTCCGGAAGTCTCGCCATCGGGGAGTTGCTAGGAGCCGCGTCCTTCATCGTCTCGTGTGTCGTGGGGTCTATGTGTATCATCAAGCCGTTTGAGGTAAACCGGAGCCATTTCTTACGTGATGTGGGATTCTTTACTGTCGCGGTCAGCCTTCTCTTGGTTATCTTGTGGGATGGTCACATCCGGCCATGGGAGGCAGCAATCATGATTGTTCTGTATCTCATCTACGTCACCTATGTCGTCGTCGGAACCTGGTGGGGGAGAAGGCGTAGGATGCGAAGACTGAACGAAAGTTTGGCACGCTCAGAGTACGCAGACGATGCGACATTGCAGCAAGAGCCCTACAGGGACGACCGTAAGTTTTGTAAACCCTTTGTTGCACCCCCAATAAAGTTCAAATCCTGTAGCCTCTTCACCGCCACCAAGGCTAACAGTTCCGCAACCGCCGTCTCAGCGTGTTCGCGCTATATCTGCTCCAGGCCCTCTGCGACTACAAACCGACCTTCCTGCAAGGCCCCATTCCCGCTCGCCATCGCCATCCTCCTCATATAGTCATATGCCGTCATTCTCCTTAGTCGGGGCTCTCGAGTTTCGTCAAGTGGTGACGTCGCTTCGCCACGAGGCGGCTAGTTCGTCCTTGAACATGTTTGAAAGTCAGACGCCATATGCCGGAGGCCATTACCATTCCCACTCTCGGTCGCGACCTCGCACACCCAATAGAGAGATTGATCCATGGGATACAACGCTAGGGCTACCTCTGAACGAACGTCCGCCTCAGCTTCTTGTGACACCAGCTACCTCAAATGAAGCTGAGGAGATTCATGAAAATGGCCGTTATTTGGACGACGTCTCTCCTTCGACAATGACGGCATCGCTCCCATCCATCGCACGAACAGTATCCGACACTGAGACGGACTCGCAAACGTATGTCTCGTCTCCACCAACTGGCATGCTTCATATCCTAGGAGAGATATATCACACCCTATTTCCATCCCTGCATCGTTTCCGCAGTCAGAGTGTGCTCGGAAAAGTAGCGTCTGTTTTTGCAGCTCCCGCCGTCATGATGCTGACATTGACGTTGCCTGTCGTCGTAACGCCTTATGGTCATTCACATCATTCCCTGGAAAAGACGTTGGGAAGTGATGCTGATCTAATTGACTTTGAGGAAGAAGGTATTGAGCGAGTGTTGATTGCCGAGGAGGAAGTACAAGAAGATATGCATGGCGTCACGTTCAATAAGTGGCTCACAGCTGCTCAGTGTGTCCTTGGTCCCTTGTTCTGTGTCGGCGTGCTTTTCAGTACATTTCTTCCGCTTGTTACCTGTTGCATCATCTGATTAGTTTTGTAGGTGGAACTTCCCAGCTTCTATGGCTGTTACTCGCTGCAGGTATCACTGGCTTCGCAGCGGCCATCTTAGTAGCTGTTTTCGCGGAAAAGGGAGAGCACCCAACGTTCCGGATGACACGCTGTTCTATGGGCTTCTTTGTTGCTGTAGTGTGGATAATGGCCATCGCCGATGAAGTTGTCAACGTCCTACAGGTAAGAGAATCATTCATCGCCTATTGCTGTCCATCTACATACCGATTCCCGTAGACTTTTGGCTTTATCTTTGGACTATCAGATGCCATCATCGGACTGACCATTTTTGCTGTTGGCAATTCACTGGCTGATCTGGTGGCCAATATGAGTGTAGCTGTGAGTGTTCGCTACCCGCGTCCCTTCCGAAAAATGATATATATTCATTGCCTAGGTCTTTGCTCCCATCATGGGCTTCTCGGCATGTTTTGGTGGACCGATGTTGAACATCCTCCTTGGCGTAGGCATCTCCGGGATGTACATAACGTCCTATACGTCGGAACCCTACGAGCTATACTTTGGAACAACGCTCTTTGTATGTACGATAGGGCTGATAACGTTGTTGGTGACAACGCTCATCGTAGTGCCGTATAACGGCTATTTCCTGTCTCGGCCGTGGGGCATATTTCTGATACTCTTTTACATGGCTATCATGGTTATCAACGTTGTTGTTGAGCTAAAAGGGTGAATCTAGGGTTGTTCTATCTACGTGCATCATATGTACATTATCAGGATCTTTCACGTACTTATTTAATTATATACACAGCTTTATAACAGCATTGCATCGCATCGATATCAGCGATGCACTGCCTCCGACTTGATATAAACAGCCATCTTACTTTGAACAGCATCGTACTACCTGGTTCATCCTCGCTGATACCTAGTACAGTATGTCGCCAGATCATCGTCGCAAGAGCATCGATTCATCAGATTCCAGCTCCAGCTCCAGCTCCGACTCTGATTCTTCGCACAAGAAGTACGGGAAGGTGAAGAAGGATAAAAAGGACAAAAAGGACAAGAAGAGCAAGAAGGACAAGATGGATCATATCGGTGCTCCAGGATTCCCCCAGATGACGCCCCCGATGCCTCAGCCCCATTTTGACCAGCAGCGCGCGGCGGCGCCCATCCAGCAGGCACCCAGCTCTGGCTTCCGTATTCCACTGCACTCGTCCTCTGCCTTCCCGCAGCGGGATCTCGCTGGCCCGCCCCCATGCCAAGATCTCGACGGATCCCCGGTTTACATCGGTTCTGCCATCTTCGACAAATCTGTCCATCCGTGCAAGATCGGACCCCATCTTCATGTCCCTTGCTCGGTCGCCTATGGCGGCGGCGAGGTGGGCCACAAGGGGCGTTACGATCTCCTCCCGTTCACCCCCGATACCATGGAATTCGTACGCACGTCTCAAGGACGTGTCCCGGCTGGCAGGAGGCCGGTGGAGGGTGGCTACGAGGAGGACGGGACGCCGTTGTACCATGCGGTGGGCATGGTCAACGGGATTAGAGTACCAGGAAAGACGGGCGCTCACTTGTAGGTGTCTCGATTTTTTGGATGTGTACTAGCTGGCTAAATTCTTGTCTAGGGGCGGATGCAACGTGTCCTTTGGCGGAGGCGAGCATGTTGTTAGAGACAACTATGAAATCTTGTGCGTATAAGTCCCTCTTTACATTGAATATTCTCTAACTGTATCGGTAGGTGCTGGAAGTAATGGTAGAAGTGTATGAATGAGTAGTTCGTAGCGTGTAACTGTGTAACAATGGATTTATCTGAATGTAAAATCGCTTCGTACGCAAGACCAGGGTAAAACCGGATCCGGACGGAGTCCCTTCCTTCGTCACTCTCATGCCTGAAATTATCAAGAGACAAGCTGGCCACGCATATACATGTAAGTATCACCAATACTTGCCAATTGACTTCTTGTCGACTCCACTTTCGCAGTGACCAGCGGTTTTCCACAGGAACTCATAGAGCGAATCATTGACAATCTCGAAGACGATCTCGTTACATTACTTAACTGCTCCCTCGTTTGCAAGTCTTGGGTAGTTCGCAGTCGTTTCTACATCTTCCGAGTACTCAATGTCGACATCAAACTGGGGAACAATGCTCGGCCCGCCGGGGCACAGAGTTTCCGGGATGACGATAATATCCGGGACCTTGCCCGCATTTTGTCCAGACGATGCACGCGTCTTCACGATTGTTTTACGAACGGCTCCTACGTTCCACAACTCATTCGTTCCCTCCGTCTCAGTCTTGACATGGACTTTGCCCGTTTCCAACAAGCTCCGCCGTTGTCACAGATACTTTCAGAACCTCAACGTGTTCAGCACCTTCAACTTGACGTGCGATATCTCCGCGAGATTTCTCCCACCGTTAAGGCTGCAATTCATGGCTTGCTTCAATCGCAGTCGCTCACTCGACTGGATATCAGCATTTCTCCCTCAGATGATTATTACGGTCTCATTCCCCTCTTGAGCTGGACTTCGAGCTCCGTAATAGAGCTGAGGCTCACCAGCATAGGCACGTTTGGCCCGCGAATGCGACTACCACATATCTTCAACCCTGACATGGGTGCACGAAAAGCAGCCATCCACACCTTATATCTAGATTTATCTAACCCCCGAACGTTGGATGTTATCTGCCCTTGGCTTACGCATTCGCAGTCACCCTTCGACTTTTCCTCTCTTCGTCAGTTACACGTTTGGGCCCACAATTTTGACTACCAAACGGCCATGGCGCCTCTTCTCCGCGCTGCCACCTCGTTGGAACATTTAGAAGTGAACGTTTTGAATCATGACATATCCTATTGTACGTCTCTCATTCAAGCGCTTGAACCTCCAGTTCAATGATATCATAGCTTTTTTTACTGCTCCCAATGAGACGCATCTCTTACCACACCTTCGGTTCCTCAAATTCTCTACTCGAAGTGGCGACACACATTTCACTCCCGTTAGCCATATTGACAATATGCTCTCCCGCATAGTATCTCCCATGCTAGAAGAGGTTCAGATTGACGTCAGTGTGAGGGGCCCTTTCAAGGTCTACCCCACCGTCATAGAGCTTTTCTGCACCGCAACGAGGTGGACCCAGGTCGATGCATGGCTTGCCGGTCCTGTGCATCAGAATCTCCGCAAGGCCGAGATTCATATTGACTTTGACCAGGATGTTGGATCAACATGGCCCAGCATGGACCAGAGAAGGGCAGCGATAACAGCTCATTTCCCCCTTGCTGAAGCATCTGACATATTCAATCTTATTCTAACGAATAGCGTCTACGATCGGGCTCTCATGTGCAGGAGTGTATTCCCATAGACTGAACGATAGCATCCGCGTACTTTTTCATAGATGACGATAAAACATGTATCCTCGCACACAATGCTGAAGCGGCCCTGTTTCAATGTTTGATTGCCCCATGTCCAGGGGATGATGAAGATCGAGGTATCCCTGCTTATCTCTTCTAAAGTCATCCTTGATTGTTCGAGGGTGGGGTAAAGGTGGGTAATGTGCATGCAGCGATAAGAAAAACCGGAGAACACTACGCCCGAGTACCTGAGCACCAATGAGAAATGAGCTTCGAAGTCTTTCACGAGGTGAACGACTCCACGGCTTCACTGATATCCGTCTCGGAGCTACACTTGCAGCGGAACAAGTTCTATACCTGTTCTTGTTTTTGTTGGATCCTCAAACATAGCCAACGCGTAATGCGCTTCTATCTTCTAGTCTATTGATCAGTGATCGATCAAGAACGGTGACTTCACCCTCGAGGATGTAATGATTCTGAAAGTTTTGATGATTGGCCTTGATTGTGAACGGGTTAAAGTACAACAGGGTCGTGCCTGCTACCTGGTCCCCTGTTAAGCGTTGGGCTTATACAGGGAGGGGGGGCCAGACGTGCTGCCCGACGTCCTTTCGACTCGGGCGTGAGATACATCTAGAGCAAAGGGTCCGATTGAATGAGAGTCTCGAGGGCTTCGCCATTGGGGGCCGGGATGTTAGGGTGAGAGACCTCTATTCTCGATATCAGCACTTGAAGCAATGAAAATTGAAGAAAAGGCCCGGCCTTTCCGGTTCGAAGTGTAAGAGCTCAAGTTCTCCGATATGTCGACTTGGTTCTTCCATCTTGGGGGATACAGGTCAGAAGAGACATCCTCCTCCTGGCCAGGGTCGCTGCCTACACGATGCCAAGGAAAGACGGCCGTCATAGAACATCTCGTCACCTATCTGGTGACTTCTTGAGCGCCTCGACTAGATCAATCTCCGAGGTCCGCGTTCGATTGAATGAATTCTAACAGATATCGTTGCTGATGCGATGGTTGTAAAAGGTGTACATATATAATGTTGACATCATTAGATTATTGTCAATATACTTGTGCCTACGGCGGCAGTAGTAATGAATAGATAGATGTCAGCAGGCGCTTCAAGTTGTTCACTAGAAGACTTCCTTACCTAGATACCCTCGAAGCCGCGCTGCAAAGGCCTGCCGCGATAGGTTAGATCATCTGCTCTGCTTGATGGAAAGAATAATATTGCTTTACCATACATGATACCCGGTGGTTCCATGACAGCATATATGTATTGAAGGACTAAGGCGGGCCCCGTACCTACCGTGCAGTTCGTACGACTCTGGTGAAATTCACTTTTAAAGTGTGCTATTCGCCTTCAGATGGACCGGTTCAATCGCTCGTCGCGGCTATTCTCTTCAGCGTTCCTATGTTCCTGAAGGAAGCGAGGATCGTTGGAAGAAATGTTGATCGAAGAACTTAGTGAATTGTATAGGCAGGGTCAGACTCTAAGCCGGAAGATAAGCACGCAAAGGGAAATCAAGGTTCAAAGTTACATACATTTGTGCTTCGCAATGTATATCATAATTTGAATCTAAGACCCGGTAGGGAAAATTATATGAAAGAAATGACGAAACAATTCACCGATTGTAGTTTTTTTAACAAGACACACGGTAGCGCCTAGGACTTGCGGCCATGCCGCCAGGAATGATCCATGAAGGTCAAGTGGCGCTTAGATGTATGTGTAGATTGCAAGGTCTGGACTCTGAAATAGCTGCCAGCAGGATGGTACTACTCACACGTTGGTGACGACCTGGCTCCATGCTCTGAGCAGATCAGGTCGTAAGTAGGTGATAATCTTCCCAGCAAGATCTTAATGTACGCCGTAATCAGCATTTAAAAAGGCCGAGTGACGTACTCACCTGAAAGGAAACCTGTAGCATAAAAGTATCTCAGCTGAAATGTTAAAAGATATTGTCAGCTTTTACATTCAATTACAAGAGGCGGGACTGACCCGACTTGCCCGACTGTATTGAAAAGAATTTTTTTTGTTCGGAACGGCGAATATAAAGATGATCAGAAAAGGAAGACTGAACAGTGAAAAGAATGGTACTTATCCTAAGCTTACTACTACGCATTATTCTTCCCCCCGGCACATCTTGTGATACCTCGGCGATTGAATGGAATCCGGGTAGACTTCGGCGACTGCGTCAAAGTGACAGACTTCTCAAAGCAATCCTGGCTGTTGAGGTAGACCAAAGAAATTTCGCCTACATAGGAACTTGGAAGATAGATAGGGCTGACGTTCAACACGGAATTTCGGTGGCGGAAACTCGGACCGACTCGGATCCAACACCGATCTTCTCAACTTCCAAGTCCGTTAGGAGTAACATTATTTCATTTTCCCTCAAGCTACAGCTTAATCCAATGTCCACGGCAATAGGCCCCACGGGTGGGCAGCTTCAATGCCACAGATGACTCTCTCTGTATTCTCGTTGACCGGTGCACGGTATATAACGTTTACGTCTGGCTGTAGTAGGACACCGCATTGACCAGTCGAGGTTACTATAGTTGTGGCGTCCACGTCTGACATCACACATTACACCAATGCGCCTCTGGCGCTCCTGCAATCTCCGTCGCCATGCGACTTATCCATTGTTCGGTGGTTCGACGCACAACTCTCTATCGAAATAACTTTGCGAACATTGCCTCCCTATTGACGTTTTCCCCCCCACGCTTCATGTGCTGTACCGACACGGAGTAAAGAAAAGAAGCTGTGCGCGCTTGGGTCAAAACAACGCGGCATCAGCGGACGCGTCATTGTGTAAAATCTCCGCCTATTGACGTGGTTTGGACGCGATATTGCGGCTCTCAGGAACGGGGCCGATCTGACTCTCTGAGGTCCAGTGAAACGGGTACTGTTGCTTGCTTCGATCATACCACTCTCTGCCGGCATGGGCATCCATTGAATTAAAAATACTGTGCCTATACTCTCGGACTAAACTGTTTGTCAGACACGCTGCTCTATTGTCACAACGCTTATCTAGTTAACGTTCCCATGGATCTCTAAAATGGACTAGAGGTGTATATGAAACCTATAAAGATGACGGAAGTCCAGGGTCTTAATTCTACTGATTCTCTTCCCTCGACGTGTCATGGCATACAATGTTCCCGCTGGTTACTATCCGCCCCAAGGACCACAAAGACCAGCACCTCGTCCTTATGCGCAGAACCCTCCTCCTTACCAGCAGAGCAATGCCTTTGCGACTCCGTATGCTCAACAGACGCCTTTTCCAATGGCCTCATACCGTATGGACCCACCCAATGCTTCACCTGCTGGACGCCCTACATCTGCCTGCCCTCCTTCAAAACCACAAACTATGCAAACGGCAGCCAGCAGCATTGTACGTCTTGACCAGTGTCTTCATTTCCCATTGACATTGTTCCGCCTCCGCAGACAAAAATGTTCGGTCTTGTATGTATCATTATCCGTGGACCTAGATGAAAGATTTACGCAGTTCAATTATCGACAGAACGAAGAAGTCCAAGTGCAAATTGAGGGCCGCAAATGGGTCATCGGCATAATCATCAGCGTATTATCTCTTTTCGATAAAGTGGGTATCTAGTAACTCAACAGCAGGAAGCAAAGCTTATATCTGCAAAATAGCTGGGTTATGGCTATAGGGTCAAATACACCAGTACGAATGGTCGGTGGAAAGAAGGCGCATTTCCCGTCGACCATATCCAACCCATGCACTAGTGTATCTTTCATCAAATTTCGTTCGCCTTATCTGTTTCGATGCGTGCCATACAGTCCTAATGATACAAAAAATATATAGTATATGGTATGAAATATAATCGGCGTCGTGTTCCTCCATCTGCATTTATTTATAAACCAAACACGGTCGTGCCCCGAGATATTCGGGATCAATTCAGAAAGAGAGGACTAGCGCATTCGAAGTATTGGCGTACACCGGATGCACTTCCGTAAAAATTGTTTAGGAAAGCGTGTAGACAGCATGTTTCTTCAGGAACAGACGCCCGTCGCCAATTCTTAGCGGTATCAAAGATGAAACAACGGATCGAAGGACGGCGTTGAGGAAATCTGGTCACTTGCTAATGAACAGGGTCGCTTGTTGCATCGGATTGAGATGGGAAAAAATCAAGTTGTGTTGGATGTGACTCTGAGTACTAAGTAGAATAACTGAAATAGCTTCTGCAGATGAGGAAACTGGGTTCCTTCCTTCGCCAGACAGAAAGAAGTACTCGTTGTTGCAGTTCTAGAGGTCCCGTAACCAGCACATGGTGTATCATGAGACTGCTGCGAGTCGTTGAAAAAGCTGGACGGCGTCATCGAAATAAGCAAAACTGATAATAACGTACGCGGTTAATTGACGGCCAACTACGGCATTTTGCGATGTTGACAGGTGTGTGGCTGTGCTTGTGGCAGCCGCCGAAGGACTTCGCCCAGTCAGTCAAGTCGCATCTTCATCATTCTCCATTGTCTTGATACCCAAATCCCTCGTTTCTCCCCACTTTCTGAAGCTCTTTTACTGTTGCGGGTTCACAGGCACTGGCGCTGCTTTGGTCATCTCGATTCCTCCAATCGCATCACGCAAACAGCGGCTTGTACAGCTTCCAATATTCTTATTCATTTTTTCTTAAACGACCATCATGTCCTATCCCGACCAACCTGGATCACCTAGCAGCATGTCTGGGAGGCGGCATACCAATCGAAACACCAATCGCTACAGCGTAACAGCGCTCTTTAGCATGGCTGCTGAGCAGGATGTTGAAGTCGAGGATGAATTGGCCAGAGGTGCGTCGTTTAGGATCTCTCTCATTTCCAGCTACGACGTGCCACTTATAACTGTTTGAACAGCTCAAAAGCGTCTCCGTGACTTGAAAGGCAAAATTTCTGCGCAGTCCAAGAAGAACTTTGTCCTCGAGCGCGATGTGCGGTATCTTGACTCTCGGATCGCCTTATTGATACAGAACCGAATGGCTTTGGATGAGGTGTGTAATATCTGTTCTCGCAGTGTCCCAGCTGCTTCAACGATGGTTTTATCAAGCAACGCGAAGTCGAGAGAACGCTAGAAGAAGTGGATCCCACGGAAGGGCATTACCCAGACGACCGGAAGATACAGCAATATTCCAACCTTTTTTTCCTCCTCCAGTCAGAACCCCGACACATCGCTGCTCTCTGTCGTCTGGTCAGTCTGTCTGAGATTGATACGCTCCTTCAAACGGTCATGTTTACGCTATACGGCAACCAATATGAAAGCAGAGAAGAGCACCTCCTTCTAACGATGTTCCAGTCTGTTCTTTCGGCCCAGTTCGAGACTGCTACAGAGTTTGGCTCTTTACTTCGCGCCAATACCCCTGTCTCTCGAATGATGACAACTTATACTCGGCGGGGTCCAGGACAGAGCTATCTCAAGAGCGTTCTTGCAGAGCGTATCAACAGCTTGATTGAGCATAAAGATCTCAATCTGGAGATTAATCCTGTCAAGGTGATTTCCGTCCTGATCTCTTACCGGACATCACTGAAATATGTTTGACTGTGCTCAGGTTTACGAACAAATGATCAACCAAATCGAGGAAGAGACTGGGTCCCTTCCGCCAAATCTTCCTCGCGGCGTGGCCCCGGAAGTTGCTGCCGAAAATCTTGATGTTCAAGCGATCATTGCGCCGCGCTTAACAATGCTCATGGAGATCGCCAATAGTTTCCTGCTAACCATTATCGAGAGCCTAGAGAGTGTTCCTTATGGTATTCGCTGGATCTGTAAACAGATCAGAAGTTTAACACGGGTGCGTGGGCTCATTCCAGCTAGAATATGACAGCTAAGTCAGCTACGCAATTAGCGCAAATATCCTGAGGCGACTGACTACGCTATCTGCTCTTTGATTGGTGGCTTTTTCTTCCTTCGATTCATCAATCCTGCCATTGTAACGCCGCAAGCATATATGCTTGTTGAAGGTGTTCCGGCGAAGCATCCAAGACGGACATTGACATTGGTTAGTTCCACTAGAATCCTTTTTACCCACTGCTTCCTAATATCTGTTTAGATCGCTAAGATGCTGCAAAATTTAGCAAACAAACCGTCGTATGCCAAAGAAGTCTACATGATGACTCTCAATCCTTTCGTCGAGAACAACAAAGCCCGCATCAATCAGTTCTTGAACAATCTGTGTGAAGTAGGCGACTTCTTTGACACGCTTGAGGTATACATAGCTGTTTCGGCTAATCATTAGCATCTCACGACGTTTTTGTAGATGGATCAATATATGGCGCTTTCCAAGAAAGATTTGATGATTCACATCACTCTGAACGAGCTGTATAATACGCACTCTCTTATCCTGCAGCACGTCGAAACACTGGTACGGTGCATTCATTTGACACTCCAGCATGCCATTAACCGTCCATCAGTCGCCAAACGATAAGCATCACCTTCGCATCTTGACAGACGAACTTGGTCCCGCGCCACCCCAGGTTCCGCGCAAAGAGAACCGCACCATTGAGCTTAATTTATATAGCCGCTGGGAGACACCCGTTCAGGATATTCAAAGCGCGTTGATGGATACGGTGTCGTCAAGTGACATGCTATACATGGAAACGAAATCGATCTTTGTCCAACTCATTCGATCGATACCTCACGCGGCTGAGAAGCAACCATACAATCTAGCTGCTATCGCCGAACGTGCTGCGACAACTAAAGATGCCACTCTTGTACGGAAAGGCATCAAGGTCAAAGAGATGTTACGGGAGTTGGAAGAGCAGAAAATCGTTGAACAGGCCGATGGCTACAAACTCATGCAGGATGAAGTCGCGGCCGAACTCGTGCATCTAGGGAACTTGCGAGAGAAAGTTCTGTTGGAGACGAAGTCGTTGGAGGCTGTCTACAAGACGATTTGCGACCACAACAATTACATGCGCTCACAGCTGGAACAGTACAAAGCTTATCTGCAAAACGTACGGTTGACTGCGTCGAAAGACAAGGGCAGCAGTACTGGAGTAGGCGTCATCACTGTCGGAGGCAAGGAGAAGAAACCAGCTAAAGCTGTCGTTTTGGGACCATACAGATTCACTCATGCGCAGCTCGAGAAAGAGGGTATCATAGTTGAGAGTAACGTACCCGATAATCGGTAAGTGTTTGCCAAAGCTGTCCTTTGTGTCCCGCGCTTATACCTGGTCAGGCGACCGAATATCTATTTCAACATAACATCACCTACACCAGGGACATTCATTATTGCTCTACACTACAAAGGCAGAGAAAGAGCAATCCTTGAGATGGACCTCAAGATTGATGATCTACTTGAGAAGGTTTGTCTGCGTCTTCTATGGTAGTTCCAGAGCATTAACAGATTCTTCCGCAGCAAAAGGATAACAAACACCTTCTGGATCTGGAGTATGTTCAGTTGAATGTCCCTAAAGTGCTTGGCCTTCTGAAGAAGGTGTTCGCCAAGCGATGATTGTTATACACTTTTTATTCTATCCTTAAACTTTCGTTCTTGTTTATATGGTTCTCATATGCTCTCCTTATATATATATTCTTTTCTTTTCTGGGCCGGATATCGTTGACCATCTTTTCCCGTCAGATGTACTATTCTCTCTGTACTACAGGTACTAAAATTGTTGTCGATTACTCTGTAACATCAGAAATCCAGGAATTGTATATCGCAGCGCCATTCTATCGGCAGCGTGCGTTGTTCGGCTATTTTAGCCGCATGGTTTCCGCCGCCCTGACAGAAATAGTTTCATCAGGACGTCCACTGCGGACTTCTTGGCTGTGTTTTCCCACCTGCGTCTTTCCTTTGTCTTCTATCATCTAATTACTTTCGGACCTTTCCTTTTCATTTCGGATGTATGCCAAGTCTTGGTAGTCCAATGTGGTCTGCTTTTACGACTTGTGTCTGGCTTTTTGTTTTCGCCGAAGCAGTCGGTGTTGCTGCTCGGTATGCGGCCAGTTCTTCACCGCTCATCCTTCCTCTTCAATCGTATGCTCGTCGGGACGTCAATGCCAACGGGGCACATGCTGGCATCACCGCTGTGGGCATGGCCAGTACCACTCAGTATGTCAACCGGTTATGCATCATGAACTTCACTCAATGGAACAGAGCATATTTCGCTATCCTCAAGGCTGGTGCAACATCGTTTCGGGTAGCACTAGACACCGCGTCAGCAGATTTATGGCTACTATCCACCCAATGTACCACGGACGTCTGTAAAGCAGTTCCACGCTACCCCTTGCAATACCAGAGTGGTACTTTCGTCACGGTCAACAACAACTCGACGGCATTCAGTGTCAGTTATTCAGATGGGACTGGTACGTTATACTTTGCTGTACTGCTGCTCTTCATAAACCTCTTTGTAGCTGCCGAAGGCTTCGTCGCGAAAGAAACTGTTCAGTTAGCCAACTTGACGGTATCAAACCAAGCCCTTGGTTCGTCTAACTTCTTTCGAAACGTCAGATATACTTAGGTCATAAACGATTTTAATAGGCCTTATGACTTCGTCGAACGTGTCACTTACCGATGATATCAGTGGCATATTCGGACTCGGTTTTCCTCGACTCTCTAGTGTTTCTAACACTGTTACGAATTGTACGTCTTCTTAGCCTATACGCAGGCGTGTCAATGACCATCCCATCTAGCTACCCCTTTTTTCGTCCAGCTAGCGCAGCAAGGCGTCTTGGATTATCCCGTGTTCGGTTTGAGTCTCACTCGCAATGACACAGGCTCGCTCTCTATAGGTGAGCCATTTCGCCATCTTATCAGGAATTTTTATAACCCCTCCCTAGGCGCTATTGATTCATCTGTCGTCACTAATGTTACCAATGTCGGCTGGCATGAGGTCGTAGAATTCGCACCCATCGGTACAGAGAATAATGTATCCAGCTACCTGCAATGGGCTATCCCTTTGGATGGTTTCGCGGTATGTTCTGTCTTTTCATATATCATTAAACACTCAACTTGTCAGGTTAACGGATCGTCTCTGACGCCCTCACCGACATACCCAAATATAACGAATAACGCGTCTCTAGCAATGTTTGACGTGTAAGCCTTCTTTACTTATGCTATAGTCAAACAACTCAATCGCCGCAGTGGAAACAATGGCATCTACGGACCTTACCAAGATGTAAGCCCCCACTACAAGTTCCGACCTGCCAAGTCCTCAACCATATGACAGGTATCGCGCCTATTTGCTGCAATTAGTGGTTCCCGACTGGTTGATACCAATCGTGAGTTTCATGAATGCCTGGTCGTAGCTATCGACATGAAACCTTTCGCGTTTCAGTAGGATTATGGGCTATACCCTGTGACACGCTGGTTCCTATATCATTTACTTTTGGGTACCTCGTTTATCTGTTCTACTGGTCTTAAAAGTCTAACAAGATTGTTCAGAGAGCAGAATCTTACTCTTCAGCCCACCGACTATCTTATCGGACCTGCTTCTGATAATCCAAATCTATGTTTGTCTTGGCCGGGTGCCACATCGCCTAGTTCAGATGGCATTGATTGGCAGATGGGTCGGTTTTTTTCGTCACTGACGCTCAATGCTGCAACTTATCATCCCTTGACAGGTGTGCCTTTCCTTCGAACTGTTTATGCCGCCTTCAGGTAAAGTGCAGTGCAATACCCTTAAGATAAGAATGAATCTTATCATCGATCAGTTACGGAATCAATACCAAGGAGCCGCCCATGATAGGATTCTATCCTCTTAAAAACGCCACTAATGGCACGGAGTCCGCAGCATTGATCTCCTCGTTCCTTTCTTCTGCATCGGCGACGGTGGCCACAGCATTACCAAACTCTCTCCTATCAACGCCCACCTACACGACACCCCCTTATACCTTCAACTCGTCAATCAGTGCGCCAACGGGCGGAATTGTTTCTACCGAGCTCGCCAATAGCACGTATAGCCCCATATTCGCGCAATTTGCCACCAATATCTCAGCGATGCCTACAATAGCCCCAACAGATACGTTGGAAACATATATCATAACTGACACGTCCGGAGTGGTTACTACTATCACTTCTACAGCTTCGGTAGCTTCTGTTACACTTGGTATACCACCCGGCTGGACTTCTGGCGTGGCTTCATTCCACGCTCCATTATCGAGGACACGCTTGCTTTGTTTCTTATTGCCTGTAGCTTTACTATATATCTCGGACCATCTATTCTCATAGGCTATGTATAAATCGCATTCGCACATCTTCGAGTGTTTTCGTCCAGTTTTAAATTATCATGTAGTAGTTAACCGTAGGCCACATCAACACATAGCTCTGAATTGGCTCAGCCGGGAATTTCCTGCGGCCAAACAAACCAAAACACAGTGGTTCAAGGGAGTAAGCAGTTCAATAGTCCAAAAACAATAGGATATCTCTCTGAGGGAAAAATAATACACCCGTGCCAGCGCAGCCTGGGCAGCCTGGCTGTTGGCGGCTTTATTATATACTCGCGGTAATGATATATGTCACGTGAAATCAACGCGCTGACGCGACTGTGCTCGGCCCGTCTCTCCGGACGCGTTTGCTCCTCGTCACAGTCACGGTCACAGCGGATGCCTTTTCCTTTGCTCCGTTCGTTCATGTCTGGTCCAAAGAACAACCTTCAAGATGTTCTTCGGAAACGCTCCAGCAACTCTTCGACGTCGGGATCCAACACAATGTCTTCAAGACCAAAGCCGTCCACCAGTGTACGTCGCCTAGCCTTGATTTATACGCTGATGATTACCTCGATTTACCTCAGAGTTCGAAATTCAAGCCTGCCACAGCTTTATCATCTAATCCGGTGACAAGCACAGGTGTGTTTCTTCTTGCTCCTTATTTCCTTTTCTCATTCTGTTGTAGTTCGCAGAGTGCCTTCGCTGCCATCTTTCGCTACACCGGGCTTTGGGAAATCAAAGATTGGCTCTGGGAACTCCGTGCAGGTGCAACGACAAACGGACGCCCCAGAGGTTACTTACGTAATCCAGGATTCCTCCTCTCCAGGCGTTAAGCGCACTGCAGTTACCGAAACACACTCCTTGAAGCGGTCCAAAAATGCAGAGTCCAACAAGGAGAATGTAGCACATTCAAGCATCAGTCCTGTTCCATCCAAATCCAAGCCAAAACGCGTGTCACCCCCTCCGCCTCCCCCACGAGAGAACAATGAAGATGCACCCTGGCTGGACATGGACTTGGGCGAGGATTACGACTCAAATCCTTTTTCCCGAGTGGAGAAGGATTTCAAAACGTTATTAGAACCATTCAAATCTAAATCCCCTGTGCCTTCCCATTCTGATCCTGCGCCTGTGCGAATACTTTCACCTCCCTCTCTTCATAACAATGGACAGAAACCACCTCTGGCTTTGGCAAAGATGTTGTCCTATAATGAGGCATTGCACAAGGAAAATGCGCAGGCTATAGATGACTACCATCACACTCATGATGAGAGCGTCGATATAATCACTTTAGAAGCTATTCGGTATGTTTCTTACGTCAGTATCTCTCGTATCCTCTTTGAGGTTTCTAATACTCCGATTAGTGATCTTCTGTCCAACCGTATAGAAAGTATCCGGAAACTCGTTGGAACTGTCAAAGCAGATATTGGAGATGACTCAGAAGCTTCTATATCTTCTCCCTATTTCCAGAGCAGCTATGCTACAACAAGCTCGGACATGAGCACCTTGCCGCCCGATTCATCCTACGACTTCTCGCGAATATCTAGCCGCTCCACAACAGCCCCATCTGAATCTCCTCTAGTAATCGATATCGATAACGACGACGCATTGTGGGACGACTTCGAGGATTTGCCTGAATACAACGAAGAGGATGATTCCGTTATTGAGATCCTCGACCCAGCTACAGCGACCTCTGACCCGGCCTTAGAAGGGTTGAAGCAAAGCCCGTATTATGAAGAGGTTACGCGGAAGCTCAAGAGCGTGTACGGCCTCCAAAGTTTCCGACAGAATCAGCTGGCAGCAATAATAGCTTCCATGGAAGGCCGGGACGTCTTCGTACTTATGCCTACTGGCGGAGGGAAAAGCTTATGCTATCAGCTACCTGCTGTATGTTCAGGTGGCCGAACCAAGGGCGTAACTTTCGTTGTGTCCCCTCTCAGGTCTCTCATGCAGAATCAAGTTGACGCTTTGAAAGAGAAGGGCGTCGACGTGTTGCGGTGGAGCCCAGGATCCAGTGATACCAAGGATATCTTACAGCGCCTGAGGGGCGCTGTGAAGCCAAACCTCGTGTATATAACACCAGAGAAGTTGAAGGAGAGTGACTCCGTACAAAGCGTCTTGTCGGACCTATATAATCGTGGTCAGCTTGCACGGTTTGTGATCGATGAAGCTCATTGCATCACAACGTGGGGGAAAGACTTTCGAGCGGCGGTGAGTGCATATACTTACCATTTTGACGGCACTGAACATAAGTCATCCGTATTAGTATGAATCATTGGGCTCACTCCGTCGCAACTATCCAAACGTACCAATAATGGCTTTGACCGCTACTGCCAACCAGAAGACGATAGACGATATCTTAGCGAAATTACAGCTGAAAGATACCGCTCTGTTCTCTCAATCCTTCAATCGTACAAACCTCAACTATGTTATTACACCCAAGAAGAAGAACATGATTGACGAGATCTACAAATACGTACAGCAGAACCATCGTGGTCAAACTGGCGTAATTTATTGTCTTTCCAGAGACAAGTGCGAAAAGGTTGCCGCAGAACTTCAGAAGAAAGGGCTAAGTGCACGGCACTATCATGCCAAGATGGACGAGTCAGATAAAGAGAGAATACAAGTTGGGTGGCAAACTGGTCAATACCACATCATTGTTGCAACGGTAAGTGGCGGGTCTGTGCTGCCACTCCTGTCGCTAAACGTGGCTTGTAGATTGCCTTTGGAATGGGCATCGATAAACCTGACGGCAAGTCCAATCACTGAAATGCTTCTCTCACGGTCTAAATCTTTTACAGTGCGATTCGTCATTCACCACGATCTACCTACTAGTCTCGATGGGTTAATCTCTTGTTCTCAACTTCTGGGCTATCATTGTTGACCAGCTTGTCAGGTATTATCAACAAACTGGGCGTGCAGGTCGCGACGGCTTGCCTGCGGATTGTATACTGTGTACGCTCCGGACCATATCTCTTCTCCGAAAAGTGCTTATATACAAGCAGATTACTCGTATCGTGACTTCAACAACGCAAAGATGATGATCACCAAAAATTGCGAGGAACGAGGCTCTACCCGCGAGCAAATGGAGAACGCAATCCAAGAAGTGAGAGAAGTTATGCAATATTGCGAAAACGATTCCGAATGTCGGCGCGTGCATCTCCTTCAGTTCTTTGGGGAGAAATTCGATGCTAAACATTGCCGGCGTCGGTGCAATAATTGTGCTAATCGGGAGGCCATGGTATCATGTAACGTGACGAAGGAGGCTCGCGATGCAATTGCGCTCGTCAGATCCCTAGAAAGGGACAATGTAACATTGGATCAGTGTCGCTTGATTTTCAGAGGCGCAGAGCGTGCCACTCTCCAGAGATTCGACCCTTCACTGCGTGGTGCTGGTAGCCATCTGACTCAGGAACTCGTCGAACAGCTCTTTTCCAAGTTAATTTCCCTGGATGTGTTCACAGAGGTGTCTCTGCCAAACGCAGCAGGATGGCATATTCAATACCTACGGGTGGGTCTCCTTTACGGTTGTAAGAACAAACCAGACTGATCAACTCTGTCAGATGGGGCAAGGCGTCCATGCGTTTTTACGATTACCGACGTATAGTATCAACATCAGGCCGAAAGCCCCGAAGAAAGTGAATGACAAACCTGCTGGTCGCAAAGGGAAGGGGAGATCGGGATCCAAAGCATGATTGATGGTTTCTGTTATTTTTATTGCTTGTTTATAGGATTACTCATGTATCTGGGTGCAATTTGTGATTTTATTGCAATCTAGGAGTGGCTCATCATCGCCTGGATCGATGTCTACGGTAACATGCAACAGGCTCGGCGATTCGCGTTATCATACAAACAATCCCTTTGACTTCTGTCCTCCCGCCATTTTCCAACCACAACGGTGTATGCGCGTGGCGTTATGATGCAGGTGCGGCTACGGGTTGGCCGTTCACCGTGGGCTCGCTTGTGTCTGGTGCATGCTCCGTAGACTTCGCATTATTTCCCTTACCGGGAGGTGGAGGATGGTACACCTTTTCCTGCAAGCGCTCTTTAGTTCATAGTCATATCTGTTTCAATGAGGCACACCTTTTTCTTCTTCTTTTCAGGCTTAGCATTGGGATCGGGATAAGCCAGCTTCTCGATCTTCTGCCACTCTTCATTCTCCTGGAAGCTCTTTCGGATGGGATCTAGGATCTTATTGATTGCAGCTGCGACGGAGGACTTCAGGTCCTTGGGATGGAGGGCCTTGGACTTAAAGTCAGCCTTCATGTCCGCGTAATCGGTGTAATGAGTCGGTCCGCCGAATTTAGCGTCACGGTCGATTGTGAATAACGTGCCCTCAGGAGCGTCAGGTGTCGTAAATAATGGCGAGGATTCCGATGCGCCTTCTGCACCTTCTTTTAGCCTGTCCCGTCGCAATTCGCTGATGGGGAACAGGACTGCCTCTGCGAATGCTAGAATGCCATTGTCCTCGACATTTCCTTCCTCGCAAAATGCGCCTTTGATCTTTTTCCGGACGAGCTCAGGAGAGTCGAGGAAATCGATCTTGGAGTTGGGATCTGATGAAGACATTTTGCCTCCTGCGAGACCGGGAACCATAGCATTCATGAGGTGTGCGCGTTTCGCGTAACCTAGCCGGGGTAGGTAAAGCTCCGCAAAGGTGAAGATTTTCCGCTGAGTCGTTCAGCCTAAGCGACAGATGGATACAAAAGGTACATTCATACTTACCTGATCGACACCTCCGAATTGGAAGTCAACGCCGAGGTATTGCTCGTCGAGAGCTTGGAGACCAGGGTATAAAAGGCCACTAAGCAGAGGGCTCTCGACTTGCTTGACAACCTCGGCGCCAGCTTTCTTTGCATCATGTTCGGAGACCGTAGCACAAAGCTTGTAGTTGTCGAGATTGTATTCCTTCGTTAATTGGTAGGATGAGCCTTCGACGATTCGCAATTTCGATACGGGTATGCCCAAAGAGTTGAATACGGCAAGGAGGATGAACTGGTAGTATTTTGTCCGGTGGGCGACGAGTTCTAGCGGTGCCTTAAGATTGTCGAGGAAAGCGTGTACGTCTAAAAGCCAGTCAGTCACGAAGGCGAGTCGATTCAACGTAGAGCATACCAGCGAAGAGAATGGTGACCTTGAAATCAAGAATGAGAGATCTGTTACGATCGGAGGCGGGGGGACATACCTCGACGTCTGCTCTCAAGAAATCTGCTATCTTTGTCAAGGGCACGAAGTATCCCAGATGAGCTGATAAGAGTTGAATCGACTGCACGATTACTAGAGTCTACAATACTCACGTCGTCCCGTCGGCGCGGACCCTAGTCTCGTCAGAAATGGTGAAGGCCGGAAGGATACCGTTACTCACCCCAGTAGCATTTAGGCGAACGTCCCTCTGCAAGAATCGCTTTGATGATATCGCCTCCAAGAACCTCCTGCAGACGCCTCGTAATAAGTTCGTACTTTTCGTCCGCCATGTGAGTCACAGAAAGAAATAGCAATTACGGCAATTACTATCAAGAAAATAATTTCCTGAATGTTCACGTGATCAAAATATATACGTGTCCGGAACGAAATTGCGGTCATTGCATCTTCTTCCGTGTTCTCTTACTTGTCGTCATGTTCTCGGTCCTAGGGCTCACTCTTCTCCTACTCTCCACCTTTGCTCTCGCTGCCGACCTCTATAAAGTATTAGACCGTATGTCCCAGCCAGTTTCCTGCACCGTGCCTAATAATGCTCTCTATAGTACATAAATCCGCGTCAGACAAGGACATACGGCATGCCTACAAGAAACTTAGCAGGAAATTCCATCCCGACAAGAACAAGGATCCTGATGCGGAGGACAGATTCGTTGAGATAGCTCACGGTGCGTCTCTCGTCTCTGAGCAAGCCTTCTACGTATTCAATGCTCCTTCGGGATAGCCTACGAAGTTCTTTCGGATCCAACGGTGCGTCCCAACTGTCTACAGTTCTTGACAGATCGCTCATGCCCTCTAGAAACGTCAAATATATGACCGACATGGCGAGGTAATGAAGTTCCTCCGTTAAATCTCTTCGTCGTGTTCATTCCGCTTTAGGAGGGCTTAAAGGCCCACGAAGGAGGCCAGGGTCAAGCAAACCCATTTGACGTGTTTTCGAGCTTCTTTGGTGGAGGACGTGAGTGACAATTTCCATGTTTCGATGCTTCAGCTCAGATGGACGTGCCTCTTAGATCCATCAAGTCAAGTACGTCGCGGCCCGACGTCTGTCACCGAATTCGAAGTAGACCTTGCTGATATGTGCGTCCATATGATACGAACATCTGCAGGATGATTTAAATTGTTTTTCCTACAGGTACACGGGCCAAAGTATAGATGCAAGTGTTATAGTCTTCTATGTGACGCGTCGTACTTAATTGCGTAATAGTTCATGATCAAGAAGCGGATATTGTGCGACCATTGTAGAGGTTCGGGCGCTGCATCAGACGGCGACATACATACGTGTTCTGGATGTGGGGGTTCGGGTGTCAAACTCGTCAAGCAGCAGGTGTGCCAAGCTTCGCACTATTCAAAACTATCACTGACCCCTTGGGGCAGATTTTCCCGGGAATGTTTGCGCAGAGTCAGACGTCATGTAATGAGTGTGGTGGGCGCGGCAGGGTTATTGCACGTAGATGCCCTCATTGCGACGGACATAAAGTCATGGATCACACTGCGCATTATACGCTAGACGTTACCCCTGGGATGCCGGAGGGGCACGAAGTTGTGTTTGAAGGTGAAGGTGACGAAAGTCCGGATTGGGAAGCGGGAGATGTCGTTTTGAGAGTGAGAAGCCGAAAGAGCAAAGGTGGCTGGAGGCGGAAGGAGACTAGTCTGTATTGGAGGGAAACCATTGGTATCGATGAGGTTTGATCTAACTTCTGTGGCCATTTTTCAAGCCACTGACAGTCCAACAGGCACTCTTGGGCTTTGACCGAAACCTAACTCATTTAGACGGACATATTGTCAGGCTACAGCGAAAGGGTGTGACACAACCAGGTAAGCCGCCTTTGATGTAGCTCTTACTTCAACTTTTGACGCGTACTAGGCTTTGTTGAAGTCATCGAGGGAGAAGGTATGCCACGGTTCGAGAACCGTTATGTTCACGGAGACCTGTTCGTAGAATACAACGTGGTCCTACCGAAACAGCTTTCTCCACAGCTTCGGAAAAGTAAGCATCATCGCCGTCAGCTCCAGTTGAGGTTTTCTTACCTGTGTAACAGAATTGACGGAAACATTCGCGTCTGGCTCAGTGCATGATGAATTATAGAGTGCACTATAGACCTCCACCATTGTATTCCTAACGCTGCAATTTATTGTTATTCATTCCATCCCGGCTGACATCTCCAGCAGCCAAAGCTCGTCAATGGGCTATCATCATCATTGACGCGGTGGAGGCGAATCACAGAAACAAAGCGGCCTGTAGTAAGACTAGTGATACGACGCCAGAGTTCTCATCGACGGTAAGAAGTCTCCTCGCCTCGTGCAGATATAGTGCGTCGTGTTTTTTTCTTCCAATCGTTCAGTGCCCCCATCAAGTCCAGGTTCACATCCCCGAGTCGGCCGAGTAAGCACCTATATTGACGGAAGATGGTTTTCGACCTCCCATCACCATCAAATTTGTAGCTGTATCTCTACCGTCAGATCTGCCCTGATTTTCTTCCAAAGTAGCGGAATGTATAACGAAAGTTTGATAGCCAAGACTCAGCCCGGTGCGGAGAAGATGTTTTCGTCCTTCAGACAGTGTATGAGCAACTTGTCCGTGGGTACACACGACGGATGTCAGTGACATCAAACAAACCTCACGGTCGAGCTCCAATGGAAAACACGGGAAGAATTATCACGAGAATCATGCGACCGGGAAGAACATATTCAAAGGGAGCTAATCTTTTGATGCAGGCTGAGGTACGTTTCATCCTATACTTAATCACCAGATACTTGGCGTTGAGCCGAACCAGATAGTAGACTACTCTAGTCAGCCATCTCCGAGATGCCATTCGAGCCAGTTGCTAAGTAACTCTGTGAATTGTCGAACCCGAGTCAGCAACAGAATATCCCATATCAGAATATTTGCTCTCATCCTGAGGTTGGGAAAGTTTGCTGCGTTCCGGCGTTGCGGTTAATGCTTCCGCTCTCTGCCCGAGAACGCCGCAGATATCGTAGCGCGAATTAGTAGCATCAAGTAGGTGTGCGGCTGCTCTCGACGCGACGCCAAGGAACATACCATCACTGTGTTAGGTAGCCAGATGACAGCTCACAAAGTACTTTCTACGCCTTAATGTTCCCGAGGTCGTACAATTCCTTAGGTCCCACGTCCCGGACACATGGTACATCACCCGGTCCGTCGTCAAGGAGGAATGAACAATTACATCCTTCCACCTTCCAGCGGGTCGGCGGATTCAGACTTGTATACAAACTGTAATCGCTATGGATACAATTCCATCCCATGCCAAGAGAATTAGCAAGGCCCATCCATTCTCGCCTTTGGTATTTAAGGCGGTGGGAGACAAGCCATGATAACAAGCTCCTTCTTTCCAACCCAGCGTCGCTTTCCTTTGGCCTGGTCGCCTTTTAAAAATCTTTTCTCTCTTTCGACTTTCGTTCATTCGCATTCTCTCTTTTTGCCCCGGTCGGCTTTTTGATTGCTCTAGGTAAGTTGAACTTTCATTGCAGAGCGAAATGGCTTTACTCATTGGCGACATGTAGGTAGCCGATCTATTCTTTCCCATCTATTTCGTCGTTGTTACAATGTTCTCTTCCTTCGTTCTTGTTTTGGCTTTGGCCTCTGTTGTCCTCGGTAGTCCCTTGTGGCAGCGACGTGAGACTCGTAGGTTCCAAAGTCTCTCAGCGGTCCCGATACTGATGAAACGTTCTAGGCCGTGACGATGTCTCGTTGAATAACTGGGGCGGTTTCCAGTCCTTGAGCGGGTTCGATAACTTCAACGGTGTCGATAACTTCTCCGGGTCTCAGAGCTCTCAAGTCGTTGTCGTCCAGGAAGAACAGGTTGTCTGCCAAGTTCAGCAGATTGAAATCATTCAACAAAAACTAGTTATCCTTCAGGAGATGGCAAGGAGGTAAGATATGACGCATTTCTCTATCAAGTCATAGCTTAACATTTGTTCGGACCAGGATCATCACGGAACAGATCTGCGAAGTAGAGGTTCAGACGATCGTCCTTGAACAGTTCTCCTCTAGCATTAGCAGCTTCGGAAGTGATGTGCAGCGCCAATCAGGCAAACAGGTTGGATTTGATAGCAACATCGCCAGCAAGGTCTCCCAGCTGGTCAACCAAGACGGCTCGCTCAGTACTTCCGACCTTGGCTTCTCAGGTACTATTCTGTTCTCCTCTGTTCAAAATCGAGTGTCTGAGCCAGCACATTAGGTCAGGATGTAGGCAGTAATACAGTGGTGCCGGCAGGATCGAACTGGAACGACAGTACTTCGCCTGCTTCCGTGCAGAGTGCTTTATCGGCAGCACAGCAAGCCGCGGGGACTGCGTGAGCGGAACATTAGGACAAGACAGGACAGGGTAGCGGCCTGTGGGGTCTGGACTCGACTTGCTTGTTATATATTTCTTCTACATCATGATATTGGACATTGCCTTGTTGGTCGGGCTATTCGTGGACATTTTACCCTTGGGTCCAATATGTACTCGCGTATATAATGTTTCCCTTTTCCAATGGAACACACAGAGTAGACATGGTTAAAGGTCGGGTTAGCAACCACATAGTTGAGGTGATACAGTACATGCTTGAGATACAGTGATGATTGATGGTATGGTTTATGCCAGATAATTGTAGGATTTACGATCGTCGCATCGCTCCAGATATTCTCGCTGCATGAAGAGTCAACCACCCACAACGGACTACAAAATAGAAAGTAGTTCTCACCTCGATCAAACCCTCAATTCGCTTCTTGATATCTAAGGGATTGGGTTGGAATCGGCCAGCCAGAAGAGGCGTTACCTCATTGACGAGTTCGTTGTGTGTCATATGTTTACGCAGTTTCATCACCCGCACGATGCATGCCTGGAGAATATATCAGTACAGAATGCTAGCCAGTGTTACACACATACCTCCGTCTGATGGCGTCGCTCCTCGTCAATTCGATCTCGCGTCTCTTTCCTCTCGCTCGAGGATTCTACCTTCGAAGAGATGGTGCTGATTTTGATCTTCTGAAGCTGACAGGTGAAATCCGAATTGAAGCAGAAAGAGTCGGACGATTCAACGTCGCGACCTGGTGGGTGTTTCTTCAGGATCTTAAACTTGGCACAAGCCAAAGATTGCAAGTGACGTTTGAGATCGATGTGATCTATTGACGTCAACTCTTGAATTTCCTGTTGGAAATCCATAATCTGCGCTCAGAAGAGGAATTGAGATTCATACCTTGTAAGAAAGAAAATCGTCGTCTTTTACGTCTTCAAAGAGAAGTAGGATAACCAGAGCAAACGTCGAAACATTGAGGTCATGTTTCCGTAGCTTGAACTTGACCCGTACATCGGCGTTTCCGAGGGAGTATTGCCATGTTAACCGTCTGCCAGAATGCCGCGACAGATAAAATTGCTCGAACTGTTTGCATATTTTGTTCATTTGCTGCGGTATCGTACAAGGCGAATTGGAATGGGTCATTGGCCAAAACGTTGCAGTCATCACGATAACAGATAACTCGATGCTGGGACTCTGGGGACAAAATAAGATCAGAAGGCCGCCCAGATACTGCCATGTTTACGCACGGAAATACCAGGCTTCTGTAGATAATCCTTGAATTCATTCATAGTGTCAACTGACACCTTCATATCGTTGAACATGCCCTCAAGTTTCTGCGTGAACTGATAGCCGCATTCAACTTTGAGTTTCGCTAGCATCCCACGTTCGGCATCATCCGAGACGGACCGTTTGAGAAGGAGCCGTTTGGCAAGATGACCCTTGTAATATCGCTCAAACACATCTTTCTCACCAAGGAATCGGAACACAGTGATGGTCTTATCCAGGACCAGATCCACCTCTGTATCAGTTTTCTGGGTGAAATTTCAGTCGGTGTCAATGGTAAGAGCAATGGTGTTACCCCTTTCAGCCCCCTCCTTAGATGATCGTCAATAAAGAGCGAAATAAACTCCGAACACCTGCTGTTAATATTCACGAAGGATCCAAAGGCCTGAAAATAATCAGCAGGTATAGAAGTTAGATAAATGATGCTACCTCGTTCAGCGCACTCTCAAGTTCCCTGTCGCTGCTGAATGCACGCTTCCACACAATATCGAACTTGTCTTTGAGATCAAGCACATCCTGAACCCATTTGAGAGCAAGGCCCAGTGTCTGTACACCTGAGGCACTGGGTTTGGATTTCCCTTTCCCCTTCGCGTTAGCATTATCATCTTGTGCGTCGTCGGGTTCATCCCAATCGGCGCTCGATGAAGACTGATTAATATCACGCCCGCGTCGGAAAACAGAGTCCTTGAGAGCGCGTTTCAGGCAAATCATTCCTGTAGGGACCATCGAATACAGCCGGTACAGCCTTGCTATGTCTTCTATCTTGTCTGTATCGATCATGACATCCAAACCGGAGTTCTCCATTGATATGACATTGTCCAGATGTGCGGTCAAGAGGCAGTCCTGAAGAATTTGACTTAAGGGTGAGGCGGTTTGCGACGATAGATAGTGATGTGCACGGGACTGCTCTGCTTGAAAGGCACTTTCTACCTTAAGGAAGCTGAGCGATAAAACAATCAACGAGACAAGAAAAATGAAACATACTCGACGCAAGTACTCGGGGGCGTCACAAGAAGCAAGTAACCTTTTCCCCTCAGCCTCATAAAACGAACGGCTCTTCTTCAAAATAACAGGCTCGAGATCCTCCTTGTATACGGTGGGGCCACCCGCAGAGGTCCGCAAAGTGAGGAATACATCGACACATCCCTTGACGGCGGAACGATTGATGGTGTATCCTTCGCGCTCAAATTCGACTTGTGTTAATATCGCTGTTATGACATGCTCTTTTATCGGTGGGCGAAAGATATGCTCTAAGAACAACGTGAGACCAGTTTCCCAAGTTTCTGGTACCTCGGCGGCTTTCGTGTACACGCGATCCTGCGATGTCTGTGAAACAATAGTCAACGCTAACAGTGATGATGACTTACCATATACTTGAGAATCTGCCCCAATTTCGACATATTACCTCGATGATCGTCCCATATGCTCTTTAATGCCTTCAAGAGCATTTCTGCCTCATTGCTCTTCTGCAGCGGTTCCTGACTCGCACCCGAAGGAAAGACTGGCACAACCTGCTCTCTTGAAAGTGATTCCAGGTTCTCCGATATGAGAGACTTAACGCCTTTGTATAGCATTTCTCCCTGTCGGTAGAGGACCATATTGTACGCGAAACGGTGATTCTCCTCGAATGAAAGGTTGGAGGCATTGTGGTTCTGGATCTCCTTGATGTTTTTGGATAATTCTGACCATGTCTGCTGCGCGGAAAACTCTGGACCATGCTGAGCAGAAATCAGCTTAGTTGTATCATGAGTCGATAAACGATATACCCTGCGTGGCGCTACCTTTGAGTGGAAAGACTGGCTTAGATTGCATTCTCGACCATAGACAAAGGGACACGTACAATCCTGACTCTTCCTCGCCGTGCTGCAAGTCATCAGTATAAAGGATGTCAGATAGCATTGAATACGCACCTGTCGCCATGGCAGAAAACAAGAGTGGATCCACAGAAATGCTCAGCGACTACCAGTGGTGACCATGCGTGAAAGCTGTTATTTCCCCCAAGTTGCCAAATTCGGCACCGATCGATGATGTCCCATACCCGAAGTGACGCAACGATATCGGCCACTTCGGACAAGCAGAAGAACTTCTATGTTTGTCGAAATCTCAGTTCTGACCTACTGCAACCTTTCTCGGGAACATGATTTTGTTTAATGCGCATGCAAACAGTACATATGTAAAGCATGAATATGAATAATGGCACAATAAATGTGGCAGCTTTGTATCGATAACTTAATGGTAGGTAATGCAAGACGAATTAACGGAGAGCAAAGAAAAGAGTAGGGCAGTAACTTTAAGAATCCAAATCTAGCACTGCTATGGGTTTGAACGTGACGAACGAACAAAATCCGTAAAGTATTTTCGGAAACCTTTCGCATCAAGGTCTCGCAATTTAGTAGTGAACTCAAGAGCCGTCTCTGATGGCCAATTTTGTGAAGGGAAAAAGACGGTCAAGAGGTAGTCGTAAGCCTCCGAGCCTCGTGTTCTAGTGACAGTGTGCAGGAAGTTGGCAACTTCTTGCAGGACCTGGCAATAGCATTGAGACCGATGAATCAAGAAGGGAGTCCAAGAAGACGTACTAGCGTGACTTGGCCATCCTTAACGTTCAGATCTGGTGCAGCAGGTACGCGGAAGGCAGTGGGGACAAGCCTTTCATACACAAATCTTTCGAACCCTGGTAAGGGTTCTACGGGTTCACTGCTGCTCGTAGCTGCCTGAGGAAGGGCGGCCCAGATCGTCACACAACGACCCAGAAAATTAAAAGCGGACTTTTGGCTAGGAGGATCTGACGCATCCTCAGCAATGCCAATCATGGATTGCATCAACGACTCGAATGTAGGATTGTTCCCTGGAAGAGTAGATAATGAGCAAGAGTGGCAGCTTCTAATCACACCACGCGCTCACGTTCTGAGATGAGGACTCTCTGCAGCTTCGACGAGACAACGCTATTGAGAAGAGCTAGATATGCCTTCTTAGTTTCCAGGTGCGCCCGCTGATCATCCGGATCACTTATGGGCTGTCTCAATATATTGCCGATGTGCCCACTCAGCGGGCCAATGAGCTCGTCAAGCACAGCGAACATATCATTCTAAATGATTATATATGAGGCCACTGAGATGTTGTAAATGTAAGAGACGACGAACCTGAAGCTTGTAAATCAACAAGCCGATGAAATTCACGAAATCAACCAGTTCTGTTGGTTGGAAATGGACGAGAAGATTGCTCATGAGAGCAGGGATGTAGTGCGTCACACTGGGTCCAGCAGCCGCTAAAATCCGAGCGAAAGCGAAGCGTGTCTGTTCAACAGTTGAGTAAACGCTCTAAAATGACAAATGAAGTACCAACCGCATCGCGAACAATTCTAATGACGTTCATGTTTTCCAAGCATACGAGGATGGCTTGTGCTACTTGCGCAAAAACATCCAATGTTGGCAAAACATACCCAGGAGGCGTCGGCGAAGGATAGTCAGGATAACCTTTGGCAATAGTACCGAGGGCCATGATGATATGATGGATGGTGACGATAGGTCCTACGTCCTGCGTTCCCTTACAAGCCCGAAGGTTCTCCGACAAGTTGTCCGTCAACGGCTTGACGAAAGACAACAAGTGTGCCGCAGGTTGGTCTGAACTCTTGGCCGATAACGAGCAAAGGGTTCCGACTGTTTCGTAGAGGAAGAGCTGGGAATCGAACGCAGGATCTCTCGCCGCATCGGTCAATAGATCCGTTTCCACATCCTCGGGTTCCGGAATATGGATCTGTATAGGGAGCAGGTCCCGGATACTCTGGGTGAGCGTGATGCAGATCTCTGGTGGTATGTCATTTTTGCTGTCTTTGATGAATCGGGAGAATAGGTAGAAGAGGCGTGATCGAAATGTTTGATTGGAATTGTGAAGACCCCTGAATAGCGATTAAAAACGACCCAGACGATGCTGCTAAGACCTACCGTGTATCGACCATGGCCTCAAGGGTTGGCATAATGCACTCTTTACGTACTTTGAAGAAGTCTGTATAGCGAGCCACTGTCTCGAAGAATTGCAGAGCTACTGTTCGATGAGGGTAACCCGACAAGCCCGATTGTACCAGGGTCAATAATAACTCCCCATGAGTGGTCAGAGCATACTCCGAGTAGTCGGTCCCTTTCCTTTTCTCCTTGTCTATGACGGAGGGAGTATGACAGAAGGCAGCACGACCTTTCCCTCCGCCTATATTACAACTATTTAGCATTGTTGGTCACTCGCGATTTAAAAGTGCTTACTTTTGTTGACCTCCCCGAAGATGTATACCATGTAGACTCCTAGTTCGGCTTCGTACCACTCCATGGATACGCCGTTTTGATAAGCCGACATCGTGTTCAGTGCCAAAGTGCGCACTGAGTCAGTAACCAGGTCCTGATCGATAATTAACACTGAGTCCATGAAATTACGTAGCTCCTAGTTCCTTGTCAGTGACAATTATGATGATTAGCAACATGCACACCCTGCGAAGTTTCTCAAACTCGGCATTGTCATCTTCGTCCAAATCATCAGGATCAGCTTCAGGATCCCATTTCATCTTTGCCAATATGACTTGTAGAAGAGATGAAAGGAAGGAACGTTTTGATTCATCGAGAGGATCTGAAGAAACTTTTCGACTGCGCTTGTACTGTAACGGAATCGTCAATGACTTCGTAGAAATGGCAAGAGCAGCAGTCATACATTGGCAAGAATAGCCTGAAGGAGAGGAAATACAGTGGATGACGTGTCATCATATTCATCCGCCATAAATCGAAGCAGCACCGGCAGAGCCTGAGTGAGATAGCTGGTAGCCTCAGAACGCACTTGTCCATTGGGACAATCCTATTTATGACGATAAAAGCTGGCCGGTTTAAGCAGATTGGAACGATACATACCTCTAATTTTGTCAATTCTAAACCAAAGACGTTAAATAGCTTTCCTAAAGACTCCCGGTAGGATTCTTCTCCCTCATCAGTTTCTGACCCTCTTTCTAGTTGCTGCTGTCGGGTCTTGGCTTCGAGAGCATCTATGACCTGTCCTAAAGAGAGGACTTTGATCAGTTGAAGCTTGTCGCCAGGTTCTTTAAGCCCTTTGGCGACGATGCGTAGCAGTGCCACACAAGTGGCTAGTCGGATGGGTAACGAAGGATCGGCCAACAATGTGAAGAGAAGGGGCACAGTGGTCGGTGTGATTGTCAGATTAATATCAATCCACCCTGCATATGCAAAGAATCAGATCGAAAAAAGCGGAGGTATAAGTTGTTACGCACCCACATAGGATCCGAATGTCCTGACACCCCAGTCTACAACCTCAGTGACCTCATCTAGTTCCCGGTTTGAAGAACTTTGATCCTTGCGTATGTTCGCCATCCTCTCCGAGCCTTCAACCACGATGGTCAAGACTGCCTCATTAATCCTCACCGCGTCTCTCTCCCTTACAGCATCTCTGACGCGACTGTCGCGCGTTGCTCGTATGGTGGTGTATTGTCGGGCAGCTTTGATCATCTGATCTGCAACCTCGCCCGAGATTTCTAGTACGATATGAAAGAAGAGGAGTGAGATGTGTCGATTATAAGATGATGATTCCGAAGATCGTATAAGAGTGAATATATCGGCGAAAAATGTTGGCCATTGTTCTATATAAGTGCAGAGAAAGAATAGCGTCAAAGTGTGCGAGAACTTGTTGCGAAGGACTGGCATAAAATTTAGCAGAGCAAAGGAAAAAGAAAACCGTCGACGCACAGGAAGCACTGGATTCTGACGACCCGAAGACATACTCGGATTGTATGTAGGACACCAGAGTTTGTTGTAATGTCTGAAATGTTTCCTGATCCAGGGGTTCAAATCTGGGAACAAGCCATGAGTCAAACAGCCACACAGCGATCAATGTAGCAGAGTAAAGTCTTTCAGAGCAGAAGGCGCTGTTTAGAGCATGCGCCCCTTCGCACACTGGAATTTGTGGCATTGACGGGGTACAAGAGAGGCTCAATAGATAAATGTAGTTGTCCTACTCACCGACTCTCCAAGAACGCATCCAACACACGCAAAGCAAAGAAACGAGCTTGCGGTGGGTATTTTCGAACCCCTTCAGAAGTGGCGTCAACGAATAAGGACAGCGCAATTCGCCATGTCTCTGTGGCATTTTGTTCGATGGTGGAAAGATAGGCCAAGGCCTCTGGATGCAATGGAGTTTGTGCAGGATCAGATGCGACTGTAATTGCTTGTACGACCCTGTCGATTTCTTGCTCCATTTCCGAAACAAAAGAACGAGGGCGATATTTGAGTGCAGAGCCGAGAGATACGCGAGAAACGTCCAGCAGAAGGAAGAGGAACAAGGATAGAGCAGAATCAGAACACGGAAATGGATCTTCAAAAGATCGATTTCATTGGGAGAGGCTCATCACGTGCACCTGAAATCTGAGATCTTCCCCGGCCCGAATAACTTCAATGAGTCACTGATTTAAATTATCGTTCGTGGCTCTCACACGACCAGCTTCGTCGCGACCCTGCTAAGCGCGACTGCAAAATCATTCACGAAGCAATATTTAATAAGTAAAGAGGAATCTATGACAGACGCGCACGTCTCGATAAGATTTTCTTGAACAACGCGATCACGTTCTCGCAGCTTAGCCCACTTCCTGAGCTACTTGCAGAGTCCAGACGAGGTCTTAGAAGGTCGTTGATGGTTTCAAAATAAAGAGGTATATCAATTGCGATGACACCGTGAACGTGGTTGTAACTCCGGGTGCGCAAACCTATCTCTTTGCCATATCGCACCGAGCTGCGCCCGTACCGTGTTTGCTCTGCAGGTTCTCTTCCAAGATTTGTCCGACGACTCTATTTAACGTATACAGCCAGGTTAAAGGACAGTCTACAGCCACGGTGGCTGTGCCGGCACTGCGGTCCGCTAGACTTGCGGGTCCGAACTCGTTAGCTTTGTAGACTGTCAGTATGAAAGCTAGAGAAGATTACACCGAAGACACTCACAAGTAGAGAACGTATAACTCTCCTGTATGGAGCCCGAGACAAACGCGTCCTGTACTTTCCTCAAAGGCCAAGGATTGGCATGAAACAACCTCAAAGGGCAAAACCAGATGCGGAGGAAGCAGCTTTTCAACGATTGTTGGGCCTTTTTGTTCCGGGGAGAAGGTGCCTTTCATCAGTGTGAATACGTCCGTGTCCCAACGACGTTCCAACCACACAGCTCGTCGACCGCTGGATCCGATACAGACAATGTCGGACACGGCACTAGCTGGTGTGGGGAATACATGCACAGGCATGGCGCCGTGGGATCTGGGGCACTTTGCATCCCTTTCTGAAGGGAAGGAGAATACCGACGCGGTTCCTGGACGGTGTAGTGATCCCGCGGAAGCATGGAATGATAAGGCTGTCATACGCGGAAAATTCTGGCTCAGATATCCGTCTGAAAGTGTATAGTCCGAATCCGCCGGTACATCGTCTGTTTCGTACTCTGCAATATACTGGCTGAAGGTGCCCAGATCATCGGTGGGACTGTTGCTTTGGTAAAGACCCGACAGTTTGGCTATCACCGGAGATAAATCATAGATACGGACGACGAGCCGTTCGTGAAGTTTCATCCCGACGATCACCATGTGGCGCGGGAAGAGCCTGAAGTGAACATGGCTAAAATGCTTTTTGAATATTAGTTTCACAAGGAAGCGCGTGGAATGAGATGTATACCTCTGGAAGCTTGGGGCATATTGATATCTGGCTCCCGGTTTTGATGCTGAGAACAATAAAGCGGTATGTCGGCGGATTGAATATGTTCTCAAAGTACGCTATCGCAACAACCACGATGTCCCCGTATATCCGGACTTCGCCCGGAGTTCCCTCAGATTTGGCTTGCGAAATCTGACTCACAAGTTGAGGACAATGGGACATCGAATGCTCGCTGTCCGCGTCACTCTCAAGCGCGATGGAATATACCTTGACCTTACTGTTTTCTTGATAAATAGAATCCAGGTGAAAGTGATCAATGCCTCACGTCGTTCGAGTACCATCCATGAGGATGGCAACAATTGCATCACGCCCATCATTCCGCAAGGATGCAGCAAATGTCGTGGCGGATGGCACGTCCATCGACAGATAGCGTCGTTCTCTGCCTGGTACGCCAATATACCAAACAGAGAGGCATAACGCGCTTGTGGGAGCACGAGACAGGGTAATTAACCATTGGGATCCTAGAAATTGTATTCGGAAGACGATACCACCATGCATGATGCGGCACATCTTCCTGAGTCGCGAAGCATGTCTGCGCCAGTTGCGCTCAAGACGTAAACCTCGAACCCAAGCTCGATGGAGCTCCGGACCGGAAATTAAGTTTATATCCTTGCCAGGAGGAACGTCCAAAGGTAGGTCGACTTCGATTTGGTGCCAAACATAGTCTGTCGAGCCCAATGCGTGGAGGACACGACATGTCTGCGTGTCATGATCGTCGAATATTAATGACAAATCTTCGCATTATCGAGGGGGGATCACGCACCTGGATTAGAGAAAGTAGATCTTCGACAGGAATTCGAGCGAAAATCGCTAACAAGACATCCTCCGGGAGCGCAAGCAAGCAGGAGGACATGAAAGTGGTGAGAAAGAGTAGTTGGGCAACAAGATGAAAAGTTATCTGATAAGATTAAAATCGGACTATTATGTCATTAGCGGTGCCGAATCTGCCGTAGGTTACTCATTCGGGTTCCCCGTTGCCCTTTCAGCTTCCCTACTCCTGACCACCATGAACGATACGTCTCCTAGCAGCGACGCTACTTACGATATGTCAGATTATCCTCAATCGCCTGGAGTGTCTGAGGATAGCCTTTCTGACTCTGACTGGCTCGACATCGCCAGCAATCGCGAGTCCGATGACAATGAGTCGGTATCGTCGCGGGACAGTGATCACAATGAGGTATCGATACCTCTCTCCCGACGCTCTTCCATGAGCATTGGAAGCTCTAGAGATGGTGAAGTAGACGCCTGGGAAGGTTTCGTTGATGATAGTTCTGATGAAGGTCATACCAACGAGTTCGAGCCGACAGGAGCAGTGGCAGACGGTCCATTCATGGGACCTCTCCTCGATTCAGAAGGAGAGGAGCAGCGTGTCAGAGAAGCCTTGGACCAAAGCATGATAAGCACCTTGGGTGCCTCCCGAAGCAGCTCACATCCCTCTACTGTTCACAGCTCCCTCCGAGACCTCAAGCTGTCTTTCCCCGATCCTCTTACTAGCTCTCATGAACAATTGAGCGGTTCATACGACAACGTCTCTTCCTCGAACCACGAATTACCTTCCCCGGAGGCTGAAGAAGCCAATACCGAAGTCATCTTGGATGACTCGTCGCCTGTCACGGATCCGGGCCTGTTACCCACACCCGAGAGTCCTACAGACACTCGAGATATTGACTTCGGTGATGTGGAATACGACGTTTTTTTGTATGGATATTCATCCTCTGTCAAGTGGACCGTAGTCCATGACTTGCTGCGAAAGGCTTCTCTTGGAGCGGGCATGCGTCTCGCTTCCATTGAAGACATGCCCTTAGGCGCCGCGCAATTGCTCCATTTCTCTATTGCGGATTCCACAGATATCTTCAAATCTGTCGCGGTTTACGACAGAACTGGTCAAGATAGCGTGCGTATCTTCCCTTTCCTTTTTTGACACTAACATCCAATACTTCGTAGCCGAGTTCGGAGATTTCTTCGAACCGGCCTTCCCTTGGAATTATATATCTTCCTTGCGCACCGTTCTCTTTTCTTCCTCTGCATACTTTACATCTTCCTATTGCTGCACCCCTCCCGGGAGAAGACGTGGTGGACCTGGATACTATTGTCCGTGCAGAATCTGCATGGTCTGAATTACATATACCAGCGGAGAAGGTCCTACACGTGCAGAAAGGCCTACACTCGCCAGTCCTTTGCGTGGAAGAAATTTCACGGCTTCATGCCGTTGATGTCTGTAATGGCATAAGACAGATCACTGCCAAGAAGCGTCAAGGCAAAGGACTATCTGAACACTTTACCTCCGTCCACGCAGTCACGTTGTATGTCGATTCTCCTTTGATGTTCTCTAGGTTCTGATTTCCGTACTAGTTTCGCGCTTCTGTCCTTGATAGTCGGATTCACCGTTAATACCGCGTTTAGCTCATCTGTGCCATCTCCAACCCCCACCGCCAGAACGCATATTCCTACACCCTTCTGGAATGTGAATACCAACCAATCTTCCTCGCTCTCCTTGCGCTCTTCCACAAGCATCGCAGTTGTTCCTCAGTCTGCGTCACTGTCGTTGTACAATCGAGGTTCCACTATTTCAGCGAGTGGTAGTACATCGTTGGGACGGGTTGCCGAGACCGCCGATTCTACCCCAGCCATTAGCCACAAGGACCTATCTCCTGATTGCGATTGTAAGCCCCTCAGCTGGTCCGAGAGAATGGGGTTATCTAAGGATGTTATGATCCGTTCTCCAGCACCCGTTGCCCGCTCGATGGTGGCACCCAAGGAACTTTCCAAATCTGCCGAGTCACTTACATCACTCAGCATTCGCGCCGTCGATTCGCTTTCGTACATCTTGGATTCCACCATGAAGACGCTGATCGAGGTTGTTCAACACGATTTGAAGGATCTGATGGAGGCGATTGATGAACTTTCACGAGCGATCAAGCGGCAAACCGATACCATCCTTGATAAATCCAAATCAACGTCTCAGGTTGTGCGGGACGCTGTAAAGCACCGCCATGAGAGAGCGAAAGATAGAGCTAAGGAATTGAAGGAGATTGGAGGTCAATTGATATCGTATGCAGGGGACACACTAATGGGACGTACCCGAGTCGCACGACAGAAAGCTCATAAGTTGAAGGAGAACATGTGGGCTTCGGAGACGTGGAGGATGTACCAGAAAGCCCATGGTCATTGGAAATCGACCTTGGCGCAAGGTACAGAGGCACGGGAGAAGGAAGAGGAAGGTAGGAGAACGTTGTTTGGACGTTCCTGATTTGTGGTCCCTTGCTTTCATTTACATACACCTACGGTAAGGAATATTTTTGCACATGTATATCACCAACACAATATATGAGTATGGCTATGCTCTATTGCGGAAACTACAGGTTGCGGGCGCAAGCAGCTATACATTGATATGGGAAGACAAGCTATTTCTCCCCTTTTTTCTCCTCTTTCCTGTGGATAGTATGGTATATGTTGGCAAGTAGTTTAGCACCATGTGAAAGTTACCTAGAACTACACACGAGTTATATACCTTCCATACAGCTGCAAAGTAGAATAGCATGACAACGAGTAGCGGTAGAGTCCTAAATAGTCTTAGTGTACTGTAAGTCTGTACCGCCGCGTCTTCGCCCATAACGTGATGTGTTGCGGGTTACAATATTAACAGCTATGCTCTCGATTTTCGTTCGGAATGTGTAGTGATACGGCAGTGCTCTAGACTGGGGATCATCACTTGATGATGAGCGCTAAAGGCGAATTAAAAAATTGACGGATGGGACGGAGATATTTTGTTCGCGACTGATACGGGCGGTGTTGGAAGGCCAGGCGGATGCAAATTCGGGCCTATCACGTTGTATGTATTTGTGCGCAGCTTGTATTATCGCGGCTCCGGTCTTAGCCTCCGTGATTATGACAGACAGGCGTCAGTGGGCGCTTCTGATGAGAGCACTACAAAAGGCAGCTTCTCTTCCTTCTTCTTTTCCCTGCCCCTCCTTTTATCCATCTCTGTCCACCATCGGCCTTAACCATGCTGAGCTCTATTGAAGACGCGATCAAGAATCTCGAGAGCTATGTCGAGGATCCTCTGGTCAAGCCTTCAGACCTCGTGAGGATTCTCTTGGCTATCGCCATTGGCTGTATTGATATCCACGATAGAGAGCCTACCTCGACGCGGCGGTCCATACCGAGACCCTCAATGACCGGTATCTTCTGGTACGACAAGTGGTTCCACGGTATTCCAATGATTTGACACCGGTCATTTGTGCAGCTCGAGAAGCTCATTGTGTTGATGTCGCGTCTGAGCGAGTCGGAAGGATCAACCCTTAAAAATCTTTCGGGGACGATACAGGATTTCCTAATTGATACTTGTGAGGATCCCTGATTGTCGAAACGCGTTTTCTTGTCTTCATAGCAATGTCACAGTATACAAGGACCTACCTCACCCGCCCGCCAGCTACGTTGGCGGCACTCCGGACCACCTTACAAACCCCTCCGAGGTCACTACTACCCCACGTTATGCCGCTCGATCCGCAGATGGTTCCAACTCCAACGTCCTCTTCTCTGCAATGGGAAAGGCTGGCGTACCCTACGCTCGCTCCGTTCCAGCATTGCGCAGTATCCCCGCTTCCAGCCTTCCAGACCCTGACCTTGTATTCGACTCGTTATTACGTCGTGATGAATTCAAGGAACATCCCGGCGGCATCTCCAGTCTATTTTTCGCCTTTGCCGACCTCGTGATCCATAGCTGTTTCAATACAGACTCCAAAAACTGGGATATCAACAACGCGAGTAGCTATCTCGATCTTAGCATTCTCTATGGATCTTCGGAAGCCGAAGTCAACAGAGTCCGAAGGAAAGATGGTACAGGACGACTATGGGAGGATGTTTTTGCCGACAGCAGGTTGCTCCTTATGCCAGCAGCCTCCTGCGCCCTTCTGGTTTTGCTATGTCGAAATCATAATGTTTGTCTGCGTTTTTCAAAAATGTTCTCCTGTGCTGACGCTTGTGTGTAGTACATCGCTGAGAAGATTCTTGCTATTAACGAGCATGGAAACTACACCCAAACGTTTACAGACGAAGCTAGCCGAATCGCTCAGGACGACGAAATCTTCGCTCGGACCCGACTTGTCAACTGTGGCTACTTCATGCAAATAATTCTCGGTGGTAAGTGTTGATTTTGTATGCAGGCTCTATTCAAGCTAATCCGGTGTTCTCTAGATTATGTAGGTGCTATCCTTGGACTGGTTCGAGATGGACATGCCTGGCGTTTGGATCCTCTCAAGGTACAAAACCTTCTATCAGCCTGAACCTGATCTTCATCGAGTTCATACAGGAAATTCGCCGGTCTGACCATACCTTCTCGCCACGAGGAGAAGGCAATGTTGTATCGGTTGAATTCAACCTTCTCTACCGATGGCACGCTACTCTCTCTCGGACTGATACCGAATGGCTACAAAACACATTCCGCCAGTTGTTTAAGAGTCAAGGGTCGGCAGAGGTGACATTGTTTGCCTTCACCTTACTCATGGTTTTAATTAAGACAGCAGGTTACTACACAAGAGTTCCATGCGGTGGTCAGAAAGGCTTTGAAGCCCCCTGACGACATCAAACAATGGACATTCCACGGGTAATAGTCCCTTTCTTGGTAAATGGTTAATTGAGGCCTGACATTTGTCCTAGTCTCCCACGAGGGAGCGATGGGCGATTCAAGGACGAAGATCTTGCTAAGCTCCTTCAGGATGCGACATCTAACCGGGCCGGTGCCTTCAAAGCCCGCGGTATTCCCGAAGCCCTGAGAGTCGTCGAGGTGCTAGGAATTAAGCAAGCGCGTAGCTGGGGAACCTGTTCGGTAAATGATCCCCCTGATGTCGCCGATTTGATCTGATCTGTCCCCAGTTGAACGAATTCAGGAAGTTCATAGGGCTCAAACGTCAGGCGACCTTAAATTTGAATATCTTCAGAGAAATACTGACTGATGTTCTCCAGCATACAGTAGTTTTACGGAATGGAACCCCGATAAAGACATCGCTGTTCGTATCACATTCAATAGAGGTCGCCGAGAGGCACTCATGTATTTCTAGGATACCGCTGCATCTCTATATGGAGACATCGAAAACCTCGAGCTGCACGTATGTTTCTCGCTGTTATCCTTCTGCTTGATTCCAGCTTAACGTCTTACCCAGGTCGGTCTTCAAGCCGAACAAACTAAAGAACCAGGGCCAGGCGCTGGATTGTGTCCTGGATACACAATCTCGCGAGCCATCCTTGCAGATGCGGTGTGTCTCACTCGTGGAGACCGTTTCCTGACCGTCGACTTCACCCGTGGGTTGCTCTCGCTTCTATCTGCTCGTTTCACAAACTAACGCACGCATCTTAGCATTCAACCTCACCGCGTTCGGCTACCAAGACTGCCAGTTCGACAAAGAAGACGGCTCTTATGGCGGTCTTCTCACCAAACTCCTCTTCCGTACCTTACCTGACCACTATACACCTCGCTCTACTTATGCACACTTCCCCTTCCTGGACCCGACGTTCATGAAGTCTCATTCGGGTATTGCACCCGAGGTGTTAGCCAAATATGACTGGAACCGACACCCTGCAACAACAACGGTTGCAGTGAACGCCTACGACGACGTAAAGGCGATCCTTGGAATCCCGAACTTTGAAAGCGAGAAACGGTTGCAGGAGTTGATGACCGGACATGCACCGAACAGAACTTTGGTGTGCAACTTTACATCCCTACTACTGCTGAACCCATCTCATTATAAATGCAGATCTCAAAGTATATCACTGCAGACGGATGGTCTTCATACTTCGCCCTGACCACTGCGAATCTCATCAAAAAGAAGAGCTTTGGTCAAAAGCAAAAGAACATTGATATTGTGCGAGATGTGATCAACGTTCTTCCAGTCAAGTGGATCTGTCAAGAGCTCGTTCGTGTTTCTCAGTTCTCTCTGGCATGAATGTCGACTGACTCGTAACAGGCGGGCTTGCCACACGCGTCTACCAGCTCCAATGACGCCTTCACGGCATCACAGTACTACGAAAAATTCGCCACCGTTGCGCAGTAAGTCCTTGTGTATTTCTGCCTCCCCCTTGATATTCATCCACCATATTCTAGGTACCTCTACGTCAACTTTGATCCTTCGAACGATTGGCACCTTCGCGAAAGTTCAGCAGCTACTTACAAGCACTTCTTCAACAAGGTTAAAGGCAACTTCGACGCCCTTTCCTCGTGGTTCACATCTTCCTCCCGCATCGGTCCTGATCCCGAAAACCGCTCTCAAGTCTTCCTGAAAACTGTGTACAAAGCTGAGCACAACCGCACAGACGGGACCCCTGGACACGGCGCGTCCGCTCTGGCCGCCTCCCTATTCTGCGAGCTCGTGCCCACAGCGGCGCACTTTTCTCAGGCAATCGCACATGTGGTTAACTACTACCTTGACGCGGGAAAACAAACACAGAGGGAAGATCTGGTCAAAAATGCTGCGTTGAAGAGCAAAGCTGGAGATGCTAAGGTCATGCAGTACGTCCGCGAAGCACTGGGTGAGTCTCACGTCCTTCATTTTCCTTGTCAACGGATATAGCTGAATTCGATTTCTTAGGCGCTGACCCACCATTGGCCCAGACAAGCCGTCTCACGCAGCGCAAATTGCTGCTCAGTAGCGATGCCGAAGTCAGCTCCGGCACCAAGGTGTATGCGAGCATCATTGACGCGAACAAAACCCGCGCTGCTGGTGCCCACCCTGTCCTTGGACTCGCGGACTACGGGTAAGTCACATCATTAGCCACATCATGCACTTTCTGAATATCGCATCTGCAGCCTTCTTTCAGGACCATTCTTTGATACAGTACGTTTCGCTCACTCAACTTCCTGCCAAAATCTTCCTATTGATGCATGTCTCTAGGTGATTCCAAGAATCCTGTACGAGATCCTGTCGCTTCCCGGTATTGCTCTTACAGGGAAATTCAAACGGCATGTGTTCACACCCCGGGCCATTTATCGTCTCTTACATTCCTCGTAGATTCACCGAAACGCAACAAGGATGCACAACCCAGATGTATCTAAGCACCAGCGGCAAAGTCATTCCATGGCCGGATTCTTTGACCATCAAGGTTCGTGCCCTTACTTCTTTTCCTTGACGTTCCTCACATCTTTTCAAGTTTTCCGCTTAAACCATGTTTTGGAAGAATATATCTCTCTCCACCTGTATTATATTATTGGAGAAAAGTAGTTACTGAAAATGGAAATCGTACTTTGAAGTCATCGTGAATTGTGCGTCATTGTGTGGGTGTGCGTGCAAAGGCCTCTCCCTACTGATCAAATAGCATGTGATAAAACGGACCTGAAATTCTCTCGTCTGTCCATTTCTTGGGGTTAGGGTGGTTCTCGACTACTTGCACGATATGCTTGCCTCCCAGCATCAGATCCGACAGCTGAGGCTAGTGATACCTGGAGGTCTTATCACATATTTCTTTGGAACGTGGAAGGAGATTTGGGAAATCCAGCAGCAAGAGCAGACTTGGGGCAGGCGCGTAAAGTTCTTGTGGGGCAATGCTCTGATATACTGATAATAATGTTCTCTAGGACAGCGGCTTTGAGTAACCTCTTCCTAGGCCTAACGACTATCGTGCTATTCTTCTATGTTATGTTGACTCCCTGGCGGAAGGGAGAAGAACCCGATGTGCGTCGTCGCTCCGCCGAGGACGTTTCCTTTGGCTAACGGAGTTCCTAGTTTCGTTCGTGGAGGAAATCCGGACTGCTGTCGACCGTGATACCTGTACGTGTGTAGCAGGGCAGTGCGTCGGGCGCTCATTCAATTATCCGTAGCTGTTGACATCCTCAATTGTTGGAGGTTGGTTACTCCTGGTGGTGACCCTGGGACACTGGTCAGGTTTAGGATACCTGAAAGCTATCGTTGCCGGTGTGTATAACTTTGTTTTATTTTTTACGTTGTTCATGGTCGCGGTTTTGTAGCTTCCGGGATTTATATGCTTACATTTGGAGTCCTTGGACTGATACCCGCGCCAAAGGTTCCGAGAAAATGAAAGCACACATGTAGCATATTTGTAGTGATTATTGGACACCCTACAAGGATGTAATGTATATCTTCTATGTGGACTAAGACGCAAATAGACCCGCAGCACAGCATTTAGCTATCCGTTCCGGAATCAGAATAACTGACCAAGCTCACCTTCTCACCGTCATCGTTCAACCCTATCCTACTGGTTTTTCTTCTGATATGTACAATGGCTACGGCGCATCTGGCCCAGCAATTACCAATAATCCCTTCGTAACCGACCCCACCAACTCAGAGAGTCGCTTTCCCGATATTTCAGGCGCAGACCATACCAATGGCCAGTACACATCGTGGCTCCAGCCTGGCGCAAGCTCGTCATACCAGCAGACGGGCTTCCAGCAGCAGTTGCCGCAGTACAATTCGGGATACGGTTCACCAGGAGGGTATCTAAGCCCCGTCAGTCCGCAGCAAACCTCTGGTTTCGGTCAGCCATGGATGGGCCAGCCTGTGTCGTCAGGCCCCCAAGGAAGCAGCTATGGATATCTGCAAGGCCAAACAGTCCAATCACAGCCGCAGGCCTACAATCCTGCTCAACAGCAGCTCCAGAACAACCCCGGTTATGTCGCCCAGTTCGATCCTTATTCATCTGTCGGCCAAGGATGGGACGGAGGCAATACCACCAATACCAACTCCACTCAAACGCCGATATCCACGTCCAAGTCTCCCGCAGGATTTTCACACCCGCGGGAATACCTACGGACGCACAAGGCTGAACTCGAGTCGTGGGACGCATATGCGTGGAAGCAGTTGTTGGGCACGTTTGATGCGGTCAAGGATGCATGGGAAGCAAGAAAGAAGGAGCTGCAGGACAATATCGGGCAATTCCAAGTGCAGATGCAATATGGAGGCGGTGGATATCACCCTGCGCAGCTACAGCAGGAAATTATGCGCCTTCAAGGGGTGAGCACATCTCCAATTACGTGTCTATATAGCAATGAATGACGCATGTGATCGCAGTTGACCAAGGAAGCCGATTTCAACTTTGGTAGGGGGATCTAATTTGCTTTTCATCTCCTGCTGACTGACGGTCGTATAGATTCTGTAGCGGCGTCGTCGTTCCAGATGCACGAGGTGTTTCAGAATTATCGCCAGTCGGGCGACTTGGCTAGTAAACGTCGTGTCCGGGAGGCTTGCAATGCAGCGCTCACGTCTCTTCCGGATTGGCCGTCTCAGATATATTGACAGTAATACTGCTTTCTTTGCGTGTCAATCTTGCTGCTCGTTCAATTTCACCCCTCCCCGTTCATTTTACACATGACCCAGTGAAGATGTTTGATACAATGTTTGGATACAAGTTACGATGTACAACAATATCGTGTGCAATATGACAGCTATTAAATAACGTTCGGTCCGATAGTCCACTCTAAGCTCTAAAACGAGAGTTGCCGAGCTGTAAATCTACAGGTATTATCCGTTATGCAATGTTTCTATGAACAAGTGTTTGGATATAATTTATCTGTAGGATCGCTGGGAACTAAAGGCATGTTAGAAACGAACTCGCTAGAGGATAGTTCTGGGACTTACTCCATCCGCCTTCAAGCCCTTTCTGATAGCTCCATTCATCAGCGTCCTCGGCCTTCCACGTCCAGAAAACCTGTGAAAACAATTGAGCAAACACACGACAAGCCAATAGCAGACTCACCCATCCTTGTACAGCTTCTCCAACCTCGACTTGTACCTCCCAATACCTAAGCACACAAATTAGTTTCCCATACAATCAAGGGAAGTATACAAAGGACATCTCACTTCCTCAAAAACGTCTTGTAATCATCCGAAAAGTTGCTCGAACTTCCCGTCCACCCATTGCAAGACCCAAAGTACTGGGAGTTTGCGGCAATCGTGCCGTCCCATCGTGCGCCCACACCCCTCCCGTTCAACCACTGAGCGCAGTCTGTGGGTGCGTTCGACCATTCACCCAGCACTGTCCACAGATTGGAATGGGCGAAAGAAGTGAGATCGGGGATGTGAGTACATGCGAACTGCAGAATATGTTAATGGAGAGGTGTAAGTAAGAGGTGTAAAGGCGAACGTACGGATACGTGCTCGTCAAGAGATCGTGAAAGTTCGTCGTCACTAAATATCTGATACTCGTGCTAGAGGATCAAATGAGCGCAAGACTTAGACATGCAATAAACCAGGCTCACATAGTCCATCATTACGCCGGTGCCGTTCGGTGCGGTAAGAAAATTCGTCCATGCCTGCAAAAAGCTAGGTTAAAAGGGGCACACACGCCTCGTTCCCGAACTCACATCTACAGTGAGGAACGCGTCGCCAATCATGATTTTCATGCCACTAGGTGCCACTTCTCTTACGGCATCATACCCGTCTTGGAAGAACTGCCTGATGACCGCAGCCCAGGCGCTAGACGTGAACCCTGCTGCTTCATTTAGCAGTTCCAGCACGTCGATCATCCCACCAATGTGCTGGGCGATGTATTTCACGGTGTCGACGGTGCGAGCGACGTCTGTGGCGTTGGATCCCCATTGTGGGCTGGACGTGCGCTGTCCCGAGTTGTCGTAGCCGTTCTGTGACCCTGGGGCGCCGTGCAGATCGAGGATGACATGGACGTTGTGTGTTTTTGCCCAGTTGAGCGCGCGTAAAAGGTATTGCCATGCGCCGGGGATATAAGGCGAGACGGATGTGCCGCTGTTGGTGTCCGAGGACGTCATGGGGACTGACCAGTAACCTAGTGGAATGCTTTGACACGACTGTTGAGATCGTGGCATGTCATGAGGATGGCGTGCAACGTACCGAACATGGTTTAGCCCAGCAGCGTTGATGGCCGCAAAGTCGTCTTCGGTTATCCACTGTGGATCAGCAGGTAAGTCATGGGAATGCAGTCAATTTAAAGACGCGTACCGTGTCCCAATGTTCCTCGAGGACAGCAAGGGCCTGGCCATAGTCTTGCAAGCTCCCAAAGGTGTATTCGTCGACAATGTTGTCGTTGTTCGTGTTCTCGAATATGCTGGGGGTTATCCACGGCTAGGACAGATTAGCATACTGGCTTGACGTTTAAGGACTTTCATAATCACCTCGAGAACAAACCATCCACCTCTTCATCGGCTTGAGTACATTATTCTGATCCGTAAAAGCCGATGGCACTCACAGATTTACCCCGCGTATTGTTTGGTTCCCATAGTCAAACGGGGTCGCCGATGGCGTGGAAGTCGACCCGGACTGCGTTGCTGCTGGTGTTGGCAGGGAAGACGAGGCCGAGCCGCTGCTGTAGGGTATGACGTTTGCTCCAGCCGATACCGTTGTGGGTTGTTTATACTGAAGACGACACTGCTCTGCGCTGGCCAGACTTGTACCCAGGAAGAATGCGAGAGCCCAAGGGCGCCATGGTGTCGTTTTCATGGGGAATCTGAAGAAGAAGACCGTTGGCTAGAAGGAGAGCCGGTTGAAGGGCAGATGACACGACGAAGCATATGCGCATACACGAGGCGAAGAGAAGATCAACCTCTAAAGCCTCCGGAGTAATTCCGGAACCATTTGGCGTTGAACATCGTGAGGCCCGGATCCACTGTGGGTCAATGATGTCGAGAGAATGAATACTTTTCAAGCTGCCGAGTCGATAGCAATATAGCCTCGGTCCTAATAGGAAGAAAGACTCGCCCATACATCGATAAGAATATTTGATAAGCGCTTGAATCGCGTCTCTGTGATCGGGCCCTGTGACTACTTCTTGACCGCCTCGTGCTGTACCAAAAACGCTGTAAAGGTCTCGCCTTGGTTCACATCTGTTCACCCTGCTTCCAAGCTCTCTACAATGCCCAGCAATCCATTACGTGTTCTCCTCCTCCTAGACGTTCAAGTCGCTCTCCTCGCTGATCCACCAGCAGGTGTCCCCTCGTCCGTATCCATCCGCAGGAATATCGAACAAATACTCAACTCGGCTCGTAACGCACATCCGCCGCCGGTCATTATCCACGTTCGAAATACGGGAGATGCGGGAGACGCCGACGAACCGAAAACCCCAGGCTGGGAGCTCCTCTACGCGCCGCTTCCGCACGAGCACGTCGTCGATAAGTTGAAGAACAACGCTTTCACCGGCACAGAGTTGGGTGACCTTATCCATCCCCATGCCGAGATAGTGATCATAGGTTTACTTTCGGATTTCGCCCTCAAATCGAGTGAGTCTCGGTGTCTTTGTCTCGGGTTGGGTTAGGTCCTGATTCCGAGTAGCTTGTAGCGCTGCTGTGGCTCGCGGCAACGAAGTCCTGTTGATACGCGGTGCTCATGGGACGTATGACCGCCTGGAAGTACTATATGGGGGAGGAATGACACCAGCAGCTGCCATTGAGGCGGCAGTCGAGGTCGAGTTGGAAGACGCTGGTGCGCATATCCTGGATATGAAAGATCTTCAGGGCATCTTCAACAATCGGTAGAGGTTGTTGTTATATAGAATGTATACTTGAAGATCAATCTTCTTAGCGCGTAGTTATTGGTCCAAACTAAGATCGATCCAACACAGCCACGCAGAAGCCGGAGATTCATTTATCAGATGGCGTCGTAGATTGTGAGTCAATACAAGTGTGTAGGTACTAGAATATCACCAAGTTCATTCATAGCTTCGACTGAGGTGCAGACGACACCTTTACAACCCTGAAAGACCATAAACGTCAGCTACACACGTACATGAGACAATCGGCTCACAGTTTTCCGTTATTTTGCCCACTGAAAAGCATAGGTAGAGCAGCAGGTGCGTGCTCCAGTCCTTCAACAATGTGGAATTTCCGCTTCAACGACCCGTCGCCAAGTCCTTTTGAGATCTCAGCAACAGCTTCAGCAAACATTGAATCATAATCGAAACTGAGAATCGATGGTCAGTGTTTAGAAGGGAAACACAGAAGAGCGAGGGAACTTGCACTATGAAGCCCTGCATCTTGGCGCGCTGTGAAATGAGGGTGAGATAGTTTTTCAATCCTTTCGGACGTTCGTCTACGCAGATCACCACACCAGTAAGTGCCATTGAAAGCAGACAGCTAGTTATCACTCACTGTATGCTGAAATAGCACCTATAGAAGCCCCGATGAGTACAACCGGGGGATAGCAAAACGGCCAACTTACCACACAGGGCTATGCGTGCACCTTTGTTCAACCTTGTTAAGACCAGATCCAGCATTTCACCTACGAAACCGTTAAGAGCGCCCCCCCACAAGTTCAATGTATGCCCACTCACCACCAACGTTGTCAAAATAGGCATCGACATATCCCAGCTTTTTGAAATCTTGAGCAAACGTCTGGCTTTTGTAATTCAGCGTTTCATCGACACCAACGTCATTCTTTAACCAGCTGCATTTCTCATCCGTTCCCGCTATAGCGATTACTTTTGCTCCTTCGCGTTTACCGAGCTGGCAAACAAGCGAACCGACAGCGCCGGCAGCTCCAGACACGACCAATGTCTCGCCCTTTTTGATGCTGCACACCTCTTTGAGGCCCTAATCCCGAATTGAGTACCGTGGATAAGTTGTAGCTCTGAGAAATCCTCACAATGTATGCGGTTATGCCTGAACTTGGGCATTAGCGGGAGGGTAGAGTGATGTAATGAATCCGGCACACCTGGTAGTCCGAGGGAATTGAGAAAGTCAAGCGGCTCTGCGCCTGGTGGGACTCTGCACGCGTCCGAATCAGTGATCCGCCCTTGACAAGTAAAGCAGCAGACACACGTAATTTTCTTCAGCTTCTCGTCTTCCATGACCGCGTATTCCGTCCATCCTGTCCACTGTTAGGAGCATCATCAAGCATTGGCAAAAAAACACGTACCGAAACCTCCGTAAACGATATCACCGATACTCAATTGGCTTCCTTTGCCTTTCTTTATCACCACACCGAGTCCGACACCACGCATAGTCTATGACACGTCCGTCAACGTCCAAACAGATTCCGAGTCGGTGACAACGAACCTCGCCAATTTGTACTGGGGGCATATAACTGCGGACGTCATTGAGGTATCCTCTCATAGCTGGGTCCAAGGACAGCCATGTTACTTGGACGAGGACCTGTCCTTGCTTGGGTTCATAGTCCTTCAGATGACGCTGTTCAGAACGGAAGGTGTTTTCGCCGATGTATCCTTTGGGCCGTTCGTTGAGTACGATGCGCTTGAAAGACATATTATCGTGGTTGTGGAAGAATGGTGGGATGTGAACCGTATGCGGTAGATATGTGCCATTTGGATGACCGGTAAAGAAATGCGTGGTGATCAATCAATCAGGTGCTTTTGGCTGTCGGAGAATTTGAATACCGACATCGTGAGTAAGTACATTATGATTATCGTACATTCCTCCGGCTGAGCTTTTTCTCTGCGCAGAAAATAGCTCTTCAGCTACAACCGAAAGAAATATGCACTTAATTCAATGGTGCGTGTTCTCATCGACTATCAGAAGAAGCGAGGCAGCCGCAGGAGGTGGCGGGGTGCGGCGTTTGTAGTGAACTGGTTATTGACAGCGTTGCAGCGCGGTAAACTGTCGCTCAAAAATACGCGACCATTGAGAGATTTTTTTAAAATTAAAAAAGCAAGTCTTTACATAGGTTCATTAGAAATAAATCAGTTGTTTTTGTTTCTGCGTAGGACCCGGCGCTTTGAAATATTTAGCGCCCAGAGGCTGAGATACGCATCATCTACCACCGGTCGAGCTCCTTGATACAGTTCGCGTGTTGGGTGGCGGGAAGCTGTCAATCTGAGCAAGAGGTGATGAGAAAAACCTGGCCTAGATCTAGAAACCGACAGATACACTACGATTGATTGAAGGGGAGTATAACTGGCCTCGAACTAGTCTGGGCTATATGGCAGTGTCGGTATACACTTAGAAGGTGGAATGGGTTTGGGTGTTTGTATAGACAGGGCCGTGAAGACGGGTGCCTTGAGGGCAAGCACGTGGATAGGTAAATAGGGAGCAGCCAGTCGCAAGATAATAGCCCGCTGAGGCCAACTAAATCGATACTAGACGTTGATGCCGTGAGCGAGCGACCAATGAAATGCCCGACCGTTGACGATATTGAAGACTGAATTCAGATTCCCCTTCATAGTACTTCCGTACGTAACCAGATCTGGATCTGTACATGTACATGTCACCAGCTGTCTTTCCAACGGATAAGATGTTTTATGAAATATGTACTTAGTTTCAGCATTTTATATGCGACGCGTGTGTCACTGGCATATCATCATGATCTTCAGGACTTGGCACTGTGACTGGTCGTTGATGTGTTGACGACTGTTGAAACTCAAGGCGGAAGGATGATCAGACATGCGTCGTGACCCCGGAGACTCCATTCACACTCCGCTTCGGCAGCCCAGTTTGATCCCACTGTTCCTTGAAAACTACTGCAGGCGGTGGAATGTGTGGGAGAGTCGATAATCTTGTATCCATTCAGTAGGAGATGGATGTAAATTAAAGTGAAATGGGATTAAGATAGCACAGATGGAAGCAAATTTATAGGTGGCAGGGGGCCGTATCGAAGCAGTGAATCCCATAATCCAGAAAGTGGGTCGGCCATGTCCGAAGAGGTCAAGTCGTAACCAGCTTACAGTCTAGCCAAATTCTCTTCCCGTCCCACTTTCTTTCGTCGTCGTTTCCGACGGTCTGCTCGACGCCATTTCAGCCGCATCGTCAGCGTTCACGCTCGCATTCGTATCGTGGGCTCGTGCTGGTCAACGTTCGTTACGACGTCGCTATCTGCCCCAGTCTAGTCTGCTATTAGGCCTTTATTTCTTCAATACTGCGCCTTTGTGCCGCCTTTATTTCTCGCTTCAACTTCCGATATGGCCACTACTGCTCGACAGCCAAAGCCCCTCAGGAAAGGCGCAGAGCCTGTTCGGTATGCTTGTTGTTCCTTGGATTGTTCTCCACACCGGCCCTAACGTTTCAATTTTCTCCAGTGCTTGGACAGGCGCGCGAGCTTCTCCTACTTTTTCTGCATCTCCAGCGCCCCCACGACCTCCAAATGCTCAACAGCCCGCGAGTCCCCCCTCGGGTCTGGCAAATGGTGCTAGGCCTGAAGACACCATTCTTCGGTCACTTTCAGGATTGACTGTGAGTTATTCTCTTAATCTATTGCTATCCGTGCTTACGGTGTCTAGGGTACGACTATCACGCTCATGACCAAGACGTCCATCCATTATGAGGGCGTTATATCCTCGACGAGCGGCGAGGGCGACACAACCGGTGTCACTCTCAAAGATGTTAAAGAGATCTCCAGTCCCGGTGCCCAACTCAAAGACCAGGTCTTTATAGCTTCTACCAACATTGAGAGGTGGGCGTCGGGTCCAGCTAATGCTAAACCGACTAACGGCGAAAGTGAGTATCTATTTTCCCATAACGAGAACTTTTTTTTCATTCCATGTTCAGCATTTCGGACCGACGCAGATATCAGCCAAAAGAAGCTCGGTTCTAGAGAACGTGAACTGCAGGCATGGCAACCCTCTTCTGATGCTCCTATGCCTGCCCAATATGCCCAGGGCGACGAGGCTACCTTTGGCCCTGGTGCAGGTAACTCGTCTTGGGATCAGTTTGCTGTAAACAAGTCCTTGTTTGGAGTCACTGCTAGCTTCGACGAGGATGTGTACACTACAAAGCTCGATCGTTCTACTGCGGATTATAAGGAACGGGAACGCAAGGCTCAACGGATCGCCGATGAGATTACGGGGGTGAGTGCAGATGCGTCGAGCTATCTTACTTATCTACATGTGTGTCATCTAGGCTGCTGCAAGCAACCCTCATATTGCTGAAGAGCGGAATCAGACCGTAGATGATAGTGGCGTCAATGAAGAGGACAAGTAAGCACAGGTTTGACATCCAATGCTGTTGCTAATTCCTTTTAAAGATATGGGGCTGTTGTAAGAGGAACCAATGCGTACGTTCCTCCAGGCGCCCGGAAGCCTGGTGCCCTACCACCTGTTTCCAACGCGGCAAGGAATGACGTTCCTAAAGTTTCTGTGAATGGCCCGGACGGTGCAGCTGTTGCTTCTCAGTCTCAGTCTCCTCCCTCATCGTCCAAGGCTTCTTCTCCCGCCCCTTCGTCTGGTTCAGCTAAGGTTGGCGTTTATTCTCCTTGTATGCGGTGTTGATTCTACCTCCCTCCTAGCCGCCTGCAGATGCTGTACCCGCTTTCCGTGATTTCGTAACCAACGAAAAACAACGGCTCACACAGAAACGACAGGCTTTAGTAAAGAGTGAAATGGAGAAACGCGTTGCGGAGCTTGTGAAATTCAGTCAGAATTTCAAGGTGAGTCATCTTGTAGTCGAGGATGGAATGCAATGCTCAATACCGATGACAGCTCAACAAACCTATTCCCGACGACTTGGTTCCCATCCTTGCCAAGGACGAGGACAAACAACGAGCCATCAAGGAGAAGGCCAGCAAAGATGCTGCCTCTGCTCAAGCCCGTAACATCGGATCGAACGTGCCATCTGGCGCGCCCCGAGCCAATCCTGCCAAACTTGCTGACGCTGCAAGAAAGCCAGGCGCAACGTCGACTGCCACCAAAACGCCAGCGCCTGCGCCAGCTGCTGCATCTACTGCAACGCAGAAGCCCGCCGTTTCCACAACAAAGCCAGCGGAATCAACAGTCAAGAAACCTATTGCTATGGTCATCCAGGCGATACCACCCTTCAAAGGTCCCAAGAGTCGGCCCACTCAGTCAGCCTCTGTGGCCAAGAACGCGAATGGTGCCCCCGCCCCGCCCCCACTTCAAGATTCTGCGCATACCGCTCCGTTAAAACCGCCACAGTCACCGACCGCACGATTGAACGCCAACGCTTCATCATTCAGGCCTAATCCTAAAGCGAGTGCTTTCACGCCGGTATGTGGCTATGCGTGACTCTCAGTAGTTGTCCTTTCCTAATTCTTCATCTAGGGTACCCCTTCTCCTGCTTCCTCCTCCGCGTCTCCTAAGCCAAAAGATGTGGTAAATGGATCTGCTCGATGCCTTGCGTAACTATACTCATCCCTTCATCGTAGGCAACTCCCAACCCATTTTTCGGCACACGACCCATCAAGAAAAGCTCCCCTGTCAATATCAAGGACGATTTCAATCCTTTCAAGCACAACAAAGTTGTTGATGCGTCCGCCATCAGTGGGTTGTCTGTTCTGAGTCCTTAAGTTGGAGGCTGATCATTTGGTTAACTGCTATAGCTGCTATGTGGCCATATAATGGCAAAAGGTACCTGTCGATGTATCCTCAACCCCAGCATCAGCCCTCTCAGCACTCTCCTCATATGGTTGCACCTCCGCCTCCAATGCCTCCTCCTTCCTACGAAGAAGACTCGGCAGCACAAGCCGCGGCTCGTGGGGGATATATATTTTATCCTCCTTATGGATATCCGGGCCAGGTCAGTGTCTTTTTACTTCCGTTCCGATGGAGATCGCTTAGTGCAACTCCATTTAGCCCCCAATGATGGCAGGGATGGCGCCCCCTGGTCCACCAGGTGCTTATATGCCTGGTCCGTTCATGCAACCGATGCCCTATCCTCCCGGTGCGCACCTTCGCCATAGTTCAGACCTTGGACTGAAGTTCACTTTAATGTCATTATAGCTATGTATGCTCCACCGGGAATGGGTCAAATGCCTCGTATGTGCATTACCGTTCTATTATCTATGTAGTCTCATCCCTTTTTCTAGCACAAGCTTACATGCCTCCGCCACCCCCTCCGGGCTCTTATCCTTCAGCAAACGGTGCGGGTCCTCGGCAATCGATGCCTCCGACACCGATTCCGCAACATGCGCACACATACTACCATCAGAGTCCTCAGTGTATGTCCCACGCCCTTTCGTCCATGATACCCTTTGTCTCACTTATCGTAGTACAACATGCAGTGCCATATGGTATGATGATGCCTCCACCCACTGTGCCTCCTCATGGGTATGAGGGAGGTCCAGCGCCGGTGCCGATGGGAGGACATGCATGATGGAACTGATTGTGTTCCATGTCTTTATATGCCATCATGAATATGTCCAGGCGAGGTCGGAGTTTATTCTGTTCCTGAGATCCATATCAGCTATCTCTGGGTATCGAGGTGTGTAACTAGCGCTAAATCATTATCGTTGTTGTTGTGGATTTCTGGAATATCATCGCTATCTTGCTGTCTGCGTTACCCAACTCAATTCCTACATCATTCCAACCGAAACACGACAATATAAATTATAACCAAATTACTATGAAATATCTAACGTAGGCATGCCACCTCCACTTTCTTCAATAAACCTTTCAACGTGTTACTAGTACGATTGCAGTTGGCTTGTAACCACGTTTCCATCTGCACTCGTATCGATTCCAGCTCCGAACACAGAGGTAAACTTCCATCCTCTCTACTCTGACAAGGATTCAGCAACAAGTCAAAAAACTCGTTCCAGATATCCGTCTGCCAATAGCGTTTGAATGGTGTTGCGATCTTGTAACGCCCTCCAGATTCGGTGATGGAATTACTTTGGAAATACTTGCCAAAAAGAAGGCAATAGACGATTCCAGCAAGACCAAAATAGTCGGTCTGGTACGTCCAGGGTCTGTCCTCTCGTATCTCAAAGCAATCCCGTTCGTCGGTAGCCCAGTCGGCGATGAACTGTTGCCCGGAAGGGAAGAGCCTGGTGTCAATAGTGCGGCCGAAATCAATGAGCTTGATTCCTTTACTGCTCCAGCCACCCTCGCCCGAAGGCTGATAGATGCTTGACCAAGCCGATGCACCCCCTAGAACGTCCTCGAGGCGTAGGAGACAGTTGTCGATCTTAAGATCGCCATGAATGAATCCCTCCTTGTGCATGGCTTCCAACAACCTCGTCAGTTCGATGGCAAAAAACATGACAAGGAGTTCATCTAAGCACGCGCCCTGCTGGTGCACGCCGGCCGCAACGGCTTTGGTTACGACACCAAGCAACGTGCCTTGCGAGCAGAAGTCCATTACCATGAAACTCTCGTCTCGGAAGGCAAACAAGGCATGAGGTAGCACGACGGATGGGCGATGGGAAAGAGGAAGAACAGAGTGTAATCGCCGCAGCACATGATACTCCCAAATATTCCGGGGCCGTACAACTTTGAGGGCAATCATAGCTTGGAGGTCGTCCTCGTCGTCTTCAAAATCATCCTCTTCCTCTTCTTCATCTTCATCCTTGTCACATATTCCAAGACTCTTCGCTTGAAACACAGCCCCAAACCCTCCTTCACCAAGTTTATCCAGAACTCGATATCGTCGGCCGTGTAAGGTCACCGGCAACGATGAAGAGAAGTCCAGCGCACCTGTGTGCGAACCCCCACTTGTCTTCCTCACCCTCTTCGCAAACTTCTGAAGGCCATCCAATAGGTTTGACTGTTGATCTCGAAGATCGTAATAATCCTCATCTGACGATACGAGGGATAGCATAGTGGATAAGATCGAAGGGTCAAATGGGTTGCACGGATTAGATGGGCGGAAACTGGCTGACAGTGTCAATGCATCTGCAAGACTGAGTTTGCCTGTCTGTACCTCAAGAGCAGAAAGCTCGTCCTGAGCAGAATGTTTGAGAGGCTTCGTCGGCTGCCAAGGCTGGACTTTCTCCCATTGGTTCTCATCCTCGTCTGTCTGTTCATTATCTCCATCTAGGAAGTCATATTCTTCCTGAAGATGATCACCGGGGGTGAAAACGGAATGAGTGCTGGTATACTCCAATGTACGTTCCGTAATGGGTGTCATAACGTTGAACTGCCCGAACCGACCTCCGAGAGGGACGTCTTGGTAACCTTCTCCGGCTTGGTACTCGACAGAATCATCGTGATCTTCGACAGGTGTCTCATACTCCTCTGGCACATATTCATCTTGTGGAAAGTCGTCGGTATAGCCATCCTCCTCTGCCTCTTCTTCCTCTTCGGTCGCAGGTTCTTCAACAGTCTCAGTGGCCTCGGTAGATGTATCCGGTATTGAATTGGGGGAGGAAATATGAGAAATTGGAGCACTTCCTTCGTCCGACGTCGGCGTTGGCTCATCGCGATAAGGGGTGAATGTTCGCTTGGAATCAACAAATGGTGTGAAAGTCGAGGCAGGTGTTTTAGGAGTAAAAATGTTCTCTGCTTCCGGCGGGCGACTGAAAACTTTGAACGGCGTTCGTTGATTGTTTTCGTCAATAAGAGGAGTGAACGCGGCCGGCCGGACTTCCGATGGGGGTGAAAGCACGTCTTGACAGGATTTTGCGCGCTCATGTGTGGAGATAGGCTTGGGTTTCGCCCTTCCGTGGTCGTCTGTGAAGGCCTCGCGAAGGGGGGGCAAAGTCGGCTTGGGATTCGCAGGGGTGAAGACTTTCGAGAAAATAATGTCAGGCTCTGAGGCTGATCTGTTTTTGAAGCCAACGGACGAGAACGTCGTTGGAGCCGAGAACGTTGGAGTATCTTTGAGCACTGAAATAGGTTTGCTCGTTGGAAAGGTTTCCTTGTTTTCGTTCGAATCAACGAACGGATTAAACTACGAAACTTGTATAAGAAACAGATTTCTCAGCAGAAGCTAACCCTCACCTTTGGTTTGTTCTCCTTTCGCGTCGGACCAGCATTCTCATCGATAAAGGGCTTAAAGCCTAGAACTTTCAATCAACGCGTGTGCAGGAAAAATAAATGGTGAAGAATATACCTCCACATTGAGTCTCTTTGGGCGGCTGTGCTTGCTTTGGCGTGAAAGAAGTCAATGGCTCTACCTTTCTCAACGGAGCATGCTTGCTGCCTGGTCCTAAAAGCTTCATTGTCTTATCTGGGGAATTGTACATTCCAAAAACATCCGCAAGAGCCTCCTTGGTATTGATCGTGACTGTAGGCTCCCCGTTCATCATGCTCTTCCGACGTGCTCCATATCCCTGGGTGCGAGACTTTCGCCCGTCATCATCAAATGTTACTCGGACAGATGAGGTGGAAGACGAAGCGGAAACAATGCTACCCGCCGGTAACGCAGTCCACTTTTTGCCAAGAAGTCCCATTGATCGTGCCCGAGCCTCTTGTACGCTATACTCCACACCTTCTTCAGTAAAAAGAAGAGAGGTATTGTAGCGTAGCCTTTCCGGTCGTTTTCCCGGTGCGGGTGGTGCGAGCATCAAGGTATAGCGAGACTGGGCGGTTGAAGCGATCGGGGTGGAGGATAAGGTACTAGAAGTAGAGGTGACAGCGGCTGATGAAGACGTTGAACCATTACGCGCTCTGAAATCTCGGTATCGAGACTTAAGGCGTTCTACAGGACGAACTTGGCGCTTAATGCCAGAACGGAAAACATGTTCAGCATCCGAGAGTCTAGGACAATGATCAAAGAATCTTCTCGGGTGGATGGGACTTATCACTCACCTTCCCTCTGCCTCCAGCAGCTTAGCATACTCCTCATACAAAACTGAATATGATATTCCAATTTGATTCTTCATCAACGAGGCGTATGCAGCAACTGCAGCAGAACGATCCATAGTACGTGTATATTGTGTCCATAGTTTGAGATATCGAAGATCGTTCTTGTATGTGCCGTCGTTTCTAAACGTCGTAGTAGCTTCCTTCAGGACTTCCTCCAAACCCGAGCTTGGATCATTATCGGCGTAATTCTTGTTTATCCACTGTACGAACTGCACATAAGTGGCAAGGGGGTCGTCTTCTTCTTCTAGGGAGGTCGCTAGTCGAGATTTAAGGACTTGTCGTTGGCGATCCCGTTCTTGAATGTCTTGGGGCGGGCCTGGGGGCGGCATGGATAGCGTTGTTACTGTTGAGTTTTCATTTGTTCCTGTTTGGCTCATCAGCAGTCAAGCGCGTCGCGTGTATCACGTGCGTGGAAACGATTGCCCCCGAATTTCAAGTGGACAGATAATTTCTGCATGAGCAGTGCACCTCTCGACAGAGCTGGAGTTAGCTCACCGGGTCCCCATAACTTCATGCAGAGAAATAGAGAAGCGGAGCAGAATACGCGTCAGTCTTTGCGCCTCACTCACACTCACTGATATGTCCAAAGTATCATAGACTAGCTCATAAATTGTCTCGATGTAACCACGAGAGCTAATCCCGATTACTGTCTGCATTAAGTCTTGTAATACCTCGCCAAATGCGCTAAAACTCCACCCTCAATCGTTGTCTCCCACAAAGCCGTCCGTGCCTTCACAATCGCATCAGCTATTTGTGCCCTACGAGTGTTCGCCCTCCTCAAAAGCTGTTCTCTCGAGACGGCCCTAGGTGTCGGAAGTGCCACGCTATCAGGAGTTGAGGCTGGCGAGGGAGCAAAAGTCGGTGTGTCTACCCTACAAGAGGGCAATACCGACGACACCAACATTGGTAAAACATTCCGCACATCTGCCTCTTTTTCTACACTCTTCCTCATCTCCGGATCAAAACTCACCCCTTTGTTCCCAAAACGTAAATGAGCCAACGCGTTATTTCGAATGGCGCGACGCAACATACCTTGAGAGGGATCCAGGTTATCGTCGGGTATACGTACTGAGCCGGATAATCCATCTTCTGACCCAGCAGCTGACACGACGTCCGGTAAATTGACTTCCCAGACTGACGAGCTTGGAGTTAACAGCTCCAAGTCGCCCATGGAGCTCATGGAGGGCATCGGGGATGAAACGAGCGACGGCGGGCCAGCATCGATATCCAAAAAGGTATTGATGCAAAGAGGTCGTGCGTGACCCAGAAGAACCGGATCGATGACGGAATCATGGGGAGGATGATGGATTTGGCTTGCATGTGTTGAAGACGACGCCTCCAGGGTAAACGATACGACATCTTCTGTCGGTGCGGTCGATTCGGTGACTGGTGTAGTCACGTCAAATGCGTCACCCCACAGTTCTGTAGCACTTGCTACACTTGCTTCTGGTGCAGTTTCAAGTAGTTCCAAATTTCCAAAGTCCACGGGCAAGTCGGGTAGAGGGGAGAAAGGTAGAGAATTCTCCGTATGAGGAGAGAACGGAGGGAGGTCGGCGAGCCCAGATTCAGGAACTGGAAAAGATTCGAAGATAGACATCCAGTTATCGAATAACCATTGCTGGTTATCGCCAGATGAATTGGAAAAAGCGTTGGAAGAAGAAGTAGAGCTGGACAGAGAGGAATCCAAATCCGATGTAAGGGCGTTGCTGGATGACACAGCGAGAAGAGATTCGAGGAGCTGATCTACAGTTGCATTCTGAGAGAAATCGGGGGCATCGAGAAGCGACGAAGGTGAAACTGCATGAGCGGCAGTCGTGGGAAATGCGGTATGCTCACTGTAGGTAACATCGGCTGCCGGCGGCGATTCATTTGTGGGATGAGAGGAAGCAGACAGGGCATTATGTGCAGCCACCCCGATAAAGTTGTTTTCTTCCTCTGCTTTGCACGGCGGCTCTGGCGTGCAAGATTCGCTGTCCCTCAAAGTGTGCGTATGGGACACTGCTTCCTTCAACTTCAACTGCTGAAGATAGCTTTTCAATGCAGCCTTCCGAGTTGCGGTCTTGATAAGACCGACCAGCTGAGAGACCAGCTGCTTGCATCTTTCCTTTGCCCAGTTCGCGTCATACTCTTCTGGACCTTCACCACGTGCAAATGGGTATGGCACGTCCCAGTCATTCGCACCGGCTGGAACGTGTCGTAGCTTCCGCCTCTTCGCAGATCCAGGTTGATAATCCCGCCTCCACGAAGGTGACGGGCGTATTGAACCGCTGGCAATGAGTTTCAATATTTCTTCCAACAGCGGAAATATCGCCTTCTGCCGTACCAGTATTCGAACGATCTCTTGGTTGGATGGGTGTGACAGTCCCAAAGAATTCATAGCGGGAAATAGGGATAATAGAGGTTTGGAAACTGGTTGCGGAGGTGGAGGGGGATTGTCATCAATAACAATCGGGTTGTTGGATGTCATGCCCCGTGTGTCCTTGTGGGTGATGGTAGAAGGTTTAACACCAGCGACAAGTCCTGCAGTTCCAAGCAAAGCGTTTTGACTACGGAGAAAATTTGAAGGTGGCGGTTCGGAGGGGTCTGGAAGAGGAATTTCGGGGGGAGGGGGTCGCTCATACGTCGTTGCTTTCCGTTTCAGAGTTTTCTTTTTCTTTGTTATAGAGGTGTGATTGGGTGCTAAGGAAGATGACCTGGAGTACGCTGGTGTAGATGACGAGGAGGATATGGCTGATGATGTTGCTGTTGCGGAGGCGAAGGTCGAAGCATGAATAGGGAGCCGCCGGTTGGACGGGGCCGAGGAGACTTGATCTTGCGCCGGAGGCCGAGGAGAATAACTCAACGACAAGGCTAATGGATTGATTGGAAGTTCAGAATCAAGATGGGAACCAGGAAGTGCAATGGTCCCCACGTTTTGTGCAGACCCCCGACAAATTCCAACGCTACTGCTAGAGCCAGGCAATGCTAGCAACGGTGACGGTGACCTACCTTGGATAACTGGAGAAGGCGGCGGAGATCCGAACAGAGACTCGGGCGAATCTTGCGCCTGAGGATTGGAAGGGGCATTGGTGCTGTCGATCATGACACTTGGCATAACTTCAGACGACTCCTACGCGCAGAATGGGATTGTACGGACCTCTTTAGTGCAACTGACCGAATCAGATGGCAAGAGGATGAAGGAGGCCAGCGTGAAGGAAAAAAGAGGCAACAGTATTACGGTTCACAAGATGTGTCTGACGAGTAGTCATCAGTTCAAACGAACTGCTTGAGTAAAGAGCTAGAAGATATTTGCCTACAGGACGTATACGTTGCACCAATGGCCAGAATTTTGGGATGCGTCAAAGCTACATCCAAGGAGGAAGAGGTAGGAGGAAGAGAAATTTTCAAACAACTACAAACAACACGCCAAGGCGACAGCGTCACAGCGACGTATTTACTTACGTAAGCGGAGTTTAAGGGCAAACATTTCTCGCGATCGCTTCTTCAAACAATCCGCCTCAAATTTGTTCATGCGCTTGCTATAAAACCAACGAAACTTCAAGCTTCAATCTGTTGATTACCTGAGTTTCAATCGTATGCTCTGCTAACACCCATAGATGAGTTTAGACCTCAGGCCTCAGTATTGATACTCCAGATTACATTCACACTTTTTTAGATACTGGCTCACACGCTTCTTCCATAATGTAGCGCCTTCGGCCCTTCTTATCTATAGTTGGCGTTGTGTGTCACTGTGTGCATCTATGTTCGACGGCGCCAAATCCCTTTACATAATTTTTTTAGATCATTTTATGCATACGCAATGTCTCGAGATTAGACACAGACAAGTGCAGCGCTTGGTGCGCCTTTCTACCGAGTCCACGAGTCACTGTGCGGCTGAAAACCAGCTGAATAACGTTTCCATATGACCCCCGTATCACCGAACAGGGGCGAAGCAGTGATGCAGTCTTGAATCTTGATGCAGACTCCGCTCTCGAAAAATAAGTACGGAACCTTGGGCTGTGCACAATGGACACCCGACTCCCCGAGATCGCAATAGAGTCATCTGGAGTTACACCCGAATTGGATTGAATCAAATTGAAAGGCAACTATCTTCCGGCTAGAATCAAATTTCAGAATCACGGAATCATGTGGAGATCAGATGGATGCGTATGTTAGACACAGTTCACACAGAAGCGTGGAGCACTCCCCAGACAAATGTCGACGATAACTTTCATTTTCAACGTCATTCTTGAAGGTATCAAAGCATGTCGCAGCTCCTGTGACTTTTGGCGGGGCTGGACTCGGACAGCATCACTATGGACATGTAATCGGTCAGGGCGGCCCACACGTTGTGTGAAACCTTGAATATGCTCAGAGATATGTATTTCCTGTAATATCCTATGTTATTGTAGTAGTGCAGTGTGGACGTCTGGGGGGGCAAAAGCCGACAACTTGAATAGACGGAGCTTTCCAGTGAACAGTACAAGGATAAACCGAATCATGGAGCCTGGTTTGTGCCAAGATAAGCAAAGAAAATTTGAGCCGTTCGGCGATTCCTGTTGCTGCTTACGTAACATCCAGGCGGCCGAATCCTATAAAGGCAGGTGGCGTGTCCTGTCTGGCAATTTTCCTGTCCTCCCATCATCTTCCGCAGCGCCCCGCAGCTTTCCTCCCTGTCCCCAGCATCCTCAACAGTTCAACCGACCATGAAATTCTCTCTCTTCAGCCTCTCCGCAGTCTTTGTGCTCGTCGGTAGCGCTCTCGCCCAGGGCGACCTCACCATCAACACTCCGTGGGTATCTTTTCCTGCGCAGTACTACCAGCTAGCTCACCTTTCCGCAGCGCCGGCTTGACGCAGTGCCTACCGACCCTCCTCAGCTGGTCCGGAGGAACTGGTATGTCCATTTTCGTGAAAGGCGGGCTCAGGCTGACGTCGCTTTCCCCTAGGCCCTTACTTTTTGGTACGCCTTTGTCACATTTGTCTGACGACATATAACCAACTTTTTTCTCTAGACGTGAGTTAGCATTTTACCTCTGAACTTGATTGGCTCTAACGTTCTTTTAGCATTACCGCTGGCACTGACCCCAACGGAAACCCCGTTGCCGACCTTGGTCAACAAAGCGGTACTTCATTCACCTGGACCGTCACCTTCCCTCAAGGTAGCTGCGCTTTCTTCGCACTGTTTTCCAACTAATCACTTTGTTGCAGGCACCGGGCTCGTTTTCAACATTCGTGACCAGACTGGAGCTGTGAAGCAGACCGCTCCCGTCACTGTTCAAACCGGGGGTTGTACGTGTCTGGTTGACTAACCTTAATTTGGCTTACTAAGCACTGCCATAGCCACCGATTGCACCAGCTCAACGGCTGCCGGCTCCTCAACATCTGGTTCGACTGAGTCCACGTCTGGTGGTGCCGCCTCTACCACCGCCGCTGCCAGCACTGGTGGTGCTACTACCAGTGCCGCCACGCCCGCGGGCTCGACTACAAGGTATTTTTTTCTGCTCAAATTCTCACGACACTGCTCAACTTTGGTAGGACGACGGCGGCCTCGTCTGGTGCTAGCACCTCTCGCGCATCATCTGCTGGAAGCTCAGGCACCTCAGCAGGCGCAAGCGCCGCTGCCTCCAGCTCCGGCAATGCTGCTCCCACCCAGTTTTCAAGCATGGGTGCTGCCGGTGTTATTGGTGCTGCCATCGTCGCTCTGTTTGCATGAGTCCAAAATGATGGAAGTTTGTTTGGTCTTGGTCCCTCTTTTCATGAACATTTTCACTGCTTTGTGTGGCATCCGTTCTTTTTCACGCAACAAGTACCCTTCTATTCTTTTTAATCGCATCTTCCACCGTCCCAACAGTATCAGCGAGGAATACAGCGAACATTTTTTTTGTTACTATACCACTTTCTTCTACCTCCGCCCATGGATAGAGATTATGATGACCTGTTTTCCGCACTCGCTGTACGAATAAATTGGATTGTGTCGTCCCAAACTTGTATGATCGTCTTGAAGTTATGTTCCCCCAATCACGCAGTACATCTATCACTTCTCTTGTCGACAAATATACTGATCAGCGACACTTCGCCGCCTCTTTGCGTATGCCATGCAATTAATTATTCTTCGCGATGTTGTTGAAGACTGGCCAGCCTAATGATCCTTAGGTTCGAAGTGTTACTCACGCTCTCTATGGCAACAACAAACATATGCATCCGCGGAGAAAGCTTCCACAGAGTGCTCGAAACGACGGGAATCGTTTACATACCAGACTTGACATTCGTGCGTGCAAAGGAAGAGAAGATCTTTGTTTCGCTCGTGGTAACAGACAGGTATTCTTTCTGAGAAGGCAGAAGAAGGTAATGGGAATTTGAATCTCTTGATGAACTGATGTAGAGACCCGATTAATAGACTCAAACCAGTCCCTCCCCACACTTGATGACAGTCGATCAAATTTGGTTACATTTAGGTCGACTATCATCGAGTTTCAAGACTCGACGCCAAGATCGAAGCTAGTTCACAGCCATCCACGTCGTTCGTGGCCAATCACTCGCGCAGAGTACTCTGTTGAATCTGCTTAGGGTTTCTGAAACGCGCATTTACCTTCAACGTGTTCTCATCTATCCAACGAATAGCGACTGAAGAATGAAAAGCCACTATTGTTGCGTCGATATTGTTTCTCTTTGCTTTAGATAGACCATGAGTATGGAGTGCGGCCATGGTAGTTTGAAGGATTCATTTCACGCTGTCTCACACGTCACCGTGATGACTGGTAAGTGATACAGGTATTTTATTTCGCTGTCTTTGGTTACTATACTTTGCCATGATACTTGTCGTATAGATAGTCATTTCCCCGGGGTGTGAAACAGGCAGAGCATGCCAGATGCCGAGGTTTATTAATCCTGTATGATATATGAGTCAGTTTTGACTAAAGACGTTCAAAGAAGGACGAACAGAGTGCAAACAGCACATTCCCAAGGTTCGGTAGGCGAAAACTCAGTTTCTGACCAAGGTTTTGTGACGTGAGGCTGGGCACGATCACCTGATTCCTTGCTCTTACTACCCAACTTTCTACTACCTTGAGTAGGAGCCATTCCTAACGCTTCCTTCTTCCGGAAATCAACTTCCGTCTTGGCTAGTTTGCCTAGGCCTAGCGGAGGCGTTTCTGAGAAAAGGCAGTCAGTCCAATGCACATTGGGAAGAAAGACTTGTGTTACCCTTTTCCTTCTCTTTACCTTTATACTTGCTACGCTTTTCTCCATCGTTCATCCCACTGGTGAAGGTCGATCCCGAAGGAACGGGAATATCGCAAAGTTCTCCTTTCACATCTTCCTCGTCGGATGAAATCTCTATGACGTTGTCCTTGCCATCTCCCGTGAAGATGAAATCATCTTTGAATTCCTCCCATGAAAACTTCAGGTTACGAAGGTCATCTTTCTCGGAGGATATAAGCGCCTCCCGTCGTTCTCCGTCTGTCTCTGAGACTATCTCCACTTCGGAGTCAGAGCGGTCTGCCGTGTCCTCTTCCTCTTCTTTGATGTCCACCTTGACCGCTGAATCTACGGACTAGTCAGATCAGAATTTATATTACCGGGTGTAGCTTACGAGATTGTAGAGCCTGCAGTCGGCGTTCGGCAGCCAATGCTCTCTCTTCGCGGGCACGCTTGCTACACGGCGAACCTGAGTATTGCACTATCAATGGCCTCATAGGAAAACATACCTTCCTGCCTGTTTTTTGAAACCGATTCCCTTAACTCCTTCGCCCGTTGAATCATTCAAGGATAAGCCTTCGCCCTGGAAGGCGTACTTCGAAGTAACTCGACCCCCGCCTTTTCGCCTTTTCGCTGTTTGGCGGCCTGTGTGATTCGAAGGCACCACATCGCCACGCCGGCCAGAACGCCGGCGACGCGTCGCTGATGGACGAGAGCGTGTTTGAGCTCCCCCACACTGAAATATGAGAGATGAAAGGTTGACGTCAGAGATAGTATACTTGAGCACCATACCATGTATTCTGGAAGATCCCCGGGATCGATCCCTTCTCCAGATACCTTGGCAGAATCGGCGAGGCGTGTTCCTGCAGACCAATATCCTTGATGGGAACTCAGACGGTGAAGTCAGGATGCTAGGTGAAAAAGAAGGACCATCGCCGTAGTAGCCTCTATCTTGGAGGTTACGAACTTCAGTGCGAAGCTGTTTCCACAGTGCTTGGAATGCGGGACCATGGTTCATATGCTGAAAAATCAGAAGGAGCTTTCATGGAAAGATGGGAAGCATACTTTAATGTGGGCTAGCTGAGAGCTTGTTTCAGTTAAGTTTCCTCGTGTATTCAAATGGGCGACAAACCTCATGGCATAGAGTGCTCATGAGCCAATAAGTAGGTAAAAATGATCCCCCAGGCCGCCGAAGAACGAGCTCTGAATGGTTCATAATCAGGAGTCCTGTAACAGATTCCAAGAAAATCTGCGATGCTCGCCGACAGTTTCGCCATTGTTCCAGTTTCTTCCTGCAAAAACATTGTTATGTTCGTACTGTGCAGAGTGTGAGATTGGAGGGTCGACAGAGGAAAGATTCCCACCTCTTCAAGACTATTTACCACGAAGCCGTGGGCTTTCATCACCGGCCGTACCTGGGCTGCAAGAGCGCGTAAAAGATGCCTTGCATCGTCTTGGTCATTGCCTGGAAGAGGCGTGACGAAGTTGACGTGGGGATTGGGATTGGGTTCTTTCTCGTTGAAACGAGCGTGTACCATGGCTCAATAACAGCCGGTGGCAATTGGCAAAAGCGCGTCGGGCCTCGCGTCAGTTCGGCTTCAGGCCCGATTATTCGACGTGTCCAATGTTTGGTGGACGCCCTGATGCTTGTCTGGATGTGCGATATCCTGGTTATGTTTGTTCGAGGTTCGTTCGAGGCTGTGGTCGTGAGCTGGCCAAGTCTGGCACGTGCGTGGGCCGTCCTTAAATCCATTCTTTACTCCGAGTCCCAACGAGTTACGACGTTACACGCATTCGTTACACCACCATGAAGATCGCAATACTGACGTCTGGCGGCGACAGCGCTGGCATGAATGCCGTCGTGCGTGCTGCTGTGAAAGCTGGCATTATCAAGTGAGCCCTTTTCTTCGTTTCTCGTCACAACACACTGTCTAAAGGCTTTGCAGAGGCTGTGAAATGTGGGTTGTCCGGGAAGGATACGAAGGCCTCGTTCTAGGGAATACTGAAGACAAACCGCCCCACGTCCAGGATACCCCACAGATCGCCGAAGGTGTCGACGTCACCCTCGTTGAAAACCTTCGCTTTGGGGACGGAGAATTGCTGAAGAATGGAATGGGTGATTGGTCCAATTCCAAGGGCAGATCACTGAAAGGGAGATACATCGTACGTGTTGGATGGGACGATGTGAGGGCCTGGTTTTCTGAGGTGGGTCTGATGGTCATCTTCGCTGTATCTCTGTTTATATCGGAACACCGCAGGGAGGCACATTAATTGGCACGGCGCGTTCTGCTACCTTCAGAACTCATGAAGGCCGGTTAGCTGCGGCCCATAACATGATCAAGGAAGGCATTGACGCCCTTCTTGTCTGTGGAGGAGATGGTTCCCTCACAGGAGCGGATGTATTCCGTGCTGAATGGCCTGGCTTGGTCGGTGAACTCCAGTCTCAGTGTACGCTTATTCTTCGTTTCAGTGAAGCTGTGTTAATATATTGCCCCCAGCTAAGATCACTGAAGCTCAAGCTACGTTGCACCATCACCTTAGAATCGTTGGTCTCGTTGGGTCCATTGACAATGATATGTCGATGACGGATCTGACTATCGGCGCGCCGACTGCCCTCCATCGGATTTGTGAAGCTATCGACAATATCAACTCCACTGCTACCAGTCATTCACGAGCCTTCGTTCTAGAAGTCATGGGAAGGCATTGCGGGTGGTTGGCTCTTCTCGCTGGCGTGAGGTACACCATAATCGTTAGTTTCAGATATATTTCACTAACTCTACAACCAGCGGTGGGGCTGACTTTCTCTTTATTCCCGAACGACCTCCGAAAGTCAACCCTTGGGAAGACGAAATGTGTGCCGCTATCCATCGTGTAAGTGTATTCACTGCGATCTGGTACCACCAATTTTAACCCATCACAGCATCGAGAAATCGGTAAACGAAAAACTATCGTCATTGTAGCAGAAGGAGCTCATGACTGCAATCTGAACCCCATTCGAGCTGAATATGTCAAAGACGTACTCAGTGAACGGCTGGGACTTGATACAAGGGTCACAACACTTGGACATACTCAAAGAGGCGGAAAACCATGTGCTATGGATCGCATCCTGGTGAGTGCCATTACATCAATGATGATCAGAAGCATATAACTGATACTGCGAAGCCTACTCTTCAAGCTGTCGAGGCAATTGATGCATTATTGGAAGCCACACCGGAAACGCCGTCCTACATGATTGGAATGCAGGAAAATAAGATTTCAAGGGTACCGTTGGTTGAAGCAGTTACAATGGTATGATATTTGCTGGTCTTTATGCACGTTATACTCACCAACTGGAAAGACTAAGGCAGTCGCTACAGCCATCGCGGATAAGGATTTCGACAAGGCCATGTCGCTTCGAGACCCAGAGTTCCGCGAAAGTTTAGAAGGTTTCCACGCTATATCTGCATTAGATGAAGAGAGGAAGTTACCTCCGGCTCAGGTAGGTGTAAAACATTTGCCGTCACATGGGCAGAAACTCATTTTCTATTTGTAGAGGATGCGTGTTGCTATCTTGCAGTAAGTTTGGCAACAGGAGTGTAATTCAATCGCTAACCATACAACAGCATGGGGGCACCTGCGGGCGGTATGAACGCCGCCACTCGTGCTGCGGTTAGATACTGTCTTCGCCAAGGCCATACACCCTTTGCGATCAGCAATGGCTTCCGTGGTCTTCTTGATGACAATATCTCGGAAATGTCGTGGCTCGGCGTCGATTCTTGGATGGCCCGAGGTGGTTCCGAACTGGGGACAAATCGAGCATTGCCCTCCATCGATCTGGGAGCGGTTGCGGCAAAGTTCCAAGAATATTCTTTCCAAGCATTCATGATGATCGGAGGATTCGAGGCTTTCAGCGCGTTACTGATTTTAGAGGAAGGGAGAAAGCACTATCCTGCTTTCCATATTCCATTGGTACATCTGCCGGCCACGATCAGCAACAATGTCCCAATGAACGACTACAGTTTGGGGAGTGACACGAGCTTGAACGCCTTGGTAGACGCGTGCGACGCCATCAAGCAAAGTGCTAGCGCTAGCCGTAACAGGGTGTTTGTGGTGGAAACTCAAGGAGGGAATTGCGGATACATTGCCGCTATGGGTGCGTTGGCGGTGAGTGGCCATCATCTTCTGCCGAAGCTTGGCGAAAGTACTGAATAGAACCTAGGTAGGTGCTTCTCTGGTGTATACCCCGGAAGTAGGCATATCGCTCGATACCCTAAGACGTGATGTAAGGTACTTGAAGATGAGGTACAATCTCGATGTCAAAGGAAAGAGCGAAGGACGCCTCGTAATTCAGTAGGTACTCTGTGTTTGTCGTGGAGACGTTACTGACTTCTCAAAGAAACGAAGCCGCATCTCAGGTATACAAAACAGATGTCATCACAAAAATTATTAAGGAGGAAGGTCGTGACCTATTCGATTCCCGTTCTGCTTCCCTAGGCCATACATTGCAGGGTGGCATACCATCACCCCTCGACCGGGCGCGCGCAGTCCGTCTTTCGCTGAAATGCATGGCCTTTATAGAAAGAGAGCATGACAAGCTGATGAAGCAGCATCCCAAGACGAGACACGCAACTCCCGATTCGGCTGCTGTCATTACGATTCAATCCAGTTCGATCAAGTGGGTGCCTGTGCAGGATATGGTGAAGCACGCCGATATGAAGAATCGTCGTGGACAGAACCCGTGGTGGGCATCAATGAAGGAGCTGGTGGAGGCACTGGCGGGTCGGCCTCAAATCGTGAAGCTTCATGATTGGGATTTAATTGGATGAATGTGAGTTAGAAATAGAGTGTGTTAACTACGACATTAGTACTGTACAGTTTATTGAATAGAAGGATATTCAAGCCTCCTCGCTGGCTTGAAGTAATGACACGATGCTCCTGATTGTCCCTCTGGTTCTTCTGGTTCTTCAGGCCTCCAACTTGCTAGTTGTCGGTCTGCTGCTAAGTACTCAACTAGCAATGAACAACGGCGCGAACTTACGACCGCATTCAAACAACGTTGTATTCCACTTCGTGCCAAACGTTCTTTCATTTCACGCCGTAATTGAGATATGGATTTCTTTCTCACTTTTCTAGGCGATCGCAAGGTACCATACAGCGCGAGGTGAGACGACAGACGTTCTGGCCACCCGGAACGAACCCGGAAAATGGCTGACGAGTTATTGGCCTATCGAAATCCGACTATACTGACAGAAATTGCTTGAAATAATCTCATCGAAATCTATCATAAGCTAGATGGCTAATACAAGTATCGGAACCCCCTCCTTTTCTTTAGCGCCTGATCGTATGTGATCCCTTCTAGCCGAGCAGCTTCCTCTACTCGTACGCTGTCAATGTTGGCATTCTCGTTGGCAGCCAATTTCTTATTTTCGCGTACGAGACTCTGGCGGATACCTGTCATGGAACACTGTGAATAGGCAGATAATGACAAAACATGGACCAGCACTTACAAAAGGACACCGTTGTACTGACAGCTAATGCAGCGAGAGAGATGAACATTGATTTGTGGTACTCAGGACCCCAAATGGCCTTCCAAGTATAGGATCCTATTCTGAAAAAGAGACGGCATGTGAGATGAAATCGGCGGCGAGAAAACAGATATTAACGTACAAACTTCCCAGGTTCCCGACACCGTTGACCATGCCAATTGCAGCCGCGCGCTTCCTAATAATAATGTATGCTGGAGAAGTGCAATTATTTAGAACGACAAAAGACCTACGCTGGCGGCCGAGGAATTGAATTAGACAACCATACGATAGTTATACTGGTGCCTAATTCGCACTGATGAGATTTTACGTGAATGTTGAAAGCACAAAACTAACCAACTAGTCCACAAGCCATGAAAAATAATGACACATAACGAGCCGCAGTATTCATGGTCGAAAGCGCAAGGGTAAACCCTATCATGACAGCCCACCACCAGCCCGAGACATGGAAGAACCGTTCACCGGTCCGGTCTGTGCAGCGATAAGTCATCGATCCAAGGCTATAATATAAACTGAGAATTTCCTACCTGCGTGCCACGCATTGAACAAACACAGCACTGCGGCGAGGATCCAAGGTGGACTGTAAAATGTAGGTTATTGAAGGTTTATGCAGCTCTACGCGGAAACATACGCGCAAAGAAGCAGTGAAATGGTGGTGGAAAACCCAAGAGTCTGCGTTAATCTGACGTATATCAGGACATTAAAAACAATACCAAGGAAAGAGAAATCAAGAACGAACGTGGGGAAGAAGTTGGTAAAACTCAGTCCCAAAGCCTGTGCGACATTCAGAAGGCAAAATGCATAGACTCGGGGATCCTTCAGTGCTAGTTTCAACCCATGGAGAACTCTGTATTTTATCGAGAATTAAATCAGAATGCACCAACCATGGAGATCACCTACGAGTCTTCTTTGTTGTCTTTGTCGGCCTCGCCGGCATCTTCTGCGAGGCGCACTTGAGCAAGTCGAGATTCTTCTGGAGACATCCACCGTGTGTTGCGGGGCTAAGAGTTGGGTCAGTATGTCGGTAAAATTATAACATAGGTAGTGGCGACACAGACATAATCGGGTAACAACCACCTATAGAGAGAATTATCAGTAACGCCTTATAAATGTCGCTGGAGTCAACATACATGCTCATGAAGCCTACAGAGATAGTGACAGCCCCCTACGTACGCATAATGAGTATGACTTTTGAGAATTTGGGAAAGATCTTGCTTCAATATAGAAAAGCCTGCATTAGAAATGTCTGTTAGAAGTGGTCGCCTGCATATAGAGTGACATATATCTACCATCTCCAAGCTTTGATCCCCCGGACGCCCTCCATTCCTCCAAGGATACCCGCCGCCATCAACTAGATAGAAAGGTCAGCCGTCAAGGAGCTCCACGATGGAATGAAACGCACGGAGCCAAATGCATTGGATATTAAAAGGCCGGAAAACAGAATGGCAGATCTAAAGGCCAGTTCCTACAAGACGATGAGCGTGAAAAGGTTTAGGCCATTTTCCTTCCGGTACGCACCTTTTTCGTGTACCAACTTGAAAGCAAGTAGATGGCTGCCAAGTCAAAGTTTTCAGAAAATGGAAGAGCGGTGGAAGGGTAACTTACTGCCTGGATAGAAAGCAGCCTGGACACGGTTAACATCAACGAGAGGAAGGAAAGAATCTTTTACCTCTGGAATTCCCAAGAAAAGTCTACAAATCAGTATTTCCTTGAAGGAGTGGGTGACCTGATGACATTCAAGATGAGATGTGCTGGTGTTATATTATAGAGTGCGGTACTTACTCCTGTTAGTGCGCTGACAACACCCCAGGCAATAACACATCCTCCGATGTAGAGCGAAGGCCTAAATCGTAATGAGCGAGGGGTTGCGCCATCTGATCCAAAGAAGCGTCACCTCTGAACGTAATTCAAGATCTTGCGCGCGCATAATAAGTTAGATAGCCTTCGCTTTGACCGCGAAAATGAATTACCATGTTCGATGGAATTTGGGATGGACTGTAAGTGACATAGAGAACGGAAAGGATGATGTTGTACTGGAGGTCTGGAAGCAAGTCTTAGCAAAAACCTCGAACGTCCAAAGGTGCACAGTACCCGTAAGGCCCAAATCATCTTCAAGCCCTTTCAATCTCGCTGTAGTGATGGCACTTCGCTAAAACAACAAATATCAATCCACGAATCGGTGTGAGAGGACGGCCGACTCACATCAATGTGATTCATGAGGTAAATTAGAGTTACCATAGGCAGAAATCTCATATCGAGTTTACGAACAAGCCGTCGCTCCGCAAGGATTCTCCCTTGGGAACCTTGGTCTGACACGAAGTCAATATCAGATTGGGAGCTAGGCGCATGCTCGTAGACCTCGACTGTGCCAATTACTTTTTCTTTGGAGGAGAAAGGCATGGCGGGGACGAATGAATACGATTGATGGTTATTCGGTATTGACATACGCTTTTATGCGGTCAAGGGGAGTCAATAGCCGACAATAACTTCGTCTTTCCGCGCAACTCGAACTAGCACTTCTGTCTCCGCATAATACCTCAAGAGATAGTTGCGGGGGACGTGTGGACAGAGTTTCCAGAAAGAAGCAGCTCGGTGGGCAGTCTAACGGAATTGTTTGATTGTCTGATGTATTCATAGCTCATGCATACATCAACCTGATCCGGATTACTTCTTTTTTGAGGTGTTAGATGGAAGGTTCCAAGAGTACTTCAGACTACTTACTCTGTTGTAAACTTCGGAGCTCGACTCGGATATCTGTTGAATATGCCAGTTGTGTCCCAAAAAGTTGGCCTATATCGTTGGTTGAATGATGGAATGGATCAAGTAAAACGCCGTCCGCGAACACTTATTCGATAGTCGATTGATTCTGCGCAGTTGCCATTAAACCTATTCCAATTTACAGAATATCCAGCGATCCAGTAGATATGCATGCGGTCCTAAACCTTGGAAGAACGTTACAGGAAGTTGCGGCGTGCCACTCTCTATCCGTAGTGTTGATGTCAGTAATCGAAATCAGATGCGGATACATAGTAGACATTGAATCCTAAGATAAATATAATTCAGTGCGCGTATAGTTCGGACCATAGTATTGAAAGTTACGTTGAAAGCTTCGGGAGTATATCTAACACTGATTTCCGCAAACAGCGGTTAGTAGAGTCAAAAATGGACTCCGAGGACACGAAAGCTTACATCATGAGCCGGAAACTCGATGGAAGTTGGGAGAATGAGGCTAAGTCAGGTCTAGATGCTTGAAGTACGAGAGACTGAAGGAAGGCACACAACCAGGAAGTACTAATGTGGGGGCGGTCAGGGAATCGCATCGGCCCGAGCACGGATGATGCTGTGGGGTGTGGCTGTGCTTGGCGAATTCCTGAGGCGAAAAAAGTCTACTGTACTCTTTTCTAGCCTCTCACCGCGGTCATTGAGGCAAGGAAACGATCAACGCCGGTGCGTGACTTCTAATATCATACCATGACTTGGAGCAACATCATGAAAGGTCGACCGGTCACGTTTAGAGGAGGGCTTGACCTAGCTCAACAGGACGACCGAAGAAGCCGTGCCCAAGTGCGACGCGTCGGTATCGACCACGCTGATCAAGTGATTCCTCTATAAACGTGGGAACAAAAGGTCAATTGGAGAAGGCCGCGACATTCTGTGCGGCTTGCCAGCGTTAGTTCGAAGTTCTTGTTGTTGACCTCGTAACCACTCCGATATTTTGTGAGAAGACATCGAGAGCGCGATCACATACCGTAGCACCGCCCAGGGCATCTATTTTGGGTTCTCGTTGACGGTCTTTGATTCTTCCCTCTACATTCTTGCATTGATATCTATGGGAAAACTCCGTCACATGGATCACAACAACGTCAATTCGGCGATGTACAGATTTGTGAAGAACACTCTTAGAAGGGTCAGAACAAAGCCCCTGTCGTCAATTGTTCGTTCGGTTTATAAGAAAGATTTGGTCAGGCGCTGGAATCGGTGTAGTGGTGGATCGACCATACTCTGAATTTGATGTCCTTCTTGACGCCAGAATAGCCTCTTAGTGGTCTCATGGAGCGGAAGTTTCAACCTGCGAATGAAGAGAGAATTACCTTTCGATGAGTGTGCTCTCCCAGCCACTCACAAGTATTACAGGCCAGTGGGCTTCTTCCGCCCAGCTGCCGGCTGGTGCTTGTTTCGCGGTCGGTATCGATATTCGGGATGATTGACATGCTTGTGGATTCCTGGTCACCCCCGCACTTTCGAAGAGCTCCAGTCTAATAGAATTACGACAACCGGGGCAGATATTATCTTCTTCGTGAGTATGTGCCATTGCTCAATTCTGCGGAGTTAGGCCATCAGACAAGCACGGCGATCTGAGCGAACAGCTGAGCTCAGCGCGATTCGTCTGAAAGGGCTTGAATTGTTGTGGATATTATGCTGAACACGAGCGAAGAGTGAGACCCACATCCCATATGGTGAGGTTCCAGCGTCTTCCCGAACACGGCTCTGTGGCCTCTGGACTAGAGCTGGCGAAGGACGCAAGTGACTTAGGTTCTATTATGGAAGCGGATATCATGGGGACGTAAGAGCCTCAGGATCTACATTCCCATGATAGACTCGCAGCAGCATCGCACAAAGTACGTAGCCGACAGTCCTTTTAACGAAATTCATTGATGCCAACGGCAGTGAATCACAGAAACAAGGATAGTCATCCAGCGTAGTACAATAGTGCCAATCCGGAAGCAGCCATTGGTTCCCGATGTTCGAACGACTTTTGAGTACTCCGAGACATCGCATGTGAATGGCGGACGGTAGTGGCGGTAGTAACTGTTAAGCTACAGCGATGCTAAGTAAACCGTAAACGTCAGAGCAGGATGGCCCGGGCCGAATTTCGGAAGAAACTAGAAAGCATGGGTCACGGGACTCACGGGGCACAGCGGACACAGCCACACCGACGCGTCGCTTCGACGACTGCAACTTCAAGGGGAAGCTCCCTGACAATTTTGGACAGACCCAACCTCCCTCACCTTTGTCTACGACTCATGTTGCGAATGTACTGCGTCTTCACAATTCGGGCCTGCTGATGATTCTCAAACAGGCATAGACTAAAGTTTAAACAGTCATGGAACAGAGCCTGTCATACGGTCCAGTTTGAACGCATAAGTGACACGTTATACTGGCCGGTTTTTAGCTATTCAGTATCATGATTCTGATGCTCATGTGTACTAAAACACAAAGCCCAGTTCTGTGACGTTCGGGCGTTCAAGCCAAGCGCAACGCAATGCATAATAATTATACATTGAACATTAATCTTCGAGGGTATCGCAGGTTCCCGCAGCTCTCTCCTGTGAGATGCATTGCGGCAGAATTCGAAGACCGTCTAGACATCAAACGGGTCTCGTACTCTCGTACTCCCTCTGAGTAGGGTTGAGCACGGATGCATACGGGTGCACTAGGAAAATGATAATAATTGCTTGGAGCTTCGATGAACTGCCGGAGCCACTGGAAAACTAGAAGGCCATCTTCGAGCCCGAATAACGGCAGACGCACCCAACTTGACGGCGATGTCCCGCCAGATCAAATTTCTACGGAACGGATTCTGACCGAGCTTCAGCGCGGTCTCAAACCCACTTATCCACGATGTCCTTGAAATGAAGCGTTGACACTGGTTCCTCGTCTTCCCTCCGAGCCCACTACTATCATGATAATTCGGAGGGAGTGTCTTTCTGATTTGACTATTAAATTTTCGATATATGTACCCAGTATTTCCGATCCTTTGTGCAAAATACAGTCCGGCGCAGGTACTTTTACCACAACTCTATTCTGGAGCCTCTTTGGGCGCTCAAGTATGAGTGTGCGCAGCAGATCTAGAACGTTTGAATCGCGCTGGCAATTTGCCGGCAATTGCGTTCCGCACACCATAGCACACCCTATTCTTCGATTGACATATACTATTAATAGCCCTCGGACTTGACACGAGAAATTCTGTCTGCAAAACTTGCTCTTGATGTACTTCAAAAAGTACCTTATGCCATTGTAGACACCGAGGGCCGGGGTTTCAGGTTATCTCTTACAGGCGGCGACTCTTAACTCTTCCATGATCCACGTCTCGTTTAAGTTGGGCGCCTCTTTGACACACTTACCTGTTAACATTTAACAGTCCAAGGATGTCCTGATACACCACGTCCCTGGCGATGAAATCGTATTCATGACTTACTCTTTCTCCTAACTTTGGCACCTGCTGCGGTGACCTGCAGGTCGGAAACTCATTTTGACTTGGCACAACGTCGTTTTTCATACGCCTTCATAACGACCGTTTCAATTAAACGAGACAGACTTATTTGCAATTTCCTGGTTGTTCGTCATTCATATTCGCGCGCATATCTCCATTTCAGCGCCCTCATATTTCAGGTTCATTACATTAGTAGGGCGCTCAGGACCCTTCAGGCATGATACTGGCCTGACGTTCACCGCATGAAATTACCAGCGGTTGTTTCTCTCTTCCTACGTTGACCGTCCATAGACATCGAGAATGGGCCGATGCCCAAGTTATTCGCAAGCTAATATCGATATAAAGACTGGTGCTCAACAGGTGCGTAACTTCATAGTATCACTGCCGTCGCGTTTTGTCATGAATTACCTTCAGTTCTTTGCCAAAAAGCAAGAAAATACCAGTACTAGTGTATCCTCTCCTCCATACGAAAATCAGGAGCCCCCACCCTATAGTTCTGTGACAACTCCCGCTCCTATGTCCTCCTCATCGGTCCAGTATCTTTGTCTTTTTGGATTTTGTACGTCTAGCAGCTCCTATCACCCGCGCGCCTCAATAACCTGAACTGTTCCTGCTAGTATGTCCCCTTTTATGGATCGTTGGAGCCTTCGCACTCTTTTCACCTCTGCGTCAAATTCTTCCGTGGATATTCTCATCGAAACCGGATGCACTAATTCACAGTGAGGAGGCAAGGAGAATGCGTAAAACAGAGATGAAATGGGCAAGCACTTGCTTGATCCTTATCAGTCTGTTCTGTTTAATTGGGTCAATTATCTTCATGGTTCGAATCACAGCCAAGGACGTTGGCTAACGATGGTCTACCGCTCCTCAGTCTATCCGAGTTATTTACTCAACTGGTAGTACTGTACCATTCCTTTAGTATATGCGGTTTCTGTAAACAGAGCGTCTGGTAACGTTCATGGGTTTATCTTTATCATATACGTACATATTACACTACGCTCGTTGACTTCCATTGTATATCTCTTTGTTGTGAAACTTTAAATCTCCACGCAAATACCAGAGGGACACGATAGACCAAAGGAGCAAAACATTCATTCATTGAAAAACAAAAGACAGGCCTACAGCTACTATTGTATGAACAACCATATATCGTATTACAAGCGCTACTTTCTGGGGCGTTTCTTGACTTCTTCGTCCTTACAAGCGTGTAGCATCAGCTTGTTTGGATGCCCCGGTGTCATACCCGAATGCCCCTTAGACCAATCATAAGAAATGGCATAGGCAAAGATGTTACCGTTGCGATTGAATCCGGTGCAGGCGATAGGTCCAGGGAAGTCCTTGTTGATCTCAAATGCTAAAGTGGACATTAGCAAGAGAAATTGTCAAGGAGAGCAACCAGAATTACATTTGAGACGAGTACGAGCATCTTTATCCCAGAAGTGGATGGAGCCATCGGAGCCTTGGCGACAACATGAGAAATGAGATCATGTATAGCAGCCGAAAACTCACCGCATGTCGAAAAAGTACCATGCACTGGATGGAATGATATATCGTTGACAGCATAAACCATGCCCTGATCCTTGGAATTGGGCACTGTGTCCTTTCGGTGACATTTGAAGGAGAAATTGCTTCTACATATCGTTCATCAGCAAGCTTCTTCGGAAAAGGCGAAGCAAAGTCCTTACCCGTTGTCCTTATCTTCTACATATCTTTAAGACCAAGTCAGTGTTTGAAGGTGACGCAGAACAAAAACTTACTGGATAGCCACCCGACCTTCGATACTACCGACGGCGAATCCCGAGTTTTGGGATGCTGTAAAGCAGGACACGACGCGTGTTTGCCATTTCAGAGGCGATACCATGGTCTATCTCATGTCAATTAAGATGTCAAGATTCAAGAGAAGACATAATACCTTGTATGGGGTCGCAGGATTGGTGAGGCTAAAGACTTGGATATGGCGCTCAGCGGTTCCGACGACCAAGAGAGGATATTGTACATCGAAGCTATAGCACCGTTCCGGGAGTTGAACCGATGCCACGGGCTGTTGAGCACGGAGGTCCCAATACTGTACCGAGTCAGACAACACAACGACCAGAACACGCGTCCAAGGACATACTTTGATCGTTTTATCCCAGCTCCCTGTGGCCAAAACTCCCATATTCGGTGATTCAACCCACCGGACGACCTTGACAGGAGCATCATGTTGGGCCACTTGAATAGCCGTACCCGTCGTTACATCGAACATTTTAGCTTGATTGTCAGCGCCACCAGAGAATATTTTAGTGCCATCCTGTTCCACCACGTACTCTCTCAACAAGGAGATGAAGTGCAGAGAATACGACATACCTTATTCCAACAGACGTCTAAAACTGGGCCGTTATGTTGGTACATCGCCTTCCCTTGTGTTTGGCCATTGGTTCCAACTTCATAGACTCTTACCTGCCAAAAGAGGGTCAAACACGCGACTTTTGAGCAGAGTCACAACATACACTATTATCCCAGCTGCCAACCGCAAGATAGTCTGCTTGTGAAGAGAAAGACAACGACGAAATCGAGTCCGGTGGGGGGTCAGCGACTTCAAGATCTTTGTCGGTGCTAGTGCTGTTTGCCGCAGCTGTGGACGTCGACGCTCCAAAGAAGGAGGACATGGTGAAGCAAATTGCCTATGTCCGGAGGAATAGAAAGAAAAAAGAGTAAATGAGGTGTGTTTCAAGCGATTCGAGGTCAAAAGCAAGTTCGTGAATGTCACAAATGTGACCATTATGACCGTGACACCTATCTTTGCTTTGTCGATTTAAAACAGACTCTCTTACTCTGTCTGTTCTTTTTATCAACTTGTGGTTGATTTCTTACTCAGTCGTCATCAATGCCTGAAGTCACAGAGGCAGGCGCTTTGAAACCGAAAGTTAGTGTTATTTCCTTCCTGGAATAAGAATTGTTGACATTGTCTAGTATCTTTAGGAAAAAACCAAGGCCAAAAAAAGATATCTGAAAAAGAAGAGGGAACGCAGAAAAACGAGGAAGCCGACCAAAGCTAATGAACGAACCTCGCAGGACGAAGGAGAAGATGAAGGAGAGGATGACGAAGAAGTCAAAGATGGTGATGAAGACGTTCAAATGGATCCACCTCTTGAGGAGACCCAAAAATCCTCGAAACCGCCTAAGAAACGCCGGAAAGTTGAAGCTGAACCTAAAGAAAACACCATGGATGTCGATGAAGAACCTAACAAATCGAGTATTCCCCACTCTGTTATCGTTACTGACCCTGGAACGCTCCCGTCATTCCCATTGCCTGCCTTGCCAAATCTTCCCTCACGCCAGGATCTTGCACTCCAAGGATTGGACCAAGCTCTGGTAGATGCAGAATTTATCGATCCATCGACGAGTCTTCCTATCCCACTCGGTGGTGAAGATGATGGCGGGACTAACCTGAGTGAACGGTCTCGGAAGCGGCTGCATGAGCTCGGTGTAGCTAATCTGTTTGCCGGTATGTCATTTCATAGTTCTTTTGTTTTGAACGCGTCACAAATCTTCGCACTGTAGTGCAAACATCACTATTACCGTTTTTATTGCCCAAGGGTGCAAGAAAACGAGATTTATATTGTCCGCATAGTCCTCCTAGAGATGTCTGTGTTTCGGCGCCAACGGGGAGCGGGAAGACGCTTGCATACGTTCTACCTATCGTGGAAGTAGGTCATCAATAATATACGGCCTATCTTGATTGATCAATTGAACCGTTAGACACTTTCAAGTCGAATAGTGACGCGTCTACGAGCACTCGTCGTTCTTCCTACCCGTGATCTCGTGAACCAGGTCAAAGAGACGTTCGAAGCCGTAGGTAAAGGATGTGGGCTGAGGGTCAGTGTTCATCGTCGTCCTCATCTCAGCTTTCATAAAAAACGGGGATGTAGATTGGTACAGCTACCGGGCAACATTCCTTTTCGCACGAACAGTCTCAGTTGATCGCCGACAGGACAAGCAAGTGAGTGTCTACGCGTTCCAGGGAAGTCGGTGATACGATCCCTCTATCAGTCTACAGGGCGGATCCAGCAAAGTTGACGTGCTCATCTGTACACCCGGTCGATTGATCGACCATATAACTGACACGCCCAATTTCTCTCTCCAACACCTACGATATCTGGTTCGTTTGTTTGGCGCTTTTCTGTAATTAGTATTCTCATCAATGATCATGTTATAGGTTATCGATGAAGCGGATCGTCTTCTAGCACAATCATTTCAAGATTGGCTCGCCCAGGTATTGTTGGCGACACGACCGTCAAAATTTGTCCGAGGAAGCTTGTCTGCCACGCTAGATTTTGACACACCGGCCCCGATTCCGCATCACAACGCAATCGCTCCCGCTTTCCACCCGTTTCACAGCCCCATTCTCGATGGACCGAACTATGTCTATGAACCAAAAGAATCTTCTTGCCAGAAGCTCCTGTTTTCTGCTACCCTGACACGCGATCCTTCAAAAATCGCCGTCTTGGAACTTCGAGAACCCAAGTACTTTGTCATTCACAGCAGCCGACCCGGGAAAGACGCGAACTCGGGTCTCTTGGACATGGTTATGGAACAATTCACAATGCCAGAATCGCTCACTGTATGTTTATTATTTCAAGTGTTCGTTTTGCACGTTATATGACTCGCGTTTCTTCAGGAGCATATGGTTGTGTGCGAGTCGTCCCAAAAGCCTCTGCACTTTTTCTATCTCGTTCATGCGCACAACGTACTCAACTGTCTCGTGTTCACTAAATCCGCCGAGTCCACTACACGGTTGGTTCGCTTGTTCGAGTACTTCGAACAGTCTCGTGCAAACGGCCATGATGATAGTTATAAGCCTATTGTCATTCGCCCATACTCGAGCGACCTTGGAGCAGCAGAGCGGAAGTCTGTCCTAGAGAAATTCAAAGCCCAAGAAATCCAAATGTCAGTCATCTTTGCGCACTTCTTATCTCATACTCATAATCGACAGACTTGTATGCTCGGATTTAATATCTAGGGGAATTGATATTCAGCATGTCTCTCATGTTGTCAGTTACGATGTCCCTGTTGATATTCGTAAGTATGTGCATCGTGTGGGTCGTACCGCTCGAGCTGGACGCCATGGTGACGCATGGACACTGGTTGAAGAGCAAGAGGTTCGCGAGTCTTTCTTTATTACCATTGTCCTTGTTTGCTTTTCTCCCTTTCTAGGCACGGTATTTCAAGACTATGCTGAAAGATGCGGACCATTTGGACAAAGTCAAAAGGCTTCGGGTTTCCGATAAAAACCTCTTGCCGTTATTACCGCATTATGAGGTATGTCTTTCTGACGGAAGTTGCGCAAATTTAATGCTGTTTCATTGCAGAGGGCCTTGGGATTACTCAAAGAGGCCTATTCGAGATGAGAGGAAGAATGTTGCCTCCCACACTACACTTGTTTAAGGTCATGAAGGTGTGACTGTAAGGATATCTTTGAATGCAATCCGGTTGCATCCATGGTGTAGTCGTGAACGCTTTTGTATGAGACTTACCTAAGTCGAAACTGAGTTAGTTCTAACAACCAGCGAACCTCAGATAGTGTACTAAGTATATATTGTCTGTGTCTCGAAGCGAATGGGCATAGCGCTCGCTTGCTACAACTATTTGAGCATCCGCATGGGTCACGGTGAATAAACGAAATTGAATTTGAATGTGGCAATCGTCGGCAAACGCCGCCTTGTCTTATCCCAACAGAAACTTTGTCGGTCGACCGCCGTGCCAAAATGGCGACATTCTCACCTTCGCCAGCCCCTCGTCGCTCAGCCCGCCTACGCCAAGCGCCTGTGTCTCCGGGGAGCACAAAATTTCCTGTGAATAACAGTCGACTGGGCACACCGATCAACGCGTCGGACACCAGCTCTTTTATCAACGAATCGCGCGCCTCCATTGATTCTGCCATGGATATTGACGACAGAAACTCCCTGGCTTCAGACAGAACCACAGTGAGGTCCACCGGAGTCACTTACTTGGCCAAGTCGGAGCAACTGGCCGTGTCGTTCTATGCTAATCTGCCAGTCGAAGTGTTACTGGTGTTGAAGCACGCAGGTATGCTCTTTCGATCTTTTATTTAAAAGCACTCTTAGCCATGCAGCAGATTTTTACGGTGATGCATATACTGGTGGAATTGATACCTTGACGGGGTTTGCTCTGGTGGCTTCGAAGCAAACATGCTATGTGTGGCAACATTCACAGGTGCGCCTGCTGCGTTTCTGAAATACTCCACCTCGTAATTTCTCTTTTCAGGCCATAAGGGGAACGCCAACATGTTACATCTTTCGTTGTCCAGAAGATATTGAGCAGACATCACCACCTTTCTACAGTCTCATTCCCTACAATAGCTACAGTACCGCGCGCGAACCCGGCCTTATCCTCATGTCGCCTTGCGGAGAAATACGAATGTGGGTCAGTATCGGCATTGGTCTTGCAGGTGGAGACCATTTTTCGTCGGTTACGCTCGGCCTCTCTCCAGACGAGTTCGTTACAAATTTAGTCCGTGTTGATGTGAGTCCCACTTTTATCGACCATGGCAACAGTTCACTTAATAGAGTTATCGTTAGCCCCAGACCTACATCGCCTCGACCACCTCTGGTGTTCTTTTTCGACTCATGGTGACATCCTCTGGGGGGAATCTCCGTTTAACGTCTCACGCATTTGCACGTCCTACATCTTCCCTGTCGCTCACTCGTCTTTACTCTTCGTTTTTCGCATCTTCTGGATCTAAGACGCCTCTAGCGTCTGAACCTGGGAACGTCAGTGCCGTTGCCCTTGGTCGCGAAACTGTTGACGGAGGAGAAATATGGGCTTTGATCGACACCAGAATACAGCTATGGGAGCTCAAAGCAGAGGGCTGGGAGGACATTGTTCGTGATGACGAAGTTTCAGAAATCATTCGGTCTGCCCTGAGGGATACTTTTGGAAGTAGTGTGGAGCAAGACGATGCAAACATGGATCTAGAGTTGTTGGACATTGCAGTTGATAGGTAAGCCATTTCATCTGCTCATATCGGTGGGAATTGAATGCATCGCGTCGTCTCAGGCAGGGAAGTCTTGTTGTTTTGCTATCATACGCCGGTGGGGAAGAGGAACATATATATACGAACATGGATACAGGTGGAATCAGGCGAATTTATTCACTGGTTCACCTTACATTGTCCAACGATGCATTTACTGTGGACAGTGTGAGAAGCGTACCGTACCAAAGTGTGGGTTTTTTACTTATATCTCTACAGACCTGGTATGATTAATGTTGGAAACTTTGCAGACCTCATCTTCCGGTGCTCCCATGCATCCTAGACTGCAGCTTATCCAGGACGGGAAACTCGTAGCCATCCAGTTTGGAGATGCGATTACTCTTTGCGCCACAGGTAACATACTTTGCTTGCATTTTCATCTAACCGTGGCTAATCGTTCTGTCAAGAGTCTCAATACAAAGATCGGCTAGAGCTCCGATCTAAGGCGGATCGGACATTGGGTGTTGGTATCACACATTCAGATAGTGCTATTCTCATACTGACCGCGGCAACCATGATGAAAGTTCACATTGATATGGACAAAGTTAAGACTGTAAACTCGCAGTATGTTGATCATATGTTTCTCTTTCCAAGGAATGCTCATTCGCCCTAGGACCGGGCCGGTTAACTCGATCAAGTCTGTCATGACGCAGGCAGTATTATATGGCTCTCTCCCGAACGTGAGTAGCGACAATCTCCCAGATGTTATTCTCTTCAACTTCCCGTAGAACCCGTTGACCTTTACCTTCCCTCCTGATGTTGATGAAGAAAGCTTGATGCAAGGTGCCGAACAGTTAAGCCAAGCCATATTGCAGTCAGGTAAACCATCTCTGTCAAGCGTTGGAATGCTCATCAATGCATTCATAGATCCCGTCTTGGTACAAAGAAATCACGATCTAAGCGCCCACCTGACAAGTCGCAAGGAACGCCTCAGCTTTTTGATACAGTTTATCAATGACAATGCTGTACTCGGCAAGGTCTGTGCAAGGATAACTTCTTGAGAGCATTTCATTTATATGCTTGTTTCGAATACAGATATCCCAAAAATGCCGCCAGAACCTAGCAGCAGATGCCGAAAAACTGTACGCTTCACATCAGTTATGGGTGCAGCACAACGATTTTCTTAGGTTTGTCAATTATGATTCCTAAAGCCAACTGCCATTCTCACAAATAATGAACGACATTAATTAGTACCAGTCACCCAAGTCATAGTGTGCTCCACGACACCGTCCTGTCTTACATGAGTGATATCCAAGAAGGTCACCATGAAGATGTGATACGGACGTTCTTCCGCATCCACATAGCCGACATCGGGATACTGATTCAACGGATACCTGACATAACATTGAAGCTCGCGCAAGCCACAGGTGGGAATACCGGAGAGTTCATAGCTGAGGCTAATCGTATTGTATTGGTGAGTTGCTCTTTATTTCAGATACCTTCAGCGAGTGACTATGGGCAGACGGTGCTGCGGTCGGCATTCGACTACCGGGAATACAATCAGGGAGTCTATGGCATTGATCTTCCCATGATAAACCCATGGACGAGCGACATAAATGTCATCAATGTCGTCCAAGGATTGTTTGATGCAACAACACGGCTAGTTGAATCGGTGACTGCAAGTGCAGGGCATGCCATAACGGACGATGAGACTGCAGAACAACTGCCTGAACTCGCTGCTATACTCTTCGCATGTATGCAGGAACGGCTAGATTATTTGTCAAGGTCTGCCATATTAAAATCACAATAGCCCCATACTAACCCCGATATGGTAGATCCGAAGAAACAAGCGTGGAACAAGAGAGACGCATCCTTCTTAACAATTTCACCCATTTGCGGCCAGAGGTGTTGGAAATCTTGAGTCAGTGCCCTCTGGAATGAGTCTATCTCCTTCTGATTTCCTCCCCCTCTTGAAATAGGAAAAAACGGACACGCAGCAGCTGCATTTTCTCTTGCCGAGAAATATCGTGACTTTACCAGCTTGACGGCATTATGCCACAGGGAGACCATTTATCCTCCCGAGCAAAATCCGAATGCGCCCCGAATCCAGAATTATATCGAGCTGTATAAAGACGAGTTTGCGACTGAACTTTATCGGTGGTATATCCAACATGGTAAGGATGTCCTTGCCAGGGCAGTCTAGCGCTGACGATGTGATATAAGGCGAATTGCGAGTGCTTTTCTCTCTCGACGAATCCCACACAGGATATATGGACAAATTCTTCGCTGATAATACTAATCCGCTGATATCATGGATACATGATTTGGGCCACGGACGATACGCCGCAGCGGCTCGGGCGCTACTGGTCGAGTCAGGCGAAGCTACCAATATAGCCTCAAAACAAGTAGGACGGAGTCGTTCGTTCGTGAAGCATAGACTCACTCTTTACCTTTAGCTTATGCTTAGTATCGGCAAGTTGTCGCATCTTGCACATGAACAAGAAACTTTAGCACCCTCTGATGAGGACATTTCGGACGGTTTGTTATTAGCATCAGGTGTCAAGAACACAGTTAATTGACACGTTTTTGCAGCCTTCCATGACGGCCTTGACTTTGTCAGCGTTCATGAAAGCTTGCTTGAAGAGTTCAACGCTGTGCTTGCGACACTGAAGGGCCGACAGTCTCTTGACAGTCAGACAGACGCAATCATCAAACAGAAGGCCACTCGTCTGTCTGACCGGCCAGCATTAACGCAGGTGTGTTTTGGGGCTTTTCTCCCTGAAAATATCTTTTGACGGTGCTACAGGTATTCAAAGATTTTGTTCGGAACGTGCTGCAAGGAAAGGTTCTGTCAATCGAGGATGCGGTGGACGTACTGTCTCTTAAAGATAACAATGAGACGCTCGCCGACTTTGCTATGGCACTCCACCTACTCGCGGGAGTTCAGGTCTGTGAAGGTTTGCTTCGCTTGTGCAATATTCTCAATCTTGACAATAGGACATTCCTCGTGCCCGAAAAACATCTGCCTTCAGAACTGTGTGGAGACGGATATATATCCATGACGAGTGAGTGTGTTTAACCACAATAAATTTCCTCAAGCCTAATTTTTTTATAGCTGGAATACCATTCGGCAAACAGCCAATGTTTCTGATAGCGAGCTCAGTGAACGCTTCCGTGGCACGGCGCTGTATGCCACGTTTTGTCACATCTTGACACAGCCCGATCAGCCTGATGGCTATGAGACCATCCCAGATGTGTCGCTGATAGTACCAACAGTCGACGAAGTCTCATCAAGATGGCCGGGTATGCCAGCAGACGAGGTTGAGAGCATCGTGCAGGATTATACATTCGAGTGCGATACATTGGGTGATCTGGAGTTGAATGATGTATATTACCGGATACGAGAGCTGGCGGAGCAGGATCTAGAGGAGGCCCGTATATGATGGTAAGGAAGTCTTTGTTTTGATCGCGTCGTCGAGAGCTATTGTTATATGTATGCCTGCTTGGTAGACGAGGCTTTCAATACTGTTGCAGTACTAGCTTAGTAGCTATCGCCGCGTGATTCACTCGCCCTTTACTCGGCCCAACTAAAACGAGTCAACTACACCCGTTAGGCGCCTTTCCCTCAGTTCAGAACGCGACGCTACCTCATGAGGGCCTCACGACGACGCCTCATTTTATGATCGGTTAACACAGAATCCACATACCTACTTGGACATCACTCCGTTTAACCCGTCTCGTTTTGACCATGAGGATTATCATAAAGCTTCCCTTCGCATGTCAAGTAAAACAGCTGCCCTCATGTCCATACGGTCACAATCAATCGACAGCCCTCTCGAAACTTCTCGTCCAGCCCTCTCGCTCCTATTCCAACCAGATGACCCAACACGCACAGATATCATCGACGGAAGCACTGGTCATCTGTACTACAGCGTCGACACCATCAAACAAAGAAAGTATCAGTTAACCCTCGTACGAAGGGCAGCTAGTCCCATCGATGGCCCATCTACCGTCGGAGAGGAGACTACTGTTGCTTCATTCGAATGGTATAGGTACAGGTCGGATATGATATCGTTTGGAGATAACATGCCGATTTCGGTGAAGGACTGGTTGAAGAGAAGCATGAATCCCTTTAACACGTACGTGTCACACGCGTTTTCCAATGAGAGAGGCTGCTGTTTGACGGCCGCGGTGCTTTTAGGACCGTGTCCTTCAAGGACCAAACCTGGAAGGCATATCAATGGAAAGGGAACTCAGCCGGTCTATCCTTGACAGTTAGCATGAATGTGCCAATTGAATTACTCGCAGCAACTCACGCGTATACAGTTATACTCCGGCAACAACCCATCACCTGTTGCCAAGTTTCAGAGACAATGCCCTCCCAACAACTCTCTGCCCCAAGGCTCGCCGGCATCTTTAGTGATCTATGATCGTGACATCGGTAGTTCAACAAGGCTCGATCACCTCGTGGCCTCCTTTCTCTACCTTGAGAAGATACGCAGAGAAAAAGAGGAAGGAGGGCCACATCACGATATGCAGCCTCAGGACAATGGAGACAGCATGGCGTTGAGCTTATTAGGAAGGTCTTCAGCACAGTACGAGTAAAAATAGGATTGGCGCTCGATACAATAATAGATTGCGAAACAAGAAGCATTACAGTAGATCGGCAGACAGACGCTCCCAGAACTTGTCACTTTGTGCACATTGTCTTGCCATTTCGAACTGAATAGACGCTTGAGCTGAATAAACTGCAGCTTACAAGGTTGAAAGATATCCCTACCTGCTCGTCCGTCCGGCATACCAAAATCCTCTTGGTCTCAGGGTGACCCCTGCTCACGTCAATAACCACGCCTTCCTTGTGATCGGCGTCTTCATTGGCACTTCCCACTCCAGAGTAACCAAGGCATTCCAACCTGGCTCCTATAGCACTTCTGAGTTCGACACTTCTCTCCCCGATCCCTCCTGAAAAAACGAGTGCGTCAACCTTGCCATCGAGCTTCAAGTGGTAAGAGCCAATGTAGTTCAAGACACGATCTTTGAAGAGATTAAAAGCCATTCGGTCGACAACGGAGCCTTCATTTGCGCGTCTGGTTATGAGCCCAAAGTCAGTCGTTCCCGTCAGAGATTTCCATCCCGACTTGGAGTTTAAGATGTGTTCGGCCTGTGGATTTTACGCGATATTGGATAGATAAGAGAAGTACCGCGTTGGAAACGAACCTGGGTAACGTGTAGCTGCGTCGCGACTTTGGGATCGTGACTTATCCTTCCCGCCTTGTTGGTGTAGTGGAAGATGAGACTAGGGTCAATGGCGCCAGAACGCGTTGCCCCCGGAAGCCCATTAAGTGGCGTCAAACCCATTGATGTATCGTAAGAACATCCCTCTTTCACAGCACACACAGACGCGCCAGAGCCGAGATGAAGTATGATCAAATTGAGTGCGGATGGCGGCTAATTAAGGTCAGCTTAGCCGCTCTTCGCAATTTCATAAAGTGGGGTAGGTGCATGCCTTGTTGAGAAATTGCGCAACAGCGCGCAGTATGAACGCATCGACGATTGTGTGAGTAATGATAAGCAATGGGGAAGCCTCTACGTACAACTGAGGCCGTGAAATCCGTATTTCTTTAAACCTCGTTTCTTCGCGATTGCCTGATCGATGGCATAACTTGCGATATGCGGCGGGATGGAGCGATGAAAAGCCGTATCAAAGAACGCGATCGAGTTCGCGTTAGGAAGGACAGAGATACAAGACTTGATAACAGCGAGGGCGGCTCCGTTATGCCTATGTAAACTTTAGTAGTCACGATAAGCATTGTGTGAAATACATACAAAGGTGCCAAGTCAGATAGTTTTTCGATATGGTGATAAGTCTCGTCGCTAATGACGACGGGATCAGTATAGTCCCCGCCGTGAACGACACGATGGCAGACTTGAACAATTCGGTTCTTGTCAATATTCACTTTGCTCTCGAGCGAGTCAAGGAAATGAGCAAATGCGGATGCATGTTCCGTAATGGCCGGTACTTCCTCGTTCTTGATATGAGGCGTCTCGGATGTGATTGCCAACGGTATAAACGAAAACTTGACCGGTGGGGCAGTGATATTGGAGATCGACGAAGTCAGGAGCAGCTTAGGCGACTCTGCGTTGTCGCCTACGAGCTCGTAGAGAGATATCTTGAGCGAAGAGGAACCGGCATTCGCAGAGAGGATTAAGCCAGTTCTCGAAGCAGGTGTGATATCAGACATAGTTGTTGAGGAATCTAAAGACCCGGCGACGTTTCTTTTGATTCACGAAACCACTCGGACCTAAATGCCCAGTTGTCTTGGGGTTTACTTGTGGTCACTGTGGCCACTACAAGATAAATTGCTAGCTTTGGTCTCGACTTTACGAGACAGCGAGTAGAAAACCCTGCGCAAGGTTCAATGTGTTGAAAACACTGTTTGGATGGAGAATATGCTGTTGCGGAGGATCCAGGCCAAGTAAGTATGTAGTATGAGGATATCATAGGAGCACGTATTATGTTGAGGGCGGATCTTGATGTCACCTCGAATCCTTGGTCTAGACCAAGGCCAGCGACATTTCAGCACTTTAGCTGTCGGCGACACGTACTCCGAATCCCCGACCATTTGATTCGTTCGGTACGTCTCAATCCATACCTTGATTCTACCTACTCCTGGCCAGAGCCTGGATATAGCACGATTCAGCTCTGGGACGTGCTACATGTGCACTTTCTTACCTATGCACCGAGTTCACTGCCAAGTACGGGCTGCGAGGGTTGCGATAGGAACTTCCGTTCTGCGTAAATATTTATGAACAGCCAGTTCTGAGGACACCTACAGACTTACTTGGATCCGACGAGTACAGGGTCATTATACAATGAAAGCAGCAATACAAGTCCACTGTGGTTGGTAGAAAGTAAGCTGATTCGCGTCGACCCGAGTTCAGGGTGTTAGGGGTCCCGCCAAGACAAAGTTTGTTCCTCCAATGATATCATCTCTCCAGCTAAACGTTGGCTATAAAGCCCTCACCACGCAATGGCTTATCCGCTTGCCAAAGGCATATCTTTCCATTACCCACCTGAAATTCACCTGCAATGCCAGGCCAGGTCTTGTTTCAACCCAATCCTTTGCCGGACCCTGAGCAGCTCCCTGACGCGTTCCTCGACTTCAGCGTCAAGTTGGACACACATAACTACTTACCCGCCGACGAACTGAAGGCAGTTCAAAAGTTCAGGCGCGCAGCCGACTATATTGCCGCAGGTGAGCTAACATGACGCGTCGCGATAATGGCTTATCCCGCTATTCACAGCAATGATCTTCTTGAAGGACAATGTTCTCTGCGAGAAGGCTCTCACATACGAGAATATCAAGCCTCGTCTTCTTGGTCACTGGGGAACGTGTCCTGGTCTGGTGATGATGTATGCTCATCTGAACAGAGTCATCCGCAAGACCGGCTTGGAGGCGTTGTATGTTGTTGGCCCTGGTCAGAAAAATACTTCTACCCAATTTTCTACTTTATTGCTAACCAGAGACGCGTAATAGGACATGGTGCCCCTGCCATTCTGTCTTGTCTATGGCTCGAGGACTCTATGAGCGTCTTTCTCCCGGAATACACTCGAGATTACAAAGGGCTCAGAGGGCTCATCTCAAAGTTCAGTGCTCCAGGCGGATTTCCCAGGTGACTTGTCCTTCTTCATCCTCCACTTCATGCTCTGACTGGCACTTTTCTAGTCACATCAATGCCGAAACTCCGGGAGCTATCCATGAAGGTGGAGAGTTGGGATACGCGCTCAGTGTCTCCTTCGGAGCAGTCATGGATAAGCCCGACCTCGTCGTAGCCTGCGTCGTCGGTGACGGTGAAGCCGAGACCGGCCCCACTGCCACAGCGTGGCACGGATTCAAGTACGTCGACCCCGCCGAGTCTGGTGCTGTCCTCCCAATCGTTCACGTTAATGGCTTCAAGATTTCGGAACGTAACATCTATGGAACGATGGATGACAAGGAGATGACTGCCCTTTTCACGTACTGTTCTCTTTTCCTTGTCTTTTTTTAGTTGATTCTGACTTCCTTGGAACAGCGGTTATGGTTATCAAGTGCGCATCGTTTCTGACATTGACAACATCGACAATGATCTTGCCGCGTCTATGGAATGGGCGTTGGCGGAGATTGAGAATATTCAAACAGCTGCTCGGACCGGCAACCCGATCGTCAAGCCTCGTTGGCCTGTTATAATCCTTCGTACACCCAAGGGTCTAGCAGGGCCCAAATCATTCCACGGTGAACTTATCGAGGGGTCCTTCCACTCTCACCAGGTTCCGTTGCCGAACGCTAAAACCTCTGCGGAAGAACTTGCGGAGCTGCAGAGATGGTTGAAGAGCTACAGGCCGGAGGAGTTATTCACTGCGGAAGGCTCTCCTGTGGATGAGATCATCAGCGTCATTCCAGAAGAATCCGAGAAGAAGCTCGGTCAGAAGAAGGAGAGTTACAAGGCATACGTACCACTCGACCTTCCTGAATGGAGTGACCTTGCCGTAGAGAAAGGATCGCAGGAAAGTTGCATGAAGGCCATCGGAAGGTTTTTGAAGGAGGTTGTCAACCAGTGAGTTCATATTTCAAAATTCTGCATGCCAGCCTTTCATCCTTTTCTCCCCAGGAATCCTTCCACCTTCAGGATATTCTCTCCAGATGAGCTCGTCTCCAATAAACTTGATGCCGTTCTCGAGAACAGTGGTCGTAATTTCCAATGGGACATTGCTTCCAGAGCAAGCGGTGGTAGAGGTTAGCATTATCATTGCTACATTACGTTTTCTTACGGCCGTCGTAGTCGTCGAGATCCTGTCCGAGCACACCTGTCAAGGTATGCTTCAAGGATATACACTCACCGGACGAACTGGTCTCTTCCCGAGTTACGAAGCCTTTTTGGGTATCGTACACACAATGATGGTGCAATACGCCAAGTTTGCAAAGATGGTGCGTTGCATGCCTCATTACATACTTGTGCCTTTTCACATCATTGTTCCAAGGCTGCTGAGACATCTTGGAGGCAAGACGTAGGATCCATTAACTATCTCGAGACGTCGACATGGACGAGGCAAGAGCACAACGGCTTCTCGCATCAGAACCCGTCGTTCATCGGAGCCGTGCTCAATCTCAAGTCCATCTCCGCCCGCGTATATCTTCCCCCTGATGCCAATTGCTTCCTGTCCACGGTCTCCCACTGCCTGAGGGCCAAGAACTACGTCAACCTGATGGTCGGTAGCAAGCAGCCCACACCTGTCTGGCTCTCGGCTGAAGAAGCCAACCGCGTGAGTTCTTATACTCGCGCCACGTACAAGCTCGTGTCTAAACATCTGTTCAATAGCACTGTGTCGCCGGAGCCCCGGTCTGGAAGTTCGCCAGCGTTGATGATGGAGTCGACCCTGATGTGTACGTCAGTGTTAGCCATTTCTCATTTCACTTCGCTCAACAGTCTCCACCGTAGTGTTCTCGTCGGTATTGGCGTCGAAGTTACCTTCGAAGTCATCGCAGCAGCCTCTCTCCTCCGCAAATACGCGTCCGATCTTCGCGTACGCGTAGTGAATGTCACCGATCTGATGATTCTGGCTGCCACGGGATTGCACCCCCACGCATTGTCCAAGAACGCCTTCAATAATTTGTTCACCGAGGACAAACCCATCCACTTCAACTACCATGGGTATCCCATTGAGTTGAAGGGATTACTGTTTGGCCGGCCGAGACTTGACAGGGTATCAATCGAAGGATACAATGAAGAAGGCACGACGACTTCACCGTTTGATGTGAGTTCAGCGGTTTTTGTTGTGCTTTCAAGAGGACCCTGAGTTTATTCCGTAGATGATGCTTGCTAATCGCACATCCCGCTATCACATCGCCCAAGCTGCTGTTCGTGGAGGCGCTCTCACTAACCCTAAGGTCGCTGTGTTAGCACATGAGACCGAGAGTTACTTCAAGCACCTCGCGCAGAAGGAGAAAGATTACATTTATGCTAATGGACAAGGTATGGTTTCAAGGGCTATTCCGTTTTCGATGCTCATGGCAAGTCTGTCAGATCGTCCGGATATTTTCGAAGTGCCAATTTTCAACTGAATCATTGGCGTCGTGTTAACCTCAATCGTGACTTATGACCCAGTGTTGGTAGTCGATGATTGTTTAGTGTAGGAGTTTCGGAGGATTTTTTTCATGTATCATATTGTATATCCAGAATCACTATATATACAGTTGGAGTATCAAATGTCGCGCATCACGGTGTAGTCGATGACGGGATCTTCAGGAGGAAGCATCATTCATTTGTTCTCCTCCCTGGCTTTGCTTATTACATCATGTTGCTTCTATAATCAGTGTACACGGCATGTAGATAAATAGGTACATAGACTTGGTATAATTACAAGTTACAAGTTTCGATGCTCTTATAAGTCACTACCGTCGTGATTAGGTGCCTCCATGCGTGAGCACATAGTTTGTCGATCCTACAGCTCCAAAAGCTGGCTGGGCTAGAACATCCGCCCTATTCATAGTGGAATTCTCTGTTTTCCTTCGACTCTTCTCCAGCACAAGGAATGAGATCACAATGAGATCTCTAATCTCTTCCCCACGTTCATCAAATATCAACTGAGCCAGCGTGTAAGTTGAGTCTGCGGTTCGTCGTGGTTTCTGGAAGCGGGCAATGGGCTGTATTTTATCGTCCTCGCGATAGAGCTTGAAGAAGCGAGTTAGGGTACAAGGATACAAGGGGCAAATATGAATGCTCACTTCGAAAGAAAGTCCCGGTCCGTTTCCTTTCCATTTGTACTTACGCCCTGCGTGTCGAAGACCAGTGACTGTACTGTTGAAAGTTAGTGGGGGTGACAAGATTCACGTATTGAAGACGCGTACTCTTTGAAAGGGACAATGCTCTTCTTCAGCCACGAGCTGACAGGTGTAGGACTCGCCCCAAGGAGAGTGATGATATCAGACCGGATCTCTCTCCACTCCCACGAGGCTATGATATCTCCGGCCCCATTTTTGACAAATGTCGTTACCGAAGGTTCGTATTGAGTGTAGACTTGGTAGAGGGTCTTGCCACCGTCGTCGTGGTCAGTGATGGTGGTGTTGCAGGGATTGTCGGGTTGGAGGGTTAGTATCAAGGAGGCGTTTTGGGACATGGGTACACTGGAGTTTGTTGGGAATAGACGTCGGCAAGCACAAAGAACGTGACGGGTATGGCTCGAACGAACGTATATTCGTGGACAGATACGTAGGTGGTGGTGGTACGAAGCCAAGTTACGGTAGTGATCGGTACAAAAATCAAAATAAGGTAAAACAAAAGATCGGCCCAGTGGCTGTGAAACCACCGTTTTGTTGTACTGTGGCGGATCACAATCCTTGGAAGAATTTGCGATCCGATTTCTTTCAATCTATTATCCTCCTTGCCACCGGCCCTTTTGCGAATCTATTGTAATCAGCAGCCTCTGGTCTTGAAGTCATATATGTCCTACTGGGAGCAGATGATATCGAAATTGTTGGACCTTTCGCTAAATGTCTTCAACGTCTTCCGCAATGCGCATTTTTAGTACTGTACCGTTATACTATTCATAAATGACTGCCTTTCTTTTGTACCCCATGAAGAGTCTCTACTCCGCGCGACACACTCAACAGTGTGATCACAACGGTATGAGCCTTCGTGGCCACAGCACATGGTTCGCCATGTCAGGGCTGTGGGCCCGGCCGTTCCTTATTGGGACCTTGTGCCGGTAACAACACCAACACCAACACCACAATCCTCAACAGAGTTGACACCCAAAAGCCTAGGAACGCTGCAGCTTTATAGGTACTAGTAGCATAGCCCTAGGACCACGGGACGCTGACTGTGACAGGCCAGGCAGTACTTACATTTAACTTACATACATGATCCTTCCATACTTTGAAGCTGCGGCCCTTGGTGAATCTCGTTGAGCAGGAGTAATCTGAGGCCTGAAGCTGACTAGCACTGAAGTTTGAAGCTTTGATGGCCTGAAGTATCGTGGGTGACCGGTGAGACATGAAACGACTTGTAGCAATCGCGCCGACCCATGCGTACGCGCCACCAATGTGCCACAATGTGTTCTATATTTGGGTCGCGAGATCATCCAGAGCGCATGGCATATGGTGCGCCGTCGCCTCGTGTCATAGTATTAGCAGACTAACGGACGCTTGCATCGGATGATGACTCTGTGCGCGGCGGTACCTGATAGAGAACCGTAAATGTTTACGTCCGAGTCGGTAAATGTTGAAGGCATGGCGGAAAAACGAAAGCGCTCAAATGGGGAAAGCTCCTTGTTGCTGAAAGATACAATTTTGAAGGAACTTGGGATCGAGCGTAACTACTAAGGGATTTTCTCGGCTAAAGGTGCTGCGAATCCCGACGCAGGAGAGGCTCGACGAGTACGCACGTTCGTTTCAAGTAGTATCAGAGAAGCACCTAACGCCGAAGACTGTTATCTCCCGTTGATGGAGCGTCATTATCCATCACGCATCATGCATCAGTATTCAAATATTCAAAAGTAGAGTCGTCCCTTGCGATGCTTAAGAAGGCTTTCCTTCCTTTCAATTCCCTCCACAAGACGGTCAAGAATCAAGAATGGCGCCTCTGAAGAGTGTTGCCCTAATCTTCGCGTACGTCCGGTTTGTCTTGCTCCTCCGTGAAGGCCTGACGTATCTTCCATAGATGTGGAACCGCGCTGTTCTCTGATGGTATGAATGTCCTATCGTATTCGGGCCATGTTGACTGACAATCCCGGTCGTTGGATGTAAAGGTTACGCCAATAACATCATCGGAAGTGGTGAGTCTACGTATCCTTCCAGTGAGCTCGATCACCACTAACTACAAACGACAGTGAACACTAGTCAGTACATCTCCACTCCGTCAGAGAACTGGCACTCAAGGGACGATAGTTCTGAAGCGTATCTACGGGAACGAAGTGATCAAGGCCAAAAACTACAGCACTCTTGTGAGTAGCTTGGCTTTCGCCGGTACAGTCGTTGGAATGCTTGTCTTCGGTGCGTCGTGTGTCCAACATATTCACGGTATCTTATCAATATACCTCTACAAAGGCTATTTATCCGATAAAATTGGACGCAAATTTGGCATGGTCAGTCCGCCTTACGCCCACCCGGCCTGCGAACCTCGATTAAAAGTTACCGCTTTTAGATGACGGCTACCGGCATTGTCGCCCTCTTTTCAGGTTTGTCCGCGGCGTCTTCGGGTGCCCATCACAGCGTCGATGGATTGCTAAGTATGCTTGCTGCCTGCCGGTCAGTCTACGTTCATTTCCTCCAACTTCGTTTGCCCAACAGCTGCATTCAGGTTCCTTCTCGGTATCGGTATCGGCGCCGAGTATCCTTGTGGATCCGTGGCTGCTTCAGAGAACTCTGAAGAATCCACCATAAGCAAGAATGCCCAGCATCGGTGGTTTACTTTGGCGACCAGTGAGGAGATCGGTATTAAAAATACACGCCGCTGGCTGACCCGCGCGTAGATACCATGATTGATGTCGGTTTCGTGATTTCGGCCTTCGTTGTCTTGGTGCTGTACTGGATGTGAGCATCTTCCGGCTTTGGTTGTGTTTCTCTCCAGCTGAGCGTGACAATGGGATAGTTTCGGCGAAAACCACCTTCGTGCTGTGTGGCGTCTTTCCTTGGGGCTCGGGGTGATTCCTGCATTGGCCGTTTTCATCTGGCGGCTTCGGATGGATGAGTCTGTGCGATACAAGAAAGATTCTATGAAGCGTGTTCGTATTCCTTACAAGCTTGTCCTGCGTCGCTATGGAGGATCACTGGCCGCTATTTCCTTTACCTGGTACGTTATTCTTCAACAGCCATGTTCCATACTAAACAACTCTTGCTAGGTTCCTATACGACTTCATTGTGTGAGCGTCTGTATTTCATCTAGATCATCAAATGATTTCTCACCCTTTTTTCAGGTATCCGGTCAGTAATAATACCGATCGTCTCCGTTTTCTGTTGGACTCACCAGCGTACAGTTCGGTATATATTCTTCCACCGTGGTAAACAAGTAGGCGCCTGTTGTATAAATGGTGTGATTGGTCCTCTGACATCATGGCAGCATTACTGGCGGCTCCGAGAAGCTTAGCATCGTATTTGGATGGAACGTTGTTATCAAGTACCCATTCCTTTCCTTTTATTCATCTGTAAAGTTGACCATTCATGGCAGTCTGTTCTATATCCCAGGTAAAGCGACGTGCGTGGACTAGAAGTACAGAGTTACTTACCTGCAACAGGAACTCTCCTTGGAGCCTTCGTTGTCGACTACCTGGGGGCAAAATGGACGATGGTAAGTACTGTTCTCAGACTGAACGCAGTATACATACACCCTGCCCACAGATTGTAGGACTCTTAGCACAGGCCATCATCGGGTTCATCATGAGCGGATGCTATGATCAGTAGGTCAACCACGCAGAGATGACTGATAGCTGATCAACGTTTAGGCTTGCCTCGCATGTGGCTGCATTTGCTGTAAGTTTCCTCGCAAAATTTCCGCCACATACTCATTCAGATCATGTCAGGTCGTCTATGGCATCTTCTTGAGTTTTGGAGAGTTGGGTAAGAATAACCGCAGGCTTCTACAATGAGATTGTTAAATCACCGATGACAGGTCCCGGCAACAACATCGGTCTCCTAGCAAGCAAATCAAGCCCGACAGCAATTCGGGGGCAATTTTATGGAATAGCCGCAGCCGTTGGGAAAGTCGGCGCATTCGTTGGTACATGGGGTGAGATCCAAGCCGTTTTGCAGTCGTCAAGTATTGATCATAAAACAACCAGCATTCCCTCCTATGATTGACGGTAGGTCGACATCCTTGAGGATCTGCGCAAAATGCTAATGGCGTATTGCAGCGTTCGGCGGGGAGGACACGACCAGAGGAAACACAGGGCCTTTCTGGGTTGGCAGCGGTCTTGCCATCTTGAGCGCCATTGTGACTCTCTTATTCATCAAACCTTTGAGCCATGATGGCATGGTCCAGGAAGACATTGCGGTAAGTAGAGTGAAACGGTTGCTCGTGCATCACTTGACAATCTTTTAGTTCCGACAATACTTGGAATCGAAGGGCTATGATACCTCGCAGATGGGATTGGGAGGTGAGAGCGAGATCTCGTCGGATACAGCAGAAGAAGACGAGAAGAAAGTTCCGGTGTAACCGGATTTCATGATCGCGTAGCTTTGTGATGTCGTTATGACTTTTGCAGACTGTAATTAATGACCGGTGACGAGTTGCCATTCAAAACAGAAAGACCAGATTGACAATCAGCTTCACGTAAAATGTGACTGTACATTGTAAAGGGGCGTGGGGGGTTGCCTATTGCTCCATATCGTTCCCACTGCTTTTTCCTGTCTTTGCCAGTTCGTTTCTATAGTTGGGGTTAATGAGGGGCATGTATATGTTGCAGCGTGTCGCGTACCTCAACTGCACGCTGAATTCATCTTCAATATCGTCATCATCCCAATTATCTTCCCAGAGCTTGTCGCCACCAGACTTTGCTGCGCCGGGAGCGGCCCCGTTTAGGTGCGCCATATCTGTTTGGGAATCATCCCAGTCTACGATAAGAAACGTTCGGATAAGATGAGCTGAACAACAGAGAGCTTGAACATACCTGCTGTTTCGAACTCTTCAAATTCATCATCTTCCTCCAGTAGCCCAAGTGTGTTAACTTGTGGCTTTTCCTCTGTCTTCTCCTCCTCTTTATCTTTCTCCTTTTTGGGTTCAACAGGCTTGGAAGTAGATGCAGAGGACGACATGATGGTGAGCTAGGTGAAGGTGGCGCGTGAAAGTGACGCGTAACGTTTGTTGGCACATGTTTGCTTCGCCCGCACAGGCAGGCCCAGGGTCGAATTTGATCCCCCGCGAAACATTGTTCAAAGTTACACGGATCTTCTGTTGATCTTCTAGCTGACCGGGCACCACTCAAGCGTTCACAATTTCACGCCATGCCTACCCGTTGTTTTTTGTGACCGGGTGTTTGAAAACAGCGTTTTGCTCGACAACCTCATGCCAGCGTCTCAGGTAACTACTGTCTTTCAGGGTCATATGCTCTCAGGCGTCTACTCTGTGAGAAGAAATCTAACTCGGTGCTCTTCTGTGAAATTGTCATTCGAGCTCGACGCGGATTATGATTCTGAATGCCAGAAGTGTTCCACACATTGTGTTTTTGGGGTCACGATTTCTCCGTACCATGGTATCACCTCGTTTCCTACCAATATTGGCGCCTACTGAGCCTCGTCATATAACTGTGAAATCTGTAAAAGTAAAATTACGACCGTCTAACCCCAGCGCGTCGAGAAACACTGGTACAACTCTTTCCAAGTCACAGTCCCTGGTCATTCATTCCTTTGTGTTACTGGCTCAGGTTCCTGGACCTGCTCGCACACTTTCACGTCAGGTGATTGTTCTTTGTGACTGCAATTGAAGGCTTTTTTGCTTATCCGTATGTCCATCAGTCTACTATACCACCGCACCCACACATGCAGTCTCCTAATACGCCTCAGAGAAACCTAAGCTGTAAGTCGTAGATAATAAACGCAACTGAAAGGCGACTGATCCTTTTATCCAGATAAACTTCCGTCACTTGTCGAATACAATCGGCAAGGGTGGCAAGCCACTTGCACAAGCGCCGCTGTCGTTGTGTGTCTGTCGCAATATCTAGACGATATGTTTGCTGAATGCATTGGATAGACAAGCCTGCTTGCCGGAGTGGCTGCAAGTCTGCTTTCAGTCATCAACGACGTTGTCAGCGATGCCGATTTCAAGCAGACCGCGAATCCTCATGCCATTACGGCTCTCCAAGTCATGTCGTTCGGGGCTATCATATTTAATGCGAGCGCAACGATTACGTCTTTACTTCTCATCGACGAACTGGGCGACCTTCCGGATATTGCCTCTGCGGATCGAGGCAAAGATCAAGCGGGCTTCATCGAGGAATCCACAGATCTTTTGGTCTACTATGGGATGAAGAAGACTTGGACCCGGACACGGTGGCACTGTCAGTGTTATTTAAAATATAATCTGATACCAGTAATCCGAAGTTGACTCTTGCTCCGCAGGGATCATTTCACTGATTCTAGGCGCATGGTGCCTATTTGCGCAGGTCGTTGTGTTCGTTTGCATTTCCCAGACAAAGGCAGTAAAAGTAATCGTGACCGTAGCTGTCGTCTTTGCAGTTCTGCCTATGTGTAGGCTGCTTCCTAACTTCCTGAAGGTTGACGCTAGGGCTAGTCCTTCAGACCAGTCGTCAGAGAAATCGCTTGCATAGTTAGTATATGCTCAATATGTAGTGTCTCCTACAACCTCATTATATTCTCAATTTTCAATTCGCCGATGGTCCTGTTGCTTGCTCTTCGTGCCTACGCGACTGGCACAGTTCCCCTACTGCGTCCTACTCGGCGCATTACCTTTTGCCTGACAAAGAATGGCAAGTGGCAATACAATCTTTTGAAACGAAGCCTTTTACTTGCCAAACCGAAAATGCCAAACGTTTACAGAACTAGTCCGATATTCTGCGTAATGCTATGTCCATAATTATCTTGTTCCATCGATTTCTTCTTGTTCGCAAAGCGTTGACTGTGACGAAGAAACAGCACATGAGACGGTACACATTTGCTTCCGAACAATATAAAGAACAGACGTGCATTTCAAAGACTCCGGAGTGAACCAAAAAAACATGACTAAGTAAAATGTCTACGATGAGTGAGTCGGAAGCGAAGGACCTCGAAAACAACACTGGTGCACAAAAAACAAGGCGGCCATCCCAATTTGATCAGGCGTCTAGAGTAAGTTGCAAAATGCGTTTCCCAACTTTAGACGCAGGATCGGACAATTGCAGAACCTCCCGGGGAGAAACTGTCTCAAAGTGGGAACTACTGCGAACGCGATCGCGCATGCCAGGCTCCATGCGAGAAACTATTTCCCACAGGATAACATCCAATGATGTAGTTGATGGAACGGAAACTAGGCAAACAACATGAGTACACACGATTTAGCAAGAACGGAGGAAAGACTGACTTGTGAGATCGGAAAAGTTGGGCGACAAGATCTTTCCGGATGCATCCTTGAATTTGACGACGATGCTGACTTGCGTTCCCCTTTCATTTCGGTCCCTAGCCTGCAGAAGTTAAAGATATTTGAGTCTGCCACGAGTTTTCGCAGTGCAGCGAACCTTCATCCTGTCTTTCCATGCCTGTAATCGTTTCGTATCATTCTCCTTCGCGGTGGGCATCCGGGAAGCATCGAATTCGATCTGCAACGATGAAGGACACGTTCTGAAAATAAGTGAGAAAGAGCGCACCTCATAAGAGCTGCAAGAAGACTGGATTGTGTTTGTGGCAATTTGATAGCTGGTCGTGACCTCGTTCGACTGCATAGATCCAAAATCAAAGGTCGACCCATTCAAAGTCTGGCTTCCCAGCTTGACTGCACCATGCAGAGCGGTTACAGTAGCTGCAACGGCGCTGCAGTAAATATGCGCATTAGCGGCAGATAGAAGTATGAGAAAATTGTGCACTGACTCGTCTACAGGCTTTCGTGATGGCTTTGGCTTCGTCGCGCGGTAATGTTTAACGAGCGTATTACAATAATGTACCAAGGTCAGGGTTTGGAGGTAGTAGGGTGGCCTGATTTGTCCAGGGAGCTTCCTGAGCTCCAGAAAGCTCTCGGGCATTCCAGTGTCTTCGGGAGGGTCTGTACCGGCAGCGGTTATTTTGGATGATTCTCGTGGCATGACAACATACCTTGACCAAGGCTTTCACTGAGAAGGAGGACGAGGTTGGCATACTTTTCCTGCATCTCTGATAGATGTGATTGGTCGAAATTGGCGGATATGTATTTAATTAGCCTATCCGACTTTGTTAGGAATTGATTCAAGGGTAATGACAATACAGAACATACTCATATGCCTTGGAGATTACTGCAGAGGATCCAAAACGCTCCCGAATCCGAGTCACGGGCGTGTTGAATGTAACCTCGGTCAAACCATTGACAAGAATAGTGGACTTGATTGCAATAACGATAAGTTTCTGAGATGAAAACCAATTTCAATGGCGACGTCTCAACAAGCAGGTGCGAAAATTACATACGTCTGACTGGCAGCCCTGGAGCTTTGACCGGATTGCTTGTAGTTCCTTTTGAATCAGAACAAGCTGCTTGTGTCCGTCAGCAGTAAACTTGGCCCGCTTTGCCACTAGACGGCGTTCCAATGCTCGAACCAGGTTGTCCATGAAGACATTGTCATCATGCTTCGCTGCATGCGCAACATCTTCCGGCGTGACGGATTGGGCCAGTGACTGTAGATACGTGAGCGGCAAAAACATGATGCACCACTGCTACGAACACGTACTTGGAACACTTTCTCGGAACAGACAGAGGAGAGGGAATCTTGGATTTTCTGGCGGTCAATACTCCATAATTTTGCTCCCTCAATCCACTCGTTTATATCGACTGTATCTGTCAAGGTTTCAACACAAGAAGTGTCTGTAACTTCGGAAATAGATAAAAGAAAGCTGTGCGCCCTATTAGAAGGAAATTCAAGGACAATGATCGCAACACATACGCTTCGAGAGGTTCGATCATAGCAGTATATTCATCGTAGCTGGTCCAGCCATCGTCGCCAATGGATTGTTTGATTAGAAAATTGATACGGTCGCACAAATCTCGAGACCTCGAGATAAAAGCACAAAAGGTATGAGAATTTCGTCGAAGGTTGGAAGCACATAGTTCGTGAGATAGAATATCAATCAGTGATTTAATCACGTCTGTAGCAGGGAAGGGGGTGTTGTTGAGCTTGGTGAGGTGGTCGTAGAGAGACATCGTAGCAAGGAGTGCCAAAGACAGGTCTGTAGATACTCAGAGGAAACCGAGAACTATTCATGCTTTTAAGTCAATCGCCCGCCCGGCAGACATTCTGTGACCAACAAAAATTTGCTGCCTGCTGCACGACGCGTTTGGAACTGACAACTAGTTGAACTAAGCGCTGCTCATCTGAGGATAACAAATTCCTACAATGGCGAAATCTCGATATGTTCACACGCATGCTGGACGTGAACCTTTTTACTGCCAGGCAGAGTCACGGTGCCGATGAGTGAAACTAAGGTGAAGAGTCGGAAAGACATCGTGAATGTTACGTACTTAGTTCAGGGCCAGCGCTAAAACGCGAACCTGGTGGTGGTGGTTTTTATTCTGATCAAATGTCCCTGAGAAGGAAACGAACCAGAGTCCGTACTACATGTGTACTACTATATACCGTCATAATATGAAGCGGGGGGCCAACGCAAGCGTGGCAAGACCGAGTCCTCTGGTATTTTTGGGAAGTTTATTAACAGTCTCAATGCTCAATAAACCGGCAAAAGGTATGGCCAGAGAACCGGTAGACCAGTACATGTAGGGTGAAATACCAGATTGCGTTCATCGCTGAAGCAAAACACTGATGGCAGACAATTGTGAGTACTGGTGCCTGCTACTGCCCCTCGATTCACAGGAGATGGACGAGCACTACAACAGAAAAGAAGCAGGTAATCATTCCGATCATTGAGATAGTAAGGAAAATAGAATTGCATCCAAGGCGAAGCACTACATCATCGACAGCAGGACGGTGAGATGGAAGAAAACGATTCCTACTCGCGAAGAATACTGACAGGCTTCCGGAACGACAACATAGTCGAAGACTGAAGTAAGTACAGTCGTTGCTCGTGGCAGAATCAATGAAGAAATTGACGAAGAAGAGGTCTGGAGACATCGAAGCACAGACGAGTAATATCGAGTATGGAGGGTTAGTCTCGTGAACCAGACTCGACGAATCGGGAGATACGTCGATGAGCCATAGATCGCAACTACGGTGCACTTCATGATAATACGAACAATATCCCCAAGGACAAGTTCGAGTGCCGGGACTCTGGCTCAATTGTCAAATGAAGGGGACGACATTGCGATACTACTCACTTAACAGAGTTACCATCCCGATTAACCAGAAGATCCCTGGGTAACATAAGTAGCCGCAACAGAGTCCGTGGTGCAACTCAGTGAAATCCGATGCAAGCTGGATGAGTCGTCTGCCAAGCTTGACGTGATTTCCGTACCTTACCAGGCATTGAAGAAGGCCTGTAGAACAACAACTAGCTGGAGCATCACAGCGAGGGCTAAGTTGGCTGTCGATGGGTTCGGGTCATCGAGGGGTCTCCTACGTAGATCTGTTAACTTTGTTTCCCTTGCCGAAATAGTGTACGGGTGGACGAACCAAGAGGGGAAGCAGATGATATACGTGACGAATAACAAATCGCCGAAGCCTTAATGACACCTAGCAATGTCAGAGGGAAGAAAAGATGAAAGATGGTATTACACACCTCCGGATATAAGGATCTACCAAAGCTAAAAGAATGTATGCTTTGGTAGATTCTTAGGCAGAGAAGTGATGACATTCTTACCGTTCTGAGATAGGCACCTAATAAACATGGGGCCATTTAATCCTGATACTCCGAGGCGAGTGAGGACCTCGAGAGTGTCCAGTTCGTGCTAATAAAAATCCGTGATTTCTAGGGGAAGATGTTGATCTTGAGGTTTGATGGTGAGCTGCATTTAGCCTGCCTTTGCTGACTTGGTCTTAGCATCCGCTCGACCGTCGTTTGTCTCATCAACGCGGGTACTGTGAACAGAGTATCAGTGAAAGGAATTCATACACAACAGGGGAATAACCTCAAAGTCCCAACTCGCCCGGTATCTTCGCCCCAATATTGACCCGAGTAGAGCAGTAACTGGCACTAAGTACGGTCCAGCGCTGCACGAAATTGAATCATCAAATGATTACCGCGAGCCTAGCAAGTTTCAACAAGGAAGATTCAGTGTCTCAGGAGTATTTACGCCACTATACAGCTGAAGTCGCGCCCATCATAGTCTTGTAGAACAGACTCAATGATTCGTATGAAGAAAAGTCATTAAGATGCCCGCCCGCAATGGGCATCGATGCTCGGAGGATTCCGATGGACAGATTTGAGTCACGTGAGGGCCAAAAGGGGAATGACGTCCAAAACAGGAAGGAGAGACGAAACGGCACAGCCACCCTGGAAAGCTCAAGTTGCAAAGACCGAATCCTGTATACACAGGACTCGGAACACTATGCTACGGGACCGAACACATATCTGGCCTCACTGATACGGACATGTCCCCGCAGGGTACAGCGTCACAGCCCTAGCACAGACAGTGTGAAATGAAATAAAAAAGTAGGCGAGAGGCACCCGGATACAGCCGGCGGAAGGACAGAACCTTAAAAATAATGGACATCCAACAAGCGCACCTGTAGACAGTGCAATCTGCACACTGAGCAGCAGAGACGGTAGAGCAATGCTGATAATATATACCTCAGCGCAGAGCTTGAGGGCAATTGCGACCAGAAGAATGTCAGAAATGACTATCACGGCGTAACTGGTGCGCACATAGGCACAACCACTGAATGGCAGCGGAGCGTTGACCCAAGATCAAAAGATGAGGGCACGAGTGCAGCATCGCTGTATCAGGCTCGTCTACCAAAGGTAGAAGCATCAGACCAAGGCCACAAGCACTTCCAACTTCCAAGCCCGAGTTCCTGGCGAGGAGACAGCCGCCAAAGTTTCGAATCGGGCGTCATCCGGGTAATCTGCGAGCCATCCATCAAAGTAAGCACTCTCAGGGCTATATGCAACGTCTTGCAGCACACGGAGAGGCACTTCAAATCTGACGAGACGAGGCCCAGAGAGCAAACCGCGAAAATCGATGGTGAGACACAGACATGGCCTTAGAGAATTATAGTCTGACCTGAGACACACCTGGATTGGTCGTCGATACCTGAGTTCTGATTTGGGTCTGATTGGCCGTAGTTTGTCTCGGCATATCCCGTCCTCTTCCTCGTCCAGCAACTTTGGTCCTGCATGTGGATTTCTTTGATGTGCATGGAGAGGGAGGTGGACTTCCTGATATTTTTGATGTGATCGGAGGCTCTTTCAAATGAAGTCCTGCTCTCTTCTGCTCCTTTCACAAAACCCACCATGCCACTTAGTAGATCTCTGGGGCGACTTCACCAAAAACAAAACACTTCGTGAAGAAGGACCGTAAATTTTTGTAATCGCAAGGTGGTGATCAAGCCTTTATTTCTACTGTAGGCCGGGCCTTGCGCACTCTTGAAGTTTCCCTGGATAATGCCTCTCCTCATCTTCCTTCAAAGTTATCGCAAAAAGGTTGCGAATACCAGTCGAGTTAATCTCCTTCAGTCAACTGAGATAGTCCGCTGTTCTCGTATTATCATTCGAGAAGTATATTCACCAGAATTTGTTGAAGACGAGAATTTTGGCCTAGTCCAGAGGTAAGGACATCGTTCCTATAATCTGTGTAACAGGCTGAACCTTCACCTCCCGGCTTAGTGTTCTAATCGAAGTAGAAGAAGCGTTGAAAGCAGCGAGCACGCCGATGAAGCAGTCAGACGCTTGTAAGGCATTCGAGCAGGCTACAAGCTCCATCCTTAAAGCGAGCCAAATCTTACAGCTCGATCACGTAAGTTCACCCCTGCTCCGGTATGTTGATTGATTCTAGCATGATTTTTCAGCTTCTCGGCGATATTAAAGAACGTATGGACAATGCAAAAATTAAGGATGGACACGCTGAAGATCAGAAATCTTTGCGTTTACAAAAGCACTTAAAGCGTTTGGTACGTAGTGCTTCGTGTACAATAACAAGTTTCCTGAGCCAGACTTCTACTTCAGGTGTGCTCCTCAACTGATAAATCACCGCGAATCGACATTGACATCAGAGTGCGGGAACATATCAGCGATGAGCGTAGGCAACAAATTATCAACGGTTGGTATTATCTGATATATGTGCGATGTTGACGATTGACTGAAAGGTTCTTATACTAGTCCAAGGCAAGGGAACCGATACGTTAGACATTGTTCTATTATCCATGAAGCTGGACAAGAGTCATAAAATGCGAGCAGATCTCCATTTCTACGATCGGTCGTTGCCCGGGGCCATAACGGATTTAGTTACCCAAAAGAAGGACTGTCTAAAGCCTCTTCCTTTTGACAGTGTTCTCTCCGAGATGCTAAGACCGTCAAAACCGTCAAAACCCTTAGTTCTCTATTGCCTCTATGATCATGAATCAAGTTATATCGCCCTCCGATGTCAATCACTGAGGTCTTTTACCAACCTCTGGGAAATTACTTTGAACACATATCTCTTAAAAGGTCAGACTCTTGCTTCCACAGTTGTAACATTCCAATTCATTGGTCTCTTGTAGACACTTTTGGCTTTATCGAGTACGCCGAGGGCCTAGATGTTTCCCGCGCCAAAGTAACAATCACCAAGAGACAAGTACCGTCAGGGCCTGTGGGTGAAAAAAGGCAGGGTGTGTGGCCGGAGCTTCTCCGAGAGGTACACAAGTCTTTCGGAACAGCCTCGAATATTTGCTGGACAATAGAGGCACCCGACTCTCCCAGAATGCCGAAACCGAAACCTTGGCTTCCTGAGAGTTCGTCTACGCGTGCCAGTACCACACCGGTTTGTCTGAACATTTTCTTGTTTGCCCATCTGACTATACGGTACTAGACCCTAATAGTTCCACCACTCCCCTCGGTCGCATATGTCGCAAAGAAGGGAAAACCTGGTCGTTCGTCATGGTTCACGGCCTTGGTGGCGAAGTTTAATGGTTAATGTGTTGTTTAGTCGGCTTTAACTTGTACTTTCATCAGTAGTAGCATGTGACCGTTGGTCGTTGGCATTTTCGGCTTTTGAATACGCCGGTCGGGTGTCCTTTGATTTTCTACATCCTCACCGCAACGAGATCTACCAAAGCCGCCAGTTGAGTTCTGTGAAACACGAAGGACCCGTGAGTCAATCTCGTTATAATGTCATCTCTTTCTATTGCTCCGGTCATACTCACTGTGTTTTGGTACCTGGTTCAGCATCGTTGTGATTCCTACGAATAGTGCTAATGTCTCTATCTGGTCTAAGAGTGATTGAAGTAAACAACCTCGTAACAGCCCTGAAATCCAGCTCACAAGCTATTGTTGCTATAGTTCGCCGGTCTTGCTCCCGCACCTTTTGCAGGTCTCGTCTTAGCTGACAACGGCGCCGATGTCATACGCATTGACAAGTGCTCCTCTTCCTCTAGTGATATTCTATGCAGAGGGAAGCGCTCTCTGGCTGTTAATCTCAAAATCGCTAGTGGGAGAGATATTGTCAAGGACTTGATTACTTCTGCGGATGTCCTTATCGATCCATTTCGTCCTGGGGTAATGGAGAAGCTAGGGTTGGGTCCGGAAGTGTTTATAGGGCAGGAGGGATTGAATCGCCGGCTTATATATGCTCGCGTTGTTGGGTGGGTAGCCGAAGTCATGTTATGATCTCCAATTTTCAAGTCCTTTCCAGGTTTCCGAGATCTGGTACTTAAAGTTTCTTCCATGAGTTCATCGCGATACAGACTCATCTTTTAGGTCCGCACAAGGATATGGCTGGTCTGTGTTCCCATGGAACGTATACCCAGCTCTCAATACTTCGACTAATGCTTCCTTAGGTCATGACATAAATTATTTAGCCCTCAGCGGAATTTTATCGGTCAGCTCCGGCTGGTTGTTCCTCATGCTCATTGCTGATTGACATATGAATTATGAACAGATGTTACCCGGAACATCCGATAAACCAGAATTTCCCCTTAATATTCTCGCCGACTTTGCCGGGGGAGGTCTTACTTGTGCGGTGGGGGTACTTCTGGCCCTCATCGAACGTGGTAAGTCAAGTCTGGGCCAAGTTGTAGATACTGACATGGTATGCTATTACGACTCTCTTGTTCTATGTCCGTTTTAATATTTCGTCCAGGTTTCTGGTGTTCGATATCTATCATCGTTCCCCCTCCTGCTCTCCCTCAATGGCTCGGGGTTCTTTGAGGGACCACGAGGGACGAACATTTTAGACGGTGGGGCACCCTTTTACGGCGTATACACGTGTAAAGATGGCGGATGGATGTCTGTTGGATGCCTTGAGCCTCAATTCTTTCAAGCATTCTTGGAAATCTTCACAAAATCGCTTCCAAAGGGGGTTTCTACCATAAATGGGTGGATTCCTACCGCCGACTCTCAGCTGAATCGAAAAGAATGGCCGATATTGAAGCAATTCCTCGAGAAAGGCTTTCTTAGTGAAACAAGACAGTACTGGACAGCTAAATTTCACGGTCAGTCATTACTCTGTGTCATGTACTCTGGATTCACTCCGAACCTTGAATGTAGGGACGGACGCATGCACGGTTCCAGTTCTAACGTTAGAGGAGGCCGGTAAATTGGACGCTTCCGGTTCATTAATCCCCCAACCACATCCTCGAGTTGCGTCACTTGAACATAAACCGCCGTTTGGTAGCGCAGTTCATGTGTTGACGCCGGGAGAGCATACTGGCAACATTCTGAGAGAGATGGGTGTTTCTGAAAGTATGTGGCGGCAGCTGTTACTTGAGGGAGCAATCGAAGAGCCAATAATAAAGCAGAAGCTGTAGTTTTGAATGAACACATACGTACAATTCGTGGACGGGTAAGACTCGGGGTCCCGCCCAACATTATACAAAACTTCAAGGCAATTTCAGCAACCGGTCAAAACTCAATGCGAAGATACGGCACGAATCCTCGTCCGGGTATTTAATATTCATAACCGGACGCAGTTGGCACGTGGAGGACTTTGATCGGCGGAATCACATGCAAAACTTACCCGCTCTCCAAGTGCCGTGCCAATGATATAAAGCGTCCGTGCCTGCATCATCGCCACCATTGCTCTTTCAACCCACACCTCCATTTTTGCAATGGCCACAAAGCAACTCAAGCAAATATCTAGAGATGAAGTCGCCAAGGTCGGTTTGGGATTCTTCAGGGTTTATCATGTTCATAACACGTCCTTTAGCATAACAAGGATGGCGATTTGGTGCGTTGATGCTCTCCTAAAGAGAGTAGAGACTGACATTCCATGTACAGTGGATAATCATCGACACCAAAGTTTTTGATGTATCGCGATTCAAGGACATGCATCCCGGGGGCGCTGCCGTCCTTATGGACGCGGAAGTTGGTACGTGAACTGTGCGTAGCGTATCGCCGCATGCTTACTGGAGATTACAGCGGGACAGGATGCGACCGAAGCGTTCTATGGTCTTCATCGTCATGAGGTTTTGCAGAAGCCTCAATATCAGCGGTTGCAGATCGGTGTCATTGAGGGAGAAGAGCCTTCTATCCATCCTCGTGCCGTCGGCGAACTAAGCAAGGTACCGTATGGAGAGCCAACATGGCTAACGCCCGGTTACTTCAGTCCATACTTTTCGGAGGTACGCCATTTCTCCATTGTCATCAATTTGCTTGTCTCACTTCTCCACAGAACCACAGACAGTTGCAGACTGCGATGCGCAAGTTCACAGACGAATTCGTGACTCCTGATGCTGAGGCACGTCATTCGATCTAAGAGCATGTGCTTTTGTACTGATTCAAACATGTGCACCAGATCCACGAAGAGGACGGCAAACGACCATCGCAGAGCTTGTTCGATAAAATGGCGTACGTTAACATTGATCATGCCATTCGCTCGCCCTTATCGTGTTGCTTAGTGAATTGAATTTGCACGCCATGCGCATGGGTCCAGGGAAGCATTTGAAGGGATTGAAGCTAATGAACGGTCTCGTGAAACCCGAAGAATTTGACTACTTCCACGAAGTCAGTGCTATAGTCGACTGCTATCCTAGGCATGAGTCTCACCATGCTTGCAGTTGATCATCACTCAAGAGTTAGCACGCTGCGGCGCCCGTGGATACGGAGACGGTGAGCTCACATATACCATCCACTTGACATATTAAACCCTCTATCCAGGTCTCCTCGGCGGAAAAGTCATCGGGTTACCTCCTGTGCTTAACTTTGGAAGCGAAGAGCTGAAGGCAAAGATCGTCCCGGAAGTATTCGCTGCCAAGAAATTCATCTGTCTCGCTATATCAGAAGCTCAGGCTGGTAGCGACGTTATGGGATTACAAACGACCGCAGTGAAAACTGAGGACGGAAAGCATTGGATCATCAACGGTACTTACTTATTCTTTCTATTGTTTCGTTGATTTATATTCATGCGGTCCTAGGCACGAAGAAATGGATCACAAATGCAACGTAAGTTGACGCTTTGCAATGTCTTCCCAGGATCTGACGTTCAATAGTTTTGCTGACTATTTCACCGTCGGATGTAAAACCGAGGACGGCTTTACTGTTATTCTCGTAGAGCGAGGGGAAGGCGTTGAGACTCGCCCTGTGAAGACGAGCTATTCGAGCGCTGCAGGGACTGGTTTCATTACGTTCGACAACGTGAAAGTTCCTGTTGGCAACACGTTGGGCGAAGAGGGTGGTGGAATCTTCGTTATGCTCAGGTATGCAACTCGCTGTTGTAGTGTCCATTTGATTGATAGTTGCCCTTCAGTAACTTCAACCACGAGAGATGGGTAATGTGCTGCTCCTCTGCAAGAAGCCAAAGAAGTATAGGTAGATATATCATCGCCACCGTCAAAATGCTTGACTAACTCGAATTTTTTATCTGAAGTGGATGAGTGCCTACAGTAAGATGATCTTTTTCTATTACCGACGGTGTAATTAAAAACCATCAGATGGACGTCACAGCGCAAAGCCTTTGGCAAACCTCTCAACTCTCAAGCTGTCATACGCAATAAAATCGCCGGCATGATATCGCGAGCAGAGAGTAAGAGACTTTAACACTCACAAAGTGTTCTTCACAATTGACTGATTTTAGGTGTACAAAGCTGGCTGGAAAATATTACATATCAGATGTGCAATATGGTGTGTTTGGGGTTCATACGCATAACTATTTCTCCGATTGACGAATGTGTATAGTCTTACAAACAACAAGCCAGCAAACTCGCCGGGTAGGGTCATTTGTATACTGGCTGACATTGTATTGATCATTTCTTTGCGTCAGGCAAATTGCCTTCTTAAAGAGTTACTCCACTGCTTGCGCTCAGGACACTGCAAGAGATGCTGTACAAGTTTTCGGCGGTCGTGGAATTACGAAAACTGGTACGTATATCCTATGTCATTAGATGCTCTCTACTCACCGTCACGTACAGGCATGGGTCGATTCGTGGAGCATGTGAGTAGTATGTTGCGTATTTATCACCTCGGGCTGATGTTGATTATAAGTACCATCGCACGGTGCCATTTGATGCGCTTCTTGGTGGAGCTGAAGATGTTCTAAGCGATCTTGGTGTAAGGCAGGCGTTACGAGCCATGCCCCAGGATTCTAGGCTGTAAAACAGCTTCTCTTTAGGCTTTTCGTTTACCTGGATTTTTAATTATTCGTTGTATCCAATAAAGTAGGTTCGACGTAAGCTGTGATTCAGTACACGTACAAATTGCATAGTACAACAGGAAGAAAAACCATAATACAGACCAAGAAGACCCCATATTCAAAATTTGACGCTCTATCTAATTATTGCTGCTATTGGAGGTGTGTATGAGCAGAGGAGAAGTTGGTGTCGCGGAAGTTTGACATCCAATCAAAGCCTGCGAGCGTAAAATATATAAGATTCGAAAACAGTGAGTTGATCAATACACGTACCAGGTAAGGCAATGTCTTGCCAAACAGAAGGGTCGGTAAGAGATTGCATGCTCTGCAAGATGTCGTTATCAAAGGGAAGAGGCGGTCTGAAGTACTCGGCATCTGGAGCAAGTAACCCTTGCATGGTATCCATTTGTTCAACTGGAAGACCGGTTGGAGCAAACGGATCCGCAACACCACCGGCTGGAGCGAATTGCTCAAATGACATGGCCGCTTGTGAGGGAGGAGGAGAGAGGGAATGAGTTGTCGTCGCAGGCGATGCGGTCGGGACAGACGAAGCACGGCTTGGGTTTTCCGTCGTGGGCATCGACGAGGATGATTTATGTCTGCGGACTTTGCCACGGTTATCGACAACCATTGCAAGAAGGCCCTTCAAGAAACGAGAGTACAATTTAGGTCCGTGACGGTCGTCAATCGCAACCTCCGGCGAACCAAACAAGTCGATAACATTTTGAACTCGGACCCGTATATGTTCACATTGGTCGGGAGACAAGTATGGTGCGAACTTTGGTTGGAGAAGCTGATGCAAGGAAGAGGGCTTTAGACACGGTTACACTGAAGGCGGAGGATAATGTCATACTTTTACTAGAAAGGCTGCCGCAAATGTTGTGAAGACCTTCTGCGCTTCCGGTCCGTGACGAAGATATATTCCTGGCTTATAATTAGCAACATGACTAGACCAGAGAGGAAAAGGCCCACTCTGTTCGGTCCGACCCAATTCATTCACCATCACGTCAACAACATCGCAAGCCGCAGAAAGGCACTTTAAATTCGACACTTAATTTCGGACCGTGCAAAAGATAGGAATGGACGTACACGGATCAAAAAGGGGTTTTCAACGTCGTATTTCTTGCTGAAGACATGCTGGAACCCAAAGGATAGCGCGACTAATCTGGCGTAACTGAAGGCCAGCTTGAGCAGTCCGATACGGAAAAAGTTTTGAGGATCAGAGAGGTCGGTCTGGTTCAAGAGCGCCATCCACTTCTCTTGGAGCTCCAGGAGTTCTTCGTCCGCTTCCGTAGCAACACGAGCGATATCAACCTCCTGCATACACATGTCACCTGCCACCCAAAGAATGAAACGTCAAACGAACGGACCTTGTTGAGGCCGGTCGGATGGTTTGGATCGTTATAAATACGCGCAAGGAACCTGCCCATTACCCTGAGCTCAGCGTTGTAACAGCTGATATGAATATCAAAGTTCTTCAGGTTATAGACTGAACTCTGCCACCAGCTCTCGGAATGGCTGGCAGTGTAGTCCATGTTGCTGATGATTGGCGCCTTTCCATACTGAGAGCCGGTTGATCGGTCAAGATTGAAGCAGTTGAGCCATACCCGGGTGCGATTAAGCATTTCCCGGGCATGGTTCTCATTTAACGGTTTTGCAGTGTTCGGGAGATGAAGGTTCAGATCAGTGGCGATTCTGTGTAATCGTCCTCAGTTACCGGAAAGAAGGAGGTTCCGATGTACACACCTAATAGCGAGGCCGAGATACAGCCAACCCCGTTGATCCTCCCATCTCCTGGATGGGACGGGATACAAACTCAACAGTATGTAGCCAATACACATTTCGATGTTCTTCGGGCCGCCTATCAGGGCTGTTCCCGCCGCTAGCTGAGCAAAATGCATGGCTTGAAGATATAGGTCGGGACGTTCCGCGTAATACCGCGAGGCTATCGCACATACTAAGAGAAGTAAGCATGCGTAGTTCTCGGACCTGGAGATAAATGGCTACTCACTAACAGTAAACATAAAGGGACTTCGAAGACACGTCCGCTGAGCCGTATACAACACTGGGTCGACTAGAGATAATGATAGATTCATTCGTTCGAAGAAACTGTACAAAGATGAGGACCAGACCAGATACTGATCGAAATGACGTACATGGAAAAAAGTTTCTCGGCCTCGACAGGTGTGATTATACCACGAGTCAGAATATGAGGAGCCTCAATGCCTGCACGGGGCTCAGTACTTCGCACTTTGGTTGCAGGTCCTAACCAAATAGTAAGCGTATTGAAAATGTTTGCGGGTCAACAAACACTGACTGGTGAAGAACTCATCATTGGCAACTCCCACGTTCGCCTTGTCATCACCCTGCTCATCGGGCTCCATGCTCCCCCCTCTATGTCGGTTTTTCTTGAGACTTAAGTCGGCCATCAATCCAAATGGTACCGCTTCGCTAGGCAGGGTTGCCAACTTATCACCAGAGTCCTTCTTCCGAGCTCCTGTGCTTGCTCGAGTGGCATTACTACCTACGCTCGATCCTGATGAGCGTCGTCGTGTATTCTTGATCTCCGGAGTCCATCCTTCCCCATCATCGTCTACGACTGCAAATTCGTAGCCTCCCTCATCGTCATGACTATCACCGACATCTTCTTCACTAGAATCCTCAGGATCGTGGTCCACGACGTAACTCTTTGGTAATCCGATACCAATGAATCCTTCGAATTCTGCGAAGCTAGATCGCGCTTGGGATATCCAAGCCTCAATGTTTTTATTTGCTTCTGTATTGACGTTAACCTTGGAATCCGGAGGTGCCTCAGAGCTAAAGTATGACGAGCCATGGGTAGAAGATGGTGAAAGTACAGGTGAGTGCAAAGAAGGCGATGGGCTATGGGACGAGAAGGTGTCAGACCTTGAGGAAACTAGAGGCACCTGAAGTTTCTTATTAGATTCATCGAGCTGGGCCATGAGCTTCTGGATAACCTCGGCCTGCTCGCGAATTTCATTCATCAAGTGCTCACGTTTGCTATCGGAAAAATTAGTGGTGGAAGCGTGTAAAATCCGCGTATTACTCACGGCGGCACACGTCTTTTCTTCTTGCCAGGAATTACACATTCATGTCCGCCATTCAAGCAGCGTTTGCAAGGATCCGTGTCCGTTTTGAATTCGCACCTGACTTTGAGATTCTTGCATCGGGCGCAAGCGCGGCTATCGTCGTGTTAGAAGAAGCGTCGAAGCTAATTTTTTGGGACTCACGGCTTCGCCTTAATATCGTCCTTGTTTTCGCCCGCAACATCATCGTCCTCCTCAGCTCCGCCGCCATCAGGAAGACGCTGTCTCTTAGCTTTGGGTTGAGGAGACAAAGCCGAGTTGCTGCTGGCGGGGATAGAAGGACGCTGAAAGTATGACTGCGGAGCGGACCCCGCCGGGAACGCACGCTGTATTGGAGCGGGAGAAGTAGTCAGAGTCGGTGCGACTATTCGATCGGTAGTGCTGGAGCGTGAGTGTGTGGGACCAGTAGGCGGGAAGGTATATGCGCCATTGAACATAGCGAAATTGGAATCCGAGCCAAGGGAAGAGTTGGAAGGAAAGGCATTGGCGAAATGATTCTGCTGCGATGAGCCAAACATTGCTCCAGGAACGTAGAGACTGGGGTCAGTCCTAGAGCGCTGCCCATCGTTCGAGTATGCCAACCGTTCTGGCTGTGATCCGGGGGCATACGATTGACCAAAAAACGTATTGGGTGCATACGAGCTGGAGAGATTGTGATTCTGCTGAGGCTGGATCGGATCGTGGGCTTGTTGTGAAGGGTCAGGCGCCGGTAAGCCGTATTCATGTTCCAACTGAACATGTCCGTAGCGGGGATAATTCCAGGACTGGCTGGGATTATAGGAATCGGACATGGTGGTAAAACGGAAGGAGCCAGCAGTGGCAGCGTCACGGTCGAGATAAAGATGTCGTAATGAAGCAACGCGACGGGAAGGACCAGGAAGGGTAACCCCGTCAAGTAACCGCCAGTTACTTCAAACGGAAAGTAGAAGGAATACCAAGTCAAACAGGTTCGCCTTTACAAGGTGTAAGGTCACCCAAGGTCGCGGCAATTGGCCTTCAATCGAAACAGAAATCACGTCTTCTGGGATCACCGGCTGTCGTCGGCACTGGCAGCTGTAATGGTCACACAGTGTGTTCCTAGTCCCACCCAGCAAAACGCAACGTGTTGTCCACATATCTGTGCAGCAGTGCCTCTCTTCATTAATTCGAAAAGCACTGCTTGCGAAAATACAGACATCGTACGTCCCAGCAGTCGATTTTGACCTTCGTTTGTGGCTGTGCGTTTTTCTCCGTGGACCACGCTGTTCTCCGGAGCGGCGCTTAATATCTTTCATGTGGCCTTCAGACGCCTCGAGGACAGTTCCGCAAGCTCCGCGTCAATTATTCATTCCGTGTAATGTCAAAACCTCCACATGTCAGCGTGTGCCTCATCACATCTGAAACTGATCATCGGATCCGTAAGATAGGACTTGATACAAAAATCATACAACTCTAGCAGGACTGTAACAATACCACGAACCTTTTGCTCAGAGTGCTTCATAAACTTTATTATAGAACAAATGGAGGAACGACCAACCGTACACGTAATCGCTATGAAGTATATTGCTCACCTCGAGTTGCAACCAAGGGGCAGAGAAAAGTAAACAACAGAAAGGCAAAAAAGTCCTCGTACCACTGCTGACGCTTCTGTGACCAGTGAAAAGATGAGTCTCGGAACAAGTCATAGCAAACGGTGGTGGGTGGGGTGGACGGACTGATCAAATGGTCTCCTTCTTCGTCCTCCTTCAGCGATGATCATAAGAAATCCTCAGCACGCGCCCTCTTTTTGCCCCTCGACTCTTCACCCTGCTGAGCTTTATCAGTAGATTTAGCAACGTAGTACTTCGAATTGTATGCGCGTAGCTCGTCCTGTACACAAGGGTGTCATCAAACGGGAATCAGTCGAGACATTAAAAGATCACTGACAGGTGAGAAATTAGGGTCCTGAAACTTCAAATCGGTCTCCTTCTTGAACGGCGGGAGTATTTGTTTGAGAGCAGGAACGGGAAGCACCGGCATGTGCGGAGTAGATGGGGGCTGGGACGACGGTGTAGGTGGCGGCGGGGTCGCGGGGACACTAGAACCAGCTGAGGTTACTGGGGCCATGGATCCATTTGTTGGTATCGGAGGTGGGAATGGAGGAGCGGCTCCCTGCTGTTGAGGAACAAAGGTCGGTGCAGGAGGGAATGGAGGCCTGATAGCACCGGGAGGAGGCATTCCCGGAGCGAAAGGCGGCATTGGGAATCCAGGTGGGGGCGGACTACATGATGTAAAAATTTAGTAACGGTAAAGGCAGAACATAAGCGAACATGCACTCACCCCGGAGGGAAGCCGGGCATTGGGAACGGCGGTGGAAATGGTGGTTGACCTGGCAGCATGCCGGGGGGCGGCAGGAATGGAGGGACACCGGGAGGCATCCCAAGAGGCGGTCCGGGAGGGGCGGCAGTGGGAGCCGCGGCATATGCCTGGGGTGGCGCGCCGTAGACACCACCTGAACTGGAATCCGCTGGGGCTAGTGCTGGCTCGTTGTTTCCAGCGCCCATTAACGCTTTGTGGGCTTCCAGAGCGGCCTTCAGCTCATCCTCTGACATCGGACGGTTCTCTGTCTTGGGTCTCTTGGCAGGAGGTTGGGAAATCGAGCCAGCCGCGAGCCCAAGCTCTATCTCTTTTCGCCGCTTGTAATCAGCCACATCGGGCGCAGGTATGCCTTCCATCCCAAATATCTCCACCTCATATCCATCTCTTCCCGGTATAGCGTTCTCAATTCGGGGCAGGCTGTCATGTAAGGTACGATGAGATCAGGGGAAAGGATCAAACACTGGAACGCACTTTTCGGGCTCAAGTTTGTGTACCTGCTGAATGTGCACCGCTAGTCCTCCGGCGGTATTGAGCCTTCGAGGGCACATGTTGCATTTGAAATGCTTAGCCTTTTGGTGTTGCATCAATACTGAAATGAGGCTTGTCAGTCAGCCAGCGAAACCAGCAAACGTTCATGCTGACCCTTTTCGTCTTCAAATTCTCGCTCACAATACCAACACCATGGCCGGATTATCTATGTAAATGAGTATAGGTATCGGAGAGATAGAGCAACCATCTTACCTGCTTGTTCTTCTTCTTTGCCATACTTTCAGCGTTCTGGTCAAAGGGGACTGAGGGGAGCTATTAGGGAGAGCTGCAGTGAAAACAGAATGCTTACATAAACCTTCGGTTGCGACCAAGCCGAACCAAGCCGAATCGAGTCATATTGAATGCCTTCTCTCCATGATACAACAAAATAATTTTAGGTACACGAATTGATATACAAACAGTGAAATAGCAGACTCAGAGAATAATCTAATGTACTACATGGTTGCCGTAGCCATAGAGTGATAAAAAGGATGTGTTCCAGTCGTTAACGAAGTAAGCGGGGTGATCCGGTCACCCGATGATTCCCTCGACGCCATCATCGCACGCAGGTATTCGAGTTGCGACCTGATTTCTGCAAATTGGGTAGCCTGATACGATCTCTGCATGCGAACGAGGGACAGAAACTGGAACATTACACATGCAGAGCCTATTACGAAAGCGACAACAACTAGAAATAAGACTTAGTGAAGGAATGACGGATGAAAGCGCATAAACTGACAATGCATTCGGTACCTATGTCGGACAAGATAGTGCATATAGTGTAGATTCCAAGAGGGCTCTGGTACTTGATATGTTCTTCTCAGAGGAAACTCGATAGGGATACATCGTAGTTTGTGAGTGATGGCAAAAGACATGCACGCGGCAGCGGTGTTGAATAAGAGTGACGTTGCGGAAAGTACACCGAACGGAGTGGTCATTATAGATACCCTGGGGATATCTTTGAAGAAAGAGACGAGGACGATGAACACTGTGAGATAGGCACACATAGTAGACTATCCAGAAGTCAGTTTTGACACTCTGATGGCCACCACAAAGAAACTTACATGATATGTGGCAAATCTCGCGACCCGTTCCAAATCTTCAACCTGGAACTTGAACCTATACTGACTCCGTAGGTCGTTCTCGTCGCCATATCTTAGCTCGTAATCGCCGAAATCTGATATATCGTTAGACATTTAGACACGAGGGTGAAGCGTTCAGACTTGCCATAAGCCACGCTTGCGGTGGTGCTAGTTGGTGCAAGAGTAAGAGGATCTATAGGTAGAAATTCGTTTGACAACGTCTATGTTCGATAAGTATTCCCGTACGTACGGTTAAAGGCCAGACCGTGCAAGCTCATAACTGCATGGACGACAAGGAAAAGGAAAATCAGGTTGCGATATGAGACGGCAAGGAAGATTGTCACAGAGTAAGGACGAAAGGATTCGAGACTCAGAGCTTATTCAAAGGTTTGGACGGTTTGGACCTAGATCATGATGCATGATGACCGTGACAGCCTTAGGTCTCCGCCGTCTCCGCTCCGGCCGCGAGCGGTCCGTGATATGTACGTGATACAAATTTATCCTATGTCCGGCTTGATTTCCGTCAAGTTGGAGGTACATGTATGGTACATGATCCATGATCCATGATTGATTGAAGCTTCAAGTTGGAGTGTATATAAATAATGTAGTTTATATAAAAAATAGCAAATATTATATATACCGCTGTCCAGCGGCTTTAGATTAGTCTACTCCCCTACATCTACTCCAACAGACACTCATAACTTAAACAAAGATCCATGCACCCTAACAGAAAGCGAAAAATAAGGAAGAAAGCGCCAGAGCTGCCAAAGGAATAGTAGCGAAGGCTAATAACACCGAAGACACAACTTTGAGAGACGTGACACCCTCTTGTAACCACACAAGCATAAAAACTTGCACAACTAGACAAACAAACCCGGCGCAGAGGTTGATGATCCCTAAGATCCCATTCATCAGTAGACAGACCTTTCACGCTCAGAAAAAAATTCTTACAATACCCAACAATCCACCTCCAGGATGATCCAATACCGAAACGATCAAGGATATCGATATTTGCAGACATCCAACCAGCATGTGGCGGATCAAGACTCCTCCTTGCACCCCAGATGGGTACACTCCCGATTTTATCGACCATGACCAGCGAAACCACAGCAGCTGTACAATTGAAAATGATTCCCCCATATGAAAATACCATCAAAGCAGAGAACGCAGTTGACGGAGGTAGGGCAGACTGCGAATACGACATAATATTGACAGAGCATAAAGCCAACACTGCGCACTGTTGACAAGAATAGTTTGAGGGCGTTTGTCGACTTCATTGAACGATCGCACTCACCAGAAACAAAGAGCTCTGCGAAGTGGACTGCCATGCTTTTTGGAACGAATGTACCAACGGAGGTACTCGATCTACGTGCAAAATGTTATACGCGTAGAAGAGTTCTTCATGAAATGATGCGTACAGCTCAAGTCCATGTCCGAATTACTGCCTTGCGCCTCGACGTATCTAGGACTGTAGGATTGATCGACTAAAATAAAAGGCAGTCATTAAGAATATAGTAACGGGAAAACCATTACGCGTACCGTGAGTATGGGTGTCATCTGTAGAGGGTGGACTAGGACGAAAGTCCCAAGTAGGCTCTCTAGATATTGGGACGGCGCCGGCAGGCAACGAATGATCAGAGCCATGGGCCCATTTTTCTGACTTCGACATGGATGGGGAGGACTTGGAGAGGTGCTTTATGATACCCAGAGCCCTTCTCAGGTGTTATATCTATGCTTTTTCTACAGCACATCGTCTGGTCTTCATACTTACGGAAGTCGGCTGTCCAAGGCAGTGAACATCAGAACAAAACATAGACGATCAAGGCTTCAAATTTAATTTTCGTGACGCACCTCGGTGGGGCGATGCCGCTTTGATCTTTGCCTCGATAGAAGGGCTTAGGACTCATGCTTTTCGGCCACTAAACCTTGGTAAGCACGCTCCCAGCGCATGTATGTACATAGCCAGTTCGGAGGTCGAAATCACTGATGAAGTGACGATAGGCGACACTGCGGAGCTTCCTATTGCACTCCAGACATGTTTGAAAATTATTACACCAACATAGAAACGTACCTACACCACATTGTTCCGAACACCCCCGGAACGGTTTGAAAGATCAGCATGATAATAAGTATACACTAGAGGCTCGTCAACGAACTATAAACGAAGCCTGGTGACAGTAGTTGCCAATAACGGTATAGGTGCCAACTAATTGCTGACGAATGTTGAATACATGTACAACGAAGTATGAGGTAGATCAGACTCGAGATGCATAAACTACCACAGGAGTACGCATTGAAGTGGGAAATATATATAAATAAGCGCGTTGGAGAGAGCAAGAAGACGGTCCTGACGTCTGAAAAGCAATTTAAAGATGCAAGCTCTTCAGAGTGAATGACGGAAGAAACCGATGCCAGATCGTAATAGCAAGATACGACGACAGAGAGGAGGATGAAGCTGGCAATCTAATTTCCGGTGGCGTGTTGCTGCGAGTAGATGGACGTGGGCGAAGGGTGTTGGGAAGGAGTGTGCCGTGATGAAATGACCGAGGTGTATCGAAAGTGAGTATTTTAAACCGTTACCGTGGAGGGGAAGGGAAGGAATTTGCAACAGATTCGTCACCACTGTAGACAGAAATGGCGGAAGAATAGAGGGAGGTCTCCGGAGAGGGAGCCCGAAGGTGAGCGTCACTGACGCCGTCTCGACCTTCGAGAGCTGCGATGAGCGAATGAATGGCCTGGTCATTTTCGACGGAAGACGTTATGCTTGTATGGGCATGTACTGGATCTTCTGCATGTACGTCGCTGAAAGGGTTTACAGCCCGTCCCTTGCCTTTTTCGCTGCGCGGAATGCGAGGCACATCAGGAGTTTTGGAACGGACTGGCACGGAGGATCCTTGAGCATTGAAGAAGGGATTGCCGAAACTTCTCCTTCGCTCGGTGGGGCTGGTGAACGGGTTCTTATCAGGGTCAACTATTTCAGCCTGTTGACCATCAAAATTTACCACCTCCGCTGATTCCCAACGATGTGGCTCCGAAGAAGTCAGAGGTGGAGTCGGAATGGCCATATCCAATGACGGAGACATGGAGCCCGACATATGGACCGAGCGAAGGGACAGAAAGGACTCGTTGGCTGTGGAATGCCAAGACACGGCCTCGGATTCTGCTCTACCGGCAAACGGTTTGGCGGGTTCTGGGACATCGGCCGACGCCAGCTCTTTGGCAAGGTTAGGATGGTAAGGGGAAAATGGATGGGGCTCAAGGTCGAACTGCGGTGGGTCCTCCGTCGTGTGGGTGTACGCCGTTCGCACGCTCGGTGACTTCTTGAACATAGTGAGCTTCTCCATCGGAGCGACGCTCACTCCACCATCAACTTCTTTCATGTGGTATCTACCCTCCGATTGAGGAGGGTCCTCGAGCCTGTCCCAGTTCTCCAGCCGTGACCGTGACCGTTCGTGTTCTCCACGAGCATTGCGGCTCGCCGAGATGGTTGGGGCAGGACCTTTACACTTCACCTTAGGTATGGCGCATTTGTAAAACCATATGCCCAGTACGATAAGGAACACGGCCCCCGCGAACGCGCCGACACAAGCACCTACGACTGTGCCTATGGGAATTTCCTTGCTGGTTGCGGCGTCCGTGGCGGTAGGTTCTGATGATGTTGAAGCGGTCGATTTAGTTCGAGCAGCAGATGAGGGGGTCTCAAACGCGACGGACACTACACCAGAGTCGACGTCGGCGTTGGTTGCGGAAGAATCATAGGCCAAAGTTGTGGCCGTACTAGTAATATCGCCAACGGTGACCCCATTGCTGGCAATACCGGCCGCAGTGATAGCGGGCAATGGATTTGAGGTTTGGCGGCGGATACGATGATGAGCGACCATAACGGAGCGAAAAGGAATGTAGGATGAAAAGAGTGTACAAGCGCCAAAAGAAGAGGCGCAAAATGAATCAGAGCCTGTAAACTAGTCAACAACAGATATCCTTTGCTGAAAAAGAGGCAGTACGAACGAATAGTGCGACGAAAACGAAAGCAGCATTCAAGAGACCGTAAGATCTGAGCGATGAAACGACGTCGTTGTTCTTGTAGTCGTCGTGAAGAAGGGGGTAAAGTAGAACTGAAGCAAATACGGCCTTGTTCCCACGGAACCGGGACGAGGCCGCCGCACCTCCGGTCGCATCGCAATTTGCAAATTTCTCATCTCAGTTCCCTGAATCTTTAGTAATTCTGTGAAAAAATATCAACCTGCTCAGACTTCTTCGAAGCGCCGCTCTCGTTATCGTTGTATCTATAGCAAGAAATCCCAAGAAGCTCACCTCGACGAGAATTTCACATCGTCTTCTATTCCAACGTCGACATATTATTATTATCAAACTATATTGCTCCACCGCAGTCTGGATTTCCTCTAGCTATTTCCTAAACAAACGGGCCATTTACTGGGAAATCGCGAGATCAGGGCCTGCTTTCACAATCTGATAGTGGCCTGGAATTTGATGCCTGATATTCGCGTCACTAAGAAATCGGACACCATACTCAGTCCTTGTACGGTCAGCATTCGCGCAGTCATGGCTCGTGGCCTAAAAGTCGAGTATCGATATTAAAGTGATCCAGATGCGCTTTTGGAATTCGCTGTGTACGGTATCTTCACCTTGTTACCTCCATTACCATTGGTAACCAAAGGATACTTACAGCAAATGATTGTCATCGCAACTCATAGATATTCTTTCTACGCCATCGTCTCTCCCCACTGAATGGTGGCGTAAGTAACATTCATGTTAGTAGGGCAGGCAAAGACGCACAGAACCGATTTAAGGCAACGAAATCATGCTAACCAACATCACTACGAGGAGAGCACCTTCTGATCGAATATAAATTGGCGCGCCATGTTGGAAATATAACCAGGAAGCCGATTGCTCTCGTGGAGGACGAGCGAGCTCATCAGTGGATCTGTAATCGGACAGTTTGCGAAAATTTAAGAATGTGAGTTTAAACAATCTTGTCACATTTGCGGGCAACTGGCAATATTTTGTGTGTCTTGTTCTCGCAATGAGTAAAGTAGCATCATCACATGGCTATATTACCTATGAATTGTCATGGAATCTGTTTCCTGATAGAAAAAAAAGGCCGTAGGAACTGACCTACGATATAAATGAGAAACCCTCATAATGCAATACGTCACGTCCTCCGCGTCCTAAAGGTCTGTCCACCACGTACACCTGTCATCGTGGCTGACGAACCGGGCCTCCACCACTCCAGAACAATATTCTTCGCAAATATTTCACCAAAACCAAGCATGACGCCATTGACAAAAGGTAGAAGGAAGTTTATCGCTAAAGAAGAAAATAACGCCTTGACACGAGTACGCGTTGACAGAGAAGAATCGAAGATAGCGAGTGTAGCAGATACGGGGACTTTAGTGTCCTGTGAACGCTGCCGGGCTGGGGAAGAATCCTCCGTATGCTCGGGGAAGGACATTGAGGGGAAGGACGAAGTTAAGGATGTAGGGACATCCTCCCATTTCTGAGAGTCTTCGCTCTGCGAGGGAGGAGGAGCCGGACCGGCGTTGTGGGGCTGATGTAGGTTTAGAAGAAGGGACAGACATACGCGAAGGAACTTACGGCGGCTGGTAGCTCGCTTGTTATGATATCCCTACCAGAATCAACGACACTTGACGAAAGTCCAGATACCGAAGAAGGAGCCAGACTGTTCCCTTTACTTCCAACCCTTTCCCAGCCCTCATTCGAATCTTGCAGAGACGACTCGCGTTCCTTCGCACGTACGCCTTCCCACCGCGCTCGTTCTCTTTCCGCTTTCTCTCGAGCTTCGGAAGACTGTGACCGCCACGTTTCTACTTGAGATTCGTACTCTGATTTCCAGGACTCTAGAACTTCGCTGGAAACGAGAGGCTCCGAAGACTTTGACGCAGATGCCGTGTCTGCAGCGGTGACCTCCGCATCGTCCCTTGAGGTGCTATGGCCGGCATGACCCGTCGAATCCCGACGAGGTGGAGGAGTAAATGCTTGGTTCAAAGCGGCCTGCAAAATGATGAGACCCAGGCATATGCTCAAGTAGAATGAGTTACTTCGAGTAAGGACTCGTCTGCGCCATTGAAAGACCTTTGGTCGTCCATACCAAAGACGCTGTACGGCTGGGCGGCTACTAAGCGCAGAGCGTTTAAGAGGAGAGGCAAGATCCCGTGACCTTCCGAAAATTCAAAGATATAAATAAATTACCCCAAATTATCGCCGAACGTAAGTAAGTTACTCTGAGCACTACAGCTTACAGGCCGAGGCATTCTCGAACATGGAACCTCACTGGAAGGAGCTAATGGACCTCCGATGATATTCGTTTGTTATGTTATACTCAGGCTTAAACGTAGAGAAACTGATTTCAATAACAGCAACGATAAACTTACCATGCCAAGTAGCGGCCGAAATCCCGAAATCCTAAGGACTTAAATCCATTATGAATTAAAGAAGCGAAATTAACAAAACGGTTCTGGGAATTCACCTGGCGTATGTGGGCTTGTGCGTGAATCATTTGGTCAATCTCGCGTCGACGGTCGACGACAGCATATAAGTAGACATGTTCACTATTTAGAACCGCTTTCCCCCTCTTTTGATCGGCTGTCTCGTTCCTCGTCTGACCTTCCCAGAAACGGTTCCTCGTTTCACAACGTTACGTTTACCTTCACTATCCTCGTCGCTGGACGATGATTTTGGCCTCACCTTCTTCTGCGGTCTCACAGGTGAAGAATCGGTATCTGAAGATGGTAGCTGGGTTGGTCGCTTCTTGGCAGGCGTCGGTATAGGAGACCCAGGCTTGTCTGGCTGTTGTAAAGGGGCTTTACCCTTTCCCTTGTCCATGCTGCTCTCCTCTTCGTCGTCAGAGTCATCGGTGACCGAGTCTGATTCTGGTCCTTCTTGGTGGACATCGGCCTTAGCCCGATCTGGTGAGATAGATTTGTTGGCAGTTTTAAGATTTTCCTTCTCTATCTGAATTCAATATGTCAATAACGATTCCATGAGCAGCCGAGAAGAGCAGCCAAAAACGAAAACCCACCATAACGGGCGAAGGTGTGCGGGCCGGCTGAGGACTATGAGATTTGGCACCTTGTTTCGAGGATGGTGGAGGTAATATCTCAAATTCAGGTTTTTCAGCCGAGGTAAGTATAATCGCTTGTCAAACATGAGCGCTATTGAAGCCTAAACATATAGTTATCGATGACTTACGAAGATCCGATGCAAAGTTGAACATGGCCGTGATACGACGAAGAACTGTAGCTATGCGAGGCTTCGATATTGCGTTCTTGATATGTATATCCACGTTACGCCTAGCAGTCCGTCCAACCTTGTCGACGGCCTGAATTTGAATGGTATGAATTTCAGCCAAGTGACTCAAGTTCAGCAACCTCACCTTCGTCAATTCTGCGTCGGATACCTCACTAACTGAGTCCTTCGAGGAAAACGCTAGATGACTCATACTGATGAGAGGAAGCACAAGGTGTTTAGACAGAATCTCCGCTGAAGCTCGATAACCAAGGAAACAACTCTCCCATCGCCACTTGAATGACCGGTCTTCAAGAGTGCAGGCAACATCCTGGAAGCGGGGCATTAGATATCGTTTGTAACATTCGAACAATTTACGATACCGAGAAGTTAGTTTCCACGACTTCAAACGAGAGGTCTGTAAACCCTCCAAGAGAATGCGCGTTGGAGAGGAGCTCGAGGGTATGGGCTCTCCGAGTCCATTCTTCTTCGCCAACTATCGAACTTGAACTAGATATCGGTTCCAAGCCATTCACTTCTCTCCATCGACGTGCAAACTGAGGTCCAGAGAGAGCTGAGGGAACAATCACTTGGTAAAGAAGAATGATATACAGAAGAAAATAGACGCCACCTTCAGCCCATACTGACTTAGTATCCGTGATCAGTACACAGCATGTCAAGTCAGCCGGAGACGCGTAAAACTTCTAGAGGAGTCCGAGGAGCAATATTGGGAGACTGCATCTGGTGTATAGGAAACAAACGAACGATGAGATAGGGTATAGACTTGAGTGTATCGATTTTGACCAACCACTCCTTTGTCAGAAGTTGTTTCAAAGTACCCTGTGTCGAAGTAAATGTGTGTAGCAGAAATGTAAACGAAACTGAGTCGCACTTCAGATAAGATTTCCATCGTAATTGTGGTGCATATAAGAGAAGGGAAACGGCTGGTGTAACGTGTGGTAACAATGGTAAACAAATGTACGCGGACTTTCCGTCCACCGTCACGACGGAAGGACTCGAGTTTTAGACCGTCTTATTTTTCCTCTCGTCAGCCCATGTAAGTACGTCTCTTGTTTCTTTGATGCTTTCTCGCTTCATCTAAAAGTTATAGGCCCTTTCCATTTCTTCAAAGCTTCCAACTTCGTACGGGCCATGGAAGAAGGCGAGGTTTTTGGGTCCGAAGTCCCTACCTCATACCCTAGCAATACTGAATATCTACATCATCCATCAATCGAATGGCCTGGCGAGCCTTCCTTGATTGAAACACCCATTGACCAGACGATCGCTCCACCGCCTGTAGAACACGCCCAAGAGCGACCTGTCTGTCGTCTTGTGGTTGATAAACCGTTCGTACCCCTTGGGCCGGGAAGAATTGTATTGGTTGATGGATATTCTGAGGTACAATTTGGCCGTGACGCGTTGCCTCCAGGCTCTTCCATTCCTAAAGTACGGATAAAGGCGATGGAGGTATCAAAATTTCATGCCACTGTTTACTGGGACACGCACTTAAAGGAATGGGCCGTCATTGATATGGGCTCGATGCATGGAACATACCTCCTTTCGTCTGATGATCCCTGCGACGCTTCACCTCAGGATAGAGGCATACGATTATCACCCTCTCGGGCGGCTAGCATTCCTCGGCGTCTTTCCAATATGGATCGTCTGACTATGGGTGATGCTACCTTTATAGTCCATATCCACCAGAGCCTACCTTGCGAGGAATGTTCCCCCAGAGACGTAGGCGACGAAGTCTCTTTGTTCCGGTCGGAACGGAAGAGGCAGAGAACCAGACCCGAGATTGGGACGGCGACGCCCACATATCAACCATATCCTAAGAACCCGAAGCAGGCACTAGCTTTGCTGAAGCGAACCCTACTTCCACAGCATGACTCTGGCTCAAAGTCAACAATAGATCAATACATGGACCGCTCTGCCCGTCGGCGTGCCCTCTTTTCCACCAGTGCAAATGATTCGCCTGGGGTGACACCCCGGAATTCCACAATGCCGCTACCTGGGAACGAAGATAGGAACACCTCAGGCTCAGGCACTTCGCATGATGCGGGGCCTGTTTCCCATCCAGCCGTACCCTTACCTTCGACGAATGTCGGGCACAAGCTGCTTCTGAAACAAGGATGGCAACCGGGAGAGTCCCTTGGTCTTGCCGTTGAAGGTGGGGTACTGGAGCCATTAGATGCTGGTGCCACGTCTAGCGTCGGCCGACGGGGGTTGGGTATGCCTCGTCCCATGTCGGGGAATTCTGGATGTAGACGTTGAGATGTGTTTTCTTCTATCTTTCATACACAAACTAGACGAATATCGTAATGGAACCTGCATCGGACACCCCGGGGCGCCACTCTCCCAGATGTCCTACATACGCGCCTCGAGGCATGAAATGCATAGAAGGATGTATGTAAATTGAGGTCCTGCGAAATTTATACGAAGTCACGAGAGCGACGCGTGAAATCGTGGGAATATTGAGGACACGTGGTGTTGGACGGAGGTAAATTTGTCCGTGCTTCTTTTGGTAAACTGAACGAGATTTGGCTCCGCTGGTCCAAGTCTATCTCCACCCTCCTTGTCCTTCCATCCCGTTTTCTGTCCTATCTCCATTCTCCTCCATCTCTATTCTCTACCGTCTCTTCGTCGTGTTTCTCGTATTCGTTGTATAGCTTTCGCTCCTTCAAATGGCAACCAACACTCGCGTAAGTAGTGGCAGATTCGTTCCCTTCGCGTCCTCATTCAAGCTGTCTTTAAGGGGCCCCAACGTACTCGTTTACCTCAACGCGGAAAGAACGATGAAAACGCTGCAAGTCGACATATACGCCAGCACTCAGCATCGTCTCGCTTAACTCAAAGAGAGGTTAACGGTGTTAAGCTTAACCTTCTTCGACCCGCCTTGGGCGAGGTCACACTGAAGGCGGTCAATCGCAAGGTATTTATGGGATTATTGTTTCGGTGCTAATACTCAATATCTCCATCAAGGAGAACACCAGCAAGTCCGTGTTGGGTGACAAAGAGGATCTACCACTCAAACCGGCTCGGCCAGTTCTCAGCACAACTACCGTTCAACGTGTCCCATTAGGCCCCGCCCGGGCTCAAGTAGCGCCTCCCGTTGCTAACGCCGTTAATGCTCGCATACCTATCATTTCCGCCCCGCGTCCCCATATCCCTATTCTCAGTCATCGCCGTGTACCTCGCGTTCCTCCACCACCAGTAGTAATTTATGACGACCCAGCGGAAGACGTCGAAGAAGAGGCAGAAGATGATATGGACATCGAGGATGTCCCGGTGCATGCATTACCACCTCCTGAGCAAGCACAAGTTGAAAGGGAGAGAGATGAAGATGAGATGAGCGTTGAAGGCGAGGAAGAAGTCGAAGCTATGATAGTAGTTGAGGATAGAGAAGAGGCCCAGGAAGAAGAAGCAACCGAAACTCCGCAGGTCTATGTCTGGCCCGACGCGCCCACACACCGGAGATTGAAGTATGCGCGAGAGGTTGAAGCCATTCGCGAAGTCTTTGAAGATGACCCTGACTATGATCCCGCTATGGTAGCGGAGTATGCAGACGAGATATTTGAGTACATGCAGAAACTAGAGGTGCGTCCAACAAATCAGAACCGTCTGCGAAACTAACAGAATCATTTTCATAGGAGGAGGTGATGCCGAATCCCGATTACATGGACTCCCAGCAGGAGATTACCTGGGAGATGCGACAGACGCTTGTGGACTGGTTGCTGCAAGCCCATCTGCGCTACCATATGATTCCCGAAACCGTTTGGATCGCAATCAATATTGTCGACCGGTTTTTGTCCAAACGAGTCGTTTCCCTAGCCAGGCTTCAGCTTGTCGGCATCTCTGCCTTGTTCATCGCTGCCAAGTACGAAGAGATCATGGCGCCGTCAGTAGATGAGTTTGTGGCGATGGCTGAAAACGGTTATACTCGTGATGAAGTTCTGAAAGGCGAACGCATCATCTTGCAGACTCTAGGTTTTCACATATCGCATTACTGTTCTCCATACAGCTGGATGCGCAAGATTAGTCGAGCGGATGACTACGAAATCCAGACAAGGACGCTTTGCAAATTCCTGGTGGAAGCAACGCTTCTCGATTATCGATTTCTCCGTGCAAAGCCTAGTTTGGTGGCTGCTGTCGGGATGTACACATCGCGGATAATGCTGGGAGGTGACTGGGTAAGACTCCTCTTTGTTGCCTTCGTATGTAACTGACCCTTTTTTGCCAGAACGAGGCATTTGTTTTCCACTCTGGCTTCACAGAGGAGCAACTGGTCCCTGGCCACGAGCTTCTCATCGAAAAAATAGCCGAGAGAAGTTTCGCTCGACTGTATCTGGTCAAAAAGTACGCCAATAAAAAGTTCCTGAAGGCATCTACCTTCGCAATCAAATGGGCACGAGGGGTCCTTGAAGGGACTGGATGCACAGATACAATGCTCCGCGATGACCAGGTGTGAATGTACCTACCTACCACGTCTTTCGTCTCCGGCATTTTCATCACATTTTTTCCGATCTATCATCATAATCTTCCTGTCCCATTAGTTCACTGCCTTTATCATTCTCAAGCTTCTTCCTCGCAATTCACGCCCCATCATTTCCTTTGTGTGTCATCTACCTATCTATGCTCTGTAGACGCTTTCGCTTTCGCATATTTATGAATACGGTTGAATCCAAGCGAGTTTGTCTCGGTTGCACATCCTACGATTTGCTTTGTACGTTTTTTGTATTGTTCCACGAACTATCGCGCATTACATTTATCCTCTTTATTCATCGGTTAATATTGTGGCCACGTCGGTGGATTCTCCATTACCCTCTTCATTACCCCTTGTAGCGCACTCCGGTGTGTTTTGTATGTGCGTAGGACGCGTCGTGTACATTCCGGCACTTGTATCTAATCGCAATGCATCTCCTTTCATCAAACCAGACTATTGAGCGCTTGAGCACCGGTGCGGCCGCACGCACGAAGCGCCCGAAAGCAACGCGTATCAGTGGAAGGGACATCGGCATCCGGTCACTTGAACTGATCCAGCATAATCATGACGTATAGGCCCGGGTATAGTGATTTCACATGTAAACGCCGTGTTGGCTTATAATCTTGCCCCGGAATATACGTGAAACTCCTACAGCGACGTCGACATGCCTCTAACGTTCAAAGGACATACTGTAGTCATCACTGGTGCTGGCGGTGGATTGGGAAAGGCGTAAGTATATGCAGGGGATCTCGAATAATCCGGACCTGTCTCTCACTATTGTTATTTCTCAGCTACTCCCTCTTCTTTGCCTCCCGTGGTGCCAACATCGTCGTGAACGACTTCAACGCAGCAGCAGCGCAGAAAGTTGTTGATGAGATTGTCAAAGGTCTTTCTCCTGTCACTCGCCTGTGGATTCCCAGTGATTGAACGTGTCTTAGCTGGCGGAAAGGCAGTTGCCAACACATCGTCCGTCACGGATGGCGCAGCCGTAATCAAAACCGCTGTCGATGCCTTTGGAGGCGTAACTATTCTCATCAACAATGCAGGCATCTTGAGGGACAAAGCGTGCGTAATTTTTCCTCTATATAATATGCTGAGGCTTTAGCTTGCGTCAGTTTCAAGAATATGACGGACAAGGAGTGGGATCAAATCATGGAAGTCCACCTTAAGGGGGCATTCGCCTGTACCAAGGCCGCTTGGCCTATCTTCCGGAAACAGAAGTTTGGACGCGTCGTCAACACGGCCAGTGCTGCAGGAATCTATGGCGAGTGACTGGATCAAAGTATAGGAGGAAATGTGGCTCATCTTGTGATAGGAAACTTCGGACAAGCTAACTACAGCGCAGCCAAAATGGGTCTCATTGGATTTACGAAAACTCTGGCTCGAGAAGGTGCTAAATATGGAATCAAAGCCATTGCTATCGCCCCGGTATGTTGCAATGAGACCTGTTTTTCTTTGCTTGCATATTACTTACTGTTTAAAAGATGGCTGCTTCCCCTATGACGGAAACCATCATGCCACCGGAGATGCTAGCTAAGCTCGGGGTATTGTGTCTTCCTCTGACGCATAGATCACCATTACTGAGGCCAGTCACTAGCCCGAATTTGTTCCACCGTTTGTCGCTGCTGTATGTCATCCTGAGGGACCCGACGCATCAGGACGAGTGTTTGAGCTTGGCGCTGGTTTCATTGCCGAGGTTCGGTGGGAAAGAAGTGATGGCGCGGTGTTCAAGACGGATGCCAGCTTCACGCCCTCCGCTGTACGTCTACACTGAGGCTGTCTGTCTCTGCACTCACAGAATCCTACCAGATCAAAGCACGATGGGACGAAATTGTGGACTTTTCAAAACCTTATTAGTGGGTCGTCGTTAATAATGTTGGGTGTGGTCCATCATGTTTATTCCCTTACCTGTTTAGCCCTACGTCGGTACCTGACGTTGACGCTGAAGGCAAACTTGCCTTGGCAGCAAAGCTTCCTCCAAACCCTCAATCCAAGCCAGAAGTTCGCTTTGACGGACAAACGGTCATCATCACTGGTGCTGGTGCTGGTTTGGGACGCATATATGCTTTGATGTATGGAAAACTCGGTGCTAATGTCGTCGTCAATGATGTCAGCGAGAAGGGGGCGAACTCTGTCGTTGAAGAGGTCATCAAAGGTATCAATTTCTGCCTTCCATTTCTTCAGTTCTTTATTGACCAATGTATGTAGCTGGCGGTAAGGCTGTTGCAGCTGTACATTCAGCCGAAGATGGCGATGCAATCGTAAAAGTTGCACTGGAGAAGTTCGGTGGTGTCCACGTTTTGGTCGCTAATGCTGGTGTTCTTCGGGACAAGTCCTTCCAGGCAATGACAGAACAAGAGTGGGATCTTGTTCTTGCTGTCCATCTTCGGTGCGTCTTACCCCAAGCGCTTCTTTCCTTGTCGTTACTCATTGGATTATAGAGGCACATTTAAGGTCAATTTTCGCGATTCATCGCAACTCCTGCTCTAATTATCTCAATAGTGTGCAAAAGCGGTCTGGCCGATCTTCCAAAAACAGACATATGGCCGCATCGTAACAACGTGCTCGCAGGTTGGCATATGTGAGTATCCTCTACGTCCGAAGACTCGTCGGTTTTAAATTCTTTCAACAGACGGTAATTTCGGGCAGGCAAATGTAGGCGTTGCAACCTTCGGTGCTATATGGCTCAGATCTTAACATCACGTCTAGTACTCCACTGCCAAAGCCGGTATCATGTCTTTGACCAAGACGCTGGCCTTTGAAGGTCGCAAGTACAACATCCTTGCCAACGTTATAGCTCCATCTGCAGGAACAGCCATGACAGCGACTGTGTGGTCAGTAGAAATACCAGGCCATGATATTCTGCAACTCAAAGATGATTATCTAGGCCTCAAGAGATGGTGGATGCCTTTAAGGTTAGTTGTCAGTTCTTTCGACGAAGTTTCGGTTGACTTACAGGGTTCAACAGCCGGATTTCATTGCACCTTTGGTGGGATATCTAACCAGTAAAGGTGCGGTCTTCTTTAACATATTGAACCATGCTAATAACTGTTTTCAGATAACGAAGAAACCAGTGGTTCGTTGTTTGAGGTGCTAGGTGGATGGGCTGCTCAAACACGTTGGCAACGTTCTGGCGGCTACGGATTCCCTTCCAACACCCCCTACACGCCTGAAGATGTTGTGGCTAAGTGGAAAGACATTACGGCATTCGGTACTGCAGTCGCCTTTTCCTTCTGTCTTGACGTGCTAACTCTATGACAGACGAGCGAGCTACATATCCTACAACTACAGCAGATGCGATGCAGAAGGTATGGCTAAGTTCATGGTACATGTACATGATATCTGATGTTGCATTTAGGTCGTCGAGAACTTCGACAATAATGGTTCCGCTAAAGCAAAATTGTAGGCCTTGAGAATATGAGCGAAGCAATACTTCTAGGATAGCTCGATCCTCGTGTTCTATGATAATATGTGGATTCCTTCATGTATAACTCCTCGTACATCAATGTTTTAGTATAATAGATATTTATTGCATTCAAGTACCGCTTAAACACACGCTTGCGAACCAGAAGCCGGACATACTTTGCCGATTTCATGTGATTCTTGTTAACCTTCCCCGCATCATGGGTCCGGTTAGTGATTGCTATTTGCTCCGTTACCACCATGGTCAACTTTTTAGACCCCAATCCTTTCGCTGACCCAGAGGATGCTGATATTGTCGTCGAGGCCAAGAAGATGATAGTCGAGCCCACTGAGTACTCGTATACTGAGGTAGGTGGCCCCTCATCTTACCTCTGGACACGATTTCTTATCTAGGACATAGCGCGACGTTGTACTCTACAATCTGGGCGTAGGTGCCACAGAAAAGGAGCTTAAATGGACCTTTGAGGGAGATGAAGACTTCAGCGCAATCCCAACCTTCGGTGTCATCCCCCAGTTTCTTGCCAGCAGTGGTTTCCCTTCCGACTGGCTTCCAGACTACAACCCTGTTCGTCGACTTTATGAACTTTCCTTGTCTTCTCTCATCTAGACTGTCCTGTAGGCCAAGCTACTCCATGGCGAGCAGTTCCTCAGCATCAAGGCACCTATCCCCACCAGCGGTGAACTTGTCACTCGAGTCCGGTCAGAATTATCGTCATTGAAATTCTATAGTTAGCCAACTCATATTTCATTCTAGCCTACTCGAGGCCTTGGACAAGGGAAAAGCGGCCGCTGTGACTACTATCAATGAAACGCGAGACAAACATACTGGAGCGCTCATATTCGAGAATCAATCTACCGTCTTCATTCGTGGTTCTGGCGGCTTTGGTGGCAAGCGCGTTGGGAAGGGTAACAACGTTTCGTAACCTTGCCTTGAATGTGTCACTGAGGACACGTATCTTAGACCGTGGGGCGGCTACTGCGGCGAACGCGATACCAAAGCGAGCTCCAGATGTTGTCTTGGAAGAGAAAACGGTCCCTACGCAGGCCGCCCTATACCGGTTTGTCGCTTGATCTACGTCCTTTATCAATTTGGCATATTCATCAAGAAATTTCTAGATTGAGTGGCGACACAAACCCATTGCACGTCAGTAGCTACTACTATATCCCTGAAACGACTCTTTCAACTGATCACCTCAGATTCTTCCCGAATTCGCTGCGATGGGTGGATTCGACAAGCCGATCCTGCATGGGCTTTGCTCAATGGGCATATCTGGCAAACATGTATTCAAGATATTCGGTCCTTTCAAAGACATCAAAGTTCGATTTGCAGGCGTCGTTTACCCAGGCGAAACACTAGTGACGCTGATGTGGAAGGAGGGACCCAAAGTCGTGTTCTGTAAGTCGTACATAACGGCTACTACCCCAACTATCATACTCATGTGGCTTCAGTAACCAAGGTGAAAGAAAGAGACAGCGTCGTCCTTGCATCTGCTGGTGTAACACTGGTGGACAATTCAGAGAGAGCGAAGCTATGATTTTGATACACGTCAATGTTATGTGCGAACCATCCAACACGAAAATTCCTTATTAGTGAATGAATGTACAGGGATATTACAGAATGCAGTGAACGTAAGGACTAGGAAAGTTATGCTACAAAACAGTCCAATATCTCAACCCCATTGTCGATAATATCATTAAGAATAACGCCCAGTTCTGCGTCAAAATAAATGGGTGCACACCTTTCCAAGTTCCACTTGGGTATCTATAAGAGGTCCAGAAAATATACCAAGTCATTGACATGTTGCTAAGAGGCTACCGGAGGGATTGTTTCCTGGAGGACAGCTGTTTAGAGAAGGGGAAGTGGAGAATGTTAAAAACATACCTGGATAGAACCAGAACGTAACACAAAGGATGACATATAGACCTGTCGTTGGATATTCAATTGAAAGGCATTTTCGTTGTGGAAACAGGGACTTACACATTAGAATCATGCCCTGTTGACAGAGTCAGTTAAAATTCAGTAATAGTAGTATCGATGACGAACCTCTAGCCAGTTAGATTTTCCGTCTTGCACAACATAGTTGACAGTTAGAACTATGATCACAATAAGCTGGGCCGTCACTTTCAATGGACTTAAAAGATCCATACCTGCGAGAAACATCGCTACAGATTCGTATGGGTCGAATAGCAATGTCAATGGTTTGCCCATAATCCACCCAAGAGTCACAATAAAGCTAAGAAACAAGATTAGCGGCAGACCATCTGGACCGGTTACTCATGCTCACGGGATCACAAAGAGGGCGATTTGCTAGAGGAGATTATCAGCTAAATTTCCACGCAAAGAAGTACTACTCACGATACTTGATCCGACAGCGACGCCCAAACTGAGATTAAGCTTATCTTTTACTGATACTGTCACGGCAGTGACATGCTCAGCAGCATTGCCGACGATTGGAAGAAGAATCATTCCAACGAACTCTTTACTGATGGGACTATTGCTCGTCATGCCGTCAATTGAATCTACTAGCCACTCAGCAGTGACTGCGACCAGCTAATATATACATCAGCGCAGCTCAGGAGCAGTTAAAAATGAAGCAGACTTACCACAGTGACAACGGTGAGCAGCCCGACGGTGACCCATACACTCAATTGGGGTTGCTCGGCCTCTTCCTCTTTCAAATCTGCAGAGCCACTTTCAATATCACAGTTATCCGCTTGTCGATGTGCAACGGCTGTGCTGGTTGCAGAGGAGACCGTGCCAGTCTGCAGTTCAATTGCTTGCTCAATCTTGCGTTTCTTGGTGCCGTAATGTGTGGATTTGATCATGTCTTCGCCTTCGTCTGCATACAATGAAGCATGAGAGAAGAGCTGGAAAACCAAGTAGGAGATGTAAACTATTTCGGAATTTAGTATTCTCCGAGATTTAGAACCAGATACACTTACTGAATAATAGTATGATTGAGGTCTAAATGACGTCAATACAAACTTGGCGAAGGCACTGGGAGACTTACCCCATGGCTAACATTCAGAATATCGGAGGTTTCGTCATTCTGAGTGTTATTGACTACCGAGAAGTGGAAAGCTGCAGGTAAAAGGACAGCAATGACGCTGATGGCAAGCAGAGAAGAATTAAGCTGGGTAGCCACTGAGCATGAAGTCAGATTGACGCCAAGGGAGGCTAAGATCGCCAAGAGATGATCTACATACTCTGTCCAAATCCTTGTTCTTGGAATTTGATTCCTCCCGCAAAGAAACACATGCCGAGAACCAAGACTTCGTACGATAAGATAACCGCCGTGATGAATAAATAGGCGCTTACGAAGGTTACTGAGGATAGAACCAACCACTACAGAAAACAAGCATTAACACTTAGATCACATTATAGAATGTAGTTGCAATACGCAAAAGCGAGAACGTGAAGCCATAGACTTACATGATGACTGCACGATTTGAAGTTCACATTTTACAAGTGATATTATCTGAAGTAAGTAACCGAGTCAGGGAATGATCGGTAAGAATTCCTCGGGGACCTACAGCGACAATCAATTCCACACTTAGTGATATAACCCTCGTTAGTGGCTTATGATATCATTGCATCAATAACGTACGCGTTTCCCTGAAGACGAAAGTTCTGAGAAACGCAGATGAGGCAGTATATGACGAGCACCTACGAGAGTAGCATTCAAAAGGCCCGCCAGTGTCTGTCCTACTCTCAAAGAGAGTTCATCGGTGGCGAAGGCCAGAAGCTAAATCATACGGAAAAGATCACGCCACTTGATTTACGACTAGTAGCCAGATCAACTTTACCTTGGCCAGGGGTATAATAGCAAGAAATGAACCTGGAATGCTGTTCTGAACATTCGACACCACGATGATAACAATTTGAACGCACAAACAAAGATGACAGTGTCCTTCTCACCAGCGAAGGCGAAATGGAGAGCCCACTATGGTGGCATGAGAACACTGCGGGAGTATTCTTAGACGATGACGCACGGATACCGGGATGAATAGCAGGAGGAGATTAAGCCCTGAAGATATGTCAGCGTAAATTTGCGGGTGGGCACGTTGGTTGCATGTTGCGTACATGAGGCCAACAATATTGATCTAAGACTTTGCCATACCCCCGGTGATGGACCAACTTCTTTTTCCGGTTGGAGCATTATAGTCGTGGCTCGTGCAAGTGAGAAACGTCGACCAGTCGGACGGGGAGAGGTGGTCCTGTTCACGGTGTCTCCTGTTGCTTTCCGACTTCGAAAGGCGGGAAGAGAGTGGCGCTGCGTAGTAGGAGGTGTAGTTATCAGAGGTGTGTTTGTCTCCGCATTAGATTCTGAGCTGATATTTGTATGGTTATTATCTGACACCGCCCTGTGCTCGGAGCCATTGGGTAACTGCATGATATTGCTGTGATCTGCGACGAGTCAGTTAGAAAAGAGTTTTCATGGCAGTACCACACACCCATGCGCGAAAGCTGTAACGGAAGAAGGAAGGCTGCGAAAGGAAGGTGGGGCGCTGTTGGAAGCTGTTGTTTTTGTTTTATATAAAGCTGTCAATGTGGCTGCGAGTTGAATCTAGATTGGAACTCAACTGCTGTTGTGGGAAATCAACCAACCACGTGTATACTCGGTAACCACGCTCTACCATGCTTTTTTGTTTGTGTCTTCCGCATGTCTCCGCGAGTACAAACTATTTCCGAATAGACTTCTCAAATTTCCATAGTCGCTTGATCAAGGGCGCATGAACGTCATTTATGTAACACCACTACCATTTCTGATAAACACAACTTTCTTAGGCTCCCCTCCCGCGTTTCGATGGCAAATTTATTACTATTCATCCAGGGACTCCTGTACTATACAGCTTGTAAATTGTAGATGTCTTAGGCTGTTTATCGTCAAAGTCAAACCCGTTAACCCTGATATGCAAAAGAAACAGCGCCATACAACCCATCTTCCCGTCCGAGCATTCCGTATCCGTGCAGGATCTATCAAATTTCCAAGTCAACGAGGATCGACAAACAGGTGCCAATTAACGTACCTCCATTTTCCTTGCATGCCATCCAACACCACTACTCACATTTCCATTCGCTTCTGATAACTTCTCCAACTCAACCCTCAACGGGTGCTTGGGCTCCAAATCTCTTCTTAGCTGACTCTCTCCAGATTGCGCTACCCAGCCGGATGCGGTATCTACATACCACCCCCTTCCACCCTTGCTGCGCACAGTTCTCCAACTGCCTGCTCCAGCTCCTAAACCGCAGAGCATGGCTGTCGACAGCTCGACAACTCTAAGTCGAGTCGGCGGTGGCCTCGATCCGGAAGGCGCTGTGAGGCTAAAAGAAAAAGGCGGAGAACATAAAGGCCGAATTACATAGGAGTGGAGGGCTATGCATGACTGGCGAGACGATCCTCGAGGAGCGCCATTGTCCCCTGATCCTGGCCTCATACCACAGTCTAATTCTGGTGATGTGCCAATCAGAGTTAGCATCTCGACATTGCTAGCCTTTGCTTGCAAAAAGTTTGCGATTGCGTCGAGACGTAGGTCAGGAATATGCGATATGCCGAATGAGCGTAATTTCGGAAGGGAAACACAGGCCTGGAGAATCTCCTCGTCGATCGGGGCGCTTGATAAATCAAGGTACAGGAGTTCCCCGCTTACGAAACAAGGAGCGAAGGAGACGACGGTCTTCAGCTCCTCATGGGAGAGGGGGCAGCCAAACGTCGCGTCACCATATAAGTTTAGCTCTGAGATTCCAGCGCTGACGGGGGACTCGACGAGGAAAGTTTTGACACTTTCTCCGGTCAGCCGTACACACCGTGCGAGAGCGAGGGAGTTCAAACGCACAGTAGACGACTTCCCCAACTCCGCCAATAGTTCTGGAGTGACGCGAGTGCCGGATAGGTCCAAATGGGTAAGCGAAGAAAAGGCAAGGACAAATGGTGTCAGGATGTCGGGCAAAATTGATTTAACCCCACGCAGACCAAGTCGTTGAAGACCAGGAAAAGTCATCTGATCTTCGGAATGTGATCGTCTGGAAGCATCATCCCCATTCTCAGACTCGGTATCGCTTGGAATTATGTGGCACGTTACGAAGTCAGTGAGGGCCTTGACAAAAACTGCACTGACACATCCAGTCAGATCCACGGCCTCGAGGTCTAAACATTGGCGCCGCCGTTCTCTGTCTTCGTCGACGACGTCATGGGTATCGGTGAGGGCGCGACCACGAGAATTCCGACCACGGCCTCGGGAAGGAGCCCCGCGAAGGAACAGTTCGTTTAGAACTGCGAAGGTCAGCGCACCATCCATGTATTCCGTGGCGCCAAATGTCGTCAGGTTTGGCATTTCCTTTGAGCAGGTGATCAGTTATGCTGGCTATTTATCTGAAGTACCGTGACATCGCTTACTTTGAGCACAGCTTCAACACGGTCCCCCGTTACGAAGCGACTATTTACACCCTCCTCGACAGACCTGCGCATGCCGATTGTACGGAAATGGTTGAAATCTAGATGCCGTATAAAGCGACCGGGACGCGTGTCTTGAGGTGTCGGGACTGTGTATAACAGACTATGAGAACAATGGACATGAGACATAGCAAAAAAGACAAACTGTATACGGCCGGATCCTGGCGCTCCATCACGTCTTGAATAGCAGTACTAATGGAACGAACAAGCTCCCAGCGAGCCGGACTTTTGCTCTTGTGTCTGAAACGTCGCGGACTGGGCTCCCGGGAAGCCATCGGTGACAACAAGTCGGGCGAGATGGCATCCTCGGGTGTGTGTATAGAATAGAGAATTGACTCTTGTAATTTCCGTGCTGCCTCCTTGTCTGTCGGAACGGATGAACTGCCAGATTTGACTGCTGTCTCTGCTGCAGCCCTAGCAGTCTTCTCCATGACTTGGTCGACAGTCTCTTCATCGTACTCCCAAGCGATCTCATCCACTAATGAGAGCCAGCTGCGAGGGAGTCGAACCTATACGAGTTTCAGTAAGATGTCTTTTGAAGCAGTATGAAATCACGCACCTCTAGTTTCCGCCAGAGCCACGGCTTAGCAGCGTCATACCAATCGTGATTCACGAGGCAAAGGTTGGCAAGGGTGCGTCGAGTTATAGGTTCGGACCAATTCCCAGGAGGCACCGAAGACGGCAATGAAGTAGGTACACCACATTCTGTGGTTATGAGTGGGTCTAGGGATGAATTAATAGGTGGAAGGCAAGCAGAGTAGACGTGAGAGCAGATTCTAAAGAGCAATTCGGGAGGGTATTGAATTGGAGCTGCGGGACTCATTAAATGGTAGCAGCAACACGAGCAAGTGGATATTGGGGAAGAGGAAGCGTATTAGGAGGTGTCAGTGATGGAAATCGACGGAAACCGTGGAACATGAGCGTGTCTTTTTGAGACCCGGCCCATCTTTAAAGGAGCCCGTCACGTGCCCCAGAACAACATGTTGCAGGATTATTGCATAACCCGAGCTTATAACATTCGATCACCTTCTTGGCCTCAGATAGCTCAGGGCGAAAGTAAACGTGTGGTAAGCCCTTAAGGCCTTACATACCGAGGGCAAGCTAGTCCCCGCATCCACCTTCCGGACTGCATTGATTTCAGTTCCGTTGGAATTCCGCTCTGACTTAGGCCAGTACCCCTCAAAGTGACCTCAACGGTTCTCAAAGTTTATTTCATATCGTGATTCTTCCTCAATTCGACCCATCCTGGCCCATCTCGTCAGATCTGGTTCCATCAAAGGTTCATATGAATACCTTTGGTTTCCTAGTCCTTTACGCCATCAACCGTGTGGGGCAGGCTGTATATTCAAGACGCGGCACTTGTGCCCTCTTATAGAGAAAGACGCCAACCGCGTGACCGACTGATCTTTCCAGCTGTGTTTCAAGCGCAGTACCTTGGTCAAATGGTCTTATAGATCCTTACAGAACAGGGCTACAACACATGAGCTGGTGCCCAGTCCTAGAAGAAAGATGGCTTAGGGTTCGGCTGTAATTTTCTTCAGTGCTTCCTACGAACGTGCCGACTTATTATTAACGGCCAGACGTAGCTGTTTCGACTCCGCCGTAGTATGTCTAGACGATCAAAGCATCGAAAATCTGTCATAAGACACGAGTATGTTGTAATTTTGTGAGGTGGATCACTCTTTGTCGCTATTGTCGACCGTGATCGCGCTTCAGGCCCACAAATAAACAGTGTCTTCTCTTGTTTCCCCCCCTGATGGCGCGGTGGTCGCGAAGGAAGAGGATTAAAAACTCCGAGAAGTCGGCGCGGTGTATGGGCCCCTGGTTAATAGAGTGAGAAGCAGCAAAGGCACCAGCAAGGATGTCGAATTAAATTAATACCACCAAAAAGTTCAAGGACATCCTCTCGGGTACAGATATGGTGAATACTCAACAAGGAAAAATTCAGCCTGCCTATTCCAATTTATAGGGGGTATTTTTGCTATCATCTTGTGCTTCTCTTCAGTAAACGTAGGGTGGTTGCCTTGCAAGTCGTGAACGAAGAGATAGAAGAATATAGATGAGGCGAGGAAGCTGGTAGTTATATTTCTACAATGTGGTACGTGTTTGAGTCTTGGAGCGCGTAAATGAGAGACCACGGCACCACTTACACAAACGGCTCAACCCAGCATTCATGAACTTTTTACGTAGAAATCGTATTGCGAGATCATCCAAAGAAGAGAAGTCGCTGAAACAATATATCAGAAGGGCTATGACCGCGCAGTCGTTGTACTCGTACTTGAAACAATAACGGGACTGATTAAGCCTGGGTTGATAGTCGCGGTGCGGAAGATGAGAAGCTCGGAGGAAAAATGTCCGAAGGCAATGAGATAGGTAAATAGCGTCAGGTCGTATACGCTGGCAGTACGATCAATGGACTAAATCTTTAACACACGCGGTGAAATTGACGGACTGTTTTTCGTTGATATTGTAGGCAGCATATGCCCGCACAACAGCAGAGGTAAGTGTCCATACAGCAAATGTCCGGGCCTGCAATCCGGTTACTACAAACTAATTAGAGACCATCAAGCATGATGCATGATGAACATACCGGCCGCCTGGGGGTATATTTTCCGCGTCAATTTGAGCGTCACAAAGTTTTGTACCGAGTTAAAAACCGCGGTCACGGATATCAAGAGTTGCCATAGCGGTAGCCAACCAGCCGCCTGAGGTAAATCTGAGAATAGTGTTAGGGTACACAAGTTGCCAGAGACAAGAATAATGCAAATACACTGTTCAAGAAACATTTGTAAAAATTTGAGATGGTGGTGAGAGGTGAAGAACGGACCGCTGTCATGCCAGCCGGACTTTCGGCATAGGATACGTCGTTGCCTCTTATGGCCAAAGCAGGATCGCGCCCTTGACACCTTTTTGTCGACGCTGTTTCAGGACGACGGACATGTCGTCGTCGCTGTCCATGGCGACGAGCGAGCAGCAGCGTCCCCCTTCACTCAGATCTGTTGGGAGCAGCTCTAGCATAGCCAGTGGCGTCAGTCTTTCGCGTCGCCCAAGGACCCGTACTCGTTCTCGAACAGTTACAGGAGGTCAGAGTCCCCACCCGGACGCCACCTTTACTCGGGCCCAGGATAGTGAAATGCCGTTTATTGCCAACCAAATGGTGACAGAGCCTGAATCTGACATTCTCGGCAGTCCACACGATTTTGATTCTCGACCACCTGCACGTCCAGTTCGTTCACCCCATCGGCCTGTTTCTACGGACGCGCAGCTATCAGATACGGCTGGTTTTGTCGAAGAAAACCACGAGGAGATTTGTGATTCTACGAGAAATTCAGTTGAAGCATTCCCTGATACCGCGATGGTACGTTGGCTGCTTATATATGACATAAATTTTATCTCATTGAGCATGATCAGCCGCGAACGTTGCAGCAGTCTTCATTAACATCAGATGCGGTGCCCTCAGCATCGGCACCTTATTCCTCGGCGTTTGTGAGATCTGGTCCAGAAGCAGGCGTGAATGCGCGAGACTCCATGCTATCTAACTTTACCCAACAAACGGGGACCTCTACCTCTCTATATCCTCCTTCGACGTCCACCGTATCGGGAACGGAGTCCCCACCTTCTCCCCGCTCTATAGTGGAAACGGGAGAGAACGTTGACGTTCCAGTTATTGACGATCTCCAAGAATACGATGAAGACGATGTTTCCTACCGTCTTCGTCTGCTGGTCAAGAATAACTATTTCCTTCCACCGGCACATTCCAAACCTTCTGCTTCCGACTTTGCCTCGCTACCAAGTACACCTAGAAAGCCAGCCTCCCCAACATTCCTAGACCTTTTTCGTGTGGGAAAGTCAAAATCTAAACCAACTACGCCAGTGGGTGCCAACCCGCCACCCGATATTTTGATGCCTGCGCTCAGAACGGCCTCGGACTCTACAACTGCTTCCGGCTATTCCCAATATGCTCGACCGCGGTCGTCATCCCATGCTCAACGTTCGCGGCATCACGGAAGCAATCCTCAAGGCAGAGTCGTGGTTGTGCGAGAGAAGCTGTCAGACCTTGTTGGTGCGGCAAAGCAGGCCGAGCAAGATATGAAGGCGCGTGGGGTTAGACGCGACCAGGGATCGCAGAGAGGGAATCAAGCAATCTTCGACGACGTTATTGATCCTACAGATGCCGTGGATCTCCCTCTTCCCTCGTCTAAGTATCCATTTGCTGTTCAAGCGTCTGCCCTACACGGCCTAGGCGTACATGACTCTGTGGGGGCGGCGTTATTGGCCGATCGTCTTCCCCCACCAGTGAGCCCTGGAATGTCTTCTCTCGATCCAGATGACGATTGGAGAAAAGCCTTACTCAAAGCGGCTGTCGGTCATTCTCTAGATAATATAAACTTATATGGAAGTTCACCGACGTCTCCCGCCTCTCCCATGTCAGGAGCGTCCTCACTTACTCCTCCACATATGTTGGGCAAGCGAATTATTTCCAATCCCATCATTCTGGAAACTACTATGGACACGTCCCTGTCAAACCCGAAATCTTCTCGTAGCCAATTATCCCGTCGTGGTCAAAGCCATGAGCTCTCATCTCCCGAACCCCTTCCGCACTGCAGGCCACTGAGTTCTTTGCCTTCCAGGGCTGAAACGCCGCTTCCTCTTAATCCCCTTGCGCCACCTCCACGCCGGATCATCAATCCGCTGTATTCGCTTTCCCAGACTGATTTAGGCCTTCCACAACAATCTCTACCGCCACCGGGACCTCCGGTGACCTCCTCGGCTGCCCAGGTGGTGCGGAAAAGCATGTCGTCACCTATGCTGCTGGAAGCTTATGAAACCGGGGCGGGCAGGATGTTGGCTATGACTCCTCCCCCGATACCAGTGGAATTACGAGAGTCAAGGGAAGAACGGGAGTCCGACCGAGCAAGTTCTTTCGAGACCAGTAGAGAGCAATTGGTGACAAGTGTGCATACGGAGTCTCTGTATAGCGAATATGGCCCGGAACGCGCCCATCGTTCATCAACATCCTTGTCAGACTACTCGCAACCTTCACCGACAGCTTCAGCGTTCCAAGATGCATCGAGTAACGTCGGTAGCCACTCGCGAAGCACGCTCTCTCAAGTTTCTACGTCTGAGCAGCCCGGGATCCTGAGTCGAGCTAGTACTGTTCGTGCGCAGACCGTCTTGTCTCCGCCGCCTAGAGTCTCTTCCTCCTTGGCAAATATTGCGTTGTCCCCGCCTCCTCGGTCCTCATCATTACACCATAGGATCATTCCTCCCCGTAACATCAAGACCAGTGAACCGTTACCTATAGAGGATACATCAACCACTGACACGCCGAAGGAAATTCTTGCTCCTTCACCGACAACCCCACCCTTCCCTTCGTCCCCTCCTCATCCATCCCCCTTGTCAGAACGTCGCCCTGGGGCACCACCACTATCTCTACTTATCCCTTCAAACAGCATTGCTCCCGAAATCCAATCAGCCCCACCACCATCTTCTCTGACCTCTTTCTTTGACTCCATCCAGTCACAACCAAATGCCATGGATGATCTTGACTCGTCGGACGAAAGCGACGACGACGATGTTCGAGTAAATAACACGATCATTCAACAACGACCACCAGCGTATGTCACACGTACACGGACAACATCAACTGGACGAAGTCATAGTACCCATAAAGCGCTCCTGATGCGGCTCGGTAACCATTCTACCCCCTATGTATCTCGACCATCACTGCCATTTGGAGCCGTAGATTCCAGACAACCTATTGGCCATATTTCTCGGCCATCGCCTTTCTTCACCGAGAAGATATCACGAAAGAGCGGAGAAACTAATCGTCCGCCGTTAACGTCCTCCTTTGATTTCTTTCGATACACGCAGGAACATCCAGGTCCATCTCATGCAGACTCTTTGTCTGGGAGAAAAAGTTTGCAGGGGCCGCCTGTCACTCTAAGTGAGAGTGACCAAGAGCGGCAGCACAAACAAAGAGATCAGGAATCTCTGAGGCGCCTTGATGGGTTGCTCATACAGCACATGGAGGCGGAGAAGGACCGGATTAAACGTATTGCATCTAATGTTCACGCATCTACTGGTCAGATTAAACCCTGATGCTTGTATATATCACGTCGCTTACATTTTATACCGTTTTTTTTTACAATTCTATACCCTTCACACATCTTTTAATATTATGGAATGAACGACTAGCGCTTAGTATCGATTAAGGCAATATTTTAGACTTAATTAATAGGTGATACATCTACTTAGAATAGAAGGTATTAAGCGTGGATGTGTAGACTACGTAGTCAAAACTGTATTAGCAGATAATGCAGCTGGAAGAAAGGACACTGAGTTGAGACAAGGGCTATATTAATGAAGGATTTTAATATCGCAGACACCCGACAGTAACGTCAAGCGCTTACCTTAAACCGAGAATAAACTTCGTTTAAGTAGTAAGCTGCAACCTTGGAGCGGCTCTGAGCGACGACTTGAAGCGCTCCCGAAGCACTCAAGGTTGGCAACCTCTTCCTCAACTCAGGGCCGTAATTTCGAGAATCATCGGTGACAACCGTACAAGCGACCGACTGCATGCGAGACGCCAGCATTGCATCGAGACCACCCCATCCTTCTTGCCGTAGATGAACGTATGGGACACGCAAGATTACATCCCGCAGGTATGGCGATGAAAGAGAAGATAGAACCGCCCCCGCCGCATGGATAGCATCCGGACCGTTGGCTGACAGGAAGATGCTGTTCAGATTTGTATTGGGTCGTAAATCAAAATTGACTAGGTATGGCTGTGAGTTGTCTGAGCTCCGACAAAAGCTTAGTCGTACCTTCTTCCTCAGCGCTTCGCTTGTGCAGAAGAATCATAAGATCTTCTAGTGTGTTTTGACAAGCCTGGGTATACTGCTCCAGAGCAGCACAATGTTCCGCTTGCACTCGGAAGATATGCAGGGAAGAAACTATTGGAAGCTTCTCGTGTGCAAGCAACCACTGCATGACTCCGTCCAGAGCTGGGCTCGGAAGGTCGAGCTTCAATGCACGGATATTTGGCGGCAGCCGGACCGCGGAATCGATGTGGAAGCCGCTCTGGTGGTGGCCATAGAGAAGGACATTCTCCAGACGTGGAAATGAGCAGATGAAGTGAACGTCAGGTGCCAGGCTACGGCACGCCATGGTAGCAGCAAAAACGCGCAAGTATGTAATGGATGAAAAATGGAACGAGATGGCGTCCCGGAGGGGATTTTTGAGGTCGACACCATAGCAAAAGATGTTGAGCGTCATGACAGTGCCGAAGTAAAATCCTTTTGAGAGAAGATCAAGGATCCACGAGGCATCGTCTTGGACGTGGAAAGAGATTTCGTTCAAGTAGGGCGTGATGGTGCACAGAGGGGATTCCAGGAGTCTGGAGAAAGCCTCCGAGTCTTTGGATGACAATTCGATAGTCGAGAAGAGGTGATATCGGCTCGACGCAAACCATTGTTTAGAGACAAGGCTGCATGAAACGAGCGTATGGGGATCTGCATGACATTCGTCTATGATTGCGTCGACAATTTCTCCCGGAAGACTAGGAAGACGCTGCATGGTGTAGTCGTCGTTGAAAAAATGCGGCAGGAACTAGAGCGCAGTTAATATCGGTGAATCCGAGGCGTGTCGTGACGTACTGGGCGGGCGGAGATGGTTCCGGATGAACGTGGCGTCAAGGCTCTCCATTCCTCACGATTTACATATTTTATTCCAGAAAAAAGGCGATGAAATGTGTTCCCGGCGTAGCAAAGATCCCGAGTCAGTAACACAACAGGAGAGAGTAAAGATAGAGCAAGAGAACCGAGTCAAGTACTGCAGTCACCCGGTGGGCGCGTACGGAACAAAATATCTGTGTTTCATTCCATCAGTGCCAATGAACAAAAAGAGATTACTTTCCCCCTTAAGCAGTGCCTTGAGGCGGCAAATTTCTGCGTCGTGGTGGTCACGGCGACCAAGTTCGACAATTGACTGAAATTTCAAAAACAGGGCCTTGTTGATCGCCGCTGTTTCATTCCTACGACCACCCTCATTTCCATCCGGCTTTGAGAGTCGCTTTACATTTCTATCTCGCCTGTTCTTTCTCCACGCCATGCCTTCTAAACACTCTTTACCTGACTTTACTGGTCACCTGGTTGCGAATGGTCGTTTTCTCCTTCTGGAGGTTCTCGGTGCTGGTTCATACGGGAAGGTCTATCGCGCTGTTGATACCGCGTCGCTCAAGCACACCGAAGAGTACTATGCTGTCAAGTGTATGCATAGATACAAGTAGGGCTCTCGACGCGACATTCTCCAAAGGAGAGAATTCTCTGCGCATTCCAAGGTGTCTGGACATCCCAACATCATCACATTTCACGAGGTCTTCTATGACAGGCTCTACTTGTACGACGTTCTAGATCTCTGCTTAGGCGGGGACCTCTACAGCGTCATATGCGAATCTTGTCTTCTGCATAATAACGATGCCCTCCTCAAAAGCGTTCTTATCAAACTCATCGACGCCCTTCAATATTGTCATGAACAAGGTGTATTTCACCGTGACCTGAAGCCAGAGAATGTCCTGTGCTCGAAAGGCTGCACCGAGGTCTTCCTTGCCGATTTTGGTCTGGCGACAACGTTCGAAGATTGCAAACACAGTGAATGCGGCAGCGGATCGTATCGCAGTCCAGGTAAGCTCACTGGCCTGTTTAATTACGTTCGAATAGCTGATCATCGCCGCCAGAATGCATTGACGAGGGACGGAAGAGCCCGACGTATTCAGCAAGACGAAGTGACATTTGGGCACTCGGAATCGTTCTGGTCAACATGCTGTCCAATCGCTTTCCGTGGAAAGCCGCTAAGACATCTGATGTACTATTCAACACTTTCCTTCGTGACTCGGCCTTCTTTCAGAAAAGCTTTCCCTTCTCCTCCGGCGCTATCGATATCCTTCTGCGTATCTTTGTCATCCGTCCCGGCGAGCGAATCACCCTACCTGAACTTCGCGAGGCGATTCTCAGGCTCGATACTTTCTTCCTGTCGCGCGAGGACTTTTCTCATGCTCCAAAGCTCGTTAGGGACTTGGCTAGTTGGAGACATCCTGATTGCGACTCGCTGTCAAATCTTCAGGAGCAACTCGATAGCACACCGCCTGCCAGCAATCGCCCCCCAGTAAATTTACACGTTCCCGACGATTTTCTTAGTCATGCGCATCAAAAATCCCGGCCTCGAGGATTTAGAAGGATAATTCTAGGCCGCCTTCTTGGATTTTAAACATGCTATCTGTTATCTGTCTTTTTATTCATTCCTTTGATGACCTCTCTTGCAGGATTAAGAGCGCGGCCAAAGCAGATACATGTATCGCTGTGCATTCAGTTTCATTTTCGCGCTACATGACTCTAAAATGATGGAAATAGAACAGTTGTATCTAAGCGGATATTACGAGCGAGGGTCTTCATGAAGTACTGTTGAGTAAGGCTTTTAACCAACTAAAAGGTATTTATGTTGCAAGATGGGCAGCAGGATACGCCCCGGTCGGGTATGATGTTTCGCATGTTTGGCCGCCGGAAGGAAGTGAGTCAGGCATCAGAACTGAGAATTCGAAAAGGGTGCACGTGGCCGTCCCGCTGCCACAGGCCGTGCCGTACGACTGACTGTGCTTGTCTCTCGGCCACTCGCTCGCCTTCCCTCTTCCTGCACCCTCTCACGACTAACGAACCGCGATGGACAAAGTCAATGACACCAGATATTATTCCTATTCCTGGCACCAGGTTCGTGCTCAAAATTCAACGAAAGACACTTGCTAATGCGCCGTCAATATACAGTCTCACGACCAGGTAATTCTGAGCTCGGTTTGCGCGATAATATTGACGTTCACCGTCTATTCTTACTTATAGGCTACTGTTCTACTCATGGTCCCTTATGATACTCTCGAAGAAGACATGTCGGTAGGTGCTGTGGGGCTGTTTACGAGACCAATGTTTGACCTTGGTGTATGTTAGGTGGTAATCGAGCGCAACTACCTCATTGCAGGCGTTCGAGGGCAGGCACCGATAATCAAGGTTAGCTGATTTTCTACACCTCTGGGGAGTCTTATTGAAGGACATCGCAGGGGAGACTGTACGGCAATGTCGACGTGACGAATTCTGTGTGGCAGCTCGAACCACATTCGTCTCGCCTCTCCGCTCGAGAGCGAACCACTTCCACTGCGTCAACAGCGTCAACCCATTCGTCCTACGCTTTCGTTTCCGATCCAGAAATTTCCAGCAGCTTTGCGGCGTCTCTCGAGAGTGGTCAGGCGTCCGACGCGGAAGAATTCTCTGCCTCATCACCTGCCTTGTCCTCCCCTTCGCTTTCTTCCGCCGACGAGCAACGTGGCTTTTCTTTTCGGCACAAACCTCATTCTGGCACAGCTTCTCGTGCTGTATCCCCAGGGCAAATCATTCAGAGTATAGCATCCTCTTATTCATCGGTCGAGTCACTGCATTCCCAGTCTGGCCGGTTGCTGACCCTGCATTTGGAGAAGGATCAGTCAATTATCTGGCCTTCGCTTATCGTTGGACCTGTGCCGGACACCTTGGCGCCTTACGTCCACAACTCGGTCATCTTTGATGCGAGCTATGAGCTGGAACATCAGTACAACATGGACCCCACTAGTCTGGTCTTGCTTGCCATGGAACAGTTTGATATTCACAAAGACCGGGAAGAGGCGTTCGAGTGTTTCTTGTAAGCAGTGGATCCCTCTTCCCAACTCAGTGAACACTCATTATTTTACGTTCACATAGGCGCGCTTGGCATCTCTCACATGCTCCCGCATCAACCATGAAACTCGTATCTCACTATCTGCCACTGCAGACAGAATTTAACGTTGAGGATTACCAGAGTCAGGGACAGGCACCCCGTGGCACGACTACCTATTACATCCAATGCATCGGCGGACCCAGAGGCCTCGCACAGCTCTACCTGGAAGCTGGAATGCTCCATTTGGATGGTGCTGCTTCCACCCTCCTGTCTTCTTCACACTCCAGCCTGTCGTCCATCCGCATTCCCGCTCGTGCTCAGATGACAGACACGGGCACGATGACCTGGAAACGAGATCGCGAAGCCGCGGGGCAGTTCTTTGACCATGCTCGTGTGTTGGCGCCAGATCTCGATATCCCTACCTTGCCGCCACATACTGTGATTGACGCCGAAGAATTGGAGATGCCCTCCATTGAGCTTCAGTATGATCCAGTACCAAACGTCGATTCTCTTCGTCGTCGACGGAAGAGAGACGAGAAGGCCTTGCTTGATAACCAGTCCAAGGTGGATGACTTGGATTCCACCTGGTATGTTTACCTTCCGGGTCTCATTGGCGCTGGCACGGCGCTTGTTGTTGTGGGTGTCATTGGTGCGTTGAGCTTTTCGTGGTCTCGTCGTAATCAGGCTTCTTAGATGATATACCTTTTGTAATTTTCCTTTGCTCTCATATGTAGAATGTATGTATTGTATCATAACTCTCAGTCATTGTTGTTTTGTCTTGGATATAATACGATTTCTATTTCGCGTTGCTCGCTTTGAAGATTTACCACAAGCTTTGTACGATTTTGTCTAAATAGTTTGACAACAGCTCTCCTCACCAGGAGAAACGAGGGTCCGAAATGTCCAGGCACAAAAAGCAAATAGGTACGAAAGGAGCGACAGTGGGACTACGATGACCTCGAGCTAATAGTAGATGTCCGTGATATCGCTTTGAGCTTGTTCACAACCTTTGTCAACAAAGTCCTTCGTCTGGGAGGCGTGAACATGGCGGTATTACAAGGCGCCCGATGGCGAGGTTCAGGGGTAACGTCCAGCTGAGGAACCAATACAATATCATCTAGCGACGCAAAAGGATGCTCTTGCATCTTGCGCTGGCGCGGTGTCGGATGGCAATGGGGGGAGGTAAAATAGCTATCAACAACTCTGACTTGTTCGTCCGCGAGCAAGAGATCAGCATCAGAGATGAAGAAGGTGTCCATCTTGGCGATTTCGACACGCAGCTCAGGGAGCGTTATTCGAAGGAGAGGGTCAAGTTGGAATATGCGCTTGAGGAGTGAGACGGCTCTAGGTGACATGGGAAGCGTGCGTCTGAAATAGCCTTCTTCGTGAAGCAAGGAATTGAAGGATGGATCTTCGGTTTTCGCGATTTTCCATGGACAACGCCCAGTGATTAGGTTTACGAGGACAACTCCAAGAGACCAGATATCACTCTGTTGAGCGCTGTACGTTTTCCGGCCCTTCTCACCAAGACACTCTGTATGCATGCGGGTGAGTTCAAGCAGACGAATGGAACAGACACAGAAAAGCACACCTGGACTCTTATAGAACAAACTTCCACAGCCAAAGTGCTCGCACTGGTCAACGTGCGTTGCCAAGCCAAAGTCCGCAAGAAAGATCTCTTTCCCATCAGCTGAGCAAAGAATGTTGTCCGGTTTGAGATCGCGATGAAATACATGTTGCTGATGACAAAAATGAACGGCGTCGATGATCTGCAGAAAGGCGGTACGCAAGAGCTCGTCGTTCTTGTAGAAAAGACGCTTCTCGATGATTGCAGAGTGAAGGTCACCGCCAGAGCACAGGTTGAGGACGACATAGACAAAGGCGTAATCATAGATGACATCGTGGAATGTGACGATGTTTGGATGGACAGCGACCTTGGCATGGAGGGCGAACTCTTTCAGCTGCTGCAGATCTCCGCGGGTACCCTTCTCGTACTTGGACATGCACTTGATAGCATAGTAGACTGGGTCGCTGGTAGGCGAGGTGGTATCAAGAGCACAGTAAACTTTGCCGTACGCGCCTGAACCGAGAAGCTCGAGAAGATGCAGACGGCGGTTTGCGAGGAAGCTTCCACGAAAATCAGGGAGAGGAACCTTGCGCTGAGACATCGTAGCAGCAGGATAGAATGTGAATTGAAAAGAAAACAATGTGACTATCAAAGCCGGACGAATTCGAACTGAAGATGGTGGAAGGAAGAGAACAGTGTTTGCATAGATTATCCAATTCAAGCTGCCTGTTTGGGACGTGATCGCCATCGCCTCGTCTTGTCCCTCTCGTCCTGTATCCACCATGAATTCTTGGAATGTCGATTTTCTTGAGCAGGGCGGCACTCATGATTCCACCAAGCGGGCGTTGATTATCCTAAACCAGCCCTTTTCTCCATCACTTCTGCGTCGTCTCTGGACATCGTCGCAATGGCGCTGCTGTGCGGACGGAGGGGCTAACAGACTGCACGGTGCCGCTGAGAGCAAGGAGTCGTTGAGTCTTATTCCTTCTTCCCACATGCAGTACCTGATGATATACAGATATCTGCCGGATCTCATCACGGGGGATTTCGACTCCATACGGACCGAAGTTCGCGCCTATTACACGTCGAAAGTGCGCCCGCCATTACTGTTGCTTGGCCGGAGTTACAGCATGACATAGGGAATATCCGTTGTCCATGATAGCGACCAAGACTCCACTGATCTCATGAAGTGTATGCAAGCACTGTCTTCTCTGCAAGTTCCTGGTGAAGAGGTATCCGACTTTCGCTACGAAATAAGGTTCCGCAGGTGACTTCCCTGACAGAACCCAGCCGTGGCAAGTTATCATTCTTGGTGGGCTTGCCGGACGCTTGGATCAGACAATACACACCTTGTCCTACCTCCACAAGCTTCGGAAGGACCCTTCTAAGCGAGTCTTTGCAGTAACAGATGATAATATCGGCTGGGTTCTCAATAGTGTCTGTCCTGTCCTTCTCTCCTCTTTTTTACCAGCTCATTTATGAATACCCTAGGGAGAACATTCCATCAAGATTAACCACTCTGTTCTAGGAAAGACATGTGGTTTGCTTCCAGTAGGCATAGACTCCACAATACTCTCCACAACAGGACTACAATGGAACCTTAGTACGCGACTCGAACCCTTCCATCTTACATATCCTCATTTCGTTTTCAGCGGAGACCGTATCCTCCTTTGATGCCATGGTATCCACGTCGAATCACCTTGTTCCATCCTCAGACACGGTCTGGATCAAGACCACCAAGCCCATCTGGTGGACCATGGAGCTACACGCAGAAATAACGGTCTTGTACTTTGCTGGGGCTTCAACGGCAACTGGAAGGACCGAGGAGGCCGTGCCGATTCCGATTAACGGTCTCTCATTGTCGAATCTACGTGATCTGCTGATTTCCAGGCATCCTAATACTGGTTTGGACAAAATTCTAGAGACATGCGAGTGGAGTGTCAATGAGGAAATGGTCGATGATCCAGCGAATTGCGAGCTAGCAGAGGGTGCTGAAGTCGCCGTCATTTGTCCGGTTTCTGGTGGTTGAAGTTGAGAAGATCGTTATTTTAGGTACCGTATTCTCTTGCTTCACCGTCCCTTCATTGATTCTCAATGTCACTCAGATGCTGCGTGATTACACATATAGACGCTGTGCTCATCGATACCTTGTGGATGTCTTAATGACGTACGGCTGCCGGTGTTTTCTAAGTTCATGATGGCCTTCACGTGTATCCTCGGAAGACTCCACCGCCCTGCGATACGCGCTTTCTACGTCCGAAACGAACATCTTGTTTTGGTATCGCCGAATACGCTCATTGCCTTGTTCGTCTTTCGTATTCGCCTGCGCCCGGTGAATCCCCGGCCCTTCTTACCTTTTCAGATCAAGCCCGGTTCTTTCATGCTGTAAAGCCCTCAGTCTCCGCGAATAATATGGGTAACCAGACGACGTTGTTCAATTTTTAAGCAAAGCAAGCGCCGCCCGCATACATTCGCCACTCCCCTTGTGTTTGAATAAGCAAGCAAATCAGGTCCTTTCACAATGCCCTTTCAAGGAATTGCCTTTGTATAAAGGGATGGCATGACTGATGATCGAATCCATAGCTGTCCCCATTCAAGTTCGCGCACTCAAAACACATACCCAGTTACTCTTCCTTCCCTTTGGGCCCTTGGCCACTATGCAGTCCAAGATTACCTGGAGAGCATTCATGCTCGTCGGAGCTTTTGGTGGGACTCAGTCACTTTTCTTTGATGGATTCGTCTCACCGTGCCTCTAGCGCCTGTAATTGTGTCCTCGTCCCCCGTACCTCTACGCGCTGGAGCGGAGAGCTATAGCCTCGTGCGTGTCGATTTCGCTCGAATCCTTGTAGATGACGTTGACGTTTCTTTCAGGATACTTTTGCGCGCAATTCTCAAACTCAGGTAAAGGATCCTCTCGTTGAACGAGGTGGATGTCTGCGTTTCGCTTGCTTCCGTTGGTGCGTTGAGTCTTTCAGACTTTCTATGACGCGTCTCACGCCGTCGCTCTGGCAGACACGATGATAGATCATGCTCACATACGATTTAAACACGACTGGCGTACAGACTGATTTTACTGGGTTCGTCTCTCTATGACTCCATCGATCGATATACTTATGTGTTTTTCATGGCAGAAGTATATCTTCCCTCCTCTTTCCATCTCCTCATTACCAAAGGACAGGTTCACTGCGTTGGCACAGGTGGCTAGTGCACGGACTCACTGTATCCTTTAATCATGGTGTCCACTCCTTTCACGATCTCAGTCACGTTTTCATTTCATTCTCACTTCAATCATTCACTCATTCCTGGACATCCCATCCCATTCATACTTGTGTATTCACTGTTGTATATAAGTACCACTAGCTGAGCATGAGACTGTTGTACAATTTCCATTCCATGGACCCTATTGTAACTACCCACACGCACTGAAAAGCCCATCGAAGCGTGACGTCAGGCAGCAACCGGGACCCACCCCGAAGGGATGTCAAGGTCTTTGTGCAGCATAAAGAGTCTGAGCGTGATCACATCAGCGCGCTAGCCCGTTTGGAGAAGCATCATTCCCCTTTCTTTCTATTAAGAATGTCATTCTCCAGAGACGCAAGGAACGCATCCGCCTCATCCGACCTGCCCTTTCCTTTGCCTTTACTCCGGTTTTTCTCTGTAATTTGCTGGCTTTCAAAGGCGGCAAACGGATCTGGGGCCGTGTCGGGCTCGGGTTCTGGTGCTCCTGCCACAAACACTGCTGTTTCTTCATCGTCTTTGCGGACAGCCGAGGTTGTTATCGTCGGGTCGTCGGCGATCGCTGGTTCTCCCTTCAGCTTGCGTCGTTTGGCTTCAATCTTCCTCCTCCGTTCCTCGATTTCTCTTTTCCTCTTCTCTACACCTTTTCCAACGCCTTCCCCGGCGCTGCTTCCACTGGCGACCATGCCCTCGACGCTGGCGTCCACCGCTTCTTGTCCTTGTCGCGTAGCCTGTGTCTCCTCTCGTGCCGCGCGCAACTCTTCCATTTGTCTCTGCCGTGTTTCTTCATCGCCCGAAAATTGATAGAAACCAGCGCCCTTCGCGCGGACCTCGCTCGTAGCGTCATAATGCACCCCGAGGGGATTGTTCTCCTCTGCGTGCATTTTCTCGATTTCCGCAACACGATCTGCAGAGGGTGTGTATATGGGGAAGTGGTTGACAGGGTTGCGGATTATTATGTCCCTGGGAAGTGAGGTGAATTCACTGGCGCGATAGGTTGCATAGGATGGTAACGCACTCATCTTCGTCTACCTCTTCTGCACGGGCGCCGGGAAGGAGTTCTCGTGGTACTTCAGACCTCGGAGCAGTCCGTACACGTCCAAATTCATCTTCATATTCAATAATAGGGTCATTGTCATCCTAAGATGGAGGAATTTTGAGTGACGAAAAAGGATTGATATATGTCGGGAATACATACAACCGGTGCATGAGGAACTGTTAACGATTCATCGATATCATCTTCATCGTCTTCCCATTCAGGTGGCTTGTAGTCAAACTAGACGATGCGTCAGTAAGGCCTGGTTGATTACAGAGGAAGAAACTCACGTCAACCAAAAGAGCATCAAACTGCTTCTCGCTCAATCCTCCGCTTTTCCCTTTCCTTAATTTGTCGTATATCTTGGCCTTGCGTTCGAGCGCCGCGCGTGCTGATTCAAGCGTAGGCTTGCTGACAGCCTCCAATTCGATGTCTCTTGCAGCACGGTTGTTGACGTCCTTGTTCTTCCTAGCCCATACTGTGGGTTTCTAAGCAGCTTCGTAAGTTGACTCGGAGTCTAAGAGGATTTCGAGCGACGTCACCTTTTCTGGCTTCGTCGGTTTCTTGCCAGAGGCAGCATTCCTGGAGAACTCTCCCTCCTTCTTCGCAAGCTCAGCCTTGAGGTCAAGAAACGAACTGGCGCTAATGCCCTTGGCCTTGGACTTCGCGGCGTGCGCCATTCAAGACGAGCTCAACGTTCGCCCGGGCCGATGGCCCAATGTCCCAGGTAAACAAGCACAAACTCCCGCCTTTAATGTCGGCCTAACGTCAGGCCGCGGGAAAAAAACTCGCAGCACAGCTGGATCTCCTTCAATGACCTTTACTTGGGTCTTAGGATCATGCATCGATGAAAAATTTCCCGTGCTCATGTTCCACTAACACAACCCACAAATAAAGTCAAATAACTGGCGCTATTCCTTGACTAGCTTGACTGCTCGCTCCGTTCCTTTCCGCGACGGAACAGCCACGATCCTCAGGGTCGCGGGGCAGGAACGTGAGCAATGATCACTCATTGGATGCGATCGTTCAACGACTCGGTCTTTTCGATTTATGCTGATCGTCGATCGTGTATTTCCACCGATTGCCTTGACGCGAACCCACCAGCCACCAGGCGCGTCTCCTCCTCCCCACCATGTCGAAAACCCTTTTTTGTGATGAGAGAAAGAATTGTTTCAAAATTTCCGCCTAAACCATAAGCAGCTCTTGGCGTAATCCGTGATAGCACAGGAGTGAATTGAGATGACTCGTGAACGCGTGAACTCCTGTATACAACAAGGCGGAATCTTCTTTGCGAAACCATGTGTTTGTTCTTCGCCAACGCTGGTCTCAGATAAACCCTAATAATACACACTTCCGCGATCTTGTCCTCGCCTATGATGTCAATTTCAGACACAAGATTTCATGTGCAAGCTTCTATCAGCGGAGAAATTATTGCCCTCCTAGGACAACTGGAGCCAGTTTCCCCGAGGTAAGAGTATGTTAGGGTAACCATCGATTGACAGAGAGGCATACATGCACATCTCGCATGTTCATCGTGTATACAGAAGATTTTACAGGCGACACGACGCAAGTATAGTGAGGACGTGTGAAAAACAAAAATAGTAAGCTACGGACGATTATACACAATTTCATTCGAATCCGTACCATACACCCCATTTTACTGCATATCAAGAAGAGGAGAGCGAAAAGAGGTCGGGATTACAGAATGGGAACACAAAAAACAGACTAAGGAGAAGAGCTGTAAGGTAGAATTACAAGGGAATTGCAGGTTGTCCAAGTGCATATCGATCAATCAGCGCCTAGCATCGTCTCTCTCCCACTTCTCGTATCTTCTTTCATAGCTTACGCCACCGTTCGTCGTGGGAGGTGCAGCCAACGGGCTTGTATGCGCATAGTATCTTCCTCCTGCTGCTGCAGGTCCGTCGTCATAGCTAGGGAAGCTGCCATTGCTACCGCCCCCGCCTCCGCCTCCTCCGCCATCAGGTGAGCTCCCACCGCTGCCTCCGCCATTGCGATAAGACCGATAGTAGTCATATCCTGGTGCACCACCATAGTCGTAACTTGATGCCACAGACGAGCCAGCGGACCGCGGAGGCGTGGCCGAATTCTGTTCACGCTCCCTCTTGACAACATTGAGCGACAACGAGCTCTTCTCCTTCCTCCCGTTACCAGAAGACTTGTGGTGATGTGAGGAGCTCGGAACACTGCCCTCCTTTTTAGCGCGGGAGCGGGCGTAGCGGAGACCGCAGCTACAATTAAAAAATATTTTTAAAAAGGAGTCAAGAGCGACGAAAACAGGGGGTGAGAGGAACGCACGCATTGCACAACTCCTTCCTGCCACTGGGCCCCTTGCGCCATTCGGGACTACTAGTTGCCTTGCAGCTACTGCACTTGAGCACGCCTACCGGGCGGTTTCCGTGACCCCTTTGCGATTGCCCTGGTGGTGGAGGCGATACGCGGCGCCTGGGAGGCGGTACGGAGTCTTGGGGGGGACTGGGTGGCGGGGGAAGATAGGTGTACTGGCCGCCGCCTTCATGGTTCCTGCTGGCCTCGTAGGGGGGGTAATACCTGTCCCATGGTGGTGGAGGCGGTTGGTAGGAATAGGCTGAGGGGTTTGGATTTGGGTAGTAGGGAGGATTGGCAGCGCCAGGAAGAGCATAGGGAGTATGGTGGTCGTAGGAAGAAGGCATGGTCGAGTTAGGGGGAGAATCAACTTTGTGGCATGCAAATATGACGCTGCCTTTAATAGAAAGTCAGCGGTCCAGTCAGCATGTTAGCCCCTATCCGATGGGGCAAGCACGCACGCACCATGCGGAATGAAGACGCTCTCGACGTGGCCGACGTCGTGCACGACCTGAGCCGACTTGAATCTGCGTGTACAAGACGTCTTGGCGTCGGTGTTGACGACGTTGACGTTGATGTCGTTGGCGAGACGGGCGAACTCGCGAGTTGAGGGCTGGTCGGCGGGTGGCCAAGAGATGACGAGATCTTTGGCGGTGTCGTTGTTGAGAATCTGGAAGACCCGTGCTGTCGGGGCGGTCTGTGGTGCGCACATGAGGAGTCTCTTGAAGAGCATCTGGACCTGCTCCGAGCTCAGCACAGGGGTGCCGCACCAGTTCGACCAGGAGGTCTTGCTTGTCTGGTCGTTGTCCGCCGCTGGATCGATGTCGACGATGGCATGGATGAAGCAGAGCACGAGACCCTCAGCGGCCCAGTTGATGACGACGTCGACGGCCATGTAGTTGGCGTCTACAGCGATTTTATCTTCCGCGGGAGAGTCGGGTGCGGCGCCCGTGTACCCCAGGTCGCGACGAATCTTGGACAGCCGTGCAAACCTCACTCGCGTCACCGACCCATGCAGCGTCCGGCTCTCCAGGACGGTACCGAGATCATGCTTGGCCGACGACTGCTCGTCTGGATGCACAAAGTCGAGCAACGACTTGCCCGCCAAGGATTCTGCTTGCTCCGCTAGGTGGTACTGCAGGACCGGGTCGAGATAGATGAACTGCAAGTCGCCAGACAGGAGCGACCAGTAGCACCGCGTGTGGCCGGCGGGAGGTGACATGAAATTCTCGTCTGGGAGGGATTGTCGTGGTAGTCAGCTACGATCGATCAAGAGGGAAGTTTGCCTTCGATCGTCCCACGTGGCACACTTTGATTATGTAACTGAGCCCTGCTTTTTTTTTTCTCTTCTTCCCATGTCCAACATCTGGATCGCAGCTGGTGATGGGGATCTGGCCCGTGTGGAGGAGCTCGTCCTGGCTGGAACTTTGCCCAATATACCAGACGAGTTTACGTATACTCCGATGCACGCAGCAGCGTCGTATGGCCACATTCATGTCCTTGAGTTCCTGTTGGCCCACGGTGGCGATGTCAATATCACTGATGACGACGGCGAGACGCCTCTCTATGTAGTAGAAGATGTTGTCACCGCTCGCTGGCTCATCGATCATGGCGCTGTTATTGATAGGACCAATAACGAGGGCGTGTCGGTCAGTCTTCCTACTTTCTCAACCTCATTTGCAGCCACCAAACTGCTTTTTCAGCCTATCGAATCACTCGCAGAAGACTTTCCCCAAGTCGCCCAGTTTTTGCAAGCAGAGACTGCTATACGAAAACTGGATTAAGCGCCAGCTAGGAATGCAATGATGCCAAGGTCCCTGATCGTCGATCGCGAGTCGATTGCTCAACGTATGGTATATCTCTTTCTCACCTTTCATCTATTGAGCGCAGCTATCCTAGGCTCCCCGCTACTCGCTTGTCAGCTCACACGTGCCAGTACTTTATAAAGTTAAACTATGTCTGCCTCCCATGACGAGCTTCCTCCCGTCCCTCGATCGCGCATACCAATAGAATACAGTAGTTTGACATTTGTTGAATGGGAAACTGATTGATGATTCCGCCGCAATTCATCGTTCACGCGGTATTCCGTAACATCGCATATGTTCCTGGATGCGCATTGTGCGTGGGGTATGTTCCTTGCTCCGCTCATCAAACTTGGACGTAAGATCTAAGTAACCGCCGAACCTGTACGGAAGCGATGGCTGGTAGAGTACTAGGCTCTAAATGGAACAAACCAGTGAAAAACGGAGCCATGTACTATGCTGCCATCATCCGTCTTTCTGTCTCCGTTTCACAGTAGAAACGTTTCTGTACCTTACCAGATAATCACAAGTACCATTCTAGTGTTCTAATGGTGATTAAATTCTACTGCCTACGACGACCGGTACCAGCACTCTCCGTGGCTGTGCTGTAGTCTCGACTCCATATTACGTAAAAGGTCGATTTTGGTCTCGGAGTGACCTGAGCCCTACACTGTTGAATGTGCTTCGTATTCGAAGGTGCTGTAGTTCGCTTTTCAGGTGTTCTATCTATGAAGATGTTAGTGAGAAAAGGAGTGAAATAGAGTAAATTCTACCTTTATATCGGTCCGGATGGTATCGATCTCTTTGCAGACCGCGCGCGCACTGAAATACACTTTCTTCAAGGAGAGAAAATATTCACTCCATGAAGCACTGCCGTCTTTCCCAGTTTGGAGTAAACATATTTCAAGTTCACAGGCATCAATTTGAACCCTAAGAATATGCTGGAAGTTAGAACGTAGTTCGACCCAAGGACAAGAATCGTACAATTTCAACCAGTCATAAACTCTGCAGCGCCAGTGATCGATATCGCCATTAGACGCGTCGATCAGAACCGACATATCGTCAATATTACGATTCAATCGTTTGAGCTGGGCACGAGGAGAAAGTGGTGGAGACATTCTATATGTAGCCGTGCATAAGATGAAGACTAGACACAAAGAGAGAAAAGTCCTTGGACTATCAGAAACGGGTGACGCGACTGAAGATATCCAGGTAGCATCGGATAATGATGCTTTGAGGTCGATGGGAGGCATGCACGCAGTAGGCTTTTGGGGAGCCTGAGAGTAGTTGCCATGATTTCTTCCGCTACTTATAATTTCAGAGACGGAATAGATGTGAAAGGTAAACCACGGGCGTCTTCGCTCAACAACGAAGCATGTCGCAAATTTGTATGAGGAGAGAGGAGTAAGGAGGTTCTGAACTGCGTTGGGGGTAATCGGGGCCTTAAGCGACATTTGGCCGAACATGAGGCAGGTAGCCCCGGGAAGTTCCCATCAAAACGTATTATCCGAATTAGGATAGGTCCTGCCGAAATACCCTTTTATGGACCAGCAGCGCACGGCGACAACTATGCCGAGGCAGATTCCTCTCATAAACCATTAGAAAAAGGATGAAAATAAGAAATAGAATGAAAATGGACGCAGATTTTCCACATATTTCCATTCATGGAGAGGGTTTCCGGACTTGCCGATGGAGCTAAAACTTTAGCACTAAAATGCATTTAGTGTTGCCGTGGCGCGGCTAAATATGGCGCGCGGGCCGAGCCGAGCCACAATAAGCCTAGCCGAGCCGTAAATTTGGCTCACGGCTGAAAAGAGCTTGAAGCCGAGTTTAAGCCGGCGCACGTGGCTTACGCTCGGCTTCGCTACGGCTGAATACCAAATTAGGAGAGCAGGCGCGTCATCTCCTTTCCTCGTCGTTGACCCTCCATCTTCATCCGTACAACCCGAAATCCCTTTCGTTACTCTATAGCCTCGCAATATATATTTTTTCAGCCTATTCTCTGCATGTGTGACTCTTCCATTCAGCTTGACTGCTGCCACAGCTGCCTGTTAAATGAACTCCAAGGCCTTGAGGATGATAGCAAGTAAAATCATGGATTTTGCAGTGACGGTGCACAACCTATCTACTGTACACCCTCGTTGACTTAGCTTGCATATTTTGGCCTCCCCTTTTCTTCCCAACCATCATTTCTGAGGACATGTACCATTGAGCTTTGCAAAGGTTATCAGCCCTTGCACGTGTGGCTGCTATTCTTGGCATAGATATGATCAACGAGGCAGATAATTCACACCGTCAAAGAGTGCCTTCAGAAAGAGTTTTTTCTAGTGCGAAAGAGACAGATGCCTTACGACGAAATCGACTAAGCCCGGAAGTAATAGAAGCACTTCAGATGTTGGAAGTTTTCCATTCGAAATGGGTGGGGACACATGGCATGGATGAGGAAACACAGCTACAGGAACTGGAAGAGCTAATCGGTCATCAGACATCTGTTCCAGAGGATATACACGCATTTATTAAGTAGCTAGCAGGCGAACTCGTCTTTTTGTAATCAATTTCCTTTTATGATGACGCGCCGTGGCCTGCGCCTTTAGCCGGCTGAGCCGAGCCGTAGCCGCATCCAAATTTATGGCTAGGCTCGGCTCGGCTAATAAAATTTCCAAAGCCGTCATTGGCCGCGCCGCGCTGGGTTTCGCCGCGCCACGGCAACACTAAATGCATTGAGCAAATTCGGTCATTTTCCGGAAGCACCTCGGCGGAAACTGAGGCGCAGGGGAGCACAGAGAGGAGGGCATCAGATCCAATGTGGAATAGAACGAGAGGACATGAGGATCGGAAGCGGGAAGCACGGAGGAGGAGGATGAGGAGAGAGGAGGGGGAGGAGGAGGGAGGAGAGGATGATCCAAAACATGTATGTGAAGAGGCGGAGATTGAATTTCGAACCCTCTCCCAGCGCTATACGCCGGAAAACTTGAATGTTATTCCAAGTTCACCCCTTCTGCCTCGTTGTCAACGAATATCCGGTGAACCAAAATTCAGCTCTGCAACATCCTTGTCTTCGTTCCCACAATCAACACCCTATAGCCCTGAACGCAGTTCAATCCCAATCATCATCAGTTAGGCGCCGCGACTCGCGGCGCTCGGAGTACCTTTGGCGCTTGCTCTAGCGCTAGAACATGTCGTGACCATGAAGCGTGTTCTGTCTTTCCTTCCACTGTCGTCTTACCTTCAATAGCTCGGCGCTATGTCCAATTCATGAAATCGATAGAACGCCGACCTTAAGATCCGGGGCAGGATGAAGCCTTTGTACGCGGTGATGCACTGGAGGGTGAAGAGCAAGGAATTGGGGGAGGCGGGGAGCACCAGCGCAATCTAGCTGAGCAGGATGTAGATTCGGACGAGGCAGCAGCAGAGGATAAAGGGCCTGCCACTGCCCCACCAACTGCAGTCAATACGCAGACGCTTTTTGGGATGAAGAGATCGAACCCTACTGTCAAGAAAGGTGAAATCTACCTGCATGTCTTTTTCCTCTCGTATCTCATCAACCTTCTAACCAGGAAATGATACTTACGACTACGAACAAAAATACCCTGAGGATGCCATCTACGAAGAGACGACACTAAATGCGAGGGTTTGGAGAGCTTACGAAGATAAAAGTAAGATTCACGACACCAATATGGTCGAAGAATCTTGAGATAATGTCGACGTATTGCTCGTTTTTATGAGTTCTGTGGTCACTGTACTTCCTTCGTTACTGAGCAATCTCTAAGGCGGGTCTTTTCTCGGCGGTCGTGACGACCTTTGTAGCCCAAACGTCGCAGAGTTTGCAGCCGGACTACACTGCCATGTCGGCTTCTCTACTCTATGAATCGGTCCCCATTCAGCGTGCTTATTGCCAGCGGTTCCCCAGTCAACACCATCTCCCCTTCTCCTCTCAATACCAGCATCGCTTTTGTCCCCGCTACCACGGACGTCTGGCTGAACGGGCTCTGGTTCACCAGCCTGTTCTTAAGTTTGACAACTGCACTCGTAGCTGTTCTCGTGAAACAGTGGCTGCATCATTATGTTGTTCTCCCTTCTGGAACGCAGTTTTACTCGTCAATTCCGTTATGCCGGCTTTCAAAAGTGGCATGTCCAGGTCATCATAGGATTGCTCCCTGTTCTTATGCACCTTGCCCTCGCTTGTTGGCTTGGTGATTTTCTTACCCTGTGGCAAGTTCTGGCATGGGCCATTTGTGCAGGAACCGTCCTTGTCTACACTGCGTATGCGGTGGCGACTGTTCTTCCCATTCTATTCCCTCAATGTCCCTACCGTACACCTCTCTGTGACCTTGTCTACGTTTTACATCGTCGTATCGTCCCGCTAGTGACACGGTACGATAACGAGGATTTCCTTTCTTCGTGTAAACGAAGAGATTTCAGCGACATGTTCCACCATCTTCCTTACATACGAAAAAATCCAAAGTCGTTGACGATGATAGAGTCTGAGGTCGTGCAGCAGACGTCAACAAATTTGGCGGCTGAAGCACTGGACTGGCTCTTCTCAGTCTCTTTCAATCCCACCGTCCAAAGTATAGTAATACATTCCATCGGGGGCTGCCGATCGCATCAGAAGAAAAGCTTCTTGCTCTTCGGGGAAATAATGGAGCGATAGATCGCTTGTGGGACTCTTTGCTCAGGCATTGCATCCAGGCGAATGTTTTCCGCGAACCAGTGCCAGACGGAACTTAATTCGGACGTTTGCTCCGCTTTTATTCTCGCTATAAGTTGAACGGGTATTCCATCATTGCTACCCCTGACATTGATTAATTTGAGTACACCGCCGCGATCCTATCCAATGGATATTCCCCGTACGACGGAGAAACATTTGAATCTGTCCGTCCTGGTGCATTTTTCATGGAGATGACCCTCTTCAAAGCTGCCGCCTCGGTGTTGGTATCAACTTATGATCCTCGAATCAGGAGATGTCCTTCGTCTCCTGGGTCCGGATAATGACGATCATACCAATACGTTACCACTTCAACTCTGCTCTGCCATCTTATACTCGTTTGACGCATCGCAGAAGGGCCTAACACATGACTTCAATTCTCCATTGGTTCTTGATTTCAAGGACGCATTACCCTATTTTCTTGACAAAATCTACGATCTTATCTTTTTCCCGCTTCGACAAAGATCCATCGTGGGGCGAGCCATCATTTCCCCGAAATCTGAGGGTGTTTCTGGTGGCTATCGAATTTCTACTTCATAGACTTTCTCTTCCTGAGCCTGAATATCGTACCATTCATCTGTCGTTAACCGCTGCGGTTGGCTGGATCTGTGATCAGATGTTCTTATCCCAGGAAGCTACTGCTGTCATAGCGGTGCTTGAGGATATCCTTGCTCCTTATGTCGCTCCACCACTCAATGTTGTGTCAGAGTGGATGATGTTGTTCAACAATACTATCCTCGTCTACCACTCTTTGACTAGCATCGCCCCTTCAGCTTCTTTACTCGGTTTCCAGTCATTGGTTGATTTTATTGGACCACTGGCATAGACCACATTTCAACTACCACCCTGACGCTGCGTGTACGGTGTTGACCGATCTCCTCACGAAGCGCATTCCGGTAGCTTTTACTCTGTTCCTTGAAAATCAATACCTGCAGTTTCTTAGAAACCATATGTTCCGTGAAGCATCGGTTCTTATGGTTAGCGAGTACGTTGCAGGAATTTTCGCCATGCAACACGGATCGGATGCAGCTATGGATGCAGCAGCACTTCGGGTGCACCTTGACTACCTCCATAACCCACACAATCTTTCACTGCGTGCTCTATCTTGGCTACACATGGCGTCAAGGATAAAGACCGGGCCTCCATTTTCAGGGACATCACGACACTGGTGTAGCTACGTCCACGAGACGCTGCCTGGGACGAGTGCCGCAGGAAACTTCGCACAAAGTGATGGCGGGGAGGGCTTTTTCAGTGAACAGCTCGTATGGCCGAAATTCTATGTCGAGCCTCGACCACTGCAGGCCGACGAAATACAAGTCGAAAAAGACAACATCAGATATGCGATTCATGTTCTTGATGACTTTTTCGATGGCAGAGCACATACTATGGTGAGCTGATGTTCCTTTTCCCGGACCTTTTACTAACTGTCAATCCAGGGCCTCTTAGATCGGTTTTTAGGATGGTGTCTTGGTCGAAGGCCGGATGTTAAGCCAGGACAAGGGCAGGTTTAGCTGATAAGAATGTTAAATTCAGTACGATAAAAGATATAACCTTTCTTCAGCGAAGATTCGGCTTTCAATGATCACGAGATCGATGCGACGGCCTGGCAAATGCGTAAGCTACGGTGGCTGTATCTGCATCATACAAAATTGGTCGGGAAACTTTGGATGTCAGGACCGCCCGCACCGAGAACGACCAACACCCGGAGGATAAGTAATAAGTATTTCACCCAGTCCTTGAGAATCGCTGCCCTCATACTGTGTCGATGTCAAATTGTCAAGGTAAGTCTTGTTGATATCTTTCATGGTCCCGCATGCTTACCGAAACGGCTGTTTAGTTGCGATCGTCTTCCGAGAATACCGAAGATGCCACGCCACGTACTTAGAGCTCGACCGGTAACCGGTAACGTCTCGAGGACCGATCGAGTCTCAATTGCAAAGGTCAAGTTTCAACCGATCGCGGGTGCTCTTTCTTCTCTTTAAATTATGCGTAGCATCGCTCTCACACCTTTGCAAACTACTTTTTAAGGGTTTTGTCACGTTTACTCAGGATATCATGTATATGCGCATACCTGGAATTCCCAATTTTTCTGTATGTGATACTCTCCTTGAATTCTGTGCTGTGGTCTCATCCTCTTTTTTCGATGAGGTGCCATGTACGTGACTGACCTCTGCGTACACTCGTAAAATGACATTGTATATTGCCTGTCTCCGATATACGACGTTGTTTCTATTATGTACCATCATTTTACCTTTTATCGATAATGCGTCGAACACACTTGACAGTTCACTTGGGTAGATGAAAGACATTCTGCCCCGTCAAATTGTAATTACTACAACCCAATCCAACTACTCCGACCGCCAACATTATGCAAGCCAGTCTGCCCAATCTTAATCTTCGCTCTTCCCGCTTCCACCTGTCCATGAACGACCGTCTCCACTGCATCAGCTATCGGACTCGGCGGTGCGTTCAACAACGGCGAACTCGACGCTTTTGACGATAACCGTCGCGATGCCCTCGTCTCCCCTTCCAAATACCCCTCCGCACACCACTCGTACCACACTCGTTTACCGTCCGTTAGTCGCCACATGCTTACATGCAGCTCAGAGTGAGCAGGCAGGTACATTGGATCCTGCATCCTCGTTAGGCACAATATTATGTAGGGATAGGATACTCACCCTGATCGGGAAAAACATTGGGAACCAACTAAGCATATCCTTGCTCACCACCTCCTTATGGTCCGGGTGAATACTCAGTCCCACCGTATCATACAGCACCGCTTCAAAGTAGCCCGCAAACCCATGCAGCACGCCCTCCTCTGGGATATCAAACACCATCTCTGCACTCCGGACATTATGCCCGTTATCTTTCGGCGGCTCCAGAGGCGTCGGATTCATCGCACTCAACGTGTATCGCTTCGACATCCGTGTATCTCCCTTTTTCGGACCTTCCTCCTCGAACCGTGGGTGCTCAAAGCCCCAGCAGTCCGCCACAGTAGGGCTCAGTCGCCTCACTGCCTGGAACATCACGACGTATGGAATCTCGCCGCCCATGCCTGCCCCAGAAGTGTTTCGCGCCTCGTTGTACAGTTTTGACGACGACAACGGTGACAGATGCGCCGTGTACGATGATGGTATGGATATCGCCGACGCTAATCACATTGAGCGTCTTGTGATATGAGGACTTTAAGACTCACGTTTCATCCACCTTTCCACTCCATCTAAACACTCCGGTGAGAGCTCATTGTCCCCAAACGATCCCAGCAACTCGCTGATCACAATGTCCACCTTTTCGGGCATCTTGACAGATCGCATGTCCCCAAACAAGAGGTGCACATCTGGGAATGTTTGTTGCAAAAGAAGATAGGCGGACGGGTTCTTTTCGATGGCATACAAGGTGTAGGACTTGCGAGAGGCGCGTTCGAGTGCTGCAAGAGCACGGGTGATGAGCGGGCCTCGACCTGCCCCAGAGACACAGAGTACGCTGGTGTATGTTTAGCAGACGCCTTGTTCGAAAACAGAGCAGACATACATGTGCTCCATACCCGCCCTGTCAACTAGAGCCCGATAAATAGCTTCCTCATAGTTAGCATACTTTACCGGATCCTGCTCAAATGTCTCGTACGTCGCATTCTGCAAGTTGTCCTGCAGCGGCTGCAACGGCGCCTGCAAGAAATCGCCGTATCCTCGTGCATACGCCTCGACGCTCCCTTCCCTCGCCTGCGTCGTCCGTATCAGGTGGGTTACATACTGCCTATACGCCTCTCCTCCTCCCTTGGCGTGCAATCCGGCATCAGTATGGGAAAGCACGAACGAGATATTCGGCACCGCCATCAATAGGCTCCGCACGAGAGACTGCGTCGTTTTTGGGAGGACGGGGTAACCCTTGGCGTTGGATATAAACGAATGCGCGGAGATCATGACATGGGAGATAGGCTCTGCTGCGTAGGCCTCTGTGATGGGCGGGAGAAGCGTCGGGAGGGGCGGCGTCAAGTCGAGCGCGAGACTCAACCGCGGATGATACTCGCACAGCGTCCGGATGGAGTCCCACGTCTCCCACGGGGCGCGGAAAGACGATGAGGGGAAGTAGATCGGGAGGCGCACGGCGAGGCGGAGGAGCGGGGAGGACGACAGCGCCGCGTACGTCGCGCGGGCGTAGGACGGGGTGTGCGCGAGGTGCGGGACCGGGAGGATCGCGGAGGTGAGGTTGAGGAACGTGCAGTGCGCGACTTCTTGGCGGAGGGCGATCTCGGTGTCGTGCCGGACGCCGGCGTCGTGCGCGTCGAGCTGGAGCCAGGGGGAGAGAAGGACTGTGCAGCTTGGGGGTGGGGAGGTCGGAAGGAGGTCGGCGCGCTCAAAGGCGGGGGCGGCGCGCCATGATTCGCTGGATGGATCCCCGGTGCCGGTGCACATGCGCTTCCATCGGGTGTGCCATGCGTCCGTCGTGAGCTGAACGCATCCGCCCTCGTCGGTGTCGCCAGTCGTGGTTAGCAGACAGACCGACATGTCAACACAATGGCTGGGCACAGCCACGGAAATTCGATTGCCGCACTCGGCCATCATATATTTCAAGCATCGCCACGTGCAACTGTCCGAGCGCGTACAGTGGGTCTTCGCCTTCGTTGCACCAGCATAGACCCTCGAAGAGTAATTTCGTCTTACAGTCAGGTGGATTTGTGTTAGACCTACCTCTGAGAGCCTTCCGGATTTTTTTTGCAAAACAGGGAACGACCTTCCCCTGCCAGGTCTGAGGTGACTGTCCCGGAAATTGAATGGTAACATTCCTTTCCTCATATCTCTTGATAATTTATTATGCACAACACTGCGATATATTCTATTATAGCTAAAGACAAAAAATTGTAGGGAGAACACCTGTGAATGAGGCCACAGTGATGGATTGTTACATTCGACAAGTCATCAGCAAAAACCAGGAGCTACATCGTCGTTTGTTGGCTATCCATGAGTATATAACGTTGTATAGTCAGAGATGTCATGCGTATATCTATGTTAGCCTGTACCGGCAACACCCAGCATGGCGGTCGCGGTTATCCTTTCGCCACGTTGGCGGATAAGGACATAGAGGAAATGGACACCTAAACCGCAAACCGCGGCAGTGTGTGACAAAATGCCGGCTGTAATTGTGAGGGTCGGTGGCTTCAGGACAAAGGGGACAAGTTCTTTTGTTGCCAATGCATGACTCGTGCTTCCAACGAAGGTGATTTCCCAATACGACACGCGGGAAGACCTGGTCGCAGAGGCAGCAACGAACGATGTCTTCCTGCAGTTTACCACTGTCTACCTCAATAGGGATGCTAAGTAGTGGTTAATGGTGATATCCTTGAGGTTAGCGGAGAATTAAACATACTCTTTTTCTTCTTGCTTTAGCATCTGCTCTTGGGGGGTGTCGATTCTATGACCATGATCTTGTGTCCCGATATAACTGCCGAGTGAGAAGGTATAGGTCAGAGAACGATGTGAAGCAGATGCGACATACGCTTTGTTGAATTTAGCAGACGCGGTACCCTGCGAGATGTATGGCGCATTGTGGGTCGTCGGACTGAGAGTCGAGAAGATGGTAAGACGACAATACAAAATAAAAATAATATCGCATACCCAGAAGAGGGTGAGGGTGAACTGTTAAATAGGTTTTGGTGTCGTTCAAAATCCTTGGCAGTTAACTCGTACACTCTTTATCGAACAAAGAATGAAACGACGGGAAAGATTAAGAAAAAACCTAACATACTGAGTTAAATCGGGAGGGTAGGCGACATACAATTTCATTTCCGGGGTGTCGAAGTCAGTCGTGTATACACTTCATCGGAAAATGGATGGGATGTCGGTATATAATTGAAGAAGAGCATCACATACGGAAAATCGGGATACTCGGATGGGTGGTAGAACAGTTGCATATCCTGAGTAAACGCGATAGGCCGGCGGGGCACACTTTGTCCATTAAAACGGTCAGTAAGAGCCAAAGTAAGACAGAAAACCACTCACCGATGTCCTGAACGGACGTCCCTTATAAACGGACACCTGCAAAATCCAATGAGCGGCGACGTTGTTGCGAAGCAATACACACTTTTCCTTTGTCACAAAATATGTTTGGGGCCAGTATTGTGTCTATGACCCTGGGCTTTGTGGTGACTGCCGAGTGCAGGTCAGAGAAGAGTCCAGATGGATGTGTAACAGATTCAACTTACACTTGGTTAATAGATCTAGCCGACGAGATGCCATTCGGGATGTGTTGCGCATCGTGGGTTATCGAACTGAAAGCCAACAATAGTAAGGAAGATATAGAATGGAGGATGAAAGAGTATCGCATGCCCAAGAGCTGTATTGCCGGTGAAGCTGCCGAGGGTTGGGCCGGCCCGCACTGGATACGGTTGCGCGACCAGAGTGCCGGAGCGACTCCTGCCATGGAGAACCCACAGTCCATCAAATGGCCAGGAAGAGCCAACGAAAGACAGAAGAGCGCCTACCCGCATCCCCGATTGTCAGTGGATGTCATAGTTCCATCCTCCCGCAGACGTTTCACCTTGTCTCCTGATAAAGACGGAGACTTGATGCCGTTGTCATGGCCGCAATCCTTCCGGGAGTGTCGTTTAGATGACGGAGAAACTATGAAAGAGTTGGCGGGCTGCATTGTTGGAGAATTGAGGGAGATTGCTTCGGGGGGGGGCTTATATACCGCCATTGCTCTCATGAGTATACCTGTGAGGAGAGCAAACGGGAACGACACATAACTGACTGCAGGTGGGGCGCTTTAGTTGGGATGGGATTGATGAGGAGAGATCTTGACATCAATTGGCGATTAGAAACTAGAGTAATTATTGTCGATGCGGCAAGTAGGATGAAAAGCCTCAAGTCACGGACCCACAGAGTCGTATATACTGAATGGGCACAAGAGCTGAGAAAAGCAAAGCACCAAAGTCCATGGTAATAAAAATGCTGCAGTACTAGAATGTCGAGTGTACAAGACACCGGGGAGCCCAAGAGTTTGCGTTGTAATTCAGTGCGTAGCCAACGAATCGGACGTTTGGTGGCCGAGACATGCATCATGAAAATGACTCGGGGAATGTGTTATATAGTGCTGTATAATGCGACTAGTAGAACACATATCCTGATGTGGCCAATCAAGAGTAAGGTAGCTAACTTGACCATTCTAAAAGCACATGCCCATCAAGCTCAGCGGAGCCAGAGAAGGCGTTGGAACGGAAGGGAGGGAGGATAATTGATGAGACAGAGAAGCGGAGTTGGAACTTGGGGAGCTGCGTCCTGTGGTCCCCTATCAGTCTGACATATCGCCCCATTTTAAACCAAGGTGCTCACGTCGCTTCGGGTTCGTGGGCAGGTTCAGCATCATGCGGAACAGGCACTGGTACACTCTCCGCGGGTCACTATCCGTGTGCATGGCAAGGTCACCGTTGGCTGAGGAACCAAACCTGTTAAATAATGTCTCCCCGGGTGGCGCCTAAGTATCAAAGTTTCTCTTAACATCTTTTCGTAACTTCCGTGCACGATCCAGAGGCGCCCGGGACTACTCCATCATAGGGTGTTAATAGCCCCATCAAGACAACAATCCCTTGACTCTGAAAGAGAAAGACTCAGGGTTGAACGGTGTCGACGCGCCCAGGGCTAATAGACCTATATCTCCGGATTGTTTGCCATTCTCATCCCGTAATGCTTCACACGCTGCGGCGAGAACATAAGATCGGTGCGTTCTCTTGAGGTTTACCTTGAGCATACTATGATCAACTAGTAATCAGAGGGCGTCTATGAAGCCATCGCCGCAGTGACAGGTTGCATAATCATACATCCATGCAGTGTGATCCTGTCCCTTGCGGCCGAGTCAATATTTCCTTCCACTCGGCCATTACACATCGGTGCTCTTTCCTTGTCGATGATGTATGTTGATTCACTTTGACAGGGCACACGAAGCGGTTTTTTCAAGATAGTAGAGGAGGTAAGTTGTCAGTAGCATCAATTCAGACCTCATGGCCAGTCCACAACGAGTTCACCGTCTCAAAATTGTACAAATGTACGTGACTCTACCTACTAAGCTTATGAGGAGCAGTACATCCGTTTCGACTTGGCCAGAAAGTTATTCACCTATTGTGCTAGATTGGACAATTCGGGCAGCGGAGGGCGGGGAGACGTGAGCGCAGGATTGGGCAGGATTCATGCTGAGTGAAACAAACACCCGGTCTGGAGGTCGGGAATGTTTAACACATAGCTAAGTTTCCTTCCTTCCAGCCAAGTCTGTCGCCGTGGGGCTATTGTATGTAGTGGGAATTGATACTATGGAACAAAACAGAAAGCCCCACCATACATATCAGTAACAATATAACTATTCCAGTAGCTACTTATAGAACGACGCAAGGTCGGGTAAATCGCGTTGCCGATGGCCCGATTACAATTTGACGGGGCAGAGTAAAGCGTAGTACAGCCGTATCTCTTCCTCCGTCAACTTGCAGTACGACTCTACTCCCACCTCAATACCCATTTCACGCAACATCGCCCCCAGTCGAAGTCCGGAACTAATATGGATCGCGATATGCACACGGCGAGGAGAAGAGACACGCAAGTTTGTCTCCCACCAGTCAACGGCGTGCTGATCAGGGAGATCGATGGACAGCTGGACGAGGTTGCCCAGGTCGAGCAGCCCGCCTGGGTGGCAGTTGCGCAACACGAGTTGCTGGAGGTCGTCGGTGGTGTCGAGGATGTCGCGGACATCGGCGGCTGAAGCGTTGGCGAGCTCGAGCCGGCGGGCACTTTTGGCGAGACCGATAATCCAGCGCGCACTGCCCTTGAGCTCGACGCGCAGAGAGTCTATTTTCGGGAGTTCCTTTGGTTCTTTCCAGCACCTAAACTGCATGTAGCAGTCGACGTGGAGGGTGGTGAGACGCGGGAAGCGGGCGAGAAAGGCGTAGAGGACGGCGGGGTCGCGGATGAAGATGGATGTGCCGGTGAGGGATATCGTGTGCACGTCCTTCAGCGAGTCGAGGAAAGGGTCAGAGGCGTACAGGATGGCGGTGAAGGAGGCGCGCTCGACGTTGGGCAGCTCAATCGGGACGCCGACATGTCCGCTGAGGCATATTGACCGGATACACGCCCTCGGAACACCCTCCAGCTTTCTGTGCGAGCTTACATCGACGTGCTGGAACAGATGGGTGCGTGTTCTGGGTAGAAAGGAACGGGAGACGAGGGAGCAAGCGACGAGGTCAGGCTTGTCGAGATGGTCGATGATTTCGTCGACGAGTTCTTGTGCGAGTCGATCCATGGCTTGGTCGTGGTGATGAAGCTACTGTTTTATACATCAAATGGGGCTACTAATACAAATAACGGAATCCTCTTCGTCTCTCCATGGCTTGCTCGAACGATATCCCCTCTAGTCTCGCTGCTTCTTCCACCCGATTCGCATCAATCTCAAGTCTGTCTTCTTTGTCAAGTCTCTGGTTCTCCCTTACGAGACTCTGTCTGATACCTACGGAGAGCACTGTACTGAATGCAAGTGCAGCAAGCGAAATAGCCATCGACTGGTGATATTCGGGTCCCCAATCTGCTTTCCACGTGTATGATCCCATCCTACGACAATGTCAGAACCCGCCGGCTGCACAAAGGATGGCACACACAGATTACCCAGGTTTCCGATCCCGCTTACTATACCGATAGCAGCAGCTCGCTTTGCTGGTGGGCGGACGACGACGTTGGACACCCACACAGGCGTCATTGCGAACGCTGCATCTCATCTCGTTAGCGCCACACTTCCCATACGCCGCTCCTACGCACCTGTAAAGCCACACGCCATCAGGAACAACGACACATACCGCGCGCCAGTGTGCATCGTCGACAGTCCCATAATGAACCCGACAATCACGCTCCACCACCACCCAGATATGTGGAAGAACCGCTCCCCAGTCCTGTCTGCATGCCACGCGTTCAGACAGCACACGACCGCAGAAAACACCCACGGCGGTCTGCAAAACAGTCAGCAGCCTTGTCGATGTATATCAGAGAGCACCTACGCGCAGAGCAACAATGAAACCGTTGTCGAGAATCCCAGTGTTTCCGTCAACCTGCCTATCGTCAGTCGTATACGACAGCGGGATAGTACACGCACGTCGGGAAAAAGTTGACAAAACTGAGTCCGAGCAGCTGTGCCGCGTTCATGATCGAAAACACGTATACCAGTGGGTCCTTGAGCGCCAGCTTCAGTCCATGCAGCGGGCTGTCCTCTTTGTTATCCTTATCCGCTTCGCCGGCGTCTTCTGCGATCCGGGCTTGCGCCAATCGCTGTTCTTGCGGGGATATCCAGCGCGTGTTGTGTGGGTAGTCGGGGAGCAGCCACATGCTCATTAGGCCGATGCAAATGGTGATGGATCCCTCGATGTAGAATAGCCTGCACCATATCAGTTGGGCATCTCCGTTGGACATGCGCGTACCATCTCCAAGCGCGTATCCCGCGTTTACCCTCCATCTCGCCGAGGATACCCGCTGCCATCAACTATCCCCTGGTCAGCTACGCTCACACAAGAAAACAGGGCGCACCCACCGAACCGAATGCATTCGAGATGAGCAGTCCCGAGTACATAATCGCTGACCGGAACGCCAATTCCTTTTTCGTATACCACCTCGAGAGCAAGTACACCGCTGTCCCCCCACCTCCTTTAGCGTCCATCACAAAGAAAGCACGAACCACGCACCCCCTGGGTAGAACGCCGCCTCTGGTATACCAAGGCACAGCCGACACGCGAAGATCCCTCGGAAGGAATGCGTTACCCCCGTCAGCGCGGTGATCAGGCCCCATAGCACGACGCACCCCCCGATGTACAGCGATGGCCGCCTGATGTAGTTCAAGGCCATGTTCGACGGGACCTGGGCGGGGCAGTACGTCGCGTAGAGCACCGAGAGGATGATGGAGTATTGCAGGTCTGTGAGTCCTAGGTCGGATTCGAGGCCTTTGAGGCGCGCGGTGGTTATTCCGATTCTCTAAAAAGTGTGAGTGTGAAGGGGGAGGGAGGGGAGGGGGGACCAACATCGATGTAGTTCATGATGGAGATTAGGAATATGGTTGGGAGGACGCGCATGTCCAGTTTGCGCACTAGTGCTCGTTCGAGTGCGGCGTCGAGGACGGGGACGGGGGCGTCCTCGAATGTCTGGATCGTGTCTTTCTCCATGATGCTTGCTAACTTTGAGAGCTGGCCCTTTTATGCTTACCCCGCATGTGGGGTAACAAGCGGTCCGGGATCCTTGGTGAGATGGTTGATCTTTTTCTATCATTCGACCCGCACACTTTGACCCCGAGGTGCGCTATCGTCGAATCGTACGCTACTTTTAAATAACACAATCATCAATCAGCCTATTTGTGGGCGTCTATATATGCACTTATTCCCTCGCAAGTGATCAGACATGCGTTTACGATCCGTATCTTGCAGATTAAGAGTCTGTCTAAGTCTCCCTGGGCCATATCCAACGACACCCGACCCTCCAGTTCCTTGTGCTCGTTCCAGCCTCTTGCACGCAAACGGCATCTCAAGCATCTCTGGTACGACATTCTTCACCGCATAGGCGCAGCAAGGAAAATCTTCTTCAGTGACAGGGAAGGCTTGTCCCGGAAGATCTTTCTTCATAAATGACGCAATCAACCTATTTGCGTGAGATCTTTGACAGCGAATTTGGTACCTGACTAGGGGAGCGTTGAAATCCATCAACAAGTCAGCGAACATTCATTCGTCCAATATAAAGCTATTTACTAATGGGAGCGGCTTCCGCAGAAAACGCGATGCCAAACGGGCACTAGATGCAGAAAACGAGTTCGACGCAGGCCACCTTGTGCCGCTTTGTTGCATGATCTATCCCGTTTGTCATTCATTAAGACTTTCCAGAGTGCCATGAATCCATTGCACGTCGGTAGCTACGGCTCAACCTTGCCATCACGGATTTCCCCCGAATTCGCTGTGATTGGTGAATTTGACACGACTATCTTATCTACTCAAGAGGCTTGGCCATTCCAAGGACACCAAGATTCGATTTGCGGGCGTCATATACCCAGGCGGCCAGCGACGTTGGTGCCGAAGAGTGGCCCAAAGTCGTCTTCTGTAAGTCGTGCATTTCGCATGCTACCCGGTCGTCGTACTTACTATGCAGTTTCAGTAAGAGCGGTGACAGAATGGTATAGTTTTGTTCTTGCATCTGCTGGACCCTGATGTAACGTTCGTGGGAGAGCGAAGTTATGATCCTGATACACGACGATGTTATGAACGAATCACCCAATGCAAAAATTCCTTATCAGTGAATGAATGTACGGGAATATTACAGAATGCAGTGAACGTAAGGATTAGGAAAGTTATGCTACAAAGCAGTCTAATATCTCAACTCCATTTGTAATATTCTCATCAAAAATGACGGCTCGAGCAAACGGGTGGATGCCTTTCCAAACTCTACTTGGGTATCTTTGAAAGGCCATGGAATATAGCGAGTCAAGTGCATGACATTAAGAGGCCACCGGAGGGATCATTTCCTGGAGGACAGCTGTTTAGAGAAAGGGAAATGGAGAACGGTACAAAACATACCTGGATAGAACCAGAACGTAACGCAAAGGATGGCATATAGACCTGTCGTTGAATCTACAATCGAACGGAATTTTCGTTATGGAAACGAGGGCTTACACATTAGAATCATTCCCTGTATCCTGAGTCAGTCAACATTCAGTGGTCATAGGCATTGATGTACGAACCTCTAACCAGTTAGCTTTTCCGTCAAGCACGACACAGTTAACAGTTAGAACTATGACCACAGTAAGCCGTGCCGTCGCCGCCAATGAACTCGAAAGATCCATACCTGCGAGAAACATAGATACAGATTCGTAGGGGTCGAATGGTAATGTCAATGGTTTGCCCATCATCCACCCAAGAAGCACGATAAAGCTACGAAACGAGATCAGCGGCAGACCATCTGTAAGGACCAGTTGTTCACGCTCACGGTGTCACGGAGAGGGCGATTTGCTAGAAGAAATCATCAGCTGGCTTTATATGAAGAAGAGAAGTACCGCTCACGATACTTGACCCAACAGCGATGCTCATACTGAGATCAAGCTCATCTTTTACTGACGTTGTCACGATAGTGACACTGTCAGGAGTACGACAGACGATTGGAAGAATAATCACTCCAATGAACTCTTTGCTGATATGCCTATTGCGCGTCATGCCGTCAATTGAATCTACTAGCCACTCAACGGTAACTCCGACCAGCTGATATATACATCTGCACAGCTCAGTGGCAAATAGATACAAAGTAGACTTACCACAGTGACAACGGTGAGCAGCCCGACAGTGACCCGTACACTCAATCGGGGTTGGTTCTTGCCCTCTTCTGAAAAGTTTTTAACATCATAGTTATCCTCTGGACGATGTGCAACGGCTGTACTGGTTTCAGATGAGACCGTGCTGATGTTTGGTGTCTGCAGTTCAATTGGCGGTTCAGCCTTGTGCTTCTTGACGCCGTAACGTGTGGACTTGCTCATGTCTTCGTTTTCATCTGCATACAATGAAGCATGAGAGAAGAGCTGGAAAACCAAGGAGGAGAAGTAAACTATTGTGGAATTTAGTCTTCTCCGAGACTTGGAACCAAATACTCGTACGAAATAATAGTATGATCGAGGTCTAAATGACGTCAATACAAACTTTGCGAAGGTACTGGGAGACTGACCCCATAACTAACACTTAGAATGTCGAAAGTTCCGTCATTCTCAGTACCATTGACTACTGAGAAGTGGAGAGCCGCAGGTAAAAGGACGGCAATGACGCTGATGGCAAGTAGAGAAGAATTAAGCTGAGTAGCCACTGAGCATAAAATCAGTACTGAGATTGACAAGAGATGATCTACATACATTGCGCAAATCCTTGTTCTTGGAATTTGATTCCTCCCACGAAGAAGGACATGCCGACAACCAAAACTTCATACGATAAGATGACGGCCATGATAAACCAAGATGCACTTACGAAGGTTATTGAGGATAGAACCGACCACTGCAGAAAACAAACACTAATGATCAGCACTTTCCTCCATCAATTATATTATAGGACAGATAGTGGCAATGCGCAAAGCGGAGACACGAAGCCATGGACTTACATGACGACTGGATGATTTGAAGTTCACATTTCTGAAGGGATATTATCTGAAGACAGTAACCGAGTCAAAGAATGATCGATACGGATTCCTCGGGAACATACAGCGACAATCAGTTCCACACTGGGTGATATAACCCTCCAATTAGTGGCTTATCATATCATTGCATCAATAACGTACGTGTTTCCCTGAGGACGAAAGTTCTGAGAAACGCAAATGAGGCGGTATATGATTAGCACCTACGAGACTGGCATTCAAAAGACCCGCCAGTGTTTTTCCGACTCTCAAAGAGAGTTCATCGGTGGCGAAGGCCAGAAGCTAAATCATACGGAAAAGATTACGCTACCTGAATTGACGACTAATAGCCAGATGAACTTTACCTTGGCCAGGGGTATAACAGCAAGAAATGAACCTGGGATGCTGTTCTGAACATTCCACACCACGGTGATAACACTTCGAACGCACAGACAAAGATGGCGGTGTCCTTCTCACCAGCGAAGGCGAAATGGAGAGCCCACTATAGTGACATGAGAACACTGCGGGAGTATTCTTAGACGATGACGCACGGATACCGGGATGAATAGCAGGAGGAGATTAAGCCCTGAAGATACGTCAACGTAAATTTGAGGGTAGACACGTTGGTTGCATGTCCGCGTACATGAGGCCAGTAATATCGATCTAAGACTTTGCCATATCCCCGGCGATGGACCAACTTCTTTTTCCGGTTGGAGAATCATAATTGCGGCTCGTGCAAGTGAGAAAGATCGACCAGTCTGACGGGGAGAGGTGGTCCTGTTCACGGTGTCTCCTGTTGCTTTTCGATTTCGTAAAGTGGCAGAATGCTTCGTAGTAGGAGGTGTAGTCATCAGTGGTGTGTTGGTCTCCGCGTCAGATTCCGAGCTAATATTTGTATGGGTATTATCAGACACTGCTATGTGCTCGGAGCCACTGGGTGACTGCGCAATATTGCTCAGATTCTCTGCGCCGCGTCAGTCAGAAAAGATTTTCGCGTAGCGCCACGCACCCATGTAGGCAAAGTCGGGGCTACACGGAAGTTGAAGGAAGGGGGACAAAGAGAGGTGGAGGGTACTGTTGGATGGCGTCCTGCATTTATATGAAGTCAATGCAGGTGCGAGAATATCAGCTGTAATGTGGGAAATCAACCACAAGTCTTCGATCACGCTTTCTATTCGTGTCTTCCTTGCGGTCTCTGCGTAGCACTAGATACGACGAACAGACGTTTTGACTTTGGCGCTTGAGTTCTGGCTTGGACAATGGTTCTAGCGCTTAGGACAGTCGCCACGAGGAAATGTTCAGCTGACTGGGAGACAGTGAAAGCATGGGTCAGCTCGTCTTGACCATTAGCCACCACCACCTACCTCCGCAGAATTCGGCCATCCACCAGCTCCTCACCTCCTCTCGAGCATCCGGCATAACACGACCTCCACCTGCATCGCAAGCTACCGGTATGTACCACGTGTATGAACGCCGGTAGAAACGTCGAAAGGTAATCCTGGTTATGTGATCGGTATAAGTATCAACCGCGACAATCCTAGCGAAGCGGCGTCTCTCACTTGAACGTGCCAATTGCCTCTCTCCACTCCCACGACACATATACTTGCGATAAGGACCAAACAGTCAGACCATGCACACGCTACCTTAGAGCTTCATGAAAGGTCTCAAACAGAGCGTAAAGATGCTCTGGAGTCTGAGACGCGTCGCGCCACGAGAACACGGAGCACGTGCCGGCTTTTCGTCGGCATCCTTTCGGTTGGAGCTAAAATATCTGTCTCCGTTTCTTCGTTTCCATTAAAACAGAGACTGTAACTCGATATAAACCTAAGCGAAAACTCGTGTAGGTCTGATATGTGATACATTAATTAACCCTCGAAGCTCGAAGTTCGAAGACGGGAGGAGCGAAATCGAATGAAACGCCAGGGACTTTGATTTCTCGCGCCAAAGTCATCAAAACGGCCCTGTCCTATGCAAGGGTGCGTGTGACCATGATGGAGGAATGGGATGTCGACGAGCACGGATGTTTGAGAGAGAACAAAAGGCTAAGTCTAGTCTGCTGCGAAAAAGAGGCGAATAAGAACGTGCATGAAAGTTGCGAGATAAATCCGGCGGGCTCTTGAACACGTAGGAACAAATCGCATCTTTCGGCCCCCAATCTTTGCTCTCGAACATCATGCAATGCCTCTCCCGCTGAACGCCATTCACGTATGGATGACGTCACCTATGCGCCAGTAACTTGACAACTGACGGCGAGAACGTGGGATGAATGAGAGGGGCGATCCGAGCCTTTGGCGTTATGACCTTTTTCAAGTCGTTATCAAGTTTCAACATGGCGCACTACACCGCGGTAGAGATCGAGTACGAACTCGCTGTAATGCTTGCGGGGCTTGTAGGTCGTCGGCTGCGTCAAGACCTTTGGGGGGTTCCATCTCGAATATAAGAGGGACGTCGGTCAAAGAAGGGGAGTGGGCACTGAGTATATAATTGGCGACGGACTAACCGGAAAATAAGGATACCATTAAAAAAATTGACAAGGTCGCGTACCTTCGTGATTTCCCTGCATCCCATTATCGACCAAGGCGTTGCTTGCGCAAGTTAGGCTGAAGTATAACGGGCCATCGGAAGTGTCGCTCTCATCACGACAACAGAATCAGGATGGGCAGTAGTGACTCATTTTTGAGAATCGGGATATGCGCTCTCTGTCAGAAGAAGCGGAAGACGAAAGAGACGAAGTCAGGCTTGTCTAGGTGGTCGATGAGTTCTTGTGCGAGACCATGGCAGTCGCGTGATGGGTGACTGATTGTGACTACTAATACAAATAACGGAAGCCTCTTCTTCTCTCCATGGCCTGCTCGAACGATATCCCCTCCAGTCTCGCTGCTTCTTCCACCCGATTCGCATCAATCTCAAGTCTGTCTTCCTTGTCAAGTCTCTGGTTCTCCCTTACGAGACTCTGTCTGATCCCTACAGAGAGCACCGTACTGAATGCAAGTGCAGCAAGCGAAATAGCCATCGACTGGTGGTATCCGGGTCCCCAATCTGCTTTCCATGTGTATGATCCCATCCTGCGACAATGTCAGGACCCATCGTCTGCACAAAAAGGATTGGCACGCACAGATTACCCAAGTTTCCGATTCCGTTTACTATACCGATAGCAGCAGCGCGCTTTGCCGGGGGACGGACGACGACGTTGGACACCCACACAAGCGTCATCGCGAACCCTGCGTCTCGTTAGCACCACGCTTCCTATACGCCGCTTCTACGCACCTGTATAGCCACACGCCATCAGGAACAGCGACACATACCGCGCGCCAGTGTGCATCGTCGACAGTCCCATGATGAACCCGACGATCACACCCCACCACCACCCAGATATGTGGAAAAACCGCTCCCCAGTCCTGTCTGCATGCCACGCATTCAGGCAACACACAATCGCAGAAAACACCCACGGCGGTCTGCAACCAGTCAGCAGCGTTGTCGATGTATACCAAGGCGACTTACGCGCAGAGCAACAACGAAACTGTCGTCGAGAAACCCAGAGTTTCCGTCAACCTGCTCATCGTCAGTCGTATACGACAGCGGGATAGTACACGCACGTCGGGAAAAAGTTGACAAAGCTGAGTCCGAGCAGCTGTGCGGTGGTCATGATCGAGAACACGTATACCAGCGGGTCCTTGAGCGCCAGCTTTAGTCCATGCAATGGGCTGTCCTCTTTGTTATCCTTATCCGCTTCGCCAGCATCTTCTGCGATCCGGGCTTGCGCGAGTCGTTGTTCTTGCGCAGACATCCAGCGCGTGTTGTGCGGGTAGTCGGGGAGCAACCACATGCTCATTAGGCCGATACAGATTGTGATGGATCCCTCGATGTAGAATAGCCTGCACAATGTCAGTTTAAAATCTCCGTTGGGAATCCGCGTACCATCTCCAAGCGCGGATGCCTCGTTTGCCCTCCATCTCGCCGAGGATACCCGCTGCCATCAACTACCCCCTGGTCAGCTACGCTCACACAAAAACAGCAGGCACACCCACCGGACCAAACGCATTCGAGATGAGCAGTCCCGAATACAAGATCGCCGACCGGAACGCCAGTTCCTTTTTCGTATACCACCTCGAAAGCAAGTACATCGCTGCCCTCCCCTCCTTTAGCGCGCTCAAACTAAACAAAGCACGGACCACTCACCCCCTGGGTAGAACGCCGCCTCCGGTATACCGAGACACAGCCGACACGCGAGGATCCCCCGGAAGGAATGCGTCACCCCCGTCAGCGCGCTGATCGTGCCCCACAGCACGACGCACCCCCCGATGTACAGCGATGGCCGCCTGATGTAGTTCAAGGCCATGTTCGACGGGATCTGGGCCGGGCAGTACGTCGCGTAGAGCACCGAGAGGATGATGGAGTATTGCAGGTCCGTGAGTCCCAGGTCAGATTCGAGCCCTTTGAGGCGCGCGGTGGTGATCCCATTTCTCTAAGAAAGGGTGTGAGTGGAGGGGAGGGGAGGAAGGATGGAGGGGGTGGAACGAACGTCGATGTAGTTCATGATGAAGATTAGGAATATGGTTGGGAGGACGCGCATGTCCAGTTTGCGCATTAGCGCTCGTTCGAGTGCCGCGTCCCGCACGGGGACGTCCTCGAATGTCTGGATCGTGTCTTTCTCCATGATGCTTGCTAACTCTGAGAGCTGGCCTTTTATGCTTCCCGGCATGTGGGGTAACTGCGGGGTAACAAGCGGTCCGGGGATCCTTGGTGGGATGATTGATCTCTTTGCGAGAACTCTATCATTCGGCCCGCATATTTTGGCCCCGAGGTGTGCTATCGTCGAATCGTAGCATACTTTTAAATGGCACAATCACCAATCAGCCTATTTGTGGGCGTCTATATATGCGCTGAGTATTCCCCCGCAAGTGATCGGGCACGCATTTACGATCCGTATCTCGACTGCTTGCCTGTCAAGAGATTTAAGAGTCTGCCTATAGAGGGGAGACTACGATCCGTATAAAAAAAGTGAAGAGTAGGGATGCATGAAGTGAATGACCCGGGATGAAAATGCTCGTTACGGGTATACCTATTCACACACCATATCCCTTCGAAGAATCAGCCAGGCTCCCATCAGTATCCGAAGACGTTTTCTGTTCGGCAGTCGTTGTGGTGGTGGTGGAAAGTCACCGCGATGGGTCACTCTCTGGGCCATATCCAACGACGTCTGACTATCCAGCCTCTTGCGCGCAAACGGAACTTCAGGCGTCCTCCGGTACGACATCCTTCATGGCACAGAGGCGTAGAAGGGAAAATCTTCAGTGACAGGGAAGCCTTGTCCCGGGAGATCTTTCTTCGTAAATGACGCTATCAACCTAAGTATTTGCGGGCGTAAATTTAAATTGCTGGCATCCTCCACCCATGTATATATGAGACGAGGTCCAGAATCCAAGTCGAGATTCAGCCTTAGACTTTCACTCGGACACTAAATTTCGTTACTACCCTCGTAAGCGCGCTTCTCGTCGCAAAAGCGCCGTTGTTTACTTTTTATATTTACTATCTGCATGATGATACTTATCAGTGACCAAAGAAGAGAGATGGAACGATAATTTACTTTTACTTCAATTCGGATGGCGTCGATCTCCTTACAAAAGGCGCGTGCATCAAAGTACACTTTCGTTGTAGAGGAGAAATATTGGCTCCATGAAGTATCGGCTTTCTTAGCTTGGAGTAAACATATCTCAAATACGCAGGCATCGATTTGGATCCTGAAAAATGTGTCAGAACAACCTGCTACCCAATGGCCAAAATCGTACTGTTTCAAACGGATATATGTTGCGCGACGACGATCATTGTCACCAGACTCGTACTCGTTGAACAGGGCCCAGATATCGTCGATTTTACGATTCAGCCGCTCGATTTGGGTACGGGGAGAAAGTGGTGGAGACATTTTGTAGGCGACCGTACATATGAAGAGTAGACACGAGAAAAGGAAAATTCCTGGATTATCAGCGACGGAGGACACGGCTGAAGATATCCAGGTAGCGTCGGAGAAAGACCCTTTGAGACCGATGGGAGGCATATCGTAGTTTCTTAGGTGAGAGTAGTATCATGCTCTCTTCCGATACTTATACGAGAGGGAGACTGCAGCATTCGAAGCGTCAAGGGTCAAGGCTGCAATAGATATCTTCGCTCGACAGCATAGCTTGAGGAGAGTGAGGAAAAAACTGTTCCTATTCCCGCCGCTTCGTTCATGTGCTGCTGTAATCGGGAGGTTGAGAGGCGATGTTCGAATGAGCTAGACCCATTAGAAGGAAAGATGACACAGGAAAGCGGGGACTGGGTGAGGAAGGGAGGAGGAGGAGCTGAGGAATTATGAATGACGTATTGACGCGACGTGACTTGTGAATAGTATCATCCTGATTGCATTTTGAGCCGCGATTTTTCACCACATGGTTTACATGAATATATTCAATTTATTTACACAAGACTTATGAGGGACAATGAAGAAACGACCTCGAATAAAATTGTCGAACGCGTGGGGCCCGCCTGCGGGCATGGCAGATAACTGCCGTAGGCCAATGTGAATCCCAGGTGTACAAGTGCTATCGTCGATTCTGACGTCGAATCGTAGGTGACCTTTAAATAACAGAATCAGCCTATTTGTGGGCGTCTATATATGCGCCGTTCTACCGAGTGATTGGACACGCATTACTATCCATTGACAAGTAAAATGAAAAACATGGTACGAGATTAGTGATTCTAAAAAGAGTAGGGATGAATGACCCGGGGTGAAGAGAAAAAAAAAGGCATGAAAATTCGTAAAATGCTCGTAACGGGTATAACTATTCACATAACAACACACCACCTCCCTTTATGCTCAGCCTCCGAAGAATCATCTGAGCTCCCATCAGACTCATCCGACGAAGCGGAACCCGATTCCTGTTCCGTGGTAAGGGTCTCCACAATACCCACTGTGCTCGTGTCAACTACAGGCGAGGGGAGCTTGGTAAACTCTCCCTGGGCCATATCCAACGACGCCCGGCCCTCCGGGACCTTGTGCAGCGCTCCCCGCAGGAGCCGCGCAGAAGCACTTGATTCCAGCCTCTTGCGCGTAAACGGTACCTCGAGCGTCTCCGGTACGACATCCGCGCTTTCGTTCACCGTGTCCAGCGATCCCACCGATCTGGTGGTTTGTCAGACACAGAGCGTAGAAAGGATTTACAAAAAAACTCACTTGCGGTCTTCTTCAGTGACAGGGAAGGCTTGTCCCGGGAGATCTTTCTTCATCTCCACATCGGGTGATCCTACGTCTTGCGTCGTCATGGAATGTGAAGGAGTCCATGGGGATTTGGTAGAGTCTGTGAATGAGGACGTGTCGACGCTCAACTGCAATCGTCGATTAGATGATGCTAGTGAACGTAAGATGAATTTACTCACCTCGCGAGAATCGATGGTATTCTCTTCAACGGAATCAGCAGCAACGGCATCTTCATCCTTGGTCGCAGGTTCAGCTTCTTGCTTGTCGTCGGAAGCTTCCTCAGCCGGCTCGACATGGACTTGTTCAAGAGAGGATTGCTCTTCGCTCGCCGCAGCCTCAACCTGTTCCTCTTTGACCACAGGCACAAGGGCCTCTTCCTTGGCTAACTCGACTTTGATCTTTTCCACCTGCTCCTGCTGTGGCTCAGGCTCGTCCTTGGTCACAGGCTCAGGCGAAGCGGCTTGTTCACTGCGTACGTGCTCGCGTTCGGGCGCGATTGGCACCTCGGGCTTGTCCTCAACCTGATCTTCCTTCACCGCCGACTTAATTTCCACTTGTACATCCTCGGCCTTGGGCTCGACATACAGCTCCACACTTGGCTCATCAGCAACTACCGACTCGACCTCAGTCACGAGTTCTGGCGGGGGTAAAATTACGGACACGGGCACGACTGTTTGTTCTTCAACATCCGGTTCAACAGTTGGCTCAAGGGACTTGGCCTCAGTCACGAGTTCTGGCGTAGGTGAAATTACGGGCTCGTTCTTGATTTCGGCAACGGGCGGAATGGCTGGTTGATCTTCATCCTTCACCGCCGACTCGATTCCCTCTTCAGCCTTGGGTTCGACAACCGGTTCAACTTCGACGACTAGCGACTTGACCTCAGTCGCAGGTTCTGGTGCGGGTGGAATTACGGGCTCCTCGACTACGGCAGGCTCGGGTACGGCAAGCTGTGCTTGTACATCTCCAGCCGGCTCGTCCACCTCCTTCTCCACAGTCTTGGTTTCCTGCTGCAGCTCCGGTACGGGTTCAACGTCAACCTGCTCCTTCAACACGGGCGCAGGTTGGGCAGCGGGCGAAATGGCCTGTTCATCCTCGAATGATTTTTCCTTGACCGCAGAATCGAGTTCTGGAGCGGCTAAAGCAACCTCCTCGAGCGACTTGATCTCAGTCGCTGGTTCTGGTGCGGGTGGGATTACGACCTCGTCCTTGACCGCGGCAGGCTCGGGAACAGACTCCTTCACCTCCTTCTCAGGTACGGGTTCAGCGTCAGCCGACTCCTCCTTCAACACGGGCGCGGGTAGGGCAGCGGGCGAGGTGGCCTGTTCATCTTCCAATAATTCTTCCTTACCCGGAGAATCGAGTTCTGGAGCGGGTGGAGCAATCTCCTCGTCACGTCCTGACGGTAGTTCATCCTGTGGGACGGCTTTGTCGTCGTGTCCATCCTTGTCAGACTCATCCTCAGCCACGGGTTTAGGCGATACGGGCTCGTCCTCAACCTCCTTGGCGTCAGTGACCACCTCGGTACGCAGCTCAGCCTCAAGTACGGGTACAGCCACTTGTTCTGCATGCGTAGGCTCGTCCTTTGCCGGCGGCTGTTGCACAGCGGAGGCTTCCTGCTCATCGTGCTCTTCGACGACTTCATGTCCAATTTCTACCTCTTCTGCTGCCGATTCGATCTCTTGTACAACTTCTATCTGTCCTTCCTCAGCTTTCGCAACAGATCCTGGTTCCGCTTTGGGTGCAGGCAAAGTTGCATCCTCCTGAGGTCCGGGTACTTCCTTCGTCACAGATACTTCGATCTGCTCGTCGTTAGCCTTTGATTCGATGTCGGAGCCTTGTAACAGTGCTGAATCATCAACGATAGCAGACTCGGACTTGATTTCAACTGGCGCGGGTGAAGCAACGGGCTCGTCCTTGACCACAGCTGACTCGGGTTCAGGTACAGGTAAAGCGGCTTGTTCATCTAGAACAATTGCAGCTGGTTCCTCGACCTCCTTCTCCACAGCCTCGATCTCGTGATGCAGGTCTGGTGCGGGTGCGGCAACGTGCTCGACCTTTGCTTCGACAACAGGCTCGACGTGCGGTTCAGGCTCGGGTGCAGCGACGGGTTCAACATGATCATCCGTGACTGGTTCGTCCACTACCGCAGACTCGATTTCGCGTTCAAGTTCCGGCGACGGTGCAGCGATTTGTTCCTCAGACTGTTTGTCTTCCACCGCAGGCTCAGACGAGGCTAGGATGATTTCATTGTCCTGTCCTTCCTTGATCAGCTCGTCCTGCACCACAGGCCCGTCCTGAACCTGCTTATCCTCTACTACCGTCTCGATGTGCTGCTCAGATTCGTGCACAATAGCGGCTTGTTGATGCTCGTCACCAGCAGTCTCGCCCTTCGCCGACGACTCCTCCGCGGGTGGAACCACCTGCTCATCGTATTCTTCCTTGGCCACAGATACAGGGGCAGGCGAAACAATGTGATTGTCGCGCTCATCCCCAAAGGTCTCCTCCTTGACTGCAGATTCGGTATCTTGTTCGGCTTCTGGCGCTACGTTCTGCAGTTCCGGTTCAGGTACAGGTGAGGCAACCTTCTCGACGTGCAATTCGGTTTTATCCTCGACTGGCACGTCCTTCAACGCAGGCTTGCTGTCATGCTCAGACTCAGGTGAAGGTAAAGTGACTTCCTCTTCCCGAACGAGCTCGTCATTCACAACAGACTCCACTTCAGGCGAAGGAATGTGTCCGGTTTCGGCCTGCTTTTCCTTCTCGATAGATGCTAGTATGGGTGAGGTAGCTTCCTCGTCATCTTCATCCTCACCTGGCTCATCCTTCACAATAGATTTGATTTCGTCCACGAGTACTTGCGCGTGGGAAACGACGGCCTCGCCTCCCTTGCTCTCTTTCTCCTCGGCCCTCGTCAATGGTTCAGACACAACGGTCTCATCCTTCACCGAAGACTCGGCATCAAACTCAAGCTCTGGCGCAGCGAGAACCACCTCCTCTTTATGTCCTTCCTCGGCCTGTTTGCTATTCACTGCAGGTCCCATGTCCCGTGCAGGCTCAGATGAAGACAAAGTGACTTCTTGATGCTTTCCAACGCTAACAGTATCATCCTTCACAGCGGGTTCAAGGTCGTTTCCAGGTTCAGGCACGGTTGGAACTGTGCGTACGTCAAGAACACTTTCAGCAGGCTCCTCCTTCACGACAGGCTCGACCTCGGGTTCCGGGGTAGATGCAATGACTGCATGCAACTCGGGCCCGGCTAGTGGCACGGCGGCCACAACAGGCACTTCCTCTACCGCTGGTATAGTCAAGGATGCATCAGCTTGGCCGAGAGGCTCCTCCTGTGTAGCATCGACTTCGTGCTCGTGCTCAAACACAGATGAAGCGATTTCGCCCTCGACGGGTAACTTGGGTTCGTCGTTAATCTGTTCGTCCTCTGTCACAGGTACTGGTGTATGTGCAACAATGACAGGTTCTGCGGACTCTACTTGACGCTGAGGTTCTGGGACGAGGGAGGCAATATCCTCATCCAGTCCATCCTTGGCTGGCACTTCATTCTCTGCAGACTCGACATCGAGATCGGATTCAGGGACGGGCGAAGCACGGCCCTGTTGCGTAACCGAATACGAAGGAGTCCATGGCGACGAGGGACGGTCAATTTCAGTATTTGCACTCAACAACATCTAACGGAAGTGCATATAAGCGATGAGCTTTGTTTAAGGTCGAGGATACTCACCGTGTCAGATTCGTGTAGAATTTCAACATCAACAGCAGTTGACGGATGCGCATCTTCAGGGTCTTCCTTTGCAGTTTCTCTCCCGCCGGAGACATCAGGTACCACCTGACACCGATAAGTTGATGATTAAAGACAACAGTAAACTACTTACCGCAAGTACTTGGGGCAGCTCAATACTTGGTTCGACGTTTGTAAATAAGTCCTCGGGCGTTGGCTCAGCTTGGACAATGTGCTCGGTAGGCGCCGGGGCATCGATGGCAGCTCCAAATGTCGGTAGAATAGTTTCTACTTCCGATGTTGGCGTTACATGCCCTTGCTGAGTAACAGAGTATGATGGCGTCCATGGAGAGGCAGGGCGCTCGATTTCAGCGGCAGGAGCCAATAGCTACAATCTAACTTCAGCTTTGTGGACGTTGACATGAGCTCCTTGCCTACCTCTTCCGACGAGCTAACCTGCACACGCAGCTTCACCTCAGCTTCGGATACGGGCTCAGGCGTTGAGATCACTTCCTGGATGACCGAGTCGCTTTCCAGTTGAGCGCTTACTGTCTTCACAAAGGAGTCTTTGGGGGACTCATCAACAGTAGGCAACGTTTCTGTAGCAATCTTGGCCTCAGCAGCGATGTACGTCTGAGGCACAACCTCTCCGACATCAATCTTCATGGACTGAACCTCAGGAATTGTAGTGCTGGGGACAGATGGTTCTTCGACTTCCGGTGTTTGGTCGACAACAGCATCCTCATGAGCTAGGGGCGTAGACGACAGAACAGGTTCTTGAACAGCAGGTAGCTGGGACTGGCGAGCTTCAGCAGGTCACATGTTGAAACGGCTACGCTGCTTACCTCTTCTGAAGAAATAACGGTCTCCTCAGCGTGTGATTCCACATCAACTTTGACGTCAGCAGGTTTCTCGAGATTATCGTCTAGCTCGGGTGTCGAAGCAATGCCGTCAGTTCTCTTGGACTGCAGCTCGATAGATGGACTAGCAACTAGCTCGACAGGCCTCTCCACTGCATGAAGATCACGAAGCTCTACCCCGACGGCTCCAGTTGGTGTCGGTTCTGAGGTGGCGGCATCCTCAGCGATAACAACAGGTTGCGAAATAATTGTGACTTCGGGTTTATCAGCGACCTCGTGCTTCGATACTTGAGATGACTTCTCATAGACCACATTCTCAGGAACCAACGACGTAGCGAATGTGCTTTCAACCTCCGATGCCGTAGAACCTATCCCTTCCGTAGTAGAGTAAGATGTCGCCTGCGGTGAGGCTGGACGTTCTATGCCAGTATCGGTAGTCAACTGTGAGGATGAATCTCAGTCGGAGGGAACTAACGACCATTCATTGCCTACCTCTTTCGACGAAGTATGTTCCACTTCAGTGGGCAACTTGACATCATCAATGGTCTTCTCGATAACAGACTCAGGCACGGGTGCTGATATCACCTCGCCAGTCGCTTCAGGTTGCTCCTCAGTAATCAGAGTCGATTGTGGTTGAACTATGGATTCCTCCTCCTGGCTTTCGTCCTCGACAAGTTCAGTGGCGGCCTCGACCTCGTCAAGTATGTTAGTTTGCGAACTAGCAGGCTCGTCGGCTACAGGGATATCCGTAACGATGGTGCCGTCAACCCGTTCTATTTCGTCCAGAGCTACTGTACCATGAAGTGGACTTCCTTGAACAGATACAGAGTAGGAAGGCGTCCAAGGCGATTTTGGACGATCTTCTAAGACGTCCGATGAGCTTTGTGTCTGTAATTCGAACTACGTTCAGACGCGGTAAGCAGGATTGAACCGGAAAACGCACTTCGTCAAGAGGAGCAGAAGAATCGACAGGAGTGAGAGCCACGACAGGGACTTGAGAGAGAGACAACGGTAAGTCTTCTATCGCTGGAATGTCTTCTTCAGCAGGTATTCCTGGTCCTTGAGTGGTGACATTATAAGATGGCGTCCATGGCGACTTAGGATGCTCGGTTTCAGGTCCGGCAGGAGTGAGCAGAGTGGCTGAATGGCTCTGTCAACAAAGATCAGGAAGGATTGGATGGCAAAAGAAGTAGTAACGTACACCGGCATCAATGTCGGGCTCTCTTTCGGTCAGAGGCAGATTTGGAACAGGGTTCACTGCTACTTCATCAAGAGAAGCAGTTGACGTCAAGGTTAATTCAGTCTCATGAAGATCGACTTCGTCGATGACCACAGGAGCCTCAATGACTGCAACGTGTGTCGAATCGTTGACTTCGATGGAGTCGACAACCTGTGATTCATCGGTTATATTGTTGTCCTCAATCACCGATTGATCGACCTGAGCCGGGGTCTCCCCCTCTTCTGGCTTCTCCTCAACCAGCGACGCCACAATACTCTCCGTTGAAGACGTCTCTTGACCGGATGGTGCACAATCATCGAGTCGGGTGTTTGCCTCCTCCTCGGCTCCTTTCCTCTCGATACCAGGTGCCTCGTCAACTGTCGTCCCCGTCCCGCTGCTAGGGGCTGCATGGACTCCGTCCTCTTTGACTTTTTCGACAACAATTGAAGGCTCATCGGCACCGATTTGTTCCTCATGAGAGACTACGTCAATAGATTCAGCACCTTGAGGCTCCACCGCAACCTCCACCACAACTGGATTCGCCTCAGTAGTCGTCTCTGCAGTGCCCTCGATAGGTGCATTCTTGGTATGCGCCTTCTCAATGTCTGCACCGAAAGGCACCTCGACAGAACTTTGATCAACCTTGAGAACAGTCTCCTTGTCGATGATACCCACTTTCTCGAATACTACCGGCTCTACCGCAACTGGGTCTCCGCCAAATTTTCCTACGATGTCTTCAGTCAATGGTGTTTTTTTTAACGGATAGTTTGCCGATGGCCGGTGCTTTCTCACCTTTCTTTTCCGCAGGGAGGTCATCAGCGGCTGTGGGGGAGGCCCTGGCCTTGTCAACAAGGGGCACGGCGTCGTCGTCGAGTGAAACATATTCGACGGGAGACGTAACCACAGCAACAACTTTTTCTGCAACGCCTGCGGGTTCAGCCACAAGTGTAACCACCTCTTCGACAACTGGATCCGGAGACGCTGAAGTATGGGGCTCAATAACGCGTTCGCCGGGCTTTACGATAACGTTTTCGTTCAAAGACACATCTGCGACAGACACACCACCTACCTCGACGCTGGAAGTTTTGTCACCAACTGTAACATCCTCTGCGGTGGGGGATGGTCTGATAACAGAGGCTTCCTCCAGGACTTCCTCAATAGCAGGAGGATTCTCGGAAATGTTGAAGACCTGCACCCCTTGTTTCACAACAGAAAGCTCCTCGGTAGCTGTTGTCTCTTCAACGATAAGTGAGTCGTCTACCGGGAGCTCTTTCTCGACAGGCACTTCTGTTTCCGCGGCCTCCAACTCCTTTGTCGGTACCGATATGGCAACAGGCGCGTGGTATGCAGGAGTTTCGTCCACTACGAGGGATGTTGTCTCCACAGCAATCTCTGTCTCGGGGATCCCGGTAACGGTAGGCTCTCCCGTGGCCTCTTCTATTGCCAAAGTATCACCAGCCGGTATGGAAGCAACCTCGCTTGCCGACGTTTCCTCAGCTACCATCGATTTGTCACCAACCGGTACCTCAACCGCAGATGGCTGTCGAACGAATGGAGCATGAGCAGCGGGCACTTCCTCTGACGGTTCTACGATCTCAGCAGGTTCATCCGTAGCAAATGTCAGATCAACCTCAGCAGCCGTAGTAAGTTCCGCCACTGGCGTCGAGCTATCGTTTTCCTCTTCACCCGTCGATACTTTTGCGACAGAGACATTGTCAACAATCGGCACCGCCAGGGGGTCTTCAATTACCGATGTTAGCGCAACAGGATCAAGGCGCTCGGCGATAATAGGTGCGTCCCTCACTTTGGGCGTGCTTGAAATAATAACTTTCTCCTCCACGGCAGGCGACTCCACAGAAGTGACGCTCTCTCCCAATAAGATCTCTTTCGAAACAACGGATGCCGTGAGGACTGTCGTTGTAGAAGGCTGCTCGACCGTCGCTTGCTCTGATGTCCTTGCAGACTCAACAGATACATCCTCCGCTGAAGTGGGTTCCTCGACCGGTGGTACTGTCACAGCCGATGTTGAGCTTCCTTCGATAACCGCTTCCGCAGGCCCGGCTTCCTTACTAGTGGCAACTTCCACGATCAAGGCCTCCTCGGCCAGAGGAGAAGGCAATTCATGCCTTTCAACTGAAGGTAGCGCCCCTCCCTTGTCTAGCTCCTTGACCTCGACAATGGAATCGGCCTCCACAGCTAGGGTTTTCTCGAGATCGTCCTCCTTAGCTTCAAACGTTGCAGCTTCCCCCTCCTCCACTGGTGCAGCTTCGATCACGGAGACAGTTGGAGTTTCGTCCTCGAGAGGAGTTGTCTTCGTAGCGATCGTCGTCGCGAGTTGCAAATCTTCCCTTCCTCCAACTTCTTCCCCAGTCTTCACAGATTCGGCCATGGTCCCCGCTACATCTGCACTGACCGGTTGTTCGACGGTTGTCCCTTCAGGTATTGGTGCTTCCAGGAATGACGCTGACGGTGCCTCGAAGTTCTCAGAAGTAATGGTTGCGGGAGTCGCTTCAACAGCAACTGTTCCTTCCGCCGCCGCCACTCTTTTTTCCTCTTCAATGAGCGGAGCCTTCTCGATAACGATATCGTCCTCGATCACCGCATCCTTTTCCACAATATGTGTTGTCACAACTGTAGGGGGCTCTTGGGGCGACTGCGCAGAGTCCAGGACTGGAATGTCCTTGGGCCCCGGTTCTTTCTGAGCCATTGGTGCCGTTACCTCGGGATGCTCCTCTTTACCAAGAGATTCTTCTCCGAGGATCGCTTCGTCCTTCGCAGCCTGCAACCGTTCAATGGCAATCGCGTCTTCGACCAATGGTACACCTCCAGCTGCTACCGGTGCGTTGTCGGGTATCGTGGCCTTATCAGCAGACGAAATGCCTTCCAATACATCCGGCACAACATCATCAATAGCCACTACGTCAGTTTTGACATCGGAAGGTCTTGAGGAAAGGTCTAGTTGTTCTGGAGCAACGAATTTCACTTGGTTTCCGAAAGTGGGGTTGAGAACGGGGGCAGGAATGCCGTCCACCTTTGTGAGTTGTGGAGTAACCGATGCTGGGAGGGACGATATCTCCTCATTGGGTGACTATTGAGCAAGATTAGACCATATGGTAACATTGATACGGGCGACATACGTCAATGACACTTGCGAGCTCGTTGTCGTTCTATACATAGGTAAGTCAAATGCACCGAGATCGAGTATCGGGTTCAAGCAAACCTTGACTTGCGTATCCTCCGAATGTTCGACAGCTAGTACTGATGACGATACCATATCGCTCGTCTACACGGACACGTCAACAAGGAGCAAGAGAAACCAAAAACGTCAAAGAACCGCACCAGTGCGACTGTAACGGGTATAGAAGATGCCTTCTTATCCATCCCTAGTTCCGTGGGTATCTAATGCGGCCAGGGAAAAAAAGTTGAGACACAAGATGATAGATAAAGAATTGTACTGACCTCGATGGCGAGAACCCTGTCATCGATTGCGGGCGTGACTTTTGGAACCGTACTATCGTCCGACACCGAGAGAGATGTCTACGGAAGATGTCAACAGAAAAAGAGTGAGCGAACAACCGACAGATAGACAAAAGGAAAGAAGGGGGCTGAAAAGCGAAGATGTACGCACCTGTTCCTCCTGTGTGCCCGCGTTCTCTTTGTCCTCCGGTTTTACTATTGGCGTCGTTGACGCGTCCTTGGGTTTGTCCGCCGCAACCTTGAAGTCGTCCTCGGTATCTCTCGGTGCAGCCCCACCAAAGTCCTCCGCTTTTTCCCTTACAGGAGCATTCGCGAGCGTTATCGGCTGTAATACGGGGTCGACGACAGCAGTCGTCATCCTCTACGTGTATCTCTTCAAGAAATTTCCCAAATCTGGAGGAGAGTGGTAGCAAGTCGCGTGTAAATTCTGTATACGAACGATCTTGAAGAGAGACGAGAGTAGGCACCGTCCTTTGCGACGTTCGAAAGAATGTGGCGGGAGGTGGAAGAATAGCGCAAGAAACTAAAAAGACTCTAGACCACGAGACTAGATATCATACCGGGCCCGGCGAAGGGAGCCGAAGAGAAGATCACATGGGGCATCAGGCACTCAATCACGTGTCCGTGTCCTTCGCGAAAGACGAAGTTAGACTTTTTGCTCGCAGAAGCAGGCAGAAGCCCAAGATAAGAACTCCAGAAAAGATGTTCGTGGAACAAGGACTGATCTGAGGCAAGTGCTTATAAAACTCTGATGGCATTGATTGGATGGGACTATAGAGCGAAAAAGAGGATATCAAACTTGAGTAAACGTATATAGAATAATAACGGATTCGTTCCCATGTCAAGGGAGATGTAGGAAACGGTCATAAGGGCTTGGGAAGAAAATTAAGTCCGTTACAACAATCAAAGAAGGCCCATCCTAGTGTATCGCGAGCACGCAAAAGAGTTAGAGAAATTAGAAGAGTAGGGATGCAAGCAGACCGCAGAACCCGGCAACACCATACGTGACACTGTTGCGAATAGCACCGCTGGAAGCACTTGTAGTTGTGGAACTGCTCGAAGAGGTGTTTGAGCCGGAAGCTGCTGCAGAAGTGGTCCCTGTGGATCCGGTCTTGGAGGTGGTAGCAGAGGTGGTAGCGGCGGTCCCAGCAGCCGTGGTGGTAGAACCGGACGATCTGATAAACTGCATGAGGATTACATCATCCGCGCGACGAGCCACTTACCCAGCCGTGGAAGTTGCACTACTGCCAGTGACAGACGCGCAGCTGTAGCAAAACAGTCAGGAAGAAAAACGGTCAGTGCACCTATACGACGGACCTGGAACTTGAACCATCCTGAACTGTCACCGCGTCAGTGTACGCTATCGAACCTGTGCTATCCTTGATAGCGAAGGTGCTAAACAACAGATCATTTCAGGATGAACAGGAGTGTAAACGACTATTCAAAAGACTCACAGTGAGGTACCAGCAGCTATGTCACAGGTCCATGTGTAAGAAGTGTCGTTAGTCGCGGCGAAGCTTTCGAGCTGCGGAGGAAAATTATTGTCATGGAATCTCCCGAGGGGTGTACACTTACGGTCGAGCCTGTAGTTACACCGCCTTATTTATAGGTCAGCGAGCAGGAAAGAAAATAGGAATTAATCGTACACACCTGGGTAAATAGTTAGATAATACGGCGCGGTACCATCACTCCAGGACAATGCCGACGGCTCTGTCATAGAAGAACAGGTCAGTGCAACTGTTACGCGAGGTAAGACGATTCAACTGAACACACCGCACTCAGTGACACCGGAGCTGAGGTAGATGATCAGCCTGGTGGGTCAGAAGATGCAAGAAAACTCACGGAGTGTTGATCGTCAAAGCATACAGTCCGGGAAGGATAGAGAGAAGAGAAGCGGACACGACGAAGAACTTCATGGTAGTATAAGGTAAGAGGGCTGAACGAAGGGCTTTTGACAACGAGGAAAGAGAGGTCGCGATTTCAACCCAAGGTTGGTTTTAAGAGAGAAAAGAAGATAAAGGAAAGCCAATTTGAAGGCTGGAGTCTTTTATAATGGCGGAGTATGAACTTATCCGGCGCAGCAGATGAGTTTGTTCAAAGGAAGGGCAACGGTCGAAATTTGCATTCCGTCCAGTCGCGCAACGCAGCAGGGCACTACCCTTTCCCGACGCGCAGCATCAGACGCCTAGTCTCTTATCATTAAATAAGATATTTCACATAACTTATAAGCTCTCTTCAAGAATATAAATCGCATGAGTATCAAGAATGAGAGATAACCTGAACGAGACGCACGGCAAGCGTATTCTAAGCGAACTCGCTGGGCCCGTCAAGATGATCGGTGGCCCGATCTTGTGAATCCATCAGCGGCCCAGGAATTTATCCGCAGTGCCGGGGCCCGAAACTGCCAACTGGTTGTGATTGGGGCCGGGGCCGAGCAAGTTCGATGCTTGAGCACAGTTTATGGTCAGTACCACGGACGCTTGAAAGAATAGACAGCACGACAAATTACAATGCTGGATTTTCGAGGCATTGAAACAACATCGAAAACTCAATCCTGAGAAATTATATATCAGTCAGAGCTTCCTTTGCTCATGTAAATTCGCTATGAGAACTGCGCAATAATGTCCAAATAATGTCGACAGATGAATCTTTGAAAAAGAGTGAGTGTGACATAATGGAACCTACTAATTTATCTTGTTAACGTTCCGATTCTTCTGGCTGTTCATCATGCATTCTAGCGATGAATCGTCATGCTCGTCGTGCTAGCTCTTCAGCGGAAGAATCGGATCCTGGAAAATGTGCCGTCAGGGTGCATAATGGATTGAAGCAGGAACGAACAAGATAAGAAATATGTACGTTACGTCGAGACGGACCGAGACGGGCGCGCCATGTAAGGAAGCAGATCACTGGCTCGCGAACGCGCGCCGGCTGTGCTGGTGATGGTCTAAATCGGTGCCCCGCGACACGCCTCGTAATAGGCGAAGACGCGGGAGTACTGTTGATGGTGCAAACAAAATGAAGTCGCTGAAAGTATCAACTCAGCGAAAATAATAATAATAATAATCCTAGATATCACCATTTCGTAACTCCGTGTCACCTGGCTCTTTTGTTCATCACTAGTCTCTACAGTCTACACCCGCAGCGACATATACTTAGGACAGTCAGTTGCCCTTTGCCTAAGTTAGCTGTGTCAGATTCGTGGGGGCCCATGTGGTTCTGCGAGCATCGTGGTGTCTTGGCTTCCTTGGCATGGCAAGCCGCTTTGCCAATGTACGAAAGTTACATCTGTACATTGGGAGCCGGTCCTTGACACATCGCCATCAGATCGTCCTTCCGCCCACATTTTTTCCGGTTTTGCAGCCGCGGTATCCAAGTATGATTGCAAGGCACATGAGCATAGGTAATCCCTCAAGATGGCTGTGAACATACGATGATTGAAAATTTTCATCCTTGAATGAGACCAACGTACGTAGGTGTCTCTTGACAGATCCAAGATATTGAGTACTGTGGTACGATCCAAAGTAGAAACGTCGGGCAGACGCGATCGGCGGGAGGTACGTCGAACAACAAGTGCAAACAAATCACCTATCTCATCGATTCACCATGACCGAGCATGTCTCTGCGCGCGTCGTGCTCCCTTCGCCACCTTCGTCGCCCGAACCAGAAAACGACGAAAACGAGGAAGTCTCCTCTGACTTTCTCGATTCCTGGCCGGCAACGACCTCGGAGCTCGATCTTGTGCATTGCCGTTTAGGCTCACTTGATCCTCTCCAACTCCCTCGTTTTGCACAGCACCTGAAACGGCTATGTGTGCGGCAAAACCACATATCTACTCTCGAACCCCTTGCCTTGTCATCACTAATATTACTAGAAGAACTTGATGTTTACGACAACAAGCTCAAGAATTCCGGAATAACCACTCTGCCGGCCTCACTTATTACTCTCGATCTCAGCTTCAATTTATTGAAGCACGTTCCGGATGTTCTTGAAAGCTTGCCAAACCTTGAGACGGTGTATTTTGTGCAGAACAGGATCTCGCGGATCGAGCATTTGGGAATGTGTACTAAATTGAAAAGTCTCGAGTTGGGCGGAAACCGCATACGCGTACGATTTTAATTTTCCATCGACCAGATACTGATGCATGAAATATAGGATATAACGTCCCTGTCCTCTTTGACCGCGCTTGAGGAACTTTGGCTTGGCAAGAACAAAATAACGACGATACCGCCTGGCGCGCTCACGCCCTTGACGTCTCTCCGCATTCTTTCCCTTCAATCCAACAGGCTGACTCGAATAACGGGAATGGAAGGCCTCGTCAATTTACAAGAGTTGTATCTGTCTCATAACGGGATTGAGAAACTCGAAGGTCTACAAGATAACGTCGGTCGTTCGTTCCCTTTCAATGTGGACGGACTGACAGACACACAGGTGAACCTTAGCACACTTGATATCGGAAACAATTTTGTTCCAGCCATCGAAGGAATCGACCACTTGGCCCAGTTGGAAGAGCTTTGGGTATAACTGTCTCTCTAATTTAACCGTCTAAAAACTGATCTTTCTTTATTAGATGAACAACAATAATATCCCTGCCTCCGTCCTGTCCTCCCCTTTTCCTGATCTCCCCGCCCTTCGCACCATATATCTCGAGGGGAACCCTTGCCAGAAAGCAGACCCTGTCAACTATCGTCGTAAAGTCATGTTGGCGCTCCCACAGGTGACTCAAATCGACGCAACGTGAGCACATGTCATCTACTCGATGAAATATCTACTGACACAAACGATACGGCCTTCTCAGGTATGTTAAAGCTGCTTGAATGGGTCCAGACGGTGGTTGCTCCTCGCCACCTCATTTTGAGGATGTGTGTAAGAACTAGAAGCAAGACACGTGTATCAGTATATCTATCATTTTAATACCTTCGTTCATCAGTAAACGACTTCTAAAGATGAGAAAGTTTGAACCTCGATGTTGACGAGCACCAAATAGGTCCCCTTTTCGTCCGAGTCTCCATCAATTCAGGGTTCTCGCCCTGTTCCCGCGCGCAAGACTGATAAATTGGATAGTATGTGAATGCTAACTCCAAAATACTGTTACTCGTGGTTCATCCTTGAACGCGACGAGTCATATTTGTGACGAACCTTTGTGATATTTGGGATCGGTTTGTGATTGATTTTACTACTTGAACTTCACTGAGAGAATACCCTCATATAACGATCAACTTACAGAATACGCTGGTCCGAAGATTGAGATCCAGGATTCGATTGAAAGCGTAGCATTTATCCAAGAAGAACAGAAGCTCGATAAAGATGTACATGGAAGAGGTACGCCTTATTTATAAGAACGAGTTATTCCAATTACTTCCCCACCACTTCCTGATCTTCTCTGGGCCGTACTCCTCGTATTCAGCTTTGGTAAAGCATGTTTTCTCGAATTCGGAGGTTACACTGAATGAGGACATGCCTTTCCATGCATCTAGGGATGGATCTGCTGCCCTCACGATGTTGACGGGCATGTCCTGTGGGAGCAGAGGCCTCAGGGTGTTGTGGAGTCTTGGTATCATCCCAGAAAACTGCGATGGCGACCCGGTGAGATAGATGTTCTACAAGTGATGATTAATTGTAACCGTCTAGAAGCTACGCAGCGAAAAGCTTGCCTTCACAAGTCTCGCCTTTTCGGCATCACTGAAACGAGACAGGATGTTCTGGATGACCTCCCCGACGCCTGCAGAATCGGCACCTGCGATCCCAGGTGAAAACCAGGCTTCACAGACTCTCCACTTTTCTGTATTCAAATGGATTCGTGTGTTGCCTGTCCTCTTCATGTAAGATTCGTGTCACCGGTGAATTAAAAACATACCCTCAACGTCGCCCTCTTCATAGACAGGTTTGAAAGCGGTCAGCAGTGCAGATCGTTGGGCCGTTATTGATGCGTGTGTATGCTGAGCAGTGAAAGTAGGATCATGAGTTAGAAGCTTCTGTTCGATTAACTGCAACTGGGCTATATCCTCCTCTTCATCAGATGAAGGTGCAGCAGTATTCTATTTGATAGTTAATTTAAGAGGAGTATATCAAAGCAGAACCATTATATCTCACTATTTTTCGATAAATCGCCCAGTCAGCGTCATCAGCACCGAACGTATCCTCTAGAATAAGATCAGTCATAGGAGATTTCATTCTAAAAAATCCTACCTCCGACTCCTTTTCTTTTCTTTTTAGATATCCTGTCATCTGCAGCGAGGTTTGCTATGCTCTTCATCCTCGCCTGAGCGGCGGCACTCTTTCTATCACTTAATGCAGCTTTTCTTCTCGATCGATTTTTAATCCGGTCCATCAGAGCCTACATAAGCCTAGTCAGCATACGATGAGCGAATAGTACGTCAAGACATACTTCCTGTTCTTGTCGCAGCTTTCTGGACCACCCGCCCAAGTCTGCTTCACGTTCCTCTTCCTCTCGTTTCTCCTCGCGTTCCTTTTCCTCCCTTTCGCGTTCCTTTTCGCGCCTCGCTCGTGCGCGCGCTTCGTATCCAGCTTTCACCAGCTTTTGCTTCTTCTTTTCCTTGAGACCGTCTTCATCTAGCTGTGTATAGACATAGTTGAAAAGCAAGTAGGAAGACATGAAAGGAAACAATCACATCAGCATCCGGAACATCCACGAGCGGGAAAGAAGGTTCTTCCTATACAATTATCAGCGACACGAAGAAAAGTCTTGTGCGACAAACCATAGGGTCATCATCAGCAGCCTCCTTCTTTCTGGCTTTCTTCAGGTCAAACTCCAACTTTTTGATCGTCTCATCCAACTGGGTGTCATCATCAAAACCTTCAGCGGACAATTTGTTCTACAACGCGTTTTTAGACACAGACGGAGAAGGAAGACCACTGGTTACGTACGTTCCATTCTCTCTTTCCATCCTCACCCCTGGATTCTCTGAGCTCCAACAGATGTTGAAGATCGTTTTCCTTCTGCAGCAACTATGTGGTATGCCGATATCAGTGATGATATTGACACGTAAAACAGGCGCGCGTTACCTTCTCTATTCGCGTTTTTGCCGCTAATTCTTGAAGTTTTCGTCCTTGCTCTTTACGTTTTTCTGCAATTCTAGCCAACTCCTCTTCGGTCTTCTCTTCAGCCGCGTGGAGAGCGAAGGGAAACTGTATGATAGTCTCCGAAGCACGCAATTTCAGAGGGTCCTTCAAAGACTTGAGAAGCACGGCGTAATCAGTCGATATATCGCAGAAGTTTCGCAGCATCCACTTCAAACGAGATCAGCAGGAACAGGGAGGAATACGTGAGGAAATTACATTAGATTGTGTTGTTGTGACACGTGTCGGGAAGTTGGGATACTTGAGCTGAATGAGCTTTAGGAGGTACTCTGAAGATTGAAGCGACCCCCAAGGTATTCTGATCATATCTTGGTAAGAAACCCATACGAACTTGAGCAAGACGTACCGTTTTGCATGGCTCAGAATACCCTTTCCATTTAGTATAGGCATCACAGCAGTCGAAGCTGTGTTGAACGATATGCATAGGCCATCTTCCTCAAACTGGAAAGGGTCGTCAGTCCCCGGTTTTCTGTTGTTTCCATAAAATGACATCAGCCCGTCGATACAGTATGACAAGGCTGGGACCGAATATTGTTCGAACATTAACTCCGAAGTCACTGTTAGAATGAAAGCATCCGCATTCATTTCAAGTGATCAGTAAGTACGATCAAATCACTTACGAGCCCTTGAGTGCAACGGCGTGCTCAACCTTTCCGTCATTAACACAGGGTGTTCCACAGTCGGTGTATCGAGTCCAAGATTGACAAATGCGTAATCCAAGGCATTCTCCTACGTCTCGAAGCCCATTTATCGTACTACCCTTGCATGGAACCAAAAATCGAACACACCAAAGCATCAAAGTTCAGCAGGACGTCGCCCTCCCAAGCGGTTCTCGTCTGAGCTTTGGCACCACTTTCCACGTCGATAGCTTCGCCGAAAAGTAGAAGAGGTTTATTTGTCTTTCTTTCCTTGTACTTGGATATAGCATTAGGACCAAATCGAGGCACCCCGAAATCGGCAAAACCCCAGCGGAAGGTGGTAGACCCGTTGTCGATGATGATAGGCGTGTTTGTACCACGGTGCTCGTCGTACGAATCTGGAGGCGGTGGCACAGATGGGAGCACTGGAAGTGGGACATGGGCGACGTTGGGCCCGGAATCAACTTGCATGAGGTCCGAGTCCATGGCGGTAGCTGAACAAGGCGTGAAATGATCGGATTTGGCGCTCGGTTACTAATTCGGTGTTTCAACCCACGTTCCAAACTTTTCATTTACGTAATGGGTACCAGTGCATAATACGCAGAACTACTACTTGTCCCTTCTTTCTAAGATCTGTAATTACTCATAGGTATAGCAAAGGATTCCGCTCAGGATGTCAATTACATCCCAGAGTGGTTGATCACCTCTCACAATGGAGCTCCTGCCCGATTCGTGTAGGGCTTCCTATTCGCTAAGTCGTCGTTTCACGTCCATCCTCCAGATGTCGTCCAGTTTGAATAAACAGCATACAGCCTAAAGTCCTTACGTAGTTTTATATGGACCCTCTCGCGAAAAAAAGACAGGTATATGGCCGAGTTCGAACGGGCCATACATTAGACATTTGCGAGTACTATTCTCAGCTCGTATCATGCAAAGATGTTGACTTTCCCGTGTGCCGAGCCGTTTCAGACGTGTGATATATCATTCGACACAATGTTCCCTGCATGAGGACCAACGAGAGGTGCTATGCAAGGTTCTTGGCATCAAGTACGGCAAAATCACAGCGTTGAGCGACTAAATCGAGAGCACAGCCAAAATGACGTACCACCACCACTTTGAACGAATGCAGGACAACCAACTTAATTATCTCGTCGTAAGACTTGAACGTATGTTGCTATACTCCACATCATACACCGAATCACCAACTAATGAGCAGGTGGACCGGAACCAGTACTCCACCATATATACGGTGGATACGAGCGCTTCAGAACTCAAGATCTGGTTTACACGGGTATGGTCCGTAAAACACATAGTGTTATGGCTTTACTACGGCCGTAAAATAGACCTCAAGCTAAAGAGGATGTAGTTCTGGCGCAACCGTCCTGAGGTTTAATACCACCTTGGTACAAGTCTGGTACGTATTCATAGGCTCACAAACCTCTTGCTGAGGTGATTAGTGCGCCCTGCGTCGCGACTACTGTTTTGTGATCGTTTACGCTGATATTTCCTTACCTATTATGTCTCTCACACCAGAAAATTTCCAAGACGTGCCCGTATCACAGCCGGGCTCCGAGCCAGAGACAAGGAGGCAACAACCTCTGCCGCGAATTAATAGACATTTTACTTACTGGTAGCGGCTAATGGAACGGTGAGTCCAAAAATAAACATACCCCGCCTGGTACAAACTCGAAGAGCTTGTTATGTGAACTACACAACCACCGTTTCAGATTCCAACACACCGACATCACCCTTCGCTCCACTGAAACTTTTAGTAACCCTTCGTAATCTTTCCCGCGTATGAAGACAGCTGAACGACTCCGTGCCCTCTTATGACCTTATGCGCTTTCCTGAAAGATATTTAAACCACTAAGCCTTCTTTCCACATCTCCATTGTCCCTCCTACTACACACACCATGAAACTGACTAGAAAATTGACCGTCATCGCTGCCCTTGCCGCCGCCACAGTCAAAGGCGATATCACCTGTGGCACCGCGGGGGATGCGACGTGCGTAGCTCACCCTCTGTCCCCCCCGTCCCGCTAACAGCCTCTCCCTTCCTCAGACTTTCCTCATGCCGCGACCTCCTCGCCAGCAGCTTTACCGACCTCAACTACGATCGCACCTGCGGCTTTGGCCTAGGCAACACCGCGTTCAACCCCATCTGCGCACCAAATAACTGTCCGCCGCTCGCTCCACTCTTCAGTACTTGAGCTCAACTTTTTTTGTAGGCTGCATCTATGTGACCGTGAATGATCTCTCCGATCAAGAAGTCCATGACCTGGCAAGCGATATCGTCAACGCTTGTGCTGCCCCGGCCGTGGATAGAGTCAATGGGAGGAACAGCTTGGATACTACAGGCTCTGTAGCTGTTTGCGTTTCTGATGGAGCTGGGTGCGGGGATTGCTTGTACGTGCCCTGGATACGCCGAATTGTTCAGAGTACTACCGTACTAACACGGTTTGTTTCAGCGAGGACTGACAACTCTCTGCAGGTATTGAGACCACGGTTTAAGAAATCGTTGAATTCTTTCGACCCGAGCAGTGTATGATTTAGCGTCGTTGAATCTTGATATCTGATGAATATTTGGATGACTGTCCGAGTCCGCGTTTCAAGTACATTTATTTCACTGTGTGCGGTGATTAAAGCGGATATGAACAACTGTACAGGCATACGAACCTGTGATAGACCACAACTTGGCTGCGTACATGATCGCCCCAACATTTTCTTTTCTGGTTCGCACCCAGGACTAAGAGTAAGATGAAGCAGAAACGGTCGCGCGCATAGGCCGAAACGACCCCAGAGAACGCCGATTCAAAAGTTAAAGCTGCCACAGGAAGCATGAAGAGCACGGGTACAAATCATGAGCTACAGCACCACTAACTAGGTGGATAACAATGATGCACGAGAGAGAAAGACAGGCACGGTCGCGTGGAGACGTAAAAAGGTCGGTGTAGCAAGGCTGGGATCCAAACCGAAGGACACAGTCCATGTTCACTTCGCAGCGGACGCACCAGAGATGTGTCGGTGAACGGTAGGCGGGAGTCGACCTGCAAATCTAGTGACACCCCCCACATTGAGGGAACGCACCTACATTCGCGTGCGTTGAACCAAAATCTTCTTCCCATTGACTGTGTGCCGACCTCGCATCTGGAAGGAGCGTCGAAACAGCCTTGCTTGAAAGGGAGGCAGAGGAAGAGGAAGAGGAAGAGAGACATGTATTTCCCACAGCAAAACGGTGAACACGCTGTTGCCTGTGCTTATTTCCATCTATTGCAGATAGTTCCTTTTCTCCCTAATTGAGATACTCACTTATTCAGTTCCAGTTACGAGTGGTCGAATTTGAATTCATCTAGAAGCCCGACGGGAGCAAACAATGCTCTGAGCTGTGAATCAAGACCTACGACTGGGGAAGGGGTAGGTCAGCGGAAGACTCTGCGAACCAAAAATGGAATTTACTCGTGTAATTCCCTCTAGCAGACTCTAACCGTAGGGTAATGCACTGACAACCGGTTACAGCTCTACGAGTCCATGGTGGTATTAGTAGCTGAACAAGATGTGAAATGATCGGATTCGGCGCTCGGTTACTAATTCGGTATTTTAACCCACGTTCCAAACTTTCATTTAAAGCCTGAGTGCCAGTGCATACGCAGAACTACTTGTCTCTTCTTTCTGTTCTGTAATTACTCATAGTCATAGCAAAGGATTCCGCTCTGGATGTCAATTACATCCCAAATCGTGATGTTTTCTGTGTCCCACATACCATCGCCAGGGATGGTGCTGTTCAACTGTCACGAAGTGTTAAAGTCGTCCAACGCAACAAGAAATCCGTTCCTTACGTTTAGCCAAGGAGCCGCGCCATTGGGGTACTGAACGTATTCAGCCCAGGTGCTCAGCTTCTGAACCGAACCTCCTTCGAAGGCATAGAAGTTGCTCGGATCCTTATTTTGCCACTCCCAGTACAGTTTGTCGATCATCTACGGAATAGTGTGAGCTTTCAATAACAGGATCGAGGCCTTGATGAATCCTTACAGCATGGTGCAAATAGAAGAGCGGGTCTGCGCGCAACGTTGTTAGAAAAACTGTATTCTTTCGGGATCCTTGCACTAACCATTATTAGACCATTTAGGTCCACCGGCACCGCATTCAGTGTAGTTTTTATTGCAAAGGCTAGACGAGTCGCCACCGGGAAGCCTGTATTTCAAGATAAGGAATATGGTGAACGACATTGAGGATTTACAAAATTTTCGTACCAGTGAGGTGGTCCATGAGGTCCCTTCGTGGATCACATTCAACAGTGTTCTATCACAGATGAAAAAAGTCGCCACACCTTCGGTCCCTCCAGGAAATACTGGAACGCCTTGAAGTCTCCAGTATAATTGACATTGTCCACCACCATGCTCTGCACATATTCGGGTGCGAACATCCAATCCACGTATTGATAGTAGTCCCTATATATAGTTCTTATCAAACAAATATAGAACATTGAACGCCCAAGTACGCACAGTTGTTCATCGGGATTGTCAGGCCAAAGGTTTCCAAGCACCAAGAACGGCTGCAAAGTTAGATTCCTCCGCACAATATGCTCACTAGGATAAGCAAGTGTCAGGTTGGAAAATCCACCCGTGCTCAAGCTGAAATCGTTGTCCTCGTCGCCAGTGATAGGACCTAGCCCACTAACAGGGTCTTCATCCCACATCGTAGAGTTAGCAAACTGATATGCATCTAAGAAGATCGTTGCCTCAGTACAAGGGTGCGGAAATGTTGAAGAGACCATTTACCTTGGGTCCAGTTCCAGTACGGCTGCGTCCCGGTGTAACCGCAATAATCCTGCAAGGCACGCTCGAATTTGAACCCGAGCAGCCGGTGCCAAGGCAAGAAGTAGCCGGTCCAATGTATCTGTGAATATTGATGAGCACTATCTAATCTGATATCAGTCGTGCCATAAATTTACCTTGATATTGAGATCCATACTTCGACATACTCAGCAATCAATATTTAACAGTAGCCAGACTTACTGCAGATAGACAAAGTCTGCGAAAGAATATTAAACCAAGACGACAAGTAGTAAACGAGGTATTCACCATCATAAAGCGAGCTGTCGCTGGTCAAGGCGGGGATTTGGGATATATCCCTGTCTACAGTTCCCGCTACGTTGGGGTCGTGAGGGACATGCGAGAGACACTGGTTACAGGTTCATATCAGATGTTTCGTGATACTTCAATCTTCACACTCACATTAACTGCAGCGATCCAATCAGCCTGCTCATCGGGAGACAGCGTGCGCCACTCCTTTCGTATAGACGGATTGGTACACCTCGAAGACTTTAACGCCTTCGCATCGACGGGAACGCCATCGGCGTTAAGAGCAGAGACAGAGCTGAACAGACATAAGATCGAAGACAGCAGCGACCAGGCCAGCATCATCCACACTACTTGTTCGGTGACGGCCATAGAGGTCGGAGGAGTGGAGGAAAGAGATGGCTGTTCTTTTGTATCGTATGAGGCTTTTTCTACCGTCAGCCCTGCATAAAATCCCGGACGCGAATGACGCTATTCGTAAAAAGGTATGAAATTATATCCGGCAGAGGCAAATTTGCCTTGGCACACCAGGTTTCATATAGGGACGCACAAGTTTAAGTACGACGGTAATTTTCGGGAATGTTACCGCGTACTTATATGATTATCCGGTAGTTGCTGAAAGGAGAATGCAGAAAATCTAGCGCATGGTTATGGAGTTGACGTTTCTGCGAAGACGTTTTAGCCGTATCCTGCTCAAGAAAAGTAACATACATGGAAACTATACGGACCCAGACCTACAATCGGAGACAGACGGAAAAACATGAGAACATAACTTAGCAACGCTTTTGATGCAACTTTTGATCATTCAAAACGAAGCGTGGACCATTCAAATTGAAGTGCGGACATGTCAAAAGATAGCCACACGATTGTATGTAGGTCCGTCGTTGGTACGCTGGAAAGAGAAAGATAAATATGTAGTAACAATACACCAGCGATAACAAGCTGCGCGACAGTGGGTACTTGATGATACAGAAGAACAACCATGAACAAAAGGAAGGAGAAAATAATTCAGGGATTCAAGAAAATTCCTCTGTAAGAGACGGGTAAGCATATACGGGGAGATTTCATGGAGAAATTGCTACCTGAGACCGACCCGGGCCGCTGACACCAGACGTCTTCAGTTTGATCCCGTCTTCGCACCGGGCGCAGTACAAGTGGTCATTGGGTGCGCAAACCCGTTACCATGAGAGCTGAATCGAGCGCCGCTTGAATGAGACCCTTCGGCGAAAGGCGAGGAAACTGGGTACGCGCCCAAAGGCACATGATACGGGGTACTGGATGGATCGGGGGAGACCACATAGGTGCGGTGACCATCATACACGTCGAGATCTGGAGACTGCTCTGTCTGCTTCTCATACCAGCCCTCGGTTGATGGTGGTGCCTTTGTGGCTGACGACGATCCGAGAACGGCAAAGGGTGAATGGAACGAGCGCGTCGTTGCTGACGAGCGCTGCGCTAGAGAGCGTGCTTTGGATGCCAGAGAGCGAGCAGGGCTGAAGAACATGTCGTCGAGGAAGGCAGAGTGAGGGCAAAAGGCAAGGTGGGCAGACAAGAGCAGACAGACATGGTCATGGGAGCTGGTATATAAGGGCGGTGGGATTATTTAATCGTGTCAATACAATTTCTTGATCTGGGGTACACTCCGATCACGTCACGCCACTCTCAGTTAGTGATCTCGCTAGACTCGGAGTCTTGGGGAAACTCCTAGTATATCGTACCATGGTTATTGAATATTGTGTGTCTGAGTGCGCCCATACGTGTCGATTGCTCCTTGCAGCATGCTACGAAACAATTCAAGACCATAACTCATATACGGCACTAGCAAATACCTCGGGAGTTGCCTGTCGTTGGGGCTCAAACTTATTCAACTTCCATCAGTCTCGACCTGAAGGAAGCCGTCTTTCGTGGGACTCGTGTCACTGCTTGTCTGCTTATCATGGACGAGACCCAGTATTACCGTTCTAAAAGTTACTATTACTAATATAGCTGTGGACAAGCAAAGGCCACCAAAAATCCGATCTATTTTTAGAAGGACCAAACAGCGGGGTTTTGCACCAAAGTGTAGATATGGACATAATAAAAATACGCGAGTTTTGAACAAAAACGTTCCTAAAAATTTGGCGTGTCCCCTAAAAGTCGCGGGAAAAGCTTCGGGGAACTCCTTTTCAAAATCTGCATCTGATGCCGTCGAAATCTTAGAATTTTATCGAGCCGTTCATCTACAAACTAGTCGTTATGGGAGGCAGAGGCAGCCCTTAAGAGCACGTAAATTACAATATCTGGGCTCCGAATTCATGCTGCCCAGTGCCGAGTTAATGTCTGTTACAACTGAAAAGCCAAATACCGGATGTTTGCCGAGGCAACAGTCTCTTCGGAGATTCAATTGCGTTGGTTTATAAGGGGAATTATCACACGATTCGATTTTTTGGTCCAAAATTTTGGCCCGCAAAAATGTCGTGGGAAAACTTCCGAGTGTGTTTCTTTGGGCGTTTTTGGCCTCTGGCATTCCGAATCTGAACTTAGATTTTGCCCAGAAAATCTAGTCTAGTCGGAAATTGATTGCTTGCCTTGCTTGTCCACAATTATACGATGTGTACAGTATCCGATGGCCCAGACATCTATAATACAGCCTCATGTATCCCCAAAATTCTTCTTCGGTGCTAATTCTTCACTTCTTCAGAATAATACTGTCGCGCAGATGATACGTGGATCGCAGGCTGGTGCGCCGACTTCGGTTTTGGCCTGTGGGTGTCAACCGCGGAGATTGGAAGGGGATAGCTGCAGCGGAGTGATCAGCCCTCATCCATAAATGTCCGAAACATATACACCACGCACCGCTCTTCGTCGCAGCCGTAGGCCTTGGGCGTCAATTTGATGACGGTGTGCAGCGGTATCTTGATATAGGGAAGATCCGCTTGCGGAAGGTGATGGAAGTAAGCGTATCTGCATCAAGTGTTTATTAACTAAAGCAACTCCGAGAGTGGCGTAGATCAGCATGCTTACAAGCAACGAAGAATAGCCTATTTTGTGGGGTATCAGCCTTTTTCTGAAAGTACCGAACGGGGATGCACAAGGCGTACCTGATGTCCAATGATGAAGATATTTTCTTGACGTTCAAGCTCCATGATAACCGGCTCCAGTCGGACTACAACGTCGCGGTAAGATTCTCCACCTCGATAGCGGTAGTTGAATTTATCATCGTCTCGATTGGCGAAGTCATCAGGATACTCTTCCTATGAAAGGTTAGGAAAGTGCATGAATTAGGACAGGATCGTGTACTCCTGGCAGGTGACTGATTCGCGCCGGTCAAAACGTAAGGAAAACGACTGGAATAGAGAAGAAAATTTGACGCATTCTTGACCCCAGTAAAATCCATCGGTTTCGCCATTAGAGGGAATCCCGACGCATTTTGCAGTGGTCAAAAGCCTGTGTCAAAGTTTTATACGCTATTCACGCATTTTCCGTGGTCTTCGCCTGCTCCGAAATAGCCGCTTACCAGGAGTGATCTGTACACCCACCTCGATTTCTGCGTACGTCATTCCATCACATACACCAGCATCCAACTCATCCAAGGACTTCCAGGTAAGTTTTGTGTAGGGAAGATCTTGGGCGGTTTGAATGGTACGTCTGAGCGTAGATGTCCATACCTAATTGTCGCTTCAGAAATAGGCATGGACGATCCATGTACCATAAACACTAACCGTCAATGGCTTATCTCCTACACTCTTTGTTATTAACGCAGGCAAGGCATTTGCGTATTCCATTCCTCGAGGTGAAAGAAGCGCATCCCCGCCGATTTTCCCTTCAACGTTATATTGGCTTTCCCCGTGCTATAAGATTAAGATCACAATCAGCCACAATCAATTCCGGAGATTCGGAAAAGACATACTCGCGAAAAATATATACTTCGGGGTTTCACATGGAGATTCATCAAGTAGAAAGCGATTCGACTAGAGAGATACCCGTTGATTCGTGATAGTGTCACTTCCTTACCGACATTAACTATCCGCAAGTAACACAAGGAGGGTTCTGTGATCGTCTCATAGACTTTCTCGTATTCAGCGATACGACGAAGGAAGTCGCGTTTGGCTTCTTCCCTCGATGTGTCCTTGTAGTCAGGATCTCCCGAACTGACTTTCAAAGCCACGTTAGCAGCAATGACAGCAGGATCATCGCAAACAGACTCCAAAAATATAAGGATCATTCCCTTTTCCTTTGCAACACGAGCCTGGATCTTGGACCTGCGTAAGAAACGTGTTCAACGACTTGAAACATTACTAAAGGAAGACAGGAACCAACCTACGGCTCCGTGTACTGTTTGTGGCGTCTATTATAGGTTATACCGTTACTAGTTTAGCACCGAAAGACATATGAATGGACATACCATGAATGCCAACATTGCCCCCTTCTTTCAACCACTTGATAAGCATCTCAAGACTATCCTCCGCCAACCGGTCCCGCAATTGAGTCGCTTCGGCATTGTTGTGACTAAAGTAAGAAGATGTATGGTCTTCCTTAATTCCGCTTCTGAGACAAGATCAGCAATGGTTCAATGAGATGGAAATGAAGGCTCACTGTTGTGCCTTTTGTTTTGCTCGTGTTCGCCTAAGCTGTCCGACATTGAACACCTGGATAAATGGTGTCAGAACCAGGCACCCGTCCCAGTATATATGAATCGTTTCATGCCTTCACATCGTACTCGAGCCACTGTGTCAGATAGAATCAGAAGCGCTCCGTCTGTCACGGGAGGTTTCAATGCGTACCTTGAGGTATATCATGAGTTTATTGCTGAGGTACGACTTGCCCCGAGCGGGAAGCCCGACCTAACAAAAGGGAAGGGGAGCGCGTCAGCTTGGTTCATCGATAAAGGAACAACCGCCTAGGGCTGACCATCGCGACAACAATCTTGCTCTCTGAATAATCGGGTTTGGCAACTTAAAAATGAAGCGTCTGTCAATCGGCCCTGTCTAGTTCGTAACTGAGGACGCACCTTTGCCTCCGATACCCTTTACTGATTGTGGAGGCGTCGGAGCCTGCGATCCTTTCCTGCTGTTGACAGCAGATTCATCGAATTGCTTCAGCCTGGGTGATAGGTCGGTGAGAAATATCATGAACGTGCGTAGTCGCACTCACATTGGTCCGCCAGCGCCGAAAAGCGCCGGGGGAATATTGAGCGGGACGCCAAGGGTAGAGGAATGCGACTGTGACTGCATGCTTTCAAGAACATCTGCTGCCCTCGCCAGGTCTGCGGAGACCTCGCGTGAAACAGAGATAGCATTATCAGCCATCGAAATTAAGAATAGAAGAGCTGGGAGATACGGTGATGATCCTTTACCGTTTGGGGTAACATTCGTGACATGTGTGACAATGTGAACGCAAGGAGGCCGGAGGAAGCAAGGAGGTATGCAATTAATTCATGTTCCAGCGAGTTCAACAGTACGGATGATGGTAAATAATACAATGATGAATGAGACTAAATGAAAAAAATAACGTGGAGTACCCTGCATATAGAGTTACGGAGTTCGTGAAGGAGAGCGAGATCATCATGTACTTGTTTAACTACATACGAATGCAGACCCAGAACCGTGCTATATGAAAGCGATGACAGACTTGAAAGATCGTGAATGAGGATGGGGAAGATGACCGTGATGCACTCGGCGAAACAATTATTAGATGGATATGTTTTAGAGCAGTCGTAATCATCATCTAAGTGCAATAACCTTACGCGATGATTATTAAATGTTGCATGCAGGCAAGAAAGCAAAGCGCACCAAATATATAGATACCACATAGCATGTACACGGGCATGAAACGAAAAACCATCCCGCAGCAGATCGTCTCATGCCCGACAACAAAACACGGCGAAGAAGCCTTTCTTGCGCCCTATGTCCTCGTCTTGCTCCCCAACTCTAGCCATCTGATCGCGATCGTACACAGCCATTCCTCTGGCACCTGTAAGTCCATGCAGATCCCGCGTACCAGTACCGCCAGTTGTCGTTCCATCTCGAGAGTTAGTCCCGTTCTTTCCTTGACCTTGGTTGTACAGGAATGACTCGGAACCGTTGGGATGGAGATTGGTCAGTCCATTCGGGTTCGGTGAATGTCGTCCGTACTCGCGCCCTGCTCCGGAACGGTATCCGTTTGGGCTGGGAGCAGTGGCATACGGATGAGGGGGGATGCCGACGCTTGCGAGAGCACTTGCTTCCCGCTGCTGTTGGCTCGTTCGTCGACTTGTTGGGGCAAGAGGCTGAACACTACCGATGTCACGAGCGGAGTTGGTTCTCTCTTGAGCAGCGGGTCGCCGGCTACTGCTCTTGACGTGCGCTGGTGCCGGACTGAGGACGAGAGGTGATGTAGAATTGGGGTCTGCATTTTGGCGCGATCGTCGGTGGCCGTGGTCGCGGTCTCGCCGATGCTCGCGATGAGCATGAGGAGATGCTGCATTAGCATGAGCTTGAGCAAGGTGGTGCGAGCTCGACTAGTTGAGGATAGATTAATATGGAAGCCACGAGCAGACAATACTGTATGACATACGTTGCTAGCCTCCCAACCTTTACCGTTATTGAGAAGCATCCAATCGAACACGCCATCCTCGGGCTCGCCCAAAGTCTTCAAGACTTTGGTGAAAAGTTCTCGCAAGAAATCATAGTCGGGAGTTTCCTCGAACCCAAGTTTCCTGACATAGTTCATGTAAATCGCGAACTCCTCTGCAAAATCATTGAACCATTTGATAAAAGATATGGAAGTAAGGAAGCTTACCAGGGAATCCTTCGCAAAGTTCCGTAATGGCTGTTGTCTGCTTCTTTTCTCCAATTTTTTCGTATTTTTGTTTGTTGGTCGCCGCCCTCAGACCTTGCCATGGAAGACCACCCCGCAAAAAGTACATAAATACGTGGCCAAGCGATTCAAGATCGTCGCGTCTTGACTGTTCGCGCCCGAGATGAGTATTGATTGACATGTATCGTGCGGTGCCAGATAGTGACTTGCGTTCCCTGTAAGGTATATGCACCTTCGTCTTTGGGTCTCTATAATGTTTTGCCATGCCAAAGTCTAAGAAAGCCATCAGTTTCGGTGATAAGCACTAATGGCCCAAGATAGAACGGCAAAAGACATAGCCGTCTCCATCGGTACACAGAAAGAATAAAGCTGAAGTCACATACCAATAACATGAATAGTATTTGCAGTCTTGGTACCCGGCACACCGATCAAGAAGTTGTCTGGTTTGATGTCGCGATAGATTAAAGACTTCTCGTGAATGGCCTGCACGCGAGTAACCTAGATCGAACCGGCTGTGTTAGCATGTGACATGTGTGACGATGAGCCTTCGCTGATGGTACCCTCGGAAACAGTACGAAAGACGAAGCCAAGGCTCGGAATGTGAGGGCGCCCTGCATGAACGCTCACCATTTGTCTCGCTGCCATACAAACAGTCTTGATGGAGAACTTGCGACCGCACATGTCAAAAAGATCCTCCAAGTTCGGGCCAAGGAGGTCAATGACCAGGACATTGTGAAGACCCTCTTGACCAAAATGATGAACCTGTGGAACACCAGCTGCGGTTTTTCAAATGAATAAACGTAAACCGTTGAGAGAGCAGTTTGTACGTACGAGTTCCATTCAGGGTCCTGTATGACCTGAATTCGTCTCGAAGCTGTGGGGCGTCGGACTTACGAGGTTCCTGGCGAAGAGTGTGTTGGAGACAGCAAACATGGGATGGTGAGTTGACCTACAAATTTAATGGCGACGGGGGTGTTAGAGAGCATTTTGGTGCCTGCATCACGGATGATTAGTTTGAGAGGTACAATGACAGCTATAACAGCGATGATGGAGGGAACAGCACAGCACCGAAGAGCCAGCAAACAAAGCTGAAAGGTCGCGCGGGATGTCGTGTTTGGCCGTACAGCTCCGAGCGGTCCTAGAAGACGACCCATAGAAGCGCCAAGAGGATACGTAGCCAATGGTTTGAAACGGAGATTTGGATAGCAAGCGGCGACGAGGAAAGTCGAGTATAACGAGCAAGTAATGCATACCTTCGAACACGACACCAAACGATCCTTCCCCAATTTTCTTTCCAACACGATAGTGACTTCCAACAATTCCATTCGACGTGGAAGACTGCGAAGGATGCGGAGACGAAGATGCGATGACATGGGGGGTGGCCATGGTGGACTATGATAGGCAGAAATAGTGAGCGAGAAGAGAAAGGGAAGGGTATGGCTGGGAGCAAGCCCAGTGGTAAGTAAAAGGAGAGAGGCCACAGAGGACCTGGATTTTCTATATAGAGCGTTCCGTTTCACCACGTGGCACAGCCGGCCGTCTCCTATTGTCCATTGTGTCGCACCGACGCCCCCAACAATTGAGTCCTTGCTTTTGCCTTTCTGCGTTTTAGTTCAATCGGCATGCCATGGCCTTGCCATATATGAGTATGTGTGCCCCAATCGCTCGCCGTCGGCAATTCGTCCCGAGACTCGCTCTGCTGTTCTTTAGCGGCGCCTTTCTTCTGTTAAAATACCGTCGTGACTGATTGTATCATCTCTTGTCTACTGGCGCCCGTTATGCTCAACCAGCTTATGCTTTAATCATATAAAAATCTGCCAGATCTGGATGGCCTTCTCAGCTTGCTCTACAACGTAACTTTCTTACCTACAGGGTAATGTACCGGGGTCTTCTTATCTCTCACAAGGACCATCCTTGTCGGCACTCCGTGGTATAAGGTGCCTTTAGTGAAAAGACTCTTTTCTCAGGCTTACCCTTGCGGCATATTCCTGGTGGTCGAGTTCGAAATCTGCAGTCTTCGCAGGAAGTTTAACTTGCTTTCATTAAACTCGGGCTCGGAACTACCATCTTCACCATGCCTCGAATGCATTTCATATCATTACCACCGGTGTTCCTCTGACCGGTCTCGCTTCCTGTCGATCTCTTCAAGCCATCCCGAATCCGTACACTGGAGGTAAGTTCCAGTCTGTAAACGAGGTGTATGCGTATTGAATCGGTGTATAATCTGTCAGTCATCAATGAAAGTCGTTGCCTGTACACAAAAACCTCTCCTAGTCGACACTGTCTTCAGAAACGTGTACAACGACTACATGAACTGTTATGAACCGCGAGAGGCTTCCCTCTTCTTCTCAAACTGGGGCACGTATTCCGCAACACGTACATGCATTGCATATCCTTCATCTTATGACGGACCCGTTTCGTCATGCTAGGTAAGCACGATTCTAATGCGCTCCATCAACCATCAGTTCTGGCTTTGAATAGACACCTTTATTTTTTCCCATTTTTCAGTCGTTAACCGATTCTGCCGAAGAGGCACGGTCCCAAGTCGCTTTTGCTTTCCTTGAGAGGCAAATTCTGCGTTGATCAATTACGGTAGATCTATGTGTCCCGATTTCCAGTTCCAGTCGAACGGTCTGTTACCTACAGATTTATTCAAATACGAATGTGAGTAGGAAGCCACGTTGTCGGCCTTCTGCTTCCTCGTTTTCGACTTGAGTGAGCAGGAACAACGCGTGATACTCAGGGTGTAACTCTTGCACTCCCTTGCGGGACAATGATATAATATTTGACTAACAATGCTAGGGCTACAGTACAGACGACCTTCATGGCTACAGATACATTTGTGTTACACGTCTTTGAACTACCACCTGGCGGGGCCATCCGCCTGTGAACGTCCGTATAGGTGTAATTCATAACTGCCTGACAGGAGCGGCGACTAAGGGGAAAGCACAGCTCGGAAACATGATGGAAGAAAACTAGGTGCCCCAGGAATCATGAATCGAGGCTGGACAATGTCGCAGTCCTACCAAGTCCTCGACGAGCTGGTCGAGCCACAAGGAGCGGTGTTGGAGGATTAGGCCTTGCCGGGCCACTAGGGTCAATGCCCGATGATGTTGTGGTCCTGCCTATATTGTGACGCGAGGCGACGAGTGGCGCGGAAGGGATCACCGCCGCCGTGTCAGGGGTGGACGGGAGCGAACTCACAGTTGGCTGCGCATGTACCGAGACTGCCGTCGTCGGTGATGACAGAGCAATGGGTGGGTCATGAGCAACCTTCTGCTTCTTGCCAGGACTGACCTCCTTCTCGGGATCATCCAGGGTCCTTTTCTTCATCGCCTCTATATTGGCATTTTCCCTCTCCCAGTGCCGCCTCATGACTTCCTCAATTAGCTGCCTCTCCCTTTCCTCACTCTCCAGCCTAGCGCGCTCCTGTGCAACACACCGGTCGTAATGGTGTAGAGATGACTTTGTTGCCAGTGCTACCTGGGACTTGGCCACCCATGTCCGACGCTCCTCTACGGACCAGGACTTTACTTCATGCTCCTCCGTCAGAGGTAACACTCGCCAGGGGTAGGACACATTCGGGCTAGCACGATATTCTGCCAATGCCGACATATCCTGGGACTGACATCTCGTCGTCGCCTCTTCCAGGGAAATATATCCAGTTTCGAGTAGGCGGTGGAGAGTCTTCCCTTTGATATGAGGTCGCGTAGGGCTTGTATCGTCCAAACGAAGCTCGTATTCTGATATACCGACGAGAGCGTCAAAAGTCTCTGCCACAGGCTCAGTAGTGGCCACATAGGCATAGTCGCGTACTTTGATGCCGTTCTTCTCGAGCATTCGGGCGATGTCTTCGGGGTCATGTTCGATAACTTCCGTCGGGACCGGGGACGGAGTTCTTGCTATGGGCTCTGGAGTATTCATCTTAAGGATGAGGGTCAACACATCGAAGTGCCACCCATAATCGAAACGGACGTACAATTTCGCTGTGACTGTCGTGCATACTAGGAAGCCGGTTGACGTTAGGTTCCTCCAGGACATCAATCATCTCGGTAGAACTATCCAAGGCACCGAGAGACCCAGCATCACTACTTTGTGGGTTGCGGAACTTGACAGAGAGCATGCCGCTGACGGTAGTCTTGAGGTTGAGTTGGTAGCCAAAGGGAAATGTCAAAGAGAAAGATCTGGAGTTCTTCTTGGTGAGGGTGGAAGACATTCCGGGTAGGGACAAAGAGTCGTGTTGATGAGGGGGCTTATATGATTCCCTGAGCTGGTTCAAGCTCAGGTTGTCAGCTGGGCGGAGAAAGTGGGACTTGGGTGGATGTTGCTTTGTTCGCTCCATGTGGTGATAAAAGTCTACGGGAATAATATATGTAACAATAAAGATCACAATATAGGAATGGTCGTCAAGATGGGCATTCTTTGTTGTGGTTGTTGTGTAAGGGCGGTCTTGGAGTCATGCCGGGATCTTGATGAATGCTGGAGCATTGCCATCGATTTGATCCCGGATCAAACCTCCGGATCATTCAGGACCCGAGCCGGCCCGCCTTGCAGCGCCAGTGCGTCAGCCCTGATTTCTCGACCACCACAGTGACACTAATACACGACCAAGCAAGAACTTGTGAACTGTAAGACTTTTTTCCCAAAAAAATTTAATGTATGCTCTATCTTTGTCTATGTATAGGTAGCATAGTACCTGGCATAGTTTGCTGTGGCACCACTCGTATTCACCATTGTTCATTTACCAACGTGGCACTGTTCACAAAACGCGTTTTCTGATCGGTGAAAATTTGATATGCTCGCAACGCTCTGGTCTCTCAGAGTGAGAATCACCGGTCATGGAATGTGCGTGGTTTAACACATACCTAGCAACGGACACTTACCCTTTTCCAACAGGTGAAGAAACCAGAGAGACTGCAATTATAGTTACCGCAAGCCGTATCAAGGAGCTTGAAGTCCGGAAGGAACGCCTACTGCAGGAGTTCAACGAAGTGGACCATGAGTTGCAGCTTGCCCATGCGCGACACAGGCAGCTGCTCAACCAAAGCGCGCCCATTTACGTCCTTCCGTTCGAGGTGTTATCCTCCATCTTCATGCTGTGCTCTGAAGATGCCATCTGTCCCCGGTTTTCGTTCGGCATCATTGCTTCTCACGTTTCCAGTACCTGGCGGGCCGTTGCCACTGGTACGCCTATGCTCTGGAGTAGCATATTCATCAACCTCAGTATCGCGCTGAAGCATACGAATAGCTCCTTTGTCAAGAAGTTGGAGTTGCTGAACATGTATCTGAGCCGATCTGGCGAGTGCTTGCTGAGCATCCGTTTGCAGGTCAACGGAAATTACCCTTGGCCAGAATTACTTGATACCATGGCCGCACATTTATGGCGATGCAACGAGCTCTCCATCTCCATAGCTAACAGCTTCTCGCCGATCGAGGATGCCATCGAGAAGTTGCGAGCGTTGGCCGCGCATCACCTCGAACGATTATCTATCCGCATCAAATTTCATCCTCATCATCCTCACCAACAAGCACAATATGAACTTGTGAAGCCTCAGATTTTATCTGGCGGGGCCGATTCTTTGTCATTCGTACGACTTTCCGGCGTCTCTGGCCCCCTCCAGCCGCCCCTGGGCAACGTCACGACCCTTCACATAGATGGTACTCACATGGACGAACTGCATTTAGACCAGTGCCGGGTTTTCCTTGGCTCTATGGCCAAACTAAACAACCTCTCATTGTCTAGAATGAAGCTGAAACCTGGTCTCCCGAGAGAATCTACGCCTATCCACCTTCCAAACCTCCAGTCCCTTCGTATCAGCGGTACCGATGAACTCGACCGCTCTCGCATGCTAATGGCCCAACTACCTTTGTCCCAGATTCACTCCCTCACTCTTAGGGGTATTGATGATTTGGGCGATAACCAGTTTCCCAACGTTCGCTCTCTCACCTTGAGTGCATGCTCATTCCCCAGTACACAATTAGGACACACTGTGGATGCGTTTCCATCGCTCACTAATATCGACTGTGACTTGGCTGTCATTTCGATATTATTGATACTGTCGTGGACAGGCGATGAAGCTGAAAACGATGGCATACCCGCTTTCTGGAAGAAAGTGGAGACTCTTTCCATTCGGGATATGGAACCTATACATATCGATCTGCTTGTTCGCTTGATCACCGCTCGAGTGAAGAAGAGTGGCGCATTTCGCCTTCTGCGTCTTGATCATCGAAGCCGATCTGCTCTCCGTTCCAAGAACGAGCTAACACAGCTCGAAAAGATGGTTACTATCGAGAAGTGCGACTATGTGGAACCTTGGCCACCTGGTCTTGAGTATGAGGACGATGACGACAGTTTTTGGGACTAGGTTGTATTTGGTGAGAAAGTTCCGTACATGGTTGTGTTTTCCCTCGCTGATACACTATCTATAATATTCAAGCTCCGTTGACAATAATGAAATGAATCTCCGTGAACTCCGTTTCTGCTTTGTTTAGAATTTCCGTGTTACAAAGCTAGCTCAACATATACCCACGCACTCCAGAACACCGAATCATGTACATCCTAATAGCCACTGCTAGCAGGTGAATATACCCCGATTTCGCGCCGCAGCTTATAGGGCTTGTAGCGTTACTAACATATTCCGGCGGCGGCGTCCGTTCAGACGCAGCGGGTGGTTATCAATACACCCGGTTAGGATACCGAAGACCGAGAAGACTAGAGATGACTGTACATTGTGCATAGGCCGAAGAGACCGGGAAATAAAACGTTGCCTCTTCCTCCCCATTCTAGGATACTGGAATGAGTATGGGTAATATCTGAAGGAGTAGAGTTGTTTTACGGCAGGCGCGTGAGGGAACCTGAGGCCGCCGGTTTCCAAAAAGCGTATGCGTGTGACGTCGTCAATGTGACAAATGATTTGTCAAGGCGCCAAGCCATTGAGTAAGCGACCCATTCTCGCACAGGGACCTGTGTAAGCACTTGACCAGCTATATACACTTTTGATGATCATCCCGCCTTTCCTTCGCCATTGACAGCGTCCCCCTCTGCATATCGAACTTTTCCCTGCTATCCCGCACTATACTGCGACTACAATAAATCGCCGGCTTCAGTCCGTTACTACCTTCTCTTCCCTTCCACTCTCCGGCGGTAATGTCGACCATCAAGATAACTGTCGTCAATGACCTGGTACGTTCAACAGCTCTTTTTCTCGAGATCTTCTCAAGTTTTTATCATTAGGTTTGCCCAAACTGCTACATAGGCCATCATGAACTGCTCAGCGCCATCTCCTACTGCAAAGCCGTGCTCCGTCTTCCGCTGAACTTCGATATTGAGTTCAGACCCTTCCAGCTCATTCCTCGTACTATCCTCAACGAAGACACGCCGAAGCTTAGCAGAGCTGCTTTTTTCACCCAACACTTGGGCAAGGATGCGTTTGAGAGTTTTGCGGAGCACTCTGTCATGAAGTGGGCAGAAGAGCGCAAAATGAATATGTAAGTTCGTAATCATTGCTTTATAGCCCTTTACTCAGACTGGCATCTAGCACTTTCACCGGCGTCATTAGTGCATCCACGAGAGCCCACCGCATGTCAAGGAAGGCGTATCGCCTCGGCGGACAGAACCTACAGCTTCCATTCCTCTGTGGTGTATTCAAAGCCTATCTTGACCAAGGCCTAGACATCGCCGATGTTCATGTTCTTGCCCAAATTGCTGAGACCGCCAAGGTCATGCCCAAGGAGCAGGTTTGTGGGTTTTCAGTTTCTTCGTCACACCAAGCTTATCATTTTTCACCCAGGCCGTTGAGTTCCTTCTGTCCGATGAACTTGAAGACGAGGTCCACAACCTGTGCGAAGAGGCGAAGAATAAGGGGTTCAATGGTGTTCCGACCATAATCATTAACGAAAGGTGGCGGGTAAATGGCGGCCAGTCTTCCGAAGTTTTTGTCAGGGCGAGTGGTCTCTTTATCGGCTCCTGTCATTCGATTATTCATGCGTTTTCCTCAATAGATATTCAAGAAACTTGCTGACTGCGGTGGTTGCCCATCTGCTGCGCCTTCACCTTTTGCTCCTATGCTCGAAAATGACATCGTCCACGCTCCGATTGTTGTGTAAAAAGCTTCGCACGACTTCTACGTTCTCATATATAGCCATTTTCATCTTCTGCTTGTTGTTTTACTTGAACTTTTTATTTCCCTAGCCTTGCTCGTCTTTGATTCGGCTCTGTTACATGTTTTCGGATGTGAAGTCTTATAGCTGTGACGAATGAGCAATTCAGGTGTCAGCTTCAGATTTATCGTTATAATGGGGCGATGGTGATTGGACCATGTGTTAGATATAGATTATACTCTATTTAGCTGGACTGAAACATAGAAGACACTTCTATGAGCCTGTAATCGATGGACGATGTGATCTAGCGGAGCTCGCTTGACATGAATAGCCTAAAGAGAACGCCTCGCCATGTCGTAACCGACGGTGTCATCCCGAATCGGAGAATCAGTAATACTGACAGGGTCCATGGTACTTGGTAGAAGCTTGAATGGTCTAGAAAGGACACACCGAGCATCTGGAACACCCAAGAGAGGAATGAGACGCAACCCCTCCTACGACCATAACCTCTGTTGTCGACCCAAGCCTGCATGGGGCATGGGGCTCGGTCATCAGATATCTACTCTGGATCATCATGCGCATGAGGGACAACAATATTTGATAAGTATTAGCAAGCCAATTCTCTGAAACAGTAAGCAGACCCGAAAGTCCGGCACGCTGCTTTTACAATCAGCTAGATAAAAGACCCACCAAGGAAGTCTCTTACCAGTATTGACAAACTCCGTGATGCTTTCGGTATTGGCATCGAAATCCGCAGATAAGTAAGTGAGTCGAGCTAGGATGCACATCCTGCGATCGAGCCAAAGGATCTGGAGTTCGCTACAGAAGTACTTACTAAGCCCGTGAGGATTGAGAAGTGCTCTATCTCTGGAACGCGAACTTGAACGCGGTCTAGGTGCTCGAAGACATGGCGTAGATGATAGTATACCGTGGCGTGAGAACTCCTGGGCAGCAGTCCGATTTACTCTAGGACAAAGGACGAGCACAGGTGGTTGACGGGCGGCAGAAATCATAAAGAAGCCACGGAGTCTATAGAGATGTGTGATAAGTAATAACCATGCACTTGACAGGGTCAATTATCGATGAAACTTGAACATATTTACCATGTAACAGGGACTGTGGACTTCAAGATGCTCCTCGCGACTGTCAGAAACATTTTTTGAGAGTCAGGACTCCTCTCAAAATCGACGGCCTTGCTGGGTTCGCAGGGCGTCCTTGAGACCGACGTGTAGTAAACGGACAGACTAGCTGTGTCTTGACAAACGTACAAAAATTTATCTTCGATAGCAAGGAGGGGAAACCCACTAGAGACACGGATACTCAGAGGACTACCTGAACGTTCTTTTCCTGCTTATCTGGTGGTATGCGATCATACCGTCTCCACCCACTCAATTTTCGACATCGCATCATGACGTCGTCTCCAGAGTGACCATTTCCACAGGAATCCTTCCGGGCTAGGAGGCGACAAGGTCAGCTGCTCCTCGGTGGATATCTAGTATGTGAAGGCCGTCAACACAAACTCGTGAGAGCGAAGAAAAACCAGGGTGACCTACATAGAGAGAGCTTTCACCGATGTCCAGCTCGGATGATGCGCATCCCGTCAAAGACACTCGAAAATCGGCAACCATTCGAGTAAACCGTTCCCAAGTATCTTCTCCCTCATAGTCATATACGTATGGCGTCCAAAAATCTTCATTTGATGTGCGATTATCGAAGATATCGAAGACCTCTTCCCATGCAGGATCTCTTGGTCGAAGCCGTGCCAATTTCTGTAGACATTCCTCTGACCCAGATGCAGCAACAATTTTGAAGACAACAAGAAGATTGTCGACCGTAAGAAGGTGCTGCGTGGCGCTCTGCCTGTCCATTGTGTCGGTTAAATGCTCAAGGCCATCGACATACGCTTCCACGACCAAATAGTGAAAGGTCCAAGGCGTTGCCCGAATCCTATCAAAACACCTATTTCGCACGAATGTCTCGTACATGTACGGCGCAATCAGTCGATGAGAAAATATCTGTCCAGCCCGCATTGGTATCTGCGGCATCCGATCTTCGAGGAGGGTTTGGATAATTTTGCGTGCCAGTACCGGCCATGAGGTACAGAAGGACGCATCCTCCCATTCGGCGTCTAGTTTCATGAGACACATTGTGAAGCTCTCGAGAATGGAGCGTTGGTCGGGCCAGGAGATATGACTATCAATGGTACCAAATGCATCAGATTGCATCACCGAGCAGAGACTTTCGAAGATGGCAGTCCATCCTTCTCGATCGGTCTCGTCGGCATCCATGCCTTTGAGGTACGGTTCAAGACAGGCGAGAACCGTGGAAACCAACAATCCTGCGTCGTTCCAAATCCACGGCCGTTCGCATGACAGTTCAAGCACTGCTAATAACAGTTGAATCTGTACCGGATGCTTGCGATCAGCGATTCTTGCCAACGAAAAGCGACTGTTCCCTCCAGTAAAATGCTCGATTAAGAGCTTTGCGAGGTATGGGTAAAGACAAGAATGGATGGCGTCTGTGAAGGGGACAGGAGAGTCACAGCCTGGAACATCAAGAATCTCGATTTGTGGACAGAATTGCCATCCGATACCTTGTACCGCATTGCTTCGGAAAGCGAGGGGAGGATCAGTCCAACTGGGGGACCAAAAATCTTGTGGGAATGCCTGAAGCAGTTTTCGGTACAGATGAACGTCAAAATGATTGCTCTCTGGGCACAGCAGCCCTCTGACACCCTCCAAGAGAACGTTCTTCAAGATATGGGCCCAGATAATGGGCTGTTGGCGTTGCACCTGTTCCTTCGGGGACCCCACTATGGTAGCGCGTAAATACTGGCAGCTAGTTGGATGCAAGTTTACAGCGGCGCCCCAGTCAATGACGCCAAAGGACACGAGTTGTGTATGGATATTGAGATGTGGTCGACGAGGAAAGGGCCATGAAATGAGTCCTGGCTCCGCCCGAAAGCCCAGATATGCACGGAGAAGCCGCTCAGCCTTCGCTTCCATGATATCCTGGTTATCTGGACACCACTCCGATTCAAAAGTGCGCTTTATCTCTTGTTGGCACAAAACTGCGACATCGACAAGTTCGCTTTTCAGCGCGCTTGTAGATTTAAGAGAAAGAGCGCTCATAGATTGTATGGAGATACTCCTTACAATCGGGTTGGATGACATAGAATGGAGCCAAGTTAATGCGCGAGCGTCTGTGGCATAGACATTATCGTTCACTGCCAGCGCTTCCGCCTCTTTCATGGATGATACTCGAGCCGATGGTGTTGAATAGACACGGAAAAGTTTGGGAAGGACGACATGACAGAATTGACTGTACAACGGATACGCGTAAGCAGACAATGGCGTTTTGTAAGGGCATTGAGGGTAGAAGAGAGGGAGAAAAGTCGTGGCAAAATACGCGAAAAATGTAAGGAGTGACATAGCGCCAATCGTATATGCGATCTCGATGTGTAAGGGTACAAGATAGACGACCAAGCCAAGTAGGAAAAGGCCCAAGGAGGCGTGCATGAGTACGGGAAGTAGTCCAATGATTACTGGCACATGCCAGTTCCGCAATCCCATGTATCGGAAATGACGGATTCGGCTGCGGTCTCTTGGGGTTCCCGATGGTACAGAAATATAATGGTATATCCATTGTTTTGTGAGAACGGCCACCGAGGCGGTACTGAGACTGAGGGATAAACTGGTAAAAAACAACCAATTCACCCATGAATCAAGTATGCTGGGTGTAAAAACGGTGGAAGGGGTGAATTCGGAACGAGAAATGTCGTTGACCGGAATTCCATTAGCAATGGCACGTTGAACGTTGATGAGCTCGAAAAGGAGCGACGCGGAGACTTCGTTGTAATCTGCTTGGAGATTCTGAGAAGTCTGCACAACAAATGTCGAGACGACGGCGGAGAAGAGACCGGCCTAAGCACTGTTAGTAACGATGCCGAGAGACCAAAAGAATGCTCACGAATACAAGTAGCACATCCAAGCGATCTCTCCAATCATCGACCATATCCGAGTCAAATCTGGCGCATTCATCCAGGAAAATCCTCCAAATTCTAGCAAATGGACCCATTTCTTCGCCTCTTGGGTCTTCAGCATATCTTTGCTCGTAATCCAGTGAGTCATTTCCTGTGGGGAGTTTGTAAAAGAGAGAGATTCAACAATGAAATGGAACACAGACCTTTTACATGAGTACCAGCGTGCTCTGGAGCTGTTCTCAGCCCAAGAGAACTGCGATATCGAGGCAAGGATGTCAGAATCTCTGCAACAGGAGGGTCACTAGAGTCGCGTTCATCTTCATTTTCGCGGGGATCAGGCATGTTCAGTAATGAATCGTCCATGATGGTCCTGTGTTAAAAGGCAAGCCAGAGTGATAAGATAGACGCCCGGAGGTGCTCCATACCCGCATGCCGCGAGAAGCGAGCTACAGATATGGACATTCGCATGGGCAGTGGAAGGAATGGGACAGCACCGAGCGGTGTACTAAGTACACGTATTCAATGACGGGAGCATTTGCAAGAAGGGTGACCACTTTTCGAAGCAATAGAGAGAAGAAGATTCATGGAGGCCATGATGATCGGATTCGAATTTGATCAATAATCACAATCACGTCGATTTTTGATTCGGCTGATTCGGGCCCAGCTTGGCGCTTGGCTCCCATTACCAACCTCTGTCACACGCCTTTTCCCTCAGAAGCCTGAAATAACCATTCGGCTAGTCCTGTGTATGTTCACATCTATTACTATTGGAGCTATAGTGAATTGAGCGCATTACAGCGCTCAGTGGGAGTGGTTCTTGCACGGCCACCCGAAGTTCACGAATGAGTATCTCTTGCCATTTCTTGTGTCAGAGTGCCCGAGATTGATACGCTCGCAAGTTCTGCAGACCCGCTAGCATCAAGTACGTTATTCTTGGTGTATCTATGTGCTTAGGACTTGCTTCATCCTTCTCTCGTGATGTCGCAGTTATCTCCTTAGCCTCTTCCTCGCGCGCGCTAAGGCTTTAGGACTGGATTCACTTGGCCTTCCATGTCCCGGTAACTACTCCTCCGAAACTTCCTTCTCTCTGTGTATTGTGCGCGAACTGCCAAGAGATACCGAACTGGTACATTCAAAGGTTGTCTCCTCCTCAGTCTCATATAAATATTTATTCACGTCTCCATTCTAGAAGCTTAACAGACATGTTCGATATGTCGTTCCGCGAATCAGACGCAAGTCCTTTACAGACCGGACAGACAGGATGCTGTGTTCTCTCGGTCCAATTGCAAAGTGTAAATTTAAACGTCTTGGCAAAATTGAGCCCTCTACAGCATCAAGAGAACGACTCCTCTTACTTGGCGCTACGATATGGCGCTCAAGATGTAGGATATCCCCGTCCTATTTTAGATACCCCCGGCTTTGTACAGCAATGGAACTTCTGGACACCGCCGGATAGAGACTGACAGCAGCTTTCGTTACGCAAAGATGCTTTGTAGCAAACTCTACGGCGGATCACGCACAATTATCTTCGGATCGCGGTGCTATCGCGACTCACTCGGGTTTTCTATATGGCCCGGCGGGCATGTAGTTCCCCACAGATCAGTCCCACATCTTTGTTCATCCGTTCCCCGCATCATCTACGCCCATTAACTGAAACGCTCTACTGCTTTGTACGGTCCATGCAATCTTCGATATGTCATAGTCGCCTTCTCCCGTATCCTATTTTCATGGACAGACAAGCCTGGCTCATGAAGCTTATTTCTTGACACCGCCTCGGCTTCCACCCTCTACCCAAGTACCTCCGGTTCTCCACAAGGTCACATACCTAAACTTTGAGAAGCCATGGCAATAACACCCGATACAGCTCTACTTAAGTCTTGATCTTCAAACCGCTTGTGGCACTCTCCGAAGGACAAGCGTTGTCATTTTCGAACCTCGGGAACTTGAGATTCGCCGGAGGGATGAAATTACTCACTTCCGCTTGTCTTCCGCCACGAAAGAAAACTGATGTTATTCAAACACAAGTACAGACCGCTAAACATCGAGTTCGGTGTTACAATTCACGCCGGATTGGACCGGTGTTCTACGGAATGCTCCCGCGTATCTTCAGAAGGCTCGTCTGATTCTTCTAACTCCGTATCCACAGTCGTCTCAGGCTGTGAGCTTGTCGGGACTAGTGACAATTTGCCTGCTACAGCATCATTGCCTTCGGTATCTCTGTCACAGGCGTTGTGTAGGGAGGTTTCCTCTCTTGTGCCAGGCGCACCCAACAAAAATTCCTTATCCCATCCAGCATCTGAGTCCGAGTCTGAGTCCAGTTCATCGGACTCACTGGATGAAGAGTCCGAGGAGCCGTCGTCATCAATGGCCTGGTCCCCGTCGTATGGTGAGGGCGAGGGGTGCTCTAGGCGGTATGAATGTAGTATATGTGGCCCATCTTTCGAACTCGGAGCCGTCTTCGTTCGTTTGAGAGGACGGGGAGAAGAAGTCGAAGCCTCAAGGTGAGGCTTAGGCCATGGGCGCATGTATCCGGGAAGGACGGGGCGCTGTATCTTAAACTTGTCGGCTGTGTCGATGCACATGGCTTTATGACTTGATGGTAGATGGGGTGGGTGGTTGTGAGAGTGATTCTACTAATCAAGGATGAGTTCCTATAATTAGAAAGAACGCGGAAACAGGGAACGCACAAAGTTGTGGTACTGCGGCAACAGCAACTGGATATCGAAGATGGTCCACAGGTCGTTCTCATATCTTAAGTACCGGAAACTGTGGTTCAGCTCCTTTAAGAAATTCTTTGCTCTTCAATAAGAATACAACACGGTCTTTTAAGCCCTTGAAGTACAGCACAGAAACACCAGGATGGGTAGGTAAGTGCCGAGAAACAACTAGTCACTAAACTGGAACAACATAGTTGGCTTCGGGGGTGAAGGGGAGGGGAGTGTCTGTCGTAAGTTGTCGACGGTTTCGGACGGCAGGCCGTCGCACCAGCCGCTGTTAACGATGAAGCCAGCCATCCCACGAAGTGAAATAATTCTCTGGCTGAGAGTAGAACCAGCTATATCAAGTTGTAGTGACTTTATGGACCCAACGAGTGGCAAGTGCGTGAGTGAGTGGGGAGACGAGATGGCGCGATACCTCCGAGTTGATCGATCATGGATCGATCTCACACCTGCTGCATCATGTACCATTCACTCAACACCTCTTCAATTTTCAAATCTTTTCAACAGTTTATACTTGGAAGGTCATAGAACTGACCTTGGAATGTAGCATCCGGCTCTTCCAACACAATGCCGATTTCCTTTGAGCTCGAGACAACCGTGTGATTCGAGTATATGGCTATCAAGATTCAATTATTTGCAAACGCTGTCCATTCACATGCTGCTTTGTCTACAATAAACCAGGACCTAGACTCCGCCTTGCATCTCTTCATGACTCGGAGGCCTATTCATTCAGAAACGTTACTCTTCCACTGCAGCTACCTTTCCGTCAAAAATTTTCTCCTCAGCCTCGCCAGGCCTGGCTACCTACTCCTACACCCAGTTTGGTGCTTTCCCCTGTACTACTCTGCCCAATGGAATTATTCAAGCATCATCAATGTCCCTCAAGACAGGTAGTATCGCTATGCCGAACCGCGACTAAGTACTTCTTCCGGGCTCTTGTCGGCGTTCAAGCCGATGGATTGAATAATGAAATAAATCAGGACGTTTAGAACCAAAGTGTGCTAATAAAGGGCTCAGGAGTAGCACGGTTGGTTCCAGGTCGGATTTTAAGGAGCGACCCTACGTTTATCTGGTTTCCGGTGTCTTAAAGACGTCCTATCGTTGTCTCAGGATTCCCTGTGCCTTTCACTCAGGACACATGGTCGGGGTCGAGAAATATAAGATTCTGTGACTGAGAAGGCAACTACTCCACTGTTTCACAAGCTATGTGGCGCATTCCGGATAAGAAAAAAAAAACAACACAAGGGCTAGACGCGTTGCGGTAGTCATGCAATTTTAAGGTTTTAGCGTTTGCATCCGCACCCCTGTGGTTTTTCCGCAGCACGATCTATGTTGATCTATTGTGCACGATATAGGAACGGAGATGGAATGTTTCAAGTACGGAACGCCGGAATCCGGGATGGATGCGAAGTCACCAAGAGTCACTCAGTCGGAATCTAGTTGCGGACGCATACCATTGCATTCGGAGTCTGGTGGTTTGCGAATTCCCGTTGGATACAGAGGGCAAATTCTGATGAAATTAGTCTGGTACGTAGGATGTAAATGCAAGGTAGTGTTTGGTAGGTATACAACAAGAAAACAACATAGATAACGAACCCTGAGATGCAAGTCAAAAGCGTGTAAAAGTACAGATGAATGTCCCAAAAAATCCCGAAACGATAGTACGATGGCGCCCAGTGAGTCCAAATAGTGTTGAAGTGCGTGTGGTTAGGCTACGCGCCGCAATTGATCATCTCCCAATCATCGCCCGACCGCTCACTCGACACGTTGATCCAAGGCTCAGCAGTCGACTCCACCATAGTAATGTCTTCCTCAATCCTTTGGTCGAAGATGTCCAATCCGCGCTCCTTAACAATGCGTTCCAGCTCCCGTGTCGCATGCGCAATGTTCATGGCCAGTCGCGGTCCCATTGTCAGAATCTTTTGCCCCTCGTCCGTCGTACGCATGCACGCTTGGATGGCAATCCGATGCAAGTCCGGCTCGCATTTCCCTTTGCGAGGGCGAGTGGTAGATGAAGTAAATATGAATGAAGGGCGCCGTGAGGGACATAAGGGAGAAGAGACACGTGGCGCTGATGTGTAGGAGCTCGACGCGATCCGTTCCGGGGACGAAGTGTGGGACCGCTGCGCGCTACTGTATGGGTGGCTTATAGGCGCGAGGTTCGAAGCAATAGACGCCTCCAAACACGCCCGGAAGTCTCCCCCTGATGGTGACATGCTCATCTTCCTTCCACGGCCCCGACCTCTGCCCCTACTCTGTGGCAGGTATAGCGACTGCTGTTGATCCTGCTGCTGGGGCAAGTCCGACAGCGAAAGGAACGAGTGGGTTCTCCTAAGTCCGGACATTGGGATTCTCTGGCAGTGTTTCTTGTGTGGTGGCTCGTCTTCGAGGGTGGCAGGAGTAATGTCAGACGATGAAAAGGGACGTTTATTACAGACAGAGAACGATGAAGTGGCTGAAGGAATCGACGTGGACATCAAGGGGTCAAAGGCCTGTCAGCGTGGATCCCTCGCGTATTTATACCTGAGCGTGTCTTTGGTTCCGAATTACATAACCCGGTCATTCCCTGAAGGTGGCTGTGCAATTACCTTTGTTCTTTCCCCAGTTCCGTTGTTCCGCTGCATTGTCCGCCGAATATGGGCGCTTGTTTTTGTCTTGCCAAGTCCTCCTGACTTTTCTTCTGCCTTCTGCCTACTGAGAATGCTGCCGAATATCTGTAATGTCCGGTAACCGAGTCATCAAGCAATCACGGACTCAGCGGATTCAGTTGGACTGCGCTGTCTCGCGTCGGTGACTCACAGATATCGTCACACGCGTCAAGCATGCGGCAGCTTTCTGCGCTTTCTGGTACTTTATGCACCTGCGGTCTTTCCCGTTTCTCATCCCGCTGTGGATCCGAGTCCTCCATTCCTGCTTGCAAGTTGTCTTCAGGTTTGACCCTGGTAGGTTTCTAATAAAATGTGGGTCGTTTAGGAGTAGTAATGTTCATAATAATTGGCAAAAATGTTGCGTATCATGTATGCATCACTCCGATACTCGATGGACGGAACCAAAATAACGCCACAGCATACCGCCGCCCTTGACGTCATGTGGCACTATGGTCGGGAACCTTGGGCCGAGTACCGCGTCCCGACTTGGAGCTGCCATCTGGGCCCGCCTTCCCGCCGCCGCGGTGAACTGCTTATCTGCGATACCCCGAACTAGTAGTGTTAGTGTGGACGAAGAGATCCACTTGGCGTCTCGACATGTGTTATCATTCTATGAGCGCATGTTCCAAGCATTGTCACCACGCAACCATAGAATTGTTTACTCCAAAGGCATGAGCTACGAAGATCATTGCTGTTGCAATCCCACATGCAGCGGTTGAATGAGATGACGAGTAGTCCGGATTTTCTCTGATCCGGTATCGCTTCTGCCATTTCGTTGTTATGATACTTCTATCTCCAGACATGCCGGACCTTCTCGAACCAAGGGATAATGAGAGATCGAGTCCCAGCTGCACGCCTATCAAAGTTCACGTAGCTCATTCAGAAGCTGTTCCTTCTCCGTACGGTTTATACAAGCCGCTGCTTTTATATTTCCCCGCATGTCCTTCCTACCGCAAAGCCCCCTGGTACCGGAGGTACTGTGGAGGTCCTGCAACCGCCTGCGCCAGGTAACCTTTGCCGTCGTTTAATATTGATGCACGACTGGTTCGGAGATAGCAGCTTTAATCGCTTATTACGCTTGAAACCGATCCACTTGGCACTTCCGATTCATGATATCATTCTCTAGCATGACAGAGTTTTAATGAATGCTTGACGCGGCCTGGTCATGATGCCATATATACATATGGTAGGCGCCTACGATTACTCTTGCCGCTATACTACGCTCGAGCACAAATGTCCTCGGGCCTCGGCATTGAGTATAAATTGCCTGTTTGCTCTCCCCCCTCTCCCGCTCCCCACATGAGATCTCTGCGGCAGGCCGCCATGTCCTATTATATTCCAACAAGATTGTAGCCCCCAACACTCGTTTGATTGGTCGCACCTCATCATAAATACACCTTGTATCTTCTCGCATTATACCTAGCTCAGCTTTCATAATCCGCCGCTTGGGAACTAGTACATCATTCATGTCTCATAGCAGCGACCTTCATAGTAACATGGCGCTTCCCTGTGTTGCTATCACTTTCTTCGTTCGCTTACATGACATGCGCTCTGTATCTCTCTACCCACTCCTTATCTTCTGCTGTTATTCCACTCTCGAATTTGACGAATACATCCTCGGCATCGAGAAACGCTCTCTTGATCAACTTGGCTTTGCCTTCACTTCGTGAGATGATTCGACATTGGAACGGTCGAGGCGCGGCGAGAATTCCCTGTGTAGTAGCGGTTATAGCAGGATCGTTGAATGGACGCGCTGAACGTACCTTTTCGTAATCAAAGATATCTATCGGAAGGGTCGCGCTAGTGACAGGATCTTTCGCGGGAGAAAACTGGAAGGCCCAGATGAGGTTCATGGTGTTGAGCATCTAGTACACAGTTCGAACAAGGTTCGTTCCAGAAGAGAAATGGGTTTTCTACCAAGGAGTTGTTGGCCAGATGTATCCCAGGACATATGCGCTATTGAATTCAGTGTCATTGGAGATACATCGTGTTGTATCAGGGACAACTTACTCTCCCACTTCCGAATGGCAGAGTTGACCGAAAGGCACTGTCATCGACACCTGGTTTCGTTCCATGTTCTGTTAACAAGTACCTGTCTGGATTGAAGACCTCGGGTTTGTCATATATGTCTATTCAAAAGACCTGTGACTTTGCGAGCTTCAACCGACGCGAGGTGATCCTACCTGGATCATGGAATATCCCCCCTACTTGTGATCAAAAAGTGAGGTCAATAGTCAAGATCAGAACCCTTACATGTATTGACAAAGATTGTTGCGCCTTTCGGTATCATATATCCACGATACTAACAGAACTTAGATGTGAGAGAAAGAGACGAAGGTCGCACACCTCTTCGGCCGCCAACATCCCATGAGGAACAGCAACGGGAGCGACTGGTCTAAATCGATGGGTCTGCCGGAGGAAGATGCGTGAGGCAACTGATGCGTTGTTAACTTTGAAAGTAAACAGACCTCCTTGACGACAGCCTGTATGTAAGGTAGATCGGCGAAATCATCCAGCGTTGGCAGCCTTTGATCACCAACAACCTTGTTCATTTCTTCTTGAGCTTTTCGTTGCGCTTCAGGGAATTCCACAAGGGCTAGGATCAGAGATTGCAGGAATGAAGACGTCGTGTCAGAACCGCCTTCGATAAGAACGCCTCCGAGATATCTATGGAGATGCAGCGCAGGGTTCAAAGCATTAATGAACATACTTACCCCGCCAACTCACGGTTGAAGCCAAGAAGTTCTTGATTCTGTAAAATATTTTCCATAAAACACCCATTTTCTTGGCCGTGCTGCAGTCTTTCTTGACACTCATCGAGTAAACCGAAATACAACTGGCGCTGTAGGTGTCTCGTTTCCTTGCAAAGGCGTTTCCACGCGCCTGGAAGGTGCCGTAAGAAAGGCAAAAGATCCAAAGGAGGATGCGCTCCAGGTTCTAGCACAAGTTCCCATAAATGTTGTGCTTTAAAGAACAATGTTGCCTCAGGAGACTCATAGCGTGGGCATCGCTTTCCATAGGTTATGGAGAGTATGGTGGAATTGGAGTATCGGCGAACGTGGGTGTAGAAGGCCTATTACGGAGTCATTCAACTTTGACGCAACGGATAGGGATAGGAGAAGACCAACTTCAGGCGCTTGTAAAATATCATACATAAGCTGGGCGGCCTCCGCTCTCTGGATGGGCAGGTGCTCGAGCGAAGCTTTGGGAGTTAGCATCGCATGGGCATTCTTGCGAAGCACTCTCCACGCGTCCGCTTCAATAAGATCATGTCAGGATCTGAATAACTTCCGGCATCAGGTGATCCCTTCTTACAGTATCGTGCCAGCACCATGTTCAAGCCACCGGTGACGACGTCTGCCATGTGGTGTGGTGGCCTGTCTGCGGTGGAGGCACTTCGCTTGTCCATTAGCTCTTTCACCGCTGCCGCACTTGTGATAACGATCGCCGTACCAGGACCGACCTTGAGCTGTGGGTTTTTCCCGGAAAGGTTTAGACCGGAATCCAATGAAGGACCATTGAAAACTGTCGACGTACTGAGTAAACATCGCCGTAAATTCTCGCCCATTCCGTGAACCTGAAGGATATGAGTCGATTAGTATTCTCCCTGGACGGTAGACTGAATAGTGGCCCGCTTGTAGTGCGCATATTCCGTAGGGAAGATATGCAAATTTCCCAGCAGAGGCACAGTTGGAGGTCCTGGAGGAAGTCCCATTTCGCGACTACCAATCTTCTTCAGTCTGAGTGCCCCCCAAAGAAGGAGGGCGAGTACGTAGAACCAGATGGACCACTCTGTGACGGTCATTGGAGCAAAGAAGTCAGTTCCGAACAAGCATCCAACCAAATATATAGTCGGGCACTGAATGCCCGTGTGCTAGTTAGCACCACCTTTATGGAGCTGTTACGCAGGAGCTGTCCCATTGGTGGATAGACCACGAGTTTCTCTTAACGTTGAATTTCCCTTTTGGTGGACGTCATAGGGTCAACTTGAGCGTTGACTGCGATTCCGATGAGACCAAGGTTAGTGTGCCTGAAGATGGAGCCTTGCCTGTGCTATAGCTATGCTGGACTCTGATCTTGTTACTTTCCGGAACGTTGATGTTCAATAACATGACAAGAAGACGCATGTCGAATGTGGGAGTGGCAGCTTTGAATGAGTACGGAACACATCGCGGCGATTCTTGCCTTCGTCACCCGGTGATTGAACACCGTCTTCGGCTCTCTTCCTTTTTACAAGCATGCAAACGCATTGCACATGATCGTCACTGCATCCATGATTTCTCACCCATTCCTTATCTTCGGCAGATATACCGTTCTCAAATCTGAGGAATGTATCCGCGGCATTGCGGAAAGCTGCTTTGACCAGCTCCGCCTTAGAGTCGCTGCGCGGAGTGATTTGGCATTGGAACGGACAGGGTGCAGTAGTTATGCCCTGCACAACAAGGCCTTTAGTCCAACATTGACTGTACGGCAAGGAAATGCACCTTTTCGTAAGCAAAGATGTCGACCGGGAGTGGCGTGCCAGTGACGGTATCAAGAGGTGGAGAAAATTGAAAAGCCCAGATGAGATTCATTGCATTGAGCGCCTATAACAAGGTTCAAATAAGGTCACAACAACAGAAGAACAAGACACACCAAGGAATTGTTAGCAAAAAATATCCCAGGGCATATGCGCTAGAAGTCATTCAGTCGTACGATTAAGGAGGAACAATACGTCGAAGCTTTACTCTTCCGCTTCCAAAGGGTAGAGTTGACCGGTAGCAACGATCATCAACGCCAGGCTTCGTGCCATGTTCTGTTGGTAGATATCTGCCGGGATCAAAAACCTCGGTATTTCGAACGCGTCTGACCTAGGAGTTGTGGTTCCGATAGTCATCGACACCCAGATTCGATACGAACCCGGATCATGAAACATTCCCCCTTCTCCCGAAGTTAGGAAATACTTAGTGAAAAGTATGCAGTGGCAAAACTCACACGTATTGACAAATATCGTAGCACCTTTCGGTATCGTGTAACCGTGATACTTATACTAATGAGATTATGAAAAAGGGATAGGCATGGCTCACCTCCTCAGTTGCTGTCATCGCATGAGGTATGGCAAGAGGAGCAACCGGTCTGAATCGATGAGTCTACCCAAAGAATAACGCATCAGATTCAGAGTTCAACGTCTTGTTCGGATCGACTAACCTCTTTGATGATCGCCTGTATGTATGGGAGATTGGCGAGGTCAGCCAAGGCAGGTATTCTCTGATCACCAAGAACCCTATCCATCTCTTCTTGCCCCTTTCGCTAATCCTCAAGAAACGCCGTCAAAGCCAGAATGAAGGAATGAAGGAAGGAAGCCGTTGTATCAGAACCACCTTCGATAAGTGCACCCCCAAGATACCTAATAAGATTATCAATCCTGGTTATTCAGAACTATGAAAAGATTAGAAGAATTTCTGGTTTTGTAATACTCTTTCTATGAAGACACCAGTTTCCTGTCCATGCTGCAACCGTGCTTGACATTCATCGAGTAAACCAAAGTACATTTGGCGTTGCAATCTCCTAACTTGCTTGCAGAGGTCTTTCCACGATCCTGGCAGGTATCTCAGAAAAGGCAGCAGATCTGGAGGAGGATGCGCTCCAGGTTCAAGTGTGTGGTTCCATAGATGATTGACTGTAAAGAATGCTTTCGCTTCGGGAGATTCGTGGCGCGGACAACGCTTTCCATATAGTATGGACAATATGACAGAATTCGAGTAACGGCGTATGTGAGTAAAGAAGGCCTGTCGTAGAATTGTTAGTTTAGGCCGAAAAAAGAGAAAAGGGAGTAGAACCAACTTCAGGTGATTGCAAAATGTCGTACATAACCTGCGCGGCCTCCGCTTTCTGAGTGGGCAGATATTCTAGTGAAGCTTGCGTAGCCAACATCGTCTGAGCTGCCTTGCGAAGCACTCGTCATACTTCCGCTACGTTAATAAGGTGTCAGCATTTGCATATTGTCCGTTAACCTAAACTTACAGTTTCCCGCCAACACCATGCTTGAACCGCCGGCGACAACTGACCCTATGTAGTGAGGCGGTCTGTCCGAAGTATACGAGCTCCACCCGTCCATATTAATTCCTTCACCACAACAGGACTGATGATCACGTTCAATGTGCTAGGCCCAGCCTTCAGCTGTATGCGTATCAGCAAACCGTATCAAATGTGACCAGCAACTTACCGAGTAGATTTCTCCGTAGACCATTCAGTGAACCTATCAATGTAATGGTTAAAAGTGTTCATTCAAAGATTTCGACGGCGTACTTACAATGGACGTTTTCTGCAGGAAAAACATTCAAATTTTCCAGTAAAAGCACGGTCGGAGGGCCGGGAGGAAGTCCTGAGTCGCGATGTCCAATTCTGATAATTTTGATCACTGCCCAAGCAAAGAGAGCTAGTGTAGAGCCAGAAAGAAGACGGCACAGAGACTGCCATTTAAGAAAAGAGGCTGTCCAACCCAACCAACCCATGCTGAGTCTGTTCACGGAGCTGACGCGCGAAGATTGTCCCATGAGCGCTTGGATACGATGCGTATCAGAGGATCTGTGGATGCGCGTACCTAAAGTCGCGTTATCGTCAAGTCACTGTCCAAGAGCGCAACTTCGGACCGGATTCGTTTTCTAGTATTCCATGCACGTGATATTCTCGTTCTCTTCCTTAATCAGCGACATCTGGTCAGAGTGGTGCTGATTCTCCAAAGGCATCACGATGCTGAGTCTAAGATACGCGTATATTTCGTGGAGCAATATGATGTCAACGCGTGTCGACCCGTTCTTGGATCGAAATTCACATCTTACGTTCTCCGAGCCTCGGCGTGTTCTGTTCTCCCTTCTCCCAGCTTCTCCCTCTTCTTTAACTTGAACTCTATGAGCAGCGAACATCAACATTGGGCGTATGTCTGGATACCCATTCTTGGGGGCTTCATGTGGTTCTGTACTGTGGCTCTTGCGTTATCTTGTGTTCCTTATTTCTCACGGTATTCGTCAGCTACCCTACTATCCATGCTGATAACATGGCTGGCCACTGGGCGGCCACATTACGGTGCGTTTTTTTTCTGAAATGAAGTAGGGTTTACATTGATTTCATTCATAGTGTCCATGGACGGTTCTATCGCATACATATCTGATATAGGTGCAGAATCCGCATATTAATTTTATGCCAATTACCTATTCAACACATTTGTGTCAGGCGCCGATATTCTCAAGCCTCTCTTTATAGCGGGTTGTGCAATAACCGCCGTTTGCTTCGTCCTATCCTTATGTGTCGAGCGCGGCTTGAGACATGTTGGCCGGTAAGCTTGGTTTTCGTGTCACTTTCAATTCAAACTCATCAAATATTAGCCTAATGCCTCACATGCGCACTAGAGAACGGATTTTTGGATATCTTGCAATATTTGGTTCCTTCGTTGGGGGCTGTGGGCTCATTCTACTATCCATCTTCGACACAAAGCGTCACGCGTCTCTCCATCGAGTGTTTTTACTCGTCTTCATGCTTGGTGTTGCCATTAGTGCTCTTTTTACTGTCATTGAGGTGGGCATTGTGCTCGTACTGCATATGACGCGATTCTGATAACGGTTCACCTCAGTTCCGATGGCTCAGCAGAGATTTCCGAGATGTCAGGACGTTGAAACTGGCATATCTCGCCAAAGCTATCATAGCTACCATCCTTATTCTCTTGGCCTTTGCATTCGGAGTCGCATTGTACAAAAGTATTAATGTGGGAGGTACGTCTCTCGCCTCCTCCTCATCAATTGTCAGTCTCAGCGCCTATTTATCAGCGGTCCTTGAATGGACCATCTCTTTTGGATTCACACTCTATCTTTTAACGTTCTTCTTTGATTTGAGGCAGTCAAAAGGAGTGCAGCGTGGGGAACTCAGTGCCGAGAAATTTACGACACGCACAAGACCCCATGATGATAGACTGGCTACCAGACAGGTGTAATGAAAGTGGACATTGCACATAATATTCCACTCAGTGTAACTTCAGTCATCACATACTTTACTGTATACTACAAACTATGAACCAATGTTCAGCACGTTGAGCCCTGCTATTACTGCAGGGTCGATGCCAGCTTAAAATGGTTATAAAATTAAGGTAGAGTTCAACGGCTCGACTTCAACTTCCACGACCCCTCCTCTAGGGCGCAAGATTCAGTTCCAAATCAAGCTGCCTTGCTAGTTCCAAATCCTTCTCTTCTTGTTCTTTTCTCCGAGTTGCCTCTGCTTCCGCGGCTCTCAGTGCTTGAAGACGAGCTGGATCAGGACCGGGTGTTGAAGATGGAGGCGGCGGTCGGGCAAGTACGGGAGAAGGTGGTGGAGGCGTCGGCTTGGAGTTTTGGACATCCGGTGGAAGAGGAAGGGGCGATTGGTAGCGAGCGATCAGATACGGATCAGAAAGACCACTGCGCTCGCTCGCTGACTGCGGACGATAGTTCGGCTGTGCTTGGAGGTATCCGTTGTGCGCTCCGGGATAGGGAGAGTGCGAATTGTACTCGTAATTTGCGGGAGTTGGCGATGAAGGAGGCACAAGCGGTCCGACGTTCGGCAAGGGAAATAAGACCGGACCCATGGGTGTCTCGGAATCAGACCACAAGGGATTGTGTTGCTTAGGAGGCGCTGGGAGATTGGGTGGGACATGCATACCGGAATACAGACCCTGAGGAGGCTGATGAGAAGCTACATCTAGGGTATTTCCATACGGAGCAGGGGTAGAAGGTGGGTATATTGATGGCGGGGGTGAGGTAGGATGAAACTGGTCGGTTGCTGGGAGCGAGCTTGGCGGCCGTGTGACGCTTCCATACGGGTTAGTGGTGGGAGCTGCGTATCCAAAGTTTGTATGTGTTGGCGGAGGCGATGAAGGATGTAGATGGTCAGATGGTGGACGTGAGTTGGGCGCCGAGCCGTTTCCAGGACGGAGTGAAGTCGGGACTATCTGGGGTTGAGAAGGTATTCTCGAGTGACGTCCGATTTTCTCTTCAGGCAGGGATGGAAGTGCAGCATCACGGCCTTTAGGCGAATGGGAAGACGAGCGCAATTCCGCAGAAGGTGTGGGCAAGTTCTGATCTCTGCGAGGACTGACCCTGTTTCCCGGAACCGATGGCTTCAAGGCGGCTGGAACTTGGTCATAGGAAGCTGGACGTGCAAGTCTATCAGCAGCGGGGAATTTCGACGGCCTTCTCTTCAGCGGACCGCCTCCCGAAGGTGCGAGGGTAGCTGCCACTGGTGTTCGCACCGGACCCTTTACAGGAGCTGTCTGTGGCGGAGGGGCATTAGAGTAATATGTGATCTCCAGATACACTTCGCCTCGCTGGACGCCGTCAATGTCCAACAAAACCCAGTCTGCATAACGCATCAATCCGATGTCTAACGTTCAGTTGAAACAGTCGCTTACCGTCAAACTCGCCGGTCTTCAACGTCTCTGATATGTCAATCTTCGCTTGTCCAAGCAGCTCATCTGTTCTGGGCTCTTTCGACCAGCAGGACAATTCTAACTTCCGAAATTTGTCGGCAGTACCCTTCATAACGGGGAATCTGATTTCAGCATCCCAAACAGGATGCTGGCCCCCTTTCACATCGACCTCCGTTTTCTTTGTTGTTCCTTTTGGCTGGATTAGATGAAGCCAACTGATCAATCGTTAAAGGACTGACCATTGATGATCAGCTGAGCATAAACATCTTGCTTGTAAAAAGAATGTTTATCTATCAAGTTTCGGGCTTTGAGAATAACAATAATGAGGGTACCGAGTTCGTCTCCAGACATATCTATGAGAGAGAGAGAGGTGTCGCTCTGTGTTTCAGCTCATCGATGCGATGCGGTGCGGTGTCTGGCGCTGATGGCAGCCAATTTTCTCACGGAAAATGTCGTCCGATCTTATCAGATAAGTACTCTCCCATCTTATCAGATACTCAGAAGAACGTTGGCAAAGATTCAAGAAGCCAATACCCATCACATTTGATTATCGTAAGGATCCCAAATTTCATTCATTGACGCTATAAATCACAAATACTGATTAGATTGTAACACATCAGGGTCTTCAATTCTCTTGACCAGGCACATCACAGTCGGTCTCAAGGTTTGAAGGACGGTATAGAATCAGGTTCGGGAAAGGACTGAACACCATCTATGTTATATGATAGTCAGTCCATTGACACGGAAATCCGAAAAAAGACCTACATCCCGGTACAACCCTTGTAACCGCATCCTCATCAAACATTTCCCAGAAACGGTGTCACTCCCAGGATCCAACCAAACCTCACGCAGCTCATGGTCGGCGGGAATAATCGAGTTCAAGTGACGCCTAAGGATTTCCCACCCGCAACCATTGTAGTGCATCCCGAGGAGCCGGATCAGTCGCTGCAAGTGGTTGTGAATGAGAGTGTGGTAGAATTTAGGGTAGGCCTCTTCCGTGGTGCTGGTAACAACACAATGACCCGGCAAAAAATCGAAATCGACGCCAGTAGATTTAGCCAACGTAGCCGGGTGAATTCGCAGGCCCCCAAGATCACGAACGACGAACCCGAGCAGATTCCCGGACTCGACGTCGAACCGTGCGAGGACGTTCTGCGCATGGGCTTCAAATGCCACGCCATTGTAGATCAGTGGTGGTAACAATGCCTCGCAGGCAAGGCGTATGTATCTATTGCTTACATTTTAGAATGACAATAATCGGAAAAAAGGCAAGAACAATCAACTAACCTTTCTAAGAACTCAATCCGTTTTTCGTATGTATCCAGATGGAATACGTGTTCCACGGCAGAAACGCCCGCAGGAACGCCCTTGTGGCCTACCTCAAGCAAAGCCGCGCAAACTATTACACATTCACCATGTGCAGGTTGATATGTTTCCCTGAAAATAGCCGTGAAATGCTTAGCAACTTCTGGATCCATGCCGTTGTACACAGCGCTAGCGGGCTCCCGTTCGATCGAAAGAATACCACGATCGACTGCCAGCTTGGGAACGATCTCTGATGAGAATCTGGGGCCAAAGTCGGCCGTGAAGTGGGATATCGTGCGCAAAGACGAAGAGATTTTGACACCGACTGATAGTTTAAGCGCCATTCGAGGCGATTCCGGTATTACAAGGGTTCTAGAAGTAAATCAAGGCATTGGGTAAGCTTCAGCTGAAATTTTACGGACCTGATGCTGGCCTGTCCACGAGCCCGGATGTTGATATCCGGGGGTAGAATATCGACGCCCTGAAATTTCGCAATGATGTTGGTAATTTGAACTTCGTGGATAGGAACAACAACGGTCGTGTAATCGATGGTTAACATTTTTCCTGCCCGCTGGGCGGCCTTTTGGGCTAGAGCAAAGCTCATGACATCGAACGGCCCTTGAATATCCAAGCGCGAACGAGGAACTCGAGCGAAGCGTATGATTGGGTTGTACCAGTCGTAGTCAGAGAGACTCAATGGAATCATTCTGGCACGATGCATCTGAATTGGTTCGTAAGCCAGCGTGATCATTGCCATTGTTTGCGCTTACTGGGTGGGTAGGATGCCCGGCCACCAGGCTTTGCTCCCAATCAATAGCTGCAGACGACAGCGTTGGGCAGGCTGGTGGGTTCTTGAATGATGCCACTGTTTATCTTTCATCAATACATGGCACAGTGTACTGCTCCCGCGAACTTACATTGCCAGTAGAACGAGCTTAGGATCTCCTCTTCAATGGAAGCATCTTGGACGACCATGTCCTTCACGAACTTTCGCCAGAGATGCAATGGATGATCGATTTTAGCCAGTTTTACTGGTCGAAGGTCCCAGTGAGGAGGCACCAAAGTCTCCTTCACCGTTCTCGAAAGGTCATTCTATGGGGTGAAATCAATGGCAAGAAGCAGGCAAGATAAGCATCGTCTTACATTTATGTTACTGTTTGAGTTCTGAGTAAGCTCATAAATTTCGGGAAGCATATCAAGGGGATCGACAAGGCCAACAGATCGACCATGCTTATCCGCTTCGGCATTGGAGAGAACTGGCGTGTTGCGAAGGGGAACGATGGCAAAGATGTCGCGCGACTGAAGAACTCGGTTGATGATAGATTGTTCTGACAGTGAGGTGGTAGACAGAACTACGAGTATCCCAGTGGCGCGATCTCCATGGGCTCGGAGCGGAACGTAAAATGCGCGCAGCAAGGATTCAGTTACTAGGCAGGAAAGAAGACGAGATGAAACAGCAAATACAGCATCATCGACAACGTTCGCTGATTGAGATGACATGTTGGTGGATGAGGGAAATACATTAGCTTCAATAAGGAGGGCTATTTGTAGGAATGCGGACTAAACATAAAACTGCGGGAAAGAAGCTAAGTTCCGTTTACGCACATGTCATTTCTGTTGAAAAGGTACGGCCTTGATGGTGGAGCAATAAACCACAACTAAAATCAGTGACAAAATCAGAACATGATCACAAATCAGCACCGACGTTTCTCGATTCTCACTAGACGGCTATTCCATAAACAGCATTGGGAAGACACGATGTCAGTGCCAAGCGAACCAGCGTCGGCATTTAATATTTATTGTCTAGAAAGTTAATCGATACCGGAACTCTGCTGAAACAGGCTAATCAAGGATTATCGCGGAAGTATGCGAATCCTTAGTGGTGAATTGGAAAAAGACGTCATTTGGCAATATGTGGCGATCCAGTCGTAAGTACACCATGGTCCACTAGCGGTAAAGGAAACCAGTGATTTTTAGCGGTCGTGGGAAGGAATTGCTGTCTTCACCAGCGTGAAACCTACTAAAGGATATCGTTAATTCTGCGGTCGAAGATGTATTAATAATTCACTGGTGCTTTCCGTAAGAGTGCCTTGTGTATTTAGCCTCGATGCTGCCAATTGGTGGCTTGAAATTTTACGGTACGAGTTGCAAAACTGTCCAGGAATATTTTTTAGCATGGTGTTGTCTGCTTGCGGTAGCCACCTGTCAGTTTTCCCCCTGTTCAAAGACCGTAAGGCGCGATGAACGGCTGTGGAGCATCGAAGAGAGGACTCACAACAGCATGTCGTGAGCAAAACAGCTTCCCATGAACACTCGTAGCGGAACGGAATAGAGTCATGAGAAAAGATAGAACCGGAAGAGCGTTTGAATGTGAATTACTTTTCTCGTGACTTGGTAGCGCGCAAAAAAGAGACAGTTACCGTTGGGTTGGCTCACAAAGAAAGTCACCTTGTTCCTAATGGGATCCAGGAATCGTAAGCATGAGTACACGGGTAAGTGTCCACTGTTGTTTGTCCATTTCCCGAAGCTATTCCGGTGAGAACCGGACACATTCAGTGAGAGCGTCATGACGAGGATTTCCATTAACATCGTTCATGTGCATGCAAAAAGACAGACTAAGGCTCAAGTCGCGGAACCAGTACTGAAGTCAGAAGTCTAGAACGCAATACAGCGGGTGTAGGTTACGGTAGTTTGGAAGAAGTCACTGTCATAGGCAACCTGAAAGGTCCGAATCCATGCGCTTATGGATTCCGATGTGTTCGAACGCCCTGTGAGGAGACAGGGCACAGACCAAGAAAATTTCCATGGTTCCAGGCACGCGGACCGTGGGAACTGTATCTTGGTACGGTAATCAGAATGCCATTTTCGGAATACTGATGTACCTTGATCACAGAAATGACGAACGCCTTGGAAGACTGCTTATCTTCTTGTAGGATCCCAGGAATCAGATCCCACGCTCGTGGTAATTTACTGTCTTTACTCTCGGATTACGATAGACCCGGTTTTTACTCAGTGCTCGTTTCAGCCGCCTCCTTCAACTAAACGTTATCCTTACGCTATATAGCATATATAGCACGATACGGTGTACACACAAAGGGGAACTCAAGTCTTGAAGCATACCTCTCTCATGGACGAAAAAGTTGAAATCATCGAGTCGGCCAAAGGAGACGCCCCAGAGGCTCATCATGCATCGATTCGACTAGAACTAGATGCTGGTGTACAGAAACTTCGAACAAGAGAACGATGGTGGCAGATATGGTAGTGTAACACTTTCTATGCATATCCTGCTCTGAGCGTTGACTTTGCTTTACTCAGGCTTTCTAATCAAGCGCCTCCCCCAGCAAGAACGTCGTTATCTGACGCACCTGTATGTATATCTTTCACCGTGTCCGGTTAATTGCCACGATTCTGAGATATTCAGATTATTCCTCTTGAAGATGCCTCTCTCTTATCCAAATTAACTTATTCTTGGATCACTCCAATGATGGTAATGCCTTAAAAACGCGTCTACAACTACGACTTGAACACTTTTTTCCAGGTGCTAGGATATAGAAGGACCCTTCAAGCGCCTGATCTTTGGAGATTGCACTCCAGTCAGGAGTCGAAATTTCTTTCAGAACGACTGGATGCGGCATGGGAACGTCGAGTGAGACGTGCTCAGGAATGGAACGCGATGCTAGATTCTGGGAAAATGAAGCCGAGCATTATCCTGCGCGCGTTTTGGACAGTGCGTGCGCTGAGATACGGTGCTAACTACCAGGAACATATTATTTTGTTTGAAAATCGGTGGAGAACCGTTACAGCACGACAAAATCCGAGTCTGGCATGGGCACTCAACGACGTGTTCGGTAGTATGTTCTGGATTGGTGGTGCTTTTAAGGTCAGTAGGCATAATTTAAACCGTGTTCAGAGGCGGAAATCGTTCTCTTAGGTTTTTGGAGACACGTCACAACTCATGGGTCCCCTCCTTGTCAAGGTCAATAGAGAATTTATTTTTCTCCGGTTCGCGACGTTTAACAGTATACGGAAAGGCTATCATCAATTTCGCCAAGGCTCGCGCTACCGCCCGTTTCGAAGGAAGTAAAGCACCCGATGTGGGTCGAGGAATAGGGATGGCCATCGGACTCTTCTGTATCGTGATCTTGACAAGCGTTGCATCGCATCAGGTAAGACAATGAATACTCCTTTGGACTCGCATTGGATGATTCTTCTAGTTTTTCTGGCGCTCCATGACTACAGGCGTGTTAGCGCGTGCAGCACTCATTCATTCTATTTATAAACGGGGTGTGGTGTTGACTGGTAAGCCATCCCTGATATCGTTTCCGGTAATACTCAACGAAGATCGGCAGGGAAGGCTAGAACTCGATTCTCTAACGCGGCCCTCATCAACCACATATCTACCGATGTAAGTCCCGCGCCCGTGCATGCATCAGCTCAACCTGACCGGACACAGGTCAGTCGGATAGATGCCGCCTCGCAGTGGTTCGTAAGTACTTCAACTTCCCAACAGCTATATCCCTTATTAAGTGTTTGTACAGCATGCAGGTACGTTAGATGTCCAGGAAGTCGTAGAGACTATTTAGCATTTCCAGGCTGGACGGCCCCAATTCAAACAATGGTCTGCTTGACCATCCTGATCGTTCAGGTAAGTATCAAGAAGACTCCATGGGCCCTCAAACAGATTGTTCTATGTAGTTGGGACCCTCCGTATTGGCTGGATTTTTGCTTTTCATCCTTGTCGCTCCAGTCCAAGAGCGCCTCATGGCGCACCGATTCTCAATCCGTTCAAAATCCATGAAATTCACAGATGAACGAGCAAACACCTTTCTGGAGGTGTTAGGTAGCATTACATTTCCCCTTAATTTCCAAATCTCGCTGAATGCATACCAAGGCGCTATGCGGATTGTGAAATATTTCACATACGAAGAACCGCTTCTAGAACGCATAAACAACATCCGAAACAAGGAACTGGTGGGCATCCGCCAAATGCATCATGCCCAGTCAGCGAAGTACGTGGTATCCAGTGTTTAATAGTGGTTATTCATTCGATTCTCCTCAGCACAGCGTTTGCATATTCAATACCTGTCTTAGCTTCCACCCTTGCGTTCGTCACTTATACCAGCACGACGGCGTCTTTTGATGCTGCGGTTATCTTCGCCTCCTTGAGTCTGTTCAATGTTGGCTTGAGTTCCAAACTTCCACAATCATCCTTTGCTGATATAGCTTCGTTCCGTAGCTTCTGCGTCAGCCAATGATGTTTCTTCCAAGGGCGCTGTCCGTAACTGCAGATGCTCGAAACGCGCTTGACAGACTATCTGAAATATTCCATGCAGAAACTATGACGGAAGCCTCCTTTGTTATAAACTCCCAACAAGGCCCGGCTTTAGAGGTAACCGATGCGACGTTCGAATGGGAATTACCTTCTTCCATTGTAGAACCTGACCTCACGAAGTTGAAAGACGGAGCGTCGACCGAAGAGGTTGCCGATCATCCGTTTCGTGTGCCCAGCATCAATATGGAGGTGCCACGGAAACGTTTAGTCGCCGTTGTCGGTCGGGTTGGCTCAGGAAAGGTAAAATTATATCTTGTTTGGTTGTATATTGTCAAGACGTCTCGTGTCTAGTCAAGTCTACTTCAAGGTCTAATCGGGGAAATGAGAAAAATATCCGGGGATGTATCATTCAGAGGTCCGGTTGCATATTGTCCACAGACAGCCTGGATTCAGAATGCAACTTTGGTGTGTTTTTCTCGGCGTAACTTCCCTTACACTCAAGGTGCTGACAACCTTCCAGAGAGATAACATTCTCTTCGGACAGCCTCTGGATGAAAAGAGGTACTGGGGAGTTGTCGAAAGAGCCTGTTTGCTTCCCGATTTACAAACATTGCCGGATGGAGATCTGACCGAGGTAAAAAAATTCTAGGCATCTGTGTACCCTCCGTCTCAGGCTTTCGATACCAGATAGGGGAGAAGGGCATCAATCTAAGCGGCGGGCAAAAGCAGAGAGTAAGTCCTTGCTCTGTACTTAGTATCAGTGAAACATTATTATCTTTAGGTGAACATCGCGAGGGCCCTATATTATGATGCTGAAATACTTCTGTTTGATGACCCACTTTCGGCTGGTCAGTCCTCCTACACTCCCGAAGATGGTATGCTGACTTTCTCAGTCGACGCCCACGTCGGGAAGTCCCTCTTTCACGGAGCAATTTTGCCCCTTATCCAAGAGGGGAAGACGGTGATACTCGTTACACATGCGGTGCACTTCCTCTCACACTGTGATTACATTTACACCTTAGACGACGGCAGCATAGTTGAGCAGGGCACGTATCAGAAACTTCTCGCCGACGATGGCAATTTTGCTCGACTTGTGACAGAATTCGGTGGTACTAGCTCGTCTCCAGAGACATCAGATACTAGCGACGACGACGGCTTGGAGGAGATCAAGTCGAAGTCCGCTCAAGCGAGTGGTAAAGGTACAGGCAAGCTCGAAGGTAGACTCATTGTAAAGGAACGACGCACAACTGGATCGGTACCATGGACGGGTGAGTATATAATGTACTGCTCCAACCATGTTCAATGTAACTAACGTCTCTCGACACAGTTTACGGAAGCTACCTCACGGCCGGGGGAGGTTATATAGTGGTTTCCTTTGTTACACTCGCGGTCATGCTAATGCAAGGTAGCCAAATTCTCAGTTCTTACACTTTGGTTTGGTGGCAAGCGAAGTGAGTTGATTGTATCGTTCGCGATTCGAACAAGCCTAACACCTTGAAAGCGCATTCCATCGTCCGTTTTCTTTCTACCAGGTCCTTTATGCTGGCCTCGGGTTGTCCCAAGCTCTGTTTACGATGCTGTTGTGAGTCATATTCTCTCTTGAGTATGGAGGCGATTCTAGCTCACGCGGACACTGAAGAGGTATCTCTATCGATATAATGTCATCATTTATATCAAGGAACCTGCACAAGGACGCCTTGTGGCATATATTCCATGCCACAATGACTTTCTTCGACACGACAGTATGGCTAGCTCCGAAACCCATTGTCGAATACTGATAATCATTGCCCAGCCAATGGGACGAATCCTGGGAATTTTTGGCAAAGACATCGACTGTAAGCAGTAGATTTGTATACTATCTTCCTCTCCTTTTGACATAAGTGGGCCTTTAGCGATTGATAATCAACTCCCTAGTAAGCGCATGATGTATATTTCAATTTTTGGCGCCGCTGAAATTATCTTCAGCGTCTATGAGATTATGTTCGTCGTTCTGGTCAATTCCATTTGATCTGACCTCAATCGCGTGTAGTCGTCATGACGATGTCCAATGTCATGGGGGCCGTCATAATCATTACTGTTCTTGAACACTATTTCAGTCCGTACGAAGTCGATTCTTCAACGTGTTGCGACTTATCTTTCCCTCTTAGTTATCGCCGTAGTCATCATCGCTTTTGGTTATCAATATTTTGCATCGTTCTATCGTGCAAGTGCCCGGGAGATGAAGAGATTAGACGCTATGCTTCGCTCGGTTCTATATGCGCACTTTTCTGAGTCTTTGACCGGTAAATACTCCGTTCATTTTGACTACTGTTACTGACCTGTGTTGCCAAGGCCTACCCACGATTCGAGCATATAGAGAGATTCCGCGATTTGTAAAAGACAATCAATTTTACATCGATCTTGAGAATCGGGCGCTCATGCTGACCGTCACCAACCAGCGGTAGGTAGTGCTCTACAATATCGCCGTCATCTATTGAACCCCGATTCTCGAAAAGCTGGCTAGCCATAAGGCTCGATGCTCTAGGTGCCACGTTGGTTCTCTGTGTACGTTCTGTCTCACCATTTGATCGGTAGTCGGTAGTCCTGATCGTGAAGTCTAGGTGGCAATTTTCGCTATCGTCGGTGTATCAGGGATCAGTCCTGCTGAGATCGGCCTAGTGCTGACCTATTCAAGTAAGAATTACATGTACTTTCGACATACCCTCTCTGATTATTCATGTCAAGCGACGCTGACTCAGTTATGCGGCATGGTAACCAGGCAATCCGCTGAAGTCGAGGTATACATAACATAGCCTTTATAGTCAAGGGGTCGACTGACTATTATAGAACTATATGAATGCCGTGGAGCGGGGTAAGAATATCAATCTCATATATATGCAAGCGCACTGATTTGTTCCAGTCGTCAGCTACAGTAAAGGAGAGGTTGTTGACCAGGAGGCCCCTTATCAGATGGATACAGACAAAGCAATGACCCAGTGGAGTCACGGCAACATTCAGTTTCGCGATGTCGCGATGAGCTATCGACCTGGCCTGCCTCAGGTACTCCGTGGTATCACACTAGATATCCAGGGTGGCGAGAAAATTGGTATTGTTGGAAGGACGGGTGCCGGCAAGTCCTCACTCATATTGACGCTTCTTCGAATATCAGAGTATTCCGGTGAAATCTTCATCGACAGGTAGGTCTCAGCCGCTCGTGACCTGCTGAATATATTGCTTCACGATTGTCAGGGAGGACATCTCGAAGATGGGTCTGAAAAGTCTACGCTCCAAAATGGCAATTATCCCGCAGGACGTAAGTATGGTCCTACCCTTGTTGTTGAAGCGCTGACGTATTTCATTATCAGCCGATCTTGTTCAGCGGTCTGTACCTTTAGTTTTTCCTGATTATATACTCACTGATACGGAGAAATCAACCTACAGGGACCGTAAGATCTACCCTGGACCCGTTCTCGATATACGATGATGCAAAATTATGGGATGCTCTCAAGCGTTCTTTTCTTGTAGATGAATATCCATCAACCGCCAACAGCTCTACAAGTGAAGTCGAAAATCACCAGAACCGGATCACTTTGGACACAGTAGTAGAGCCAGAAGGGTTGAATTTCAGCGTAGGACAACGCTCTTTACTCAGTCTAGCGCGCGCCCTCGTAAAGGACACAAAAATAGTCATTTTGGATGAGGCCACGTCAGTATCTCATCTAAATGTCAGACCCAATACAATATATTGACCGTCATTTACAGAGCTTCTGTTGATGTCGAAACGGACCAGAAGATTCAGCAGACTATCCAGCACCAATTTAGAGATCGTACTCTCTTGTGTATCGCACGTATGTACTGAATTTGGTCATGTGGACTATATGACCAATGAATTGTGTTCAGATCGCTTACGAACGATCATTTCGTACGATCGTGTGTTGGTATTAGAAGAAGGGCGGGTTGCTGTATGATGCGACATCTCATGGATATTCCTCAGACTTTGACCAATTTTTGCAGGAGTTCGATAGTCCCTCGAAGTTATTTTTACGTGACGATGGTATATTTCGCGGGCTGTGTGACCGAAGCAACATATCGCTTGACGATATAGAGTCGGCGTCCAAGTCGACGTTCACAGCTTTGTAACTTTGGTCTTTTATATATTGGGCAGTCCGTCGAGTACCTACGTCCCTACTCCTGTACATCAAACAGAATCAAGTCAATAGAGTATGTTGCAGAATGTCATCGAGAAAGCTGATTCTGAGGGTAACCTCCATGTGAAGGCTACTCCGGTATATCACTTTCACAGAGAGGACAGAAAGTGAACTCCGGTATGAGAATCCCTACTTACGCTTACCGTACATTAACTACGGTTAATCCGCCTACACGTGATCGCGCTCTATTCATTCCAATGATCGGTCTCACTTGAGATGATCGACGCGCACATAAGGAGTAAAGGGACAAGATTATTGAAATTTCCTGTCTTCTATTCAATTTGCCAGATTGCGTACTAAGATCTAGGAAACCGGACGTTTGAGCCGAATTACCTATCTAAGCATCCGCCAATACCAATATACTCCACAAATACAACGGTAGAGTTAAATTGTCGTTCTGGTCGGAAAAGGCCTCTAGTACAGCTGAAATGGCCACCATGGCCAGGTATCGTTTAGTCTATAAAGGTATCAGTGACCTACGATGGTGTATGGAGCGTGAAACTTACAGAAAAAGGATCCACAAATCCACAAAGTCGTAATGCCCAGGCACAAGCGACAATAGACAAGGCAAACGCCAGACTACCTTCAATAGTTTTGGAGGTCGTGGGCGTCCATCGATGTAAACCAATTCGTTTGCCTACGATCGAAGCCTGCAACGGTAGCAATTCAACAATCAACCATTTTGAAATGCGAAACGAAATACCAATGCATCACCGATGCCGAGGACCAGAATTCCAGTAAACTGTAGCAATCGCGACGGCCTGGAAATAGACCAATCAGCACATGATCATCACAGGAGGCGCCAGACTTACGTCTCAAGCCACAGACTTCCAGCACATCCTGTCAGCAGGTAGAAATGGCTCAAAATTGCGGTACCGCTGTCCTTGTGGTCCAGAAATTCATTCATGAAGAGGTGCACAACTGCACCGAAAGGGTAGATGGCGAAGTAACGAACGTATTCAGCGAAAGTAAAGAGTGCAAAGGCGGCGCTAAAACAGAGATGGGTGAAGGCCGGCTGTGGGAAAATGGCTGTTAGGGACATGTCGCTTAGAGACGGCACAGGCAGAAGCGTACATCCAAAGCAATGCCGGGGGTGAACATCACAACAGCCAACGCATGAAAGAATTTTCGTCGCGCATTCAACTTCAAAGTCGGTACATGCTTATCGGCAGCATCCAAGAGATCAGTAGCTATAAAATTCTCAGTACTGAGAGGGAGCCGCAAAGCGAAGAGCTGACCTAAAGACCCTCCAGATGCCAGTATCGGAGGAGAAGGGAGTGAATTTCCATTTGAATTTGTAGATGCCGGCTCTGTTGAAGGCTGCGAGGTGGTCAGGACGGCGCCGGGAACGATCAAGTTCTCCCCGTTCGTATTCCATACACGGAACTTCTTCGATCTGGCAAGCTGCCTTGTCCACCCAGCAACACTCAGCGATCCTAAAAGGGCCCAATATACCAAGAGCCCAGGTCGACTCCACTTGTTCTTGCCCTCCAGTAGCCAAAATATGACCCAAAGCCATGGATCACGGTTACCTAAGCACCAACGGGTCCACAAGCCAATTAAACCTACAACTATCAAGAACAACCCTGCATAGAATCCCAACGCAAGGAGCCGACGCTGCCGCAGCTTGTCCTTTGGCTTTCGCAGGCGGCGTACCGGTCGTTGGGCTATATGGCGAGATAGAACGAGAATGGGAGACAACAGAAAGCCACTGAAAAGCGATCCAGCAACAAGCGCCATTTGAAAGATGAGAAGAGGTGTCGGAAGACGGTACGTCTTTATGAAGGGCGTGGTCAATGGCCATATCTGAAAAGCGTTGCTGAGTCGTCAGCTGAAATCCAACTTGTCGAGGCAGACTCACTCTAGAGATATTGATGTTTACAAACTCCATCAATAGGGTGGTTCCACCGAAACAGACGAGGCCCAGCTCGCCCAGCGTAAAGACACGATGTGCCAAACGGAGACAGATGTATAGGGTGAACTGATAAAACAACGCCCCTAAGATAACTTCAAATAGCGTTATATCTGCAACAAACGAAGTGAGATTCCAGAGATCGAGATCAACCGATTGACTCACGGTGCCAAATACCACACCCGATCTTTTGCAATACAATCTTGGTCGTGAGGCTGCTTAGACTGACGACTACAGTAAATAACACATAGTACCAAGACCTCAAGCCCTCGCTGCGCGGAACAGACCCTCGTTCGCCCTCAGGGACATCACGTCGCTTGAGATATCGAGTCTCCAACCAACTTGAGGTACATGCATGAAACAAGAGAATGGATGAACACAGCGTGGATAGATCAATGAGATTGTAACGGGAAAGGACCAGCGCCTCCAGGACACTATACGGCTCTTGGGAATTGCTGAGTTTGGCAGGCGGTTCGATTCGCCAAGTGGGTGGAAGAAGTGTGGGTGATGATGATGACAGTTGCGTCAAGGAAGAATACAAAAGCGCGCTTCCAATGAGGGGCCCAAACAACAGACCAGTCAAAATGCCATCATCTGATGCCTCTCTGTACATCCCATTCAGAAGATGATCCAGCTCACGAGATGAAACGCACCGGTAGTTTTTGGGGACAGACATCCACAGAAACGCGAAATCAGATTTCTTCGAAGAATCCCAAGAAGAGTTCCGTCTACGACCATCTGCAGGGCGTAGAACAGATGGGGACAGAGATATTGAGATGGGACTGGTTACTTGATGCTTCAACGCAGCCGCGCCCAGTGATATTGAACTATGAGTCCACATGATGTACAGGAGGGAGATAGCAATGAGCATTTGTAGTTCTAAAAATGGATGTGAGTAAGCGGACAGGCTAGGAAGCAAAAGAAAACGACGACCTGTGAGAATCCATGAATTATATAGAGATAGAGATAGTTGAGAAGATGCTGCAGGCTGATAGTCCGAGAACTTTGATATTGCATAAATAAGAGATCCGATAATTAGAAAGCTTTCTCCCGCTTTTTTAGTTTCAATACAAAATGTCCATGACCAAGGAAAGATGGGAAGCCGAGCGTGTAGTTCTAGGTGGGAGGGGAATACGGTGAATGGTGCCTGTACAGCTGTCATTGTGTTCACAAAGACAGCAGGAGATGTGTTGTGTAGAGGGTTGGTTTTTCCGCTGACAGGCGTTGACCGCATCACGGCGGGAGATCGAGAACGCGTGAAAGGTACGGGACCTTCAGGTGCTCTGGGCGGGCCTCCCTCTGGGGAACCATTTAGCCTCGATATAGACGTCTGTTTCAAGGGCGGGTGCGCGGTAGTCTGCCTGCTATGGGAAAACGCCCGTCCACGGAAGTGTATGGGTCCTTCGTCTTCTGTCTCGTCGTCAGTGTCTGATTCCCTAGGTGATGCAGCACTGTTCTGTGGTCAGCCAGCGACGACGACGGCGCAGCAGATACGCACCTCGATGAACCGGCATGATAGCTCGTACTCCAGTCTAATGAAGACGAAGCCTTGACCGCAACGCCGGGAGTATTGACTAAGATGGTAGGTCTCTTACGAACTGTCCGGCTACTTTGAGTAACCCTACGGACGGAATCGCCCCGTCCAGAAGCCTGCGTGGACGATGGCGGAGACGGCGACGACCTTGAACGAGGCAGATTGGCAGATGTCGCTTGAACAATTAAATGAAAGTCAGCCTTCGAAGGGCATTCACAGAGAGTCTCGGATGCAACGAATGCTGACACTCTGGGTAAGGCAAGGGACCCACGTGGGTGCAGTTCGCTCCGGCAACGGCCGCTTTCTAAAATGGCCCCACGCCACCGACGCGACGCGATATCCATTCCTTGTCCTTTTACCTCAACCAGTCTTCCCTTGATTCTCGCTATCTGCAATGGAATCCCATGAATCTGCCAACAAATCTACCGTCTATCTCGAAGACCTTGATATTCCTCGTGTCGATAAGGAAGGGAAGCCCACTGTCACGTCCGTGGTGTCGGCGACAACGACAACGGCAGCTTCCACTTCCATGAAGCGGCAGAGAACCCTCATGGATATGTTCGCGGACTCGCAAGGAAAAAATGCCTCCGATCCCTCTACAAAGAAGCTGAAGCTTTCGCCAGCTTCCTCGACGCGTCAAAGCGCGTCGAGCAGCTCCAGAACAGCAGCGAAAGGCTTTGGCGTTCAAAGGCTGAATTCCATACCGTTTTCCATGTCAGGATTCCAAGAATCTATGACAGATGAACAGCGGGATCTGCTCAGACTCGAATGCGAGGTCATGGGAAAAAGCTGGTAGGCGCATTTCCAATTCGTGAATTTCAGCGTGGATCCTTATAGATGGTGATACAGGCTTAAATTACTGAAAGATGAGATCAAGAAACCCTATTTTCTATCTCTGAAACGGTTTTTGTGGGAAGAAGGCGTGAGGGGGATTCACGATACTCCACTACCGCTTAAGGTGTACCCACCTCGTGAGTATTTGTTATCTAGTGTATACCCAACATCTTCACATCAACTCGCGGTGGTCTTAGCAAAAGATATCTACTCGTGGTCGAACACGCCCTTGGGAAAGGTCAAGGTTGTCATCATTGGACAAGACCCCTATCATGGCCGTGGCCAAGCTCATGGTGCATACGATCCCTTCGGCCTAGTCACACAACCGTTCTCTGAAAATATTTGATCCACAGGGCTGTGTTTTTCTGTACCTCTCGGAGTCACAATTCCGCCTTCTTTGCGAAACGTAGGCCTCATGAAAAGCCTCGACCTGCCATGTCGTCTGCTGACTTGACACTTCCAGATTTACGCAGAAATTAAGGCGGAATACCCGGAGTTTACTCCCCCAAAACATGGGTGAGCACTACACGTTTTATCTGACTTCCGCAGGTCTGTGACGCAAGAATGCAGAAATCTGACAGCCTGGGCAACCAATGGGGTCCTCATGCTGAATACATGCCTGACCGTTCGAGCCAACTCAGCAGGTTCACATTCCGAGAAAGGGTGGGAGCAATTCACAGATAAAGTGGTCGATGTTATCGATAAATATGGCGGTGCCAACCTATCCAGCAAACTGGCCCAAGCCGATACGGGCCTCGGCCGAGGAGTCGTTTTTCTGGCTTGGGGGGCTTGGGCGGCCAAACGAGTGGCCAAGCTTGACAAGGTCTGTATACATTATCGTGCTTCTCACGGAAGCCCGTAAACTGATGGTTACCTCTCTCTTGAACATTGTACAGACGAAGCACCTGATACTGACGAGCGCCGTAAGTCCAAGCCACTGCACTAAACAATTCATTCTCATCGAAACATTCCGTTCCAGCATCCTTCTCCATTTTCTGCGCATAAAGGGTTCCTTGGAAACGGCCACTTCAAAGCAGCCAATGAATGGTTGGAGCGGAAGTACGGGTCCGATGGGACAGTGGATTGGTGCACTCTGAACGCAGAGTAAATTCGGTTCGCTCCCCAACACATGTTTCTCATGTTGCTATGCCGCTATGATACCCTCGCCTCCTTTCCCGTCTCGGTCGCAGCGTGATCGAACATTTTGACATATATAGTGTTTAACGCCGGTGTGGTTTTTGGTTGTTACCCGATTTTTACCTGGCATGTATACAACAAAATATGTCACAACATTGCATTGGAACCTTGATCTACACGTACTTTTACTCGCGATGTGGCGCACGCATCGAGCCATGTATGTTCTATAGTGTGCAGGCTTGCTGACATATCGCTGGCGGATCTCCGGAAGGAGTTCGAACCTGAAACAGCAAATTGTGATCATCCAGTCAATCGCCCTGATAATCTTTTCGTCCGGTTCCACCACGTGGCCTTCTGATTGTCTCACTTCATGATGCCGACGCCACTGTGCAAAGACTAAACAACTGAGCTTTAAATCTCAGGCGGATGCAGTCATATGGCGCCCGAAAAAAATTATTATTTTCCGTCATGTCCGGCGGAAAAGGGGTCACCGGTACGATTTATCCAGGGATATGGTAGGTAAAGTGTGCGGTATAGGATACGAGGTGTTTTACATCTCTACTTAGCTGTAAGTAAGTATACGAGTCGGCCCTGTGTCAAATGCGATAGCGATACAAAATATCATTCTTTGCCTGGTATTGTAACAAGTCCGCGAGTCAATAAATATGGGGGCGACGCACAGAGACATTAAGGGTCATCACGGAATCGGGTTGATACGACCGTCAGGTCCGTACGCGTTCCGAGACATATGGGTATGACTGCTGTCCTGCAGCTTGGGTGGGGAAGGAAGACGGATCCCATGCTGCACAGGGTTTGGCAGATGCGGATATGCCTGGTTTATGGAAAACTGCTGGGGCTCTGTCAATGAACGTCGATGGGGTGGGTAAGAAAGTGACGTCTCGCGTGGTGAATGATAAGAGGATGAATGCAGTGGCGGGGCGGTGTTCGGAGGGCTCTGGGAGGGCATGGAGTTGTCATGAAAGGATGATTGCGGCGAATAAGTATAATGGGAGCGAGGTTCGTCTCGGACATCGCGCACTACAAAACCCGTGCTGTTCGTATACGCTGAAGGCACAGGTCGGTCGGCGGAATGCGAATAGCTGTTCTGTGAGGAGATATACACGCTACTGGGGAGCGCATTTCGTGACGTCGGAACGGGGCTCGAATACGACGCATACTGTTTTATTGGAGGTGGATTCATGGGGGAAGAGGGTAAGAAGATGAGGCAGACGAGCTGGGAACGTCGGACTGCTGGTCATTAATCATGAGTGTCTGGTCCCATGAACCGCCCTCAACTTCCGTCACGGAACGCGGAGGGACGGTAGTGGCAAGGTTACCAGGCGACAGAGAGCTTGCGCGCGTCGAACCAGGAGAACTGGAGGAATCTCGACTAGACCGCAGCGGTATAGCACCACTGGCAGCGTTCATTTCGTATGTCTTGGGCTTATCCTTGCCGGTGGGCCCCTTCCCAAGAGCTGGACGATTTGCTAGCGGCAGGTTGAGAGCCTGGCGCAAACAATTGTTCTCCTCCTCGAGTTCAGTCACTCTCTGCTCCAAAGCCTATTCCGCAGAAATGCAAATGAGTGTTATGGATAAGATGGAAAATTTGAATTCTCCCTAAAGGGAAATTACGAACTTGTAAATGAGCAGCGCGTCTTGCGCGAAAGGCCCGCTGGACATCCCTGGCACGGTTAGGGGGCAGGTTGTCATTTCGCTTGCGACCGCGTTTTGAAGACATGAAGAAAGAAACGGGAGGAAGGGAATGGGGAGCGGAATGGGAGTTCAAAAGGGCACAAAGCAGGATCGGATGAACATATAAAGGGCCCGCCTACGACGACGCATCGGGCCAGTCGAATCTGCGTCACGAGGTTGTCACAACATAACCGGAGCCCAGGAAGGCAACTGGATTAGGTTGCAGGTCCTCTCGATCGCAACGGCCTGGGCCTGTGAACCGACCTATCAATAAATGAAAATTCCCCCGCCCCCTGTCTGCATACCCGCTCTCTTAGCAACTTTGCCTGTTACAGCTTGCAATGCTGACAGCTTCCTCTCGTTGCGGTTGCCTTCAAACACTTGGTCACCGCATGCATTGCATTATTCCCCCATTCTCAGGCCAAGATAAGCAACATTAGCCTCGCCAGGGCACGGCATGACAAAGACGCTTCGGAACTCTTCCCACTTTCCGAATCTACACGTGAGGGCCACTGCTTGTACTCCAGATAAAGCAACTCCCCAGAACCACAACCCTGAACATATTCGAAACCCCGACCAGGCAACTCCAGGCCCCGACACATCATCCTGTCCGACCCGCCGCCCCTGATGCTCGCGCTGCCTTTCTCGCGGCCGCCATCTCTTTGTCGCGTTTGGCGAACACCTTATGTCGCTGCGGCACAGGAGCCGCTGCACGTGCGAGCGTTTTGTTCGCGGACTTGTTTTGCTCGACATACGACATGTGCTGCGCTCCACTCAAGGCCACCAGGGATCCAGTCGTGCGCTGGGCGCCGGGGAATTTTGTCGGACCGAAGTCCTTTGAGGTAATCGTACCTGCAAGATCACCTTCTCCAGCACGAATATCGGTACCCAGATCCGCGTCAGTCTCATTCGCAATGAGCACTGATTGGATAAGCTCAATCTGCTCATCTTTGGTTCGGTATACCAGATCCGGTAGGTTCTCGAGCCCATCCAGATGCGTGATCACCTTGAAGGCGTAGCCCTGGTCAATTAAAAATTGCTGTCGTTTCGTGCTGTAAAACATCTCCTGGGTGTCCTTGGATACGAGGGAGTAGAAAAAGGCATTAAACCCTTCATCATTCCGCCGCTTCGCTCTCAAAATGCGCCCTAAAATTTAATACAGTTATCCATCCCTGGAGGACTTTGTAGGAAAAAGGTTCGCACCTAGGCGCTGTGCTTCTTGCCGGCGCGATCCGAAATGGGATGATATCTGGATCAGACATGTCGCTTCGGGTAAATCGATAGATGTATCTCCGACCTGTCCTCGGCAATAGATTGAATAGCCATACCATCGAAAAGGAAAAGCGTCAAACCTTAGAGAGAAAGATGGTGTTGACTTGGGGACTATGCTGGAACCAAGATAGGATTCTCATCCGTTCGACCTGTCCAGTACCACCATGGATATAGAGTTTACCCAGACGTTTCGCATATGCCTAAACACGTGGTGAATATGCTGTCGATGCCTTCGGAAATGACATTACCTCCAAAGCGAAAACATTGTCGGAGAATACGATTATCTTGTCTCCTCGATCCTCGTGATACTTGATCAGGAATTGGCATGCCTGGAATTTGTTGGGGTTCATGCAGTATAGAAGCATGCGTTTTCTAGATTGCTCCCGAAGGTATTCACGATAGAATTCGGGTGTCATTGGACACCATACCTCCGCACACTATGCGCCGAACTCAGCGATCTTGATATCAAAAAATTAAGGTAAGGTTGATGAATACCTGCACATTTGCAATATGTCCCTTGGCAGCAAGATCCCTAGAAAGGCAAAGCGGTCATTAAACAATTTAACTACAGTGATGGACATATGGTGAGCAACTGACATCCAATTCGCTTCGTACAGTTTGGGCCCGATCATATAGTTCAGGTCCGCTATCTTGTCATCTTCACGGACAAGGGTAGCTGAACAAGTCAGAACGTGAGCTTCCTGGTTTCTTCGAAGAAAGAAAAATGGAAAAAGCATACCGGTCAGACCAAGTTTGGAGTGCGCTTTGATCGTTCCGACAACCCGACGGAACATTGCAGCGGGTACAACATGTACCTCATCCAATAGCATGAAGCCCCATTCTCGAGAGGTCAAAAACTCCATCATCTTCTTGGACTCGTGGGACCGGTTGTGGGTATTGGCGACCATAGAGTAAGTTGATACAACAATTCCGCTGTCGCCAGCAAACTGGAGAGATTTTCAGACTCGGGAGCGGTAAGCGGAAAGAACTAGCTGCACCTTCTCCTTCTGGTCCGCGGTGAATACCGCGATCTGGCGGTCGGTCACATTTGACCACTGCATAAATTGTGACTTCCACTGCATAACGGACACGCTAACAACGCATGAGAAATTATTCAATGAACAACACGACGAAAGGCTCACGAGGAAGTGCATAATACTAGGCAAGACTTCTTGATCGTACACGCGGCAGTGATTCCAACAAGGGTCTTCCCTGCTCCGCAAGGAAGGACAATAATGCCTGAACGAGCACGACTAAGTAACGAAATTTTCAGAATGCGGTCGAGAATCGAATTTATGGAAAATATATACCCATTTCCGAACATCTTGCTCAGGCTAGTTTCTTGATATGGGCGGATCACGGTGGCGGGCTTTAAATCAATATCAAGGTTCGCATTCACGGTGTCATTTCGAAAATCGTATTCTTCAAGCATAGGATAGTCAAGCACTGTACATTGTTTCTTGACGTCCTATGTATACAAAATAAGGTTTGTGAATGAGATGAAATAGCCAAGACATACGTCGATCTTTGCGTCATGGATTTCGAAAGCATGGACGTTGTCGTCGTCCTCATCGATCTCGTCTAAAACCCAGTCAATTGGAAAACTCGACCATGGCTGCTGATCTGAGATACTCGCCTCCATCAACTCCAACGACAGACGTAAATAGATCAGCATCAGACTGATTGGCGGCGGTAACGGCGTTAGACGGTCCGACTTTGGAATCGTCTTTTTTCTTTTCAGCTTCTTTGGTGCCCGGAATAACTAGATTCCCTTTTACGGGAGCTTTAGAGGTGGTGAAAGTAGCCGCTTTGATACTAGTATCAGTCTGGGTAGACACGATGCGCGCCTCTCGGATTATTCTGTCCTTGAGCAATAATTGAAGGGTCTCGGGATGGCTCGACTCGACAAAGTATTTGTTGTGCTTGAGAACGAGTTTGACCTTGCCGTAACTCAGAGTTCGATCACGAATGTAGGAAATGATACTGTCAGGGACAGGAACCTGTGGACAAAGAGTGAAAATATGAGCACCTCCCTATCGGCGACATCATACCTTGGAAAGGCGATTGAGAACCTTCGGGCAGTTAGTCAGCGAGAACAGTTCAAACAAGTACAATTCACGCAGACTTCAATGATATCTTCAGTTTGAAGGCCGACGGATACAGCCGCGTATAAAGAATATGGAGTTAGAGTGTATTCGTGGATGAAGGCCGGTCTGAGGTGAAAAGACATTACACGCATGTACCTAAGCGTACTGTAGATCAATACGTACCTGCTAACAGGCTCGCTGATAGCGGTGAGAAAGTCCTGTGCTTGCTCGGCAATAGGTGAGAAGGCTTCCAAGATGATGTGGCCATCGTCAGGACTGATCCAGAGTGGCCGGGAAGCATGGTCATGTTTCAGGTGAAGCCATGAGAAGTCTTGTTCCATAAAAATGTGAGAGACAAGGACATTCTGCTGCCTCCGATGAGCATCCAGGGAAGATAAGTTCACAGCTAAATCGGCTGGGTTTCTTGTCTGGGCCAGCTTTCGTGTCAAGGCGCTGAAGTTGATGGTGGCGCTGCGAGGTACGAGGGTCGTATCCGGAGGAGAAGGAGGAATCACGTCGTCCTCGTTGGTGACATCAAGGTAATCCTCCTCATCACGGTCTCTCCTTACACGTTTTGGCTGAGAAGGACCAGCGGAAGCTAATGAACGGCAGACAGCGTCAAATTGGGGTACGAATACCTAGGAATATACCCGGAACGTACACTCGGCCAAACGCTTCCCCGACATTTCGACTCGTTGTCGAAGAGCAGAGATGCGGCGTGAAGAACGTGAAGGTAAGAGTCAAGAATGAAGTCACAGACGCGCTCGGGCCCGCCAGTGACGTCCCCGGATGAATAAGCAGCGGAGTTTCAATTCCGTTTGAGGAGGCGGACGACTTGCTTTCCGTGTCGACTCCCACCATCTGCCCCGCATTTTTTTCGCCTTTTCTTGTTTAAGATATAATGTGGAGGCCTGCTACTCGCCAGATAACTGGTACTAACGAAGGTGTGTTTTTACTACAGTTTCCTCTTATTTCGGGGTTCTGAATCATTTTCAGTTCCACTCGGACAGCGGCGGCGTTTTGGCCCAGCTCCATCCGAAGAAGCCGCTCCTCCCCAGCTTGCTCAGCCTTCACCTTCAGCTTACCCTCGTCCGCATCAAGACCACGATAGTCCTGGGAAACGCGGAAGAGACGAGACTCCGGCGGGCGACCCACGAGGTAAGTTTTGCTGTTCGCATTTAACCTCATAGCCCGCCATTCTGCGCAATCGCGGTATTTGGTATCATCGTAACGCACCGTTCGAGGTCTCTGCGTTTCCGTCGTACCCAGTTTGGGGCTAGGCTCATGATACTGACCTGTACTAACACTAACCTATTGCTGTTTGTTACTCACGTTAGTCGACCCGAATGCCCCTCGCAAGCGGCGAAGTCGTTGGGGCGAAGTCAAGACAGAAATCCCTGGTCTCCCAACTGCCATTTCTGCTGCGGGCGTGTCTCAGGCTCAGCTCGACAACTATGCTATCCACCTCAGGCTTGAAGAAATCAACAGAAAACTACGACTAAACGACTTCATTCCTCCTGAACGCGAGAGGTAAGTTCGAATATTTATATGAATGAGCATATACTCATCTTTTCGTTAGATCCCCATCCCCTCCTCCTACGTATGATGCTCATGGTCGCAGGACCAATACACGCGAAGTACGCTACCGCAAAAAGCTTGAAGACGAGCGTATCAAACTCGTCGATCGTGCCATGAAGAACGATCCCAACTTCCGTCCTCCTGTTGAATATCAACAACAAAAGCGCTCACAGCGCCCTTCTGACAAGGTCTATATTCCCGTCAAAGAATTCCCCGAAATCAACTTCTTCGGCCTACTCGTCGGCCCTCGTGGTAACAGTTTGAAGAAGATGGAGAGAGAGAGTGGGGCGAAGATTAGTATCCGTGGAAAGGGTAGTGTTAAGGAAGGGAAAGCACGTCCTGACCAGTATGCAGACGATGCTGAGGAGGATCTTCACTGCCTCATTCTTGGAGATAGCGAAGAAAAGGTGGCGGCCTGTGTAAAAATGATCAATAAGGTCATTGAGACAGTAAGTAATTTCTCCTTCTTTCGCTGCGTCGTGCTAACCAGCTTATCTCAGGCCGCTTCCACGCCTGAAGGTCAGAACGACCACAAGCGTAACCAACTTCGCGAACTTGCGGCGCTCAACGGTACCCTTCGCGACGACGAGAACCAGGTCTGCCAGAACTGTGGTGGCGTCGGTCATCGGAAATACGACTGTCCGGAGCAGCGGAATTTCACAGCCAACATTATATGCCGCGTTTGTGGGAGTGCTGGCCACATGGCCCGTGATTGTACCGTCAACAAAGATCCCAATGCACCAATGATGCACACCCCTCCTCCTCCACCGAACATGAACAGCCGCGGCTTTGATTCTGAATATGCCAGCTTGATGGCCGAGTTGGGAGAAAGCACAGGTGGTCCCGGTGTGGACCTTTCGAAGCCTTCCTGGGCCGCACCCAGCGCAGGTCACGATATCACCGGAGGGGGAACGAATATTCCACCTTGGCGTCGTCCAGAAGCTTGGGTAACCAACATACCTCAGAACCAGTCGCAGGGCGGTTTTCCGGGTGCCCAAGGATACGGCGGTGGATACGGCGGGGCAACCGCTGGCTACGGGAACCAGTGGCAGGGCTATGGACAGGCTTCAGGATATCCTTCACAATCTCAAGATTATCCGTCGAACTACGCCTCCTACTATCAAGGCCAATATACTCAACCAACCAGCTAATCGAAAACTTCTGATCTTATTCCTCACTTTCTGACAAACGGCAGCACTAAACATCGATTCTTCTCACCTTCTTAGCTCAGTTTCCACAGTCAAAGAGGCCATTTGACCTATCCATTTTATATTCGGATTTCATTCCCTTTTTATTCACAGAGCGATGCCGTACGCGGGAATTGTTTGTAGGTATACTTTGTCTGGCATGGCTGTTGGGAGCGTGGTCACGGCGTCCCTACTAACGGAGACCTTTTCAAGCAGCATGTTTTACTACTTTGAACTGTAGCCCAATGATATGTCTTTATCAAAATATGTGCGATTGATTCAGAGATACAAGTATGCTAGCTATGGTGGTTCTTTTTTTTCTTTTTCTTTTTCCGCGGCTTTGGTTCTACTGCGTTGAGCTCTACTTGGTCTAAGCTTCGTTTTTGGGCGTTGTTGGTGTTGCTGTCACGCCGAACGAAACAAGAAACAAAGAATCCGTTCGTAGCATCACCGCTAGGACTGCAGCGTATCAATGAAGCAGCGTCGCCTGTCGAAAGTTGAGTATGAAATCCGTAAAGCCTTCGAGAATGACATACTGGGATTGTCCATCTCTTCCGGAAGTCCTCTGCGCTTCCACTGAGGCAGGACATTTTCTGGAGCCTCCAATTTAAATCCACCGCTTTCAGCCTCTTCCGATTTTAAAGCATCACGAACAACGTGCTCGTTCTCTGTCGCGTGGACACTGCAAGTCGAGTAGACAATTCTCTTGACTGCGGGAACTATCATGTATTGTCAATAGTCAAAAATTTAATTGCATAATGACAGAATGAATTGGACTACCTACATTTCATCGCGTGCTTAATCATCACGAGTTGAAAAGCGGCCAGTTTTGTCAGACGTTCGTCTTTCTCGGACTCGTTTTCCGCCTCTGACAACCAGATACGAAGATAAATATAACCGATCGGGGATGGAAAGAGTTTCACCTGTCTCTAAGAGGTGATCAAGGCGGTTGACAATACCAGAGCCGCTGCATGAGGGATCTAGAAGACTGCAAGGAGTTAGATTTGTACCTGTTCAGTTGGCAAACTTCCCCTGACATATGCGTGACCTTGCAATATGCTTCGTCTTGAGGATCCACTGTAAGGAAGTCGAGGTTCAGAGTCTCGACGTTCTGACAACCCGCTTTGGATAACATCATTTCAAGCGTTTTGAATCGTTTTCGGTCCCGTTCGAACGCAAACAACTAGTAAGCATCAATTGGCCGGGGAAACGGGTCTCAAGTGGCGAAAGGCACACACCTTCCCTTTGTTGCCCATGATCGCGCTGAGGTGGGAAGTCTTGTTACCCGGAGCGGCCGTTGCATCGATTACATAGGTGCCTTCTCTTGAGGGCGGCGAGAGAACAACGGCCGGAAAACAAGATGCCTTGTCCTGTAGAATGATCTTCCCAGACTTGTACAAAGGGTCGTCATGAAATGTAGTTTGGGGTGAAAACAGGAGAAGGTTCGGAATATGCTCATCCTGAGCAAAGCTCCGACTAAGGATTACGATAAGAAGCGTTCTATGTTCTGGACACTAACGACACCTGCCTGGATGTAAAAGGATCCGTGAGGTCATAGCCATTGGAGATGAACGCGTCCATGGCGTGATCCGACGCCCACATCAGAGTGTTGACCCTCACGTAACGTGGTATTTGAGCTGCAGCGATGCGAAAGTCGATGTCGATTAGCATGACTTCCATGGGAAACAACTGAATGTAATGTTTTCGCTCACCTGCTCGGTCATCCCCGTTGTGGGCTAATTCAAGGTTCGACTTTACGCCACGCTTGATTTTTATTCATTGGAATTCGCCATTCAGACGCGTCTTGTGGCGTAGAATCGCTTGTTTGATGGGGCCGTCGCCAGCCTGGATACCGCCCGCAAGCAAAACGTCATGAACAAGAACCAGAGCAAGATTCATAGACGTTATCTTCTTTCTTTCGTCCTTTAACAGATTCGTCTCATTTATTACTAGGGTCAGTACAGCTTTGTCTGAAGATGTTGCGTCAGACAATTTTTAGGGTGCAGCTAAGATGACCATACATTTCAGTGTCTCAATGACCAAGGCAGAGGTCCTTTTGCGGTCCTTCTCAGGCAGCGTAGCAAGGATCCCTTTGATCGACCCTGCTCTTGCATCTAGACTGTCGAGGGTTTTCGAAGCTTCAAAATAAAGGTTCATATTTTCTATTCATACGAATTAGGCTCTGCAGGATATGAAGCACTACAAAAGAAACTACGCGCAATATTGCATATACGTCCCCACCATTAAACCCTTCCTGCAACAGATAACAGACCTGTAGAGATAGAGCATAGGTAAGAATAAACATTCACATGATGAGAAAAAGACTGAAAGATCAGTTGCAGTTCTTCGTCACACAGAGCGGATAGCCCAAGTTGGACAATGTAGATAAATTGAAGGCATCATTTCCTAGAGACAGGAGAAGGATTACTCACAAGAGTGAAAACGCATTCGCAGGTCCACGTTGGTGATGAAGTTCAAAGGCTAGAACTGAGCACGGGCCGGCTTTTAAGGAAGAAAATAGTTTTCCCACGTTTTTTGAGACGCCGACCCACGGCAGGACGCGCGCGTCTAACGCTCCTCCCCTTTACCCTTTCCTATCTCGCAAAGTATGGTCATGTCTGCTCAGGAGTGAAATGTTCTCACGTATTTCTTAGTGCCGGTAGACACTGAACTTTACGATCTCCTAGGAATCTCCCCAAATGCGAGCCAAGGTGCGGACCTTTGGACCATGAATTCTAGTGGCTCACATCTTTATTCATGCTAGCCGATATAAAGAAAGCATATCGCAAGAAGGTGCGCATATGTGTGCTCGTGCTTACATCTATATCTTGGTCTGACTTTCCATCAGGCGAAAGAACATCATCCAGTATGTCGCGCCGTCCTTACCAGTTAACACCATTCTAACAGTTGGCTATGCAGGACAAGGTGATTGATCATCTCCGCACATTCAGACCAAGATGAACCTTTCTCGACTAGAACATTAATGATCCGGAAGCTAGCCGCAAGTTCCAAGAGATGGCATCTGCGTGAGTCGCAGACTTGCCGCTGCGATCGTCCCCTCATGAATTCTCGGAAGTTATGACATCCTGAATGATCCTGATTCTCGAGCTGCCTACGATGCGGGAGGAATGGCGGGTCTACGCGGTGGCGGTTCCGCTGGAATGGACGACCTTTTCAGCCAATTCTTTTCGAGTTCAAGCTTCGGTTTTGAGTTTGATCTAGGTGGAGGTGCCAGTCGGCGTCGGACAAAAGGCCAAGATTCTATCATTTCATATGACGTGACGCTTGAAGATCTCTACAATGGGAAGGCCGTGAAAATGAATATGGAGAAAGACGTTGTCTGTGGTATATGTAAAGGGTATGTCGCCTGAATCTTCGTTAGAGGCATTGTTGACATGTGGTTAGAACCGGAACCCGAGGAAATGCAAAGCCAAAGCAGTGTGCCACATGTGAAGGCAAGGGCTGGACGTTTGTCCATAGCCAGGTTTGTTCAGATGAATGGAATATGAAGAAGACCTTTCTGATAAATATGTTTGTAGGTGTCTACATCGCGGATCGGAACTACAAGAGCAACATGTCACGATTGTCAAGGCAAGGGAGAGAAAATCAGATCGAAAGACAGGTGAAATGAATCTTCGGCTTCTTCATGACTTGGTTCATAACATTTATTTAGCTGTAAAAAGTGCAAAGGCGAGAAAACCGTGCACGAAAAAACCCGCCAAGAAATTTTTATCGAAAAAGGTATGACGGACAGACAACGAATCGTGCTACCCGGGGCAGGAGACCAAGAGGTATCTCATGGTTGGTCCTTTCGACGTAGCATGATTTACATCTTCAACCGTAGCCCGGTTTGCCTACCGGCGATGTGGTCTTTGTTATTCATGCCGCACATCACGAATTTTTCGAGCGATCAGGGAACGACCTCCTTACCAATGTCAAAATCACACTCTCGGAAGCCCTCTTTGGATTTTCTCGGATACTCATCACACACCTCGACGGTCGAGGAATTAAGGTTACTAGTCCTCCTGGTAAGATAATAAAGTCAGACGATTCGATCGTGCTGCGAGGAGAGGGTATGCCTGTTTACAAGAGGCCTGACGAAAAAGGAGATCTTTTTGTCGTCTTTGAGGTCGAAATGCCGGATGAACAATGGTTAAAGAATGTTGATCGGAAGGTAGGATATTTGCCGTTAATCCTCTACTTCCTTTACGAACACAAACTTTACAGACTTTGGAGGCCCTCCTGCCTCCCAAGAAAGCTGATTTGGATCCTCAGCCGGAAATTGTTGATGCTGCAAGCTTTGAAGAGAGTGATATTGTGGATGTGCGTGCCCATTCTTTGCCGGCTGGCCACGAGTTTTTTCATGGTTTTACACATCAGTTCGGTCAAACGGAAGATGATTGGGAGGACGAAGACGACGGTGACGACGGTGATATGGAGCCAGAGTGCCGACAACAGTAATCTGCACGCGCGCGGCTTGCATTGAACGTTTGTTTTCACAGCTCAGTTTTCCTACATTCTCACTGTAATCTACCCCATTTACCTCTGGCATATATTTGTTAGGATGTATACTACTTAATGCTACTTTACCCCACTACTTGTCCGTTGGCTGACTTCATTCTGAGGCGTTTGTCGTACCATGCAACGATGTCATGATCAATGTATACTTACGTTTCGTTCTTGATCATGAATCATCATGTTCAATACTACGAAAGTGACGCCTTTCGCCTGGACTGGCGATATCCAGTGGATTCTCGCCGATAGGTGGGTTCTTTTCATGCCATGCGGGTTAATAATTGTGACTGATGATAGGTCCAGACTGTATCCTGGATGCTTCATTACACTGGGCAGGGCAGATTACACTGGGTCCATTGTAACGCCGCCGTTTCTCGGAATGCTGGTGGTCCGTTTCAATCATTTCATAGTAGAATCTTACTTGCCTGCCGTGAAGTGTCGTTTCGCAGAAGGTTGAGTCCAATGTCTCACGTTTTCCCCTTTGAATATTTTCGGTTCAATATACCTAAACTTCGACAGGGCGAGTAGATCCCGGGAAGATGTGCGGGGGTAGGCCTATAGTCACCGCTGTTGAGAAGCTACGTACGTGGAGATACGCGACGACTCGCACTCGATCGAAGCCATTAATATTCATTCGCGGCAGGAGGTAATATTCCGCGCTCTCGACCAGTTCCTGATGGAGAACAGCTCCTTGACACCAACTTCCTCCATGATTTCGCAGGCTGTAAGTATGCATCAATACATTCAGTTGTGAAACCCTTGATGATTTTTTTCTTTGATGTCGGAAGTAGTGGTACCGTCGACTAGTGTTGAATGTGCTGTAGCTTCTTGATACACCTGAAGCTAAGCCTCGTATACAAGCGGGGAACTGGCTTCGATACAGTCTAGCAACCAGTTCCACGCTGTGAGTCGCGAATTCCTCCGGTCGTGATGCCAGGGTGTTGGCGAGAACAGGGTGTTGGTACGAACACGGTCCGCTGACCATCTTTCTTACGACAAATCTTGAACTCTTTCCCAGCAGTACACGGCTCCCCCATGAAGGGCTAAAGTTGCTGATGACTAGTCGTACTACAAGGAGTCGACGGCTAAAGTTTTTTTTTTGCAGCTGCAGGCATTGACCAGCCTGAGCCCGAAAAGAGGTGCCGCTGCATTCGAACGGTGCCGCTTACTTTAGTGCACAAAGGACAAATAAGCACAAACACCTTGGGAACGTCAACGACGTTGTGCAGCTCCCTTATATCGCCTCCCTTCCACCCAAGACACGCAGTAGGCGTTACTCTTTACATTCCTCGGCCCATGCAAGGGTTAGCATACACCAAAGCTGTCGTATTGGATGGAGAGACCCCAAATGAGTGCGGCACCCCCGTCAGCAACTTCGACGATATTCCAATAGATCCTGCGCTAGGCGGGCCAGCGAGAGTGCCCAGTCATGTTTCGGTTGAGCAGAGTACAATTGCCGTCGATGTGAGTTGCATTAACAATATCTAAGTCGATGGTCGAGGCGCGTCGCGTTCTGGCGTATTTTGATCGTTTTCTTCAAAGTTCAGCCGTTCATTGCTAACGTGCTCCTCGATGTATTCTCTAGAACTCCACGTTCAGTCATGGACCACAGGAATATCTACCGTACTCGCAGGGACCTCAAGGCGACCCATTCGCTCAACCACCTCCGGCCTATTTTACCGTACCAGAGACCCAGACCCGCCTTTCTCCACCGCCCACGAAACGAAGGAGGAAGGAGGTGATACGCGAATTGATATGTCGCACATGCAGTGGAAATGATAACCAAAACAGCGCTGGTGATCCCGAGCGCATGCTTTCCTGCGGCGAGTGTGGCCATAGTGGCAAGTCCCTTTCCGGTCTGTAATCTTACGCGAGCTCATACTGTCGCGATAGTTCATCCATCTTGCATGAAGAATTTCGTCGTAACTCGTCCTGATATTCTCTACTCCGTTAAATGGGCGTGCCCGGACTGCAAGAAATGTGAAATATGTCAGAAGAAAGGCAGAGGAGTACGTGCCCGTATTTATTTGCGAATACATGATGTTCACTATTTCACAGAACAGGATGCTGTTCTGTGATGTATGTGATAGAGGTATTCAGTCACCTTCCGCGTTCCTGCAATATATGTGCTGATATCTTTTTGGCTAGGCTGGCATATGTACTGCATGGATCCTCCTGTTGAAGAGGACCCCGAAGGTGCATGGTATTGTCCCCAGTGCGTGGATCTGATGCCTCAACATGCCACTCCATTTGAGCAACCATCTTCCCCACTTCCACACCGCGAACCATCTGTCGCATCATCGTCGCGATCTCATGCAGCTTCAAATAACGGTCACACGAAGTCTCGAAGTACAGGAAAGGGCAAAGGAAAGGCTCCCGCCGTGATCACAGATGACTCCGAATTCGACGTTGAAGTCGACGTTGAGACGCCCATTGCAACTGGAAGGCCTGTCAGAAATAAGAGACCCACGAAGAGGAAAGCTGCACAATCGAGGAACGAAGATTACTCGGAGGATGAGGTTACTCTGTCTGCTCGCCAGCCCAAGCGAAGGCGCACAGAAGTCTCTTCTGCAACGGGGCCGACATCTAGTCTCCCACGTCTAACCTTTAGATTCTCCACGCAGCAGAAAGGAAAGGGGAAAGAACGTGAAGAAGAGGAGAAAGGAATGTTTGATGATTTCTTGCTGCCAGAGCAACGTGACACGATGAAGACGACGATAGATGGATCGGACAGACAGAGATTTGATCGCACACGCCAACTGGCAGAGGTACGCATTCCTTCTCAGGTACCGGCAAATTCATTTAGCTTGCCTATAGGCCAAATTGGCTGCAAGAGTGCCCCCGCCACCCCCATCAGCATCTGAAGAAGCAGAATCTTCTTCCTCTGTATTACATCCAACACGTCTGCGGTTGGCAGCACTAGCAAGCCAAACTGCACCAATACCTGGCCCTTCAGCATCTCCGGGACCCCCAACTCCGACGCCACTCCTGCCAGGTTCTGGTCCGCGCGTTAAAACGATCCATATCGGAGGGTACGACATCAAGACCTGGTACGATGCCCCGTTTTCTGAAGAGTATTCTTGCATACCCGACGGGAAGCTGTGGATATGCGAGTTCTGTTTGAAGTACATGAAGAGCAAGTTTGGATATAACCGACATCGGGTAAGTCACTTTGTTTCATGTACATGTGCTTGATTTCACTTAACATTTACAGATGAAATGCAAAGCGCGACATCCACCCGGCGATGAGATTTACAGGGATGGCGATATTTCGTTATTTGAGGTAGATGGACGAAAGAACAAGGTCAGTCCGCGTTTTGCTGTTGCTTTCGCCTAGCTTGACTATATCCATTGTAGATTTACTGCCAGAATCTATGCCTGCTTTCCAAGATGTTTCTTGACCACAAATCACTATTTTACGATGTCGAGCCGTTCCTGTTCTATGTAATCGCGCAGGTGGACGACGATGGGGCTCGCTTCATTGGATATTTTAGTAAGGAGAAGTGTAGCGTTAAGGACTATAACCTTAGTTGTATAATGACGCTTCCGACGCGTCAACGCCAGGGATGGGGCAATTTTCTCATTGACTTCAGTACGTCACATAGCTTCTGCACGTAGGCAGGGAACTAACTTTTCATTTCAGGCTATTTGTTATCTAAAAAGGAACAACGACTGGGATCTCCGGAAAAGCCACTGTCTAGTCTGGGTGCATTGGGGTACAAGAACTACTGGACCCTGTCCCTGATGCGATATCTCGAGGATGGGCCTGAGAACCCTCGGCTTGAAGGTGACGGAATTAATAGAGGCCCGTCGTGATTATTGACAATATTCATAGACATAAGCGCAGCGACGTCCATGACAATAGAAGACGTCTACAACACGCTCGTTCAACAGGAGATGATCACCGTCCTCGAAGAGGATAACCTTGTAGCCAAGCCTTCTCCGGGACAATCTATCAAGATTAATCGACGCAAGACAGGTGGAGCGCGAAACAATGTTGCCCGACGACTGCAACGAGCAACGACCAAGGAGGAACCAAAACCCAAGGGTCCATTTGTGCCTCCTTTACGGTACGAAATTCGCTGGGATGCTGAGAAGGTGGATCGGGCCCTCAGCCATTGGGAGTCAAAGGGTCAGTTGAAAGTGAAGCCCGAGAAGCTGAAGTGGAGCCCTTATTTGTTGACGAGGGAGAGCAAAGCAGAGATGCAGGAGGGTGCCAAGGAAGCGGAGAATGAGGGCTCAGCTGCTGATGCCATGGCTGTCGGACTGGCATTATTTGAAGATGATGTCACCCCAGAAGATGATGTTCTTCCAGTCATGTCAACAGAGGCGGAGGCTTCACCGGTGGACTTGTTTGCGGATGATACCGATATCGTGGTAGAAACTCGTGCAAGGTCGAAGGCGAAGTCTACTACACCAACGCCATCTCAGCCGTCGAAGAAGGCAACCGGGCGGAGGAAGGTGGCTAAGGGAATTGCTTCTATCTCAGCGCCAATCCAAGAAGAACCGACATCGGAGGTTGATGATATGGATGTACCTCCGCCGTCCCCCTCGCCGACTGAGCCCGGATCGCAATCAAATGGTGTTCCTGTGGTATCACCTGTTTCTCCTCCAGTTGAAGCAGTCCTCGTGCCTGTGGTTAACCCACTAGACCGTCCAGCTGCACTAACCCGTCGACAAAGCCGGCGAGTTACCGTGAATGGGAACGGGGTTGATGACGAGGAGTCATTTCCGCAGTCGTTGGTGGCAACGATGTCGACGGCGTATAGTCAGAACGGAGACCTTGATAGCTCCGTAGCGGCGACACCTAGGCGTCAAAGCCAACCGAATGGCAACGTTGACAATCCTGCCCCGCCAAAAAAACGTGGTCGACCGAAGAAAAATCCACCCGAGAGCGAGAGCAAAAGAGTTGAAGAACCCCGGGAGAAGACTGCGAAGTCGAGTAAAAAAGCGGCGGCGTTAATGGTGACTATTCCGGGGGCTGGGAACAGGGTGACACGACAGCGAACGGCGAAGGGGATGAACGCGTCGCCTGCAAATGAGGAAGCTGCAATTGCGACTGTCCCTGCATTTCCTCAGCCGGAGCCGATCGAAGGTCCAGAGCATGAGTCCGAGATGACGGTTCAAGTTGGAAAACTTGAGTCCGCACCTCTTCCGGAGGCTACAACAATCTCTTCCTTACCCGGGGATCGGCCTGCAGTCGTGAATGGAGATGATGCGGAAGAGGCAACGACAGTGGGAAAGGGCGAGCACGAGGATGACGTAAAGTATGAAGAGGTCGGCACGCCTTTGACGAGTCTGACGAGTCGGCAGAGCGTCCCGAGCGATGATACATTATTTGTGGTGGGGGCGGGAATGAAGGCGGTGGGTGACCTCGAAGAAGAGGACGCAGATGCAGACTATGACCCGGATGTGGAGATGGAAGTACAGTCTAACAGTATGTATTAGATATTAATATTTGAGTGCTCTGGAAGAATGTGATCTTTGTTTGGCTGTGGCGTGTAAAAGCAATAATTGCACAGGCGAACCACTCGTCTTGGGTCAGTTTGAACGACGAGCTGAACGGCTGAACGACGGTCGAGCGATCCAACCCAGCATGGCTACCCAAAAGTAAGTCACCCCCGTTCTCTTTCCCGTCGTCGCCTGGTGCGACCTGGACGACGGCTGGCAGGGACTGACCACGATGTTGGCAGTGAGGCTGGCTCGATGCAATACACGATAACGCCGAGCGACTCGCGCAGGGACGGAGGACTGGATGGTTCAGTAAGAGGAGCTTTGATTTTCTTTGAAATGGTTTGCTGAGCTGCTTTAGGCCCCTTTCCAGTCGCACCAGAGTCTCGGACAAGCCCTGGGCACCCACCTGCCCCCGTCAGCCTACCACCCCCAGCGCTCCAGCGACTACCGTATCTCCCCGTCCCCATCTCCCATTCACCCCCACCACCCACATGCACACCCCCATCCTCACCATCCCCATCCACAGAACGGCGGCGCGTCCTCGTCTTCGTCGTTCACCAGCCAGACATCCCCGACTATGTCTCTCAAGCGCAAGCTCGTTGACGGCGCCCAGCAGCAGCTCTCCATGCAGAAACGCCGCCGCGATGCTGAAGACTCCGTTGTCGACGGCTTTGACGGCGGCCAGGGTGCCAAGCATTGGACTGACGAAGAAAAGTCCAAGCTCTTCAACTGGCTCATGGGTCCTGGCCAGGACGATCACTGGAATTCACTCCGTGCTACCAAGAACTCGTGTCTCCGGGAGGTGAGAAGACCTTCACTGCCTTTGTCGATCTCACTGACTCGCTCCAGTGCTCGCTCCAAGTATTCGGCAGCAAGAAGACTTACCAGGCACTCAAAGGCTGCTATGAACGCAACTTTAATCTATTCAAGCAGATCTACGCGTTCGAGTCGTGGCATTCTCACCAGCTCAACGGCGGCATCGTATCCATCAATGGCCTGAGTGAGGCCGACCGCCTTAAAGAGTACGAGAGACGGCTGCAGGGCGCCAAGAAAGCTGGTTGTGACGTCGGCAACATCACCGCAAGAACAATAGACCATTGGCATCGTGTGGGCTGGTATCAGCTCTTCTACACGCGGTAAGCTATCTATCCGAGCTTTCGCATTTCGTTATGCTAAGGAACACAGATGGCACGGTGATCCAGCGACCACGCGTCCTAGCGTCCAACGCGTGGGCTCCGCGGCCAACGGTGCTGGACCTGTCGGTGATGATCCTGATCCTGTAGACGTCGATGATTCTGGAATCGACTTCGATTCGAATCTCGCAGCACTAAGCAGCTCACACGAACCGTTAACCTTCATTAACGCCCCCCCAGCTCCGAGCCCAGCAACCATACCACCCCCACCTCCACCGCCGCCGCCAATACCGTTATCCCCTCATTCAAGTCACACTAATCACACGAACTCCACTGCCGTCGAACCACACGGCAATATCGCCCTCTCCCAGGGCATGCTTAACGCCTTTATGCAATTCCTGCAGATTCAAACCCAGACCGGTAAGATGAAGTTGGATTACTTGAGAAGGCGGGAGGAAAGAGAGGAGAAGGAGAGTTCTCAGAGAAGAGAGCTGGAGCGGCTGAGAATTGAGAGGGAGCAGGCAGAGTTTGAGCATACAAAACAGACTGCGAATCTAAAGCAGAAGGCCGATAGGGCTATTGTGGGTATATCTCCGGCCGTGTTTCTTAAAATCGCTCAATGTCTCCCTTTTAGGCCCTCTTGGAAAACCCCAACGTCGACCCTTCCGTGAAGGCTGCAGCCGGTGACTATTTGAAGAAGGTATTCACAGCGGACTAGACTTTGTGTTTTCCTGATCTACTTGTGCATCTGTTCATATCTATCAAACTACTCAGTGTATTTGTTCTGGATTTAGATCCCACGCACATGCTAATTATTTATTATTCGCATCGCTTTCCGTTCACTGTACTTTGCTATCGATGACAATTACTTTACGGATTCAACCCGCGGGACGTCCGATCCCGATTTTTTTGAGGTTTAGGCGCCGTAATATAGTAGAGTCGATTGGTAGGGGTGGGGCGCCACAGAATGTCCCATGAGACGAGCGTGGACCACGGACGAACTATGTCCTTTTTGCCGAGTCGATTATCGCTGGAATTTGCGCTCTTTAAGGCGATAGACCTTCTTGACAATACAACATTTGGACAGGGAGTTGCCAGTGAGGTCCGGAGACTTTAGCACGGGGGAATCACCCGGTTACTTGTCGTAAAAAAGTTACGTTCAGAAGGCAAGTATCACGAATAAGCAGAGAACTTTCAGGTGAGAATGCCCCCGCCGCAGCAACGACCTTATTTGAGTCCTCTGCGCTGGAGCGAAGATCGTTGTGGATTTATAACGCGCAGTAGCGGAGGCAATCGCGCGCCTCACGGGTCAAGAGAGCGCTGGTTGGCGTCTAGCTTGGCGCCTTTGACTATGTCGGTAAGTGATACCATCAATCAGTAAACTCTGAGAGATCTAAAGACTTGTGAGATTTAGTACTATCTTCTCATCGATAGCCGAGAGGAAATCAGGTAACAGCGAGGATCAGGGATTCCACGCGTATAGTACGGCAATATCAGGAGCCTTTAAAACGTCCGCGTCGGCGGTAGAGTCGCCAGGATGACAAACCTGAAAGCAAGCACGGTGAGTAAGCTTTGGTGCTTTTGGAAGAGAATTTCGATCAACAGTGTGTTGACCAGAGAAGTTATTTCGGCTATGGGTATATTTGTTTGCAAGTGCCTTGTGTAACTGCCGATGGTTTATGAACCGGTTGAGATTGCAGATAATGACAGATAGGCAGGATTCCAGAGTTCGTGGTTGTTTCCCATTCGCTGTCCAATTGTATTGCTGGGCAAGCCGTGTCGTGTATGAGGCCTTGAGGCTTGGGGGGAAATCAAGGGGAAATTCATCGGGTTTCCGGGCCGATAAGCCGTTGAGCCAGGAACCAATCTGGCAGATCTGAACAGTTATCTCTTCAAAGATCCCTCAACCTACGCTAGTGTCCTTGCAACCGCATCCAACCCTTTTCCTGCAATACATTCTTGGTTATCGTAGTTGTTCCGTGTAAGATACGTCTCGAAGGAAAGACAATGTCATCATCGTGTAAGCGTGATGACCGGTTGCCGACAACCTGCGGGAGCACGGTTAATAAAAAGTCACTTACATATAGAACAGTCGAGGATCGTGTGGTACGTGTGTGTCCTCCTTCTCCCACGACAGCCATGTCTGAAAAGGCATCGGTACACAGCGAGACCAAGTCCGAAGAGACTGTTGCAGAGCAGGATGGCCATCCTCGGCGAGCACGGTGGGAAAACCGCTAACTGAATTATTCGATGTCACTCTCATCACTGATTGATTAGGTGGCAGCGCATCCCATTTGTTTCAGTGACTGCACCTCCTCCAAAGGCGTCTATCCAAGAAGCAGACATTTTGCCCGAAACGCACGCGAACTGGTTCGAAATTCTCACCTTTGGTTGGATTACTAGTCTGCTCGCTCTCGGTTATGCTCGTCCACTGGAGGCTCCGGATCTCTACAAGCTGCAAGACAATCGCGGAGCAGCATTCATTGGTGAACGGATTACTGCGTCCTTTGAAAAAAGGCGTTTGGCTGCGGCGGAATACAACCGTCGTTTACTAAATGGTGACGTCAAGCCCGGTATGAAAGCGTTGTGGTGGTCTGTTCGAGGAAATCGCGCTGAGCGGGAGAGGAAATGGAGAGAAAAAGACGGTCAACGCAAGGCCAGTCTTGTCTTCGCCATGAACGACAGCGTGAAGTGGTGGTTCTGGTCTTCTGGATTCTTGAAGGTACTTGGCGACACGGCTCAGGTTACCAGCCCGCTTCTCGTCAAGGTATGCTGCTTCTCCGTCGCGCTAATCCTTTTGATCTCTCATTCGGCAGGCCATCATCAACTTTGCCACAGATTCTTATACCGGCCATCGGACGGGCGACTATTCCTCCATCCCACCAATTGGCAAAGGTATCGGTTTGACCTTTGGTTTGCTGGGATTGCAGGTTATTTCGTCACTGTGTACGCACCACTTCTTTTATCGGTCCGCGTCGACAGGCGTTCTCATACGCGGTGGTCTGATCAACGCGATCTATGCTCGGTCCCTTCGACTAACCTCTCGCGCGCGATCGAAGCTCACGAACGGTTTGATAATGAACCACATCTCGACGGACGTGTCGCGAATCGATTTTTGTGCAGGATTTTTCCATATGGTATGGTTTGACCTGAAACACGACATATGAACCGTTCCTTTATTTATTTTTGTCACAGGCTTGGGCCGCACCGATTCAACTGATCATATGTCTCGTTCTTCTTCTGCTGAACCTGGGCCCTAGCGCATTGGCCGGTTTCGCGTTTTTCGTGATTGCGGCCCCCGTTCAGACGATGGTTATGAAGAAAATGTTTGCGTTCCGGCGGAGTGGCATGAAATGGACCGATAAACGTGCCAAACTTCTCCAGGAATTGCTTGGAGGCATGAAGGTGGTCAAGTTCTTTGCATGGGAAATTCCTTTTGCGAAGAGAATATGGGAGTTTCGACAGAAGGAGATGTCGTGAGTATTTTCGCACCTCATGTTGAGGAAACAGAATTCTTATTTTATGGAAAGATTTGTTCGCTCGCTACTCCTCGTGAGGGCCGCCAACAATTCAGTCGCTGTGTCTATGCCTGCGCTGGCGTCGGTGCTTGCCTTTGTCACTTACTCTGTAACTGGACACCAGCTTGAGCCATCTGTCGTCTTTGCTTCTTTGTCCTTATTCCAACTCCTTCGTTTGCCTCTGATGTTCCTTCGTGAGTAGCTTGCTATTGCCTATTTACCTGGTGTGTTTATCTTGTATCCATAGCAATGTCCTTTTCCGCTATCACCGATGCCCACAATGCTACTCAGCGTCTCTATGGCGTCTTTGAAGCAGAAACGCTGGAAGATGCCTTTGATCGCGAAGATGATCTCGATGTTGCCGTTGAGGTCAAGAACGTTTCCTTCACTTGGGATGCGCCACCCCCAGAAGCAGCCGAGGCAAAGAAAGGGAAAAAGGATAAGAAGGATAAAAAGAAGAAGGAGGAACCCGAAGTCGACTCCTCGTCGACGGATGAGGTCTTTGAACTGAAGGACATCTCTCTTAGCATACCCCGCGGACAGCTTGTCGCTATTGTCGGTGCCGTGGGTGCTGGAAAAACCTCTTTGCTCCAGGGTATGATTGGGGAGATGAGACGGGTTCCGAATATGAATGGGGATAAAGGCACGATCAAGTTCGGCGGGAGTGTCGGATACTGTCCCCAGAGTGCATGGATCCAAGTGAGTTCAGTTCCTCATTTTGCTTTTTGACCTTACACTCAATGGAGCGTAGAACGCGACAATTCGAGATAATATATGTTTTGGACGTCCTTTCGAGGAAGGCAAATATTGGCAAGCCGTCAAAGATTCGTGTTTAGAGCCTGATCTCGACATGCTACCTAACGGCGACATGACAGAAGTCGGGGAAAAGGTACTGTAGCGCTGATTGAATACTCTCGGATTCAATGGTTGAGGTTATACAGGGCATCTCGTTATCAGGAGGTCAGAAACAACGTCTGAATATCTGCCGTGCAATCTACTGCGATACAGATATCCAGATCTTTGATGTAATTCGATTTTCCTGTCGGTGAGGATATAGAATCTGACTACTCAACAGGATCCTCTGTCGGCTCTCGATGCTCACGTAGGAAAGGCGGTATTCCAGAACGTCCTACGGAGCGCCGCGCCTAATAAGACTCGTTTATTGGTCACTCACGCGTTACACTTTCTTCCTCAGGTGGATTATATCTTCACCATTGCAGGTGGACATATAGCAGAGCAAGGCACGTACGATGAACTCATGCAGAAAGACGGAGAGTTTTCGAAATTCTACAAAGAGTTTGGGAGTAAGGAGGAGAAGGAAGAGGAGGAGGAAGTAGAGGAGGAAGAGGAAGCTGTTGAGGCCATCGGGAAGGGAAGAGAGTCTGAAGATGATCTCAAGAAGAAGGTTACTCAGGGGCCTGCACTGATGCAAGCGGAGGAACGAAATACTGGGGCGATTAGTTGGTCTGTGTACAAGCAATACTCGGAAGCTGGCAGAGGGCGGATCGTGTTACCCATACTATTTTTCGCTCTTGTCTTTGTCCAGGGTGCGACGGTGATGGCGTCATATTGGTTGGTGTACTGGCAGGAAGAGTGGGTTTCGTTCTTTCTTTTGGAAGTTCACGGTATGCTGACTTTGTCCAATCTGATAGTAAATGGGATCGACCACAAGGGTTTTACGTAAGTTTCATCTCCACTTTATGAGGTGAAAATTGGCTGACAGAGCTGGCGTAGATGGGCATATACGCAATGTTGGGTGTTACACAAGCCCTTGGATTCTTCGTCATGGGAAGCATGTTTGCTGTATTGACGTATTTCGCAAGTCAGCGTTTGCATAGTGTGAGTCACAGGGCTGTGGTTCATGAGATTTACCGAACATTGACTGTGTTCCTATAGTTAGCTGTTGACCGTATTATGCGCGCGCCCATGTCGTTCTTTGAGACCACGCCACTTGGCAGGATCATGAACCGATTTTCTAAAGGTATTTTCGTCTCGTCCCTCATTGAATATCGCTGAAGGACATGCAGACATCGATACGATTGATAATCTCTTGGGAGGTGAGCGTTCTCGTTCCCTGAGACATTCCGGGTTTAAACGTTCTTCAAGATGCGCTGCGAATGTTCGCGGGAACGACTTCATCAATCCTTGGTGCCATCATCTTGATAGCGATTATCTTGCCGTGGTTCTTGATTGCTGTCTCTTTCATTCTCATTGTCTACATATATGCGGCCGCCTTCTATCGAGCGAGTGCCCGGGAGTTGAAAGTACGTGGCTTTGTTCGCCCTCTGATGATGAAAATTGCTGACGCTTCATCTTCTTAGCGACTTGGTATTCTTTCTGGCGTCTGTTTTTTTTTTTGGAGTATTCACTAATTATCTGCCTCCTAGATGCCGTTCTGAGATCGTCATTATACTCTCACTTTTCTGAGTCACTTTCAGGCTTGGCAACCATCCGTGCATATGGCGAGTCTGAGCGTTTCCTCATAGAAAACGAGGAACGGATCGATGTGGAAAATCGAGCTTATTGGTTGACTGTCACGAACCAGGTTTGGAGGTCTTTCTGTCTGTCAGAGCGACGTTTAATTGACACCTATCGCTTTTTAAACTTTAGCGTTGGCTGGGTATACGCCTGGACTTTTTGGGGGCACTCCTAACTTTTATTGTTGCGATGCTGACTGTCGGGACGAGATTTAGTATCTCTCCGGCACAAACAGGTGTTACACTTTCGTACATTCTGAGTGTTCAGCAAGCGTGAGTTCCTGAATTTAATGAACGCACTTGTTCGGTATTGACCTGGAATTAATTAACTTGGCAGGTTCGGATGGCTTGTCCGGCAAAGCGCAGAGGTCGAAAATGACATGAATTCGGTAGAGCGAGTAGTACACTATGCGACAGAAATTGAGCAGGAGGCTCCGCATGTGGTACCCGATAGCAAGGTTCCTGAATCTTGGCCGTCTGTGGGTCGCGTAGAATTGAGGAACATAGTATTAAGCTACAGGCCTGGACTTCCCGCTGTCCTTAAGGGTGAGTTAATACCTTTTATGTTCTTCTCCACATATTTATGTTCTGTTTTAGGTATTTCCATGACCGTCAAAGCTGGAGAAAAAATTGGTATCGTTGGACGGTAAGAAGACGGCCCGTTTGACCATGCTGTTAAATTGAAGCCTTGCCTCTTGCAGAACTGGGGCAGGCAAAAGTTCAATCATGACTGCCCTATATCGCCTAGTCGAACTTTCCTCTGGATCAATTCATATTGACGGCGTTGACATCTCCACCGTTGGGTTGACAGACTTGCGAAAGAGCCTGTCAATCATTCCTCAAGATGCTCTATTGTGTACGGCGTGCTTTCTCATACACGTGTGTGCTCTTGCTAACCTTAAATAACGCCCCCAGTTTCGGGAACCCTTCGGTCCAACCTTGATCCTTTTAATTCACATGATGATGCGAAACTATGGGACGCGTTAAAGCGGTCGTACCTCGTGGACTCGCCGGCAAAGGCAGTCACAGATGAGAATGGCGATCTATCTACCCCAATTAACAGATTCAGTCTAGATACTGTCATTGAAGATGAGGGTGCAAATCTATCCATTGGACAGGTATTTATTAAAACCTTCACGGGTATGCCGGAGCCGAAATGCTGATTTCTTACCAGCGTTCATTGGTGTCACTTGCGCGAGCTCTGGTTAAGGACTCAAAGATTCTAATACTTGATGAGGCTACGGGTGGGTGTTCCTCCCTCACACCTCTCCTCGTTCGGGTGCTAATGCCATCGGTCACAGCGTCCGTTGATTACGAGACTGACAGAAATATACAAGACACGATTACCCACGAATTCCAAGATCGCACGATTCTATGCATAGCTCGTGAGCCAGCTCATTTTCCAGCCGAGAAGTTTCAAGCTAAACGATCGTGATTCTTACTTAGATCGCTTGCGCACGATCATTTCATACGACCGTATATGTGTTCTTGATGCTGGCGAGATTGCTGTAAGCTGTTCGTTACCGTCTTAATCCAATCGGCTCACAAAAGCGTCAGGAATTTGACACCCCTTCACAATTATACCTAAAGACCAGTGGGATTTTCAGGGGAATGTGTGATCGGTCATCGATCACACTAGATGACATCAGGCTTGCTTCTAAACAATACCGTTTTCCCGTCGCTCAGGTCCATGATGGTAATTAGACTGTAGTAATGTAACCCAACCGAGTCATGTACTTACTAGTTGATACTCGGAGGTATACCGTCGATATAAGAATCATACCTACTTACATCATGTATATAAACCGACACAATCTGCGAAGTTTCCTAAACATGTACACACGCATGGCAAATAAGAGAGAACTTCTCGAATCCAGTCGGCGCCCGGTCAACTTCTGAATTCTAAGGTGACACTGAACGAAGGGTCTTCGTAAAATTTGTAGGTTTGATTCCCAATACGCGAAAGTAAAGCGCTTTCAGTAAGTTGGGCGTTAAAACACGAAGTGCGACATTGATAACTAAAATAAAATGTCCAACTATGAGAAGATACATACTAGAAACTATAGATGCGTTGCAATCAATAACTATCGGTGAAATCTAATTATCCATCACCATCGCCACACTGGAACTTGGACCATGTCGAATTCGATACATACCTTCTGCTCTCCATCCTCTGTATATATCGTACACCCTCGAAACCTTCTGTTAGCGCCCAACACATCGCTCCTCCCGCGTCCAGGTGGTTGGTGTCCAATCTTATCGCTATTTCGATTCCACCGCGACCATTCAAGAAGGGTTCTATTCGGCCCGCTCATCAGCGATACCTCGTCTACCGTCATCGGCGTGCGCAGATACTCGTATATCTTTTCCAGCACCATTCTTACTGTGATGGGTTCATGCACGTCGATCTTCAGTGGATCCCATCGCCCAGGATTCATCCACCACTTGAGTAGAGGGTGATTAGTCGTAAAATTGACACTTCGTATGGTTTCCGGGTAAAAAGCACTCTGACTTAGGTCTGGGGGGTACGTTTGGCCGTTGAAAAACGTCCGAGACGTATTTGGCACAAATATGATATCCCAAATAAACATGTTACGGGAAGGATCGTCTCCGATAAGGCTGTTCAAGCCGGCTATTATCGTAGATGAATGAGGTGGCGCATCAACGGTGAGATCAGGAGGAGGATTAGTTGGCTGTGATTGCCCAGGCCCCGACTCAGACTGAAAGTTCATAGCTTGGGGAAGAGTGACAGTGTGGGGAAGATCAGGAACGACACCACCTCGGCGGCCTCGCCTGCGACGTAAGGGACACGTTATAGAATCGCACCGATGAACATGGTCCTGTCTTCGCTTTGGTCTATATCGAGAACGAGACCTGGAACGAACTCGACGACGGACTGGTGAGGCTGGCCTGTCATCTTCAACAGGATCCAGAGCAGTTACTGTTGTGGAAGGTGCATTATGTGAAGTCCCGTTTTGACCATTTTCAGTCGCAGGTGCCCGCGAGAGATCGTTGAGGCCATCTAAGATAGTACGAAGAGCGTGTCGTGCAGCATCAAGCTCTTCGAGTATATTTGGTCCCTCCGAAGCCACGGCTTCGCATATTGTCTGAAGATCTTTTCTGTCTTGAACTGTAAAGTGTTCTCAGGTCTAGAGACCCTCGACAGTTGAACATGCAAAGCAGTACTCACAGAAAAGAATCAGTCCCGGAGTCCTAAGCGCAGGAATATAGAACTTCCTCAGCGCAGTTTCAAAAGTAAGGATGGATGGGCCGGGAAGGATACCGCACACTATATCTCGAGCCATAACCAGTTCTTCGTCAAACCCGACACCATATTCAGTAGATAGATCATCCGCATCTAGTGAGACGAGCCGTGTCAAGATATTCCCGTGATTGCGGCGACCGTGTAAAAGGGCCTGAAGTCCTTGCAGCACATCGTATAGGAGCGCGGCCGTTCGCTGATCTCCGAGCTGGCCGTTACGATCCTCGCCGATTACGGGAACGCCGACTCTCAGACGTACGCATAAAAAGTTTCGAATCTTATTTTGATGATTTCGAAGAGCATGTTTGTCGATGGGAAAGGCATCGAGGGTACAACGGATATCCGTCACTAAGTCGTATACTCGGAGGTGAAAGCCAGCATCGATATCGTCTGTCGTGCGCATAAGCCATCTGCCAAGCATAGTGTCGGTCCAGTCCCGGGCCGCATCCCATATAGCACTTCGGAGTAGCTGCAATATCTGGAGCCGATGGCGGATAACATCAGCATGAGTGCCATCGATGATACGGTCGCGTATTTCTGCGAGGCGTGGAATGTGGCTGAAGCCCTGCTCGGCGACATGACCGTCTAGATCAAGTTTCTGTATGGCGAGAGAAACTAAAACACCTCGGTTAAGGAAGAGTGATGGGCGCTTCTCCTCGTTAATAAGAGTTTCAATGCCCACGAGACAGTCGTGGATCAAGGCGGCCATGATTTCGACAGCCTTGAACGTGATTCGTTTGGTGTTTAATGGCGTCACAGCGGCATATCCGTGAAGAGTGGAGGGTCTATCGTCCATCTGTAAGGACTGCTAATATTGGGAGAGTACAGTGTCTTGAGCTGTGAAGTTGAGGAAGCCTCGTGGGGTACACAAGACAAGAAAGTACCGGAATATCAAATATGACTCGGGTTTTTGAGAGGCATGTGTTATACGCCTAGACAAAGGCTATAAAAGCGGCGGCAATAAAGAACAAGAAACTCAACTACAAGAAAATCTTGTCGTCGCGGAGGGCTACGATATCACAAAACATTGGATAGGCAAATATATGGATGTTATTATTGTCCTGCTCTTGTGGTAACATCGGGCAGGTAAGAAGGTACATCAGTATAGACACGAGTAAAGCTGATTAGGACCTGCGGACGCATCTTAAATAATGGCAAGGTCAGAGATAGAAGCAATCGTAACAAAATCATAGGTTCCAGCGACACTGGTGTTAGGTGTAAGTATGCATATGATGTCTAATGATGTGGTGCGACTGTAAAATATGACGGAAGGTCAGGATATCACCATATACATAAAGATGCAATACGCACATATTAATCTGTCGACAATCGTCTGACAATCTTATGGATGAGAGCAGCAGATACTTATGAAGAGAACGATGAAACGCCAACATTATTTGAAACATTGACATGCCTTGCGAGCGTCGAATGATCGGGCATAAGCGTGTTCCCCGGTTTGTTGATCTCTATAGGTTGTATGGCGTCTTCCGGAGCGTCATCTTCTGACTCTACCGACAACATTGAGACCGTATCATCGTCCTGGTCTGAAACAGAGACGGGAGCACTGGCAGCCTTCGATGATGGCGCAGTTCGTGTGGTGGTGGTGGTTTTCTTTATGGGACTTATTCTACCACGAACATCACGCGACTGGCGTTGCCTTGGAACATAACCGTGCAATCGTTTACGGTGGCGCGTCAGAGAACCAGGATCGGAGGTACAAAAGGCGCAGTCCGGACAATGCTGAGATTTCTGGCGTGTGCTACAAACGGGTCGGTGAAATTGGGGCACTGAAGGACACAAAGAAAACGTACTGCGTTCGGATATGCGTATCCACATTTGATCTCTGCATGTTCTCAAAGCTACATACCGGGCACCGGTGCATCCTGCAAGAGAAGGTAAGATTTCATCTAGAGGAATTCAAAAGGAACTTCTTTTACAATTTTGACTTGTCTTGGGCGTGGATACGCATGTGCCTAGGCATGTCACCCTTGCGTCGAATACGAACGTTGCATACGGTACACTGCGCACCACTGGGTACCTTTCGCAAACACATGGACTCTTCCTTGATTGAATTGTAAGAACAAGAATCCCAGAGGAGGAATAAGGCTTACGGCTGCGACACGAGGCATGCTGGAGGGTAAGAAAGAGGAAGAAGGATGAAAAGCATGTTAATAAAAGGGCTGAGCATGCGAGATCCGGCTGGCACCCGAGACGGTGACCCAAAGATGGAAGCGAAGCAAGGCCAAAGTAGATTTCGCCTCAATTCTCCGCCTTCTGTGATGGATCTTCGGTTCAAATTTCAAGGGAGAAGCGATGAGCAAGGGAGACAGAACATTGGTACACTGGCATCATGGTCTAGCTTCTAGACTTTTGCCCGGAAGAGACCGAATTTAGGCATCCAGGACGGCAAGCTGTGCCGACAATTATTTTGCCCTCATGACATGACATCACAGCCTTGATGGACCGGCATTTTCCTTACAGCAGTGGAGCTCTATGAGGGTCAATCTTGCCCCAGGACCGCGCTGACCACCGTCTGCATGAAGACAAAGCGCCCATCGACGGCGCCATCCAGCGAGCACGCTGTTCTTCTTCCCAACAGCATGCAGACCCTTCCAGAGGACGAAGACGATGTTGACGCAGCTAATACTCCAACCTTGCCAGCGACCTCTACGACCGAAGAGTCTTACGACTGGTCCACCTTCATTTCTGCGTATTCCTTGGGAAGGTGGGACCCACACAAGACACCAAATCCACCGACGGGCGTCCGTGAACCAGATGAAATCGAAATCACAACAATCCCAACTCGCAAACCTGGGAGGAATTCCGGTTCTGCCCATAGATTGAGGAACTCGTTCTCTTCGCCGTCAGCGCCCTCTCCAACAGCATCTCCCAGGACCAAGCCTGATTTATATCTTTCTCTCGCGTCCTCCAAATATCCCGCTGCATCTCTCGTCTCCGCGGCTACAATTCGTTTGGCGGGCACCAATGTCAACCTTTCGCCGTTGGCACTTCCAAGTCCAGAACAGGAGTACACGGATCCCATGAAGGGCGTGTCCGTTGTAGTCCCGGGCGTACATCCCGACGACTCTCCCAATGAGTTGGTCATGACTCCCGGTGGGACAAGGAAAATCATGCTCAAGAATTTTTGGAAGGGCGTCAGTGCTGCTGAAAATGACCACAAATCTGGAGAAGACGAAGCTGACTATTTTAGCCATGCCACTTCATCGACATCAGAGAATTTGTCGTCAGCACCCGTATCATCCGCATCTCCTACGCCTCCAAGAAGAACAATATTAACGCGACAGAGCTCTGCTCCTCTACCAACTCCGCTAGTTCCCGCAGCGTACGTGGCGAGTGTTACTCAACGCGCGGCCAACGACGAACAGCTGTACAATGAGCTCGGTTATTTCGCATCACCAGACCCTCCTGATGAGATGGAACGAAGAAGAGCTTTATACAAGTTCAATCTCTGGAATACTGCGTCAGATATCAACTTTGATCGAATAGCTCATTTGGCCAAATTAGTATTCAATACAAAGGGGGTGTTCATCTGTCTAATTGACGGGAATGACCAGTGAGTTATCTACACGTCGTTGCTATCCCCCCGTGATCTCACCGCTTCGGTACAGATATTTCAAGTCAGAGTGTTCGTGTGCATCTTTGTCGGGCGTCTAAATGTGCTAAAGCACGTACTACTGCAGGGGGTATTAAGATTTCACCGTGCTCGCGAATGCGCTCCTTTTGTGCACACTCGATTTTACAACGGTGGGCGATTTGTTACGTCTCTTATTATGGTCTAACAGTTTACCGTTCAGAGATGATGAACCAATGATCATTCTAGATGCACAACGTGACTGGAGATTTGCGTCGAATGTCTGTGCATGCTTTCTCTTCATGTGGATCTTCTAATCTCAGCGTCTAGCCTCTCGTTACTGGTCCACCGAATATTCGCTTTTATGCGGGTGCACCGCTCCGGACACAGGATGGTTACAACATTGGCACGTGAGTTACACATTGAAAGTGTCATTTACGTTGATTAAAGCCGCAAATAGTCTCGTCGTCATCGATGACTCACCTAGAGATGATTTCACACCAAGACACCGTCACACATTGAAAGAGTTCGCGGCCATAGCAATGCGTGAGATGGAGTTATGGAGAGACAAAATACAGCTCAGGATACGGGATCGGATTCAGAAATCAGCAAGTATCCATTTAGTCTTCTCCCGGTTTCTCATTGAGTTTTGTACACAGATGGAACAGTTTAGCCGGGAGTGTATAGAGATCGACGTTGAAAATGAGACGCCGCGGGACCGAAACTCGTTTTCAAGGCCCGCATCACCTGCCGTGGCCCCGCTATCCTCGTTATCAGCTCCGGCTTCGTCATCATCCACGCCCAAAACAACCATACCTCCGTTTTTCCGCGTTGGCCAGCAAAATATCCCCCATCAAGCTCTACCCGATTATCATCCTGCAGATACCCTACTTACTACTAACCCAAGCTCACCGTCGCATCTTCAGTTTCCTTCGGCATCCATGCCGAGCACCAGACCATCCTCAACAGAGCCTTCTTCCCGGCCTCCCCTCCGTCCACGTTATTCCAGTTATCAACACCGATCTTTTCTACATTCCGGCTCCATGGATAAAGTCTATTCTCGCGCCGCACGCTTAGTGCAGCGAACACTCGATGTAGAGGGCGTCATTGTTATGGACGTGTCTCATTGTGACATGAACGCGAATGTTCCCGTCTTCATGCCTGGAGACCTAGAAATAGATGGTCATAGTCCTGAACTGTCTTTATCACCTGACGCAGGAGTACCCCCATCACCCCCGAATGCACATTCCCCGTTGGAGACCGGCGAGGGCAATGTGAGCGTTGTCATGCACTATGGTGATCCAACATTGGAAACGAAAATCAGAAGTTTGAGTGGGGAGGAATGGGGGCGATTAGGCCGATTTTTCGACAAATGGCCAGAGGGAAGAGTTATGGAAGGTATTGTAGATTCAAGTTGGAGGGCGTTCCTGCCGACGAGGGTTGAGTATGCCTTAAGTAAGTTTTCCTTCTAACGGCGCCCAAATAACTAACATTACCCTATAGCTGTACCCATATTTAACATTGACAAAAGACCTTTCGCTCTCCTATGCGCGTATAATTCGTCTGATTCCCAGAAACGATTTGTTAGTCTAGGCACTTACGTTTCCGTTGTGTCGTACTCATATGCCATTAGTTGGAAGGACATGAGCTTTCTTATTTGAGAGCAATAGGTACGTGCGTTTATGTGTGCGTTTTCCAAAAGTTGCTGATACTGTCAGGGGTCATCATTCTATCTGCGGTACTCAAGAGACGCATGATACTAGCTGATAAGGCAAAGAGTTTATTTATTTCCAAGTACGCTCACTTTGATGAATTCAACTGCACCTTATGTCTTTTTCTAGCATATCCCATGAACTTCGGACGCCATTGCATGGAGTTCGTTATTTCTCGGCGTTTTTCGAATGTGACAGTAACCTTCACCTGCATAGATCTTGGCAGCCGCCGAGTTACTTGACGAGAGCAATCTCAATCATTCACAAACATCTTTCTTGCAGACAATACAGGCCTGTGGAACTTCTTTGGTTGAGACCGTCAATCATGTTTTAGATTTCACCAAGTTGAGTGGAAACTCCAAGTCGGGAGGAGTAGAGAACGTTATCGTGCCAACCACGTAAGGCGATCTCAAACAGCAAGATAAAGAATCCGTTAACGTTAAAACTTTCTGAGCAGGGTCAATCTGATGCAACTGGTCGAAGAAGCCGTGGATGGATGTTGGGTTGGGCATCGTGCTCGCCAAGCAATCGTCGGCGACACTGGAATCGGCAGTGTATATTCTCCGCCGATGGAAGAAGGCGCCCCTTTAACGATGAGAGGCAATCACGTTGAAACCGTCATCGAGATCGGTCACCGACAAGAGGTGTGTTCATGTCCCCCAAAAAAGACTGGCTGTTCTCATCTGTCGTTTTCGTAGGGGTGGTTACTCAAATGCGAGAAGGGTGGAATTCGACGAGTTCTGATGAATTTGTTTGGAAACAGTTTGAAATTTACTACTGTAGGTCCTTTTACATTCTGAGATTTACAGGGCTGATGTCACATTCAGGATGGTTACGTGCATGTCGGTCTACGGCAACTCCCTCGTACCGAAGATCTACCTCCCAACAAGGTCAAAGTGGAACTTTCTGTACTGGATACTGGCAAGGCAAGTGTAATCATCGCTCTATGTTTCACCCAGAATCGTATTAACGAAGTATTCCGCACAGGGCATAAGCCATAGCTTCTTGAAGGTAAATTCAACGTTTTGCAATTCAGAATAAGCTGATATGACCTATGACAGAACCACCTCTTTCATCCGTTCTCTCAAGAGAACCCCCTTCAAACAGGAACTGGGTTGGGTCTAGCCATCGTACACAGTATCGTCCGGTCTGAAAGTGTGGACGGAAAAGTGGATGTTTGGAGCGACGAAGGTGTTGGCACGGAAATCAAAGTAACCTTCCCGGTAGAGCTAACGGATGAGAGGAGTGAGGTATTTGGGGCGGACATGGGGTCATTTAAGTTCGATGACTGTGACCGTCCCGCTTCTGTGTCCCTCGTTGGATTCGGACATGACCATCGTGGGATCCAGCTACTTGAAAGCGTCTTGAAGTCATACCTGACTTCATGGGGTTTTGAAGTTCGAGATGATCTATCAAACTTGGGCGATATCCTGATACTGAACGAAGAGGTGGACCTTGTTATCAACGCCACTGAACAGCACGATACTATGCGACCGTTTATCGTTCTGTCTGGATCGCGGGGAAGCCCCAAGGTTCTGTCTGTCGCCAGCGAACATGAACGGATTGGTGGATTTTGCCGTATCCTGTACAAACCAGGGGGACCTTCTCGTCTTCGAGCCGCTCTTAAGCTTTGTGTCCATGCATTGAAGATTCAATCACGAACTCCTGAGGCCAACTCCAGCGACCGAAAGGAGGGGCTGCATCTGGACGCGGCCATTGCTGGGATTACTCCTTCTCCGTCGATGTTCACGATTTCGACTAGGCGCAATTCAGAGGAGACGGGTAAATTCCCCGTGTTAAGACCCCCTTTGCCGAGATCAATCACTGCACATCCTTTGCAATCACCGTCTTGGAAGGGAGGGTCGGTAAATCAGGAGAGAGGCACGGCGGGATCCAGCTCAGAGCAAATACCAGAGGAAGAGCAACCGAATGAGTCCGAAATATTTTCGCCCACCATTAACGTTGGAATGGGAGGAACACTGCTCAAGTCCTCTATTGGTACGATACAGACCAGGCTGAGCCGATTCAAAATATTGGTCGTAGAAGATAACAGTATATTGCGGAGTTTGCTGTATGTCATATTTTGTCTTTCATCGTTTTGCATGCCGACTAATTATCTCAGTAAACAATGGCTGGCAAAGAAGGGATACGACTTTCGGGATGCAGTAGATGGTCGCGATGGGGTCAAGGTGTATCAACAAGACGGACCTTTTGAGTGAGTTCTCAGTCGTCGAGACCTCCACCCCCCTTGAAGTCTGATTTAAAAAAACAGTGTTGTACTCTTAGACTTGTCGATGCCTGTGCTTGACGGTAGGCTTTTCAGCACTTCGGTGATCATATCTAATGTCTGTGTAGGCGTTGGCGCGACAGCAGAAATTCGCCAATATGAAGCTAGCGAAACGAATCACAACCGTCATCAATATCCAACGAAGATTCTTGCATTGACGGGAATGTCTTCCCTCGAAGACAAACGGAGAGCTTTCGAAGCGGGCGTTGATGGATAGTACGTTTTTTCTCTCTTGTCATAGTGCACTCGTTGGTTGACGGCGTACCCCCAGTCTCGTCAAGCCTGTCGCATTCAAAACTCTGGATGCAATGTTCCACAAGCTGGGAATATCATAACAGTGAACAGTTTCTTTCCCTTTCTATTCATATCATTCTTGCTTTCGGTCGCAATTTGCATTGTATCTTGTCATGTTGTCTTTTCCTGCCTGGGGAACTTTGATATCTAGCATCGCACTATTAACTCGTACAAGTACAGACTTATTTCATCTTTCATATATTATACTCCTAACCTGTACGTCGTTGTATCTCATCGTTTTTGCGGGTAAAATGTTTGATCGGAGGTATCGCCCGCCAGCGCTTCGGGCTGTTCGGCTTAATTCCACCTCTGTGATTGGCCGCATGTCCACGTGATTATCCATGACGAAAGGTTCTGATTCAGGAAGCAGTTTTGAAATGACTCGTGCGGAAGTCAGAAAATTTGTTAAATAGAGCTAACCTTCTCTTAACTAACTATCATCATCTATTTTCCCTTCCCCGATATCCCTCCCACAAACTACCATTATGTGCCCTCACCAAAACGGAGACAACATCTCTTCCGACCGTTCTGAAATGGTCGAGGTTCCCTTGGCAAATGGGGCATCTGCCAACGGAAAAAGGGGAACGTCGTCGAATCGCAATGGTCATGCTCAACGACTCGAAAAAGAGCGCCAAAATCCTTACGCACCTCGTGCATCTGACTTTCTTTCAAATATATCAAACTTCAACATTATCGAGAGCACTTTGCGAGGTTCGGTTATAAACCAAGTTTTCCTTCACGATCTAACGTGCGTCTGCCAGAGGGAGAGCAATTTGCGAATGCTTTCTTTGATACCAAAACCAAAATCGCTATTGCCAAGGCGCTCGACGCCTTTGGTGTGGAGTACATAGAGCTCACATCGCCGGCCGCATCGGAGCAATCCCGTTCGGACTGTGAAGCCATCTGCAAGCTTGGTCTCAAGGCCAAGATTCTGACTCACATTCGGTGTCATATGGACGACGCTAGAATTGCTGTTGAGACCGGTAAGTTCGTAATGTTCCTTCCTTTTTTCGAGTCATCTGAGCATCGACCAGGTGTCGACGGTGTCGATGTCGTTATTGGAACCTCGTCGTTCCTACGCGAGTTCTCCCATGGAAAGGACATGGCGTACATCACCAAGACCGCCATCGAGGTCATCAACTATGTCAAGTCCAAGGGAATCGAAGTCCGGTTCTCCTCAGAAGATTCTTTCAGGTCAGATCTAGTCGATCTTTTATCGATATACCAGACTGTCGACAAAATTGGTGTGAATCGGGTTGGTATTGCGGATACCGTGGGCTGTGCGAACCCAAGACAAGTCTATGATCTTGTCAGGACGTTGCGGGGCGTTGTTGGATGTGACATTGAAATCCATCTGCACAATGATACTGGGATGGGTAGGCTTACAAAAATCCCGTTTTTGTGACTTGATCTTATCCCCTCAACAGCTATTGCCAATGCCTATACTGCTCTGGAAGCGGGTGCAACACACATCGATACTTGTACGTCCCTACATTTCCTTTTGGACAGCTGCAATGACCAAAATCACTTTTAGCCGTCCTCGGAATAGGTGAACGTGTTGGAATCACTCCACTGGGTGGTCTCGTGGCTTGCCTTTACGCCGCAAATCCGGAGTATGTCAAGTCCAAGTATAACCTTCCGATGCTTCGTGAAATCGAGAACTTGGTTGCCGAGGCCGTCGAGGTCAACATTCCATTCATGAATCCCATTACGTGAGAGTGGCTTTTTGTTTTCCGTATACAGTTTCTTAAATCGCCTGCAGCGGTTATTGTGCTTTCACGCACAAGGCCGGCATCCACGCCAAAGCCATCTTGAATAACCCCAGCACCTATGAGATCCTCAAGCCCGAGGACTTCGGTTTGACAAGATACGTCTCCATTGGGTGATTAATTTCCCTCTAGCGCGTAAAATTTCCTTCTCATCAGATTATTTTCAGACACCGTCTCACCGGTTGGAACGCCGTCAAGTCGCGTGTTGAGCAGCTCGGTCTTACGCTTACCGATGAAGAGGTATGACCTTCACTCTTGAGTGTGTGCGTAATGACAAAATCATGGCCCTTACAGATCAAGGATGCCACTTCCAAGATCAAAGAACTTGCGGACGTCCGAACACAGTCCATGGACGATGTTGATTCGCTCCTTCGCGTATACCATTCCGGCATCCAGTCTGGAGAGTTGGCCGTTGGCCAGAAGGAAGCTTTAGATCGTCTGCTCAGGAAGCATCGGGAGCAGAGGGATTCCAGCACTTCAAGGGAGCGTAGTGACTAAAAATGAGAGCGATTACTGCCCTCCACCGGAGCCATGTTGTACTTATACGTAGTGGATTGATATCTGAGTCATGGCACAACGTTTGCCGCAAGTCTCTTGTTCTTGCCTGAAGAGTTTTTTGATTTGTGTTGTAAATCAGGTCAGCGCGCTCCTGAAGGCCTGACAAGCCAATCCGAGCCACCGGAGACGAGTAGCATTTGCCCAAGGAGTAAGTTTCAAGTGACTATGCTATGATGGCAATGAATCAGGGACAAATACAGTATGTTGGACCCAATGTAGTCGAAACCCTGCGTATCCGTAAAAGTTCCTTATGGGTATATACCGTCGTAGAGACCAAGTGGACGTGAGCGCGGTGCGATGGGCCACGGGATACGCTGCCAAAAGACTAGACGACGCGCTTCTCGCATCTCGTTTCTGCGTGAACGGTTTCACATTTTTGATCACAGTAAGGCAATGCGCATTTCCGGCACTTGTAACGACCCCAGTAGCCACAGACAGAGCAGATTAGTCGGGGAGGATAAGAGGGGGCAGGAGCCTGGGCACTTAAGTATGTGGGAACAGATGCCGGAAGTGATGCGATGCCCTGTTCGAAATGTGTGAGCGAAACGCGGCATTTCTATGCAAGGGTGCTCACGGATTCTTCAATCAGAGTGGCGAGATTTTTAGGATATAGCAGAGCAGAGCGAACATTCATTGTAGATCTCTTCTTAGTCGCGGCGGGTGATGAACCCAGCAGTTTAAGGTTTCTTTTATCGGAGACAATTTGTCTGGCGCGACTTTTGCCATATTTGCCTTGCTCGTTGTCTTCGCCGATGACGGACATTATGCTCGTCTCGGCATAGTTGGATCTCTGACGTGTATTTATCATGAAAGGGCAACCAGCCTCAGTGAAATTACATACTTCCAATTGGTCCAGATGTTTTCTTGTTCTTTCTGCGACGACCCGAGGATCAAGAGCAGTAGTATTGACATTGGCCTGGCGCACAACTGCAGCAACGATTGTCAGTAAATTTGTTAGAAAAGCGACCGATATACATACGGTGCTCCCTTGTTCGTTTTGGAGGCATGATGATGGATGGGGAAGGTGAAACCGGGTCCGAAGTCCGACAAAGCACGCAATCAAGACCCAATACCAACCAATGGTTGGCTCAATAAAATTCAGAACCGAACCATTTTTCTTGACTTTGCCTCTTGTATGTCATCGTGATTCCTTTACCTTCGTCCACCATGTCTGCCGCCCTGCCCAAGCTTCCTATCCATGACCTGCCAACCCCGGAGCCAGAGTCACCTTTCAGACCGCGAAAGCCTTACCGGTTCTCGACACTCTGCGCGACGGTCGAGAACCCCAGCAACAAGGATCAATTTGGGAGCAGCTCGGTACCCATATACCAGACCGCGACGTTCAAGGGCGTCGGTGGCGAATATGACTACTCAAGGAGTGGGAATCCTACACGGAGCCATTTAGGTACGTCCCAGCGGCCCGTCATTCAATAATACCTCTAACCCAGGCCTGGAAAGAGCACCACATCGCTAAAATTTCTTCGGCTGCCCATGCCTTCGCTGTTTCTTCCGGAATGGCAGCCCTAGATGTAATACTGCGTCTGCTGAAGCCGGGTGACGAAATCATTGCCGGCGACGACCTCTACGGCGGTACCAATCGTTTGCTGACCTACATCCGGACTCATGTCGGCGTAACGGTGCATCACGTCGACACCACGAACCCATCCACCCTTTTGCCCCTTATAGATGCTACTAAAACGGCTATGGTCCTTCTGGAGTCGCCAACCAATCCTCTGCTGAAGATTGCAGACTTGGCCAAGATCAGCAAGGACATAAAGGAAAGAGCACCCGACGCTATAGTGGTTGTCGATAACACCATGATGAGCCCATATTTACAACGACCACTTGAGCACGGAGCAGACGTTGTGTACGACAGTGCAACAAAATATCTTAGTGGTCACCACGATCTCATGGCTGGTGTCATTACTTGCAATAGAGACGATGTAGCCAAGGCGCGTCTCCTGCTAATATTTCACGTCCTTTTTTACTCATTTTTCGTGCAGCAAATCGCATTTACCATCAACGCTGTTGGCAATGCGCTTACCCCAATCGATTCTTTCCTTCTACTCCGTGGCATCAAGACTCTAGCCGTTCGTATGGACCGTCAACAATCATCCGCATCTCAAGTCGCGACGTATCTCCATTCCTTGGGTTTCGTAGTGCACTATCCTGGACTGCCCGACCATCCCGGCCGTGAGATCCATCAAAGAATTGCTGACGGAAATGGCGCGGTTTTGAGCTTCGAAACAGGCGACAAAGGTTTAAGCGAGAAAATAGTCGGCGGTACGCGACTATGGGGAATTAGCGTCAGTTTCGGATGCGTTAACAGCTTAATCAGCATGCCTTGTGTCATGTCGTATGTTTTCGTCGGTGTTTTCTCGCATTGTCTGCACTATCTGACGCCAGATTTTGTCCAGCCATGCATCTATAGACCCGGCAACTCGCGCAGCCCGTGGTCTTCCCGAAGACCTAATTCGCTTGTGTGTCGGCATTGAAGACCCGTCGGATCTCTTAGACGATCTGGAGCATGCCCTCATCGATGCTGGCGCCATACAACTGGATGTCTCCCAAAACAAGTACGTCAAAGTCCGACAGGTAGAAGATGATGCTATCAGTCGGGCCGTTGGAAAGCTGGGCCTAAAGGATACCGACGGTGATCACGAATGGTTTGTCAGTGCACCTGGCAAAGTCATCCTGTTTGGTGAACACGCCGTTGTTCACGGAGTCGTAAGTAGCCCACACTCCCCTACATGTTCGTCGCTAAATCTGTTTTGTAAAGACTGCAATCGCCGCGTCAGTGGATCTCCGTTGCTACGGTCTCACTACACCCCGCCTCGATGGAAAGATTTCCGCCCACTTTGCCGACATTGACAACTTCTACTGTGAATGGATAATTGACGACCTGCCGTGGCACGTTGTTAAACCCATTGCGATAGATGAGGAGCATCCCGAGATTTTAGATCAAGTTTTAGTCGACGCACTAAATAGCGGTCCTTTGAAAGATCTCACCGAGGCCCAGAGGCACGCCAGAGCCGCGAGCATTGCGTTCCTGTACATGTACCTCGTGCTGACGAGAGGTGACGTGAGGTAAGATCTTCAGGTTAGCCGGCGGTATCAGGCACTAACAAATTGTGAATAGGCCATCTTTCAATTTCACAGCACGCTCCACTCTGCCTATCGGAGCAGGACTAGGCTCATCGGCGTCGTTCTCCGCATGTGCCGCTTCTGCGCTTCTACTTCTTCACAAACGGATTAGCATTCCTCCCCTTCCGGCTCCGACGACCTCAGAGCACATTCACATCTCACATCAAGGTCGACGGGCAATTCCTCCAGCTGTAGCTGAAGAGATCAACCGATGGGCGTTCGTGGCTGAGAAAATTCTGCATGGCAACCCAAGTGGAGTGGATAACAGCGTTGCTGTTTTCGGAGGTGCTCTAGCCTATACCAGACCAGGATTCGAAAGGAAGAGCGGCATGGAAGGCATCGCAGGGTACGTTTCTAGCCTTTAAGGGAGACACATTGGTTAAAATTTACACCCCTGCAGCTTCAAATCTTTTAAATTTCTGTTGACGAATTCAAAAGTGCCGAGGGATACCAAGAAGCTCGTAGCTGGCGTTGGCCAAAAGAAGATTGATGTGAGAAGATTGTTTGAAAACCCAAGGCAATGGCTCGATTACTCATTCATCATCTCATAGGAACCTAAGATGGTTGCAGGGCTCCTGAACTCCATTCAAAGTATTAGTGACGAAGCCCGGCGTGCCCTTGCTGACCCTGAAATGCCTCGCGAGGTTCTTCTGGCTGCTATTTCGGTGAGTGTTCCTTTTTTCTCTGGGTCGAAGCATCTTACCCCTTCTAGGCTCTGATACGTGAGAACCATACGCACCTAGTTTCTCTCGGAGTGTCGCACCCTGCCCTGGAGTTGATCAGATCAACAACAGGTGCCGCTCCCTACAGCTTGAGCACGAAACTGACAGGCGCTGGTGGAGGCGGATGTGCTGTCACTCTGATCCCTGATGGTGGGTGTCAATTTTACTCGGGTGCTGTGGAAGTTGACACGACAGTTTTTAGACTTTAAGGAAGAGACGCTCAAGGCCCTGCTTGATGAGATTGTCGCACAGCAGTTTGACCCGTACCTTACGTCCATTGGTGGCAGCGGCCTGGGGATCCTGTCACCTCATCGGACAACAGGGAGTGCAGCGTACCTTCCCCCAGGGCAGGTAACGCCGCCTGAGACGCCGTCCCCGGGAGGTGGCGGCGTGAACTTGTGCCCAATATTCCAGGCGAAGCGAGTACTGGAGTTGCCGCAGTGGGCAGACAGCTTGGGTAGATGGTTGTATGTGTAAGCAGTACTTGGATCTGATTTCTTGGCGCGATTTCTTGTAAAATATTAGTGGTTGACGTGTAGGATACAGGTATCTAATCTAGTCACAGACGAATGCGATACACGGGAGGGAACTTTAGATTTATAGTATCCGGTGCATTATGCAGGTACGACGTTAGCGGCTCCTACAACTTAGGAGCGGGAGCTCTTGCTGAGGTCACTCATTGATAGCTATCTAAAGTTTCTTGTGAGGGGATGGGTTTAGCAATATTCGAAACTTGCTTCTTGAGACTCAATAATCAGACCTCAGGTACCGTCAACGCGGAAGCTTACCCAGCATGCGCAACTACATAGGGCTGATGTGCAAGCTCCAGCTCCAGCTTCGCTAAGTAGTAGAATCCGCATTTTTTTAGCCGTTCACGGGGGCTTCAACCCTGTCCACAGGCACTTCTCTCCCCTTGCTGTAATATGATTAAGCCTGGGATTGGGGCCGTAACTGACCGGTCGGTAGTTCACAGTATTCAATGATTATACTAATTAGCCGCGAGCGAGCCATCAAAATTTGCCACCGTCATTAACAATCTATCACTAGGCAGTTACTGTGGTCGATCCCCCGAGAGATAGAATGGAACGCGGTCATGAGGTCCGAAAACGCTGTATTATTTATGGAATAGTTCGGAATACGTGCTGATACTACATAAAGACGCTATGATAACATAAATGCAAGAATATACTACTAAGATATAATAAGTGATACATAATAGCCGAAAACTTTTGTACGAGTCCGTATCGGAGGGCAAACCGGCCCTAATAATCGCTATCAGAGTCCGAATCTAAAGGGAATTCCCTAGGGCGCAGAGTGACGAGCAGGGTCTCTTTGATTCGCAAATGCTCGGCGCCAAAATATCGCTGAGTTTCAAAACTCCAGCTGCAGGAAAATAATCGGATGTCAATAATCTGATTACCGTAAACCGAAGAGCCACTCACTCGAGATTTCCTTGGATCCAGTGGCCCATTGCCTCGACATATAGAGCAACGTCCGCGTCCACCTTACGTCCCCAAGAGGGAATTTCCGCTTTCTTCGTTATGAAACGGTCCATCAAGACTTTGAAGTACTCGCCGATGTAGTCAGCGGCTGGTTGTAGATCCATGTGCTTCTCTTTCATGAGAACTGTCACGATGTTGTTCCCGCTGTGGCCCTTGCACTGCTCCATATTGTATGAATACACATCCTTGAAATACGATAAGTTGCTATCACACGTCGGAGTAACATTTTACTCACGTTGGCCCAACAGACGAGATCCGCCGCGGCCCAATAGACCTCCATAAATGTCGGGTCATCGAATACCTCTTGAGGCAAATCGATGCCGAGGACATATTCAAAAAGTCCAAAGCAGAGGCGAATAGCGCTGTTTTCTCGACGCAAGTCGGTGAATGAATTTATGTCCAAAACTTCACCCTGCTCGCGGAGCTCAGCTTCCCTTGACACGCAGTCAATATAATCTTGGCAATGCTGCAGGAATCTTCGTGCGGTGTTAGGACCTGCTAAACGCATGTACCGTTCCCGAAAGCTGTCAGTTTGGTCAGATCGTACGTGCGGTTCCAATTGAGATCTAGACTGACTCATGCGTTATCTTGGACAGGACCGCGTCGTCGCTGCACGTCCCGCACTTCATTGTTTGGAGGAAGATTTCACCAGTTTCACGCGCATCATGGCCGTTCTGATCATCGCTCACTTCGTCGACAACGAAGAGCAAGTTAACCTTGCAATATTGGCATCAGCGCGTGCATAACTATACTGAAACTAGACTGGATGCTCACAAAATCGCAGCACGTTCTAAACTGTTCGTAGCCAGCATATGGATAGGTATGTGAAACGAGGAGTTCATTGCAGCCTTGCACGAAAAAGGCGCGTTTCCGGTCGGTGAAGACGTTATAGCTGTTGATCCATCGAGAGGATTCAGCGCCGGCTTTAATATAATGAGGGTTGGTTGCGCCCTTCAGAGGGCTTAGAGCAAGCAGGTCGGGAAGGTAGAATCGTTTGGTGGAGTACATGATGGTTAGAGGAAGGGGGTTGGAAGGACCAATATCGACCATGGTTCCAGAAGGCAGCATTTTATAGCAAACCGAAGGTCTCGAACCTGACCTGATCGCGTAGCGCAGTAGGGCGCGTAACGGTGCATGCTCTCCATGGAGGTAAATTATCTACTAGAATTAGCCAATCATAGTTGCATGTACTCAACGGTTCACGGAACAATTCCACAGCGTCTGGGACAACACTTTTTTGACAAACTACTGATGCTCACCTGCCTCGATGCAGAAAATTTTATATAGACGACACGAAGGCCGCCGACATGTCTTCAATGAACGACATGACCTGTAACGTCAGATCGACAACCAAGACATGAATCGCCATGAATCACCATGTTGAGCAATTCTAATCCAAGTTAGTGGCTTCCAAAGAAAATTAAAGCTTTCTGATTAGGTTAGGCAATCTCGCACGGCATCTTTCTCCGTGAGCAGATGTAAAATGAGATCAATGAAGCCACGCTCCCATCGTGGTGATGTTTGTGGACAACGGGGTACTAGCATATATCTTGACTAGATATGTACATAGGTTCCCTTGAAAAGCAACAAACAGCTCAGTTCGTCTCCTTCGACAGAGAACGTACCTGCTACAAAGGTTCGAACCACCACCGGGCATCGGCGGAATCAAGGCGATAGATTGCAAGAGGCTTAAGGGGTCTTGGTGTGAGCGAATGCACGTTGTGCTAGGCTGGCACATTCCGGTGGATACCCGTTCCTTTACGTACGGAACAAGTAAAACCATAGACGGGCCAAAATAGAACTACACATGCCATTGACCCTAGAATATACGGCCCACTATCCTAGAGCTGTAATGCGCAGAGAAAAGGGATACCGAGCCACGAGGAACGAACCGAACTTTGATAATGATCGGTGCTTGAGACCGGGCCGCGATCTGTGATCGTTATGCATATTATGCAGATGCAGTACAGACTGCTTCCAAGTCCCGGGCCTAAGAGCACGAAAGAATTGAGGGACGATCCGATCGTCGAGGAGGCGTAGGTAAAAATGCTATGCCTCTGCCTAAGGGGAACATGATGTCAGTCTGATGCTACGGTCCGACAGTCCTGTGCCATTCATCGAAGAGCCATTGCTCATTGGCCGTGAATCGCGACGTTGCAGGCGACTTGGTCATAGGAAAAAGAGCGCTGCAAATCTGATGACCGAGACGTTTCCCATCCTGTTTGGATACCGGTGGACCTGTACAAAAATCGGGTAGACAGCTTTCTGGAAATTGGTTTAGGAGCGGACGAGGTTCATCATATGGTGAATATCTGTTAAGTCGAACAAACACCGATTGCATGCTCCATTTGTCGACGAGGAGCAAGTCTCCCTGAAGCGGGGAGATATTTAGTCCTTTTGTCACTCCAACCCATGGGGCCACGAGTACTCGGCAATGACAAATATGGCCCTTACCGTGGTGAGGATAATTGCTTCGCGAGGGGGAGAAAAGATGGCTCAGTAAACTTTGCGGAGATGAAAGGTCTAAACGCTCAGGTTCTTAATACATGGGCGGCGCGTCGTAAGACAATGTGAGGTCCGTTGTTGAAACGTTTACGCGTAATCAAGGAGTACAAATCACCTCGGGATTCAATGTTACTCCACCCTGACCAGAAGCGATTAGATTCAGATTCGACTTATTTGCACGACTTGACTGCAAAAGAGGAAGAGCATGCAAGCCAGCCTAGATCGGAGTTAGTAACAACGTACCGCGCAACAGTCGACCAATGCCGCAGTTAGTGGGGGTAAGATCTGTTAGAGATTGCGTCCGTGGTTCCTTCCGTTGAGGTACGGTGATGGGTAAAACGCCTTCCTTTGGGCATCCATCAAGCAGAAATTAGTATACATGCTGATTCAACAAAGCAAGAACAGTCTACAAAAGTGGGTCAAGGCAATCGGTGAAACACCAATCGTAAACTAGTGCACCCACATTATTTAAAAATCTAAAAACCTAAAAGCATATGCGATAGCTTGCATACCGACCGCTCGTCTCACTTGGTCGGGTGATTTTAACGACTTGGCCTCGACGAAGTCCATAGTATCGTGCAACTGGATCCGCTAGCTGTATGCGTGGTAATTGGGTCTCCTTCAGCCGGCTATTCACCGAAAGGTTAGGTACACGAATAAAAATCAATTGAAAGACATACTATTTTTCGAGTAGAATTTTCTTTTGCTCGGGAGTCAGGACATCGTGTCGGGGAACTAAAGTGTGATGCACGATGTTGACGAGAAGGTCCGCCTCGGAGAACTCCTCTAAGCGATACTGGGAGGCCATGGCCACGATAACCTAAATAAAGTTGAAGCGAATGGAATGGTCCCTAAAGAAGTTGAACCAACCCTGCGGGCCGTGGGTGTCATGTTCCCTGGGAAGACGATAATGCCTCGTTGTATAGATTTCTCCTCCAGAATTGAGATGAGTCTATATGCGCATGTCAGCAGATAAAGTAGGCGCGTGCAAGAATACGTGCTTCCGCATCGACTTTACTCCTACGCTTTTCTCGTCGGAAAAGAATATGAATATCTGGTCCTCGAAATTTGATGTTGAATTGGTGTAGAAATTCAGCTGGGTCCGACTGCAAGAAATTGAGGATGGTAAAGGCGAGCAGAGACGTAGTACGCACTCTACTGAGCCGCTCTGGCTGACATAGCTCTCCTTGAAAGTCTGGAGGTCCATGTTTATCTCGTCATCGGATACCTGGAAGCCCTGCAGCGGTGGTGAGTGACCTGTCCCTGCCTTGTAAGACGTTTTCTGACTCTATCCTTGACCAATTCGTGTATTGTCCTGTTGACCTTCCATAATTTCGCCACTTCGTCGCCGTCGCTCATGGTGGAAAGAAGGCAAAAAATTGAAGCTCCGATCTCTCTGCCTCCGTCCTTCATGGCACCTCAAGCCAGTACTAGCAATGCCCCACAGCATCCCCCGCTTTCTCTTACGAATAACCTCATGGTGATATACCTCTAGTAATGTGATACTATCTCGAATCTTACGCAAAAATACGCTTCCAGACCAAATTGAAGCCAGCCAGGATCTACAAAGGCGCCGTCGACAGTCTGCCACAACCGTCGCCCAGCTTTCCCCCGCGTCCTGGCAACCAAGGTCCACGGCACATAACAGGGATATGTTTTGATGACAGAGGAGACCAGGTGATTACAGCAGCAGAGGACGAAACTTTCAGGCTGTATAACTGTAAAAGTGGAAAGTGAGTTTTCCTTGTTAATAACGCAAGTCTGACTTTGATTCACGCTGGGATGCTAGGCCACTGAAAACACTGTTTTCCAAGAAGTATGGAGTAGATCTCCCGCGTTTTACCCACAAAAATACCGCAATAATACATGCATCTACAAAGGAAGATGACACCGTCAGATACCATTCGCTGCACGACAACAAGTATCTTCAGTATTTCAAAGGGCATAAAGGCCGAGTCATCTCCCTGGAAATGTCACCTGTGGACGATGGATTCATGTCGGGATCCATGGACAAAACTGTTCGTCTTTGGGATCTTCGCGGTCCGAATTGTCGAGGCCTGCTTTCACTTCCTTCAACACCCATCGTTGCCTATGATTCCACTGGTATTGTCTTTGCCGTGGCCGTCAATCATTATTCCAGAATATTGCTGTATGACCATGCTAACTACGACAAGGCGCCATTTCTCGTCATTACTCTGGAAGATCCAACTCTGTCTCTCGTCAGCTATCCCCCCGACCCATCTTCATGACTTCTTTGTCCTTTTCATCAAATGGGAAATATATTCTCGTCGGTTGTTCAGGTGATGCGCATTATATTATGGACGCCTTCGAAGGTCACCTCTTGGCCAAGCTTCAAGGGCACATAGGGCTTGAACGGCGGTCAACAGCATCGCCTCCCACTATTGAGCCCGCAAAGGGCGGCAGTGGCGAGGAAGTCAGCTGGACGCCCGACAGTCGCTACATTGTTAGCGGCAGCTTGGACGGTAAAGTTCATGTCTGGGATGTACAAAACCTTCCCAAAAAGAGTGGTCCGGTAGATTTGAGAGCAGCTCCCGTACGGCTGCAACCGCTGGCGTCTCTAGAAGGCCATCCAGGTCCATCGAGATGCGTGAAATTCAACCCGCGGTTCGCAATGATGTGCTCTGCAGGCGCTGAGCTGGTTCGTCTTTCTTAGCAATGTATGGTTCTTGTTTGATACTGAATTGGCGCTAGGCGTTTTGGCTGCCCGATACTAGTGGTGACGTAGAAGAGACAGCTCGGGAATTGTTGAAGCGGAAAGGACACCCGTCTTGAATTGGACAAGGCTGTGAAGTAGTGTCACGTATATGTACCATGAGACTGAAAATATCGCTGTTGAATATATACATCTTTCTCTCTAGCGTCCGGCATAGCAGAAAAATCTCAAGTTCTCCGGTCGTACCTGTCAGTTATTTGTCCCATACCCGACATTGATCCGCACTTCCACGTGGGCGAATGCTCCACGTGGACGGAACAGACGTGGCGAAATTTACCCTTGTACTCGTTCGCCATCCTACTGTCAGTTGCAGACACAGAAATTCGGTTTTCTGGCTTGCAATCATGCGTCTTTCAGCCCTCTTTGGAACATTTGCTTCGGTTGCAGCCTTGGCCCAGGTGGCCTTGTCTCAGTCCAGTGCGTACATCGACAAATCCTGCATCGCATTCTGTACTCATGCTCCATTTTTCCTGTGCTAAGCCTCTTCGGAAGAACCTATTGAACCCGAAATTGCCATCGTGGCATCATGGCCGGATGACAATCCCTTCGCTCGTATGTTTCAATCACCATTTTAGTTCCTGTTTCGTTTACTGAATGCAAGACAGATGTTGTAAATGGAGAGAAGAATCTAATTCTGTTATCTATTGAAAACAAATCCGACCGGAACGTTACTCTTCTCAGCATGTCGGGCTCGGTGCACCATCCTGATACAAATGCGTTGGTAAAAAATGTACGCTCTGGACTTATTTGCCTTGGTATATCGGCCAACCCTTTCTGGTTAGCTTACTGCCGTTCCTTATGGGATCATACTTGTTGAGGGCGTCAAGCTCCAGCTTCCGTTCACCTTTTACAGCGAGTAAGTTATATCATATTATCCATTCTGTATCAGTCGACTAACAAGGGTACAGGTTCAAAGTAACTGACTGAATTTGTATTCTGCGTGTTTGCCTGACGTTTCGTTCTAGCCCGGAGATCTGCGCCTCAATATTTGGCTGGAACATTCGTTTGCAGTGAGCATCATCTTACCCAATACCGCATGCTTTACTAAAATCTAGGTAGGACGAGAAGTACTTAGTTTCCGCTTACGACTCTATCGTGACTGTTGTGGAGCCCGAGATCTCAATCTTTGACTTTAAATTGTACGTCAGGTCAAATTTAGCACTAATACTTGCGCGTCTCATAATCAGTCCAGATTGACCACGTACCTTGTGGTGTCCCTCATTTTTGGTGGCATTGCCTACGTTGCGTACCTCTCCTTCGTCCCCCAATCTAAGAAGCCCAGACGCACGGCTGCTTCCGTTAGCGCACCCGTGGGTTCTGTCACTGCCACTGGTGCTGGAGGCTACCAGGAAGAATGGATCCCGGAGCATCACTTGCGAAAAAACAAGGCCAAGAAGGGTGGGCCAGCTAGCGGTGATGAGTTGAGCGGTGGAGAGACCAGCGGCACCGAAGGGAAGAAGCGGAAAACCCGGAAGTAATAACTTGCTCGTAAACTGTCAAAATTGCACCATGCAGACTGCAGACCCACATATATTTATTTCTGGGAAATGCATTAGATGTAAATCCGGGTATCCGGGCCGCCCCCTAATTTTTTGAAAATACGTTCGTCAGATCTCCTTCACGTCAACAGCCATGTCACAACAGGACGTTGCCAGATTCAATGCACTTCCTCGTACTTCCCGCGCACCCTCTGGCCGTGTCGCCAACGATTGGTACTTTGATATTCGTTTCATCCATCTTGATCCACCGTCTCATTTGCTCTTCATGGTGCAACCCGAGAGCACCTTCATTCACACCGAAATGCTTGGCAGTAAGCCAATGATGTTTTTTCCAGAGACCGGGAAAGAATCTGCGCCGGAGGTTGTAAGAGGATTGATTCGTGCTTTCCTAACCTCTTTTGGAGACATCGGAATGACTCCCTTGGCTCCATGGAAGTTGACAACCGAGGATACTGATCTTGCGACCGCCGTCGGAGCCGAGTTCAAGAAATTGGGCGTCAGAAAGGAACTGTGTAAAATAAGCGTGTCCCACTCCAACGCGGCCATCGCTAGAGAATCCTTCGAAGACTTTTTCAATGGCCTCAAGTCCCATATGAACTTTTCGGAGATCGCGTCTGCAGCTGTCAGTTGTCCAGAATCTATCGCGTTCCGCAATTTCACCCCTCCTTCTTCCGTATCGCGAGCAGCAGCGAGTACACATCGTGAAGGCGGCGGCGATTCATCCTCGTTCGAAACCGCGCTTGCATATGTTAACATCCGCAAGAACTGCATTCCCATAGACTTCTCCAAACCCGTGGATCACACCTGGGGAGCCAGAATCATGAAAGAAATCGACAACGTCTTGGCTATGGTCAAGTCGAAGCCCGAAAACGTCATCAAAGCCGAGGCGGACGCTGGAGACTCAGAGGCCGCCTTGGATTATGGATTTAGGTACCAGGCCTTTCTAAAATTCGACGCGGTCACGTTTCTCATTCCTTGTCATATAGGCTTCGAAATGGGCTCGAATGCACCCCCAATCGCGCCCTTGCGAGACGTTACCTGGTGCAGGCCGCAGTGGATACGGACGCGCCTGCTGAGAGGAGATCCATCGCTCACAGCGCCCTCATTGGCTGGTACACGGAAAGCAGTGAAGACTTCCGTCATCGTTACCTTCAGGCAGCGGCATGGCATGCCAACGAGAGCGTGAAACTCGCTCCAGGAAAGACTTCTCCTGCTGCCATGATGTATGTCCAGAACGTTATGAAGCCGCAGGCAGAACACGCTGTTGATATGTATCTTCAATACAAAGAGCTATGGTCGGCCCTTGAGAGTCGAGACCAGGACATGGAGAAGGGTCGAGCCAAGATGGATCAGAAACGTATGGCTCGCCCGAATCGCTACAAATGTGCGACTGTTGGTTGTGGGATTGAAGCTGTTTCTGGACACGTGTTTTCTCGATGTATTTCTTCACTTCTTCTCTACGGAGATGGCTCTAACGATCAATTTCAGGTTCTGGGAAATGTGACGCAGACAAGAAGCCCTATTATTGTAGCAGAGAGTATGTATCCCTTGTCTTCACTGCGAGACTGCTTTGACTGATGTTTTACCAGGTGTCGTGAGTATCATTCTTTATTCTTGATTCGCGGCACTTTTCCGCTTACTTTTATCTCATGCCCTTACAAACAGAAAAGAAGGTCAGTTTACATCATTTAAGCAAGGACCGAGTTTCACGTGTACGAACCCAGGACTGGAAAAACCATAAACCATTTTGCATGCCAGGAGCCCCCTGCTCGGTTATAGACGTCGACGGGCCATCTTCAATTGGAAAAGGAAGTAAGAAAGATTCGATACAAATTCCCATGAAATTCGGAAACGGAAGGACGACTATGGTCAGCTCTTCCACCATGAGTCCGGAATTCCTAAAGGAAACGAGAGACGCAGCCGAAGCTGACGCTACGGGTCGCGACAAGTTGCCACCTGAATCTTTTACTGTGGAGATGGGGAAGTTGAATATTGGATCTGGATCTGGAACAGTAGACCAGTGTGTTGAGTCCGAGGAGGTGGATTGAAAATGTACGCCGTTGAAGCATGGCTTTCGAACTTAGTATAACTGACCGTTTCAATCAGACTAGATCTGCACAGGTGTACTTCTCGTACTATGGATCAGTCCGCGAATTTTCAATTATGTGCGAAAGCTGTCCTAGAACCTGGCTCTCAATCTCCACTCTACGACACGGTTAAACAGAAAATTCTGCAGCAATTGAATTGAAGACGCTGGGTAAGGCCATGGCAGAAACGCTCTGTGAAGGGATGGACTGTGAGTAGGCGATTATGTGTTAGTTACCAAGCGCACACACCTGTGGCTAGACTTTGCCCACGAATGGTGTCTCATTGAAATCTACTATCTCGAGGTTCCAGCTAGCTAACCGGTAGTAAACGTTGGTGCATCTCGGCCGTGCACTGGATCAAATGCCTCCCTCAAGGAAGGAACCCACTATGTTCTACAGGCAGACGAAGTAGTATACCGTGAGGCGCGCCTTGTGTTTGAAAAAAAATGCCAATCTAACTCACTGAGGCGATCTGAGACATGAAATTACCCTTCTGAGATGACATATCCCTCTGATCACATCATAAGCGCACATGCAGCTCTCGTCTCTTCTTGGGCCGCTTTCAATGCCTTTGCAGTAGTATGATTCCCACCACCACCTCTGGCCTGATTTCTTTACTTTTCTTATCAATCTTATCGACCTGTACGACCCCGGCATTCGGAGAAACAGCCAGAGCACTGGTGTACACTGCGACCGCCGGCTTTCGACATGATTCAATACCCACGGCTATCCAAGCTCTACAAGCCAGAGGTTCGGCGGTAAACCTCGACTTCGTAAATACGGAGGACAACGGCGTCTTTACAGACCAGGGTTTAGAGGGATATGATATCGTTATTTTCTTGAGCACCACAGGAGAAGGTACGCCTTCTATCTTCTTAGCTTCAAGTATTGGAGCTGACTCTCGTATTGTACTAGTCTTGGATGATACAGGAAAAACCGCCTTTCAAAATTATCTGAATAACGGAGGAAACTTTGTCGGAATCCACTCGGCCAGCGATACGCTTAATACGACGGCATTTTACGGAAAAGAGCTGGGTGAGTATTGATAGCTCTCCTACCTCGTGCTATTTGAACCTAAATTGGATGTCTATGAAGGTGCTTATTTTGATTATCATCCTGAGCTTCAAAATGCCGTACGGTCAGGTTCCCCATGGAGTAACACACAACAGCACTGAACGACTTTCAGACCATTGTGGTGTTAGACGCGTCTCATCCCAGTACGGAGAACCTTCCTACCGATTGGCCAGTCCGTGATGAAATGTGCGCTTGGCATCTGCAATGACAAAGCCTCCGATTGACTCTGCAGCCAAGGTATAATTTTAAATCAGATCCCAGGTCTGTGGGTGCCATCGTCATTCTCACAGTGGACGAATCGAGTTATACTGGTGTGGATGCGTCGCTCAGTACGTCAAGAATATGGCTGATATGTATCTTGTACTAGATGACGGAACGCAGCGTTTCAATCAAGGCGAGCCTCATCCTATCGGTAAAAATAAAGTGTATGGTCAGAGGCAGGGATCGCTAGCTAATTACCCTTCATTAGCGTGGTATCAAGAACACGGTTCTGGCGTAGTGAGCGGCACTGCAGGGCGCAGTTTTTATACGTCTCTTGGACATCTCAACGAGACGTGGGAGGTTCGTTTCGCGTGGTGTTGTCGAAAGAAGACAGAGATGCTAACCTGCGTCCATTATCAAGGACGAACTGTTCATGAATCATATCCTGGGTGGGATTCAGTGGACACTACAGGCGAATACGACACGAGCGTTTAATTCCAGTGCACTTGTGGGGAACGGAGGCACTTCTTCGTCTGCTTCTGCTTCAAGTTCCGCTTCTGCTTCTCCTAGCTCAACGTCTTCGACATCGGGGACTGCGTCGGCGTCGTGAGTGCTCCGTGTGATTCTTGTCAAGCATACGGCTCATACACGCTACTAATTCTAGGTCATCCGCGGCTGTATGTTTTGCTGAGACGTCAAGTATCACTTTTGCAGCCGTATTGGGTGCAGTTATCTCCATAGTGGTAAGTTGACCCGCAGCTCTGTAGTCTTGTCTGATTCAGAACACTAGGCCTTTTTGACTTCGATTTGTATACTTTAACACATCAAACAATACATGGACAGTATCTACGATAGACTATGAGTTACGCAAGCAGTTGATGCTCAGCGCTACAATACATCATCGCTCCTGAAAACGTCTTCTATCTTCTTTATATCGAAAATATACTTTTAGGTGCCACGCTGTTATAAACTCGAACCAGTCCCTTTGTAACTCGATGATAGTTGATCGAAGTCTGACCTAGGGTTAGTACACTTGATCGACGGTCATCAAGTGTCGGGAGGGACTGGTTCGAGTCTAACGCGATTAACGATTAGAATAGTCATGGTACTACTGCAGTCATACACCATCAGCATCGTGTAGTATATCCGGGAGAGGGGGCAGAGCACTTACTTCGTCTTTCCGCTGGCGGCGGAACCTGTAAGTAGCACTGATGTATGAGATTGAGCGCCTCGACGGCATCCTTCCCTTGGATGACACATGAGATATTGATCTCATTAGCTCCCTGGCTTATCATCTCTATGTTGACGTTACCCTTCGCAAGCGTGGTGAACATGATTCCCGCAATGCCAACCATATTGCGCATCTGCTTCCCTACGAGGGAAAGGATAGCCATATCTTGATGTACAGATACCTGCGCTAGAAGGTAAAAATCACACTTCGATGTAACAAGTATATGAGCCTACCGTCCCGCTTTTTCGAAGTTCCCTGAGAAGACGATCCATAATTCTAGGGCCTAAGCCTTCCTCGATGGCCATACTGACATGCACCTCGCTCGTACTGATAAGATCCACCACAACTCCGAATCTATCGAGGGTAGAGAAAATCCCAGCTAGCCATCAGCGAAGGAGTCCTCGTCCATTCCTGGTACTATGCTCTCGAGTGGGACACACTCGGCATCGATGCCCTGATCCCGGTCATGAATTTACAAAGTTAGAGGTTCACTGAGTGCCTCGGGAACGAGGAGAGATTTCGTCGATGACTTTGGCAAAGTTGAGAAAAAGGAGACAGTCAAATAATTATTGAATAAGAAAATGGTGCTTAACAGACATGTAGATCGAACCAACAGGATTATTGGTGCTTCTATCATATGAGTCGGAAGGGGTATACTCTTGGTAGCTAACTTCATCGTGTACAATCACAGATGTCCATGGAAATAAGTGACATGTTTTACCTAGTCTTCCTCGCTTTGCGTGATGATTCATTTTTGGCTCGCTTTTGGGGTGCTGTAAGTAAGTTAGATATGTTACTTACAGGGAGACAAAAAGTACATACTGGCAGTGGGTTTACCTTCACTCGGTGCTGATCTCTTTGTCGGCCGTCTCTTTGAAGGAGAACTTGATGCTAAATTGAGATGAATCAGCGTCAAAAAGTCAATGGATAGCCAACACTCTCACATTGACCAAGAGAAGGTCCAAACGACGTGGTCATGCCCTGATGCTTTTGCTGTCGTAACTCGGGAACTTCACGGAGTTTTTCCGTGTCCAGTTCGATGTCTTCCGCCATTTCATCAATTTGATTGAGAATCAGTCTCTGAAAGGCTTCGTGTAGATGGTCCTCTGGAGGAGGAGGCGAGAGAAATCCGTATTCGGGGGTCATTTGTTCGCAAAGACGAAAAAGGAACATCCCGAGGAATTTCAAACGAGGGCGGAGGGCCCGTTCCCAATCCTGAAGTGTCATCCCAAGCACATCCAACCGATATCCTGACTGCGTTAAAAAACCCCATGCTTTGTGCAGCAGTTCAAGTGAGTGCTCGACTTTCTCATCCTTTGGCTGCGAACGAAGGCAAAATGCAATAATACACCATCCTACTGATTCAACATCATGTCGTGGTTGATGATAAAACGCAGCTTTCGCTTGGTCTTCATTGACACGAGTTTCCTTGTATCTTGGGATATCCGGTTTACCGCCATGACATGTTCCCTCTTTATCTCGGAAGGTGCGCATAGTATCCCCCTTGTAACATTCAGCATATCTTTTTGCAATAGCTTTGCTGCTGAGCTCGGGCATGGGTTCAAAAAAGGGATGCAACGCATTTAGAAGTCGCCTAATGTTCACTGCACGCGCCATATACATAGGTGTTCCCTTTGACATCGCTTCAGCAAAAATACCAACGTTGTAATGTTATAAACTTACTGTGCGGCTCTTGAGATGCTCCAAGATGATATCGGATTCTGTTTCTTCCCCATAGACACAGCCATTGTCCAGATCACATAACAATGCGACTGGCGGGTGTCGCTTGCCAGAGGAATCCAATATAGTGTTGACAAACGTAGGTTCCGTCGGCCCTTCTGCAGGAATGCCAAATGGATTTACTAGAATGTTTCGATAGCTGATATCTCTATGCATCACATGCTTCTTCATGACGCCGTACCGATGCGCTAGAAAGAATGTCTTTCAGTATATACACCACCACCCAAAACTAACACTCCTTACCTTCCAAAATATCATACATAGACATCAAAAACATCTTTATCGTTGGGACTTTATCCAAAGCTTCTCCACCCGAGCTCATCAACAGTCTCTTCTTGACTCGGGCGGACGCATCACTATTACTCCCTATAGTCAAGCCTACGTCACATGAATCGACAAATGTCACCCATCCAGCCGCCCCTTGAAGCTTACAATACAGCTCCGACTCCTGGAACCAGCGGTCAACATGTTGGAATTGATCTTTGATCATGGTGACGACGTCGTTGTTCTCGAACTTGTAAATCGCCGTCTGGTGACTCCACGGCTCTCCGACAAAAACAGTCCGACCGTTTGTGTAAGATTTGCCTTTGAATTGGATATTCCACAGAGGAGATTCGTCGGTCGTTCGATTGGCCAGAGTCACAGTTGGGTCCACGACATTGCACAAACTGGGCGGGATATAGAGGGAATATACATATCTGAGAAGGAGATCGCCCTTCCCGTAGTCCCAAGCAATCGTTGTTGATATATGGATGCCAGATGGATCACTCCAGCCGATTTGGTAGCCCTTCGGAGAAGCACTGAGGGCGTAACAACCAGGCCTGTCGGGGTGAGCCACATTATGCAACCCAGCATACCTCATGGCCTGGGTGGCTTTCTTCACATCCTCATCAGATGTTTTCATTTCTCCCACCGATTCCGTCTTGTGCCACGGAACCTGCACATAGTTTCCCTTAGGAGATGTGGTTAACGCCAGTACAAGGTCGGCCTCGACAGCGCAGAAGTCTGGTTTAGCTACATGTTTTTTTGGGTGATGAGTCAGGGGAGCAGTATGAGTGTCGATGAACTGGAGTAGGCGTTTGTTCCGGCGGGTGTCCTGGATTTCCTCTTCATTGCATGTCTGTACGGCATGACCAAAGGGAGTCTTGTAAACATACCGTGGACCATGATGCTGGCATAATTGAGCATTGCAATCATACAGCTGTATTTTTGCTCGTTATCCAAACTGCCACCACTCTTACCCATTTTATTTCTCTCGGTGTGAAACTTTCGCATCAGCGTCGAGTGGCGGGAGCGAAAGTTCTCGGGCAACAGTGTGAGGTACTGTGTGGCAAATGCAGCAGCGCTTTTCTTGTTGACTTCCGATATAACGTTGCTTTCCCTGGGACTGGATGAAGCACCAGTCGGTTGGGAGGGTCCGGCCTCATCTGAGGGCGGCATGTATTTGAAGCGCTGAGGCAGCTGGCCGTCGCAGAGTGCAATAAACTGAGCAAGTCTATTTGGTCTAGGTGGATCAGAACAAGTTGGTAACGGCACTTGCCGGAGTCCCCGCTCCTGCAGAAACGGCAGGCTGTACCTTTCTTGACGTTCTGAGAATGTATGAGGCACGAGGGAAGTCTCAGAACCGGGTTTGTGTACGACGGAGTGATCGAGTGACTAATCAGTCATTTTCTTCCCTTTCTCTCATCTCGCTTCAAGACCAACACTTGAAGCATTGACCTCTATCTTACGCTAAACGTTAACCTCTAATTTGCGAATCTGTATTCTACTTTGGACTAATACTATTGCTTTCGTACCGAATGTCTCCACCACCCCAACCCTGTCCCCGCCTCGTAATCGATCCTCATTTAATCCCATGCCCAGACTTCGCTGCAGCGGATTATGCCTTCATCTGTGATGCTCTCAAATCTGCCAATAACCTTTCCAATGACGACGCCGTTGCCCGGTTAACTCAAGATTGGACAACGCGAAATGCCAAAGACTGAGACATTTGGGATGCCCAGACCCGCGCTGATCAAGACGCTGTTGATCTGGCTAAAAAGAAGATGGAACAAGCGACTGCAGATGCCCGTATAGTGCTTGAGAAGGAGAAGGAGACTGAGAAGAAAGAAAAGGACAAGAAGCGACCAAAACTCGGCAATTTCGACCCACTGCTGAAAGTTGTTAAAGAGGCTGATCCCATCCTTCACCCCTACGCTCAGAAACAACTCTCCGATTACAAATATTGTCCTCTCTGGTACTTCACCAAGATGTCCGCCACCGAGGCTTCAACGATTGTCAATACACTGGCCCCGGACACCTTGAACCTCCAGCAGGATTCCGGCTCCGGATCTCTTTCTTTCCAAGCATCGTCCACAATAAAACCATCCAAAAATGCCTTAGCCGACAAGGACCTATCATGGTCGCAGTTTTCATATGCTTATGCTTGGTTCCTGCGTGCTATTGATGCCGCCAATTGGCCTAAACCCACAATCCAAATGTTTGCCTCTATGTTCTTGAGTCTGACGTTACATGCCTTCAGGCAACGTGCCAATGGTGAGAAAACTCTCCTAGTCTATGCAGATGACACTCGCCGTCAATGGCATCGCGATATCGAGGAGGGTAATTGTGCGCCGAACTTGGCTACTATTGTGCCGGAAAGATTGGAGAACATTTCAAACGAGTTATATGACAAGTCCAAAGGATCAATAACAAAGGTCCGCCTCCTTTTTCTGGGTTTGAAATCTCCATGATACTGACTTGACGTTGTTTCTCCTTTGTCAACTTTTCACCTCATCTATGATTGGGTTTTGCTTCTGATTGACTACGCTCTATTGGTTGCACGATGCTCGATTTGGTTGCACTACGCTCGATTTGGTTGCACTATGCACAATGTCTTTTCTTCCCGATTTCTTGCCACTATTGCAACACCGATTCTACTCTATTATCTACTATTTTCTGACTAGTCCGATTTTACGAACACTAGTCATAACTATTCCTATGGGGGTCGTTCGAATGAGCGATCCCGTCCGAGATCTGCCTCTCCACGCAGACATTACGATGATTCCCGACCTAACTATTCACAAGTCAATAATTGTCGCTACTATGACAGATCTCATTATGAGACTGGCAACCGAGACCGAGTCCCCGAGCCTTCAACATCCACGACCTACAAATCCTTCACCGATAATAGTGCTGGTCCTTCGAGTTCTCATCAGCCGTCTTTTCGAAGTGGTGCACCATCATCGGATGCCGTCGTGTGCGCCATCTGTCTGGGCATCCATGGAAATCTCAAGTTCTGCCGCTCCACAACCTTGTGGAATGGTGGAGCAGCCAGATGCCTTCGTACCACCAACGGTTCAATGGTCAACAAGGCCGGAGATCCTATCTGCCTCGATTGGAACCGACCAATTGGATGCAAGCGATCCCATCCCAGCCGCCACGAGTGCTCAGGCTGCGGAAGCTCAACCCATGGAGCCTTCCACTGTGCTTATGCACAGAAAAAGTAAGGCGGTCACACCGCTACATCCTCAAGCCTGGCTTGCTCACTTGTCAGCATCTAATCTTCTTCATCGATATCCTACAATCTATAATGGCCTATCCTTCGGTTTCAACATCAGCATCCCACCTATTCTTAACACTTTCACACCTCCAAATAACTCCTCTATTGATCTATTTCGAGCTCAGTTCGACAAAATGGTTGCTCATGAATTTGACACCAACCGCTATATTGGACCCTTCACTAAAACACAAGTCGAAGAGCTCATTGGCCCTTTTCAAACTTCACCTCTTTCACTTATCCCAAAACCCCATACACTTGATGAACTTCGACTTATTCAGAATTACTCGTTTCCCCGTTCTCCGTCTTTCGGTCACTCTTCAATTAATTATTTCATCTCCTCCGATGATTTTCCGTGCACCTGGGGCACATTCAACGTCATGTGCTTCAAAATTTTCCTTCTACCTCCAGGTTCTCAGGGCGGCATTCGAGACGTTGCCGAGGCCTATCGAAATATTGCAACTCATCCTTCTCAATGGCCTGGAACAGTTGTACGCCTGTCAGAGACCGATTTTGCCATTGACCCATACATTGCGTTTGGCGAGACTTCAGGATGTGGAGCTTATGGCACCGTTGCTGATGCTGGTGCAGACATATTCCGTGCAAAGGGTATTGGTCCGCTTTCGAAATGGGTTGATGATCATTGCTTTCTCAGGATGCTCATTAAATGGCTCGCCGAGTACAATGCTTGTCGATTGGATTTCCACAACCGCATCATGGCACAAGGTGGCCAGCTTCAATCAGGTGGTCGACTGTGGTGGAAGGGTGAATGTTTGCCTGATGGCAGATGGGAGGAAGCCGACGAAGATTGTGCTTTCCCCATCCGAGACTTGTCCAACTCTTCCCCACGTTCATCTGCCGATTCTAAGTTTACCTACAATTTCAACGATGTCGACGCCGTATCTGATGAACTGGGCATCCCCTGGAAACACAAGAAGGACATCCCTTTCTCCTTGGAATTCCCCTTCACAGGTCTCATGTGGAATCTCGATACACGATCAATTTCGCTCCCACTGGAGAAGAGGGAGAAATATGTCACTGCGATTCAGGTTTGGCTCGCGAATGATGTCCACGTCCTCTCGGATGTGGAATCACTATATGGGAAATTACTACATACCTGCCGCATTATCCCCATGGGAAGAGCTTACCTCACCAACCTTGAGAAGTTTCTCACAATCTCCCATGACCATCCTTTCCTGCCACGACGTGCACCACGAGGAACCGAATGCGACCTCAACTGGTGGCTATCCCAACTACTTTCCAACCCAACTCATCCCATCCCAGGCTCTTGCGCCGTCATCGACCTTGATGCCTTCTCAGACGCAAGCTCAGGCACTGGTATCGCTATCGTCATCGGAAACAGGTGGCGTGCATGGCGACTCCTGCCAGGATGGAAATCCAGCGAACGCGATATCCAATGGGCCGAAGGAGTGGGTTTCGAGTTTCTTGTCCGAGCAATCACGATGCAAGGTGTGTGCACTAATCATTGTATTCTTGCTATACGATATCGAGATCCAAGACTCTGAAGGTACTCACGACTCAGAACACCATGTCAAACTCCATGGTGACAGTAAGTCCATTGTTGAGAGCTGGTGGAATGGTCGACACAGAAACCGAGAAGTCAACAAAATTTTCCGACGCATCCATGATGTCCTTGCAGACGCCGACTTGCATGTCTACACAAGATACGTCACCAGCGCAAGTAACCCAGCCGATGGACCGTCTAGAGGAGTATACCCTCAACGGTCTCTCCTCCTTCCTCCAATCCCGCTCCCAGAAGAGTTGCTCCCCTTCATCGTCGGCTATGACGTTCCAATTACTCTCTCAGAGTCCAAACTTGGACAGTCAACGGTCATCCCCAAACGATACAACCCCGAGCTCTATTCCTCTGATCCTCAACCACAGTTCGACTGGCTACCAGCTCACTATTCCGACCACTACTGATCCCATTGCTCCTTCACATGCTCCAAACGAAATTCCCAATTGATTCAACCCTACTACTCATCCCCGGCCATATCCCATCTCACTCACCCCTCGTTCCTCTCAATGGCGTCCACATTGCCTGGCTCATGAACGCCTCATAAAATGGAGACCTGTTTCTCCACGGACAAATGCCCCACATCTCACAGATGACGATCTCATTCGTGTCTTTCGCGTCCTTTCATTTTCATGGGCAGATAAAACTTTGGAGACCTATGGCTCCGGGCTCCTACTCTATCATGTCTTCTGTGACATGAGGGACATACCTGAGGATGCCCGTTGCCCTGCTAGCCCTGACATCCTGTCGAGTTTCCTGGCTTCGATGGCTGGGAACTATGCAAGTGGTACCTTGTCCAGCTACCTCCATGGACTACGAGCATGGCACATTCTTCACGGACTGCCATGGCTAGTCAACGAGGCAGAAACGTCTGCACTGATTACCGCAGCCGTTCATCTCCAGCCTCCTCATTCTAAGAAGAAGCCACGACTGCCATACACCTGCGACACATTGACAACTTTACTACTTCACTTGGACTTGTCTCTTCCCCTCAATGCTGCGGTCGCCGCATGCCTGACGACCACATTTTATTCCGCCGCGCGATTGGGAGAGTTCACGTTACCTAATCTCCAATGCTTTGACCCCGATGTCCATTGCAAACGTTCTGATGTCCGCAAGACCCGAGACCGTAACAAACTCGAGCAAACAGTCTTCTTTATCCCCAAAACCAAAACTAGTGTTCATGGCGAAGATGTTTTCTGGGCAACCCAAGATGGACCTTCGGATCCGCAACATCTCCTCGAAAATCATTTCACTGTCAACGATCCACCTGTCAACCGACCTGTCTTCAGTTACATCCACAAGAGCAAACACCGACCTCTGACCAAGCCTACTTTCCTCTCTCGTCTTCACAAGGCTTTCAAAGACGCCAAGATGGAGCCGTTGCAGGGCCACGGGATTCGCATTGGTTCAACGCTCGAGTACCTCCTTCGTGGCATCCCATTCGATGTCGTTAAAACGATTGGACGGTGGAAAAGTGACGCATTCATCCTCTACCTTCGAAAGCATGCACAGATCTTGGCACCGTACATGCAGGCGGTCCCTGCAATTCATGAACAGTTTATAAGGTATACTATGCCCCAAGTCCGTTAATGTTTCTATGCCATCTACTACACTTTCCTATTTACTGTACTTTACTTTTCTCTGTCTTCTTCTCTCCTACGTTGGTTGGGGATCCATGCTCCGGATGCGTTCGTTCAGACTCCCTTGCTCATTGGGGCTCCGAACGCATGAGATCCCCGACCACGCATTGAGCCGGAGAGCATAGCTTTCGCCCATACTGCTAGTCTACAAAACGATATACGAGCTTACGACCAGTACACAAATTATACTTAGACCACTACCACCAACCGGCAGTGAGACTGGTTCGAGTCCATTTACACTATACTCGATGGCTTTAAGTAAAGCGGGACATTACATCCAGATGTAGCGCAGAAAGGTCGCCTTTTCTTATTACCAACTTCTAGCGGTTGAGAGCCACCACTACGTATCCTTCAAGTCAGTTCCCGGCGTGTTTTAGTGGATACTATAAGCGAGCATTCAAACGTTCAATATCGATACTAGTGAACTGGCAGGGAATGGATATACTTCTTCGTCCGCTCCTCCTGGACCGCATCACCGTCAAGTTAAAGCCGTGAGTGCTCGGGTCGTCCGCTACGATATGTTTTTGGATGTTTTGCTGGGTCGCCAAGTACTACGTTGTCTCCGTAGCTGCTATACAAAGTAGTCTCGTATAGATGCAGGGTTGTCATCCGGGATTCGATGGCGATTCCGAATCACATTAATGCGTTGAAACAATGTGGGTCGAAAACAATACATGCATGGAGCATCTACGAAAGACTGAGTTACGCGAGCAGTTGATGCTCAGCGCTACAATACACCATCACTCCTAAAACTTCTTCTACTTTCTCTATATCCAAATATACTTTTAAATACAACGCGATTAATGGTTAGAATAGCCATGGTCCTACTGCAGCCATACACCATCAGCATCGTGTAGTATATCCGGAGGACAGAGTACTTACTTCGTCTTTCCGTCGGCGGAACCTGTAAGCAGCACTGATGTATGAGATTGAGCGCCTTGACCGCGTCCTTCCCTTGGATGACACATGAGATATTGATCTCATTAGCTCCCTGGCTAATCATCTCTATGTTGACGTTACCCTTCGCAAGCGTGGTGAACATGATTCCCGCAATGCCAACCATATTGCGCATCTGCTTCCCTACGAGGGAAAGGATAGCCATATCTTGATGTACAGATACCTGTGCTAGAAGGTAAGAATCACACATCGAAGGGATAAGTATATCAGCCTACCGTTCCGCTTTTTCGAAGTTCCCTGAGAAGACGATCCATAATTTTAGGGCCTAAGCCTTCCTCGATGGCCATACTGACATGCACCTCGCTCGTACTGATCAGATCCACCACAACTCCGAATCTATCGAGTGTAGAGAAAATTCCAGCAAGGAACCCATGCGAAACACTCTTCCTATTGGAATTCACATTCAACACGATGATGCGCTCCTTGATCGTCACAGCGGTCGCCCTCTTGCTCTCCTGACCCAGTGCATCCTGCTCTGTAGCTGACCGTCTCGCGACTGGCACTTCCTCTCCCTCCTCCAGGTCGGGATAAATGACAGTCCCCAACCCAGCCGGATTTTCCACGTTCTTGATCCTGATAGGAATTTTCTTCCGGATGACCTGCTCCATGGTGAAAGGATGCACGACTTCGCTCCCATAGTACGTCAACTCGGCCGCCTCATCGGGCGAGATGAATGGAATCACGCGCGCCGTGGCTACCTTGCGCGGGTCGGCGGTGAAGATACCATCGACCTCTTTCCAGATCTGTAGTTCTGATGCTTTGACGCCAACGGCAAGGAGGGCGGAAAGTAGGTCCGTATAGCCCCGCCCGACTTGCCGCAATAACGAGCCGGGAACAGGTCCAAAGAAACCCGTGACGACAGGTACGCGCTGTCCACACTGTTCAATACGTTCACCTACGGCGACGGCGAGGCGGTCGTAGAAGGCTTGATCCAATGAGCCATCAGCGTAGGAGTCCTCGTCCATTTCTGGCACGATGTTCTCGAGTGAGACATATTCGGCGTCGATGCCTTGATCTCGGAGCACGGCTGTCATAAATTTACAAGCCAGACGTTCACCGAGTCCTATGATACTATCTCGGGAACGAGGAGAGATTTCGTCGATGACCTTGACATGGTTGAGAAAACATGGTAAATGAATGAATGCTTTCCTTACCTGCGACGCAAACAAAAAACTGCGAAGCCAGTCACAGTCGCTCTCTATCTCAGCCTCAAGTTCTTTTCGGATGTCAGGGTCCCTAACACTCTCCCTGGCGGCATTGATATGCTCCTGGCGAATGAGATCCACTGTAACGTTGTAAACCGGTAATTCCTGGCCCGCTTGGGGTACGGATAACGGAGCGAGACAGTTAAAGGTTTGGCGCTGATGATCTGACGTAGATCTGCTCCTTACGGGAGACATGGGCGGGGACTGCGATATATCTTTGGTTCGGCCGAAAAGTGTCGGGGTGACTGTACCAGTCCCAGGTGTGCTGACTCCGCCGATTCCGACAGTTTTTCGACGGACGAGGGCCTCAGAAGCAGCTCGCAGAAGGAGGTTGGTCGTTCCTAACGCCTTGGTAGAACCAGATCGTGCAGAACATACAACAGCGACTTTATTCGAGTCGATATAGTTCCTGCAGAAGTGTAAGACAGAGCAGAAGGAAAGCATAGCACAAACGCACGATATGATGTCTTCTGCGATCTTGACAGCAAACTTTCCAACGCTGGTTCCGCCAAACTTCTGTACGAGCCATGGAGCCGAAGGATCGATGGTGTTTTGATGAAGATTCGGGGGGGTTGTCGGCGGCGATGATGCTGGCGACGACGAGGGCGACGAGGACGACGACGGGGTAGAGGAACCGGACATTAGGTGGTATAGGTATGGAATGAGGTTAGCTCATGAGTAGGGTAAAATATGTTGGTAGTGGTGGTGGTAATAATGAGGTGATCGCCTGAGTCATAATACTAAAATACAGCCGGCCGATACCAGGTCGTTCTTCGCCACCCCTCGCCACGGCCACCAAGTACTGGATGTTGTCGACGGTCTATGGTCCTGAACAGGTGACTGGGTCTAACCGCACTGGGGACCAAGGAACAACATTTGCTGGGCAACAGTTGGTCTCAGGATATCGTCCGCAGTATCCTCAATTCTGGCTGTCTTCACATCACTGCATCCCTGTGCTTTATATGACAGCGACAATGTATGTGGATCTATATGGACCTATAGTCACTCGGAAGCGTCTTTTCTCCCATAAAAAGAAATTCTAAATGACCTGCGGCTTCTTACGGTGGTACAATATATACTCTTTTGGTCCCGTATCGACGTTCTACTGATGCCAGCTTTTGGGGGTGTTCTTTTCGTTGCCCCGCAACGTGCCCAGTTAAATAAATCGTCAAGGACGGGTGCATACGTTGCGTAAAGCAAGGAGAGCGGCTGTCTCCCTAATGCTAGAATACCCCTCCTCAGTCGACCATTGATTACTGTTTCACGAAGAACGACAATCCTACTTGGTGCTATTGGCCCTTTGAGACGAGCTAGAGGAGTGGGACTTCGCCAGACAGCGGCACGCGCTACCATGAGCGTTCTCCTGACAGAAGCTCTCAATCAGATCATCCTTTCCTATACGACCCGTGGGTGGCGGCTGGCCGTGCCAATGGGTGGTGAAGACCCTTATAAAACTCTGGCCCACATGTCGACTTGGAAGCGAGCACGGCACTCTTCCTCGTTATCGAGATTATGACATGATGTTTATTCAGGATATAGGACATCGTTCATGCCTACGGACCGTAGGATACGAGGTGCCGGCTTCTCGACAAACGCAGCAACGTCACACATGTCATTCAGGTATGCAAAGTCTTCTACGACATAGGTATCACTCAGTTATACCGACATTCGCTATGACTGCTACCGTGCATTTAGAGCCCATCTGGTCTGTACAGACACCCTGGTCCTCCGTATTCTGAAAGTCGAGGTTTACCGCCGAACCTCTGGCTTGTAGAGCTTGGATAGCCGTGGATATTGAATCATGTCGAAAGCCGGCGGTCGCAGTGTACACTAGTGCTCTGGCTGTTTCTCCGAGAACAGGGGTTGTATATGTCGATAAGAGTGTTAGGAAAAGTAAAGTCACCAGGCCGCAGGCGGTGGTGGGAATCATACTACTGCATAGTGTCGGATTTCGAGCTTTTTATGCCACCGACAGCTAGTCGCTACTTGAGTTCTTGTATGGATTCACACACGTGTTCATTCATTTCCGAGGGGATTTGTGGTGCATAGACAAAGACTAGCGGAGTTAGCATGTAGCACCATGTCGCGTTTGCCCTAGATGTAACCTATTAAGAGTGGCCCAAGAAGAGGCGAGAGCTACATGTGAGCTGACGCAAGGAGAGTAAGTCCTAAATTCTTCGATAATATAGTGGGGGACTCGTAGGAGCGATCGTTAGTGATCGTTATACTGGGAGGTCCTCATTTCGGCCCCGAGTGTCAGGCTATCGTAGGTTGAAACAGAAAAGAACGAGCCAGCAGTGATAAACCTGACAACGCCGGTCAAAACGTGGCACGACGATAGATACACCCTTTCTCCCCAGAATCTCGCGCTAAAAAGGAATCCATAGAGAATTGAAGAGACGAGCAAAAAAGATGATTCCAAGGGAGGCGGCCCGAATCTAGCGTGTGTTTGTTCGTGCCTGGCGAATGAATTGCGTCGGGGATAGTTTCCTATGCCTCCGGCTGGGTTTGATCATCGTGCCGAACGGACACGCGATTTAGTACGCGTCATGTCGCCGGCAGAAATTGCATACTTAATCATCTCCTTCCGCCAGGTCAAACCATTACCGCCATCATGTCCATCGCCAGTATACGAGCATCCAACGCCTCTATATTCTCTTCCCTGACCGCACCCACCGCCGTCTTCTTTGGGGGTACCGCCGGAATCGGCCAAGCCATGGCCCAATCGCTCGCCTCCCATACTCAAGGGAACGCCAATATCATCATTGTCGGACGAAACGCCAAAGCTGCACAGGAGATCATCGATTCATTTCCTCGCCCATCTTCATCAGTGGAACCCATCCGCGAATTCGTCTCATGCGACGCCAGCCTCATGTCCAACGTCGCCAGTGCTACAGAGGAGGTGAAGAAGCATCTTGGAGAAAAGAAGGTAGACTTCCTCGTCCTCACAACCGGATATCTCACCACGGCGGGAAGGGAAGAAATAAAAGAGGGAATGGACAAGAAAATGGCAGTCACATATTATGCGAAATGGAAGCTTGTGAAGGATTTACTAGGTTCGTTGAAAGACGAGGGATCCAAGGTGGTGTCTGTCATGGCACCTGGATATGGAGGGAGCATCGATGTGGATGACCTGGATATGAAAAAGAGTTATTCTGCCGTAAAAGTGGGACTGAGGATACCGACATACTTGGATTTGATGTCTGAGGTGTGTATCTCTATCCCTCGTAACCAGCGCTTCTGTTCATTGACGCGCATCTAGGGCTTCGCACAGCGGTACCCCCACCATTCGTTCATCCACGCCCATCCCGGAGCTGTGCGTACGAACTATGTTTCTGCATCACCTTCTGCCATATTCCGCTACACTGCACCGCTCATTATGGGCCTGACGTATCCATTTACGATCTCACCAAAAGATTGCGCAGAGTATATGTGGCACGGGACCCTGCAAAAGGCAGCAGGCGCGTTTAGAGTCGGCAGCAGAGGCGAAGATATGGGAAAGAAGCGGTACTTTGGAGATGAAGCACAGAGGCAAAAACTTTGGGACCATACGGCTGCGATGGTGGAAGCGGCACCGAGGAGCGAATAAGCGGATATATACATACCACATCTGTAGAATAGGATTAATGATAATTTTTCTGGAGCACATTACCCTAATAATGACCGAGATGAACATGCTGAGCAGTCCAGGATATATTCACGTTAGATATGAGCAAAAAGGCTTCATTGTTGGGATCACATAGTGTCTATATGCTTGTATCCATGCACCTAGGCCTCAAATGAGCACGAAGTATGGGATCTGACGAGTTGAAGACGCACCTTGTTCTCCTTCAACATGACCAGGTACTTGTCCACGAGCCATTTACAGTTCTCGTAGTGATTGACGCCCTCTGATCTGTGACACTTTTCGAGTTCATCTCGCACCAAGCGAGCCTCCATCGCTTTGACCCATGATTCACGTATGTGCTCTTCCCGGGCTTCTAGCTTTGCTGTTCCTCGACTTAGTATCAGTGCATGGGCACAGAAGAACGAAAGCACCTTTGATTGCAGCCTTCTGCTCGTCCGTAACGGAGGTCATGGTTGCAGGAGGCAAGTAGTAGATTTGTGTCTGTTTTGCAGGAGCTTTCGTTGCCGGTTATCCCGCAAACGTCACTTGCCCCAGAACTTGAACCGTAGTCTGGGGTAAATCGCGGTAAACTCTTTCCTGCGCTTACGCCTGTTATGTTATCTACTATGCTGGCGAGTCCGGTCTTACTATATACTCGCCGATCCAGCGGAGAATCACATGTCGGTCCTGAGTAACCGGTCCAACTCCTCTCACTGCCAGCGCCTTTCGTCTCTCTGTAATCTCCTGCCATGACATACCCACTCAGTCTCCCTGCCCACGGCCCTCTCATCACCCTTACCCACCGTAAGCAGCCGCTTCCAGAATTCTACAGCGAATATTGACGCGTCTTTGCAGCCAATGAGTCGCTCTGGATCATCGAACTGCACCATTCGAACGACAACCGTTTGACACTTGAAATGGTTGACTACGGCATCAAGCCCGCTCTGGACGCCGTGGAAAGAGATTGGCGCGAACAGTGGAGGACCGCTCAGCAGAATAAGGACACGGAAGGCGCCAAGGGAGCACTCATATTTGTTGGTGCTAGGAACCAGGACAAGTTTTTCAGTAATGGTATGTGACTGTAAAGAGCATGAGACAGTGGCTCACCTGTATCCTAGGACTTGATTATCCCAGCGTCGTTGCCAATCTTAACTTCTTCCCAGGTAAGTGAACATATGCATAGTAGTTAGGATGGTAAGATCCGATCCATTTGAACAGTTACATATAATCCTCTTCTTGCGAGGCTGTTGACCTTCCCGAGTGCGTAGTATCCTTGGTTTGATGAATCCGTGTGATAATCTGAATCGCTTATTTCAGTACCAACTATCGCTGCTATTAATGGACACTGTTTTGCTGGGTCAATGATGCTGGCTCTAGCATGCGACTACCGTGTCATGACTGATGGTAGCAAGAGACGCGCATGGATGTGCATGAATGAGGTGGGGCAGTTGTAGCGTCTTTCATTTTCCCAAGTTAAAAACGATTATTATCAGGTCCTCTTTGGTGCTATCTGGCCTCTCTCGTTTGCCGCCATCCTTCGGGCCAAGATTGGTGATGGTCGGTTGCATAGAAAAATCGCTTTAGAAGGTCATAAATTCACTCCAAAAGAGGCTTTGGAGGCTGGGCTTGTGGATCATATTGTCGCCGGGAACACCGCTGATGTGTTGGCTAAAGCAGAAGAAGTAGCAAGAACGAACAGTGTAAACGCGCGACACGGTGTTTGGGGCTTGATCAAGGTATGGAACATACAATACTCCTTGATGCGTTGCCCTCACACTACACAGGCTGATCTATATCGAGACACCTTGGAAATGATGCAGCAGCATTCACGCCCGATGAACCCTCAACTCGACGATGCGGCGGCACGGTCCCGCTTATAGTGAAGAAGTCTTGGCTGATGATGCTTAATATCGACGCCTTGTGTAATGATCGGTGTAACAAAATTCCAACGAACCTTGCGTGAAACTCTGCGTCGTGTACGACGCAAATCATCGGAACAATCGAATAGTGTAACTATCCTACAAACAACATCTGACCGACGAATAACAGGTGCTTTATTTCTTGCTCAATCTTTGTTCTTGATAGAAGTTCTATTGTGCCGGCAGCCGATGAATACGCATGAACAGCTGCGCATGGACACACGGGCTCCGGCTCGTTACCTGCTCAACGCCCATTAAGATTACTCCGCAGTTACCTCAATTAGCTTGGAAAATGCGACAAATGTTAGTTGTGGCTCTTCTCGGGGCAAGTTATTCCTCCAGCATGATTTTTTTGCGGACGTTTGGTGTGTACAGCTCAATTTTGCAGCAAGTCTGAGCTCCTGAGCTCGTCCATTTCACGTGGCCCGGGAAGCTGAACAGATCACCATCCCTTTTTGTTTCTCCGTTTCGCGGAAGGAAAGTACTATTCGGGGTAACTCGCCGATCACCGCAACATTCAGGTCCCGCATACTTATATGATCGCAGACTCTCCTTCGTTACGACCTCATTCTTTCTCCCCTTTCCCAGTGTTTTGCCAGTGACGTTGTCTGTTTTCCTCAAGGCCGGGCCTTTGACTGGTTTCCTTTAAAACTCTCATTTTCAATTCACCACCACCCAACATTCATCTCATCCACCCTCTCCTTTTCCTAGTATGAACCTCAGTCTTTCTTTCTACGCGCTTCTGGCAGGCGTTCTTCTTGCTCTGTCCGCTCAGGATGCGGACGCCCACCCGGTCATCAAGCGTGGCGGTAGCGTCACACTCCCTCTCAAGCGCATTCAGCAACGTTCAGATCTTCATCCCCAGATCGTACGTCTCGCCTCAAAGTTCTCTTGCTCATCTCTGATTTCCTCCCCAAATAGCTTCACCAGCAAAACATCAATCGCGCTCTTCGCCGTCTTGCTCGAATGACTGGCAGGCAGGCTCCCTCTGACGCTGAACTTCGGCGCAACCTCGAAAAGAGGGTGGCGTCGTTGGAGAATGATCCAGTCTACAAGCGGTATCACAGGTACATTCCACCCGGAAACTCCAAGCGTTTCAATCGGGATGGGGTAAGCGGTAGTCGTGTCAACGCGGTCGTTGGCAGGAAGCATAGCCATAATAAGTGAGTAAACATTCAGTGCGGGTTTTCTGCATGGGAGTGCTGATGATCGTTTACAGAGGCAGCAATAATGGCGCTAATGGTGCTACCGCTTCAGCTAGCGTTGGCAACTCGACTGCAACTGCGGCCGCTTCTGCAACTAATGGAACCACCGCGGTTAGCTCGGCGAGTGATGCTGCATCTTCTGATGTCACGGTTGCAAACACTCCGACGACCGCCAATTCACTTGGACTCGACATTGAGTGAGGCTGTTCAATTGATATCTGTTGACTCGTAGCTAAACCTACTTTACTTTCAGATCCGATGATGTTGGTTACCTTGCGACGATCCAGATGGGCACTCCTCCACAGGATTTCTTGCTGCTCATGGACTCGGGATCTGCTGATACTTGGGTTGGTGGGGAGAGCTGCCAATCAGAGGGTGGTGGAGATTGTGTAAGTGCATGCTCTCCTACGTCTCCGCCGATTTTAATCAGGTGTCGTTAGGGTAACCATAATTTCCTTGGGACAACCAGCTCCAGTTCATTCCAGGACTCCAACACACAATTTGAAGTTACCTACGGCACTGGTTCTGTTCAGGGCACCATCGTCCAGGACAACGTGGTTGTGGCCGGTCTGAGTTTGGACGCGCATACGTTTGGTGTTGCTACTACCGAGAGTGTTGATTTCTCTTCTGATTCGACTCCCTTTGATGGCTTGATGGGACTTGCTCAATCCGTGAGTGTTGTTTTATGTTGTCGTTTCCGAGTTTGTCTCAATTTGATGATTCTTGTAGACGCTTTCAAACGAGGGTGTCTTGACGCCCGTTGAATCATTGGCTAAAGGAGGCCTTATTGACGCTGCGATCACATCGTTCAAGATTTCTCGACTTGCTGACAACCTCAACGATGGTGAAGTTACCTTTGGGTGAGTGTCTTCTCGGGTCAAATGCGTTGGTCGCGAGATTGATCAAAATGCAGTGCCCTCGACACTTCCAAGTTCGATTCCAATACTCTCGTCACCGTGGACAACCAAAGCCAAGACGGCTTTTGGGAAGGAGCTATGGATTCTATCACTGTCGATGGTACCGATAGTGGTCTCTCTGGCCGTCTCGCTATTCTCGACACCGGAACCACTCTGATCATTGCGCCCGAAAGTGACGCTGTTGCCGTCCATAAGCTGATCTCTGGTGCTCAGTCGGCTGGTCAGGGTAGCTTTACCATTCCGTGCACCGCCAACACAAGCGTAGCTCTCACTTTCGGAGGCCAAGAGTTCGCGATCGATGCTAGGGACTTGGCCTTCACACCCGTAGATGCCAATGATCCTACGGGAGACTGTGTTTCCGGTATCTCTTCTGGGAATGTCGGAGCTGCCAATGAGTGGCTGGTAAGCCAAGGTTTTCTGGTTTGTCTGAGGATTGCTTGACTGATTGGATTCACCCTAGGTTGGTGATGTGTTCTTGAAGAACGCATACTTCAGTGTCAACGTCAACGCTAATAGTATTTCTTTGGCAAAGCTTGTTTAAAGTACAGCCACCTTGAATTACAGACTTGTTATCATGCCACGATGGCTATACTCTTCGGGATTGTCAATATAATAGGGGATTGAAAGGACCATTGATATTTGAGATTGTGTGAGCGTGCCTCGCAAAGCTAGCACTGCCACCACGCGGGGTCGTGTCTTTTCTCCATTCTACAACAATGGTTCATTGTTCTTCGTCCGTCGTGGCCGTGTCAGATCATACGTAATCCGTATTGTTCTTTATCCACCATGCCTGATCGGACGAGTATAAAGTCCAACGTTCTACTCTGGCCACCTCATCGCCTCTTCCTCTCTACCTTTCTTTCGCTCCTGGTTGAGCATTATTTCTCCTCTGGCCAGGCATTTTCCTCATCTACGACACATTCTTTTACTTGCTGAGCTATCGACGACTCAACGATGCAGTCCAAACTAGCGCTTTCCCTTTCCGCTCTCTTCTTTTTGCTTTTTACGCTTCACGATGTTGGGGCTGCGCCTCTGAGCAAGAAACACAAAACCCTGACGCTTCCTTTGACGAAGCTTCAGCAGCGACGAGCTGATCTTCATCCACAAGTGGTGCGTTTCCTTCTCCGTATTCAAAGGCAGTTGAAAGTAATTGAGTTTTCCAGCTCTTACAACAACACATCAACCGTGGCCATCGACGTCTTGCTCTTATGTCAGACTCTGGAATCGGTCCAACGGATGAGGAGCTACGAGCCAATCTTCACAGACGCGTACATGCATGTCATCCTAATGAAACGACGACCGAACTTCAAAAACGTTACAATCCGCACTTTCACAGTTCAGTGACAACCTTGGACACGCCTACTCTCAGCTTGCACGAAGACCAAAATGCTTCTGCTAGTTCTTCTGCAAGTGCCGCCTCTGCCTCTGCCTCGAGTGGCTTTACGGATGCCGAGATCAACGCCCTCTTGAATGGAGGCGTGACCGACGCGAACACACCAACCGCGAACAACTCATTAGGATTGGATATACTGTAAGTAGACCCTCCTGTAATGCGTAGCGACCGATAACGAGCGCATCAACTTATCTAGGGCTAACGATGTGGGCTACACTTCCGTTATCGAGATCGGAACACCTCCTCGCCAATTTAGGGTCCTCATGGATTCTGGATCGGCTGACTTTTGGGTAGGCAGTGATAACTGCCAGGCCGAAGGAGGAGGCAACTGCGTATGTATTATGTTCACTCCGAAGGGCCGGGTCGCTTAATAGTCCTCTTTATAGGGAAACCATACGTTCCTCGGCGAGCAGAGGTCTAGCTCTTTCAACACATTCAACGAACAGTGGAATATCACTTATGGCACTGGTTCCGTAGCAGGCGTCAAGGTCGCAGATGATGTTAACATCGCTGGCCTTCTCTTGCAAGGTCATAACTTCGGCATTGCCGAGGTCGAGTCTGTCGACTTTGCTTCCGATAGTACGGAGTTTGATGGTCTCATCGGCCTCGCACAATCAGTATGTTTCAATATTTCATTCTTACAGGTTAATCTTCTTACCGAAAGCAATGTGTAGACGCTGTCAAATCAAGGATTCTTGACGCCTGTTGAGTCGCTTGCAAAGAATGGCCTCATCGGGGAAGCTATCACGTCCTACAAAATCTCCCGTCTTGCCGATGACAAAAATGACGGAGAAATTACCTTTGGGTATGTTCGATCTACATCCAGTTGGATTCAGCCTCACCTCTTCTTGATAGCGGTCTTGACGATACCAAGTTCCAAGCAAACACCCTGGTGACTGTAGACAACCTCAGCAAGCAGGGCTTTTGGGTCGCTGCCTTGGATGGTGCGTCCGTCGACGGTACCGACTTGAAGATTCAAGGCCAGGCAGCCATCTTGGACACCGGAACTACTCTTCTCATCGCGCCTGCCGCTGATGCAGAAACGATCCACAGCAATATCGATGGCGCTGCTTCGGATGGCCAGGGTGGATTCCTCGTGCCTTGCACTACCAACGCTAGCGTTGCCTTGACGTTCGGAGGTACAGCCTTCGCCATCGACCCTCGAGACCTTGCATTTGCGCCTTTGGACATCAACGACCCCACTGGAATGTGCGTCTCAGGAATTTCTTCGGGCAATGTTGGACAAGGGGAATGGCTGGTACGTATATATGGGTTTAATGTATGGGACTTTGACTGAATCAAGGTCATCTTTAGGTTGGCGATACTTTCCTCAAGTCAGCCTACTTCTCGACTAATGTCGACAAAAACCAACTGTCCTTGGCGAAACTGGCTTAATTGCTGGGTGTTGAGTAGAGTATGAAGAGGCCTATGTTATGTAGATGTAGAGTAGTATAATGTCTAGTTGTATAATAGCATTTCTTTGGAACATCGTCTTTGTGTCAGCTACGTGAATACGTCTGACTTTCACCTGACCTATGAGTGAGAGTGATACTATTTAGCACAAAACTATACGATACCGCTTTCATGCCGGGTTTGACGTCGCCAGTGACTTGAAGCAGGGCGTTGGAGTCAACGTCGACACGTAGGTTACACATGAGGCTGAGGACGCGTAATCCCAGCCGAAATACACTCTGGTCATCATTCGCCTTCCAGAAATACCATAACTACCCACCATTACCACCATTCTGGAATTTTCTAGGTTTCGATACGTTGTAGTTCGTGACTTGTCAGAGGGCGTGAGAGATAAATTTTACAAACTTTAACCAAGTCTGGACCTGTCAGTGTAATTAGGGGAATTCAAACCTGCCGATTTCGCGTTGATTTCGATGTCTGATGTCGATTACTTACAACTGTTTGCATACAGCTTGACAGTCAGGGGCGGTTTTGTGGAAGATGAAAGGAAGCCTGGACTTCGTCATAAAAACCGCGTTTTGAGGGACTTCGAGCGCACGAAATGACCTCCGAGATTGCCGAAATAGCCATAATCCACCCACAAACACGTCATCGAGCCCCCTAAACCACGGTTTATGACGAAGTTCAAACCGCTCTCTTCTCTCGCACAAAACACATGCGACTGTCAAGCTGTGTGCAAACAGCTGTAAATAAAACGGAAGAAAAAAGGTGTGAGGTGAAATCGGATTTCGCGGTGATTTTCGTTGAGTTCGGCAAATGCACGGACATCACAATCTGAGTTTGAAAAGTCGTTGACAGGCGCACGGCTTTTGCACGGCAGCACCAAGGCATTTTTCCATACATCGGCATTTTTGAAACTCCGCAAGAAATCAACACGCGAACTTGGGCTCGAACCCGGGAAAATCGGATTTCACACAAAAAAATCCATGAAATCAGAGACGAAATCAAAGTGAAATCGACGTGAAATCGAAGCGAGATCAGCAGGTTTGAATTCCCCTATTTTAAAAATTCAAGTGACTTCAACTTCAACCACCTCTGCCATGGACGTCGAGAAATTCAATGCTCTCCCACGTCCTCCTCGTATGCCTTCGGGTCGCATTTCTAACGAATGGCACTTCGACCTGCGTTTCGTCCAAATAGATCCCCCCTACCATCTACTGTTCTTAATGCAACCGGGAAGTGGCTTGGTGCATTCGGAGAGGCTTCCTCTAGACGGGGGGAAACCGATGTCGTTTTTCCCCGAGACAGGAAAGGATGCTGCGCCTGAGGCTGCAAAAGCCTTGATACGTGCCTTCTTGACCAGCTTTGGGATCGCAGGAAAGCCACCTTTGGCTCCTTGGAAATTGACCACGGACGATGTCGATTTTGCATCTGCCGTGGGCGAGGAGTTCAAAAGATTAGGCATCCTGCAGGTCCTGTGGAAGATACCAGTATCACCAATCAATATGAGGATGGCTTATGTAGCCTTCGACGATTTCTTCAAATCACTAAAGCGCCAGCTTGGTTTGAGCATAGCGGACTCTATTGCATTCCAAACACCCCAGTCTGTTGGCTTCCACAACTTCACGCCTCCTGCTGCTGTCCTTGCCCCTGCTGACAGTATCCTCAACAAGACTCTGGCGTACGCCCAAAAGCGCATGAATTGTCGTCCCCAGGATATGTCCAAGCCGTACGACAGTTCTGCCATGTATGAAACGGCTATGAAAGAGGCAGAAATTATTCATAAGCAGCTCGAGTTAAAACCCGAAAACGTGCTCAAGGTTGAAGCTGATTCAGGGAGTGCAGAGGCCGCCTTGGACTACGGCTTAAGGTTTGTACCTTGGCCTACTCTCCTTCCTCGCTTCTGACATGACTCCATAACTTCTCAGGCTCAGAACCGGTTGTGGTTGTTCTCCTAACCGCACGCTTGCCAGACATTATCTCGTCCTGGCGGCTCTGAATAAGGGGGCCCCTGCCTCTTTGAGGGCAACGGCCCATTGCGCCGTTATTGAGTGGTACACTGATTGTAAAGAAGACTTTAGGTCTCGCTACCTGCAAGCTGCCGCCTGGCACGCCAACGAGTCCGTTAAACTGGTTCCAAAAAAGAGTGCACCCGGGGCATTGTTTTTGGCTCAAAACATCATGATACCGCAATCAGAAGGACCTGGGGGTGCTGCTGACTTGCGACTTCAGTATAAGGAAATATGGGGAGCTCTGGCAAAACGGGATGCTCAGGTCGAAAGGGAACACGTAAAAATGGACGAGAGACGAATGGCGCGCCCTAACCGGTACAGGTGCGCGACCCCTGGTTGCGGTATTGCGGCGGACTCCGGACGCATGCTTTCTCGATGTATGTTTTACCAATCACTGTCTTTCCTTGTCTGCTAACTGTTTTCACTACAGGCTCAGGAAAATGTGATCAAGATAAGAAACCGTATTACTGCAGCAAAGAGTGCGTTCTCTTCTTTCCCTTTTCGAAAAATGGCGTATTGACTTGGACCTAGGTGTCGTGAGTGTAGTTCTACAAAACAAGGCTTGAAACTTGATTATCTCATCACATAATGATGCCACAGAAAAGAAGGTTTGTACAATCACTTCGAACATCCCAGAACACGTCGATATTCAAACTTTCTGTAGGACTGGAAGAATCATAAACCTTTCTGTCAGCCGGGAGCCCCATGCTCCGTCATCGATGCAGGGGACAGCTCGCCGTCTGGTATGGTCGGAGGCTCGACTCGAAATGGCGCCTTTCAAGTTCCTGTCAAGATGTCCGACGGAAACACAACCATGTTCAGCTCTTCGACGATGAGTCCAGATTCACTAAAGGAAGTGAGGGATCTAGCTAACCAGTATTCGGCCTCCGGATGGAGTGGGCTTTCCGGTCGGATGCCTACGTTTGGGCATATTGAAACATGGGAACCTACGTCCGGGGTAGGAGGGACAGTCGAGACCTTACTGGAGGAAATCGATTAAGTAGAAACCTCTGCCGTATGTCGTATGTAAGTCTCTTCGGGCGAAGGGAAATTATCGGAAAGCTTGAATTTGAGCATCAGCTTTTGGAGTGCATTTTTTGGACAAATGAAACTGCATTTTTCCTAGTACAGTACGTATTTCTCACCGAAGAACCCTGGTGTGAAAGGATATTTCTATTATTACCAACTAGCCTCTTGTGAGATCTTGCTGCTGGCTGATTTCTTCCTGCTACCATACAGTTCTATATTTACTTCCCGCGAAAAGGGAGAACTTGACTTCGGTTTCTCCGATCCAACTCAGGATCCGGGCCGATGTGGCCGACGCGCTTTTCATTCGTGACGTCGACCTCGTCCGGGAGGGATCTCGAACATGTCACTGTAGGACGGGTGCTGAGTGATGCTCAAACAACTACTCTTCCGACAGTTTGTCTTGAGCCGTCCGTTTACGGTAGAACAGCTCCTACCCCGGCTGTGTCAAGTTCGAACAGCACATCATGGGAAAACCTCGCTCCCTATTCCGCCTAGCATTTCTGTTTTGGAGACACCGCAAGACAGTACCCAGGCCCGCTCTTGGCTGTCTGAATTCAAAACTATAACTTTACCTAGAAGTGTTGTGGAGCTGTCGTTTTCGCGCAGTTCGGGTCCAGGTGGTCAGGTGTGCGATTCGTCTATTCGTTACGTAAGGCTCTAAGCGTCAAATCGTAGAATGTAAACAAGGTCAACACCAAGGCGACTGCTCGTTGTTCCATTGATGCGGAATGGATACCGTTGTGGGCTCAACCCGGCCTAAAGAAATCTGTACGTTGATGACATCAGTCTGTAAGGACAGGGTTTCAATGTTGATCAACATACATAGCCTTACTATGTATCCTCCACAAAATCAATCATGATCACGTCTACTGTCTACCGGTCTCAATCACAGAACGTTGAGGATTGCTTGGGGAAGGTACGCTCTTCCTTGATTCATGTCTTGAAGGATATAAGCATCTTATTCCTGTTCCTAGCTGCACAATGTGATCTTGACCACAGCATCGGCCCTGATCAAGAACGAAACTTCAGAAGAGAAGAAGAAACACGTTGCTAATCTAGAACGAGCGGCAAAGGAGCGTCGGAGGAGGGAGAAAAGCTATCGAAGCGAAACGAAAAAACAACGGTCGTCTGGAGGCTGGGATGATTGACTGGGACGATTCCGAGTCCGCTGATAATGTGGAATGTCGTCATGTTACATATCTAAGAACAGCCTGTTCTCTGACTGGCTCACAGCATGAATGTTGTTCATGCTCCTAAGGCGATAGCCGATTGCGTGTGAACCACAAGATCCTACTGAATTCTAGCACAAGCACGACGGAGATTCGTGTCCAGGCTCGTCCAGGTGCTAACCGATATCGATAAAGACGAGCAATATAGACTATTGCCTTTTAACCGCATCGGTTGAGTTCGGTTGGGACGAGCTGTGCCTCAGGGGCTCCCAGAGGCGTGAAATCTATGATCCTACCTCCTTGACAGGCCGGAACACTATCAGACTCTGCCAGTATCTTAACAGGATTGATATATAACCTTTGGATCCGGAATACCAGCCCCAGGATACTGGAACTGTGTTAGGACTGGCAATATAATAGCGGGAGGACAAGGAGAGGTGTACTTGTGATCAATGATGCCGCGGCACGGTACGCCGAGCGACATTTCAGTGATCGTGTTTGGTCGTGTTTCCATTTCATTTGATTGACTACTTGACCCTAGTGCGGTATCCCTCCCTTTGCACACTCATCTCGCTTTCCTATTCTCTATAATCCCTTTTCTCTTTTGTAAATCCCAGTCAAACTTTTAAAGGCAGAATGGCGACCAGGGTTCGTAATGTCGTTCTTGTCTTTGTCTCTTTAGTCTAATGGGTAGGGGGACGGGCAGGCCCAATTCTTGCGAGAGTACAAACTTGTCGTCGTTGGTGGTGGTGGTGAGTGCATGGGCAGTCTTTATCCTAGCCGCGCCTTACTTGACTCTACCAGGTGTTGGAAAGTCGGCATTGACCATTCAGTTCATTCAAAGTCATTTCGTAGACGAATATGACCCTACTATCGAAGGCAAGTATTTCGACAGCATTACCCTTTCAGTCGTTTTAATACAGCGCGTAGATTCTTACCGCAAGCAGTGCGTGATAGATGATGAGGTCGCGCTGCTCGACGTGCTCGATACAGCTGGTCAAGAGGAATATGGGTGAGCGTCATACATGATCTAATTTCGACTCCCAGCCCCCCAGTCTCCATCCACCGTTCGGTGCCGCCACCTTCTGTTCCCGTTCACCCTTTTCTCCAAAGAAATTTTATCCGCTTCCATCACATCTTGCACCATCACGTAAATGATCTCGGTCCTAACGGGGTGCTTCTTTCAGCGCCATGAGGGAACAGTACATGCGAACGGGCGAAGGGTTTCTCCTGGTGTACTCCATCACGTCTCGAAACTCGTTCGAAGAAATAAGCACCTTCCATCAGCAGATTCTCCGGGTGAAGGATCAAGACACGTTCCCTGTCATCGTTGTAGCCAACAAGTGCGACCTAGAATACGAACGACAAGTCGGCATGAACGGTACGCGTCTTCCAACAGTTCTTCTCCATTCTAACTAACATGTTGACGCAGAGGGCCGTGACCTTGCCAAGCATTTTGGTTGCAAATTCATTGAAACATCTGCGAAGCAACGGATCAACGTAGATGAGGCTTTCAGCAATCTTGTCCGTGAAATCAGGAAATATAACAAGGTACGGCGTTTTATATCCCCTCACGCGTATTAACTGACGCCACGATGCAGGAACAGCAAACTGGTCGACCTGGGATGATGCCGGGCCCTGGCGGAAGTACCCCTGGCCCGTACGGCACGAAGGAAAACGAAGAAGGAACTCCAGGGTGCTGCTCAGGCTGCGTCGTCGTTTGATTTCCTTTCGGTCTCTCCTCTCTCATGTTTTCTTGCATCGCATTCCCCATGTGTCATACTCTACTTGGTTGCTGGTCTTGTTCGTTTTTTTGGTTTTAGCAGCCGTCGAGTCTTCATCCGGATTCCACAAGTTTATCTCTGTTCTTTAAAAGCCAAATGGTTGTGTATACTTATCCTTAGACTCTTGTCATGATTACGATTTTCCTGTGTCATATCTCTCATATGTTATCATCTTTCACGACATGCTAAGAATACAACTTAGATTAAATGTGAGGCCAGTGGATATGATGCTCTGCTTCGTCAATAGAGATCCTTCCAATTTGAATCACCCTGATCACTTGTTTTCTCATTATTTTGGTTGGCTTTGAGATAGATGAGTGATAGGATGATTCCGGTAGTGAAGTGATACGCACCGACAAGTGGATACTTCACATCTTCCTCATTTACCATACGAATCGAGTCAATCCCAAGCTCATATTTTCCGGAGACCCCGCTATGTCCTCCCAAGAGAGAAATGTTGATACTGCGAAGTTTTCTACGGTTCATGACCGACTTAATTTCCGCAATCTGGCCGTAATTGGTGCGAACAAAGTTTTCAAATGGAATCTGCGTGGAGATTTAAATGATCAGTACTCTTATAGTAGAAAAAAGCGAAGCTCACAAAGATATCTTCCCAAGTGTTATCGTTCCGCTTGAAGTAGAGCCGATGTTGCCAGAGATCGTTTTGGACCATACTATCCGTTTGCACGTTCACAAAATAGGAATTGTGTGTGCTGGGGTCTCCAGCGACGCGAACCCGAAGAGCTAGATATGAATGATATTCGATCTCTTCCAGAATGTCGCCAAAGAGAGTTGGGCGGCGCTAGTGACATGCCTTAGTCTCATGTAACGTTCACGAAACCAAATAGAACGGCACCTTGCTCTGAATAGCAGCGTATCCTCCCTTTATTTGTCCCTCCATTCCTGTCTTTACCGCTAGGCACATGTCGCCGTGGAACACGCCAGTGGCTGCCCTTCCAATGGCCGCATTGTGTTTGGGCGACTCGTCGAGATCAAAGTGTACCGTCGAGGTGCCGCCGATGTCAGCGTCGCATCCTGTGAGAAACTGCCGGATGTCGTCGCGGGTGTTGAAGCTGAACAGAGTACGTGGAGCTCGACTGGGTATGTCTGCGCCTGTCATATGAACCGCTGCACATACATAGCGTATTAGTCGGATATTATGCAAAAACGAGAGAATACGTACCATCATATATTCCCTGCTTCAATTTTTCGGTGCTGCGCCCTAGATACCTGGCCCAGACGGCTTGCATGGTGGAACATAGTCAAGTCTAATATTCAACTTCTGACATCATGGCCAGTGTTTCAACTGAAGGAGGAAACCAAATAGCCCCTGTTTTTGCGACATTTCCCGCTCAAACCAGTAAATTTCCGTATTACTAATACATATAACAGAACGTTCGAAGTCGTGTCAAACGAGCCTAGTTATGCTACACGAATATCACGAATTTCATCCTTTCGCATGACCAGCATGTGACAATTTCCTGGTTACTTAAACTCAAAAGGGGGGAGTAACCTTGCCGTGGCGGCCCATGGGAGGAGGACCCACCAGAGGTACCGGCCTCGTCTTTCTCGCAACATACTGCACCGGACTTCCCGTTGGGCTCAGAGGATTCCGGGTAGGCCTCCTCATGCTGCTTGTCGGGCTACTCGCCGGACTTTCACTCGGCGTGGAAGGAGCTGGGCGGGGACGCTGATTGACCGCAACTGGGCTTGGATATGCGGTCCTTACCGCCGTAAGTGAAGGCTTGCTGTTAAGCCGGCGAGGCACGGATCCATCAAGTTGCTGAGCCAGCCAACTGGCGATATCAAGCTCCGAGGACGATCCAGACTCGGAAACCTTGTGTGTCGGCTGGCCAACATATGAGCTGACAGAGCGATTAGTCGATGATGGGGTGAGAACGCGACCCTGATCGATTGATTGAAGCGCATGGAAGGAGTTGGGAGCAATAAATGGAGGCGAACGCGAACTTGGGGACGAACGGGTCTTGCGAGGAGGTACAGGCAGTTTCAGCAGCGAATCGGCAGAGTTCTGGCGCGAATGACTACTGGTAGAGTGGGATGAGGGAGGTGACAGTGGAAGGGGCGATGTCCGGTAATGATCAGGAGCGTTGTTGCCGCTGAACGGAGATACGGGCGAAACGCGCTGCGGAGAGATGGGATAAGCATAGAAGCCTTGAACACTCGCGACGTTTTCAGGGTAAGAAGGAGTAGCAGACGCGCTTGCCAAACGACCACTCGGGTAACGATACTGATGGATCTTCTCCCGGAGCCTATCTTCCGCCTGGAGCTCGGCAGCGAGCGTGAGCCGTTTGAACTGTTTAGTGGTTCCAAAACTCTCCATATCTTGACGGGACAGTTTAGTATCAAATACCGGATACAATTTGCTGAACGTGTTGAAGAGCAGCCCAACATTGGCAACTCCTGTGGCGGCGGGTCAATCACGACGAAGTTTGTTACGACACGGAAGCACTTGCCCAATAAGTACCAGCATACGTAGGCAAAAATCAGCACCTGGAATGGAACACTAAAACCAGACAGGATGAGTAGCTTTGTGACGGAGTACGGGATTAGGACAACGCAGTACGCTGAAACAGTATGAGAATTCAGAGAAAAGACGTCTGATTAGCCATACACACCGACGGGATACCTAATGATAGCATTAAGCATAAGAGCTGAAATGGCCATTGAATCTCACCATAACATGCTTCTGGCAATTCCCGCAATGAAACGGTGATAGTTTTCGTCGCTTTGACCACTCCATCGCTCGCTTGGATTGAGATTGAGCCTAACGCCACCCTTGATGACCAGTGTGCCGCGGAGGACAAGGAAAATGAGTGAATATAGCACCGCCGAAAAGAATGAAGCGATGAAAATCTAAGAAAGGAGTAACATTTAGACCAACACGCCACCCAAGGAATATGTTTTGTACCGGTAAGAGATGAAGCAAGAACTGGGGAACTGGATATTTATCCCTCACACCGCAGGTCAGATTGTACTGGCCATAGATAGGCCCGTTGCGTTGCGGAAGAGCTAAGGGTAGAGCAGCTGGACGGAGTAAGAAGGGCTGCTAAGAAACGGGTTGCTCAGAGTTACCAATGAATGCAGCGAGGATCCACCCCAAGGATATCACCATTGAATAGATGACGGCAGCTTGACGCTTTCGTAACACCAGAGAATTGAACGTGTGAACCGCGATACTGACGGTGAAATAGGCAGTGGACACGTTCCCGAACTGCATGAACAACGCTGATGAAGCATGGCGTTAATTCATTCAGAAACGCTAAGATCGAGGGATAGCAGCTACCTTGAGTGGTGCAAAGACCGCCTGTTGACAAAACGAGGTCAGAAGAGGGATGAAAAGAGATGATGGAATCATACCTTCTGTAATGCGCCTTGCCAACAAAAATGGCAGCCCCATGAGACCGGCTGCACTGTTAAACATGTTTGCGATAAGGAGGCAAGCAGCATAGTACCCGAGCTGAGTATTGAAGAAGACATATTCTCGAGATTGGGTGATGTTTTTACGACGTGTGACGCGGAGGATGCAAAGCCATGCTAGCCGAAGTATGATAGAAAGTAATGCCACAGTCGAAAGCACAGCAACCACATTCACTACCTGCAAGCAGAGCGTATTTAGGGGTCAGTCCATCAATGTATGTTTGAAATTTGTAGTAGTACGCACAATGACGCCTGCTAACTCGTTATTCTTGATGGGAAAGGTCTGAGGATACCGTTCAGCCATCGTTCGAAGTCCCGTATGGCTGATCCGAACAGAAAGATGATGTCCAGCAGCCAGCGCAAAGAAAGTGATATACGACGGAACAGTCGTCCTGCGCCTCTTCTCGTCGAAGATTCTGCTAGAGAATCCGAGCAGTACCCGCCCGAAAGAAGGAAAAAATGAAAAGCCGGAAGAAGAAGAAGGGGGAAAAGGGAGAAAGTGATGTCGGTAGAGCCATGATCGTAATATAGTACAACGGGACTTCCCGATTGAGGCCGACTTTTTGCATGCCTCAAATGGAAATTAGGCTCAAAAGGCAAATGTAGAAGTCCGACAATGGCGCTGAGGCTTTACAATACCCTTGTATTTTTAGTAGTTGCAGCCCAATCTGCAAGGGCATTAGGCTTCCCTTTGTTTTTCAAGCTTCAAGCGTTCAAATTTGAAGTTTCTTGTATGTCGTCTGAATTGGACCTGAACAAAAAGCCGGCACGGTTCGGCGAGAGATGGCAAAGACGGAGTTCATGACGAATACTGTTCCTCTGAGGTGGCATATGCCCAGGTGAGGTCTCTAGGAGCTGAAAATCTTGAAAGGTTAAATAATTGAATGAAGGGCGAGGGTTGGGCGAGGGATGCTGAATCTCAGTCGGAGATGCCGAGGTGCGGCAAAAGAAAACTAGGCGCAGGCGGTCGGATCAAAAGGCCTCTTGTTCAGGTGCCTGGCGGGCGTCGGCACCCACTCAAACGATATCCCAGCTAGACGAACAGAAAAAATGGACAAACCCATCTATTCTGCAAATTTCCTGCTTTTTCGGTCTTAACTGTCAGCAGTAAAAGAGCTCGAATCAGATTGGATCAAATATAGGAACCTGAATGCGAAGCTCATGATACTCTTTCTGATCCTTGATGCTGATAGTTACAAAACGATGGATCTTCGACAAATGCGGACCTCGCGACCATCAGTAAGTCTCCCTTCCAACGGTAGATTCATTTTCGTGTGAAGAACTTCTCTATACCTGTGGGTGATTCTTTCCGTCGTTTCTTTTTCTTGGCCGGCTCTTTCAGAGAGACGCGCAATTGGTTACCAGGGTCCTTTGCGAGGTCTTGGGCAAAGTGCCAGTCACTATGCTCCATCCGTATGGTGGCTAGTAGATCGGCTTGGTCTTCTGCCGATACTGATGCAGTATTGGGGAACGGGATATCCTTGTTACAGCGCGAGCATGTGAAAGCTACGGTCTGTCCAGTTGCGGCCGACGACTGATCCGCGGTAAGCTCTGTAACATGTTTTGGGGAGTCGTCATCTCGTCCGCGTTTTGAGCTGGGGCCACCTTTGAGGAATCCGTCAATGCTTTGCTGTCCGGTTTCTGCAGTTTCTATGCCAGTGAACGCCAGTTGGACGCTTGTGACTTTCATGGATGTAGAATTTCCGACCAGGTCTTTCCAAAGTTTATCACCGGCGGCTGCAATGACATCCAGAGTGACTTCTCGGATGAAAGGAAACGGGGCCTGTTTGGAACGGGAAGCCTCATATCCTACAAGGTACCGTAAGCTTTGGGGTCACAGCCGAAGATATCTTGAGTGGAACCTTTGCGGGTATGAAGGGCCAGGGTTTTTGGCCAGAGATTGGGGTTGGCCTCTCTCGCATCATTGAGGCGTAAGGTCAATTCTGCAGCCAGAACCCGAATCCAATGATGTCCCTCCGATGGCTTGGTGATCGGTTTTGGTAGATTTTTCGAAGCCAACATACTTTTGTTGACAATGGATTTCGCCTTGACTATTCTCATACCATTAATAATTGACTTACAAACCTTATCATGAACCTGACCTTCAGAACGATCAATTCCGCTGTGCGAGGGAAACATGTGGATCACGATTCACGAAAAAGAAAAGAGCAACCCACCGTAATACCTCGTAGACCCAAATGGCATTCTCGCCGAATTTCTGCTGCATTTCATCTGTATAGTTCCATAAACAAACAATGACCTCGTTCCTCAAGAATTCACTTGCCTAGATTGACCGGGCTACAGAAGATGGATTCATTTAAACACGGATCAATGAGGTCAAGGGACCCACAGTATATCCGCCACCTTCGAAACATCATACTCTTGCGCTAGAGCGTGGCCGAGCTTCCCACCCAAGAACCGTATCTACACCGGTTTTAAACAATGTACCTTGGCAAAAAGATACTCGGCACCTTTTGAAAGTCCATGGGCTTCAAATAACCCGGGATGGCGGCATTCCGCAGGATGCTCTGGATCATTCGTCAGAAAGTTCCATCCACGATACTATACAGGCCGACACACCTGACTATTGGGCTTTCGATACGAAGCAGTAAGCTGGAAGACAATCAGGTCAGATGGTTGCTTCGGAGACAGCTAGAGCTGATGTATAACCTTTGCGAGAAATTTATTTCTCGCGATGCCCTAGACAAATTCGATCAGATCCCTATAACGAGCAAAGTTTTCGACCATACCGCTGATAATGTATACCCCAGTTTTGTTTTTATGTCCTCTCTAACCTGGCCCATTAATTCAGCGGCAATAGAGAGAGCGACGTCATGCCAGGTGCTCTGTATATCTTCTTCACTCAAAGTGGCATGGGAACCCGGTTCTTGATCTACAGATGTAGATGGGTCAACGGGTATGAGGAAATCAGCCTTGCCCCAGGATATGGATGGGGCTGGCGGTAGCGGAGTGTCCATTCCATCAGGAGAATCGGTCGGAATGGCTGAGAGATATGGGTATCTCCGAAATAGAATTTCTCGAACGGGTTTCGTGAAATCAATGAAAGCCTCGTCAATGGAGGCCTTCTCTTATTTACATTTCAGTCTTTCTACACAGATAATCAGAGTAATTCATACCGATCTCAGCATCGGGAAGATGTTCATTGAACATCCCAAGAACTTTCATGCTTTCTCGTCGATAATAATCTAGGGAAACCTTGATAGTAGTCAGCAGACATACTGCGGAGTAACTGAATCTGTGTAGGACACCTTATGTGTTCTTGAATCCACGTTGTCCCAGTAGCCTGGCTCTTTCTCTCCTTCCTTATAAGTAGCAACGTGCACAACTACTAGATCTGGACACCGTTGCTTAGCGTCCTTCAACTTGTCCATGCGTGATATGCCGAATTTCCGGGCAGGATAGTTCACGGCAATGAGAGAATCCCATTGTAGAACCACGAGAGGTTTGTCAGTTATGCCAAGACGGACCTGTGTCCTTCGTCAGCAAGACAGGATTTGTGTTCCAAGGAAAAGAATACCATCTCGCATGCCGCGTAGAAAGCGTCGCTGTCGCAAAGCGCGATAACGCGAAGTGGGTCTCGAATGCCGAGGTTCTGAGATAGCAGATGTCGATAGGTAATGACTGGGTCCAGATCACTAAAGTCGTCGTCGACGGGCGCGTCGACAGCCTTTTCTTTGCCCTTCCAAGCCATTCTGAGACGCGATGGTGAGGCATTCATTACAAGAGCAGTCAACCCTAACCCTATTGCAAGCTTGAGTCGAATCCAAACAAGGCCACACAGATGCTGTCATTGTGCAGCATCGGTACAATGGCCCTAGGCAATCATGCCTAATTTTTGGTCGACTCTGCCTGCAGCTGCTTGTTATTTTCATCAAAATTCAACTGCAACCCTGTGGATCACATTTCTGGCTCAGGACGACCATCGTGACGAGTTGAAACCAAAATCGATGACCAATTAGCCGCCTCTGATTGGAGTATTTCTGTCTTACATATATAGTCTAGATATGTGGGTACGTTCCCATGTAATGCTGTTGCGGTTAGGCTTACCCGCAAAGAAAGCTCTTTCTCCGCGACTTCTACGTTTCCAGCCTGTTCGAACAATGTCTGCCAAATCGCTCCCCGTTCTCGATGAATCCGAGCTTAAAGATGGAGAAATGTCACTCAATCTCTCTGTCTCGGTAGCGTGTGGTTTAACGCATGGTTTGCAGGAAGGAAGTCGACTTTGAGCAAGGAAAGGTTCTTCTCTCACGTTTGGGAGACAAGATACATGCGACCAGTGCTTACTGTACCCATTACGGAGCACCTCTTGCTAAAGGTGTACTCACTTACGATGGAAGAGTAACTTGGTCTGCCATTTCTTCGTTTCTTCTCGACGCGTAAAAGTCTGATGTTTCTGTATCTCAAAGCCCTTGGCACGGAGGTAGGTGGAACCGTCTTTTGCATACATCGTGGGTAACGCGTGCATTGCAGCTTGCTTTCATGTTTCCTCCGGTGACATTGGTGCGTGTCGAATCGTTCCCTACGTCCCGAGTTATTGAATAAGAACTGGAATAGAGGATGCTCCCGCTCCGGCCGGCATTCACTCCTTCGAAACCCGCGTCACAGATGGCAAGATATACGTCAGTGCGAACCCCGCATATACACTCAAGGAGAAGACGGCTAGGCCTCCTAAACTGTCTACCACGAGTTTTGATGCCGTTGGCAAAGGAACGATCATCGTCGGAGGTGGTGCTGGAGCTTTCAGTCTCGTTGAAAGTTTGAGAGAGGTCGGTTCCTCCTTTATTGAGTGGCTGGCATCCTGAACGCTCTGCAGAATGGATATAAATACCCTATCACCATCCTGACCAAAGAGCCACACGCCCCAATTGACAGGTGCAGCTAATTCCCAACCTCTACTACTGTCATTTGACAATCCATTCAGAACCAAACTGAGCAAAGCACTGATTACAGACCCATCCAAGCTAGAGTGGAAGAACGCCGCGGAACTCAAAGTCAAATTTGGGACCAACGTTCGAACCGGAGTCGTAAGTAAAGTTTCATTGTTGACCCTTGCCAAGCTCATGAGACCTTGGTATAGACTGTGACCTCGATCGATTTTCCAAACCGCAAAGTCATTATTGACGGCAAGGACTCGCTTATTTACGACAAATTAGTTCTTGCGACTGGAGGAATTCCTCGGCGTTTACCTATACCAGGCGCAGACCTCGAGAATGTATTTACATTCAGGACTGTCGAGGACGCTCAAAAGGTCGATGCTGGTAAGCTACTACTTAACCTGAATTACGTTCGATTTTCATTGAAATCCACATCATAGCGGCACAGAAGGGAAAGAGAGTCGTCGTCATCGGCAGCTCTTTCATCAGCATAGAACTTGTCGTTGCACTAGCCAAACGGGGACTGGAATCAATTGATGTCATTGGAATGGAGGAGTATCCATTCGAGGCCGTCCTGGGTAAGGAGGTTGGTAAGGGGCTAATGAAGGTTTGCCGATTTCACCTTGCACTCTGGCACATCCTGAGGCGATCATGATAGTATCACGAATCCCAAGGTGTCAAGTTCCATATGTCTAGCAAGGTCGAAAAGATTGTGCCTCACGAGGACAACGACAAACTTGCGACAGGTGTTATTGTAAACGGGGAAACATTGCCGGCCGATTTCATTATAATGGGGGTCGGAGTCGCCCCAGCCACGGACTTTTTGAAGGGGCTCATTGAATTGGAGGCTGATGGTTCTGTCAAGGTAGATGAGTACCTTAGGGCCATTAAAACACCTCCTGGAGTGAAGGGCGTGTTTGCCATCGGTGAGATGATCGTCGATTTCTAAACTTCTAGGACTCCACTGACTCTATTAACCCGGTGCAGGTGATATTGCGGTTGCACCAGTAGTGCAAAAAGGCAGGGTCGTAACGTTCGCTCGCATCGAACATTGGAATGTAAGCTTGATCTTGTCAAGAGTGAGCAGGTCCCCTAAGGTTCACTTCCCAGGTCGCATCAAACCAAGGTCGGGTACTGGGAAGGTCGATTGCTGGTACTCCTCGGCCCTACTCTAAGCTTCCGTTCTTTTGGAGCGCACGTAAGGTTTCAACTTCCGCTTGCTGACACGCAGCTGATGTAACGAAGAGGGTCAGCAACTCCGGTACGGTGGCTACGGTGCCGGTCACGACGAAGTCACTATTGTCGGCGATCCAGGAGAATTGAAGGTAGGTGCCCTTCCCTTGGTTTTCAATGCAGGCAAAGACGGGCCCGTTTCAGTTCATAGCATACTACTCTAAGAGTGGTAAAATTATCGCTGTTGCCAGGTGTGTATCTGTTTTACCTGTGATGGCCAAGGCTCATGACTTGCTTTCATTATCAGCATGCAAAATGACCCCGTGGCCAGTAAAGCTCTGCAGCTCTTGAGGCTGGGAATGATGCCTACGCTTGCTGAGCTGAAGGAACGAGGATTGGTCAGGCTTCTACGCGTTCTTCGATTTAAGTTTGGCTAATTTCCCGTCAGGATATCATGTCAATTGATATTTCCACTCAGAGTGTCCGGCCGACAGAATAAATGGCTATGTGAAGCATTAGTCCATGTGTATGTTTGTATTATAGGTGTAACAATAGGAAACAGCTGCAGTGCACAGTACAGCAAGCTCATAGCATCCGGATCAAGGCGAAAATTGGTGCCGTGCGAACAACGCGCCCCATCATCATGCCGTTGAAGGTGACCCGCAAAATGCATGGTACATGCACGGGGTATACGGGCGATATTTCCAGTAAAAAGGCTGTTGCGTGGAAGTCGAATCGCATGTATATCACCCACATCACCATTGACGGCCATATATGTACTTGGATGACATTCATGATGACATGATATATTTGTGGCACATAATGTGCGATTACTGAAAACAGATTCTAGCGGATGTGAAGGCCAATTCCGCGGGCAGATATGACTAGAGAGCGGTCCATAAATGATGTGACCGGCAGATAGCGAGGTTCATCTAGACCGGCAGTCTAGCAAAGGTATACAAAGATTTCTTACTGGGAACAGAACAGAGGGACCCCCTTTGCAGCCGTGGAGCTGTAAGAACATCAAAGGCGGCACAGTAGGCAAGGGGGCGGTAGGGAACGGGTAACGGACTTGGCCGTGAAAGTGGAATTGCCGCGAGTGAATTGCCTGTTGGAGTGGCTTAGGTAAACAAGGACCAAACAAGACAGACGGAGAGATTACTTACAACTGGCTCTGTCCCGCCGAAGCTGCTGACGCTTTTTCTCTTTGCCCATCACGTCGTTCACAGCAACCCAGACGATGCAGGCTGCGGTCCACCCGCTGCCGCCCCAAATGCTTTCCCAGTATTCGCTCCAGTCACTCAATGGCGTCAATCCCAACACCACCAGTGTCATCCCTACGCCGCCAGTGGTTACTAGAAAACGGAAACGTGCTCACCAGTACACCGTCAGCTACAGTGAAGTACAGGAGCTGGACAATGACGGGAAGCTGCGGGACGTCATTGTTATTGAGGATACACCACCCCCACCTACTATGTCACCTGCGACCACCCATACTGGCGCCTTTTCCGCCTCATACCAGCCTCCTCTGTACTCTGCGCCCATAAGGACTCGTGCTCGAGCTGCTGCAGAGGCTCAGGCTTTATCGGCGAGTTCATCTTCCGCAATCATTGCCCCCCCACCGAAGAAACGGAAACGGGGCCATCTTGAGGAGGTCCGTGCGCTACCTGCCAAGAAGGTCGTAGCAAGCGGCCACCACTCCCAGGCTCTTACCCAGACTAAATCTTGGGATACCAGAAGTGCAGCTGCAACAGATGAGGTGAGTTGTCGCGCTCAAGCCATACTTTTGAATGACGTGTTCACGGGCTTTCCCTCGACGTAGACCTCGAAGGGATCTGTCTCCTGTGATGACAAAGAGGGACATTACATTATCATACCGAATGATATGATCCATCGACGTTGTAGGTGCTGATTTCACACTCGTTCAGGGCAGCACCTGATGTAACCGTTTTAGATCGCACTGTGAAACTGCTTGGGCAGGGCACCTTTGGCAAGGTTGTCGAGGCCATCGATACCGAGACTAATGCAAGAGTGGCTATCAAGATCATTCGAGCCATACAGAAGTATCGCGATGCTAGTAAGATCGAAGTCCGTGTCTTACAGAGGCTCAAGGAGCGTGACCCTTTGAACCGCAAGTAAGCGCTTCGACTTTCACCTTTGCTAACGTTAATGAACTTTTTTGCAGCAAATGTATACATCTAATCCAATGGTTCGACCATCGGAATCACATCTGTCTGGTCTCGGAACTCCTGGGAATGTGTGTGTACGATTTTCTTAAGGAAAACGACTTTGCACCTTTTCCTCGGCACCACATTCAATCATTCGCTCGGCAATTACTGGGAAGCGTCGCATGTAAGTAACCTTGTATTTTTGGTCCCGCCATGTACTAATTTGGGCCAATTTAGTCTTGCACGATCTCAAGCTTGTTCACACTGACCTAAAACCCGAAAACATACTGCTAGTACACAATGACTCCAAGATGGTGCATGTTCCTGTACCAGGAAAGGTAGGTTTTATTTCATTTTTGTGCCTGAAACCCTGCTTACGATCCCTCCCAGCGCAACGCCCCCCCAAAGGCGAAACGTATACTGCAATCCACAGACATTCGCCTCATAGATTTCGGTTCAGCCACATTCGAGTCCGAATATCATTCGACAGTTGTTTCAACTCGTCATTACCGGGCGCCCGAGATCATCCTAGGTCCGTGATTGTTAATCTAGTCATGACTGAGCACTAATCACCACCAAAGGATTGGGCTGGTCCTATCCCTGTGATGCGTACTCGCTTGGATGTATTCTCGTCGAGTTCTTCACGGGAATAGCCCTTTTCCAGACTCATGATAATCTGGAACATCTTGCAATGATGGAGATGGTCATGGGCAAGATGCCGGAGCGCTTTTCCCGTCAGGGTGCTCGGACAAAGCCTGAATTCTTTAAAGAAGGTTCGAAATTAGACTGGCCTAAGCCTAAAGCTTCAAGACAGAGTAAGAAGGACGTTCGTGCGACAAGACCACTCTCGGTCAGTACGCCTTTCATATATCTGAGTGTTGCTAACGTTATGGGTACATAGGAGGTCATACCCCAGACTGACATTATCAATCGTCAGTTCTTGAATTTGGTACAGAGGCTATTAGCATTCGATCCCGCGCAGCGCATCACAGTTCGAGAAGCGCTGAACCATCCATACTTCTCATTGAACATCCCCGTTCATGAGATATAGTACACGTTGTTAATTACCTCGCCAAACTTAACCCAACTCTATTTGGACGTCTCAATTCTACATCTACGTGTACTACCGACTGGCAACCCTCCGACATACATTCGGAATCTACGCGACAGTTCTAGCCAGCAGGTGACGTCGCTCGTGTCAGACTTCGAGGCATGGATGGATCCTGGAAGCTCACGCGAAGTTTGGATAACTAGAAACCGCGAGAGTGGCGATAGCTCTCATTGCATATCTCATTTTACACTTATTTTATGATGGCATTTTGCATTTTTTCTCCCCGCATAGTATACCTTCAACGTACGTAGTACCAATAGTGACACATAACAACGCCTTTCCATTCTACAGTGCCGGTTACTATATCGCATTGTTGTATGTTGGTTTTACTTTCCTTTATTTTTCCTAGTTTTCTCGGTGCAAGGCCCCTTCAATGTGTATCACCACAACTACAGCATGGTTTACAATAAACATACAATGTACGACCCTGATACTGCTTACTTACGTTGGGCTGACGGACTTGCTTCTAGATTTTGACATGATCTTCGTTTTGACCTGGTGTCGCTGGAAATACCCTAGTTAATGGCTGTTCCCCTCGGATATTAAATCTGACAAGGCCTTGGCATTCGTGATTGAATTTACAGCGCTGGCGTAGCGAAATCCGACCGAGTTGGATAGAAACTGGTTGTACTGTGACGTCTGGGCTAAATGAGATCGGCTTCTTTGATCGCGAATCCGAATCAAAACGAGCATCAATTTGACCGCTTCTCCGCTTACTTTTTGCCCGCCCTTCGCTTCCTTACTTGCTGCACATTCATGCCGCGTTGAAATGTTGTTTTTCCTCGTCTTCTGCCTTTTCGTTGTCGTGGGCGAGCCTATATCGCGTCCACGGTCCATTTCGATACCAATCCAGAAAGTACATAGTTCGCTACCAAATGGCGAACTTCTTCCCGCTATTATTGTAAGTGTGCATATCCTATTTTTTAGATGTTAGCATATTTTTTCTTTTCATGCAGAAGCACCAACAGCATGTGAACCATTGCGACCAACGTCTGGCGTTCATGCAAGGGCAGCCTCCCCTACTTCAGTCGCTTCTAAGAGACAGCATTCTCGCCCATATTCCAGAATCATTCCAAGGCCAAGATAGAGAGGATCATGCAGAAAAGCTATCGATTCAGTAAGCAGGTCTAGATCATCCCCGTGTATCGCCAACTGACTCTGAGGAATAGGGCTAATGATATAGGATGTCAGTCGTTCAATAATGTACGACATGAGCAACAGGTTAACTCAGTGTTGTGAACAGACTACGGCCCAGTTGAATTGGGAAACCCGCCAAGTTTATTTCAGCTGTTGATGGATACTGGATCCGCGGACATGTGGGTTGGTGCCGAGGATTGTCGATGTGATGATGGTGGCACCTGCGTATGTAACCTTTTTTCATTGCACGCCTGTTCTCTGATAAGTAACAGGGCAATCATTCGTTTCTCGGTCCTCACTCGAGCAAGTCATTTGTTAGCACGAATGAGAGCTGGATTATTTGGTATGGCACAGGCGAGGTTTCCGGCTTTCTAGCACACGATGCCGTGTCAATTATGGGCTTGACACTTGAAGCACACAAGTTTGGCGTTGCGCAAAACGAAAGCGCGGATTTTACGGCGTACGAACTTGCGTTTTGTATCTTTTCACTTTCACCCATGTTTCATGTTCCAGAAATAGCATACCATTCGATGGACTCCTCGGTTTGGCACAGACAGTAAGTGATGGGCATCCTGAGGACCTTCACTGATGGTGCGACAGGCAGCCTCCCGTCAAAAAACGCGAACGGTAGTCGAAGCGCTCTACGAAACACGTCAGATAGAAGACGCAGTAGTGTCGTTCAAAATTTCACGCGCTGCCGACGAAAAGAATGATGGAGAACTGATGCTGGGCGGCATGAATCTGTCTAAATTTCAACCGAATACTGCTGTTACGGTGAAGAACGAGAATAACCGAGGCTTTTGGGAAGTTCCTCTAGATGATATAAGGGTAAATGGAGAGAGTCTGGGACTGTTGAACAGGTCTGCAGTGCTTGATACCGGATCGGTAAGCCGTTCGTTATAACGAAGACACGTCCATGCAACCGTTTTGTCACGTAGACCCTTATTCTCGCGCAAGCCAAGGTGAATATAACGGTATGCAATGATTCCGACCTACCTGATAATCTCTCTTCTGTTTTCAGGACGTAGCTTCGATACACCAACGGATTCCCGGTGTGCGATTTGACCAAGGCTCGTGGATCATCCCATGCCAGACTAGTGCTGTGGTCTCTTTCGTTATTGGCGGCAGGGAATTTCCCATTGACTCTCGTGACCTGCGCTTTTCTTATGTGGACGAGAACAACACCGTAGATTGTATATCTGGTATCAGTCACGGAAGAGAGCTCCTCGAAGGACCCACTCATTGGCTTGTAAGTTCGACTTCTTCATCTAGAGTCCTTTAGTGACTATTGATATACAGGTTGGGGACGTCTTTCTCAAAAATGTGTATCACAGCCTGAATTCTAGAACTAATGAGATCACGCTAGCGTATTTGAAGTAGTATGTACCCGCTATATTTACCCTTTTGATTCGCTACCCTTGTTTTGTTGTTAACTCGCCAAGCTATGTTCCTTGAAGCCGGAGATAGACATTTTCCTAGCACTCCACTAACTCTACCAGCCGCTTACCTCGGAGCGCTTTACAAAAAGAACGGTTTCACAATCAAATTCCTTTCATCTCCACTTTTCCTGTGGGGCCGATGTTGACTTCCACTCTTCTAACAATTCCAGATGTGTTGGGCCGAAGGAGAGGAGTCGACCTCTGAGCTTGAGCAGCCACAGCTTGATCCTCGATATCTTTTCCGACTTCTTTGAGGTGTTCAAGAGTCAACGTAGAAGTACTGAGGATGATGACGCTCCCATCGGGCATTTTTAGGGGGAGTTGAATAGCACCATTCTTGGTACTCCCTCCTGCGCTCACCTGCACGTCGGAGGTATCAATGACTGAGCAGGGTGCCCCTGGTTTGCAGAAGGGCTTGTGATTTCCCCAGTCCTGGTGGGAAAAGAAGAATAAATCAGTAGACGTTTCATAGAAACAATCATCTAGTCTGCAGTACCTCCTTCTCTGCAACGACGAAGAGCAACATCAAATGAATACAAGGCCAGTTCTGACAAAGGGTGGTACTCACGACACCTAACTCATGATGTCAGTTGCATAGATCACGATGTAAACACGCGACTTACTTTCTGCTACAATAATGCGGTTTTTTGTCTTTATCACATTTTCCGGAACCTAGACGCTAGTTGTAGGGGATTGCATATATACGACAACATAGGACGTACATTCTCGTAGCATACGGCCAGAGTCGGATTGTATACCACAGCCAACTGCAGCGCATTTATAACGATTGGGAGACTCCAAACGCTTGTGGTCCATTTTGGCTTGGTTCTTCTCAACTTCCACTGTCCGCCTTTTCATCGCGTCTAGTAATTCCTGGCGTTGATAGACGAGGTCTGGAATGTTGTTCAGCTGAGGTTCCATAACGTAGAAGGCAAACTTGAGAGCCATCGGTGAAGGCCGTTTGGGAAACAGTTTCACGACCTCGTTGGCATGCCAAGCAGCAGCGCGTAGATACCGCTGAGGCATCGGGCTAGGTGCGCTGTACCAATCTACAAGGACACCATGAGCCGTTGCTTTTGTGGTAGAGGTTCCTTTGGAACTGTATGCAGCCATCACTAAGTATTGCCTTGCAAGGGAGCGGTTGGGCGAGCACCCGCATCCATGCATGAGTCTAAGTTAAATCGTCGGTCATGCTCTATGACGGTGACATGATATGAATAGGACTAACCTAAGGCCATAATCCAGTGCAGCGTCTGCGTCCCCTGCATTTGCTTTAGTCTTCACGGCATTCATTGGTTGTGATTTGAATAAGTCTTCAACTGAAGCTACTTTGGTCATTATCTCTTCATGTACAGCGGAGCTGTCCAGAGATTTCGAGGCATCGTGGGGGCGACACCCTATGGATAATTGAGCATAAGCTATAATCTTTCCTTGCTCGAGCATAGTGTTGTCCTGATCTACAAGACGTAGAACACTGGCGGGAATCAAGGGGGGAGGATTAAGAGCTTTGTATCCGATGGAAAACGGAGGAATGATCGTAGAAGAACGCGATTCGGGGTCGCAGAAGGTGTGTTTTATGCGATCGAAGGTTACCAAGAATAACTGCATAATTACTTTCTCGCGGGCAGGGCTTGTGGCCCAGATTGAGACGAGTTCGTTACGGATTCCCAAATTCCGGAATTCCTGCTCAATGGCAGCTTGTAAATCGGGGTCGTCTGTAGTAAGTTTCCATGGAGCCATCGGCGACATGGCGCGTCCCGGTGAGTCGGAGAATCCGCTAAGAAAGGCATGGATCAAGGCCTTTGCGGTTTCTGGTGCCGCCTCTTTGGCGGTCTCTGGAAAGAAGGTCATTCCCTTGGCCCTGTCATTTGGAAGGAACTCAAAGTGGGCGAAGGTGCTGCCGGGCTGCACCAAGAACAGGATATGTGAAGGGGGCTGCAAACAATGAACAAATCGTAAATCAAAGTGCCATTCGTTCAGAAAGTTTCCAGAGGGCATGCGGGGTGGCCGAGGGAGACTGTTGAACTTTTTGACATCCTCCTTGACTGCCATGGCGGTCAAATGATGATAAGTAGGAAATATTCAAATTTCATATTCGTGAGATATATAAAGGGGCCGCAATGGAACCGGTCCGTAGCCCGACTACCTTAGAAATAAACATGCCAAAGCATCGCTGAAATCTTTTTGATTCTTCTGTAGCTTGTCCTGCTCTTTGAAGTTTTTCATCATGCAAAGCGACGACGTGATATGGTCTGTCATAAACAGTCAGTTTTGTTCCTACAAAGTCAAGCACGTTGTTCCTGTCTGCAAGCTTTTCAAAGTGCTCACTTTTCGCCAGAACTGCGACACAAAATTTTTGTCGAAACGAATACAATGTAACCGGGTTCTGCAATCGACAGTCTTGTCCTTTGGCGAACTCTCAGTATGCAACAATTAGGGAGAAAGAAGGTGTGCCGTCCAAGGGTTCTTTTCTTCCGCTTGACTTACGGCTTGCATCTAGGTGTTCTGTATCTGTACATGAAGACCATCGAGCGTGCACACTCGCCGGCACATATGTGGGAGAGAGTAAAACTGTCAAATAACTACACGAAGGCTCTTGAACAGGTGAGGAGTGCCCGGTCCTCCTCTTCGCGTTCTCTCATGGTTTCTAGATCGACAGTGAGCTGATATATTGGCCAAATTTCGTCATTCACAAATGCAAGCAGCGTGTAACGAAAATCACGCAGTACCTCATAAAAATGCGCCGACTACAACTACGACAACGGTATGTTATCCCAACCAACACACAAAAGTTTCTCAACTCATGTTTTCCAGGCCTAAGCTCATCGGTGTAAAGAAAAAATTGGATCGCCGGGAAGCTGTTCGGGAAAGAAAGGCCCTTTCTGCTGCTCACCTGGAACGGTCAATTGAAAAAGAACTCATTGAACGTCTGAAATCAAAAGCATACGGTGATGCACCACTTAACGTCAACGAGACGGTTTGGCAGGCCATCCTTGACCGGGAAAAGAATGGAGAGAGCTCGAAGGATGCCGAAAACGCGCTGGAGATGATGGCAGACGAAACAGATGAGGAAGATGAGGAAGAGCTTGAAGAAGAAATGGATGATTGGGGCGACCGAGAGTTCGTCAGTGATATCAGCGGGGACGAAGACGAGGATGGTTTGAGTGATCTGGAAGAAGCTGCTGTGAGTATTCATTCACATTGCTGTAGCTCGGTCCAATTTAATGCGATACAGGACGAGGATTCTGAAGGCGAAGGACAAGACGACGATGAGGATGATGATGGCTCCGCTAGCGAGTCAAGAGAAAATGTCGGGCCCAAGACCTCTCTCGGAAAACGGAAGGCACCGCCTCCATCCTCGTCGAAACCTACGCGCAAACGGCCAGAGAAAAAGACGAAAAGTAAGTATATCGCATAGTTTTCAACGAAGGCGTATTAATTGCCTTTGTAGAGGGTCCACGTGTGGAAGTCGAATACGAGCAGGAAGTGGAAAGTGTTCCTTTCTCCATGGCGAATTGGTGACACTTGGGCTATTGCAATTTTTTTTTTTCATCTATCATTGATTTATACCGGCACCTTTGTACTGCGAGGACATGGCTACCAGCCAATTAGACGGCAGCGCAATCTAATGTTAGCTGTATTTGCATTTATAAATCTTTTGCGGCACTTTGCTGTGTTATGGCTACTTTTGAGAGATACCACAGAGGATAAACGGGTTGATCAACCGAATAATCTGTGTCAGTTCGAAGTAGTATGGCCTGCAAAATAATCTAAATAATCATGGTACGCCGGCTGTTTCCTCTCGATATCAATATTGCAAGCTGTTCGTGTTATGTATTTCTCAGAGGTTAGTAGGTATGTGTGTGACGATCCAACTCGGTAGCCTCGGTGTTTAGGTTACGCTTGACTTTCAACGTATGTCAAAGGTAGAACGTTGCTGTTGGTAGGTCGATGATACAGAGATACATGCAAAATTCAAAGCGATAACAATACAGACTGTCAATATATCGGTGCTAAGTAGCTACTTTCGAGGCCCTCCACTAATTCCCATAACCAAAGGTGATCCGCTATTACCAGGTTTCCCATAGTCAAACGCAGGCAACGGTCCCCAATCAAAGCTCGGTGCTTTTGGCGGTGTTACCGCGGCGCTGGGACTCTTTTTGAAAAACCCGCCCCCATGTTTCTTCCCTCCTCCCGCTCCACGTCGGCCAGTGGGCACGGGCGTACTCAGGTGGAAACTGTCGTCGTCATCAGGGAATTCAAAACCTGTCCCAAATGAGCTGTCATCGGCACCACTATTCTTCCCGAATAAGGGTCCTTCAATCTTGATAGGAGTGTTGAAAACCACGCCCTCTTTTGTCGACCCACTAGCCTGGGACGACGACAAAAATGCAACCGGAGGAGTGGGAGCATTAGGTTTAGGCTGATTTAACAATGGTTCATTGCGCAAGCCAAGAAGTGCTCGCTTCAACTTCTGGGCCGAGCGTTCGGCGTTCAGAGCAGCGGCAGTTGTCACCGCTGCATGCGGTAGTACGGCGCGAGGTCGTGAAGGGGGCTCAGGGAGGCGCGGGTCTCTCTTTGATGCCAACGACCGTGGGGCGTTCAAATCAATCCTCGATAACCTCTGTCCCAGATGATCAATGGCATCTCTTTCTTGCCGAATTGCAATATCGATGTTTCGGTACGTCCTATTGACCGTGTCCAGTGACGGGGCCCTACGAATAAGAGGATGCTCAGTTGGGACACGAAGATCGTTGAGAAATGAAGTCACCTGAAGACACCCTTATAGCTCTTCATAGAAGATACTTTCTTCTTGTATTCCTTCAAAACATCTTCCAACTTGGACACTTCTGTTTTTCTTCTCATCAGCTCCCCTCTCAGACGTGCCCGGGTCTCAAGGTGCTCTGGACCCAGGGTGCGGCCTCTCAGCATTTTCGCAAAATTGACATCTTCCTTTGCACGATTGAATCGCTCGATCTCCTCTTTCCTTGTGTTTGCTGCACGTGAGTGGTAAGCATACCGGAGTGACTCAAAAGTAGTGATGAACAAACCCTTGACAACCCCGCTGCCTAGCTCTTTCAGAACCTTCTTGGCCTCATCTCGACCTTCCTTTAGAAGCTCCAAGTCATCCGCATAACCAAGAAGGGTTTCGCGGAACTTCAATGCATCCGCGGGGTACCAACGGGCCGGAATGCCCAGGTCTGCTTTCAAACGGGACCCACCAGTCTTCCTGTTTAGTACTTCGCTTTCTTGTGATGCTTTTTTCGCGAGTTGTTGGAGCTTATAAGAAACAGTCAGTTACAATATTGAAGACAACAAAGAGAAAATGACAGACATGTTCTAGTTCCTTGTCCATAGTTATCCATAAAAGAGCACACTCTTGCTGCATGCCTTCCTGGAAAGATTGAGCGGGTTGGACGGGTTTGGACGAAGGGGTAGGAGTGACGGGCTGTGCAGGCTGTGCGGGTTGTGCGAGTGGCTTAGCAAACATAGTTGCAGGAGGAGGTGTGAAGGGTGTTGCTGGAGGAGTAGATGCCGGTCCAGGCGCAGGCAGTTTACTGAAGATACTTCCACCTGGAAGCGGGGGTGGGGGCATAGACGGTTTCGCCATCGCACCAGAGGGAGGAGCAAAAGCCGATACGAATGGAGACGGTGAAGCTGACGTTGATGCCAAAGGCGACGGTTTCGGTATAGGCGCTGCAGGCTTGTTACCGAACAGGCTTCCACTAACGCCCCCGATCGTTGACAGTAACGGTGGGGTCTTTGGTCGCATATCCTTGCTAGGAGTCGCGGATTCCTCTACGGGTGGTTTCAATGGAAGTGTACCAAAAGGAGCTCTGGGTGAAGCAGGACGAGGCTTAGGCACTACAGCTATAGGGATTTCCTTCTTCCCTTCTTCCTCCTGCTCTTCGTCGCCTCCTACAACAGCGTTAGCGAGCGGAGAGCTGCGCACAGGTCGAGTATTCGGCCTTCTCAAACCCAATGATGCTGCAGGAGTGGGCGGGGGGGCTGCGGACGGCTGTTTTTCAGGAGAGTCTGGTGGAGTGGTACTCTCCTCCTTAATAGGCGGGAGGATAGGCTCCGTCGACAGCGATGCTACTGAAGGAGGCGCTCCTGATTCGGGCTGGGGGGTACTTGACTGAGAACGCGACGGTGGTAGTGGTACTTGGGATGGTGTAGGCGAACGTTCCTCTTCAGCCTCTGAGTCTGAGGGCTCGTAATCTTCATCATCCTCTCCAGCAGTAGAACTGATGCTTTCTGAGAGGAAAGACCCTGAGTCGTCGTCGTCCTCTGCGCCGTCTCGGTAAGCATCATCGGAAAGATCTCCATCCCCGACAGTCTCTTCCTGCGACACATCAACATATGAACTGGCAACTGAAGACAATGAAGCATCCTTTGACAACTCTTTGGTTTCGGAAGAAGCCGAAGTAGACTCGACTTGTATAGTTTCCTGGGCGGGTCCTTTCCCTTTATCTTTCGGCGTGTTATCTATGGTGGAAGGTGGGGTAGTAGGGGTAGATGCCGCAGGTGTAGGCATTTCGGGAACATCGGCCTCCTTCGTCTCTGACTCGGCTGTTGAAGGCGAAGGTGCTGGGATGGGAGTCGAGGGCCTCGGTGAAGAAGCCTCCTCTTTGACTGGCGTAGAAGGTGACGGCGATGTCTTTACTGGTTCTGCAGATTCAGGATCTTTACCCTTCAACATATCAGAAAATGAAGACTGGGGCGCTGAAATCTTGCCAAACGGAGACGCCGAATTTGTATAGGCTCCAAAACCGCCGATGCTGGGCTTGACAGGAGTAGGGGATGTCGAGGGTAATGAAGATAAAGGCGGGAAGGCCGACTGCTTTGCCCCAAGTGCGGAAGGCGAGCCAAATGTAGGCGAGCTTGTACCTGACAGCGGTGCAAACGCAGACTTCTGAGCACCTAAAGCTGAAGGGGAACCAAAACTGGGAGTAGAGCTGGCTGTAGGTGGCTTAGTGGGAGTAGTCTGAATATTTGAAAACGCCGACACGGATGGTGCCTGATTTGCAGCTGCTTTGAAAAATGGAGAGGAAGTGTCCGGGCTAGAAGCACCAAAGGCGCCAAAGCCTGCGGCTGGCTGGAACGCGGATGATTTCATGTTCGCGAATGCCCCGGTGGTTGGTGCTGGCTGAGAGGCGGAAGCAAAAGGTGACGGTGAAGATGGCGCAGAAGGTGGACTATTCGGTGGAGACGCTATAGGTGCGGGAGATTTCGTTTCCGGTGAGATGCCCGCGCGCTGAGGGCCAAAGGGCGAACTTCCTGATGCGAAAGGACTTCCGCCGAACGGTGAAGGCTTGCTCGGTGTTCCGAAAGGCGACGGGCTGGAAGGCGCATTACCACTGGAGTCGACAACGAACGGGCCTGTGCTTCCAACTGAAGATCCTCCACCGCCGAATGCAGAAATTTTTGGCGCCTCGGGGGTATCTGACACGCTCTTTGGCGGTTCTGTGGCCGTGCTTCTTAGCGATGATGTATTACCAAAGGCAGAGGGCCCACCCGAGGCAAACCCACCAAAGCCTCCCGCAGTCTTGGTCGAGGACGTACTTGTTGTCGGCGTCCCCGACACAACACCAAATGTAGATGGTGCCGATGCAAAAGCGCCGAATCCACTACTGGTTTTGATTGGTGCGGCAGACACTGCAGGTGCCATAGGCCTCTGAAAGCCAGACTGTCCAAACGCGGGCTGTCCAAATGCTGGTTGTCCAAATGCAGGCTGCCCAAATGCAGGTTGTCCAAACGCAGATTTCGGCGCGTCACTTCCAGCAGGTTTCGTAAAGCTTGTCTGTCCAAAAGCCGATTTGGGAGGCTCGGTAGGCTTGCTTCCAAGTGCAGTCGCGAAAGCGGATGTGGATGGGATTGAATTTGCCTTGGCAAACGGAGAATTTTCACCAAACGAACCCCCTCCGAAAGCGCCGAACCCTGTGGCCGGTCGTATCGCGGAACCAGAAGAGTCTGAGCTTGTAGAAGGTTGTGGTGAGGGATTGTTAACGGGGTGGTCTGGTGGTAGAGGCAGCGGTGCTGGAGAGCCGAACAACCCTCCCCCAGGTGTAGATTGAGGTTTTGAATCGTCACTACTCCCCAATGATAGGCCACCAAATGACGGCGCGGTATCCGCCATGGAGATCTCTTGGCTAGATGGGTTAACGGCAGTGGTAGTTAATGACCCAAAACCTGTGCCGGAGCCAAACCCTCCAGAGCTTGATGCACCAAATCCGGGAGACGATGCTTGGCCGAAAGCAGAAGTGGAAGTACCACCGAAGGCAGAGGAGGAGCCAAAAGCTGATGATTGTCCGAACGACGACGACTGGCCAAAAGCAGAAGAGGTAGTCGACGGCTGAGCAAAGGCTGAGGATGCCTGGCCGAATGCTGAAGAGGGTGATGAAGAGGCCTGCCCAAACGAAGATTGTCCAAAAGCCGACTGCTGTTGTGTTTGGGTGCCAAACGCCGAACTCTGCTGAGGCGATACGGATACTGGTTGACTGGATGACTGTGGGATGGTAGCAGTTCCCGTAACCATACCAGCATAAGGCTTCGAATGTTCCATATACCAACCTTGTATTGTCCCATCGTTGAGATAAGCATACATGATAGGATTACCCGTTCCGTTGACCAAGTCGACGGCAAGGGACAACAAGACAGTATCCTCCTGTTCTTTGTTGAGAGGAATGGAGAGAGGATTCTCCTGGTAATAACAATACCAAGTGTTACTGTTGTGCCCGAAAATTTCGAAATCAGTTGAGGACATGTCTCCGACAACCAAAAGGCCCTTTGTGCTCTCAGCATTGGCATTTTCATCATCCCATTTAGGAAGCACGACGACGTGAGCAACTTGATTAAGCCGCTCGGATAAGCGGAAGGGATGTGTGAGATCCGTAGTCGTCACTGTACCCTGGCGTGTATCCAAATGTACAGCATGTTGTGTAGAGACGTCCGCTTCAGGATTAGATGGAGCGTAGCTTGTGCGAAATGTGAATCCACCCGATAGCCAGTCCAGTGAAACCAAAGTAGATTTCTGAGCGGTGGGTGGAATATGCTTTTGAGGCGTTGCCTTTTCGTTCAGGGTGTAGGTTAAGATGTCACCGAGCCGCAAGCCAATTGCAAGCTGTTTGCCCTTTGGAGACCAGGATGCTAAAATATCGTTAGGATGAAAAGAGTGTACAACAAGCTTGACATACCTGCTACTGGCAGAGCATCGTGTTCTCTAGCTGTCCACCCGCCTTGAGACTGAAACTGCATGTTGACAACTTCCACGTTTCCATCAAAACGCACGATGGCTATGTAATCAGCCAAGGCAGGATCACTGCTGGGATTAGGAACGATTTGACGCGTAGGGCTGTTGGAGGTACGAAGTGCGTGTAATGGGGCGTCATCAGATCCGGGAGAGAAAAGTTTATCGACGTCGTAGAGAAGCACCTCTCCCTGGGCCAGACCAACGAGAAATCGTGTTTCGTTGCAGGCAAAGGCAAGGATTATAGGCTGCGCTGAAAAGGCTATGGTCTTCTGGGGCTTGAAAACCGGCTGAGCATCATCGGATTCAAGAGCCTTTTGCAGTTCGTCCAGCTGTGATAGGATGAGACCTACATGGGTGGTGTGAAAATAGCTTCAATGCCCAACTGTCGCGTCGACACGCACCCGTATTTGTGGCGGCCACGAACCAACCTCTTGTGTTTGCAATTGCAAAAAGACGATACGCAAACGGTGATCCGACATTGAGACTTTCCGTGCACAGGACGACGCGATCCAGCTTTCTGAGCAGACGGAAATTCGGGAACTGGAAGAAAATGTCAGATCCATTATATTTGACATATTTGAAGAACCCACGCCAAATCCATCGGACTCGCATTCCTTGAGTGTTGGGTCTACCTTTACGGAGACAGTCGTTGGGCGCGAAATGGGGGTCAGATTACCTCCGTCCATTGTGGACAGGGAAGAGAATCCTCGACGACTGCAAGGAAGAAAGGCGAGTCAGGGTCCGGGGCCGCAAGGTGACGACCAAAAGTGGCAGTTCACCGGCATGACACGGGAGTTGCCGGCCGACAAACCGCGACGCGTCTTTGCGGCGGACGGTCTCTACTTTCCTCTGAAAGTGAGATGGCGGACAGCTTGGCACCTCAATGCACTCCTCTGAAGCGTGAATACGATTCATGCTTCAACTCTTGGTTTGAAGGATATCTCGAACCTGCTGTAGCAGCATCAGCTTCCCAACAACAACGGGAGGCGTATTCACGCAAAAAAGCAGAGGAATTCGAAGCAAAGTGCGGGAAAGTATGGGCCGAGTACAAGGGGTGCACACAGGTATGCGTTTCGGACTAGTTCCATACTTCTACTTTTACTTACTTGCCTCAGAGAGCATTGAAGGAAAAGGGACTGGATCGGCTACTTGACCAAGCTCGAGAAGAGAATCCGCTGACAGAGCCTGCCCCATCGGCAGCTCAGAACAATAAATGAGAGGACATGAACTGGTAATGCGATTTTTCTTCGTCACTTTGTACTACGCTCACTCATTTCGCCTCATTTCTCTACTCCCATCCAAAATTGCGTGACCTGCTCTGCTCGCTCTGCCTTCGTTTGCACCTTTGCCTCCGTCGACAGTGCAAGAATTGGAGAGATATTATCCGCATTATTCATATCCTAAAACTCATAACAGAATGTGAATCTGAGGCCAAGGCGTCAAGGATTCAAAGCGTTCGCTGTATTTGCCCCAACTCCCACCTCCTGGTTACGTCGTCAATACTCTGATTGTGGCTCTCTATTGTTTCTTTTCCGCCAATACATTCGAGCAAGGCTCTATCGTTGCTGTGAACTTAAACTTGGGCAATGACGCTGGAGTGCAACTAGCGGCCATTCTTCTGAAGTTACATAATAACAGACAATCTGAATTTCCTCTTGTCCTTTCACCATGACTACATTTCCTCCAGAGCTTGTAGAGATCATCATATCTAAGGCCTGGCATTCTGAAATGCCGTCCTCGATACGAACATCCTTCATGACCGCTTGCCCCCTTGTTAACCGAACATGGAAAGCCGCCTATGCCCCTATCGCTTCTCGGGATCTATACATCACCAACCTTGCATACATATACTACCTATGCAACATAGCTCGGCGCCGTAAATCCATCATCTACTATAATTTCATCCCCCGGCTTACCCGTACCATTACCTGCTTCATCGACCTCGGAGGAGAAGCACAGGAAACAGCGGTGGAAAGAGTCTATCACATTCTCATCAAATTACCCAATGACGTTGGCTTGAAAGCTCTCTTTCCGCTCGTTCCATATATTTCCTTCGAGTTCGGTTGGATCGGTACTGGGCGAAATCCACTTTCACCGCAGCTCTGTGATATTCCCATTCACGTCCGAGTCTATTACCACCGGTACCTGTCTATCACCGAAGGTACATACCTCTGGCAGGGGAGGACACGAATGGACGTAGGTATTTCCATGACAGACTCGGACCCTTTGCGGCATATACACCGCTTAACCTGGACAGAGGCATGGGATAACTTGGGTAAAATCAAAATCATTGGGGGGGGGCTGGCCATGGTTCCTATATCCAGTGCCTGATCATTGGATAACAATCGATGGCGACCGCCACTTCCGTCAAACCACAGAGATATATCAGCGTGAAGGGGATATTAGAGATATAAATTGGCGCTTGTGGATGGCATCCAAAGGGCGACGCAGTACGTGGCTGGAGCCTCTGCCGTCTGCATGATCTAACATCCATACATCTCTAGAGTTAGGGTGTCTTACTACTCCGTTCCATTGGTTGGGGTACCAACGGGTGCAGCGGTCTTTGCCCATAAACTATCGCTTTCTTCGTCACCGTTGACGCAATGTGACCACCCTTGCTAGAAGCACTTAACTTAAGTCTTTGGAAGAAATGCTGTGCTCCTAGTATCTCGATGTGGCCGCCTGCAAGCGCCTAGAGAATAATTTGTTGTTAATTCTGAGTCGTCTGGAGGACCTGAGACTGGCTCCGTAATGTTTGCGAACTGCCTTTATAGAGCGTCGCTAGCCGTTTAGAACAATCAACATACAATAGTAGACTAAGTTCACCGATTCACCAGCAATATTGAGTCTATGCGCTTGTCCAAACCATCCTGCCTCAACTGCACACTCTTGCAAAATACCTCTATTCTTTGGCACTTGTGACGTGCGCACACCGCGTTCTGTACTAGTCTAGCATTGGTAAACTGGCAAAACGTTTAGGAAAGAACTAAAGATGTGCTGGTGCAAGACACCCATATATCCCGTCCGCCCTTCAGCTTCATGCTCTTGTTGCAAGGGTCTTCGTAAGCCCCAGTTCCTGCTTTGCCTTATCCACACTAGTGTTCTAAACCTTTCTTTTTCGGATTCAATATTATTGTGCATTAGGGCAGGCCCCATGGCGAGACACCAAGCTATCTATCCGCTTTCTCGGCTCCGTAAGCCTTGCAGACGGGCGGAAGATATTTCCCCTACAGTCCGGAGTATCCTACTCTGTTTTTGATGGGCGCCCACACCTTCTCGATTCCTTCCGACGGTTCTGGTAGCTTGCTCGCCTTGCCGTTGAGGACCAAGGTCACCAAGAAGGATGTATTAACGTACAACTTTGTTTCAGGATGTGCTTGGGTGTCATGAAGGAGAATTAGCAGTGATGTGCCTGTCCTAGAGAAGTACATCTCCAGCCTGCCTTTCTCACAGGTTTCGATGAGCCCACAAGACTGATGCTGGTACTGAAGAACCGATTGTGTGGAATTGAGGCAACGCATGAAGAGTTTATATATATCGACGTTGGTAAGACTAACTCTTGCCTCAGCTGAGCGCGTATCATCACCGAGATTACATCCGTCGACAGAAGAGAGGACCATAGATGTATCGTCCGTCCAGACGCCTGGAGGAAGGGAGACTCAGAAACTGAGAAAAAGTTGACGAGACTGGAGTTGACGACATAGAAACGGGCGTGAAATTCAGCTAGGCCTCCAAGGCATCGACGACTCGAGCGTAGTAGCAAGGATTGAAGCCCGTATCTTTGTCGCCGGTGCTGCCTTGGGTAGAATTCTGAAGATGTAGAGGCGTATTCATCGTGGTTCTGTGCAAGGATTCCTGTGCTCCTCGCCGTCAAGAACTGAAAGAGGAGTGCCAAGGGCAATCGACACTCGATACTGTACCACCATGATGCTGTCTGTGATTGTCAAGGCAATCGACCATTGCCGTCGTCGCCATGGACCGTGACAGCACTAGAAGAAGAAAAGCACATGCTTGATGTAAAGCAACAATACTTATATGGCAGGCCCACGTCGTCCTGCTTCTCGCAGTCATGGCGGTCGACCCAGTACAGGGCGTCCGAGGCTGCTTTCTCTTCGGTGCGTCCGTGGTATGTCCTCTTTATTATTTCCTTGCCTTTGGCTGACTGGTATCAGGTATTAGCAGTCAACGCCGTCCCACCGTTACGCAGACGTTTCCTGCCCTACGGATCTCGAACAGTCACCCAACAGAACGTACAGCTGTCACCTGAAGGCTCCCTTTTTGCATTCCTGGACTACCTAGCGACACTCCAGGTCCCTCATCGATATTTCACTCATTTCTACGTCGTTTCTGTCACCTCATCTGCGTTGTGGGCCCAGGAGATTCTCCGCAATGGGCGCCTATTCTCAGCCATTGCAGCTTTGGCACCCAAGATCGACCCTTCGAAGGCGATGTCGAAAGAGCAGATACTGTTGACGTGGGCACTAATGTCTGCTCAGGGATGCCGCCGTCTCTATGAATCTATACGTCTTGCGAAACCTTCCAACGCAAAGATGTGGTTCGTGCACTGGTTTTTGGGCTGGGCCTTTTACGCAGGGATGGGATTGGCCGTGTGGGTGGAGGGTATCCGTGAGTACACACATAAGCCAAATTTTCGTGATCCTGACATCCTCTCTAGAAACCCTTCGTTCCACGCCGTTGAAAGTAGCCTTATCCTCCCCCAGTCTACGTACGGCAATTTTTCTGCCGCTGTTCTTGTTCGCATCTTGGATGCAGAACAAATGTCACCGACATCTGACTTCCTTGAAGAAGTACTCCTTGCCTACACACCCCTTCTTCAGCTACATCACTTGTCCACACTATACTGCTGAGTGCTTGATTTATCTTTCACTCGCAGGAATCGCGGCTCCACCTGGGCAAGTGTTCAACAAGACCATCATGACCGCTCTCGTATTCGTCGCAGTCAATCTTGGTGTGACGGCTGAGACAACCCGACAGTGGTATGTTGAAAAGTTTGGCGAAGATAAAGTCACTGCCCTGTGGAGGATGATACCATTCGTATATTGAGGTATTCTCAACATCGATCTGGATGGCATGCGACTTGCGAACTCTGCGTAGAGCGACAGTTAAGAATTGGTGTACTTTCTCTCTTGAACTGTCGGGTACGACCGCTACAATAGCTCAGGCCTGTTATATACAGATCGACCGACTATAAAATGAATCAATCGTATTACTACCTTGTCCGAAGCAAAAGAGAAACAGAGAAGCTTCTCTCTCAAGTAGGTGGTTGTATGAGCTAGAGACTCACTCGTTCATTTATCTAAAGAAATTCATCTAGGCGATGAAGCACGTTGAACGTAGAATGTGTTCCAGCTCGTCCGTCCGCGTCAAGTTTGATTGCTTCGTCGCTGTGCACGAGGCTTATTACTGTATGTTGCGGTGGACCACCGGTTGAGAACGCTACCCACAAAGTGTCAAGCTGCTGGAGAGAAATGCCGACGAAGATCCTGACGATCTATAGGCTCGAGGTTTCTTGGTCAACCGCGACCTTGGCATTGCTGCAGATTTACGGCTTCAATTGGCGACGTTGGCTAAACCGACGCGAATAATTTAATCTGCCAGAGGGCCCAATTCAGTGCCTCGTGGAAATACACTGATGTACATTTGGCACCCGTTGAATGCAGGCAATGTCTTACCTTTTACCTTCTGCCAAGGTGTACGGGGGTTGATGATGGGGATCTAAAGGTTATGACAACAGACACTACTCAATGACTGATGATAGCGAAATCAAAGATTTGACTGTAAAAAATTCCACAAACATTAACCCAAAAGACCACGAACATATTTAAGTAGATCCTTTCCCTAAGACGGAATTAGTTCATTATCTGACAAGGATGACATGTCACTCACCCCCGAGCCTTAACACCCTCCACCATAGCTTCGATACCGCCATCAACTTCTCTTTCACTTTCTCCCACCTCATGAGTCTCTGAAGGCCTTCTCCCACTCGTCAAATGCGATCGCTGCGCCATCCCATACCTCAACACAACTGTCACAACGGCGCGCCACCCCTCCAAAGCACCCTCCGATCCTCCCACCAAGCTTGTCTGACTCATTAGATGTGTTTGGGGACCAAGCATAGGTATCACCGTCGATCGCACGACATATGGACAATAAGACCGATGCTCCTTCAGCAGATCAAAGGGTCGTTTCGTCGGCGCCCGGCTAGATGTTGAAGACTCAGGCCGGAGTCCGAACGTCCAGAGCCCTATGCGTCGTTGGCAGAGGCTGCATTGGAGGAGAGCGTCAGAATCACGTTTTGGAAGGGTCAGAGCGGTCGAGGGTCCGACGCTTAGCCGGTTAGGGGATTGTCTGGGGACGACGGAGGCCTCCCGCGAACGTGGCGGCGTTTGGGGAGCCAAAGAGCTGGCCCGCGTCAATGCTGGTCGCTCAGCTGCAGGAGCTATACTCCAGCCGAAGAGAGAGACTAAAATGGTCTTTTCCGATGGTTCCTCAGACAGCGGAGAAGACGAAGAAGGTTCTGTTTGAGTTGGTGATACAGGTGCAAGCAATGATAGGGTATATAGTTTAATTGCGGATCGTAGGGATGTAAGCTGGTTGGATGTCTGCTCCGTTGTGCGTAAGAGATGCGAAACGGGAAAAATGTTGCACTGACTAGGGGGTGCTTGATTTCGACATCGTCGAGAAGAGAGTCAAGGGAAGTAGCATTCGCCTTGATATCTCGTAACAGAACAGACGGTGATTGGAGAGGTATACGGTAGATAGACGCTGGGCTGGGGGTCAATGCAGATTGACAAAAACGAATGTTCAGCTCACCGTCACACTGCTTCATCCGCCACGGACACCCTGATTTATGCGCATCGACGAGCTGAGCTTTTTGCTTATCAATGAGGGCGTTGGCTGCGAGAGTCAGCCTGCTGAACCACCAAGGAGCAGATCATAACACACCCGCGTCTCGCGACATGCCCTCTTTGCTAGCCAATACCCACGAAGAGCTGCATACTCCGCACACCAGCCGGTCTTTTCCGTCGTTCACCCACCCACACTTGGACGCTGCCACCGCATCTATGGCAGGCGGTTTATTTGAATAGGTGGCGAGTTTAAAGGTCGATAAGCGAGTTAGAAAAGAGGATATCGATGAAGGTCGATAATCTTCTTTGGAGGATATAGTTGCCGGTAGACGAGGTTCAGAAAACTTGAAAGGAAAAGATTTTTTCGTCCGCGTGGCAGCACGCGTGAGGATAGCTGAGAGTCTAGGGGCATTTTTGTACGTCTCCTGCCTAGTGCAATGTTAGCTTGGAGTAAGGAATGGAGGAATTAGGGCGTACGGCACTTCGTTCGCGCTCCCTTTCGACTTTATCCCGTACTTTTCAAGGGCAGAGTATATAGACCGAGTCGTGTTGGATTTCTTGAGTGCAGGCTGTACAGTATCGTCCAGGTGTTGGAACGCGTCGTCTAGTTTCCGCTGCGATACACGTTCAGGAAAAGAAATGGCGGTACGGTAAACGCGTTACCTTGGTAGCCCGGATGTTATCTATGGATGTTTGGGTGTCATTGGAAGACATAGCGACAGAAGGATGCGGCAAGCCTGCGCTCTACTGTGCAGGTGTTCCACCACCCAAGTCACTGGATGTGCAGCCGAACCTCGTTTGATATATACCAGAAAACGAAGTCTCTCAGTTGAGGCGTAGCCGCCACAGTCGCGGTAATTGTTTAATCAAGAAAAGTGCGAACAGACAGGATGACCGACGAAGAGAACGAGTCTGAGAAAATGGAATTCAGAGAAACCATGTACTAGCACGTGATCTAAAGTCCAAGAATGGCAATCACCACCAGACCTCGCCAAACTCTTGAGATTATTTTCAGGGGTTGTTCCGAGGTCCCCATAATTACGAAGTTGTGTTGCATGATAGCGCCGGGACACAGATGGCGGCAAATTTTTTTAATGAAAAATTTCCAGTTCACTCGGTGCACAAGGGCCCGCGGAAATCGTTCTTGAGTTAACTAATGTAGACTAGTACGTCTAGGCTAAACGAAACTAAATTGTTTCACTGTTGAGTGCATCGTATGGCTTGAAAGACAAAGCCACTTACCCCGAAGTTGCGCTGAAAGATGCGATCTAGTAGTCATGCTCTCTGAGTTTTATGAAGACTCAGAGGCATATCGTAAATACTTGGTTACAGGATAATCTGATAGATACAATACCGATGTGTTATGCAAGATCATAGAATGGAACATCCAAGGATATATAAAAAATAAAGTCAGTAAACTTGTTGACGGACAAGTTCACTAACCCGAATTAGCATCATCAACGAGACGCCAAGCGTCAGTCTATGGCCACTAGTTGTGGTTGACAGCAAAGCAGATTCGATGGACATGAAAGATATTAAACTAAGATCGGTCTGCTATGGCCGCGTGCAGAGAATTCTAGGGTAAATATTGACATCATCATAAGGAACGTTTGTCGCGAGCAGCGTGGCTCTGTAGGACTGCTCCGAGACTGGGTTCGAACGATTCCAACGGTGTTCGAGACCCGGCAAATAAGATGACCGTGGTAAAGGGAACTAAAGGCCCGGCTACCTTGGTTGTACTTATCGTTCGGATGGGAAGAAGGGAAAGTTGTTCTGTGCCTGACCAATTATAAAGCTGTTGAAGGTAGGTGGCTGTACAGGCACATATAGTACTCTTCTGAGGTACCGCGATACGTTATAAGGTACAAGTACATTTTCCGTAGCAAGTCATATCAAGTCATAGGGGGTTCATTGCCAGGACCGGGTATCGAGTCTGGGTACATTCGCTTGAGATGCCTGTACTTTCTGAGGGAGTATAAGGCGAGAGTTTCTGTTGAGTTAATATTTCTATCAGTACTTGGTGTCTTGAATTGAGTAAATGACCCGCCTTCCTTGATGTATTCGCCGAATTTGATGGCCTTCTCGATCTCTGCACCGTCGGTCAGGTTTCGGTTTTCTGTGAGTACGGTTCTCAGCGGCCGAATGCCAAGACATTCAAGGGCGACTGAATAGCGTACTCTCGAACATCCGCCGAACTCTAGCTTTGAAATCGTATCTAGACATGGATTCAACTCGTGTCCAATACAGTCGAGGGGGCGACCCACGAGGGATCTGGATAATCTTTTCCTAGCCTCTGCAGCTCCTTGTACAGCGCGAGAGCACGTAGGCGGTTTGACATGTCATATGGCAATGAAGGTACTAACTCGAACGAGGTTGAACGTTGAACGCCGGGTGTCCGTTTGCCGATGAAACCACGTGGTGCTAGCCATATGTAGTTACGTCCCCAGGGGCTGGTTTCCTCCTTTTGGTCTGACCCGCCGCTGCGATCACACTGCGCACAACAAACGAGCGTCGCGGTGTGCACGTGCGAGAGGCGCCGTAGTCTGAAAATAGACCGGCTAGAGGAAAAGCGCAAAAATAATTCCGCTCACCCGCTTGGTTGTCGTCTCTACTGCCTTGCTGGCCAATTTTTGTGGACCCTTCTGCTGCCAAGGACGAACCAAGAACTCTGATGAAGGATCTTTGATTGCATCGGAATTGATCTTACTCAATCTTAGCTGTTGAATTTGATCGGGCCAGTGTCGTGTGCGCGATTGTTGATTGGCTGACAACGACGAACGTGCAGTGTCTGTGGGTGGGAAACTGTCTCGGCTCCTGGCTGGGGTCCTATCTAGGTTCGACATTCAATATAAGGTCGTAATCGGGCGCTTCTTTTCCCATCTCTCCCAATGGCTTCAGAAAAGGGCTCTACTACTGACGGCTCTCTTCCTGCTGTCGTCAGGTCTGGCTATGTCCTCGACGAGCGCCGTCGTGCTGCCCTCGCAGAGGTCGACAATGCAAAGTTCTCGTATGTGCCTCTACATTACTTGGCGCTCCCTATCTCAGATTTTCTTAGGTGGTTCCATGTCAAGGTCTGCGCCGTTGCAGGCGTTGGTTTTTTCACAGATGCGTACGTCAATCATGCTTTTATTACGCGTACCGTATTCTAATTTTTTCCCTCGACCTCAGCTATGATATCTTCGCTATCAACATTGGCGCAACCATGATTGGATACGTCTACGGGAAAGGTATGCCTTGTCCGACCCTTTCCTCCCCACCCGCCCTTTAACTTTCATCCAGATCAAAAACTCAATGCTAATCAGGACCTTGGCCTCAAGGTCGCCACTCCCGTTGGTACACTTTTCGGTCAACTCCTCTTTGGATGGTTGGCCGACCATCTAGGACGCAAGCGAATGTGTAAGTCAAAGTCCTTCTCTGGATGAATCGTTTACTTATCACGTTCTCTTACTAGACGGAGTGGAACTTATTCTTATGATCATTGCCACCTTTGGACAAACAGTGTCAGGAAGCGGTCCTGCAGTAAATATCCTCGGTGTTCTCATCGTCTGGCGATTCCTGGTCCGTTGTTTTTCATGGTTCTCCTTTGCTGTCCTCATCCCTAAATACAGATGGGCGTTGGTATCGGTGGTGACTACCCTCTCAGTGCTATCATCTCCTCAGAGTTCGCCTCCACGAGAATTCGTGGCCGCATGATGAACGCAGTATTCGCTTCGCAAGGGTGGGGTAACTTCAGTATGTTCCCTTCCTTGAAAACTTCCTAGCCAACGACTGACCCTCAAATCTCAGCGGCGTCATTAGTGGCTTTAATCATCACCGCTGCCTTCAAGAGCGCTCTTCTCAATGATACTCCTCCCAACTACGATACTGTGGACTATATGTGGCGTCTTCTCATTGGAATTGGTTGCGTCCCTGGTGTTATTGCCCTCTATTTCCGTTTGACCATTCCCGAGACGCCGCGTTTCACCATGGATGTCGAACGCAACATCCAGCAAGCTACCGCTGATATCGAAAATGTCCTGACCACGGGCAAATCACACGAGAACCCAGACGCCGTCATCCAACGTGCGGAAGCACCCCGGGCTACTTGGGCTGACTTCACGTCACACTTTGGTAAATGGGAGAACGGAAAGGTTCTTATCGGTACCGCTTATTCGTGGTTCGCCCTTGATGTGAGTTTCGCCCTTCCAATCTGACAGTCAAACTCTTACAGTTTTCAGATCGCTTTCTATGGCCTCGGTCTCAATTCAAGTATCATCCTACAAGCCATTGGATTCGGTACTCCTTTGACCAGCGGTTCACAAAAGGTTTACGAAAACTTGAAGAATATTTCTATCGGAAACTTGATTCTCTCAGCAGCCGGTCTCATCCCTGGGTACTGGGTCTGCTTCCTGTTCATTGACTCATGGGGTCGCAAGCCTATTCAATTGATGGGCTTCATTATGCTCACCATTATCTTCGTTATCATGGGTATGTCGAATTTCGTCTCTCAGTTTATCTCACCTTACACCTGTTGCAGGCTTCGCTTATGATGCTCTCACCAAGACCAAGTCGGCTTCTAACGCCTTCGTCTTCTTGTACTGTCTGGCCAACTTCTTCCAGAACTTTGGACCCAATACAACAACTTTCGTCATTCCTGGAGAAGTATTCCCAACTCGTTATCGCTCAACCGCGCATGGTATATCCGCCGCAAGTGGCAAGCTAGGCGCCATCGTTGCACAAGTTGGATTCGCCCGCTTGAAGGACATCGGTGGCACTAACAACTTTGTCAAGCACATGTGAGTTACTACTCCTTGAAGCGACTCATGCAGCTGACAATAAATCCCAGTCTTGAAATCTTCGCCCTTTTCATGTTAACGGGTATCTTCTCTACGCTGCTCCTCCCTGAGACTAAAAACAAGACGCTCGAAGAGCTGTCAAATGAGGACCAGGAAGGTTTCGTTCGGGGTATGTCATGTCTATCTCTGATGCTGTTCGGTACTCACGCTCTCATCTTAGGTACCGGTCACGTTGAAGTTGATGACGCTGGCTTGATAAAGCAACCATGATTTACTTTAACGAGAGCATTCATACAACGTTTACATCGAGTCATGATTATCATTTTTCTCACTCTTTACATTATACTTCACGTATTCTCTCATGAAGTTCAATAAATTCGCTCACTAATTTTCTATGGTGTCGGCATTTAATAGTCCACGTAGATATCGCACATGCGGATATAAAGAACAAGGCGCCAATTATAATTTGTATCGTTCAGGATATCACTTTTTTAAAGCTGAGTTCAGTAGACCTCGTACCTTGTCGCGCGCCGCGATACCCCAAATAGGAAACTATCGCAGTCTGCACAGCCACTTATCTCCTTCGTCTCACCACCATGGACGAAACAGACCCTTCCACCTCTGCTCCGCGAGATTCGACACTAACCAAAGAAGAGAAATGGCGTCTCATACAAGAATCTGAGGATCTCCAAACTTCAGATGGGCCAGGCGTCGATGAAATCGAGGAACAAGACTCTCCCCTTGCCGAAGAAATATTCACGGCTATTACTATGATTGTTCCTTTCTCGTTCTTGCTACTCATGATGGAGATGTGGGTATTCACGCTTTGATGTCAATACTGCTTGCTCTGACAAGCTGATGGGTGAGACTCATCCGATACCAGTATGGGAAACATCCCGGGTTGAATGTGCTTGCGGAAAGAATGGTATCGAATGTCCCTAGTACGTTTGCTCTGCACTTTATCGTAACTTTTGTACACTGACATTTATAGTACTGGCCCTACTCATCTTCTACAGTGCGTAGTGTGGTTTCTCTCTTGAGCAGAACGCCAACGGTTGCAGCGATGAGATACAAGGAATATCGCAGGCTGCAAATTGGACTCTTCTTGGTATCCATAGGTATCGGCTGTAGAATGATATATCTGCTTAGTCGTGGTTCCCTATACGTCAACATTAGGCAGGTGGGAAATCGTGTTGCTGTTGCTGCTTGCTATTGATAGTTCTTGATAGGTACCACCGCTCGGTACACTTTGGATTTACGCAATCGTTCAGCTTGAGCTTGGGCCGGCTGCACTGAACTTGGCTACCGTCGCGACGTATGTCTGGTGGAAGGATTTGAGGATCCTCCAATGAACGCGTCGCATCGTTTTTTCTGAAAGTTAGTGCCTCGATCTTACACGCTGTCTTTAGCTAATGTCGTGTGCAGTGTATTTATGATGAAAATCCTACTCATAATGGACGATTCTTTGCTTGTTTCCTTTCCCCGACGGTCTATTCATGAACAGAATACCGTTGTTTATTAATCAGATCGGCATTCTGATAATTTATGCTGTTAGCAAGGAATAGGCGAATCAGTTAAAGAACTCATATAATGGGATTCTAGTCCAGCTGAGGCGTATCACGCGAGTTCAGCTTCAGAGATAACACACCCCTTTGAACGCCGTTCCGGAAAGCGATGGTGCGAATTTTCCCAGTTGACCCCGCGACTAATGAAAACTTCTATCTAGTAACAGAATGAGTATGCTTTCCGCATAGAACCCTACGATGTCGACACCCCAGGGTGCAGATAACATGGCTTCTCAAGATGCAATGCATGCGCGAGCGTTACCTTCAGATAGGTAAGTACCTGAAATTGATCTGAAGTAAAGATAGCAACGTACTAGCGTAGATCCCATACCGCAATGCAAGCAAGCCCGATGGGCAGTCAAAAACTGCGAATCCCAGGATGAACGAGATACGCAAAGTCCTTGGCAGAATCGCTGGGAATTCTGAGAAGTTATCAAGTAGACCGTATCTGTCGGTTTTCCTAGCGTCCCAGGATAGAGCGATAACGACACAAGCACTTCGCCCGAACCGTCAAACATTGGGCCTTTGGGTCCGGGCCATCGATATCACAAGGTATCAGAGCGTTTCGAATCCACAAGGTCCTCAGAGTTGTGAGAAAAAGCGCACTCGAATCGTTGCCTCAGTTCGACTACCAATGACTCAAGGTTGCTATATAGGCTGTTCCGCTAAAGTGACGTCATCTTTCTCAGCCGTCGCTTTTGACTTCGACGAATGCGCAGTAGTCGTGTCTGTTGCCTGCATCGATGGCATGATACTCGTCTCTGCACTCTACGCAATCCCGCTACATCGCATTTTAATCAATCGCTTCGGGGTTGACACTCTCGTCCTTGACTTCGGATCCTAGTCAGTGTCCCCAGTCTGTGAATATTAGTGTCCGCATGGGCATCTCACTTGGCTGTCGCTAGCTTGCACGCAATGGGCCATATATCGCTTCCGATTCTGGTCCTCATTGTGTCACGACGTTCCAGTTTGGGTCTTCTCTATGACCTGGACCAATCGGTCTTACTCCGCTTAACAACCGCGTGCCGCAATCAGAGCTTGTGTTAATTGATGAGTCGTTCTGACTTCCATGCGCATCGACGGATGCGATTCTGTGAGTTCCCGTTCTCTTCCCAGTCTCTATCAATGACCGGCCTATCGGCGGAAGGCTCACCTGAGCTTCTGGGTAATAATCGGAGCGCCTATTTCCATCCTGGTCGTCTTCTGCCTTCTCTGTCGCGTGCCTCTTGAGTAAAGGTTTATCGTCCACTCTTGCATTACCATCTCTTTCTCGGTGAAACTGTTCCCATGCGTCTTCGACTAGATTCCTCAAGGGGCCTTTCGGGGTTTTGAATGTATCACAGACTCGTTCGCTCCATATGTTCCCCCGCTCCTAGCATGAGGGTCACAGTTTGAGTTGAATTAGACTGTGCCTCGTCACTAGCTTGCAGCTTAATCACATCTCGGAACGGGTGTTATAGGCCCTATATAAGAGGCACCTCGAGAAGCACGGAGAAGCACTGCTCTCCTCGAGCTCAATACCCCATCACTTCACATTCCTTATACCATGGCTACATTCAAGCGCTCTCTTCTCTTTCTTGCCTGCCTTGCGGTAGGTGTCGTCAATGCGACCCAGGTCATGCATCGCCCCGCCACCTACAAGGAGCCCCCGGCTACGTACGCGATAGAAGAAAACCCTACGGTGAACACTATTCAGAAGCGCGACTCCGGCAAAGCTTCGATGGCGTATTTCACCAACTGGGGTATCTATGCAGCCAATTTCCGTTAGTGTTCTAGTATTACTTTTGGCATGGGATTTTTTTTCTGACGTGGTTCTGCAGAGCCGCAAAATATTGTTACAAATACTTTGACTCGTATGCTCGTTTATACTTTCTGCTCTGAATGACTTGCTGACGGGCGGTTTTCAAATTAGACATTCTTTATGCGTTTGCGGATGTCGATCCGTCTACGGGAGCTGTTAAGCTCACGGACTCCTGGGCTGATGAACAGGTGAATTGATACCGACTTCCTCATTGTATTTTTTTTTCTCACACATAGTAGAAACACTATGATGGGGATAGCTGGAGTGATAGTGGAAACAACCTTTATGGATGCTTGAAGCAGATGTACCTCATCAAGCTCGCCAACCGCAACCTTAAAGTCATGCTCTCTATTGGTGGTTGGACTTATTCACAGTCTGGTCATTTCTCCTTCGTCACCTCCGCGTCAAGCCGTTCTACCTTTGTTTCCAACGCTGTTACTCTAATTGAGGACTACGGTTTTGATGGCATGTCAGTATACTTTCATTGCCTCTGTTGAACTGACTGGGCTAAGACTTTGCACTAGTGACATCGACTTTGAATACCCCTCCAATGCTGCAGAAGGCCAAGGCTTCGCCGATCTCTTGACCGAGCTGCGCACTGCCTTCGATAATCTCGCTGTGTCCAAGGGCGATACTACTCCATACCAACTCTCAGCAGCTGTTTCTGCGGGTCCAAACAACTACGCCAATCTTGTCATTCCTCAGATGGACAAAGCTCTGACACATTGGAACCTGATGGCGTACGATTATGCCGGCTCCTGGTTGACCTACGCAGATAACCAGGCCAATCTCTATGGCGGTACTCGGACTGGGGTGAGCACCGACGCTGCGGTGAAGTACTTCGTTTCCGCGGGTGCATCTATCAGCAAGATCGCAATGGGTATGCCATTGTATGGACGGGCATTCGAGAACACAAATGGTATCGGCCAGTCTTACAACGGCGTACGTGATCTATAGCTCTCTGTGTTTCTTTACCTCACCAAGCCCTCTAACCAGATTGGTCCCGGGACTATCGAAGCCGGTATCTACTCGTATGACACGCTCCCTCGTATGTTTTGGCTTGATAACGTCAACTTTGGCTAACTCGATATAACAGTGGCTGGCGCTCAGGTCTACGAAAATGTCACCGATGTTACCAGCTACTCGTACGACTCTTCTAAGAAGGAACTGGTCTCATACGATACCCCAAACATCGTTTCCTTGAAAACCAAGTACATCAAGGACAACGGCATGGCAGGATCTATGTTTTGGGAGGTTCGTGCTATCATCTCCTCGGTGGCTACTTGGAGCTTTCAAGCTGATATTCCATTCCAGCTGTCGACGGATAAAGTGGGTTCGGAGTCCCTCGTTGGCACCGCAGCTGGCGTACTCGGTACCCTCGATACGACACAGAACCATATCAGCTACCCGAACAGCAAGTGGGACAACATCAGGAGCAACATGGGACAGAGCGGATCCACACCTACGAGCTCCACAACTACTACCAGTGCTAGTCCGACACCTACGGGTGGAAGCGGAAGCTGCGCTGGCGTTTCAGCGTGGGATTCGACAGCTGTCTATGTCGGCGGTAACCAGGTATCTTATGGTGGGCTTTCCTCTTCTTGTTGGCGATTATTCGGTCGTTGTTGACCCGGTTCCACAGGTGGAAACCTTTGGACTGCTTCTTGGTGGACGCAAGGTGATACCCCCGGAGGTTCAGCTGGTGTCTGGAAGACGGTCGGTACTTGTTGAGCTTTGAGCGCCGATGAATCGTGAAGGATATATATATATATACCATTCCCCCTTATTATTCGTTCTTTCAATTGTACATATTAGGGTATCTCTGATCATCACTCATTTATGAATACATTACTTTCAACAGGTTACATCGTGAACTCCATGCAGACTGCAGTTGATGATACCGGGCGCGGGGATTCCTTTTTGAAGACTTCCCCGGGCTTTTGTCATATCACTAAGGATCTTCTGACAATTTATCATGAATTGACTGTGAGGTCAAAGTTTCTTGCTGGTCAAGGTGCTCGTGCCGACTGCTGCGAGATTAGAACTCCGCTTAGATATTCATTTTTTCAACTGCTTCCTTCACTGGGCTTCGAGCACGTCGGCCACGAATTTCCACCCCACATGTGTTGTCATATCGATGACTTACATCTTCTTTTCAAGTCAATATGACTGCCAACTTGCTTGACTTGAACGCGTGGAAACACCGTGTTGTTCGTCGTCTTTAACCTTTTGCGCCGGCAGCTTCAACCGTGATATCCGAGTCGAAGGTTCGCGGACGATTACTCAAGGCTGTAACGGCCGCCAATTAGTCAACACTAGTTGCACTGTTTTCCTCATGGACTTTTGAGGCAATCCGAGACTCGCCCATGGTGTTACGGTTTACCCCACAGAGTCCATCTCCGGCCATGCCCTTCCATACCAGATGGAAAGCCTGAAATTAGACAGCTGTTGAGCCAAGGTGCCAACTATATGCTTTGAACATGGAACCATACGAATTGCCACAAAGTGCTGCGAGTTTACTAATGGCAACACAAATCCATCCGGTCATACCCCAGTTCCATAAATCAACTTAGTGCTAACATCTTGTTTCCTCGATGAAGGTTATAAGATGGCGTCCATCCCCGAAGCTACGGCGACCAGGCGTTCCTCCTTTAAAGCTGATACCTGTCCTTAAACCATTCCACCAGCCTATATATGCTTCTGGATGCTTTTTGTGTACAGCGTCAGCACCATTGGAGAGAAACTAAACGCGTTAGACTAAGTCGACCACATTGTGCCGTTCACGTGATCGTGACACGTCGGGTTTTCGTTTTTCTCGTTTTTAGGCCGGCCGGCCGTGCCCTGTCTTGTGCCACGTTTCACAAAGGGAAGAATTAAGCCTATTGACTTGTTTCATGATTAATGGAACAACAGTCGTAACGACACCACCCAAACTATTGTCGGCTACACCCTTCTGCCACTATTTTCGATGGAAACTTGCATGTTCCTGCGCTCGCTCAAACTGACTGAGCATTGTCAGGACGCTCCTTATATTTCCTGAGGCTTGAGGACTAGAAACCTATCTGATTATAGACCCTCCTGGTTGAGCTTATTCCCGCCGTCCCGACCTTCACGTCATGTCTGTAAACACTGCCACCTTCGCTAAGGATGACCCGAACGTTGTCGCTGAAGACATGGACGACATATTCAAGGCACTCGAGGCACCTTCTTTGGGGAGATCTTGCGGAGCTCCAACATCAGAATACGGGAACTCCAGTGATAACTTTCTTTCACGCTATCTGGAGCAACACACCACAGCGGTGGACTTTGGGACGAGCTTCACGACATTCGATACCCAGTCTCCCAAGCACCTGAGCTTCGATTGGGACCATCCGGTTGGAGAAAGCTTCATCCAACACCACGGCCTTCATCCTTCCGCCACTGACAGCAACAACCACTTCGTCTATTTTACTCACCCCACCCGGGAATCCGAAGGGATGGCGTACGTTGCATGTCGTTTGATCTCAACAAGCCACCTTTTCGATGTTGAATCAGTGGAGCGCGACGGCGTACGCGCCTTGTTGTCTGAAGAGGTGTGTATGTCGCAACTAGTAGATTTATACACATGATCCTGACAGCTATTAACAGCAATACGTTGAATATCTGAAGTGCCAGAGATCACAAGGCTACTGTCCGCGGAGTTTTTCTCCCCCTCCTCCATCTGTTTGTTTGCAACCCGTCGATACATCCATGTCCACTGGCCTCAGTTGGGAATACTCGGGATCCAATCTCTCAGGAGTACACCGTGCGATTAACGAAGGTGTAACAGTGGAACCACTTGTTCTCCGCCCCTCTCCTGATGCCACAGCGGCCATCCTGCCACTGCCTACCTATGTCTCCGCTTTTGGAACCGGCATGGACCTGGATTGTGTCTACGAAGATCTCTCTCAGGAAGAAGATTCAGATTGTCATTCAAACTGGGATAAACCGATTGGATCGCCTCTCGTGTCAGGTCAAAAACCTGGTGTCACGCCATCAACCAGACGCCAACCCGTCAAGTCAGTACTCAGGAAAAACCAAGCCTATCGAAAAAAGTCTTCCACGTCTCGAAAGCATTCACTTCCTTCGATAATCAAGTCACCATTGCTCCCACCTGCTAATCGCTATCCCCATACCACCTCCGAGCGACGCGTAACATCACCACGAAAATGAATAGTGTTCTCCAAGAGTCCATATACTCGAACTTGGAACAAACCGACGAGTCTTGGGTCTCATTGAAGAGGCGCTACGAACATGGGAATCCTGCTCACGCGTTGGGGGGCGAACTCGCGACAATGGCGAAGTATTGAATCACGGATGCTCTCAAGAACGCAATCGTCATTGACTGAGCAACGAAATCAACAGATGTGATTAGAAGATGTTGGTACCTTCGAATCCCTCGTCGACATATTCAAGCGACCTCTCTTTACTTCCTCAGACTGGAAATGAAAATATTTATTAGTACGATGTTCACCCTCGCCCTACCCTCTAGTAAATACGACACCGCCTTCTTGCACCCCTTTGCCATCTTAGCTTTACTATATATGTTAAAGATACCGTTATAATCCAACTAAAATTGCCTCTGTCTTTCCCAACGCGATATTCGAGCTCCACTGGCAACTTTTAAGGTCAGAGAGGTTAAGACGATTCGACTCGAACTAGTCTGCCTACGAGAGAAGTTGTCGGCAGGTGGGAAACTCTGATGTTTCTCCCTTGCCGACAACATCCTCAATACGGCAGATTGGTCCCAGTTTATAGGACGATGGCACTGTAGCCGTGATCAACGGCAGCCTCGCCAAGGAATTGATGGAGACATTGCCAGAGGACTTATATCGTTCAACTTCAATCTGATTTCGAAACCGTCGAACATCAAAATGCGTTTTACTCTCGTCATTATAAAGAAGACCATGATTAACATTAAACACCAAACCGACATAGGGAAAAATAGATAGTACATGAGAAGAATTATATGAGTAGGATCTAATATTCTAAAAGGAGCGCATATAACAAAACACTATCTACCGGTAGAAAGTGAGAGCATAATTATATATATTATTAATTCATTAGTAGTGTCCCTTTAAGCCTTTGCCTTTCGAGCCCTACCCTTCTTGACAGCCTTTTGAGCCGGGGCCCTTTTCGCCGGGACCTTTCTCATCGGTCTATTCTTGCACCTGCCATTCATTTTGCGTACATGCCTGAGCATAGCATCCCGCCTCGTGAACGTCGTGTCGCAAGAGTTGCACGTGAAACGATGCGGCTGGTGCTTCATCTTCAAGAAATGCCGCCTCATATCTCCAACACTCCCGGCTGTCTCGTTGCAATCAGAGTACGCGCACCGTACCGAACCGTTGAAAACGTGAGTCTCGTTAAAGTGATCGATGGCACTGTTGATCGACCATAACACAACGTCACACGTCCTCTCTATGCAACGTACTTTGACGGGCAGATCATGGAACGGCCACCGCTCCGAAGACTCTTGGAAGTTAGCCTTTTTGCCGCGCTTCGATTTGGGGGATTTAGAGGTGCTATCGGTCTTCGAAGTTCGCGCGCGCTTTCGGGATCCAGCGGCAGGCTCGTCGTAGTCGGACTCATCGTTGTCTGAGCAGCATGTATCCGACGAGTCTTCGGCAAAGGGATTGGGAGTGTCGTCTCCGGAGTCGACAACGGTGCAAGGGTCGGAGGTGGAGCTGGACGGACTCCAGTCGCGGTACTCCGACGAAGGGGATAATGCTTGGGTGGCAGTCGACGCGTTTGCAGTCTCGGAATCGTACTCCATACAGTCGCCGTTTCCTCCACTGTTGCTGTCGTATTCTGGGTCAAGGTCAAACTCCGCGTCTTCGTCCGTGCCCTCAACGTGCGGGAGGCTGGGGCTCGCGGAGTACGACACACAGGCGTCGACGGGCTCGACGGGCTCTGCACCGGAATCGAAAGAGGGCGAGTACAAGTTCAAGTACGAAAACTCGTTGGTGATGTCTGGATTGAAGTCGCTGTGGAACATAGGATCTCCGAAAATGAACGCGCTGTCCACGATAGATGGTGGGGAAAAGGAGATCTCGCCAGTGGGGCTGAAGTACTGATCGACGTCGGTGAATGGTGATGAAGAGGTCGACTCGGTGTGCATGCTGGATGCTCCAGAGTTGAAAAGCATGTCGTCGACGCCCTGACGGAAAATGGAACTGGCGGGGAAGAATGCCATGGCGGTTCAGGAAGTGGGTCTGAGGAAGGCTGGAGGTGGTAGAATGAGGTAGAGCACTTTGCAATCCAGGTCGTGACTTAAATACCCGCCGAGGTTTGTCTTTGCCTGGTTGAAGCATCAATGACTTGCCCATTGACTTGGGCCACTGTGAACTGGACCCTGATTTTCATTGATCGATCCCGGACAATGAAATTTGGTAACTTGGTTGCGATGCAACGATACCCTTTCAAGTCAACAATATGGCATCCATTAGTATGAAATTTCAAACGCAAATTCCGAGAACTTACCATATAGAGTATGGAGGTATCTTCCGATATTCGGGATCTTGCGGCAGACGACTTTTGTTAGTACTAAAGTAGAGGTGAAAGCACATCAGATCGAGAAATTTTCAATGGGACAAAGGCTGCAGCATTACCATGAACACCGTAAGCATCGAATGTTGTCACGGTCAATGTTCAGTAGACCCTGGAGCATGGACTTGCTCAAGCCAACATTTTTGACCAGGGTCCCGGACAAAGGGCCTCATTTGCACCGCCACGTTCCGATTCGGGTTCTTCTCTCAAAACAAGTCACCGAGTTGGATCCTGAGACGAGGAATTACTACGTGTTCTATTGATAATCGCGGCGAACTCACAGATAAGCATGGACCTAATAGGCAATAGCAGTCTCGGACTGAGTAACTATCAAAGTACAGAACTAAATATATATCCCAGCCAGAAAACTAGGCACCAACGGCCTCAACGTTGGAGGCAGTAGAGATAGGAACTGTAGCCGTATCGGGAGCATTCAACACAGTCTTGTCAGCTGCCGACGTATCGTGTGTCAACTTGGCCTTCTTTTTCTTCTTCAGTAGCGCTAGTCACCACAGTAAGATAACAGTGAATCATATTAAATGGAGAGAGTTACTTACCAGCCGACACCGCATTCTTCACACCATCCACCAGCTCCTTGCTCTGCTCCAAGTATTCCGTATCTTCAAAACGATGCTTCTTGCCTGCGACAGGTGTAGGCTCAGACTGACCAGGAGTGCTTGTCCCGCTGCTGGACCCTTTCCTTGGCTCAATCCCCAATTTACGCTCAAGAGCTTCCAGCTTTGCTTTCTGAGCTTCGGCCTTTGCAGCTGCGCGCTCGGGTTCTGCTTCAAGATACTCGGCTAACCTGGAGAGATTTTAGCTAGGGAATACGTATAAGCAACAGGTATACGTACTTCTTCGCCTCCTTGATAGTACTTAATCGCCTCCCGCTCAAGTCTCGACATGAATCATTGTTACTTGTCTTCTGGCTACTCATACGTCCACCAGCCGCCCTTAGCTGAGACCCGAAACCTCCCTTTCCACCGAGAAGACGAGGTGTGAGACGGAGCGTTAAGAAATCAGAATCATTGAGTAGTGTTGAAACAGGCGCGTCGTCTACGAGAGCAGCTCCAGAATGAGTGGAGAGGCGAAGAGAGTCCACTGGAAGAAGAGGATACCTCTCTTCAAGCAAGGGCAAAATCGACGAAACAAGCGTCAATGACGGAACTGCTAGCGACAAGGAGGGGAAGGGGTCGAATGCAGAGACGAGGATATTGGCGGTCATGATGGTGGTTGGTGAGTCTAATTTTATCATGACCAGCCCTCAAGTGGCCCTACTAGTAATTGCGTCACGCCTTTTGCTCTCTTTGGCGAACATCCATGATGATCATCTGGATACCACCCCCTCGGTAAGCCAATGCAATACCTGTTAATATTGTTGGCTAACAGCTCATGGTATCAGATCGGCTAGGTCGTTGTATGCAGGACCAGACGTGGTCCCTGCTGCCGTTGTCGTGCTGGACAAGCATCGACGACATTAATTACCAGAATGTGTGAAACTGTTCTTCTTCACTCACCCAAATCTTAATTATCTCTCTCAGACGGGTACGGTATTCTCGGTGATGAAATGTGCTCAGCTCAGACAAGAGTTGTGTACAATTTCAACCCAATGTGCGTGCCTTTTCCCCATAGAGATATAGCCCTGCCGACTAACTGCATCAGGATATACGCATCATTTGGGATGTAACGACTTCACTGGCATCGCCAGTATCGTCGTAATGGGCCCTGCGAACCATGGAGGTACTTCGCTTTATCTTTTCCCCCTTGCATCCGAATCTTACTGTGACCGCTGCAGGATTGCAGGGCCCTCGCATAGGCCCGCTCTTGTATGTATTTGCAGTTACCGATCAAAGTATTCAAGTTAACCATGATTATTCCAGAACATTGCGTTAATAGAAGCGGCCTTACAGTAAATCAATTACCCCAGACCATCATGGCTTTTAATCTGCCCCTCGGTGTGCACGGGTGTTCCCATCTTCTTCCGGTCAGCTAATGGCTTGTTGTTTTCAGATCTCAATACCTTGATCGTTGTACAAACGTCTTCGACCTTACCGTCGTCGATTCTGAAGCTAGGATCGTACGTCCGTCCTCGCACATACACACCCATCTGCTCATACTATCCTGTACAGTGTGCCGCACAGTCTGCGATGCCTATCCTAGCTACGAGTGTCCTTGATCCTTCTCAGCTGAAGGGATTGAGTTCATATCATGTTCTTGAAGTACGCTGCATTCTTCCGTTGCTTCGCTACTGTACTTACCCTGGTGCAATCAGCTTGCTTTGTAACTCGAAGCTCTTTCAAGGACCTCATCAACTTTGGCATGCTACGGCTCTGACCGTGCCATAAGTTGTGAAGCGGATGTGAGATTTCTAACCAGGCCCTTCCCTGAATCCGATGTTTATTTATTCTTCAGTTCCGCTACCATTCGCGGTATTATCCTGGTATGATAGCTTTCAACTTCCACTGCGGTGTTGTAAGGTGTATCATCTATGTGTACGTCTTTGCTTCCCTCATGACCAACAATGATGCTGATACTTTGCGGAAGCATGGTCGGTGCGCGCGCCGACCATGATATAAGAGATCTCGGCGTGCCTAACCACTCTGTGTGACTGTCGCCGTGATCAACATGCGATGTAGGTTTCCTTTCTTTTCTACCCGGCTCACCATGCTCATACTTCTTTCTCAGAATCTCGCGTCGGAGTATTTGAAAATCAAGTAACCCAGGTCATTGAAGCCACTTTTCTATTTGAAGCTATCGTCAATTTTGTAGCTACTCACAGGAAATGTAAAATATGCTTCGTATCTTGGCGTGATGAGACTCCTGGCGCACTTGTTGCGACATGCGATAACATACATGTAGGATGTCCAGCTCAACTGTCCTCTTTATCTGGCGCGGAATTCTTGGTCTGCCGCTTAGCTCCTCGATTGCAAGCTGAAGGTGAACTTGTTGAAAATATACTTGGTCCAATTCACCATTGTACGTGCATAAGAATGTACGTTGCTCCGTCTACTTGCACTAACACTCTACAGCATAGATAAGTAGGTGGATAGCAATACTTGAGGTCCCTGTGATGGTTTTTTTGTCGCTTGCTATCCATTATCCCATTCCGCCCTCACCGACACTTCAACTCGTTCCCCCCGGGTCCCGCTACATCAAGAAGAGTTGGTGGCAATGACGATAGGCCTTGGCTGGACATTGGCGACCGTATCATCGAACTGCGAGTATCCGAAAGCCTTCGCTTCGCTCTCAAGTTGGTGAGGTGCATTTCCCTTGATGAACCCAGCATCGATACAATTCCGCAATGCACCCAAAACCCATGTTCGACAGGTAACGCCAGCGGTGTTATACGGCACAGACGTGACGAGAGATCGAAGACGAACCTCTGCTGATGCGTCGATCTTGCCGATCTTGAGAAAACCCATGAGAAGAAAGTCCTTTTGTATACCACTGGTGACTTCGTGGCCCTCGATCCAGCCTTCTCCGAGGTTTCGGATGTGGAACTTTGTCCCGGCCTTTTCAGAGGAGTGATGGTAGAGCCCAGTGGTAGTCGTTGGCGGTGGCTCGGGCGTATAGGGCTATGTACAGTGCGCTAGTTTCTAGTGATGGACCCGACATAATGGTTGTGAGGAAGGACTCGGTACCGAAATCCAACTGGCGCTTTAGAATTTGTCAACTGGTCATTACGATTGGAATTTGCATAGTACTACTATGAACTCTTTTTTCTGAGGTATGGCCTTGGATTTTCGGTCTCTAACTTTTGGGATAGCTTCCTCCGAACGTTCCAGTCTTTCCTCTCAGCGACCCAACCCTTCACCACTATTATCATGCTGCGTAAAATTATTCCGCTTAGAATTGTTCAGGTCTATTCTTACTGCTGTCGCATCTGAGTTGTACTTGCGACTCTTTCATTGTATTATCGACAAGTTACCATATGGGCTCAGAAGGTCTTGGGCTTAGGCTTGCCCTCAAGGTCCCCATATACCTGTATCCTCCCACGCAATATGCCTCTTTGACTACAACGTTCAGTGTGAACCGTATATCCCCTCGGTACGTGCATATCCCCTAGCTACCTACTACGTATCTGAAGTAACAAACGTACTTCAGATCCAAACGGATCGTTGTATGAGACCAAGATGTAAGCAGTACATCCTTATCGCTCGTATCAATCGTCTAAATGACAGGTCGTAGTCTTGGTCTAGATGTCTTCCATCGGATGACATTGGGCACCAGCTGTGGGCTTCCCTTTACTTGTAGTTGACGCTCAAATCTGAGAGCACTATCAGATATCGCTGGATGCCTGCCAGGGTTTTGTGTGATGTGAGTACCTCCGTCACTCACGCATTCACGCCTGACGATGTGCCTCACGTTACAGACACGAAACTTGACGCAAGTGTTGCGTCGAACCGCGCCCACAGATGTGCGTCCAACATTTCTATGACACTGTCTGTATGAGAGCTAACAATTACGAAGCGTGGGTGGAGCTTTAAAAATCAATTACCCCAGGTCGAAGATTTAGAGTAGTACTACATAGTGTGTCAATAAATGCTGCTTTGAATCAATTTCGAGATTCTGAAAGTAAAGTAACTACCAAGGTAAACTCTGAGACTCTTATGCTAGTATGTCGCTATGAAAATGTAACACATGGAACGACGGTTCGCTCGAGTCAGTGGGTCTTTGAGGCCGGGCCGATTTTCCCTATCAGCCTGCCCTAAGGTTGACATCGATATACTACCGCGGACCCTTTTTCTTCCTCTCCAGCGACCGCAAAGTGGTGCTCCCTCGGTGCGCTCTTCTTTTTTCAATCTGCTTGGCAGCAACTGAATTTCTTTCAGATCAGGGTCACGCTTGATCGTTGTATCCCGCGAGCTAACGTTGTATAAAACGGTGAGTATCTACTTTCTCACCCGTCTTTGTATCTACTATCTAACCCTTTGATAGTTCGTTCAGCACCGGTTATGGTCCACGAGGCTGCTGCCGGAGACCCTAGGTGTATGCATGTTCATTTTGTCTATTTCTTTCTTCGCTGAGCAGTAAAGCAGAGCGAAACCGCTACCGTGGGTATGAACGGTGTTCGTTGTCCAAGATTGGAGGACGAGCGCTGTGTCTCGCTTCCGTATGTTTCGTCTCATCTCTTCTGTAGGACATAGCTGACTGGATTTTAGATGCCCGCTCGGCGGGCTTGGATGCGTTGTGTGGTAAAAATCAATTACCTCAGGCCACGTATGAGCAGTACTTAATCATTGTCAATTGAATGCATTTCGCTTGCTCTCTGATGAGTTTGAGAATTAAGTTTACACCAACTTTGAATTCGAATGAAACCCCAAAACCAAAAAGAACATGTATGATCAAAGACGAAGAATAAATTCATTATGTAAATGCAACCCCCCATAAACCCAGAATAAAAAATGTAAACCTGATGAACAAAAGAATAGCTCAGTGTGGCATATCCTCAAAAGCTTCAATCTTCTCAATGATCTCGGCCAACTTGTAGGGTTTGATGAATACCCTGTTCATCCCCGCTCCTAACGCGGCATCCACCTGGCCCTGCCGCGCATTCCCTGTAATCGCGAATACACGCAGTCGCGGTCCTGGCAGCCTGCCCGTCTTTTCCCAGTCCCTGATGCATCCCGTCGCATCAAGTCCATCCCTACGATACACGGAAGTGTGAAAAGGAAGCGCAGGAAGACGATTGGAGCTTACAAGATGGGCATCTCCAGATCCATAAGGACGACAGAAGGGTATCGCTTACTTGTATCGGCGACACATGATTCAAGGTACTCAAGCGCTAGAGAACATGTAAGATACAGTAAGAAAGGCTAGCATCGATACTCACCCTCCAGGCCGTTATTTGCTGTGGCAGTATGAAAACCTTCGATGCCCATCATAAATTGGTGATATACAGATGCACAAGATTGTTCAGACTTACCTGCTTTCTCCAGCTGTCGTCTCAGTAGCATTTGGTTAATTAGCTTCACAAATTCCGGTCAACACCGTTATGCAGCACAGCCAAGAAGAATGTCTTACATTATCCTCAACGATAAGGATCGTTAATTCCGCTCTGGAAATCGGTAATGGCAGAGCTCCAGACGGCGAAGGTATTCGCAGCGAGAGCTGTGACACATTCTTTAGGCTCGCAACCCCATTGAGCGGAATAGTTTTCGACAGCGCCTTTGCGACAATCCGTCTCGGACTGATAGCACCAGTAGATGGAGCATCGGGAGCCTTCCTCGCCTCGATGAAGAAATGAAACGCTGCGCCTTCACCGGGAGCACTCGAATGCCGTATTTGTCCCCCCTGAAGCTCGGCAAGCTTCTTGCACAAGTACAAGCCTGAATACTCATTCAGCATCAGGTGTCTTGGAAATAGAGTGCATGCTTACCTAGACCAGTTCCGCCAATACTACCGGACCTCCTGACTCCGTTACCAGTATGCACGTCATTGAAGCGTGTAAACAAGCGTGCTTGATCGTCCAAGGGAATTCCGGGACCAGAATCGGAGAGCTTGCAGTAGAGATAAACACATGTCGCATCGTGTTCCATCGCAGGTGATTTGGCTGTGCCGAAAGGACGTTTGGGGGAAATCGCTACGTAGAGGTTAACGCTGCGTTCCCCGTCCCATGATCTACAAAATTCTTAGGAAATACTTTTTCATGAATCTTGAGGATAAGGCGCACTCTAATATTCGGCAAGAATTGGAACTGTCAATTCTGCATCAGTATGAGAGTCATTTGATCAGGTTAGAAACGTACATTAAGTTGACCAGTATCTGGCAGAACCTATAAGTAATCTGCTTAGGTTTTTAATGTGTAGAGTAAAACCTGAGCTTACCTAGTGGGATCCGCTATGACACAGGTTTCTTTCTCAATGTCACTGCTGATGGCTAATCTAAAATCAATAGACTGCGCTGCAGCTTGCACGGAGTACATGTCCAACGTAGCCTAATGAAACCGTTAAGGACACTCGAGAAGGGAGGTTAGAAAACTTGCACACCTGAAGTTCCTCCAGTAGGTGAAACGTGACAGGATTTACGCTTAAAAGGTTGCTATCCAGTCGGGAAACGGCAAGGATATCGCTGTAACATAGGCGATTCGTTAGGCTGAACGAATCAGCTGCAGAAAACATGGCATACGCGGCTATGATCGTTTGATGACGGGCGCAAAGCGTAACGGAAGAGACCGCGTGATTCGCGTCTTTGAGTTCAACACTGCTTTCCTCGAACTGCAGACATTGCGTCAGGGAAACCAACTTGACCTAAGATGAAGTACGAACCAATTTCTCAGCATCCTGATTGCTGTTCATGGCGTGTAATGTATCTATGATCTCTTGTAATCGATCAACAGACCCGCTGACATGAATTTTAGCTTACGAGACGGTCTGAAATACAATATACGCACGAGAGAAGCTCCGCGCTCTGTACGATAGCACTCAATGGATTTCGCAGTTCGTGTGACACGATATCAATGAATGCTTCCTACAACGGAATTAATAAGTCAAATCGTAAAAAACCTTGAAAATGATACATGCCTGCAGGCGTCGTTGATGAACCGCCAAGTCCGCTTTCGCACGCTCTTCACTCAGTTGCTCAGCAGCTATCCGCCGCTGCTCCGTTTGGTCGGTCAGTGTACCGACTAGGCCCAGTTAGCCAGAGCACGATCCAAAAAATGATACGCATACGTAACCGCCCATCACTGAGCGCAATAACCTCAACAAACGCGTTCTTCCCATTTACAAATCTAGGGAAAGATTTAGCATTGAAGAATCATATGAAAAAAGTAGATAAAAGAGAATCACACGGCATCAAACTGGACCGGTTCGCCAGTAATGATGGGGGCATCGAGAGAAGCACTGGTAACCGCCTTTTGGATCTCCGGCGTCAGTCTAATATGATTCTATCAGGTAGGTCCTATGGCTTGATCAAATCAGTAACGAACCTGTCTATGATGGATTTGAATGCCAAAGGAAGAATCCGAGGCAAAGCAGTAAGTGTGAAGAACCGTTCGTTCTGCCAGGAGAAATGAGCATGATGACCGAGTTTGCAGCGAGGTCCCATTCTTACAGCATAGGTAATCAAAGCGTGATCCACATCGTCTGTTTCGAAGATAGCAACAGGCGATAGTTCACTCATGCGTTGGTAGCGTTGCTGCGTCAACTTGAGTTCAAAGGTCCGGTCTCGTACTTGTTTCTCGAGTTCGTGCCTCTGTTTCAGTGTATGGAGTCGAGTTCGAACACGGTTAAGCAACTCGGACGAGCTGAATGGCTACGCAGGGTCACGCTTTAGTAACCGGGGTTCGCAAAGGGGGTCCGACTAACCTTCAGCAGGAAATCCACAGCACCCCTAAATATATTGTCGGGTCGATCCTCTGACCCCAAACGAGCACTGAGAACCATGACAGGGATAGCCTGAACATTGGGATCCGGGTCGTCTGCTAATTTCAGAAGCAATTCAGTTCCGGTCATCCGCGGCACTGGTCGGGCAGTGAGAATGATGGCGATGGAGTGGCAGATGAAACAAACATACTCATAACGTCGGTAACTATGAGATCTGGCAGTTCATGTGTATGAATATAATCAAGCGCCGCCTGACCGTCAGAAACATCGATGACTTCTTGAACAGCGTTCAAGAGAATCGACTTTATGTAAGAGCGAGCATCCTACAAAAATCATAAGTTTAACCTAGCCAATGGCTATATTCATCAGAATCCTACTGTATTATCCTCCGCCAACAGAACGGTGAACCGCTGGGGCGTCATGATAAGATCAGTCGAAGAGGCGTGGCTCAACTGTGACGAAGTATCTGAATCTTCTCCCAGCCAACCTGCCGCTTCTTCGACAATACCAGCTGCATACGAGCCAGTTCCAGGCACTGACAGTCCAGAGGCAGGATCAAAGTCGTGATCGATATCCTTCTCCTGTAGATGGCCGCATCCGAGCGGTATTCTTACAGTGAAAACGCTGCCGCGACCCATTGTGCTTCGGACGTGGATCGTGCCCTGATGCATCTTGACCAGCTCATTGGTTAGGGCAAGACCGATTCCAGTTCCTGATCGTAGAGTATGAGATGACTTCGAATGAAAATCATTTATTACTCGCACTCACCTTCGATACTTCTCCCATCCGAAGCCTCTACGCGATGGAACCGCAAAAGGATTTTATCCAACTGATCCTCAGGGATGCCACAACCCGTGTCATGGATACTCAAAATGACCTCGGAAGACGTGTACGCAAGGTCGAGGCCGATATGTCTAAGATCATGTTGTGACTCTGAGATAGTCTTTGACTAAGTCTGGCACTTACCCCGATTTCGTGTATTTCACTGCGTTCGACAAAAGATTGAAAACAATTTTTTCCCACATCCCAAGGTCTATGTATGCAATACGCTCATCAGCACTGTCGCCACATGTAACGTTGTAATCTAGTGAGAGATCAGCCAGATCATTCCACAGAGCCTAACGTACACACCGATTCCCGCTTTTTCAACCGATGACCGAAACAGAGAAGCCATATCAGCTGTTGCCGGACCTAATCTGACAGGGCAAAAGCACGCCTAAGAGGATTTTTCAATTATTCGATTTCAAAGGGTATATAAAGAGACTTACTTGCAGTCTTCTCGCCTCGGCGCTAGAAAATAGCATCAGCGAATTGACTAGTCGAAGTAATCGTCCGCTAGCACGGTATATTAGTTTGAACCGTGTTTTATTGACAGAATCGAGCGATCCATGGTCGGCCTTCAGAGCATCATCGCAAGGTCCACGAATGAGAGTGAGAGGGCTATGACATGAAAGCTCAGCAGTAAATGACACCTAGGTACAAACGAACGAACGTTCGCAATTCATGAGAAACATTTTGAAAGAATGTTGTTTTCGCTCGATCAAGAGCACGCAGCTCATCAGCTCGCTGAACTTCTTGCTCAAAACTCTGCGTAGCTGAGAGGGCTGCGCTTAAATTTCTGACAATTGTGTGATGAAAACCAGAGTAGTCATCGTCGTACTGCAAAATATCAACAGCTGCTACTTCCGAAAAGAAAACAAGGCTAACCGGCCGCCGGGTATTCAAACCGAAAATCACCAAACCCACGGGAGAATCATACGATGTACACAGTGGTACTAAGATGGCGTCGCCCGTAGGATCCTTCCATCCTCTCGGTTCGAATAGTTGTGGACAAGGATTTTGTGCCCTAAGGGATTCGAGGCCGGCACATGCCTCGGCAAAGGGCCAGTGACCTTGCTCATACGTACCCGAAGAAAGTTCCACTTGGTGAGGCGAAGCAATAGGATGCCCAGGCTCAATGCCAATCGAGCCAACGAGTTTGAGGTGAGTAGTATTAGGTGTGCGTAGAAAGTCATTGTTTGTTTGTTCTGAGTGTGTGTCTACACCTGAGGAGCTTTGAGCGCCGTCAGTGGATGTTGTCTGACCAGTGTAGCATAGAACATAAGGAAAATCAACAGCATTCCCTTCCAACACATCCAAGACACTTTCCCAAACATGATGTGAGGTTCTGGCTGGAGCACAGCGTTCTGCTAGAGCCCGGACAGTCTTCATATGGCGCTCCGAAAGCACCTTTCCCGTAGTTTCCATACAACTAATTGCAGTCAGCGACTCAAGTGAAGAACCCGTCTGTGAGAGCAACGTACTTGTTCACTATGCCTCCTACGGTTCCATTTTCAATTTCGACGGGGATATAAGACCAGGTGTAATAAGTTTCGATGACACTGGGTATGAAATTGTCATCAGTCAGCGCTGAACCGTGAACGAGCTCCTGTCCGGGTCTAGAGTCAAAGAAAAGTAAGTCGTCCGTTCGGCTGACTGTTTGTCCTTGATCGACTGCGTCACAGTGATTTGAAAAAGTATCCCATATCTCGCTGAAAGCTAGCTTTCCTAGTTTCCCGAGCATATGAGGGTGTTTCGACGCAGATCCCTTGGCCCACGCTTCATTGTAGAGAAGTATGCGATCCGGTCCCCAGAAAACACATCTATGAGCCGATGAATTTCACATGAGTGAAAAATGCACAATCACGCACGACTGTGACGGATTAGAGAGCATTATGGACACGACGGATTTGAGTGACTGAGGCCAGGCGTGCATGGGTCCGAGCGGCGTCGATGCCCAGTCATAATCAAGAACGAGCCGTCCAACCTCTGTCGAACGGACACCAGGAGCAAAGTCAAGCATCGGCAGTGCCGACTGGGAAATCTACACGGACATTTGGTACAAGATGCAAACGCAATAAATCGCACGTACGCCAGGCTTGACGCCAATCGCTGGTGCGACGATAACGCCAATAAGAATCACCCATCGCAATGATTGGAGCTGCAGAGATGCGTAGAGGATGCTCCCGTCGGCAAAAGACAGAGATAGGGGGGTCCCATGCGTGTTTGAAGTACGCGAGAAACGCAGAATAGACCGTGCCAGCTCCTGTTCCCCTTCTGAAGACAGCCTAAGGATCCCGTCGGAAGCAAATGCATCGAATGCTTTATTCGTCCAGACCGGTAGGGGCATCACATTGTCGCTAGCCGCAGATTCCACGTCGTATATCGCTGCAGGGTGGCCTAAAGGAAGCAGCGACAACGCCGGCAACAGCGAGAGTTCCTGCACGGACCTCATGGTCGAGAGAAAGATTCGTGCCGGATGGGGAGAGCGGAGACCGTGAGCCGACGTCGGATGACCAAATAGTTTGGTGATGCTTGGCGGAGTTTAGTTTTGGAGTCGGCTAAATCCGGCCTCCTCTTTGTTGATAAACTTCCACTTAGCCTATAGGCCTCAGAGTAACTCAATTCGGAAACAAAAAGCTTGCTTAGCGATAACTCATGTGGAACGTTGAACCACCAAATACCCGATGTTCGTGGCTGTAGTAGCCCTTGCCAGGAAATATTAGCAGATCTCAAATAGGATCATATTTAGGTTCTCGCAAGGCACAAATGCAAATCCGGGTTGATGTGGCATTGTCTAGGCATTTTCGGCACGTTCTAGCCGAACCATTTTCTCTCGTTGAAGTTGGGATTAGTTACAAATGATGCCTATCTGCAGCTGCTATTCTGATTATTTGAATGGAGTGAAAGTCTGTGAAAGTTGAGGGTGTTACCGAACATCGGACAGAAAAATAACTCCGTTTTTAGTGGCCCTGGTACTTAGCCGATCTAAACTGCAATTCAAAGCCGAGACTAACGTAAACAGAAATTAGGGTACGCTGCGTGTATGCCCTCGCCTCAATTGGGCCCAATAAACTGATATAATATCCGTCTTACGAGTCCCGATAGATGGTGAGGCTCCATCTGGTACGTACTCTGCAAAGAAATTAATACACTTCCAAGCGCTCAACAAGACACGACGCACCATGACCATAGCCATCCCCAACGCTGACAGCTAAATCCGGTCAGCAACATCATGTGAATGGGGTGAATCAACATACCAAAGCTTCCCCGGCTTTACCTCCCTTAAGCCCACCAGGAGCTTTGCCTGTTGTGACGTTCCAGAAGCTCTCCAGAGCTTTCGGCAACACGTACATCGACAACTCCGCGCGTCTCTTCTTTTCCTCAATGAGCAAGCTGAGTCCAGTCGGGAGACCAGGCCACCAATACGCCGCCCTCGACATAAACAAAAAGTCCACAAGCCACTGCGGTATCTTGAATAATGATTTAGGCGACATAGAAGTGAGGAATTCGTAGATGACCCCCCGCGCACATACGAGGCCTGCAATGGCTCTCATCAGTCAATCCAGGAGTACAACGTAGAGGCTGTACCTTGGTATATAGCGACATATACCCAAGGAATGTACAGCTTCGGGCAGTTCCAAATCCTGCTTTCGCGAGGATCTTGAGGGGATCTCGCATGAAAGCTTTGGTCCGAAATAAAATTGGGGGCAGAAAATGCAGGGCGCCATAAACAGGTAGCATGAACCTGGCTACTGCGAAGAAACGAGCAGCAGGCACATCCCAGCATGAGGTCTGGCCAGGATGAAGACCTTCGCAAGGGCAATGACAACCTGCCTCAGACGAGGCTATGGAGTCGGGAGCACCGAGGAAAAAAGCCTCTTTCTTTGCCAGCAGAGAGGCAGCATTCTCAGGCGTCACCTTCCAATACTAAGAAAGAAGATTGGTACGCGACGAGAGTTGAAGCAACGCCACAAACATTACTATACAGAATCTTGTCCAAATCGTTCGAGTTGAATGTACGCGACCACATTAGATCGTGGTTTATGTCGACGCCTTCTTTGGGAGCTTGTGATGCTCTGACAATCCTGAGATTTGCTTAGGACATACGACACTGAAGTTGTAATTTGAACACGTACCAAGTGCGGTATGATCTGGGTAGTGTGTCTGGTCGCATAAACGCGGCATATAGGACCTGCGCATTACTGAAGAAATGTCAGCGCACGGTAGGAAGGAGATCCGCGAAAACATACATTAGCGAAAATAATATTACATCTCCAAAGGGTATTGTGATATTCCTGGCGGTCGTATATGCATTGAAAGAGCCTTGCAAACCACGGACGAACATCTGCTGGGCTATTGTAATCCTCCTTCCACGAGTCTCAAACAACACAGCCAGACCGCCGGCTGTAAAACCAGCCAGTGCTGCATGCCATCTCCTTGTCTTCTTACGCACTAAAACCTGTTGAGCTTCGGTACTCAACGACAGTCGTTGAGAACGTCGGCGGTGGCGGGGAGAAGGAATAGGAACTTGAACGGTATGCCACGCTGCTTCTTCGTCATCATCGAAGAATGGATTGGATGGGAATTTAAGTGTGGGCATGAAGAGAGGCAAAGCATTGATAAGGAACTTGTAGACAGAAGTAAAGGTCCCAAGCATGGCAGCGAACCGCCATGTATCTGTTCCAAAAACGGCGCGACCAATGATAGGAAGTCGTTGTTTTCTTCGAGAACAGATCATTTCCTGTTGATTGGAACAATCAGAGCTGGTACTTACTTGGGAATCGAGCGGAGTCTGATGAAAACCAATATCAGGTTGAATGCAACCCGGATATTGAAAGCAAGAGCACCAGAACCTGGCACCAATTTCAGCTTGCTGTTCTCTAGCGACAAAAGTGATACGCACGTATTCCACCAGTGACTGCATGCTTCAGACACCCACTCAAATCATGCAATTCCACCACCGGCTCTCCCCTAACGCGCCATACCATCTTCCCCGCCTCCCGCAGCCTCTCCTGGTGATTCGCCAACGCGACGAGATTCTCGAACGATGCCATGGCCCTCCTCGTCGCAAAAATGCCGCTTGACGGCGTGGGCGGAGTCGAGTCTGTCGATGTTCTGTTCATTGTAGGTAGTGTGATGCGGAGAGGCACCGGGCTGCCGTGCGGAGTCGAGTACGGTGTCGTCGCCTCGCTGCTCTCGGCCGCGCGAAGGTCTCCATCGCGGTCCATAACGTCGAAGGAGAAGACACGAAGGTCCTGGAGGAACGGGAACACCGTACAGGAACCATGTGAATTTCCCGACCTGACCTATACGTCATCATTGAAAGTATCAAGGGTACCCTTGTCGTGGCAATTGATGAGCAAGGCGGGCCCTGCCCATAGCGAACGACGTTTAAATGTCTGAGAAATGGATCGGCGGCTTGTGTCACTGGTGTCCATCGACGACAATGACGCCCTGTGGGGCAACGTGAAGGAGATCGATTTCAAATTGGCCGTCCACGCAGTTCATTTTGTTTTCATTATGTTCTTCGCTTCCACGAAAAGCAGCAGGTCGAGGAGTTACCGTAAAACTTAAGGCAACACAAGCTTCGAAGCAATTGGGCTTTTATACTACAACTTTGGGAATTCATTTGAACGCGAATCCATACAAGAATGTCAAAGGCACGGGCCTTTGCACAAGGCTGCATAACCTGCGTCGCTTAGTCCGACCAATGTTAGCCTGGGGATAATATTTTTTGGAAACAAGAGAAACGACATCAAGAGATTCTCCCTTGCATGAAGCACCTTATGTTTTCACGATGAGCCACCGCCGATGTCTGTGTTTCCAGATAGCACTTTTATTCTAAGTATTATCGTAGTATAGCTAAATAAACGATCTACTCCATCTTTGAACGACATTTAATAGTCATGTTTGAATAGTTACGAGCTCCGGATCCATGGCGTCGAGAATACGCTTGAGGTGGACGGCTACTGGGTTTTCTTGTCCACACGTTTGATTGAAGGAAGCCCGAGGTGATAGCGGACAGCAAACTTGTTGGCGTCATCCTTCATACAGAGCGAACTTGGGGCGCCTTATTGGTGAAAAAGCCCGGGTGCAGTGTCAAAAAAACTTACATGACTACGAAAATATGAGTTGCGGTCAAGGAGGTGTTATGTGCACTCACGATGGGTACCAGTGAACATGTAATAAGTGCCCAGGCCCTACATATGTCCGTGAATTGAGGCGAAACGGGAACGGAAACGCCTTTGGAGTTCTTACGGTTAAGACGTGCCACCAAGCGTGTCCTTCAAACAAAAATGCCAGCGGCCATCCGATAGAAACCTTAAATCTGGTCAGGTCGTCGCAGAAAATGTTGTCTAGGTTCCAGACGAGAAATCCTAATAAAAAAAGGCCTGCGCCATAGCCAAAGATGTTTCCGATTTGTGACTTCTTCTCGTCCGGTATTCGAAAGCGCACTTCCGACCACTTCAAGAGGTGTCTGATCATAAAGGCCGTGCTGATCGCGAGCGTTCCGAACGCGACCTGGTGATAGACTGGATTACGGTAGATGATGCTGCGTGAAGAATTAGCAAAAAAAGGAGAGATGACTTTCAGTTGTGCTCACTAGCTCCAGGTGAACAATACGTCGAAGGTGATGCTCAGTACAAGAGAGATCATGCTTTGACGCGAAGTTATGTCAAAACCAGGGCTGTCGTCGTACAAGAACCAGCAACTTCCGGCAGTGACATAGATCATGGGAAGTTCATCCAGGAGTTGGTAGTGATACAAAAGCGTCGCGTGAAATGCCAGGCTGCCAAAGCCAATGAGAGCGAATCCCTGCGACCGGCGTCAGGAACGGTGATGATGTGGCAGAACCAGATGGCTTACACCGAAACCGACAATGTACCTGGTCGGCATAAGTTCACGTCGCGCGTTGTGTGCTCCGTAGGCAGCTAGTAGGATGAAGAACAGGTTGGAGATCGTGTTGGCCATTTCCGCGATATAATAGGAGAACTGATAGTTGGCCTAGAGACGACTGAGAAAAAAGCGACAAAGACGAGTATACGACGTACTTCGCACCAGTCGAGCGTAGCCGTTACTGGGCCGTGATACCCATCGGAGTTTACAACAAGAGTAGAGCTCGCCATGGTTGTGGTACAAAAAGAATACAGGGCTATGAGGATAAAAGACAAAGCGAAGTTCCGAACACTTGACCACCTCACGGTCGGGGACCAGCAACTTGCAGACGAGGGTTTGAGGTTATAAATACGATGCCGACGGAGATTGGTACCATAAATCACCTATAATGGGAGATGTCCGCCCCAAATCAGTCGGGCTAAATATAGTTCGTCATCGTCGTCCGGGGATCATGAGTATTTCGGCATCAAATCTGTGAATCAGCATGTTCAAAGACCCGACAGCCGAAGTGCGACCGCTGACACCATCATCATGACTTTCCTTCCACCACCATCATGGGCCGAATCCGCCTGGCCTCTGCAATTTTGCGCATTTGTGACGGCAGCAACGTACGTCGCATCCGTTGTAACGGCCAATGTATCTCAGGTAGGCACCTGACTCTCCTGGTTGAGTCAATGGCTGAGTATATGCGTCTAGGTTGACCGTCTCTGGACGTTTCTTCCACTCATCTATTCTGCATACTTTGCCTTGCTGCCTTTGTGGCCAAAATCTGTTCAACCATTTCCTTTGTGTCCATATGTTCCAGACGAGCTCGTGGCCTTCGCCAGTGACTACAGCCCACGTGCCTTATTGATGGTCGCGCTCGAAGTCATCTGGATGTACAGGTACGTATTGCCAGCTCAGCTCTAGCTATGTCCTGACATTTCTTAGGCTCAGCTATAATACTTACCGTCGCGGGCTGTTCAACTTGAAGGACGAAGATTATCGATGGGCAGTGCTCCGTACCCAGCTTCCTGCGTGGCTTTTCCAAATTACGAACTTGTTTTTTATCGCCGGAATTCAGAACGTACTCCTTCTCTCGCTTGGTATTCCGACATACATTGCGGTGGTACAGCAACCGCACAACAATCTCGCCCTCTCTGACATCGTTATTGCGTTGTCTAGTCTCGTCATCCTTGGTATTGAATTTACAGCCGATAATCAACAGTATGCTTTTCATGCGTACAAACACTCGTATCTCAAAGGCACAGATGACTACGATGAAAAGAAGCAGTGGGCAGGAGCTCGTCTCAACTGGATTCCAGCGGACGCAAAGAGAGGCTTCGTGACCCGTGGATTGTGGGCATACTCCAGGCATCCGAACTTTACATGCGAGCAGCTTTTTTGGGTAAGGTTCCTCGTTGCGCTATGCACTGTCCTCACATTGATATTCTTTAGTGGATGAATGCATTCTTTCCTGTGGTCGCGCCGTTCCCTCCGGACATTCCCTACTGTTCCTTTACCCGATGCATTGAAAATATCTCCTACATTTATCTGTACGTTACTTCGACGCCCGTAGCAGAGATTCTCAGGGCGGCGCTACCATTTTGGCCTCTACTTCCGGCCATGAGCTTGAGCCTGCTTTTCCTTGCGTCTACCCGATACACGGAACAAATCACGCTATCAAAGTATCCTTCGTATGCACTCTACCAAAAAAGAGTCGCAATGTTTGGTTTCATCAAAACGATGGAGATGTCTCTGTATTACAGGTTGAGGGGAGGCGAAAAGAAGAAAGAAATTGAACAGGCGTTGTGGGGTTCGGATACAGGCAAGGACAAGCAGCAGTGATTTATCCTTACGGTCTGTTCTTTTCATGTACTTAAGTAAAACGAGAACTTAGACTCAGTGGCTAAACGAGAACAAATCATGTGGCTGTGCGGGTCTGTGCCGATTTTTGGCGGGGGTCCTTCTCTCACCAACCACCATCATGACCGCCAATATCCTCGTCTCTGCATTTGCTCCCTTCCCCTCGTTGTCGTTAACAGTTCCGTCGTTGACGCTTGTTTCGTCGATTTTGCCCTTACTTGAAGAGAGGTATCCTCTTCTTCCAGTGGACTCTCTTAGCCTCTCCACTCATTCTGGGGCTGCTCTCGTAGACGACGCGCCTGTTTCAACACTACTCAATGATTCTGATTTCTTAACGCTCCGTCTCACACCTCGTCTTCTCGGTGGAAAGGGAGGTTTCGGGTCTCAGCTAAGGGCGGCTGGTGGACGTATGAGTAGCCAGAAGACAAGTAACAATGATTCATGTCGAGACTTGAGCGGGAGGCGATTAAGTACTATCAAGGAGGCGAAGAAGTGCGTATACCTGCTGCTCATAAGTGTTCCCTAACTAATATCTCTCTAGGTTAGCTGAGTATCTTGAAGCAGAACCGGAGCGCGCGGCTGCAAAGGCCGAAGCTCAGAAAGCAAAGCTGGAAGCTCTTGAGCGTAAATTGGGAATCGAGCCTCGGAAAGGATCCAGCAGCGGGACAAGCACTCCAGGACAGTCTGAGCCTACACCTGTCGCAGGCAAGAAGCATCGTTTTGAAGACACGGAATACTTGGAGCAGAGCAAGGAGCTGGTAGATGGTGTGAAGAATGCCGTCTCTGCTGGTAAGTAGCTCTCTCCATTTATGATTCACTGTTATCTTACTGTGGTGAGTAGCGCTACTGAAGAAGAAAAAGAAGGCCAAGTTGACACATGATACGTCGGCGACTGACAAGACTGCGAAAGCTTCCGGTACGGCTACGGTTCCTACCTCTACTACCTCCAACGTTGAGGCCGTTGGTGCCTAGTTTTCTGGCTGGGATATATATTTAGTTCTGTACTTTGATAGTTACTCAGCCCGAGACTGCTATTGCCTATTAGGTTCATGCTTATTTGTGAGTCGCCACGGAATTAGGATCCATATAATAATTTATTTTGAGAGACCGGGACGTGGCAGTGCAATTGAAGAGTTGCTTTATACCGCCATCTTGATACCCTTATATTTCGATACCCTTCATTTGATACCCTTCTCTTCATGAATTAGACTTCCGAGCATGGCCAAGAAGGGTCTCAGGAAACTCAAGGAATACCCTGTGCCTACGGATCGACACGCCCTCGTCATTATCAATCCTTGGGGCGTTCCTCCGGGAGGCTTCACCCAGTGTACCACACAACAATGGCGGGGCTTCTATAACAACCTGGCCAGCTGGATCGAATGTGCATGTGGGATCCAGCCTATTGGGATGTGGAGAACGTCAGAGGGAGGGCGAGAACAGGTCTTCGTGGAAATGCCATTTGGTGGCAATGCGCTCACCACCACCATCCCTGGGACAAACGACAAATCGTTGACTGAGCTTGGCCGTCGCTTGCTTGGTGCCCACCATGCTTCGCGTTTCTTTTGGTGTCCGAGGGCCATCAACGCTTGGCAAGGCCATGTCGTTTTCGTATACGAATATGACTGGAAGACGCAGGGTGATCTAGATCAAAGTGTGTCTTTCACCCTGTCTTCCGTATACTCTCTTGACAATTCTATTGTCAGAGTTCGACCATTTTATCCAGGATACTCCAGCACTGACGGACAAATTTATATGTCGGCGCGGCGATGATTACCCTCTCCCTGATGCGCCGCCACCGAGGATGTCCAAGTGGGTGCTGAAGCTCCCGTCTGCTGATGCATGGGCTACGCCTGCGCCGATAAATGCGCCTCTTAGCGACGCACCCACACCGCCACCTCTTCCTCCATCTTCCCGAGTGGCCTCACCATCGCCTGCGCCGGAAACCAACATCAAACGCGATCCATACGAAGAAGAGGATGAGCTGATGCAGCAAGTCAAAATTGAGATGGAAGACTTCCCCGTCAAGTTCGAGGACCAGCCTGACTTCAAAGAGGAGGATGACACTGATCCATGGATGAAAATCAAAAGGGACCCATACCAAGAGGAGGACGAGCAGATGGATGGGCTACGTGATTTGGAACGTGGTCGCGATTTAGAAGAGCAACAACACGCAGAGCGATGGCAGCCTTACGAGACCCCGTTGTTACCTGGAATGCGCCAACACGACGAGGAGCCCATACGCGTCAAACAAGAAAGTGAAGACCCGCGCCGTAAGCTTGTTTTAAATCCCATCTGTCATTGCTCATGCAAACCTTTATAGCACTCCATGACGAAATCACTGGCAGAAGGGGCATAAAGCAGGAGGAGCAATCTCGACGTATGTCCTCTTGTCCTTTTAGACATTGCTACGCTCACAATCTTGATTATATAGCGCTGTACAACGAAGAAGATGGCCGGAGGGTCCTGGCTGATCTCTTGAGGACCCAAAGGGAAGACGAAATCACTGGCAGAAGGGGCATAAAGCAGGAAGAGCAATCTCGACGTATGTCCTCTTGTCCTTTGAGACATTGCCACGTTTACAATCTAGATTCTATAGCGCTGTACAACGAGGAAGATGGCCGGAGGGTCTTGGCTGATCTCTTGAGGATCCAAAGGGAAGAAAGGGAGGAGCGTGAAGCTCAGTCAAGCCAGGCTCTGCGACGAGTTAAGCTTGAACGTATGTTTCCAATGTTGTTGCTACTATAAGTGTTAACTTATATGCGCGTGCAGCCGTGGACAACAAGTTGCCAGAACAAGAGCATAAGCGCGAACGACAGCGAAGTCAGACTCTTGCTTCAAGTTCATCACCAGTGCGTGTCAAGCGAGAGCCCGACGACAGCCGGCGAAGCATGACGCTAGTTCCCCCGACTTCACAAGCTGACGATTTCCTAAATTCGTGTCTGCCAGGAGGGAGGGAGGAGAGAGGGCAGTCACGGCACATCAATGATGATAAAGCGAGACCGGGGGACCGGGAACGCCAGGGGCTGAGCAGAGACGAACACGAACGCCAATGGGATCGTCGTCTTGATGGTCATACTCAAAAGAGAAATGACGAAAGAGGCAGAGAGGGTGATCCACGATATAGCGAGGACAAGCGGCATGATGAACGTAGACCAATGGTCAAACGCGAACCTGTGGATCTGCCGCCCAGTGATGGCAGAACGAGAGACCCCCGACGAGCCCACGGTCAGCATTTGTGTTTTTCCCCCAATCAGTTTACTGAACAGCATGACCAGGGACAACTACTGATCCACGGGTCAGAATCAAAAGAGAGATAGATGACAGTTCTGGTATGTTTTATTGTTGTATATTTGCGCTTCCTGACCTTTTAATTCGAGCAGCTGCAAGTTTAAATGGACGGTCGGACCAATGGAAGCGCGTTAAGAGGGAAGTGTAAATCTGATGTGGCCATGAAGTGTATTTACCATGCTTATTGTATTGAAAAGATGAGTGTATCGAAGCGTAACTGATTTTATGTGTATGTAGGGATAATGTACAGCTGCAAGGTCTGGCGTTTTGATGCTTTACTCCCGTTTCGCCCTCATGCGCTCAGGACCGAAAGTTCACAGCATGAATAAATTATAGACGAGGAGGTTCTTGCACCCTTACAGTGTTCGGCTGGCTGGCGCGTACACAAGCCCCCTAATAAGGCGTACTATGTCATCTCGATTTGACCATTTTACCCCGAGATCATAGCGCACCTGGCGCACCTTAACGATGCGTTACGTCGAATTTAACCGAAACGCACGCACGCGTTTTACGGCGCGCCATCAATCGTCAGAGTATGCCGGACGACCAAGTACACACTCGCTGACCTTCTCAGCTTACTATAAAATGACCATGAAGAGCTCTGGTACAAGTACTTTCATTCTCATTTACTTCTGATCTTGATATTACAAAATGGTCAAGAAAACTATCCCTTCCATCATGCGTGACCAGATGGCCAAGGCTCCCCCAGTTATCCAAGGTAACCTCGTCGGTAAAACTGTTGTTGTTGTCGGCGCCAATGGTGGGATCGGTTACGAGGCAGCGAGACATTTTGCCCTCATGAATCCAGATCGACTCGTTCTGGCATGTCGTAGTAGGGAGCGCGGGGATGCTGCACTCAGAAGTCAGTCTACTCTGCACTTTCCGAGTGTGGTGCTTAGTTGACCGGGTTTATCAGAGCTTCAAAGCGAGATTGGTGCCAGAACAGCAGAGCTGAGGCTCATTGACCTCAGCTCGTTTGCTTCCGTCAGCACATTTGCTGATAACTTCGAGTTGGAGGTTGGGAGGCTAGATATTCTAGTGATGAATGCGGCTGTGTGGCCGGGGAAGGAGTATCATGCCACTGCTGATGGATGGGAGTCTAGGTTCGTGTCTTGGTGTATATTCAAGGAAAGGTAAATTCATGCGAGGCTTTGCTAGTCTGCAAATCAACAATTTAGGAACTTCCTTGTTGTCCCTTCGCCTGCTCCCGCTGATGGTCGATACGAGCTCGAAGCCGAGGCTGGTCATTGTTACTAGTGACGTTCATTATTTCGCCAAGGTTGATGAAAAGATTGCGGCACAGCCTGGAATATGGAAGAATCTGTCCAGTAAAGAGTACTGTACATTTGAGTAAGTCTCTTTCATAGTCCCGGGGGTACTTGCCTTACTTACATGTCGTCTCTGTAGCAACATGAGCGATTCGCGCTACCTCCTTACAAAACGTATGCTTGTCTCTGATTTACTGCTTCTTCAAGTTTATCTGATCGCTCTCGCGCTAGTCTTGAACGTGTTCTTCGTCCGCTCTCTCGCTGCTCGACTTCCTGCAAGGTCACCTGTCGTTTCCGCTATACACCCAGGGGTGTGCATCTCAGATCTTCGGCGAGAGTTCACGGGAATCCGCAAGTGCATGGAGCCTGTACTCGAGAAGCTGATCATGTACACAGCTGAGGAGGGCAGTCGACAGCTGGTGTACGGCGCCCTTGGCCAGGATGGGAAGTTACATGGAGGGTACACGACACTCTCGAAGGTGGTGGAGACCAGTGACTATGTGCTCAGCGAGGAAGGACGAAGAGTGGCAGATAGGATGTGGGTAAGTAGATTTTCATTTTTTGCGAACTTGAGCTCGAATTAAATGTTTTCTTTTAGGACGAACTTATCGATATTCTCTCTGGAGTAGATGGAAGGATTCCTGCGGTGGTCAGAGATTATTTACACTAGAATTTGACTAGAATCTGTTATTTGACCTGCATTTACACCTGTCATTGCATTACGCAGCGTCGATTATGCTATTAATATATACGGCCGACGGGCCGAGTCGACCACCTTGGCTCTTCCCACCATCTCGACCATGGACTCCTCTGCCTTGCTTGCTCATATCCTTTCCCAGACAAAGCAGAATATTGAATTTCTTGCCTCACAGAACAAGATTTCACCCAGCGATGCCAGGGATATCATTGCCAGGCTGCCTCAGGACCCCGCCGTAGGCGACATTACCAGGTCTGCCCAAAATCTGCTTGTACGGTCGCCGCCGCCGCCTCCAATTCCCCAGCCATACAATGCGCCGCCCGTTACTGTATCCAAGGCCAAGGCAATCTGGGGATACAATGAGAGCAGACAAGTTGCGTTCATTCTCTTTCATGGTTTCATTTATTCATTCTCGACAGGACCCTCACGATCTTTCATTCCGAGCCGGCGACGTTATCGAAATTGTCGCAGAAGCTAATGCTGACTGGTGGACAGGTCGGCACAACGGCGTCGAAGGCTTGTTCCCCTCGAATTACGTTGAGCGTTTACCGCCCGATACTGCGGTCATTCAGAAAGCGGCGACTTATAATCCTCCCCCGACTGCACCTTACCCACTATACCAGCCTCCTATGGGACCACCCACGGGATACGGCCCCCCTCCCTCGCAATATAACTCTTCATACCCTGCTTATCAGCCTCCACCGCCCCAGCCAGCTCCGACTCAGGTGACTACCCAGGTCACCGTCGAGGAGCCCAAGAAGTCCAAGTTTGGCGGGGGCGGCCTGAAGAATACTGTCAGTCATCTATATCTGCCCATCGATCTAGTAACACTGAACACATGTCTAGTTGGCCCACTCTGCTGTTGGAGGAGTTGGATTTGGAGCAGGTCTGTTGTCATTTACAACCTTTTCTTCCGATACTGATCCCTTTCAGGGTCCGCTGTCGGAAGTGGGATCATCAACTCTATCTTTTAAACACAATTTATCTTTCACATCTTTGGTATGGACTTTCACACAAATCTAGCAATCCTCGGGAGTTTGTCGTATCATCCTTCTCTATCACAACCTTCATTTCTCAGTCATTAATCAATTGTAACGTTTGGGTATAGATAGCCTCAAGCGGACTAGTCTTTTACAGTAAGTGCGTCACGGCATAGTTGTTACCCTGTCTGACATTCTGTCATCCAAGACTAACCATACACATTGCATTTTGTAATTCCAAGCACTCATCTGTTGCACAAGAACTTGGCGTCAACAGCATATCTACCCCGTGGACCAAAAAAGTCGGCGAAGTAAGCTACGAGACTGCCCCCTCCAATGCGTTCCGACAAGCGTATAGCAACAATTCTGCACCTGCCATCGTCGAAAAATTGCAAGCAACATGTTTTCATGAGGTGACTTCCCGTCGGTGTGAACAACCGACCGATCATTGGTTTTTGTACTGCGTGAGACCCTACGTGAAGTCTATCCTCGGCTCCCTCCACCAACCGCTTCTACGTCCATAAGAATACCGGGGACATTGCATCAGTCAGATGATCCGATGGGGGCAATGCGAAGGATCCATTTGCGTCTGAGAAGATTTCGGTGGTGTGCTTCTGATAGACCTCTACTTCTAGCGCAGAAGGCATTTAGTATAGCCTCTTGTCGAGCTGTGAAGATACATCAAAGGGCTTAGGCCGTAGTTGGTATTGATTTCTGGCATCCACTCCGACCTTCCGTGATGGATGCATTCCCAACTGCCAATCTATGGGAAATCTTTCTGCCAGTGGAGGCTGCGATTTTGAGCTTAGCATGATAGTCAGCTTCGGCTGCCAGTGTAGTACCTTGCGGATTAAATATCATCACAGGCGCCTACTAAACCTGAAATACTAGATATACACATACAACAAGTGCTTTTAAATAATGTTCCATGCTTAGGGAATAAGATAACCGTGTCAATGTCATTGTAACTCCATAGGCCATTCCTTCCGCCTCCTCCATCTTCCCGCCTCATCAAACCTGGGATTGGCAGTGTAATTCAACCCATCCGACAGTCCTCTTCCAACAGGGAATATCCATCCCACCCACCAATCCCCCATCACATCTTCCCAGCCTTTTCTCCCAGAACCTAACCACCATAAGTTGCCTTCTCTTCCTATCCGTCCCCACTCTGCATCCCACGAACGTTGCATACGGATTTTTTGACTATGAAGGCAACATATCAGAGGGCCACACGTGCGGAAGGTATGAAAACTTTACATGAACCCGCAGAGACCGAAGGCATCATTGAGGACATGCCCTTCGCGTTCCTTCATACTTCGATCGTACATGGCTTCGACTGTAGTCTGGGAGAGATAAAGAAGCCGAACGTGGGAGATAAATAACGTTATAGTAAAAATGAAGAAAAGACCGCTCCTATAACAAAAGTTGAGATATGCACGCGGAAATAAATGTGAAACCTACAGCGCAATGATTACTACTTGTTGAACGTCCAAGTCGCCACCCGTAGCGGTACCGACTCTTATATTATACGTCAATAGAGTGGCAAAGGTATATGCGGCGAATATGGCAGTAGCTTGATTAAAGTTGATGAAGAATTTGTGATTTCGTGCGCCGACACATTGGCCAATCCCTACAGACTAGGTCAGCATGTTGTTCAGAGAAGTATGAAGAAAATACGTACAAGGGCAATGATGATCGTACTTGAGCACGCACTGCTCAGCTTGGTTAAGGATTAGCGGCAAGTAGGTAATCAATACGAACGTACAGTGCCGCAAGTGCTGCAGTGGTGCGCCCGGTGTGGCTTAATAAGTTCGTCCTTAGTGCAATAGCGATACGCGGGCAGGAGGACTGGATTCAATGGCGGTCGTCGTTCAACATGCATCATAGACATTCGTATCCGGAAATCGAGGTCTTTGTCTTCCGCCCAGTTACCATCACTTCGGGGAGGTGGTGTTGTAGGCGCCTGGATGGGTGGTGGATGAGCATAGTTGTTATACGTTATGCCTCCGTGAGTTTCGTCGTTGTCATGAACAGGTCTTGGATCGGGTATTTGCATCTCTTCATAAGCCGGGCCTCCAATACTATCATTCGTTGTCCTAGCTGGATTACCCATCGCGCCGGATTCAACATCAACATTAGATCCAGTGAACGAACGCATGGGTGGCACAAAGGGTGCCTGTGGCAAGGGTGGTGGCTGCGGCGACCTTGGAACATGCTACAACGTCATCAGTTGCGAAGAAACCCAATAGTAAGATGCACCAACGTCACGAGCATATCCTGGCGATACAATGACAACCTAAAATCCTGCTATGCGGTCAAATTCAATAAAATCCGGCAACCATAACGCACCATGACGTACGCCCATAGCATCCAGAGGTACAACGGGCAGAATACCACCAGCATCGCGACTGCAGACAGTGTGAATAAGTAAATAATGTATAAAATAGAACATACTGGAGGCCCCTCTACTGATGAACGCGTGCTCCCGTCGTATACCCGGAACGCAGAACCTCCCAATGTAAACATATGCAGCATATATCATGATACCGGTCGTGATGAAGACCATGAGCTTGAGGACAATCCATGGCTGTTTCTTGGCCTGCCTTGCTGCCCGTTTCTCCCTGGTCTGGTACTTTGCATCCTCGACAACACGACAAATGGAGGGAGACATGCGAGTGCATATGTCAAGATGCGTTTGGTTCTGTTTCGCCTGCGACCCTGAGTAGGTTCGGATATCGGGCCGACATGGCGCAACCAATGACGACATCCCTTCGCACAGCCGCAGAGTACAAATTCTATCACTAATTGTGAATACAACTCTGCTACGTTCTTCTTATAATTTATGTCTACTTACGTCCAACCAAAAGAGTCCAATCTTCCAAACATCAAACAGGTAATCCAAAAATACGTTTCACCTTTCGTACCTCCGCTTCGTCTCCAGTATTCTATGACCCATCCGTTAACACCTGGTAACCGGCGCGAGATAAGTGCACAGACCTTGGTCAGATCGTCGCTAATCTTCACGCAAGGCTTGCCGTCAACAGAAGCGAGTTTGATAACCATATTCATCGCCTTGCTCTTCTCCTTTCCTCCGCTTGAAGCCTTGCAGAAGTCGTTACTCAGGAATGTTCCTATTCCAAACGAGGCTGCATCCAGGAATTTATGAAGGCAGGACCGATTGTAAGAGACCGCAAAGCTACCTTTAAATCCGATCTCCTCCGACTGCTTTTGCAGTTTGAGTGCCTTCTCAACATCAAGCCCGTCCGAAAAGGTGATGGTCTTCGTGTGATGGTCGATACCCAATTTCTCGTACACTGCTTTGGCGCGCGGAGAGAACGTAAAGGGGTCGCCGGAGTCTTGTCGAAGACCCGTCCATCGACGAGCGAGGTCCGGGACTTGAACAAAACTCTGAGATCCTTGAATGAGCTATCGATGAGCAGAGGCAGAAATGACTCACCTTGAAAAAGGCACCAGTTGAGAACGTATCAGTCAACGCAATGAGTGCTCTGGAATCGGGGAAAGTCTGTTCCCAGAGTTCCAGGGCCAGGGAATTCGCCGTTTCATAGCCCTTCAGGGCAGCAACCTGTGGGATAAATTTTAGCTATGTTCCACAGGACAAGGCAAAGACCAACCCCCATAAACCATTCGCTGCAGGTTAGAGTCAATCTGGGAAGGGAACGACGAGCCGAGAACAGGCATACTGAGCAATGGTTCCCATCGGCGCCACATTGTATTTGTGCGCGAAATGAACCTGCAGCATGCATATGGTCAACCAACGCTGTTAACCCAACTGGCTCTAATGGGCGCACGTTACTGGTTCCCATCAACCTTCCTCCGCTCTGCATCTCGGTAGAAGCGCGGACCATTGCACCTACCATGATATCTTGTGCGTGAAAAGTTCGCCTGCGTCTGGTGCCGAACTCCATATATACGCAGCCGCCTTCTTGAAGAGCCTTAGCCTTACTGTACGCGATATCTGATATCCATAATTGTAAGCACCGGATCTTATCAGGGAGTAGCATCCATGCGCACCTTCTTGTCCATCGTAGTTCCAGTCCTCTTCTATCGTGTTGTAGTACGTTTCGCTTATGCAAGCTAGAATGGGAACCTCCCAAAGAATGGTTTCAACCCACGGGCCAGACATGACAATGTCAATAGTGCCTCGCTCACTGTTGTCTGTGTAGGGGACAAACGTGATTTGTACTTGCTCAGGCTTGAACCGATATGCCGAAAGATAGTCTAGATATTCAGGTGTGAAGTAAGGGCAGGCAGATTGAAGCCATTCACGCTCGGCCGGCTGTAGCGTAATGTCGGTGAAATCTAGCTGGCATGTGAATGAACTCGCTAATGAATTGCCGCGATTGGGTACCCACGAGATACGACGCCATTGAGAATGTCGACAAAGTGAGGCGTGAAGGATATTTGTTTATCGCGTAGAGTAAACTTGTATACTGCTGGCACCGTCGGAAAATGGTGCAACACGGCAGCTTGCATAGTGAGCTATAGTTCCAGTGAATTCAAGCTAGCCACAGCTGAAGACTGTGGCGACACGAACTTTGTAGAGATCCGTGTCAAGAATCGACGTTGGCACTGAGATATCAGCAGGCGCCATGACAATATCTAGATGGTGGTAAATGACAAGGAAGGAAGATGAAGAATACTGCGGGTCAGACAACCTTATTAGGGGCTATTCTTGGTTGCTTTCAACGCGCCTGTTTCACAGATCCGTGTCTGTTCCGCGCCGTCACCTGAGCCAAATTAAAAAATTAAAAAAACAAGCATGGTACTTATCCTATTTCTAATGGTCTTATCATTCTTATCTCTTACTTTAATGCAGAGCTCGCGTGTCGAAATACTCAACGAAGGTGGATTTCGCTCCGACGGACGACGACAATACGAGCTGCGCGATATCACAATAGATCTATCCCAGCAGGGCACAGCAGATGGGTCTGCCGTTATCACCCATGGCTTGACTCAGGTTCTCGTGTCAGTATTTGGCCCGCGAGAGGCCAAGATGCGATCGCAAACCCTGTATGACCGAGCCAACATCAACGTCGAAGTCAGCATCGCCTCCTTCAGTACAGGAGAACGCAGGAAACGCTCTCGCGGTGACAAGTGAGTAGGGGGGAGTCCTGGTGAGCACCTAATATTTATCGATGCTTTTTTCCGCTTTTTTACAGACGTATTTTGGAGATGGCGGCGACTATCAAGTCGACGTTCGAGCCTGTCGTACAGACAAACCTCTATCCTCGCTCGCAGATCGATATATTTGTGCAGGTCCTACAGCAGGATGGGGGTCTACTACAAGCCTGCATCAATGCGACGACACTCGCTCTAGCCAGCGCTGGCATCGCGCTGCTCGATTTCGTCTGCGCTGTGACAGGCGGTGTGCATTCGACGTCACCTATGCTCGACCTCACGACGCTTGAAGAAAATGACATTCCGCACGTCACCGTTGCAGTCATGCCGCGAACAGGCAAGGTGACGCTCACCACGATGGAGACACGACTCCATGTTGATCGCTTCGAAGAAATTTTCAAGTTGGCGTGCGAAGCCGGGAAGGTTATTCATGGGGAGATGCGAGCTGCCATACGGTCACGAACGGGTATGCTGATCTCAGCGATGCAGTCAGTCGCAGAAAATGCCGGGGAGAAGGAAGATGAGCAGATGTATGAGTATTGAAAACTTGTATTTCGGTAAAAAGACCGTTAGTGTTTGTCAGTTCATATTCACTTCCTATGACATTCCTTATCTTGGATGACTCGTGCTCTCGGGACAGTCAATCATAGTCAATCACCTGTTCAACATGTAAGTTCTGGGCTCAGCCCCCATTGTTAGTGTTTATTACCCCGCATTCTTCCCCGCGAGACCTCCCGATGGATTGCACGTAGATTCAAATTCTTCCCTGATTTCTTATTCTAGAGTCCACGATTTATTTCATCAACACGGAACGTGACGCATTTTAGACAGATCCTGCAAGATAATTTTGTAACTCTACGAATTGGGATGTCGCGCCATTCCATCATGGGATGCTACCAAGCTACTCTTAGTACATAGCGACTTGATCGCAGTAAACCGTAAATCGGACCGCACGGAAGAAACATAACAGGGCAGGCACCCAAAGACCAAGGTACCTCGGCGGGTATTATGCGTGAGCGCCGCTTCGTAAGAATCGGCCGATGATGTGGATGAGTTCGAGAAATTACTGTCGCGCGACCTCTTTACGCCTGAAACATGCGAGCCACTTGTCGCCCTTGTTCCGTTCGACCTTCTTGCCTTCCTCCGTGCTGGTATAAACGGCATCCACAATGGGGCCCTTGCCCTCGGCGCGGAGTGTCTCTTCATCAACCGGCTCGAACAGCGGAAATGCTTCAAGGTGAGCCTTCATCCACTCGTGGAGATCTTTCACGTCGGTGATAGTGTACACAATTCCGCCCGGACGAAGCACGTAAGCGTACTCGGCAAGGAGAGTGGGTGAGATGATGCGCGCTTTGTGTTTCCGTGATTTAAAGTGCGGATCAGGAAATAGGAAAAAGAGTGCAGAGAGCGAATGTTTCGTAAAGTAGTTGGGCAGGAACTTCATCGCATTTGCACGGACGATGGAGACATTTTGGTAGTGTGCCGATGGCGACAACGGCTCGGCAGCCACCCTCAAGGCTTTGATGCGGTCTTCAACGTACTGAGAGACCTGTACACGTATTTCCAAGCCTGCAGAAGGATATCACGACAATCAGATGGCGATGCCGATGGAAATATGGAATGACGGACCTAACATTAGGGTATCGGGAAATAGAGGAGCCAGAGAGATCAGCAAGCCGCCGAAACCACAACCGACGTCGGCGAACTCTGGCACCTTGCCTGTGCGGGCAAATGAAGGGTAATGGCTATCCCAGTCGACACCCTGGGGAGAGGTCGGGTACTCCAGAGCATGGTCAGAGAATGGATTCGCGTGAGCGCGCTGCCTGTAGTATCTTTTCTGGAAAAAGATAAGTACGGGCCATCGGATTACCTGAAACTGGGAAAACCTACTTGGGGTAAAAGTGATGTACTAGTACCTGCAGGGGGTTTTCGCTGGTACTTGTTCGTTTCCTCTTACCCATTGTATAACAGCAGAATGCAGCAGATTGGAAACAGAGAATTGACTTGGAATTTGGAATGTGACCCCTGCGGCCTCTGCCGATCAGATCATGCTAACAACGGCACGGATTGGCTGCGATCACGTGGCAAGGGGCATCGGAGATATTAGGAAATAATTTTTGAGAATTTAAAAAGGCCCGGCAACGCATTGGGGATCCCCACCTTCCTCTCCATTCGCCTCGTCACGACTTTCTCTCTTACCACCACCATGGCTTTCCAGTCTCGCTCAATATTGCAGCTGGCAAGTCCTGTTTCCTTTATTTCCAACTGTTCTGGACCTTACCCCACCCCCGCAATAGTCCCGTTCCTCTGTGGGTCGGACAGCAGGTGTCTCGGCCCGATTTTCGACAACGGCTCCGTCATCGAGTGCCCTCAAAGAGCGTCTGGCACAACTCATTCCTCAAGAACAAGAAAATGCACGTATTTCTTACTGCCATGTAACTGTTCGCTGACAGTCATTCCAGGTGAAACAAGCTCGACTTGAACACGGTAAAAAGTCGTTTGGACCGGTGGTCGTCGATCAGCTCTACGGGTGCGTTTTTCTAGAAACATTCTGCTGCATCTTCTCACTGGTTCATTAGAGGCATGCGTGGTCTCCCAGCGCTCATCTGGGAGGGGTCGGTGCTCGACGCTGGTGCGCGCCCTTCCGTATTCTCCTTGCCTAACCGTTACTCACTGCCCCCCTATCAGATGAGGGCATCCGCTTCCGTGGAAAGACCATTCCCGAATGTCAAGCGCTCCTTCCCAAAGCTCCTGGCGGCTCCGAGCCCCTTCCAGAGGCTTTGTTCTGGCTTCTCCTCACTGGAGAAATCCCTACTCAGGAACAGGTCACGGATCTATCAAAAGACTGGGCGGCGCGCGCCGCCATTCCCGAATTCGTCGAGGAGATCTTGGACAGATGCCCCCCTACCCTCCATCCCATGAGTCAATTCAGTTTGGCTGTTACCGCTGTACGTGTCGTGTGCCTGCTTCGCTTTTAGACCCGTGATGGACTGATTGTTGAAACCATCAGCTCAATCACAACTCCGCCTTCGCACAGGCCTATCAAAACGGTATTTCCAAGAAGGAATACTGGGGACCTACCTTTGAGGATTCCATGGACTTGCAAGTGACATTGCCTATGAAAATCTTCCTGACGTCACTGACCGCGTCTTCAGGATCGCCAAACTTCCTAATATTGCCGGTCGAATTTACCGGAATGTCTTCGGTAAAGGCAAGCTACCCGCGATTGATCCTGCCAAGGATTATTCTGCCAATTTAGCAACCCTTCTTGGCTTTGGGGAAAATGATGCATTTGTCGAGCTTCTTCGCCTATACATCACCATCCATAGGTATGCAACTCCCACATGACTTTGCAGCGTTCCTGATGCGACTGTGCCTTTCAGTGATCACGAGGGTGGAAACGTTTCTGCTCACACCGGCAAACTAGTCGGCTCTGCTCTCTCAGATCCCTTCCTTGCCTTTGCTGCTTCTTTGAATGGTCTGGCTGGTCCCCTCCACGGCTTGGCGAACCAGGAAGTGCTCCTGTGGTTGACCAAGATGCAGGAAACCATCGGCAAGAACGCTTCGGACGAAGCCGTCAAGGAGTATGTCTGGACGACGCTCAATGGCGGCAAGGTCGTCCCCGGATATGGTCACGCAGTGCTCAGGAAGACAGACCCCCGATACACCGCTCAGCGTGAGTTTGCGCTTAAGCATCTCCCTGACGACCCTCTGTTCAAGCTTGTGGGACAAATTTATGAGATCGTTCCGAACATTCTTCTCGAGGTCAGGCGCCTTTTCTTTTACCTCATATAACTGACTGATGACTGACGAATTCTATGTAGGCCGGAAAAGCCAAGAACCCTTGGCCCAATGTCGATGCCCACTCTGGTGCTCTCCTGACCCACTACGGCTTGACAGAAATGCAGTTCTACACCGTTCTATTCGGTGTTTCCCGTGCTTTCGGTGTTGCGGCCCAGCTTATTTGGGATCGTGCCCTTGGTGCCCGTATGTCTCTTTTTCTGACGAACTTGGCGTCTGTACTAACTGAAGACTTTCAGCTCTCGAGCGTCCCAAGTCATATTCGACGGAAGCCATCAAAAAAATATTTGCTGGAAAGGCTTAACTTATATTACTATGCTCAGTGGATATTTGTACTCTCACTTAATATCATATACCCTATGTTTGCGTATGGGGCTCTTACTTTACTCTTTGACGTGAACCCTGTCCGTGCCCCGAAACCTGGGGTAAATATCTGTGAAATCGATGAGGCGGCCGGAATTTAGCGGAAACCACATCCGAATGCGTATGTCAGCAAATAGAGGCAAAGTCCACAGCAAAATTTCTGGACTGTACGCTTTCCTCCGACAAGCAACATCATGGGTATGTCACACTGCCCCTTCACATCTTCCATTCTCTTACTGTCCGTTTTCTTCTGCAGCTCCGAAGAAAGGAAAGAAAATTTCGCTGAATGAATTCCTGGGCGACAGTGGTGAGTAAATACCCGGCGCGACTTTGGCTGCTGACTGAGCGCCTTGCCATACAGCCCTGGGATCATGGGCGGACGAGATGGAATCGCTGCCGTCTGCTCGTAAGCTATACGTGCCATCTGCTCGGATGGGCTTCTCACCATGTCTGAGCAGCCGCTGCAAGGAACGACGACGACTATGGTCGACCAGGAGACAGACACGGTCGACGTGATGATTTCCTGTCGTCGCGACGTGCGCTGTTTCCATTTCTACTCTATACTTTGACTGACACGGATCATTACAGCGGATCGTGTCTCTGGACCTCCCCGCGAAGACCTTCCACTCCCCACTGCACCCCCATACACGGCCTTCATCGGGAATCTGGCGTTTGATTTGGTCGAATCCGAATTAGAGGATTTCTTCGCTACGAACAAGGTTTGTCCTTCCGTGCTTCGTGCGATTGAATCTGGCTCATCAAATGCCGTAGCCGAAGTCTGTCAAAATTATCAAAGACAGAGATGACAAACCAAAAGGTTTCGGATATGTCGAGTTTGAGGATTTGGATGGTCTGAAGGATGCTCTCGCGCGCAGCGGTTCTGTACGTTATGTCAGGTATCATCATGCCGTACATCCGTTTGCTGACGTTGCGTGTGATAGAATTTCTCAGGAAGAACGATTCGTGTTAGTGTTGCCGAACCACGTTGGTGCCCTTTTCAATGATGATAGGCTTGTTTGTTCTAACTGTATCCTTGCAGCCAAGGAACGCTCTGGCTTTGGTGGAGGAGACGATGGTAAATTTGACAACCCATGGAGACGTGATGGGCCACTTCCCGACTTGCCTTCGCGAGACTCATCGCGCCGTCGGTTCGACGGACCCCGTAGCGATGATAGGTTACCGAGTGTCTCTGAGAGCCCAAGCGACTGGCGTTCGAACATGCCCTCGCGCCCCGCTCATTCTCAGGATGATGGACCCGTTAGACGCAGAAAAGATCCCGGATTTGAGGGATCAAGTGGTGCCGCTGATCGGGAGGATTCGTGGACGATGGGAAGCAGATTCAAGGCGTCGGAAGACACTGGAAGCCGGTTCGGTAGTGCGAGAGGTCGTGGGGACATGGGTCCACCTCGGGAGCCAGTTGGCGATGATTTTGACTGGCGAAAATCTAAGCCGCTAAGCAGGAACAGCACCTCTCGTACGTTCAATCATATTGGACTAATCATGCTTAGATTGACTTTTATGACAGCCACCAACTCGACCCCACCTACACCACAAATGCGTCGCAAATTAGAGCTTTTACCACGCTCTGGCAGCGCTTCTGGCACTCCCAGCCCCTTGTCTTCGCCGAAGATTGGCCCCACATCCTCTGTATCAGCGTCATCCCGCTCTAACCCCTTCGGGGCAGCCAAGTATGTACCCACGTTTCACTCCTGCAACGTCAGTTGATAAATATCTCTTTTCATAGACCAGTCGATGTCTCTGGACGTGAACAAGAAGTCATTGAACGGCTCGAAAAGGATCGCGAACATAACCGAGAGCGACTGACAATGTCGCGCACCAACTCACGGACTGCCTCCGAACGTCCACCCATGAGCAGGACCAGTACCCCACCCATCTCGTCGACTCCTTCATCTCCCCAGCCGTCTCATGCGATACCCAAAACAGTGTCGAACGTACGTCCCTCCATCAGTTTCGCCCATGCGGCGGCCAAGAAGGAGGCAAAAGCTCAAGAGTCAGACCCACCAAAAGAGGACGCTGAGGTCGAGACAGTTACGGCGCAGGTTGCGCAGGTAGAAGTTTGAAGCATGCGTCTATGTAGTCTTATTGCACGGATACTTATGCACTTGTTATTATTGCTGTATGGCTCAACTATGCTTGATAGTTATGTACAATCGTCATCAGAATCCAAAGAGCGTTTGAGCAGATCGTCTGGACGACGCTTGACTCCGAAGAATACGGTGCGGGATTACTCTCAATAATATGCTAAGAGGCGTGAAAATGGTATGTTTACGCTTTGAACGTCGAAGATATAGTTGCTTTCCAGTAAATCAACAATCCATTAGTGAAGGTCATCATTCTCATTCTTAGCAGGCAGGTATTTGCGAAGGAATTATTAACTGTTCCACACAGTTGAACAGAAGACAGTTAATATGACGAGGGGAAGCAGCGCTGTAACCATAGTTACTTCATGTATTACAGTCCTGAGTCAAGTGCAAGGCATCGTCAAACAAGTGGATGAAGGGAGTGTACCGATTCTACGCCCGACGTGTCGGTATGTGGTTACCCTGTGCTCTCGTTGTAAGCGCGGTCAAGTTAGATGCTGTGTCACAGTGAACAAAACTGCATCGACAAAATGAATATAAAAACCGTACGGCCAACATGGTGGGTCCAGCGCATAAGTGTGCTTGAATCAATTGAACGGATCAAGTTCTGTATGTCGCGGATGGCATACATGTTCGCACGTTATGGCTGGGACCGACGACACTGTCATGTAACTACCTATAGGTAGACTCGGGATCAATAAATTTCATTCTTCCTCGCCCTGGAACGTGGGTCATTAGCTGTAAAGAAGAATGAAACGTGAAGATCACACCTTTGAACCGTACGCCATCTTTAGACTCAAGTTCGACTTCTCGTTGGCGTTTGATTCTTTCCAATTCCTTCCTTCTTTGCTCTGCTATTCGTTCATTCTCTTCCCTCTCGAGTCTTGCGTCGTACTCTTCTTCGGTTTCTTGCAATGGCGTTGTTTCGTCCTTCTTCGTGTCTTCGCTAGTACGCTTCTTTCGCTTGGATGCCTTGCGGCGACGACGCGAAGGCTCTGAATCTGTACTAGGAGAACGCTGATGGGAGTGCTTCCTGTGGTCCTCGTTCTCCTTTTCTTCCGAGATGGAGCGATCACGCTTTGAGGCTTTGACACGACGTGAGGTTGATGGAGTGCCAGTCAAAAAAGAAACCTACGTTGCTTTTTGCGAAGCTCAAGTTCGCCACAGCTAGTGATTGTTACCGGGGTTGTGGGACGATCCTTCGCATCTACAGGGACGTCGACGATTTTTTTGACAACGTCGTCGTAACCGCGAATGACTTTGCCGAATACGACGTGTTTGCCTGTGGCGCAAGTGAGTGTGCTAGAGCGAAAAAGGGAAATATGACGCGCCGTTCAAGTGGGGACATTCCCTCAGGGTGATGAAGAACTGAGAACCATTGGTATTGGGACCTCTATTCGCCATGCAGAGCAGAGCTTCCGAGTCCAGAGGCCGGGTGAGGTCTTCGTCAGGGAACATGCCTCCATATATTGATTCGCCGCCGGTGCCGTTGCGCTTGGTGAAGTCTGTTGGATGGTCAGATATGCCAATTTTCGATGGAGAGGTATTACATGCCTCCTCCTTGGATCATGAAATCCTTGATGCAGCGGTGCAAAATGCTGTTTTTGTAGTAGAGCGGCACGCCGGACGACGAGACGCCCTTTTCTCCAGTACATAGGGCTCTGAAGCTGATTTATTTGTGAGAATAGGGTCCGTATGGGTGAACATTGAGCCCACTTTTCGCTTGTCTTGGGTGCAGTATCGCTAAAAAGCTCAAAGATAACCCTGTATGCGCGGCGTCAGCATGGGCCAGAGCAGGGAAATGATGACAGGCTACCTGCCCAATGGGCGGCCGTCGACAGCAAGGTCGATGAAAACCCTTGGTCGGGACATGGCGTGTCGTGTGGGTGGCAACTGGAAATCGAAGAGGAAGGAGCCACGGCCCTGCACGGACGCGCTTGGGGCTGCTTGGCGGTATTTTCATACGGCTCTCACGGCCATGTCTCTTTGTCTTACCTGTCTATTTCATCTCTGCTACCCAACTCGACTTTGATTCGCTGTCGACGTCAATAGCGACGCACAGGGCGTCGAGGGCCGTCTGAATGCGCAAGTTCAACGTCGTCGTCCTTGGGGGTCCGTGTCGTTTTCCTGCAAGCCTATCGATGCCTGGCTGATGCCTGTTCTCGTACAGCTGGAGGTGTGGGGAAGTCTGCACTTACAGGTCCGTCTCGTGCTGGCTGCTGGCTGCGTCTGACCTCGTTGTATGCAGTGCGATACATACGAGATGTGTTCATTGATTACTATGATCCTACAATTGAAGGTCGGTCGCCTTGCAGTGTCTTGTCGTGCAGGAGCTTGATCATTGGCGGTCAGAGGCATATCGACGGGATGTGCACCTTGACGGACAACTATCTACGGTACGTGTCTGTCGTCGTTCAGCGCCCATCGACTTCAATCTTATACCGTAGAACGCTGTGCTGGCTTCCTCCTTCGCATCGAATGCTCACTCATGTTCCGTTTCTCTAGCTAGAAATATTGGACACCGCAGGCGCCGAACAGTTCACAAGTCTTAACGAAGTGTATATCCAGGTTCGTGTTATCGCCCGTCACCCATACAGCTTGCTGACCACTGCGCAGGCAGGACTGGGTTTTGTCCTTGTCTTCAGGCGAGTCAGCACATTGTCGTCTTCGACATGTTCTTACTCGTCCGCAGCTTGACTCAAGAGGCCAGTCTAAAGGAGGTCGATCACTTGCGGCAGCAGATATACGGAATCAAAGGCGGAGATACTGTCAGATCACCTTCTTTGCGCCTAGAACGCCCCTTTACTCACCGTTGCCAACAGGACATCCCTATCGTCGTCGTCGGCACCAAGCTGGATCTCGTCAACGAGCGCGAAGTGCAGAAAGGTTATATACAGGACCTCGCCAATCGCTGGGAACATCCATTCTATGAAACGTCTGCCAAACGTAACTGGCATGTGTCTGATGTGTTCGAGGATCTATTGAGACAGATGCGAAAGAAGTACCCGCACGACATCCCGAAGAAGAGACCAAAGAGAGGCAAGGACAGCTGCATCGTCATGTAACCTTTTCTCTCTGCGGCTACTTTTATACTTGCTACATTTGCACATACCCTCCATGCTATGCGAACAAATATACCGTTATATATTTCCAAGGGACTAGCATACGCACATACTCTTCTACCGTATCCTTGCTTTATACTAGACGTTCGTGGACCGATAACGAGTGATTCACGAGGATTCATGGCGGAGGTAATCGAATCCCGTGTTCCGGATGGCTGTGCACTTTGTTTGGCTTATCATGTGATCAAATTCCCCGGTTTAGCGAAAATTTACTCTGTCGCTCTCCTTGTTTTCTTCCATCATCTTCCCCCTCATCCTTCATTTTATTACACATTACAATGGTTTGGCCCATTTTCATTTTGAATTCCTCATCATTGACATCTTTGCAGAGTTATAACGGTTACAGCGGTGGTGGCTACGGCGGAGGATACGGTGGTGGTGGAGGCTATGGTGGAGGAGGAGGAGGAGGAGGTTGGGGAGGTGGACATGACGACAAAATGTCAAATCTTGGTGGTGGTCTTCGCACTGTCGACTGGACTAGCACCAAACTCGAGGTTTTCGAGAAAAACTTCTATGTTGAAGACAAGAAGGTCTCACAACGGAGCGAGCGAGAGATTGAGGATTTCAAAAAATCCAAGGAAATCAGGGTCAGTTCGCATTTATTTCACTTTGAGAACGAGGCTGACGCATGGTTGCCACCAGGTGCAAGGTCGTGGGGTGCCAAGGCCTGTCTCATCGTTTGACGAAGTTGGCTTCCCGGACTACCTCATGACGTCTATCAAAACACAAGGTTTCTCTGCTCCTACACCCATTCAATGTCAGGCCTGGCCAATGGCCCTCAGTGGTCGTGACGTCGTTGCCATCGCACAGACTGGAAGTGGAAAGACGATTTCTTTCGCTCTTCCGGCCATGCTACATATCAATGCGTAAGGCCTATCGTCGCTCACCTTTTGTAATAATGAGCTTATGATTCATTTATAGTCAACCGCTCCTGTCTCCAGGAGATGGCCCGATTGCCCTTGTTCTGGCGCCTACTCGTGAGCTGGCTGTCCAGATCCAACAAGAATGCACCAAATTTGGGTACGATCGTTACAAAATTTCTCTATTTCGTGACTAATTTCTGATTGTGCGCAGATCCAACTCCCGGATTCGAAACACAGCCATTTATGGTGGTGCTCCCAAAGGGCCTCAAATCCGTGACCTGCAACGTGGCGTGGAGATCGTTATTGCTACACCTGGACGCCTCATTGACATGCTCGAAACTAACAAAACCAACCTGCGTCGAGTCACTTATTTGGTGATGGACGAAGCAGATCGCATGCTCGACATGGGTTTCGAACCTCAAATTCGTAAGATTGTTGGACAAATCAGGCCCGACCGGCAAACTCTTATGTTCAGCGCTACGTGGCCCAAGGACGTTCAGAAACTCGCTAACGTAAGTGCCCCATTATCGGCTGCCTCTCTGATATTGATATTGCCTTTTAGGATTTTCTTCGGGACATGATCCAGGTCAATATCGGATCCATGGAGCTAACGGCAAATCATAATATCCAGCAAATTGTCGAAGTCTGCAGCGACTTTGAGAAGCGAGGCAAGCTGGAACGTCATCTCGACAAGATCAGCTCGGAAAACGCTAAGGTTCTCATCTTCGTCGGCACCAAGCGTGTCGCAGATGACATCACCAAGTATCTTCGGGAGGAAGGATGGCCGGCGCTGGCCATTCATGGAGACAAGGAACAGTTAGTTTCATCATTCTCCTTGTAATATCACCCCTAACTTAGTTCCTTTTTTCAGACGCGAGCGTGACTGGGTTCTGGGAGAGTTCAAAGCCGGTCGTTCACCGATTCTCATAGCCACGGATGTCGCATCTCGTGGGCTTGGTACGTATTTCATTTTTACAAGCGCTATCGGGAGACCCTGAGGAGGTAGCCACGGAAGGTTTAGGCCTTTTTGGTGTTGCCTGCCCTTCAACGGTAACTATTGCCGTGACCAACGCAATAACTCGACGCCGCCTACAGTTTTGACTTTTAGATCGTGGGACGCGTTTCCCGACATCGGACAGGCGTTCTAGATTCGACACGTGTACGTCGAGAGGAATCCCTCTGACCTTTCCAGCCTGGTCCTTCGGTGCGCTTCGACGCGCATGTAGGCTCAGTCCAACGAACATTTGCAGTAGTTCTTGGTATGGTAAACGGTTACGGATCGTTTGGAGCTCCAGTTATGGACTCGTTACGACTAACATCCTCTCGGTTCTCGCGCGTAGAAGATCTTTGCCTGTCTATGTTCCGGACTCGTCGTGCCTCAGTCCTTCTCTCAAGGGCTGGGGTGGTCCCTAGGACTTTCTGTGCATTCTGGTAGTGGTTCCGAGGTGTTTCCCTGATTTCCTTTTGTTTTGAGTTCTTACTCGAAGCGCTTGTTATTCCTGTTGCATTCCGTGCATGTTATTGACTGTCTTGTCCTCTTGTTTTCATGTTCTCTGCCATTTCATGTCGATCCATGTATCTGTGTGTATTGGCTCGCATTGCTTGTATCCTGGCTCTGGCTTTCTTCTTCAGATGTCAAGGATGTAGGCTATGTCATCGTGAGTTTATCCTCTCAGTTATTGTTTATGTTTGCTGACAGGTTGTGCAGAACTATGATTTCCCCAACAACTGCGAAGATTACATTCACCGAATTGGACGAACTGGGGTATGCAACCTTTTTTGCTCCCATCGGACGTGTTTTCTGATGCTTTCTCCTAGCGTGCTGGCATGAAAGGAATATCGTTCACCTACTTTACCACTGATAACGCGAAGTCTGCCCGAGAACTTGTGAGCATTTTGAAGGAAGCCAAAGCAGTTGTACCTCCTCAACTTGAAGAGATGACAATGTATGGCGGCGGAGGTGGCCGAAGTATGTATTCCTTTTTCTGTGCATAATAAGCAGGCACTAACCATGTCATGATAGGCCGTTATGGCGGAGGTGGTCGTGGACGTGGAGGCGGTGGCGGACGATTCGGTGGTGGAGGTGGAGGTGGTTATGGCGGTGGCGACAGTGGATACGGCGGACGGAAAGATCGCTGGTAAGCGAGTGTGTCGTGCTTCTGCGCTTGTGCCGTCGTTATTTGTTAAGACTGTACCGGACTGTGTCTTTGAGCCGCTGTTACGACCCATGATAGATGTAGACTTGTACCTAGACACGCTTATTGTATGACACCCAGATTAATCTCGAGTTGCAAAGATATTTTGCCACGCTTCGCTTATTTATTATACCCTTTCGCTGCCTAATCACCTGGGTCGGTCCCGGAGGAGATTTTATCATCATATGGAACCCAATTACTGCTGCGGATCAACGGCAGTACTGCAGAACAGTCGAGTACCATGTGCACTGTCACTTTCACATTCCATGCTCGGGTTTCAACATCGCAGCAAGGGTACGTCGATACCTCCGAAAGGTACCATTAACTTAAGGTTGGTAGCACCATCCAGCACATGCACGTTTTGGGCGGAAGCTCTTTGGCTATCTACGTGGGATCCTCGGTTTAATGTAGTCGAGCTTCGCAGTATTGACCGTCGCCGTTGACAAGGAATAGAGGCTACTCGAACAAGTTTTATTACTCACTGGCAGCTAGTAGCTACTGCGTCGACGCCGCCACTGCGGAGCGCTCTCCTCTGACGACTTGGTTGTTTTCTTCCACTGCTCTACCACCAGGCTAGCTACCCGCGAGCAGCACACGACCTACGGGTATCTCGTTTGCAGTAGCCATATGGACGCCTCTTCGTGAAACTAGTACACGTTATTCTCGACCTCGCTTTATCACAGACTGCTAACCGGATGATAACGACGAAACATTAAAATGGATGTCTCTCCTGGTTTCCAACATGCTAGATCTCACTTCGAGATTGAATCCATGAGGAAGAGCTCCCTGGCTGCACATGAACGGATCACGGCGACTCTGTTTTCGATTTCCAAAGGACTTTTGGAATCCTCTTACGACAAGGCTGCCCGTGGATGTATAAAGGGAGCGTATTTCATGGGAATTTATCCTCCAGGCTCTACCTCCTCGTTTTCTGGACCAGTATACTACTAGAATGACGCTCCACAAGTCCCTAGCTCAACTTGCTGCGGCTCTCGCCGTTGCTGGAAACCTCTTCATCGCGTCAGCCTTTGATATGTCTCGCACAGATAATGTAAGTCGTCCTCTGACTTTCACGGAAGACATCCCTGACGTTCGCATTGTACAGATTGCAGTGTACTTGCTTCTGCTGTTTGCTGTTTCCCAACCATCGCTGACCTTGTTTCTTGCAGATATTATGGCCAGAACTCCTATGGCGCAACCAGCTCGGTCCAATCCCTATGGCAGCAAAACTTGGCCTTCTACTGTCAAGTAAGATTAAAGACTTTGGTTCTTGATGATCTGTTGTCTGATAGCTGCGGCACCGGTGCAGGATGACACCGTAGATACTTTCCCACTGGCCTTTTTGACCGTTTTCTTTGGAACCGATAACCTTCCTGAGATCAACTTGGCTAACGTGAGTCGCTTGGTCAATTTATGTTATCTAACTACGTGTAACGATGCACCTTCAGACCTGTAACTCCGTCGACAATAGCGTGTTTAGCGGCACGAGTCTGGCGAACTGCCAGTTCATGGCATCGGACATTGAGACCTGCCAAGCTGCCGGAAAGATCATCACCTTGAGTCTGGGAGGCGCTACCGGTGCTGCTACATTCTCTAGTGACTCCCAGGCCGAGGAATTTGCGCAGACCATATGGGACCTCTTTTTAGGGGGCTCAAGTAGTACACGGCCATTTGGAGATGCGGTTTTGGACGGGTAAGTTGTTCATCCAGTCTGAAGTTATTCCGGCTTGACGACCATGCGTTACTAGAATTGACCTGGACATTGAGGGTGGAGGAAGTACTGGATTTGTGGCTTTCGTGAACAAGATTCGGTCATTAGCTAGTGGAGCAAGCAAGAAGTGAGTAGTGATTCCCCTCCTCCTTCCCGTATATTATATTGAGCTCCTACAGGTACTACGTGACTGCAGCACCGCAATGTGTTTTCCCGGACGCATACTTGGGATCGGTCTTGAATTCGGCTGAGTTTGACGCCATATACGTACAGGTATGATTGACTTGGTTTTGTACAATACACAGAAACTCTAACGTAGAGATCATTTTCAGTTCTACAATAACTGGTGTGGTCTTCAGAACTATGGAAACGCCAACGTAAGCTCCCTACCTTCCACCAGGGTCTGGTCGCTAATCTCATATTTTAGGCCTGGAATTTCGCCACTTGGTATGTTTAGGTCACTTTCTAATCTTGTACTGAATCCGCTGACAACCACAGGGACGATTGGGCTAAGAATACTTCGCCTAACCCCAACGTGAAGGTTTACATCGGCGCTCCTGCTTCCTCAACAGCTGCAGGGAGTGGCTATGTCGATGCTGCAACCTTAGCCAACATCGCAACTCAAACTCGTAACCAGTATTCTTCTTTCGGTGGTGTCATGTTCTGGGATGCTTCGCAAGCTTATGGTTCGTGTTCTCTTTTCGTATGCTGATATCGGCTTATTATATATTATCAGCCAACGGTCAAATTGACGCTGCCCTCAAGAGCGCCCTTACAGGAGGTACTATAACGACGACTTCCACGACTACCAAGACATCCACCACCTCGACCACGACCACAACTTCTACGACTACACCTCCTACAACTTCCACTACTACGACAACCTCAGCCACGACTACTACCACATCCAGTGGAGGAAGCACAAGCTGCAACGGGGTTGCCGCATGGAGTAGCACAACTACGGTAAGTCGGATGCTCGTTCCCCCTTGTAAGCAACATCTCACACCTCACAGTACGTGGGCGGAAACCAAGTCATTTATAATGGCCAACTGTGGACTGCGTCTTGGTGGACCTATAATGGTTGGCTGTGTTTTTTCCGTCCTGTATGAGCGTACTGACCGGTCGTAAAAATCCCTACAGATACTCCTGGAGGTACGTGTTGTTAGCTTCAAGGACTGGGAACCGTTCAGTTGCTTATATGCATTTTAGGTGCCGCTGGTGTCTGGGTTTCCAGTGGTGCTTGCTCGTCCCTCAAGGTCGCTTTCACCGCCGCGGCTGCCAGTGCCACTCCTGCGGCTACCTTGACCGACTCCCGACACGTCGTAGATAAAGCCCGAACGATCAACACGGTAGCACCTGAAACTGGCACTGCAACTTCTGTTGAAGCTACAGCAGCTCCTACGGGCAGCCCTCGCATGAAGAGAGTTCGCTTCTCGTCAGGATTCTGATGCGCTCTTTATATACCCGATTTTTGTTGAATCCCTTCACTTCATATACCATTATACATTCTTTTATCCACTCACTAAACCTCATATTCATTGAGTCCAAGATATTCTAAGTAGAGACTAATACAATATGCTACTTAAACAAACATGATAAGATATACGGCTAGACAGCAACGTCCTCAGTGAGAATGATGACCCAAGAAAACAAACAACACATGCACACATATTCACAGAATAGATTACAGTACAATTCAACGCTTCCCCTTTCTTTTCTTGGTCGGTTTTTTCTTCCGACGTGACGGAGATGGTTCGTCGGATATACCATCAGCGTCTCGCCTGTCTTGTACCTCGTTCCTGAGGTGACCACTCTCCTCTTCTTCCGCGCCTTCCACGTAACCAACACCCATAAAGACCGGAGGTCCGCCGGCACCGCCATGAGCCAAGAAGCCTTGAGTCTTACTTCGTGTTCCGACACCCACGAAGATTCCGCTTTCAAGATCGTCTTCCTCGTCGCCATCAGCCTGGGCGAGTAATGACCGCTTATCCGCCCCCCATAACTCTTCGTCCAGAGTCAGTCTCCTTTGAGAAGTCCTTGAGACGGAAGAGGCCCGTGACTGCGATGCTACAGAGGTAGACGCCACGCTGCTACGACGAGAATGCTCCTGTAGCTTCTTCGCCTGAGCAACCTGCGCGAGAAACACGTCCTTCCCAGTCTGCCTCGATGCTGGACGACGAACGGGATCATTTTCAGACTGAGAGGGTCGCAGCGCCAGCGGGTCTTCGCTTGTCTCTTCAGGGGATGGGGGAGCAGGCGGGGGCCGAGATGGCCTATACGGCGGCCGCGGTTTGCGAGGAGATGGCGCTGGTAGTGGGGACACAGGCGGACGCTTAGCAAACACATCCACAGAAGGTTTAGGCTTGTAAGGTGTCGCTGGCCGAGAAGCGGAAAGCGATTCTTCTCTTTCGTCATCCATATCGACGTCAGGATTGACCGATTCACCCCGAATCGGGACTTCGTAGTCGCGGAAGCTCGGTCTATTTTCCTCGGGCGGTGTTGACGGCGGAGCGTCATCTTGACTTATAATACCGTCATTATCTGAACAGAGAGAAGGTGTCTCGCCAAGAGGAGCGCGTTGTATAGGTCGTGGAATGCGTGACGGTGGCGGGCAAGGTTGTGGTTTCGACGAAAACGGAGGAATGGCCGCCGTGTTCTCGGTTGTAGATATGTGAGAAGTTGAATTAGACAACGAAGCAAAGCTAGAATCAGACGAAGATGCAATAGATCGCTTTTTGACAGCTGCATCTAGGGATGATTGAGAAAGTGCGCTAATGTACATGGATAGTTACTCACCTGATTCGTCCTGCAGAGGGTTTTCGCTGTCATTCCGCTTCCTCTTTGCACCTGTAGGAATAGCATCATCGTCACTGCGATTCCTAAGAGAAGACAAGAGAGTCGGCGGCAGCGAAGTGTTCGAAGACGTAGACGAGTATAGACTGTCTATCCGCTGCGATAATCTATTGCCAGTAGAAAAGCTTCTATCTCTGAGAGATTCACTACTTTCACGACGAGAAACAGGCGCCGAAGGACCATTAGATACTTTCCTGAGGCGCACGGTTTTCATTTCGTTCAAGAACGCAGCCATATTATCTGGTGTGACGCCGACGGTTGGCATGCCTTGTCTTCGTGGAGCATATGAAGGATTTATAGGTGCCTCAGTAGGCATTGGTGCGGGTTTTAATGATGCTCTTGCTGAAGTAAAAAGTGGTGTACCAGTTGCTGTTGGCGCTCGTGTGTTGAAAGAGCCCGGAGGCGGCGGTGGCGGCGGAGGTGGGGGTGGTGGTGGAGGGAAGGAGAGGGACGATATAGAATTCGTGGGTCTTCGGGAGAGCTTGGTACAATAACTTTATTAACATTCAACATGGAAGAAATTGAAGTAAGTACCTCATCTTTTAATCTCATAATCTCCTCTTCTAGCATTCGTATTCGTTCCTTGTCACTGTTCTTTTCTTTCTCTACATCCTCGGCATCTGCTTCAGTCGCCCTACGCTTTTCATTTCTACGCTGTTCCTCCCGTGCAGCTACAAGCTCCCGTTCTTTACCTCGAACCCGAATATGTCCCGAGGTGTCTCCATCCATAAAGACATCAACGGCGCGTCCTTTGCCTTTGGCACTGGCACTTATGCGCGGGGGGTACTCATCGTCATCGTCGTCACTGTCATCAGATACGCGTAAAGACCCTCCGTCTACGGATGCATTTCGATAAACGAGTGGCCGCGCAAAAGACTGGCCGGTCGAGCGTTGGGGTGAAGTTTTGGGGAGGAGGATGGAGGGGTCCGCGTGGTCCCGCTCAACACGAAACCGATCAACCGCTGCCTTAACAGAAGGTGCCATTGGCGGGCGAAACTGTGAAGGACCAGGTTCGTCGACCGGTCGGGCAGGAGTTGGGCTGGCGACATTGGGTTTGAACCGTACATGTCGTTCGTTAAGGCTTTCCGGAACAAGTGACGGCGAGCGAGGAAATAGGGAGCCTGGCATGGTGATAGACGGTCTACGACGGAGAGCAGCTGGAAGAGGAGGTGGTGACGGTGATGGAGAAGTGGAGTGTTCAGATGCCGAAAGTACTGTCAATTTGACGTGAGTCCAACATGATTGCCGTAACGCCAGGCGTACCTTCATCTACGTAGTCTGTATATTTGGCCTTTTGTTTGACGCGTTTCTTGGAATTTGGTATAGATTTTGCACGGGCCAGCTCGCGCCGATGTTGACGTTCATGTTTACATCCACCACTGAGGCTATCGTTGTCGTCCAAGGTAAATTCGTCCTCTTGAGCAATGTTGGTCCTGCGTGATGTGTTACGGGCCCTGGGCGCCTCGTCGACGCGTGATTCGGCAGGCCGGTCTTGATGCTGCCAAGAATAAAAATGAAAGTCAAGTTAACTTGATGGCCTCGAGGGGAAGAAAGCGCTGCGGCGCACCAGCGTGACTGTCCCTCCAGTGGCATTGGTAATAAAAGCGTCGACTTCGTTCGATATGTAGTGGAAAACACCAGATAGAAGTCCTGATGAAGGAGGGTTTCGCTCGCCCATTGGCGATGGTGGTGGTAAAGTGTCGACGGCCTTGGTAAACACATAAAAACATTGAACAAACTTATCGCTGACAAATCACCTGATCTAGCACCTTGACCTTCAACCACCATGTCACTTTCGGATTGGACAGATTGGAATCAGGCTGCCGTCGCTCGTCTCAAGAGCCATGGAATCCAGAACATAGATCTGTCCGTCACTTACTTTATGTTGTCTATTGCAGAAAATATCAATACATTTACCAGTTCAACTTTCCCTTCGTCGTCACTCGCCGCTGTTCTTGTGCTTCTCTACGAGGATGCTGGTCAATTGCGCGTACTGTTGACGACTCGATCTAAGCTGTTGAGGACTCATGCCGGGCAGACCGCCCTGCCAGGTGGCAGGGTAGACGATACTGACAAGGATCTTACTCATACAGCCGTAAGCTTTTTTTCTGTTTCTCCAAATGATTGGTACTCACGTGTGGATTACAAGTATAGAGAAGCGCACGAGGAAGTCGGCCTTCCGTTAGATTGCCCTCACATCCAAACGCTGTGTACCTTCGAACCATTCCTGTCGCTTCATAGACTGCTTGTCACCCCGGTTGTTGCCTTGTTGACTGACAACAGCATACTGGAAGGACTAACCGCTTCTGAAGGCGAAGTGTCTCGTATATTTAGTCATCCGCTCGAAGCCCTCCTTGATCCGATGATTGTGAAAGATGACGCCTTAGCTGCGTTCGGCTCTGATGACTGGTTTTATGAAAACGAACTCCATGCAAGTGACAATTTTTTGGAAAAACATGACACCTTTCTGACATGTTTACCAGAATACAACTGACTCGTTGGTCCCACTCTTGGGGAACTCACCGTATCGTATGCATCGATTCCGAAGTACTGCGTCACCCGTCAAGGGTCTTACCTCAGATATTCTCGTATGTTTCTCTTTAGTGATAGATCTTCATCCCATCATTTCTTCCCAGATTTCTATCGCCCAACTCGCTTTTGATAAACCGCCGACGTACGAACGCTACGCCCATGGACAGCCCCATGGATTCCGAGAAATAATCGCTATTGTTCGAGAACAAATGCCGTCAAACGCGAAGTCTGCATAGAGGTGCATGTACTATGTTTTAGAAACAAGTAAATCTTTTGCAATTCAAACGTGGCAAGGCGAAACAGGTCCGGCTGAAATGATGGAAAAAGCGACTATGCAGAGCGCATGCTACGGTGAGGAACAAGGAAGCAATGAAAGGAGATTCGAACAACTTCGGTTACTCTGCACTTGATGCATCTTGGTCGCCATCAGCACTAGAATTATCGCAAATGGCTGTGGACTACTCACTATCCCCACTCTTTCCTGTACGCCGCGGACAAAAGCAGATATTTTCTAAGGTTCTCGAGCCGTTCTTGAAGTCGGTGGCGTTCTCTCTCCAGAGAAGCGTTCTCCCTGTGGACAACATCGAGCATCTTTGTCAATGCCTCTGCTTCAATCTCCAACAGCGCGTCAGAGGAATTCTCCTTGTACAATGAACTGCTTTTGGAAGTATGTTCCGGAAATGCGCTGTATGGGCGAACTTTCCGTCTCCAAGGTGCCGGTGAGAACGAGGATATCATCTCATTCACAATGCTAGCGCTATACTGTGGATTTTTTACGGTGGCTGACGGGGCCAGATTTCTTCCATTCTCCTTGTCTCGCTGCGTAACTGTGGATGGTGCGCGCTCAGTATCAGCGCAGGTTTGAAGTCTCCGAGGGTACAGACAGCTGAGGTTGGGTTGGAACATTGCAAACGAAATCGGGAAAGGAGATACGGGGGCAAGTGAGCTTTATGCTTCTCGAATCCCGTGCTTATATATCCCACCGGACACGGTTAGTGAGCTAGCTTCTTGCACAATATGATCTGGATTGATAGATTGATGGTGGTTCTGGCACGGTGGATGGGAATGAAAACTTCGTTCACACGATAATAGCAATGGTTATTCTTCTCTTCTTCTTCGTACTTACGTGTTGTTCAGAAGGAACAAAGACTGAGCCTAATAGTAGGAATAATTAGCCCCTGAAAACGCGTCGCGTCCGGTGATCTCAATTTTGTTGTTTTCATCTCCTGGATAAGTTGTGTATATGAGAAACACCGCAACTTTTCACTGACATCAGGATGCCATCTTCGTGCTTATGATGATCCCTGGGTCTGAATCAATAAGAAATGTGTTTTCGATCGCTGTGAATTAGCATCGTGGCGCTGGGCTCTTCTCCTCTTTCAAGTTGGCCGCTGCTTTTGCTCATGCATCTCCATATTGGATACTTAGAGTATGGAAGAAAGGAAGGAAGTTTATTGTTCGTCGTGGCTCCTTACGTCCGTGCTACAGAGAGCTATGTAGCTGCTGATCAAACTGCTATGGGCCCGGGACCGAACTTATCTCACGCTCTACTCTCCGCTGCCAAGGCAATTGAAGTTGACGGAGAATATCTGACTCAGGGACCTGTAAGACTTTTTAGAATGAATGTCGGAATTTCAAGTTCATCGGATTCGCTTTTTGATTGGCTTCGGAGTGTGTAAGCTATGACGACAGCGGGCGGCACGTGGCGGTGCTATCCCTTACAGTGACCACCACGAACCACATATCCCCAACAAACGCAGCCTCATTCTGCTGCGGTCTGCTCTGCCCCAGTCACGTCCATTACATTCTTGCTCATCAACCACCACCATCTACGTCCTCTACAGAGCTAGAGAGGCCGACAAACATTTCCGACACCGTTTTTCAACATACGACATTAACGACCGTAAAGCTGCACCATCATGCCCGTTCTCGACAAGATTAAAGACGGTTTCGAGAGGATCTTGCCCTCGGGTGGTGGCGGGAAGCATTCGATACCACCACTATCGTCTACAGGGATATCGAGCTTGGGCAACGGAGGGATAGGGCACGCGAGATTCGAGGACGACGTGAGTATTGACCACCATTTTGGTCCCCAGTTTCCTTTCACCCATCGCTGCGCCGGACATGATGCCTGCCAAAACGTAACATGAACCCAAGGATCACAACTATACGATTACATAAGCGTTCATGTTTCTTCCTGTCCACCTGCAGTAAGCTGCATGGGCGAGGGCACCAGCGCACTCGTATTCCTACTCTTCGTTCCCCTTGTATGGGTTCTCTGGCTCTATGTTCGCATCGTTTTCTTCTGTTTTAACCCCTTTAGCTGTGCCATGTACTGACCAGACGCGTAGATGATCATCTCTAAACCAGCCATCGTATTCCATGCTTCCCAAATATTCTTCAACTTTCTAGCGATGGCGTGCTTTGCTAGCGTCGCCTCCTTCCAGGCAAAGTACAAAGTGGGACCCTGTGAGTCGAGGGCGCTGACGCGTCGTGGGACCGCGTGTACTAACACTCTTCCTCGCAGCTGGTCTGTCGTCCTTCACGCTCTTCCTCACCGTTCTAGGCATGCTTGTCGCGTCATTCATGCTGGCAGTGCCTGTGATCTACGAAAAATACGATAAACTTGCAACCTTGGCCCGCGCGATGAAGGTGCCGAGAGTGAGCTTCATATTGACGGGGGCAGAAACATCTCTCAGTTTATTGATTGCGTGTGTATCCAACCGAAACTCCGATATTTCCTCAATTGACGCTGGCTTAGATTTATTGTTACCATCTCAGCGTGGACCCAGGCCGGGTGCAAAAATGCTGACAATGACCCTAATGCTGACAAGGGAGAAGACTTCAGGAATGGCCTCCCGGGTTGGTGTAGTACCAAGAAGGCCGGCGCCATCTTCCTGTGGCTTGCCTTTGGTACGTGTTTTGTCCTTATGATGTTTGTTTCCGCTTTTATTGATCTCTCAATGCGCAGTTTTTTGGACGGCTTCTCTGGGACTTTTGATTTGGGATTGGAGAAAAAGCGGCGGACGGCCTTTGAGAGGAAGGAAACCTCAGGACGAGCCATTTGCTCCTCCAATGGACCATGAGTCTGTCACTCAGTATGATGAAGACGACGACGACACTTCCAACATCGTTCATCATGGACAGCCAGCCGGTGGCGTCACGTCCCAGGATCCATTTTCGGATACCAACCGATACAGTGGGGCCAGTGCCCAACGACCAACATCAACGGCATATTCAGGCCGACCGAGTATGGATCAATACGGAGCGTTTTCTGATCCCGCACCAAGTGGGTACTCTGCTGGGTATAGCGCGTCGCCGTACACTAGTACCACAACGCCTGGTTCGTTCGTCCCAGTGTTGCCTGAGCCTGACTTGGGCCCTCAAGTCAGCCGAACGATGCAGTACGCCGACCCATATGCCAAGGTGAAGGCCACGCTTGGTTCAGGTCAACAACCTACCTCCCAGTATGGGGGATCAACGCCACCTAATTATGATGCTTATGGTGGTGGGGGTTATCGGTAGACTTACCGGATGGAAGTATGTACACATACTAATACCTTGACGGACTGATAAATTTAGTCAATAGTCTTAGCTCTATTTTACTTGCTCTTTCTTCTTTTTTGTCATGTTTCATTTTTCTACGAGGTGTACACCTAATAACTTATTGTGATATATTGAATATCAACCGTAGGGTTGGAGCCCAGGTACCAAAGATCGCAACTTTCCGATGGAGCGCGATCTGGCGGGGCTGACTTGTTCTTTTCCGCCGACATTCTATCCGGTGCTGTGGTTTTCCTCCGACTCCCGAGGCAATGCTTACCATGTCGCTTTCACACTGGTTGCCGATATTTGGATATACAAAGATTCTGCAGCGCGTTCCTCGCTTTCAATATAGAGTGGGGCGGTTCACTGACCATAGAAATTTCCTTGGTTTCCTCGACAATGCATGGATTACTATTCTCCGGCTCTGCGTGCACCGAGTCGCTGTCTGCTGCACTCTAGTATATATCTTTTCGGTCGGCAAGACTACGTACTCCTCCTATACTCTTCCGCCTCGGATTTCACCTCAGGCTCTCGATTCGCGGAACCCCCTTTCTCATGCATGTCTGGGATGTATCTGTGTTCTAACCAATTTCAGAAGTATGCTCATTGTCTTCCCAACCGTCCGTAGGTATAAAGGTTGGCTGCAACTCTATGTTTGAATCTCTTAACTTGCTTCACAATGTCGGACCCCCAACTTGATATGCTCTTCCAACCTCTTCAGCTTGGGTCGACCATCACGCCCGAGAACAAAGTGTTCATGCCATCCATGATTCCTTTGTTCCTAACGATATCATGGTCGAATATTACAAGCAACGCGCGCCTGGTGGTGCCGGTCTCATCATTTCTGAAGGGATTCTCATTTCTCAACAAGGGTATGTGTTTCATGCCTCTGGCGGTCATAGTGATACTAATTTTATCTTTGAATCCAGAACTGAGTGGCAAAACGCGCCCGGAATATGGTCCAAGGAACAGACTACGGGGTGGAAGGTTGCAGACCCTGTGCATGCCGAGGGAAGCGTCATATATGCTCAGGTATGTGCTAGATTCGTCAGTTTTCTACCTGTCCTCTCGTGAATGTATCATCGACTTATTTATAGTTGGACGAGTAAGCCATCCTGATGCTCCCGAACAAATCGTCTCTGGACTGGTACGTTCTGGTACCTGAAGTCTTGACAACAATTCACTTCTTTGCAATTTACCCCGTCTATACTCCTTCGGCGATTTCTGCAAGAGGAGGGAAGTTTAGGTTTCTACCAGGCGTGATATTATTTCGATGTTCAAACAAGCAGCTATTAATGCCAAGAATGCTGGATTCGATGGTGTAGAAATTCACGCTGCCAATGGTTACTTAATACCTCAGGTGCTTTTACCTTTTCTCTTGATTTTATGTGAATGTTAATTGTAATTATTATATCAGTTCCTCGACAGTACCTCAAATCATCGCACGGATGAGTGGGGAGGCAGCATTGAGTATCGGTCTTGAGGTCCTCAAGACAGTCATCGACGTATAGGGTGCAGATAGGGTAGGTATTAAGCTCAAACCCACCGGGGGATATACCGACGTCGGGTATGTATCCAATTCCAACAACCCAAGTAGCCCTTTCTTACTTTGCTTTCGATAGGACGCCTTTGGAAGAAACTGCAGACGTTCAATTACTTTTCCATCTCCGAAGTCGATAAACTCAAAGTCGCTTATGTTACTCTGGGGCGATACGCAGAGTTCCTCGACCCTATCATCAACGGGAGCTATCGTGCCGTCAAGCACTATGTCATCAACGTACGCGCCTCTGTTGAAGAACGCGCTGGTATTCGGGAATGCTGCGTTTACGGGGGAAGAGGCTGCGCGGTATGTATCTGGATTCTGAGGGAAAGCTTGCGGATGTATTTTTTGGTGTGCCGTGGATTGCCCATCCGGATTTTGCGAAACGGCTGCAGTATGGGAAGCCTTTGGGAGGGACGTAGAGACTGAGAAGAAAGGGTGCATCATTGATTATCCGCCTGCGGAGTATTGACTCGGGAAGTACTAATATAATACTGAACGAGATGGAAATCATGAGCGCTGATTGAGGGGAACGAGCATAGTGGCAAATGCTCTGCTTAGAGCTCTTGAGATCACTGAGAGAGATTTTCGATTCGTCTGATTTGTGATTGACCGTAACACATTACGTAAAGGGGACGAGTTGCCGGCCCTCAAGTCGCTGCGTCCTTGATAATCGCCGAACGGAATGCCGTCTCTCTTTGGCGAACATCCATATCCCCCCTCGATCTGACTCGCGTCGTTCGTTGTACACGGCTCAAGAAGAGCTCTATGTGTAGCCCTAGATGTGAGCGCCTTCTAGTTTCCGCCCATTCAGGCATAATTACAGTTATTAACGGCTTTGTAGGTGTAATACACATTTTTCGGGCCCAGACATGCCTACCATGGGGCAATTGCGGATCCAAGTATCCTGTCCTCCTTTCCTTACACCGCAATAGTAAGTCTGATTATCATTTGCTTAGGATCCGATGGCACATGTATATGCCTGTTGTTGTAAGTGCATCTCACAGTTTACTGGTCAATGCATCGAGTTGATCACAACATCCCAGAACAGTGCTTTTACCCAGCTTGAGGGCTTAATTTGCCTCTCGGTGCGCATGGATGTTCTTATCTGCTCAGATTCCAAACTCACGGCGTAGGGTTGCCAGATGCTGTATCAATCGTTGAAGAAACATCTTCCAGTCCACCGTATGCGGACACGCGTTGAAATCAAGACCGTGCGTCACTTCTTCTCACCTATGATAGCCCATCTTACGCCTAGCTTTCTATTCAGCGTGTTGCACCGTGTGACATTCATCTTCCTGGCCTTATTTTTTTTGGCTGCAGGAATTGAGAGTATCTGAAGTATTTGATGTATGTGCCAAAACGATTCCATCAGTCCTGGACAGGCTCTTATGTTTGGGATACGAGTAGCTTGCTGTGAAATCAACAGCACAAGTGAGAAATCACTGCCGGCACAGTCGGCCCTGAAAGCCATCAACAATCCCGTTGATGCACACCAGAATGTGAGATACAATGATATTCTTGGTCTGCTCCCCGCGCTGAATTCGTTGGTTCTTCAGTTTTGTTGCGGCCGCGACATAGTAAAACGTCATATCACAGCCTTCAATCGCCTTGTAGGCGTTGTTGGTACGCCACTCCTACGACGTACGTGCCAGTGCCTTTCTTATCACTTACAGCAAAGCTTATTTCGTGGGAAGCATGATTTTGGGCGCCCGACCATGGTCGAGGAGATCCCGGCTTCGGCACTAATTTAGCAAAGCTTCGCAGAGTCGTTGTCGTGGCATGTCTCGTGAGGTAAGCTTTATCTCTGCTTTCTGGCATATCGCTTAGGAGCATCTCCAGAATATCACGAGGTATTGGAAAATCAAGTAATCCAGGCCACTGAAGCTTCATGTTCTCTCTTAAGCTACCGTCAATTCTGTGGCTACGCAGTGAATGTAGAATATGCTTCATAGTGTGGTGTGATTGAGAGTCTTCGGGCGGAAGAACCTGAGCTCTTCGGCGGTACGTCTTCGCTTATTAGGTCGGCACCCGTCAAGCGGGCCGCTATCCGACACTCGCTTCCAAGCCCACAGCTTCGAATATCCTCGCTGCTTTTCGGACTTGTAAAAAAAGGTCGTCTTGCTTGTGAATGCCTTTTAGCCTTTGTAATAGATTCATAGGTGAAAGTCGGAGTGCGTGCCGGTGTCACTCCATTTTCAGTCTGGAATCCGCTTTCAAATTTCTAAAACGCGTGGAAGTTTTGGCGGCTTTCAAAGTGTTTGACAGTTGGCAACAGACTGAAACGCGCTACCTCTTTTTCTATCCAGTACTACTGAGTATGTGCGCGGTGGCGAACTCTCCATCTCAGCTGGCTTTGTGGTGGGACCCGAGCGTAAGAGCGTCTTTGTCGAATACCCGGCGATTCTGTATCGACTACGCCTGAGCTAGTCAAGCTCGGAACGCAGATGCTTTGACCTGCTTTGACTTGGCTTATTCGGCGGGTCAAGGGTAGAATTAGTCCGCAGCTCTGCAAGATTGCTGCGCCGCAAGTACTTATTTCATATCAACTATTTCCTTCGTCACTTCATTACTCTTCCACTCTTCTCTCCACAGCATGGTCATTCTTTCAGTACGGCGGTCCTTCAGCATACTTGCCTGCATAACCATCTTCATTTTGCTGTCTGGGACAGGTTACAACTTTCATGATCGGTCAACTCGAGGAATACCCATAACATATGAGTATACGACTCAGCGTATCAAAGAGTACAGGCGCATGTTGACGAAAGACGGGACTCGGTTACTACCAAGTGCTGCATGGAGCCCGCTCAGCCTAAGCGAGTGTATCTTTGGCATGCCCGCCTACTACGCGCCTTGTGTAGCACAAAAACTATCGAAAAAGGTGTTATACGCGGAGGAACTGTTATACCCGGCATTTGAGATCCGACAGCCCCATTTTGCGGTCGAGGAGCACAAGGATCGCTGGCGAAGCGCCGCTTTGAGAGCGAAAGAGCGCGGAACGCTGCAAGACAGTGGGTGGCTCGTGTATAAAGGTCAGTCGGGCCAGAATTTCGTGAGTGCTCTCCGATAATTCATAACTGGCGCGTAAAGATCAATTGTAGGTGTTTGGAAATGTCTCTTACACGCATCCAAACCGATATGATAGCTGGTCCCCAGAGGCTTGTATGGGAAGCCTCGTATCGTCAGAAGACATCCGGTCGTTCGATCCAGTGCAAGTCCTCGCTGTCCCGGGTCATCCTGCGATCCGGAAAAGCGCCATAGTTGTACTTTCCCCGGACTCCAACTCTTTTCAGCACCACCTTGACCGTGTCACGCATATCTTAATGCAAGGCTCGTATCTCACCTTTGGAGAACGCCCACACGTAATTACAGGCAAACGTGGAACTGCCTTTGTAGATCAGCTATGGGAACGCCTAGGATACGGTCCGGAACGTGTGCTGCATAGTCAGAGAGAGGACACATATGCCGAAAAGTTGATTTTTTCATGTCGTGCGGTATTGGTGCATCCTTGGCTGTCGCTGAAGACACTCGAGGCATTCTCGATTGATTACATGAAGGAATCTTCGACACGAAATAAAGTATGTGGCTTTGATCCTATGTGTTTTTCATACCATAACAGCTTACCTAGGTCGTGTATATGTCGCGATCCAATGGACGTGCTAAAAACGGTGGTCGTAAGGTTCTTAATGAGTCGGACCTTCTCAATGCAATCAGGACATTACTTGAAGAGAGGGCCAAGGGCGAAGAACTTGTAGTATTTAACGAGAAAGACTTCGCGACCGCCTCTGACCTTTTCGAATGGTTCAACAACAACGTTTTGGCGGTCGTCGGTCCCCACGGAGGTGCGATGTACCACCATCGTTGGGCTGCCAGAGGGACACTCGTAATCGAGTTCATGCCCACTAGCTTCACGTCGATGGCTATATTCGAGGAAGCTTCCGTGCTTTCTCAGACATATGCAGCCGTGATTGTTGAGCCAAGTGGATCGGGTGGGAAGGATATGATCATCGATCCCGAGCACGTCCTTTCGCTTCTGCGACGACATCTGGGAATCCCTATGCGGAGACCTCGTCATGCGGAGCACATGGGATTTTTGTCTGACGAAGTACATGACGTTGTAGGTGATGTCGAGGACGAGGGTTCCTTGGCAGAGGATCCGTTGAAAGTCAGCTACCAATGGGGTGGTAAGGAGCTTGGCTTGTAATTTAACGCTGTATCGCTTATAAGTAAATTAATTTTTGTAATACTAGTACTTTCATCTTACTAATTATACAAACACACGCATAAAAGCGGTCGCTATAAGGGGATGAGTATTACTCTCTTTGCTGAGCCTGGATAGTGAGTGGGACCCAAACGTAGTAACGTTCGAACACGAGGCTCCGTGGACGGAGATCACGCGAGCTGCTTAAATAGTTTTACCCATGCCAAGTACACGAGATAAGGACAACCATGCCGCTCCCCCTGCTCGAGCTACCCAACGAGCTTCTATACAAAGTCTTTGGAGAACACTTTGATGAGGACCAAGTCCCAGAGTTGTTCACAATTTCTCTCACGTGCAAACGCCTGCACGACATTTGTCTTACACATTATCTTTCTCGCTTTGGTATCAGCCATCCTACGGAGACCTGCAGCTTTACCCTTCGAAATGTCGCTGAGCCCCGTCCAGATGCGATATCTGGTCTCCGGGTTGCTCTGTTTGTCCCGTCAATCAGGCATCTGGTATGCACGTTCGACGACGCGCTTCCGGAAAGCGAAGCGCGTTCCCCTGCTACTATCATTGCAACCGTCCAACGACTGCAGAGTCTTCTTTTGAAGCTCAAATCCGTCGACAGGATAACGTTGAAGTTTCGCGGCAGAGACTGGAATAATGGTAGCGTTAACGTTACGGATGCATTGTTGGCCTCATGGTCATCTGCCATTGGCGATCTCCTCAATCTGGCACTGGATAAATCATGCACAGATATGTGCATGGTGGACGGTAAAGTAATGACTTATGCCTATCAATTTTCTCGTGCGGGACGAGGCTACCCATCGAACGTCTTGACCACCAGCAGACGCACAGCGATCCGAGGGCCAGATTGGACATTTCGGCGCGTCAAGATGGGTACGTCAACTATCCTCGTCGACGAAGCCACCATTCCCAATAAATTACACTCTTTGGACATTCAATCGTCGATGCTCCTACTTCCTCCACTCTCCCACTGGACGTTGTCCGTTCTGACTGTCATTACCTCCTTGACCATATCCCATATCAGTCTTGCTGGACATATGTGGACTGCGCTGCTCCCCACAGTCGCACAATACGCGTCGGGTATCGAAGAGCTGCGTATCGCTGGGTGTCCAGATATCACCATCGATGATCTCGTCGCGTTTCTCGCACTGTTACCCGGGTTGAAGAAACTCACGCTATCTGACGAGGAGCAGTACATACCTGGACCATCTGCGCCTGTCCCGAAATTCACAGAGCTGGAGCGTGTCGAAGCTCCGTGGAGGATTCTTTTACACATCGTGCAAGGGCCTCTGCCGAGTTTGAAGGAGGTACGGACGTTCCCCAGACGCACTCCAAGAAGAGGGCTGGATTGGGAGGGGACAGGCGCAGTGTTGAGGGTGATGAGAGAGTGTTTCAGAGAGCAGGAAATCAGGCCTGTGGTGGTCATACGGATCCGAGTCGATAAAGGATGGTTATCAAGAGTCGAAACTAGACCGTCGACTGGCGTACGGATGACGCTGAGACTTGTGAAGGTGGTGGAAGTGGAGCTGGTGGAAGTAAAGGTTGGCGTTGGAGTCTTGGCGGCCTGGCTTGGCGGTGCTTTTGACGCTGTTAGAGAAATACGAATATTGGGAAAGGTACAGTCATGTTGTGGAAATGTAGAAGACATCGAGGAAGCGGTGAAGAAAGAAGTTAAGCTGGTTGGGAGGATAGTTATGGAAGAACGAGCAGATTACTAGCACTTAGTGCATCCAATGACCACAGTTCTCACTACACTAGTAGGCTATTGAGGGATATCCTGACATTTCTTTGGTAAGTGTGCTTATTATGTATGCAGCTGGCACTACGCCGCATAGAACGATTGACTGAACAATGCTTTATATAAGTAAATTATTCCTAGACGGATGCCTCATGATAATCTTAAAACTTCCTTCCTTCCTTCCTCCCTGCAAAGGCAAAAATTAATGCAAACTTAGTCGGACTGACTGGGCCTGCGGCCTGATTTTAAGTATATATATATATATAAATATGACGAACTACAGAAAATGGCCAACGTGGGGATCGAACCCAAGACCTTCGCGTTATACACATGAGTATTAGCACGACGCTCTAACCAACTGAGCTAGTCGGCCAGCAAGAGTACGTTCTCGAGGAGTGATTATCAGTAGCAATTATACACTCACGAACTCATTACCAATGACCGATCGCTTTGTCTAACCACAACGCCTCCGACACGGGCCAATTGGGCGTCCTACAATGGCGCGTGGTAATCGAGCCTCAGAATCTGTAGCACCAATGCAACCGCCACCACTGGTCCTACCTGTCGCAGAGTTCGAAAAAGTCGAAGAGTCTTCAAAAGTCAATAATGGCGTTCACGATAACCAAATGAAGGCTTATGGATGTACGCCAAATCCACGCGTCTTTTCCTATTGACCATTGCTGAAAATTCTAGTTTTCAGTCAACGATCTGTCAAACTATCAAAGACCTGACCACTACGTTCGTCATATTGGTTCGTTTTCGCGGGCAAAGACTATTTACTCTATGCTGAACATCGCCCCAAGAACCGTTGGAGTTGGACCTCGCCACACAGGTCGAGTATGATATGGATGAACAAGGTATATAGCGCTCGTATTGGAGACACACGTACTTATTGACCTGATAGACGAGGAATGGCTGATTGCCGTGAACGCGGATAGGAAAAAGATGCAAGTCGACACTGTTTCTTACGAGACGTTTGAGATTATCATGGACAGATTGGAGAAGGAGTGGTACAATCTGGTACGTGTTGCAATACCGTTCGTTGCTGTGGATATTGACCTTGATAAATCAGACCAAAAACATTCCTAAACCCCATTTCGATATGCCCTCAGAAGATTCTACCTGCGCGATATGCGACGATGCAGAGGGAGAGAATAGCAACGCCATCGTGTTTTGCGATGGATGCAATTTGGCTGTTCATCAGGGTACGCCAGTACCTAGTTTGTTACCCGAATACCTCCTGAAATTGCTACATGTCTAGAATGCTATGGTGTACCCTACATTCCCGAAGGCATTTGGCTATGTCGCAAGTGTAGCACCTCCCCAGAAACGCCTGTCGTCAGTTTCATACATAACTCTCTCAGCACTTCTTCCTGACATATACTCCCAGGAATGCTTTCTATGTCCCAATGAGGGTGGCGCGTTCAAGATGACCGACCACGGGCAATGGGTCCACCTTCTATGTGCCATGTGGATTCCAGAGATGACCGTCCAAAACGAGGTCTACATGGATCCAACGATCGCATTCGAGGACAAGCTCATGGAAAGGATGAAGAGATTGGTACTATCGACATAACCTTTCCTCTGATTTCATGAGCGCTAACACAGTCCATCACAGAAATGCAGTGTATGCAAAATTCGAACGGGAGCATGCATACAATGTGCCATCAAAAGTTGCTACACGCCTTTCCATGTGACTTGCGGCCGGAAAGAGAAATTTCTGCTTCCCATGAAAAATCTCCAAGGCTCCGAACCTGTGGGGACACTCAAATGCTTCTGTGATAAACACCTTATCGTACGTGATCTGCAGTGGTCTTCACTCTAACTACTCAACTCCGTACTCAGCCGGCGCAAAAAGCTGCTCGAGAGGCAGCAAAAACTGAAGATGAGCAAAGTGTCGAGAAGATCTCCAACACTGCTCGTGCCCATGCCAAGGCTTTTCAGACAGGAGCGCCTCTCGTACCGTGGATCATCGTAGACAGGATTGCTCAATACATCGGGAGGATTAACGTGCGCAAAAAGGTCGAATTCATTATTCTCGTGTGCAAATATTGGAGTCTTAAGAGGGAAGCGAGGAGAGGTGCGCCCCTTTTGAAGCGACTACATTTGGAGGCCTGGCCTTCTAGCACAAGAAATCAGTCCCAGACTACCGCCGAAAAAATCCAGAAGAAGACTGTAAAGCTTAACATTACTCTTTATTTTTCATATCTGAACTTATTGATAGATGCTTAAACGTCTACGCAAAGATCTTGACTATGTCAAGCGGCTATCAGTCAAGAGCTACAAACGAGAGATGCGTAAACTTGATCAGTTACATCTCATTCAAGATGTTTTGTCCAAATTCATATTCCCTAATGAGCCACGACTACGCTCAGCTTTTGAGCGTATCACAAGGTAAGTCGTTCTTATGGGAAAGAGTTCATGATCTCAAAAAATCGCACACAGCGTCGATAAGAATGGGTATTTTCAGAACCCTGTTTCGAAGCTCAAAGTCCCCGATTATTTCGACATCATCAAGCGTCCCATGTGCTGGAATATAATTGAAGGAAAATTAGATCGGCATGAATATTGGGACTTCCAAGCCTTCAAAGTGCTACCTCTATCTGATTCTTTGAGTTTTACTGACGTTTGAATCTAGGATGATATTCATCTCGTCTGTAACAATGCCATAGCTTATAACAAGGCCGGATCGTCTTATTCCAACACGGCCAAACGGATTCTTAACGCTGCGGAGCCAATCTTCACGGAGCTTCAGGAACAGTGTCTACCACAGTCATCCGAATGCACTCCAGCAGAGGGTGCCATGGAGGTCGATGTTCCACCGCCACAGTCGATGCCCTCCGCACCCGCCCCGGCAGAAAATGAGATGCACGTCGACAATCTCGAAGTGGAATCTGGACAGAGTCACGATCCCACAGCGGACTCGAATGCTATGGAGGTGGACGTTATACACACAAAACTCGAGGTTGGGGATCTTGAAACACCCCTCCCCATGCTGGAACTCCTCCTATCTAAAGAGGCCATGCAGGACGATGTGAAGTACATCATCAACGAGGATCCCCTTTCTTCCCTCTTCAATTACGAACTTGGTCAGATAAAACCTCCACCCGAAGAAATGATGCCTGCTACCATGAAAAGGAAGCGTGATCGCAAGGCAGAAAATGCTCGGAGGGAGGCTAGGCGTGCCGAACAAGCAGCTGCCAACGCCGGATCTCGCGCACCGAAGAGAATTCGCCGTGCTACATCGAATACAACGGACAACGAGCTGGATGAGCAAGGCCAAGGTCAGGAGGGTTCAGATGAACAGCCAAAAGCGACTTCATCTACGTCGGTTCTACAATACTTGCCAAGCGGGCAAATGAGCACGCCTCTTTTGGTCGATTCTGTTGGACACAGAGACTCGTTCCTGATGTTCGAGGCTGGATGGATTTTGCCTGAAGGCCAGAAGCGTGGCGGAAGATCATCAACGCTGACTGCACCACAACCAACTCCAGTGCCACCGAAGAAGTGTATGTTTTGTATCTCATGTGTATCACAGACCTTTGGCTGATTGTATGTCTCTTCTCAGCTCAGCCAAGGAGGAAGAGTGCGTATCATTTTGACTAACTCACCCGCCTAAATTCGCTTACCATGTTTTTATTCTCTCTAGGCCGCGCAAAATCCTCGTTGGGTGTTTTCAGCACGGGCGAATCCGAGAACCTGACACTGAGCGTGGAGAGCAATATCCCTCCTCAAGATCTACCGGCCACTCCTACAGAACATGTTGAAGAGGAAGTACTGGCAGAAAACCTATCGGATGACGATGTGAAGGAAAGGCCTGCAGATCAGGTATCTACGGCAGGCTCTCCACAAGGCGAGCCGGACATGATGTTTGATGAAGAACATGAGGAAGAGCCACCACAGGGACCTCTTGACGTTACGACAGAACCGCCACTCACACCGATGGTGCTATCGCCACATCGTGATCCTTCACAGACGCCTCCCTCGCCGATAAGACCAAGAGACTTCTCCCCGTTGCCAGAAGATGTGCAGAGTCCCATGGTTATCGATTTACCTGTCTCAGCGGTGAGGGATGAACCTATGGTAGTGGACACCCGACCTACTGCCACGCCGGATCGTACGATTGGCATCAAATTAGAGCAGGTTGCCTACGTTCTAACAGATCGTCAAACAAGCACCTCTGAAACGGAAATCGGGAATGACGTCGAACGTGATATCGGTATCAATTCTCGACCTGACGCAGAGATCAATGCCGAATTTCATGCCGATCTTGGGGGTCATGAAGCAGAAGTTGATACCCGGGTTCATCCCGAGGTCGACGAGGCTCATGAAACTAAAATCGACGATGTCCCTGAACCTGAGATCCGCGGGGTTCCCGAACCAGAAATTAACGAGGTCCCTGAACTTGAAATTCGCAGAGTCGCTGATCTTGAAATCGACGAAGTCTATATGCAGCTTCCACATGTGGACGCACATGCTCCTGAAATCGATTCGGAGCCTCAGGAGGTCGTTACGCAGGTTCATGTTGTCACCCAGGCCCTTCCAGACGAGGAGGAGATTCATTCCGAACTTATACAAGATCATGTTGATGATGACGGCGAAATTCGTGCGGAGGTCGACGCTCATGATATATCGGATGTTGCTTTGGGTGACCAAGCCGACATACATGCCCCCATAGAACCAGAAGCCTACATGGAGGTGCAATCTTCATCTCATGATATATCGGCTGCTGTTTTGGGTGACCAGGTCGACATTAATATCGGCGTAGAACCAGAAGCAGAGATGGAGGTGAAAACGTCACCAGAGGCAGACATCACAGTCCAAATTGAGGCTTCTGTTCCCCAAACCGCTCCATCTACTCAGCTAGGTGACCATGATACGTCGATGGCTAACGTTGACGCCTCGACTGACGATATTCACCCGCCTGAGGCTGTGCTGGAGTCGCAGTCCGAAGCTGTCAATGTTGTGCCAGAATCTACATCAACAGATGATGATATCATGCCTCGTCAGGAAGAAGCGGTTCAGGAGCGCGTTTCACCGACTGGAGATCAAGCAGACGTTGAGATGGAAGAAGCTGCTTCAGCAGAGGCTCCCGCTCCAGATGAAGTGGACGCGTCCGACAAGATTGAGACTCAGGCGTATGGCGATACTAGGACAGAGGGGGATATTCAGGCAGAGGCAACTATTGTACCCGAGGATGTTCTTGTCATCGAAGCAACGAACGATGTTAAGCTGGAGGATACAGCAAAGGATGGCGACGAGACTTCGGAGGACGAGCAAGAGTTGATTCGGAAACGAATTGAAGAGGCCCGTCAAGTCAGGGATCGGCATGGCCGTACTGTCGACGATCTCAAGATGATGCCCAATTACAATGTCATCGAAGATCAAGATAGAGGCGGCTTCATCGTTGAGGAAATCGTTACACCCACTTCTCGTCGTGCGAAGAACAAGCAACGGAAGTCGCTTAACGAGGGACCTCCGCCGTTCGATCGTACACTCGGGAACATCAACCTCAAACCTGGCGAGAAGTTGGAAAGTGGTACCTTGGGTAAGCTTCTTCCGTAATTTAAGCCTTAGTAGATTCACATCATTACTTTCCTTTTAGTCTGGGCGAAGGCTGGTACGGCGATGTCTTCATTTCTGACACCATATCAGCTCTAATACCTTTTTTTTTTGTAGGAACCTACCCATGGTGGCCAGCGGTTATATATGACGAGGATCATCCAGAGCTACCGGAGAAAATCCTCAACAGGAAGAAGGAGTTTGAGGCAAAGCACAAAAAGGCGAAGCGGAGTAAAGATAATGTCCACTTTTATACGGTCAATTTCTTCGACAAGGAAAAGTCATGGCAATTTGTGACCGTGGAGCATCTGAAAATGCTGGGTGAGCATAAAGGTGCGCTACTTTCCTTAGGGTCGTCAGCGTTTGGGTTTACGTGTATTGCAGAACTGGACGAAGATATGATATCTCCGACGTCGCGGAGACAGAGCTGGAGGAATCGTACTAAGTTGTTGCGGGAGTGCCAAGTAGCGTATCAGTGCGTGTTGATTTTCTCTTGAGGGTTTATTATTATTTACATGGGACATCTAGGATCGCGTTCGAGGAGATGGAAAGTGACGCAGAAGGTGAAAAGAAGAAAGAAGTAGAAGTGGTCAATCCAGAACCTGTGGCTAGCACGAGCAAGGATGTGGGTCAGGAGCGCTCTGTTTCGGAAGATGCGGACTACGACGCTGATGCTGATGCTGATGCTGATGCTGACGCCGATGCCGACGCTGACGTCGATGCTGAGGGCGACGTTGATGCGGATATGGATCTGAGTTGAGTTCGTTTGAGGGGTGTCTTTATTTTCGGTGTATTGGTTTGGACATGTATGTATGGTGTATCATATACTGTTGTGAACAAGATTTTCTCGTTGATGTTGAAGTAGCATCCTCAATAGTCAAGTGAAATCGGTGAGCTCATACACAGCAGCAAAAGCTAGACATTATACTTCTGTATGTATGGAATCCAAGAGAGTGATATTAGGGAATACATCTATGCACACTGGAGTTGAAACCAGCCTGCGTCCCGAAAATCTAGAATATGACTGATGAGAGTCGGTATGTCGCGTCATAAATTCATTAATCTTTCTTGGACGCTTTGGCTTGCTCCTCGGCGCGTTTTGAGTATATCATGTCGGTGAAGGGCCTAGGATGGAAGAAATGAGCAGCTGAGCTCGCGGTAAGGTTGGGCAACGTACCCTTCGAATCGTAGAGCGATGATGTAGACAACGTATACGTAGAGTGTGATGAACAGCCCTGCGGGGGACGATTCCCTGAATCCAGGATCAGTGAGAGTAGGAGGGACAATGGAGAACAAGGCTGACCACAGCGCCCCACCAAGGAAACACATGGTGCTCCCAACGTACATAGGGTCGTTCAGGACGTTGAACGGGAATCTAGCACACGTTAATGATGAGGAATAGCGACGGAAAGTAGCGCACCCTTCGACCCTGTGGTCCATAAGGATACCAAAGTAATCTCCCAAAAACGTGCCAGTGATACCCAGCGCCCACGTCGACGACACCACCAGCAGCTGCCCTGTACCCATCAGCGCCAACGGCAGCACCTTGCTATACGGCTCTGGCAGCAGTTCCACCTTTGGCTGCTCTGCCAGCGCAACATGGAACCTACCCGTGTAAGCGTCACCGAGCGGGGGGGTGTGAAGGTCAACGTACAGATAATCCCGTACCATCCCGAACAGAAAAATTATCACAGTGAGAAAGTAGCATCCTGCTTTGGGGCTGCCGAAAATGCGCGTGATGGTCTTGTTTCTGTACTCTGGAGAGCAGGTGAGAGCGGTGACGGGGCGAAAAGATGGGGCGCACCGTTTCTCGCGACGATGTTCCACGCGGTAGGGTTGAAGATTATTGCTGCTAAGGAAAGGAGCAGCGAAGGCTTGGAGATGTCGACTAGTGAATGAAAGGAGTCCATGTTGACTTTCAAGTGAAGGTGAAGGTAAACAGAGAGATCGGTCGCGTAAATTTTTTAAGTTCAGGGTTGCATTTCGTCTACTTCTCTAACTACTTAGCTAAACGTATATTTACCTACGAGCCGATCCCAGATATCCTTCGTATTGACCGTCGCCTCGAGCCTCGACGCGAGGAGAAACGCACCACTGAGTTTTCTATTCAAGCTATACGTCTCCTGCGGCGGAGGTGTCAGCCTGTGTTCCAACATCACCGGAATATTATCCCGTATCTGAGCTGTAATATCTGCCCAGCCCGTGTTGCGGCCGAATGTATACGGCTGAGGAGTCGATGATTTGAACGGCGCGGCAAGGAGCGTCATGGATTTCACATGTGCATCCAGCATTATCTATAACATGTATCAGCCAGGACAACATTACAATGTGAGCTAACGAACCTGGTTCTCCTGGCCTGTGAGGTAGCCCACCTTCAAACTCCACTCAACACAAGCATCCCAGTCATCAGAAGCAGCCGCCTGGAGCAGCCTCAACCACCCGTCCATGAACTCTTTAGAATACGATCGCGTAGCGCCGAAATCTACCAGCCCGATCAGCCTCGTACGCGCGTCCCACAAGAAATTTGTCCAGTTGGGATCAGTCTGCATCATCCGGAACTCGAAGAGCTCTTTCAGACAGAGCTCAATCACGCAAGCCGCGATCTACTTGGAGAGTAAATAGGGAAAGGTGCATCGATGATGGGACGCACGGTGTCGCGATCTGGCTGGGACAAGGCCTTGATGTCTGCCTCCCCGACGCTGATCCCGTCGATGCGTTCCATGACGAGAACACGGTCAGTGCTTTCTGCCCACACCCAAGGAACCTTGAAACGTGCATCATTTCCAAGGTACTCTGGTGATCCAAAAGTACGCAGAAATGAGGCCTCCCGGGTGTAGTCGCACTCATCTGCCAGTTCCTGCTTCATTACCTTCACATAACCTAAATCAGCGCCGGAACTAGTAAAACTAAAGAAAATATTTACGGAAACAGTCTTGTCCAGAAAGAGACCCTTTGGCAAAAACTTGCCCGCGGTCAACAAGAGCTTGATATATCCCAGATCACTGTCTATTGAGTTGGCGATATTGGGGAACTGGACTTTGACTGCTACTTGGTACGGTTTGCCAGTGGGCGAAGCTGACGCGGGGAGAACGGCACTGTGCACTTGACCTATTGACGCAGCTGCAAAGGGTATGCGGTCAAAAGAGTCAAAGTGCGAAGCCCAGTCTGCCCCAAGAGAATTTTGCAGTACTTTCTGTCGTCGTGATTAGAACGCAAGCTCAGCTCGCAAAGGTATTCCAATGCGCACCTCCATTTGCCAATCCGGCATATAATGCGCGCTATCCTGCACCCTCCGAAATATTTTATCTACCTCAGGAGGAAGGAGGTGGGTGTCTACGGGTGGCTCGTCAGAAAAAATCCCATCTACGACAAAGGGCAAAGCAGAACCTTGTATGCTAAGAAACTGGCCCAGCTTGAGCGCTGCTCCGCGCATCTGCGAGAGCTTGGACACGAGCCGCTTTATATTGGCTTCAGTCATCATGACAGAACCTCCAGAGTTGTCGGTTCGACGGAGCAATTCTGAAGCAGCACCGTAGCTGAGAGAGGCAGCGAGCCCTGCAGAATTGTGTCAGACGAGGGGGGGGAGCGAGTTGAGGGGAGACGAACCTCCGTAGTGGAAGAGCCGGCCAATACGCGAAGACGGGACTTTGGAGGAAGATAGGTTACGCGTCGGAGGCGCCTGGATTTCTTCTGCATAATTCGGCTGCACGGTCTCGTAGGAAATGGACTCTACTATGGGGTCTTCGTGATGATTTTTTGGTATCACTTCATTTGTAGGCGGTGTCTAGTAAATATCAAGCAGGGACCAAGAGTGGATTATTCATTCGGACGCACCTCTTCCACGTCTGCTGAGATTTCCCGAGGAAGAATAGCCAACGCGACTGGCTCAGTCTTTCACTATTTCAGTAAACAAAAAACCTAAGAAAGCGTAGCCAGACTCACCAACCGTCCACCTTGGAGCGGCCGTACATTCTCCTCAATTTTGATTTTATTTTCTTCCGGCGGCGCTGGCACATCGCGTTTTTTCGTCCTTGCAACGAGAACTGAACGCTGCCCAGCAATCTGAGAAGCCCTTATACGTGCCGCATGGCCAAGAATGTCAGCAGCAGACGAAAGAACGCAGAGCCAGTTGTACGCTGGTCCTGGTGGCATGCAAAAGATCACGGTCCGGTGGCCCGCCTTCACGATGTATTATATTGGTACAAAGTAAAAATACAGTCTACATGTTATGCAAATAGTAATACCGATACAAACCAAGATATATGCACTCCCAAGATTCTACCAACTACGCGCCTCCCCCTCCCTCCGCACTACGCTGCATAAATGACTGTAAAATCTCATGGCTGAACCCACCCTGGACGTTGGGCTGCACAGCTCTCGGGAGCGACGCAGACATCTGCGTCTGCTGCGCATTGAAGTTCATCATGTTGTTTGCTTGGGGAATCATCCCAGGATACGACTGCCCGGAGCCGAATGATTGTTGCTGCGACTGTTGTTGTTGTTGTTGTTGCTGCTGCTGCTGTAGCTGTTGTTGATGCTGCTGAAACTGCTGTTGAATCGTCTGTGGAGGCTGCTGGGGTGTGAAACCAGATGGTCCCGACGAAGACGCAGCGTTGTTATTCATAGCTGCTGCTTGTTGAACCTGGGCTTGGCGGGCCCGCTGCTGAGCCATAGCAAACTGGGCCATAAGCGCATTCCGCTGCTCCGGGGGCAACTTGGCTAGGGAAGCCATCATGTTAGCCATGGGCGGCGTCGGGTTGGGATTGGGGTTGGGGTTGGGATTGGAATTTGTAGACTTGGGCAGCTCAGGTATGCCATTGAGGAAGAAAGCGCCCACGAGTCCTTGTGCATTTATGGGGAACAACAGGACATTGCTATCTTGGGCGCCTCCGGGTCGCGTCCACCCAGTGATAGCATACTGCAACAAAGTGAATTTATATGCGAGGAGAGGTTAGGAATGTCACGTACAACTTTCTTATTTAGAAGAAGCGTAATGAGAGACCTGTAATGAAGCTCGTTCGACTTAGGATCAGCGATACGAGGCTGAGCCGCAAAGGTACACAACGCAGGCTGCGTTTTCTTAACCCACACCTGCAGATCCTGCGTAGATACAGCAGATTGTGCAGTAGGCGTAAGCATAAATGATGACGGCCAAGTATTGGCATGACTAAAATCGGCCTCAGTTAAGCGAAAGAAGAAAGGGAAGACAGAAATAATCACCATTCAGCGGGATTCTGAGCGAATGCGACAACATGTACCTGCATCTCGCGCTTCCCGTTTGCATCAACACCGCTCCAGCGAAGCGTCCCTTGCCACACTGGTGTTTTGACAGGTTGTTGAGATTGCGACTGGGGTGGTTGTGCAGCGTTACTTGGAGGATGGTCACCTGCAGTCATCACGTTCATCGGTGGCGTCGACGTAATTGAACCAGGAGGCATGTTCGCCATCATATTGGGAGAACTCTTTGATGGACCTGCTCCTAGATGTTGAGGTGGAGGCTGTCCCGTCCGATTTTGCTGTTCAATGACCTTCTGCATCTGCGCGGCAGCGCTAGGCGACATTTGCATCCTAGATGCATTGAAGCCCTGACCGACCTCACCGGGATTCGACAAAGATCGCATATGCATCCCTTGTGGCGGCACGAAATTGTTTGCCGGAAGATTTGCTCCGTCGTTGGGAGGAAACGCGGCCGTGGAACCTTGCGCGGGTGATGAACCTTGTGGAACTTTCAGGGACGGGGTTGCTAGATTTGCGGTCGCATTGCCCGGGTTCCCCTGATTGGCTAGCTGCTGTCCTTGCATTAGCTGCTGTCTCATCGCGGCCATTTGGGGAGCTTTCAACATGGTGAAGACAACCTGGCGAAGTTTTGTGTGCTGAGGCAGTCTCTTGGTCATCTCCTGATGGATAGCCTCGGCGCGTTTATTTTCCCCCCGATTACGAGCTTCTACCATCGCTTTATTTAGCTCGCGCATTTTAGCGTCTTCCTGTCGGAAGCGATCAAATAATTGCTGTGGACCAGGCACCGGTATCTGAGGAGGTATATTTTGAGGTGGGGGCTGGATGGGGTTATTCGCAACAGGTTGGGAGGGGGGTGGTGGGCGAGTTGGTGCAACAGTGGTAGTGGGCGCTGGTTTTTCATTGGGTTGGGAGAGTCGCACGCGTTTTGTATCCGGACTCTTGTCATCGACGGAGATAACTTCGTGAGGGCGCTTTTGGGGGGTCGCTAATATGAAGTATTGAGACAAGGAACAATGGAAACAAAAGAGCTCGTTACTTTTAGGCGGCGCGGCCTGATGCACGGAGAACCCAGAAAGGCAGAGTGTATGCTGGGGACGCACCGGAAACCAAGGCATCACCTTCTGACCAGAAGCGGCCTAGAAGCAATGTAAGTGCATGCTGTCAAAGGAAATGGAGATGCTACCGAAGACTGCAGCTCTGAGAACTTGGGAAGTGAGGAGTCCAGGTTGATAATACTGAGGTTGATATTTCTCTGAAAACCTGTTAGCAACGCAGTCCTGACGCGTTTTGAACGAAATAGATACCTTCTGGAGCTCCGAAGGCAGAGTATCCCAAGTAATCCGATCGAGCTCGGGCAGCTGGTTGTACTGAGGGAATTCAAGGTCGTCTGGTGGAGAAGATGCAATGTGGAATATGTGGTAGAGTGGAGGGCGATTTGGATCAGGTGGGATATAGCAACTCTGCAGGGTATCAAACATCTAGACCTTACGTTAATGCGTGTAGCGTGTAAGCGAAAGTAATTCAATTGCTAACCTCTACCGCCGCAACGAAGCCCTCTAGGGCCGACATTCCGTGGGTCCCTGAAGAAGACAGACCAACGCCAAGCTTCGATGGCTCCTCCTTGATGAGCTTGGTCACAGGCTGAAAGTCGGCAAAGAACCGTTTGCATAGTAGGGGTGTAGGTCGGGTATCGGCGGTACCGTAGGAAACAAAGGCCATGCGAAACTAGTCGTTAATAGTTAGATGGCGGGCGCTGTAAGCATGGGCTATTTTTCTCCTACTCTGAAACCAGGATTGGACTCGCTGAGACGCTTGAGCATTGGGGCGACGTATTGGCCGATGACGAGGTGCCATTGGGCAGCGAGTGAGAGGGAGGCGTCGACGACGAAGGCGACGGCAATGGTGTTCTCTGGCGGGGTGACGTCGTGGGCCATGATGGTAGGAAGACAACCTTGCCTAAATGACAAATTCCCACAGCATGTCGGACCAAGCTCAATAATAGATCTAAACATATCTTGATTGCATAGATAAAGAATATTTTATCCTTGCATTAACTTGCGCATATAATCAATATTGGTTCCGTTCGTTGTAGTACAGATATGGAGTCGAAGGGTTCAACATCACGCATACACCCCGGACCTTCCCATGCCACCGCTACCCAGTCCTCGACCCAGTCCTCGAGTCTTTCTTGAAGTACTCGGTATTCATCGACTTCATCTGAATGAGATCAAACACCGTCTCGCCCGTGCTGAGGAACGTATCAGCCACTGAGCGCAGCGTTGGCTCGCTAATCGCTGAGGTATTGGGGCTGCATATAGTCAGCCAGCAGCAGTCGGTACTGAACGAAATACCACGCACGTAAAACCACTGGACCGCCGTACGCCTGCTAGCACCGTCGACAGCAAAACTGCGTCGACTGCATAGTGAACTAGTCTTCCGAGTGCCATGGTACACGCAATAGATGATTTCCTTTGGAGAATGCACTGAGAATGAGTACTGCTGGTTACTGGCCGTTACTGAAAGAGATTCGTGGCACGGCTGCTCGTCAACGTCGATCGTTTACAGACGAATTGCCTCGGCACGACAGACGCATCCTAAAATGGACAATAGCCCCTGAATACAAGTAGAGCTACGGTACCGTCAACAGTATACTCCCAAAGGATCTCGGCGGCAATTACGTAGACTAACCAAGTTAAATACCAGTCAGCTTACTACCAACTCTTGTGTCCCCAAGCATTATACGCTACGCCTCGCATATTCCACACACATTCCCTATTTTGCACCTTTCCAAGCTCATCGATAGCACGAGAGAAAACAGTACCACTTTGAGGCACATCTGTCACTTTAACTTCCCACAACGTCCAACTCCATCGTCCCTTCTGATATGTTATCTTTGCCGGTACCCAGCTCTCACCGTTGTTGATTGACACTTGGACAGATGCAACGTTTCCCGATGACCCTGGAACAGCGTACCCTTTCACAAAAAGAGAAGACGACGAAGGATGGTGGACAGCCAGAGCGACGACCGAGTTCAGCGGGAGGGATTCTATGGCAGGGTACTTGGACCACACGTCTTTGGCGTCAGCTTTGGTTTCGATCTATGAATGCATTTAGATACGAATGGATATGAAGAAACCCGCTTACGGTCGGCGGCAGGACCTTGTAATCCCGCTGTTGATAAAAATTGGGCGACTCATCTGGAGAAACGATGATTGTATCCAGCCATTTCACCCATCTAGCACCTAACACGCCTGGGACAACGAGGCGCAGAGGTCCACCGTGTTCTGCTGGCAATGCTTCGTGGTTCATCTATCCGCGCATCAGCCTAGACGTGATGAGAAGCAGATCAACAACAGACCTCGAAAGCCAACAGAACATCATTTTTTGCATTCATCGCTCTTTCAACAGGAATCGAAGAGCCGTAGTAGGTGTCATCCTGGCACAGCGTGGCATACGACGTGAAGCATACATGTGCAATGTCGTGCTGGATCCCGGCATATTTTAACACATCACAGAGTTTTACCCCACCCCAGCTGCAGTTGGCAATAACACCGTCGTTCCACCCTACGCCGTGTACACGTTTGATAGCGCCCATCTCGTTGCGTCTGTTTCCAGCGCACTGCAAGCATGTTGCTGTCAATAGAATTCATGGTCGACGGAATAGGATCTCACTTGGAGCGCTGCAACCACTCGCGTTTGTGGAAACATCGTTTTGATATCCCTCATCGAAAGGGTGACTTCTTTGCCCGCCATTCCTTTGATGGTGAGCGTATAGTCGTCCTCTGAGAACTGTCGGACTGGCCCATGGTTTCTGCAATACACGAGCTCCTCAGGAGTCAGCTGGAACTCGACGAGGGCAGCAGACAGCGGTTCTGCGTTGAACGGCTCTTGTGCTTGCACCACGAGTAATTCGGAGTGTTCTGGCTCGTTGCTGTAGTCCATGGTGGTTTGAAGGGAGGCGATTAACCGGCTGTTTCTTATCAATAGAAAATGGAGGTGATGATGGAAAAAGCCGGAACCCCAAATCAACTAAAAGATCCAGAGCGGGGAAGGAAATCTGTCTGACAGCACGCAAAGAGGGATTAAAGGAAGAGATAGAACTTGTTAAATTCCACGTGACCTGGAGGGTATTTCTGGGAACAATATACTGGACTTGTCTAAGGTACAAAGCCTCCCTCGGTCTCTGCTTTCTGGCCATGCATTAACATGCCTTAAGGCTCCAGGGAAGCGGGGAAGTTGCCGGTCTCGCGCTGGTCGTCCCACTTGGCGACCTAGGGATATTATTGTCAGGTAATAAGTCATGCGGGCGTCAGTAATGATGCATACCCATTCATCTGGAATATTGTCAGCAAAAGACTGGGAAAATAAATGAAAGGACGTACTGGGACAGAGAGTGCGATAGACCCTCTTGAACTGCGAGCAAGGAGCATAGTCCTCACCCTTAGCATTGATGCACTTGAAGTAATCGACATAGTTCTGGAAACTGGACAGAGGAAACATAAGGCAAGGCCTTATATGCACAGCAGAAGCGATCATACCAGTTGCGAGTCTGGTTCTGATTAGGGAACCGGGCTGGGGATTCCTCTATCAGTCGCCTTTATCACTGCCAACGAACAGGCTCACCGTCGAACCCAACGGTCTGAAGAACGTATTTGCTTTACACACGATAAATACCAGAAAAATTAAAAATAAAAGAGAAGAAATACCTGGACAATTCAGAGGCCTCAGACATGATGGTGCAAGTTGGTGGTCGACGAACACCCCGGGTGGTAGCGGAAAGAGAAATATATTACGTAAGATTTCTTGTCTAGACCACCGACCCCCAAATCCACCGGCATGGACGCACTCAAGGCTGAAATTGCCTCAAAACGAAAAGCACTGCAGGATGATTCTTCCGAACGGCCGACAAAATATATGCGCCGCGGTGAACTCGAACGACTGAAAGAGGAACAGGAACGCAAAGAGCGAGAAGAGGCGGAGGCAAAGGAACGAGCTGCCAAAGAAGAGGCAGAAGCAAAAGCGGCAGCAGCAAAGGCAGCGAAAGTGAGTAACGTCGCGTGTATTCTGCAAGGCTTGGGTCCTGATTTGTTGATGGAGAACAGGCTAGTGCCAGGTCGTCCAATTCACCTCATCCCAGTTCACTAGCGCACGACACCGACTCACCTAAACCTGAATCCTCATTCAATATCTCCGCGGAAGAGACTATACGTCGACTACGAGCCAAGGGCCAGCCAATACGGCTATTTGCAGAGACGGACAAAGACCGACGACTCCGGCTACGAGCGCTAGAGTTGATCGAGGAGAAGGGCCACGACCGACAAGGCGGCCAGAATGATTTCAAGAAGGCCCTTGAGGATGTTGAGAATGTGGAGAGAGAGATGAAAAGCAAGGGAACCCTCAACAAGGGCAAGAAAAAGGAAGAATCTGAACTTGCATCCAACACCGTACTCGACCTCGACCTTGTCAAAACGGAGCCAGATAAACTATATCCTATCATTTATTATGCTCTTAAGCGGGTACTGAAGGAGTGGGGAGAGGCAATGGACGAACGACCAGGTATGTATTATGTTCACCTTTACTTCAACTTATTGACTCGCTCGACAGACCACATCAAGAGAACACACCAAGGAAAACTGGCTGCTGCAACCCAAGTCCAGTCTGCAGAGTATCTCAAGCCTCTCTTCAAGCAGCTACGCTCTAGGGTACAGAAATCCACCCAATTCCAAGATTTACTCCATTCTGAGCGTGTTCCTGCAGTCTCTACCCTCGGATGTCCTAGCCCGTATGGCAGAGATCGTCCACCACATGCAAAAGCGGCAATATCAACGCGCAAACGACGCCTATCTGCGCCTCTCCATCGGTAACGCACCCTGGCCTATCGGTGTGACCATGGTTGGGTACGTCCTGTCCCGTTCCCTCCTCCACATGCTCCGAAATCTTGCTCACCCCGGTTCCTATTAAGTATACACGAACGTTCTGCCCGAGAGAAGATCTCATCAGATCAAGTCGCGCATGTGCTGAACGATGAAGTCAGTCGTAAATATATTCAGAGCCTGAAACGGTACGTCCTATTGGCGGGTCCCCGGTGTTTCAGGCTAACTGAATACTTCGCCCTCTAGACTCCTCACGTTCTCTCAGACCAAATATCCGCCGGAGGATGTATCTCAGTTGATGGGATAGTTTGCCCCGTTGTCCCGCGGCCGTTCCGTTTACATAAAGTTTACTATCCTGCGAATGGAATGATTGTCATTTGCTTCATTTTGCGGGATGTGCTCGTCGTCGCGACAACGCGTTATTGAAACACAAGTAATATATCTCCGTCTCTGTATCCATCCGAAATGAGTTGGATACCCTCCGGCGAGCAGTCTAGAGGGTTCCTGCGGCACTCCGGATGGTGCAACGATTACGAAGGGCTGTTTCGGTCTTCCTGTTCGGTGTTCATCTCGGAAGCTATACAGACACCCTTTTTCAGGGATGATAACGGCGTGATATGATGAGAGAATGCGTTATGCCCCGGAATTTCAAGTGGGTGGAGATTTTCTGTGATCCTTCCGGAAATTGCCCGCTACGCTCAAACGACGTCGGAGGCGCATTTGTTTTTAAGTACATCTAGACTGCTTCATCGGTACCGCTGCATCTCGCTGCATTAGGAGTGATCTACATTACCTGTATTCAAAACAAAATCTAGCCATCTACAACAATTCGTAGTGCCGCCGGAAGCTTCACCGCTTCCCTGACTTCCCCTTGTTCCCCCGACTCGGAGTGTCGTCAGCACGAGCATGGTCTGGCATATCCCTGATATGGTTAAATAGTTGGGTCTTGCTCGTGAAAACGTTCGGGCAAGCATTGCATTTGAACTAACATGAGACACGTCCATAAGATGGACGTTAACGTTTCAAAATAACACGGCAGAAAATCTAATCATACCTGAAGTTCGGCGTTCTTCTGAGCTTCAGCTTTTTTCGATTGCTTGGCGCGTCTTTTTTCCCTTTTCGTCATTTCCACTGCCACGCCCGAAGGTCGTGTCTCGTCCGAAGAAACGGTCTGCGCCTGGTCTCTAGGCTGTCCTTGCACCTCTGAAATGGATGGGTCAATAATGCTCCGCCCTATTTTTTGAGTTTTCGTCAACGGTTCCGAAGGCGGCCTCTTGGCTTTGCTTTTCTGCTTCTTTCGTTTGCCGATATTGACCTGCTGGTCCTCCAGCTCGCCATCAGAGGCGCTAGCAACAGCGGTAGGGTCTTCGTCTATCGTTGGTATGTCAGGTGTTAAGCTTTGCGACCGCGGGGGCTCCGGAAATGAATCTGGTTCTGGATCATCGAGGCCGAGCTCAACATCTTCCTCCTGCATCTCCCTGCGTAAGCGCTCAACTTCCTTGAGGTGCTTTTTGCTTCTTTCGTGGCTGTCCCACGCTGCTTCGCTTCGAAACGATTTTCCACATACGACGCATTCCCACTCTTCAGGATCTTCGCCCTCACCGATGGCCCACTCCAGATCATCATCATGTGCTCCCTGTGTGTCGATCTTCTGCCAGTCCTGTTCTACATAAGAATCTACAGTCGTTTGAGGTCTCCTGGAGGAACCAGCATGGGGTGTTGAAGTTCCTGATGCAACGCGACTCTGGTTTTCTTCCGATTGTTGCGCAAGATGGGCCTTGTAACGTGGATCGCGTTTACGCAGGAATTTGGCCAGAGACTGCATAATGCCATGTTACATAGATACAACAGGAAGGTAAAGTTTTGCTCACCCGTACGGTGTCGTTGTAGTCTCTCCGGGCATCATCCCGAGCCTTCTTGTTATCTTTTTCCATCAGTCTAGAAAATAATATGTTTACTTAGAACTCTAAAAGCATACACGTAAAAATACAGATACCTTCGAACGCGCCGATCAGGCGCTTCAGCTAGATTCCATTGATCGCACCAACTGAAATCTTTGTTGGTAACAAAGTTTATCCACACGTTGTAAAATGTCCGTGCTGCGGGCAAGTCTTCGCCCTTCTGAGCGGGTGTCCAAGTCCAAGCGGAATATCCGAAAGAAGGCAAGTCACTATCGGAAATCATAGCCTCCTCGGCCTTGAGTCGGTTGAACAAGTTTCGATACACCGTGAAAAATCCCTGAGTTAGCGTGAAAATAAGTAAACGGCTAGTACATGATTGTCGATAAAACATACGTTGTCGTCATCGGCAAATCCAGACCAAATGGTTGCATCAAAAAAACGGGCAAGGTGCCTTACAGTGAGGCCTCTATCTCGTGCACGAGGTGGTGGGGCACCCTTGCGGATATCCTCAAACACCGTTTCTGCATCGGGCTCAGGTTCTAATGATGCCTTGTGTGAATCGTACCACGCGCGTTCCTACTTGGTGTAGCTCGGTTATTTGCCAACAGCCGGCGATTTTCTGCAGCTCACTTGTTCATCACTAAGAACCTGAGGATCCATGAGTATATTTCGAAAAGATTGCCTAGGGATCTGACCTCGTATGCCTGTTGCATGGCCGCAAATCGCTTCGTGGCACCTTCAACGTCATTAGGATTCTTGTCCGGATGGTGAACCAGAGCAAGTCTTCTGAAAGAGCGCTTCGAGACCGTAAGAATCGGTGAATACGCAAAAGGATCCTGATGCACCTTCAGTTCGTCGGCCGTAGCATTCTCGTCGACCTCTAGCAGCTTATAGTAGTCCACGACTTCATCGGCCTGATCGTTACGTGCAGTCGACTCTCCTGCGCCCATGGTATATGCTGGTGGATGAGAAGAGAACGGCGGAAGGGGCCGCCGTTGTAGGTGTCGATGACGAAGAGTAGTTGCCTATTTTAGACTCGATCGAATATTTTCGTCCCCCGCGACTCTACCACGACCACCACCGTTAGACACCGGAATATCTGAAAAAACATGTCAGACTTCTTCAAGTCGCCGTTTGGATCCAAGTCGTCTTCTTCTTCATCGACTCCTAGTGGTACGGCATGCCGCACATTGGCCAGAACAATGCTTACAGATTTGCTAGAAAACGAGAAGAAGGAACAAATAATGAATGCCGTACGCACGGAAATTGCGCAGGCAAATGCTCAACTGCTCATGAACGCGAGTATCTGATTGTTTCCCCCCTAATAATGACTAAATAATTCGGATTAGAACATGAACGAACGATGTTTCAAGGCATGTGTCACCAGGCCTGGGGCTTCCCTCAGTAGCTCTGAAGAAGTGAGATTTTTTTTTTCCGTTTTGTAATAGGCAATTGACTCCGAACCAGACATGCCTGACAAGATGCATGGAGCGTTTCATGGACACTTGTATGGATGTCCAGTGTTGATCTGCCGTTGAGAAGTCTGACAAATTCAAATCTCACAGTCAACATTGTTAGCCGATCTTATACCGCTAGGCTCAGCAGGGAGAGGCTGGATTCGATCACATCGGACTTTGAGAAAACTCCGTAGGAATGTTCGAAGTCAACTGGAAAGTACTCGTAGAGACTTTATTAATAACATCAACAACATTTGCACAACTTGCAAGAACGAAACGAGTATAAGGTACATATCTGCACGTAATAACAAAGCAGGTGAATCAGGTATGCGATATATGTGGGCTACAAAGTGAAATATGAATCAGTAAAGAAATTATAAAGAATTGATACTCAGTCCATAACGAGAGACCCCGGGGGCGGCGGTGACGACGAAAGCGGCGAACGACGACTGACAAATGAAAGACCAGGAGAGGAAAGTATGTTATAGTTACAGTGTGAAAATGCAGCATTATAATGAATGACTGGGGTGTTGGGCGCCAAACGGCGTTAAATCTAGTGAAAAAGGGAGCCGTCATCAACTTCGTACTTGATCGCGGGTACGCGAGGCGTTACGACACTTTGACTATCAGAATAGGTTTGAGTGATGCTTGTCGGCGGATAGAATGGAGTTGTCAAAAGAGGGGGGGAGGTCGGGACATATTGTTCCACCGGTGTGCTCTGATACTCAGAGACAGTCCCTGAAGCTTGGTAACTGGGCTCGAACTGGGTATGCTCCCGATAAAATGCACGGGGAACGGGCTGAGCCAGATATGGACCGGCGGGAGTTGACGGAGCGCCCTGAGTCATGTTTTGACCATAATTACCAGTGCTCTGATGTCCGGCAGTATACTGATACTCAGTATACGATGATCCGAAGCTAGAAGACTCGGGGACACCACATGCGGTGGTCAGGGTGGAGAATGTCGATGGTGTAAAGGCTGCAGCGGGTACGACGGTGTTAACGGGCTTCGGCGCAAAGCCCATGGAGGTCGCAGGCATGGTCGGAGGACCGGTGAACGAAGGAGCCTGGTAATCAGCGTTTTGCTGTTCACTAGCCGCATAGGAATACCCAGGCTGAGAGTCCGTTAAACTCCCCATAGGAGGACGCGGTATCTCGACTGGAGAAGCCCCCTTATACGCAGGAGTATGAAGGTATATGACAGATGTCTGTGTCCTGGTTTGAAGGGCTTGAACGAGATGCGAGAGCTGCATCGCAGAGCCAATAATCTCGTGGCGCAGCACGTTCGTAGCCTGGTATGCCTCTGTCCAGTCAGCACTTTGAGACCAAGCGCGATGAGGTGGCTCCTCATTAAAGGCGGATCCTGTGCGTTCCAAAAAAAATGTCGGAGGGCGCGACAGGGTGAAAGAGGCAAGACCCGACACCGGTCCTGCATTGGTAAATTCACTCTCGACGATAGTGTCGAAAGGAATCTCCATTTTGAAGCCGCAACCACTGGACGAAATGAACCAGACCAAGGTCTGTTTGTTTTCGCAAACATAGGCGACCAGATCGTGCTTGCTTACGCTTGAGGCGATGCGTCGCCATGTGCCGATAGAAAGGTTTGTACATGGAATGATCGTTATTGCTATAGACGAATGTCGTAAGTTGGATTCTTGAGGTGTTACTGTCCACGTACGTTCAGTCTCGTGAATGAGCCGCTGCAAGTCGGCCTGAAAGCCGGTGAGTAGCTTAGGTGGTGACTCAGGCACAATGATATCTGCTTGTCGCTGTGGTACCGGGTGAGAGACCGCTTGGACAGAATCTTTATTCTTGGTCTGCAGCATCTTCGCCTTCGCACGACTAGCGGGAATAACTTCAGTAAATGTGATACCCAAGTGTTCAGTGAGCTAACCGATTTTGGAACCAAACTTGTGTCTGGCGCTCCTCCATGCCAAGCAATTCGCTGATTTCCCTACGACGTGCAGCAGTCGGACTTCGTTCAACAGCGAAAAACTGCTCGAGGTGAACGAGCTGCTCTGCGGTCACCCGTGAGCGTTTTCGCCGTTCCTTTTCGCCCTTGCTGTTTATTGAAGTCGACGAATTAGACCTTTTGGGACCGGACGCCGGCTCCTTGCCACCCTCCTCGTCAACTGAATCCGAACCACTGGGGGAAGGTCGATTCGAATTAAGAGGCGTGTCCGGAGACTGAGAGGTAGCCGCCACGCCCGGGGAAGGCGAGCCAGATGCATCGGACTCATGACACGAGGGAAGGTCGATTCGGAGAGACGAACGTGTCGACCGAGTCAGAGGCATTCGTCTACTTGCCATGTCGCCAGCTGCTATCAACATAACGTTAATGACGTCCAAGAAATTTAACGGAATGATAACTCCACACCTCAGGAATAGCGTGGTTTCTGGCCTACGCGACGCGGTCAAACAGCACGTTTGTGTCGACGATGAAAGGAAAGTAACGGCACAGCCGAGAAGGTATGTTCGACAGTCCTCGTGGATTCCAGACTGATAGCACTATGTTTAGCCGGTGCAAGTCAGAGTGGAAGTGACCTGGGGAGTTGACAGGTGAAGGAAAGATATGGTATCAGGAGATTATGTATACACAAAAAAACACTCTACTTGAAGTCCGTGGAGGAGAAGTTCGATCAGATCTAGGAACTTGGTGGCATAGGGATCAAAAAGGTTGGGGGGGAAGGAGCCTAGTTTGTGCAAGGTATAAGCCGTCGGTTTGGTGGCGGTGTGCGAGTCCCCGTAAAATTCGTCTGGACTGGCCGCATTATTGTTTTTTTACCATGAAATGGACAAAAAGAGACCATATGTGCTAACCGACATGCTAAAAGATGGCCATGTCCAAGAGGCAAGCGGGATCTGATCCGTGGACCATCGCACGCGGCACGTCTTCAGTGTGTGCAGGGTGGACCGATGGATCTAGATGCGGTGCTTATCTCAGTCTGCACCTGACTGGGAGCTGAACTTCAGGAACACGAACTTGAATCTCGCATACGTTTGTTCTCAGGTCACGACTGGAATGCGCGGGTGTATACTTTGTGGAATTTTCGGAGACACTATGCGTTAACTAGGAAGCCGAAAGGTCGATTCAATGTCGGTCTGCAGGGGCTTCAACGGGTCGAGGCGGCCTTGGGCGGGCGGATGAACGGACGTTGCTAAGAAAATCGCATCAGAATCATCCCTGAATGTAGCAAGTTACCTGTTTGGGGACTTCCAATCTTGATCGACTGGGTAACGAGATTTTTTTTGTCTTGTTTAGTCCCCATTGCTCGTCCTTGCTTCTGCCTTTCGCTGACATATCTGAGTCAAGCACAAATGCATGTTCATAATTTGTTATGAGATAGCTCTGATTAGAATGTTACCGGCAGGTCCCTGAGAGGTTTGCTTGAGTCTACTCAAAGCAAAATCCGTCACTGAAATGCTACCGAGCCTGTCCATTCTGCACAGTTGCGTACTCACCCTGATGGCGGCAAAAGGCGATGTACGCAGGCGTCTACACAAGGACCACGTGAAAACAAATCAGATGGATCACCGTAACTGCGTGCGAACCCGGGAAAGGGCAGGCAAGAAGACCGACCGAAAAATGAGATTTTCTAAACCAGCAGATCTACCGCAAAAACTTTTATAAATCTCCGTGGGGAACGGTGAACAAGACGTACGCCGAATGTACGATTCTCGCGCAGTCACATGGGGACGCATTGATGAAGGCGGCACCGATAACAACATCAAGGCCATGGTCCCCCAATTTTTTTCTCGAATGTAACACACAAAGAAAGCATTGCCCAAGGTAGGTAAGGCCGAGTCCGTTTTCACCTAAAGAGCATTGATAAACGCGCAGACGGCCGAAATTCAAATCACCCGACAGTCCCCTGAAGTCCCAGGAGAATCGGGCCTCCGTAGACATGTCGCATCAAGTCGCATCGGCTCCGACAACAAAGAAAAAGCCTGACGTCGAGTTGTAAATCAAAGACTGTCGAGATGTAAGTAGCCCTAAGTAGCCAGGTCCAGATTTTGAAATCGCCTCCCGCGAAGCTACAATATTCACAGTTATTAATCAAGTTCGGAAATGTCCGGTTTAATTGCCAATGAGCGTCATCCTCGCCAAAGCCCGAGCGCGGCTATGCCATTGTCAATGTCGCGACGACGTCTTGTGCTTGAAACTTGGTTAGAGTCGTCAGATTTTGAGCACAAAAGGGACGTGTACAATCAAATTCGTTACCATATGTATACTTGCCTGACACTCATATACATGCCCGCCGGGACGTGTAGATACTTACGCAGAATAATAGGAAAGAGATAAAAATGAACAACACCAACCGCAAAATCCTACCCAGGGGTAGACGGTTACCTTGACAGAAAATATGCCGAACAAGATAGCCAGATATACCTCGACAGATGACCATAGATTAGTACCGTGGTCTTTTGGAATCTCTATCGTCGTAACCACCCGGCCCATCGCCACGCTTGAGGTCGTTGCGATACCCACCACCACCTCCATACCCACCGCCTGGGGGTCCATAGCCACCGCCGGGAGGGCCACCAAACCCACCGCCGGAAGGAGGTCCATACCCATTCGACTGGTCATTGAAGCCGCCACCACCTTGGTAGCCGATACCAGCCCCTCGGCCGCCCCTAGAAAAGGTGAGTGTCGAAACATAGGACAATATATAAGGAGATTTACCTGAATCCGCCGCCGCCGCCGAAATCCCGACCTCTGTGACCGTCCCCGCCGCCTCGGAACCCTCCATCACCTCCACGAAAGCCTCCCCCTCCACGATCACCACCAAAGCCACGGTCACCGCCAAAGCCTCCACCACGATCACCACCATAGCCTCCTCCACGGTCGCCGCCAAAGCCCCCTCCACGTCCACCACCGAAGCCACCACGACCACGGAAACCTCCACCGCGATCACTGAATCCTCGGCCCCCACCGCCAAAACCTCCACGGAAACCACCGCGAGTAGGGGGTGGAGCAGCCGGTGCTTCCACACGTTTAGGACGGCCACCGAGACCACCTCCCAACCGACGGGGTTTCCATCCACGAACCGTTCGACCACGCTCCACATCAACAAGAATTCGCTTGCCCATGATGTGGAGACCGTCGGACTCTTTATAGGCAGCTAGAAACAACAATCAGCAACCGGCAACTTTAGGGTGATATATTTTTATGACTGCATACCTTTCATGTCTCGTTCTCGTTCATAGACAACGAAAGCGTAGCCTCGACTTCGGCCCTTTTTGTCGCGGACAATACGCACTCTCTCAATGGTACCGTAACCTTCGAACTCTCTCCGCAAGTCGTTTTCATTGGCACTCTTGTGCTGGAAAAAAAAAATCAGACAGTTTCGGATTGGACTGGCGTTAAAAACCCACTAGACGGGATATAAATAATGTTTTATATGGGTCACCAACAGCTTCTGGGTCATCAGAAGGCTTATCTGCATGGAAAGGGTATCAAGTGAGCATTGTCAGGAGGAAGAAGCGCAGAATACTTACAAACTTCCTTGGCAATTTTGAACTCCTCCGTTTTCCTGTTTCTCCGCTCTTCACGTCTTATTTGACGCTTAATTTCTTCTGCATATGTGAAAACAGGCTCCTCCCCTTCCTCCATGGCTTCCCCATCCTTATTTCCGGCTAACAGCTTCTCCGTGTTTGACTCCTTGATCTTTTCTAGGATTGCAGCGACACCAGAGACATTCTTGCTCTTGACACGGTTAATGTCCTTATCGAGAGGCCTTGCATACGGTAGCGGCGGTCGAGGAGCGAATAACTTTAGCAGATTTGGTGGAAGCAGATGCGTACCAGGCATTTTGGTGAGTAGCAAGCCGGCAACGTCGACGATGAGTGCGAACCCTGGCTATTTCAATCTCCGCCCTAAAATATTAGGTAATATTCTGCTTTAGGGAGGAAAATTCCGGATTTTCCCACAATGTGGCTTGCAGCTTGTACCGGTAGAAGATACACCTCCACCGTCGCAAATGCTGCCTTTTCTTCGTATTTCTTCCACAATAGCCAATGGCTTGCATCCAAATCCACGGCGCCTAGCCGGCCGCAGTTACTGAGGCTCAATCAGCCAGTGTCGCCGCGAGTGCCGACAGCGGCGTTCAAAAAGGTCGAAATATCCTCACCGTCTCAATTACTTGGGCTATATGCGCAGCTGTCCAAGCCGCATCTCAGCATCCTCGTATGTCTGACCGCGATGGGCGGCGTCGCGCTCTCTCCACTTCCTACAACGGTCCCGACACTACTGTCGACGGCGATTGGAACTGCATTGTGCGCCTCGTCGGCCAATGCGCTCAATATGCTGCAGGAGGTTCCTTTTGACGCACAGATGGCACGGACGCGGTCGCGCCCCCTGGTGCGAAAGGCGATTAGCCCTCTTCACGCGACCATATTCGCAGTAGCTACAGGAGTAGCTGGTCCAGCGCTGCTGTGGACGACGGTGAACCCCACGACAGCCATCCTGGGTTTGAGCAATATCGTGCTCTACGCCGGCATCTACACCTGGATGAAACGGAAGAGCATATGGAATACGTGGGTCGGTGCCATCGTTGGGGCAATACCACCCGTCATGGGCTGGACAGCGTGTGGTGGCCAGCTGTTCCCTTCAATATCCTCCTTTCCCCTCTTTCTTCCCGAATTTCTATCATCTAGTCCAGTGGACATATCAGTTCTCGACAGTCCCCTAGCTCCCTTCGTTCTTCCAATGCTCCTCTTCAGCTGGCAATTTCCGCATTTCAACTCGCTATCATATTTTGTTCGAGGTTCTTACGCACAGGCAGGCTACCGAATGCTATCTGTACTCGATCCTCGAAAGAATGCCCTTGTTGCATTGCGCCACGCCATACTTCTCACCTCTATATGCTCCATCCTCGTTCCTCTCTCCGGACTCACAACATGGGCCTTTGCGTTTACCTCGCTACCCCCAAACCTTGTATGCGTACAAGCTGCGTGGAAATGGTGGCAACAGGGCGGAGAGAAGCAAGCAAGGGTTGTTTTCCGACACAGTCTGTGGTACTTGCCGCTGATACTGGGTCTGATGATGGTACACAAGCAAGGTGTAGATTGGTTGCAGTGGATAGGTGTGCGCGAGAAAAAAAAGGAGACAGTAGATACAAATTTATCGCTGAACGCTGTCAATGCAAGGTCATGAACACAATGTATTATTATTATTTGATGAGACGTACTCATGAATCCGCCTTTACTTTGGATGCTTTTGCCGCCGCCCGTTGTTTTTTCAGCGCGTCGAGCCTGCTCTTCATCACGGTCACCTTCATGTCAGCTTCTTCCTGCGCCTGTTCTTCGTCCAACAGTCTATCCATGATTAATTCGCGTTCGTCCTGCTCCTTTTGTTTGCGGCGCTCTTCTTCATCCAAAGGTGTAGTATCAGCCGCCACCGCCTCTATTTCCTGCGCCGGGAAGCCTTCGGGCGTCTCCGACACCATGACTGGTTCCGCGAATACAGTAGCGTTCTCGTATGTATCCTGGTACTCGGGCGCATTGATGACATCGCGCTGGAACCTCTCCCATTCCTCGTCGATACCTGACGGATGATTCTGGGGAACCGCAGCCGGCGGTTTCTCTGGCAGATTCTCGTCATCAGAACCGCCTTCGTACGCTGTTGGTGCAGGCGCAAGAGAGGGATCCGAAAAGAAACCAGCAGGGAATCCTGGTGGTGCATTACTGGACTTGGTCTTCTTGGCGGCTGGCTCGTCTGCCACATCCATGTCTTCATCATCAGCAGACTTGCGCTTGCCCAAAGAAATCTTGTTCTTCTCCTCCTCTTCCTTCAATCTCTGCTCTTCCTTCAGCCGAGCTACAGTTGTTCGGTGCGATTTGCTACCCAAATGGCCTTCCCAAGCGCTAGAATGCTTGACAATAGTGCCGCAAGCAGAGCATCTGAGCTGCCCAGAGGAAGAATACGACGCTAGAGGATGAGAGATACGCGCTTCCTGACGCTTGGCCTTCAACAGGGCCCGAACGTCTGCCATGGTACTGGCAAAGATGTGAGTGTCCTAATTTGGCAGAAATGTTAGGCCGGCTCTCATTTCCTTTTTAAGAGAAGCTACCGGGAAGAGAGCGGACTCAATTTACAGCTTCGTACCAATACTTCATCCTTGGCCGTTTGAACAGAAAGCAGCTGACTTCGGACAACGTACCTGTTGCAAAATACCGTAGAGAATGAATCGGCTGGGTATATATCGTGTTGAGTGTAAGGTATTGGTTAGCTGGAGGAGACGCGTGATGCTAGCCATAGGTTCTTGCAAGGTCCACCGTTTAGTGCTCGCCATAATACCAAGTTTGACTTCATTATGGGATTTTCAGAAGAAAAGGTGACAACATCCTCATTCGTCCCCCATTCTTCCTCGGGTAAACTGATATATACCGAGAAGGCATCAGCCAAGAGAAAAAGTATTTATTTCAGGTTAAGATACCTATATATCTGTGCTGTGCTGAATTAAATGAGCAGTTTCTCGTAACCACTGGTCACGCCTTCAGGTTCGGGGTCAATAATGCCCTCAGAAGTCAGTTAAAGGGTGCTAGGCAGCTAGGTGCTGCTTCAATTCATCGCCAACGGCAAATATTGTATCGCGGGCATTGAAATCGAGGACTGCGCAGGAGTTAGAAAGGCACATCAAAGCGCAGAATCCTGGTTTATGGATGATAATGACACTTCGCCCTCAGTACCAGGCATCTGTACCATGTTAATGAGAACTCGATGATACATTTAACGGGAGTAGGTATTGTCGCAAGCTGGAACCACATACACCCCGGTCCGGGCAAAATTCGGGTCTGCCACGTGCATTCAACGCCGCGCTCAGCTGACTTTTACTCCCATGCGAACAAGACCACTGCAAACGAAGCTCGTACTTTTGGGAAGCTCGCCGCCGCTCCTTGCGCCAATTTCTTCCATTCTTGCACTCCGACTGACGTGATCTTCTCAATATCCCGAATATGCGCTCTTCTTTACCAAAGCTATACCGTTATGGCTGTCTCTATTGGATCACAGGACTATGTATTTTCGTATATATCCTCTATGAGAGGCACTATTACTGTTGCCACAACATGCCGTATTTCTTTCATCAACCCTGGTTTCTCTGCTTTTCTTCTCTGCTGGTCTCTACTGTGTCAGCAGGTGTAGAAGTGTCATTATCGCTCTCAGCACCGTCAAGCGCACCGAAACTCTCTCCCAATCTCCTGTCATTTTCCATCGAACAGGATCGTTGGACGGACTGGTCTGGCACGACTTCAAGAAATCAATTTCTTTACAATGCCTTGGATAATCTAAAAACTCTTACCGGGGCACCACCTAACATCAGAATTGGAGCCGACAGCGAGGATCATACTAATTTCAATCCTAACGTCAAGGTAAAAATTTCTGCACTTTGTGAATTTATGCTTATATCCTAAGACTGGCAGTTTTCAGAAACGATATTCCCTGACATTTCTACGACGGTTCCTTACCCTGAAGCCCAGAATATAACCGTTGGTGACGGTTTCTATCAAGCGGCCCAATTTCTTCCCTCTGGTACGACTTCATTCTTGCCCATACGTTAGATCTGGTTTATCCTATAATTTGTAGGAACGCATGTAACATGGGGCGTCAATTTTGGACAGAACAACCTTACTGCAGCATTCCTCGAGGCACGTTCGATTGCGAAAGCGTTTTCGTCTTCTGCCATGAAAGACGCTGGAGTCATTCTTGACTTTGTGGAGATTGGTAATGAAGCTGACTTGTACATCGACAACGGTGACCGTCCCTCCAACTGGACTCCCGTTAATTATACGCAAGAGTAAGCGTGTCGCATCGCTCGCTCGCTGTAAATTTACTAACAATTACTTACTATAGGTGGATTGTGTTCGCCAATAATGTCTCAAAGACTGTAGGAATTTCATCGACATCCCACACGAAATTCCTCGTCGGTGGCTTCGCTGGTTCATCTCACTCTACCACCGGCTTCTCACCCCAGGCTATTTATGCTGCCGGGATACTCAACTCTGCACCGGGCGCCTTCATTACGAGGTAGGATTTTGTTCCTCCGAATCCAAAGTGCGCTACACGTAACATCTAGCTTTTCGGAGCATCGGTATTCAGGTTCCTTCTGCGAAGGGAGCGGCGGTCTTCTACAGGACCTGATGACGAAGAACACCATCCGTGGAAATCTTTCGGTCTTTACCCCAGACATTGCAGAAACGCGTAAGCGAGGCCTGGATTATGTGCTCGGAGAAACCAACAGTTATGCTTGTCATGTACGTTGTCATTGCTCCACCTGTCTACCCATCGATCTTACGTGGTATCGAAGGGCGCACCGGGCGTCAGCAACGTCGCTGGAGCTGCGTTATGGACGTTGGATTATACGTTATACGCGTCAGTGCATTCCTTTCAACCTGTCGATCTAAGTTGTCTGAGTTGTCTGTAGGTCGCAATTGGGAATCTCCCACGCCTTTTTCCACGAAGGCGTAGGATACAAATACAACTTGGTACTAATGGCTTTCTTGACCCGTTGAGAATTACTTACATCTCACTAGATCCAACCTGCCGAATTGACTAGATCCATCCTCAATGGATCTGTGCTCGGAGAACCTGTGGCTCCTCACGTTCAACCTCAGTACTATGCCGCAATCATAATCGGAGAGGCCCTGGGTGACTCTGGCCAGACTCAGGCAGTGGAATTGTCAATAGACAATTCCCGTATCGCAGGTTACGCTTTTTATGAGGAGGGCGTTCTCGTTCGCGCTGTCCTCATAAATTCTCAAGCATACCTGAAAGCGCAAACCACCCCCCGTTCGAGTATCCATCTTGATCTCGATTTTTCAGGGAACGGTCAGCTTCCGACGGCTATCCAGGTCAAGAGACTAGCCATTGGGTGAGTTATTAGTCCTAGTCTGGAGCTTTTTCTGATCAATGATTTCAGTCATGCCGACGACGATTCTGGGCTAACCTGGGGTGGTCAAACATATGAGACAAGCGATGCGCGAGCACAAGGGGAGCTGGAGATTGAGACCATTCAGGTCGCTTCCGGATTGGATATCGCCGAAACAGAGGTGGTCCTCCTCTCCTTTAACTTTTAAGGTTGTCCGACTGCGCCACATTGTTTTCTGACACTGTCTAATGATCTGTTGTCTTCAACCAGGGTCGTCGAATGTATCCCTTGTATGTCTACAGAATCCAGTAGGATGTAGTCAGGTATTCCACAGTAATGACAATTGAGCGCTAGCAGTAGCCATCATCACGGCAAAAGGTGCAAACACACAACCCTTCGATGTCATATTCAACTGATATCCGGCCGTTATGCATTGTCTATGGTGCCTCTAAAGCCCAGGTCGCTCAACAGCCATTAAAATCACATTAAATAAAATCCTACGATCTTGGTATAGATTACATGCGATATGAGCCGTGTTGATACGTGGTGATCTTTCGCTTCGCAAACAAGAATATGCGTTGTATGAGTCGTAAAGTAGAGGATATGTCATTGTCAACACTCAGCCTCTTAGGATCTAACGGTTGACGAGTAAAGGCTATATCCTTGGTTTTACTCGAACGATGGAAGTTACTCGGAAGAATTGCGGAAGAAGTGTCGGAAACGCCTCTTACATTACTTGCATAGAAGTCTGATGTGCTAGAGAAGCCGATGGAATATACCCTCACTGTTCAGAAGAATGCAGTCTTTCATGAATCTAAATGGCGCTTCGAAGTTTGTTCGAAGTCTCGCCGGGAGTCACCGATGCATCCCAGGGTCTGTCCGGGCTGGTTATCCAAATCGGGCTTATCAGCGCTTATCAGATAAGATGAAAAAACAGCTCAAACTTGCACAGCTGTTCTTTCTCTGACTCCGACCACAACCTGTCGAAGTATTTTACAGCCTATACATAGCATTCCACAGCGAAAACAGCGCAAACAGGTATTTACCCGCTCATGTACAGCACGAGGTGTGTACTTATCTGACTGATAGGTGCCCAGTTTTCTGCTTTCTCATTCACATACCGTACCCATTCGACAATGTTGGCGACAGCATCGACGCTGAAATTGTCTTCTAGAGTAGCGCGTCGTGCTCTTGTTGTTGGTGGTCAGCGCCAAGGTGCCATTCAGGCCGTGCGCAGGGTGCCTGCTCGCGGCATACAATCAGTTGCTCAGACAGATAGGGTGCGACAAGTACTACATTCTCAAAAATATATCTAACACTTGCGCAGGAAACGATAACTCGTCTTCTCTACTCCCTTGGCAGCAAGCGAGAGGTTGAACGCCATCTGCGCATCTTTTCATCGTCATCGCACCCCTCACAACCTGCCAAGTTTGCTGTCATCAAGGTCGGAGGTGCTGTGCTCGATCAGCTGGATGAGTTGGCTCTGAGCCTGAGCTTTTTGTACCGTGTTGGATTATATCCCGTCGTCATTCACGGAGGGGGACCTCAGCTAAATGAAATCATCGAGCGTTCTGGAGTTACGCCAGAATACATTGATGGAATCCGGGTCACAGGTAGGTCTCAGTTTTAACCATTTATCATATCTAACATTTTGTCTAGATGCTAAAGTACTTCAAGTTGCTCGTCGTGTTTTCTTGGAGGAGAATCTCAAACTGGTCTCGGCTCTTGAAGCCCTAGGCACTCGTGCACGCCCTATCACCTCAGGCGTCTTCACGGCGGACTTCCTTGACAAGGAGAAATATGGGCTCGTGGGAAAGATCACAAAAGTCGATAAGAGGCCGATTGAGGCTTCTATCAGGGCGGGTGCGCTGCCCATCCTTACCAGTCTGGCTGAGTCGCCGGATGGCCAGATTCTCAACGTCAACGCGGACATAGCCGCCGGCGAACTGGCGAAGGAGGTTGAACCTATGAAAATTGTCTTTTTGAACGACAAAGGTGGTCTGTTCCACGGTGTTACGGGAGAAAAGCTCTCAGTAATCAATTTGGACGAGGTTCGTAGTTTCCCCTTTTCCCTAAACATACAATTTATCTTTAATCAGGAATACGAGACGCTGATGAAGGAACCTTGGGTCAAGTATGGAATTAAGCTCAAGCTTCGTGAATTCAAGGAACTCCTTGATCATCTCCCACGCTCCACATCCGTGGCTGTCATTTCAGCTTCCTCTCTTCAAAGAGAGCTCTTCACCGATGATGGTGCAGGAACTCTCATTCGTCGTGGTTACAAACTCTTCAAACATTCCTCCATCGACGGCATTGGGGCTGACAGGTTCCGTCAAGTGATTCACGACCGTGACCCGGAAGTCCTTTCAGGCGATCAAAGCGTCACAGGAGTTCTCAGCGAGCTGAAAGAAACACCACACACAATTTACGGCGATGAACCTCTTGACGTCGTCGCAGTTGTCTCCCACCCTGAAGGCGAAACCCCCGTCATGACCAAGCTTCTGGCTTCCCGAAATGGAATACTGAATAACGTCGTAGACAACGTTTTCAGTGCCATCAAGAAAGATCACCGAAGACTTTTCTGGACCGCCCAAGCTGACGATGAAAATCGTGCGTGGCATTTCGAACGTGCAGATGGAAGTTTCACGCGAGCTGGCAAGAGTCTTTTCTGGTATGGCGTTCAGGACGTCCACGACGTGGAGAAGATTGTGAAGGATTTTGAAGCCAAGGGTAGGATCCAGAGGTCCTACCTCCCTGTTGGTCCTTCTCAGGCTCCTCGGGTCAACGGCACATCTCCCACTGGTACTCGTTCATTCTCTACCTCCGCTAGACGCATGACTGTTCCGGGATCAGTTCGTGGATACGCGACTGCTGCCCCTTCTGCTCCAGTGACAACGGAGATCAAGCGTCTAGGACTGATCGGTGCTCGTGGATTCACTGGACAGGCACTGACCAACCTGCTGTCGCAGCATCCTTATTTGAACCTCACACACGTTTCTTCGCGTCAGTTGGCTGGATATCCCTTGGACAACTATACCAAGGCCCCCGTTACCTATACCAATCTATCAGCTGATGACGTAGAGAGAATGGAAAAGGACGGTGAGGTGGACGCTTGGGTCATGGCACTGCCAAACGGTATTTGCAAGCCATTCGTGGATGCTGTCGACCGTGGATCCAAGGAGAGGAAAGCTGGTTCAGAAAGTGTTATCGTGGATTTGAGCGCGGATTACAGGTTTGAGGATGGGTGGGTTTATGGACTTCCCGGTAAGGGTTCTTCTGCCAGTGTATGATCGTACGGAGTGAATAATGAAAATTTCTTTTTTTCAACTTTTTTGGATCGTGGCTTTAGAACTATATGGTCGCGACGCGATCCGATCTTCCAAGCGGATCTCAAACCCCGGATGTTATTCTACATCTGTGCAGATGCTTGTTGCACCCTTGGTCAATTACATTGAACCTGGTGTGTGGCCGACTGTGTTCGGTATTTCTGGGTATAGCGGAGCAGGAACGGTTGCTGCAACGGATCCCGATGGGAGACCAATCAGTATACCCAAAGTCGATCCCTCCTCTCTCGGTGGTGGCGTACGTCCGTACTCGTTGACGGATCACATTCATGAACGTGAAGCTGGACGACATCTGTCCAACTTGGCGCCGTCCCCTATCAAAGTGGCGTTCATTCCTACTGTGGCGCCGTGGTTCAGCGGAATTATTTCGACACTTTCGATTCCCCTCAAGGAAATCGTCACGGCTAAGGAGGTTGCAGATTTATATCGGGAGAGGTATGACGGAGAGAGGCTTGTGAAGATTCAATCTCAAGTCCCTGCTCTCTCTGATATCGAAGGGAAGCACACTTGGACTGTCGGAGGATTCCAGGTGCACAGTGAAGGAGACAGAGCCGTCGTGGTCGTAAGTCGTGATATTTTTCGTCTTCGTCTTTATAATATTTTCTTAGGGAGGCTTGGATAACCTTCTCAAGGGTGCAGCAACGCAGTGCTTGCAGGTTCGTATCTCCGCAAGAGAACATAGACATTCCTTTCTAACTTTCTCTGTAGAATTTGAACATTGCGCTCGGTTACGATGAATACGCAGGCATCTCAACTGACTGACAGACATCTGCCGTCATATCTATAAACGATGGATCACTGCCAAAAAAAAAGTTCTGTAGGTAAAGTTTTGCGTGTAATAAAACTTTCTTGTTTAAAAGGGTGGATAATAAGGTGTACACACCTCAAACTACCTATTCAGCGTTACAAATTTAATCCTTTCATACGACTTGCTGTAATCTTTCATTTATCTGAGCAGACTCTCGATGCTGCGACGTGTCCTCGGGCCCATCTGTAGTGGTCCTCAGACAAGGTAATACAATTGATTCTGCCTTCAGTTGATCGAACTGAGCATGGGATAAACCTGATGCCGATGGTTCAAGAGGGAGAGAAAGTGACAACTCCGGGGCAGACAACCAATATTGGTTGTTGTCCTACATGGTTCATCGATTGCATGTCATTAAGATGGATACCTTAGTATATGAATGGTATCATCTTCCACAGGGCAGTGACTTTATCCTCGCCAAACTTTTCAACATACCATTTTCGGGTCGTCTCAGCCGTCACGCCAAGATTGACTGCAGTAAATACGAGGGAGGCTAAGATGGTCTTGTTGAACACTTGTCCAGGTGGAGCCGCGATTCCTGCGAGTGAAAGATAAATCAAGCACTCAGCAGTATAGTGTGGGCAAGTGATGTAGCGGAAGAAGGGGTGGGTAGGCAAGGAATACTTCTTCAAGGAAGCTAGATGTCGGTGACATTTGTTCTGCATCCATGATGCGAACAAGAACAGCGGCAGAAAAATTGCCGTACGTAGACTAGGGGAGGATAAGGCTACTTTCAACGGCGTGGAACGAAGGGTTTCTAGAGAGGATGTTAGGATCACGAAAATTTGGCTTATGTGTGTACTCACGGATACCCTCCACCCACACGGCCAATCCCATGCCTGCGTAAAAGGCCCAGCCCAAAAACCAGTGCACGAACCACATCTTTGCGTTGGAAGGCTTCGCGAGACGTATAGTTTCATAGAGACGGCGGCATCCCTGAGCAGACATCAGAACCCACGTCAACAGTATCTGCTCTTTCGACATCGCCTTCGAAGGGTCGATCTTGGGTGCCAAAGCTGCAATGGCTGAGAATAGGCGCCCATTGCGGAGAATCTCCTGGGCCCACAGTGCAGATGAGGTGACAGAAACGACGTAGAAATGAGTGAAATATCGATGAGGGACCTGGAGTGTCGCTAGGTAGTCCAGGAATGCAGAAAGTGAGCCTTTAGGTGACAGCTGTACGTTCTGCTGGGTAACTGTTCGAGATCCATAGGGCAGAAAACGTCTGCGTAATGGTGGGACAGCGTTGACTGCTAATACCTAATACCAGTTGGTCAAAGACAAGGAAAGAATAAAACAGGACATACCACGGACGCACCGAAGAGAAAGCAGCCTCGGACGCCCTGTACTGGGTCGACCGCCATGACTGCGAGAAGCAGGACGACGTGGGCCTGCCATATAAGTATTGCTGCTTTACATCAAGCATGTGTTTTTCTTCTTCCAGTGCTGTCACGGTCCGAGTCCATGGCGACGACAATTACCTCGATAATCACGAGCAGCACCATGGTGGTACAGTATCAAGTGTCGATTGCCCTTGGCACTCCTCTTTGGGTCCTTGACGGCGAGCATCACAGGAATCCTTGCACAGAACCACGATGAATGCGCCTCTACATCTCCAGAATGCTACCAAGGCAGCGCCGGCGACAAAGCTACGAGCTTCAATCCTTGCTACAGCGCTTGTCGATGCCCTGGGAGGCCCAGCTGAATTTCACGGCCGTTTCTCCTTCGATGTCGTCGACTCCATGATTCCCAACGCCAATTTCTCTCTTCCTCCAGGCGTCTGGACAGACGACACATCCATGACCCTCTGTCTGGCACAGTCACTCGCCACCTACCGCCTTAATGACTCAGTGCCGCCTGGAGGATTCGATGAATGCCACCAGTTGGCGGCATATACGGAGTGGTGGAAGCGAGGGGTACTTTCTGCCACTGGTAAATGCTTCGACATTGGCAACACTATTTGCAGGGCTCTTACTATCTACTCCTCCAATCCGACCAAGGAACCACTCAGGCGCATCCAGAAACAGCTTAACGGAGAGTTCTCCTGCGGAAATGGAAGTCTCATGCGCATCGTCCCCGTAGGGCTAGCATACTGGCGTGACGAAATCCAAGCAAGGGATTACGCGCGAAGAAGCAGCACTACTACACATCCCAACGAACTTTGCAAGGAAGCTTGTGAAGTTTGGACGGGCGCAATATGCAAGATCATGGCGTCTACGGCGGCCTCAGAAGGTCCCGATATTACGAAGCTTGACCTGCTGTCATATTTCGCCTCGTTTCCCTATTCCCACCCAAAGCTACGTGAGCTGCTCGCTCTTCCTTCATTCGCACCTTCGCCTCCATCAGCAGCGAAAGAATTGGAGAGCTATTATCGGCGTTATCATCCCCTCATGAAGCTTATAGCAGAATGTGAATCCGAGGCCAAGGACTCAAAGCATCCGTTGTATTTGCCCCAGCCCGAGACGCTCCCCTCTTCTGGTTATGTCGTTGACACTCTGATTGCTGCTCTCTATTCCTTCTTTTCCACCAATACATTCGAGCAAGGTGCGATCGTTGCTGTAAACATGGGTCACGATGCTGATACCGTCGGGGCTGTTTACGGTGGTCTGGCGGGATGTTGGTACGGAACTGAACTGGATATCACCTCCGATACCTTTTGGAGCGCCAAGGTAGCGAAATGGTACAAAAGTCTGGTTAAAAAGGATATCATTGCAGACGTTTCCGAGGCATTAGTCACATTTTCGAATGGGCTAGCGAAATGAGCTAGCTTCCTTTGGCATAGAACATGTTGTCGATTATGAGGAATCTTACTTCTCTTGTCATGAACTCTCAGTGCAAGGGGCCCGGGAATGGAGGTTGGCCTGCTATTCCGTTTACAGGTTCATTATGAAGAGTGAATGCAAGAAGCTGCTTTCCTGAAGGACCTTGTGGTGAGTGTCCTCAATATCCGCAAAGCCTGAGTGTGCCCAGATTAACAAGGGAACTATTAGCTGGATGCATGGCTGACGGGCCAGACTAGGTGGCAATGCTAACGGCCAATTCGATGCTTCAATTTCTGCACAGAAACCGTCAATCGGAGGCTATCGTTCGCATTGCCGAAGCCGTTTCCATTCAGATATCGAGCAGCTATTCCCGACTATATGAAAGCCTGCTGGCCTGCACAATACATCGACAATAATATCGTACCATTGGCCGACCCTAAAGAAGATGGGCCGAATGCATTCTTATATATTCTGGAAGCCCGGCTTTTGTGCTGCAGCCAAGAAAACGTCGGTGGATTCGGTGGACCACTGCCCTTAGTGGCGCCGGCTCTTAGAGGCTACGAAGGAACATCTGTCCACTTTAGCCTTGTCGGTTCCTGCTGCTGTGGTAATGGAATCACCAATCATCTCGGGGCCGCCAGGCATATTCATGATTCCTGGCCAATCTTTGCCATGTACGTCGATCAGTTGTGCGCACCGGACATTTTTGGAGACGGGCAACAAGGCGAATGGTGAACAAACGTGTGGGGGGTCGCCTAAGATGCTTCTTCCGCCTCGGAACGGTTTCAACCACCCGCGTCCATAGGGTACAACAGGGATTATAATTGTACCGCGTTTTCCCAGAGGTAAGTACTTAGTTATTTCAGGAACCCGTTGATTTTGACGACGTTGACCAGCGTTGACCACAGAAGCTCAAGTACCGTTTTCCCACGGTTGTCTGGCCCTTCGTCATTTTACCATCTTCCACTGCTTAAAGTGACCGCTTTGCCAAAGAGATGCTGCATTTCCGGGGAACCGCCAGGGTTAAATTTTAATGCGCCAAGCCCTTGACAGCACTGCGAGCAAGCTTTTGACCTAGACTTAGGCCTCTAGTCTCTGAACATTTGTTTCAAGCGAATCAAAATTGTGACTTACGAGTTTTGGACTAGGGGGTCCGCAATCCCATTCATACCCCTCGCTTCAATCGGCTGCTTTCTCAACAGCGAACGCTCTCAATCTTCATCTAAACCCGTTGTTTTTGGCCGCAGAACCGTCAGTGGTGGTCTGTCGAATCTTGATTATTTTCAGGAGGCTGATGGCCATATTTTTTTCATCCCAGACCAATAGCCCGACACCAGCGGTCGTTCCTAAAGAATACAATTCCGAAACGAGTGTTGAATCCGCTAGCTCACTTCTTTGAGTCATATGTTATCCTTCACCTGAAGCATGGGGTTCAATTCGTGGGATACCAAAGTTGCCTAGACTCCCTAGCGGCGATCATATCGGTCGTGCATATCGGTGCACCACAGTGCTAGGGTCACCTACCGTATCGCCGATACAAGCGTGGTTTCAGTGCTATTTAGTGCCGTACACATTTATGTCAAGATCGCTGCCATGATTTCAAAAGGGAAAAAGCAACCCTTTTTGACACCTCTCTCGGATAACCCCGCAGACAAGGTCAAAGGTAGCCCCGGAGCATTTGGCCTCAAAACATCAGCAGTCTTCAAAAGCTTCACCAGCCGTATTTTCTGGACAATCTTCGACGCGAGCATTCGGCTTTGTACCTACTGTAGGTCGAATTCAGTGCAAAGTGGACGGTATCGTTGCTGACGTGACCACAAAGCAATTTACCGAATTGAAAAAATGCGACAGCTCCAAAATTTGAAACGACAAGTTGATCTAAATTAAATGCACCGCACACGAGGCTCGCAGTTCGTATTGGATTGACGTTCTCCACTTCTAATCTTTCCTGATACATAAACTTCTGCGATCCGGAATCTCTTCAAGGTACCAACAGCAGGATTTGATCCTACAAGGTTTATGTCCGCCGATTTATGAAGGGGGCGAACACAACTTGTTCGTGTTTGTCGTGTCGTCAAGACGAATGACACTTGGTTTGAAGACCCTTGGAATAATGCGGGGTCTCGACTAGCCACGATCGGTCACATCACGACAATAGTTTCGTGAATCGTAGGTGGCTTGATGCGGGGTGTTTAATCTATGCAAGGTATTCTATATACATTGAAAGCTGCAATAAAGCTTGCAGTATGTTAGCGGCTAGCCATCCTTGTTTAAACAGAGAGGTGATCTACAAGCGAAGATTTCCCTTTGATTCCCACTGTGGTCGATCACCGCGCTCCACGACCACGGACGAGAGCTCAATATCATGAGCGTTTTTTGAGTTCTCAGTTTCTAGATCTGAAGCGTCGTTCATAACAGTTGTGCTAACCCCAACCTGTGCAAAACCAGCTTAACAGGATGAAAATGCGACGGAACAATCTACTTACCATTATACCCCCATGCGTCGGATTACGTGTCGCATCGCGTATAGCTGTGGCGAAAGAAGCGTGTCCAGTACTGTCTAGAATAGCACGAAGGGACGTCCTAGATAGAAGCGTGACCATGACGGTGAGTGTGTATACACGCGACATTGAGAACTGAGGTAAAAGGCTGGAATGCATCATGAGATGTTGTCGACGGCGAGACTTTCAAAGCGCTTACTGGTATGCAGTATTTTGCAGCGGTAAGAACTTCAAGACGCCAGTTCAGCACAGTCAAAAGACATTTAATTGTAGAATGCATACCAGAATCAAATTCAGAATTGCTATAAGGGCAGTGAAGGCGCTGGTCTCCATGGAGGTTTGAATGAGGCGATAAATGACTGATAGGTGGTGTGAGAGTTCGCAATGTGTACAGCGGCAATAGGGTCACCTCTATCCGTCTTCTTAAACGTAGTTCTGGATTTGAGGAGATAGAAGACCAGAACACCGGCAATGCCAATATCGGCAACGCTCGTCTACGATCGAAATAAACCGAGGAACTCCCGCGTAATGCATTACCTAACTCACGGATATTAGCCACAAGGTTATGGGCAAAGAGAATTGTCCCAGAAGACTGAATCTCTTCTTTTCGATGAAAGAGCCGCATACGCTGAAGCACGTTCGATCAGTTGAGGGCCTTCGGTTGGAAAGGACTCGACGTACGCTAGTCCAGAGCCGAATGAGAAAAGAACGACTAAGTGTAGGATAAGGTTTAGCACTAGACAATGGTCGCGACCACTTACGGACTGTCAGAAGGACAACAATTATTGTGGACCTGGTTATCCTCCAACAGCTGAGAGACAGACTTCTAAATTCGGTTGCATGGAAAGATCGCTTAAGGCCCTCACCGGACAAGGAAAAAGACCTGAGCTACGAATCCGACTATAGCGGTGAAGCCAGGTTCCGTCCACATCGTCCATTGCTGCAAGTCGAAGGCCTCATAATTTCCATAGCCCAGAACGGATGTTCGGTAGAGGACATGACTGAGTAAATATTAGTTGGAAATGCCTGAGTAATGTTGAGATACAACAGCACTCACAAGTCCAATCCACCTATGAATAGATTGAAAAATAGCAGAAGGCTGACAATCGTCTTGTTGAACAATGTGTCATGGGTGAAATGGTCCCGATAATAATCAGCCATTTGAGCGAGTATAAAACCCATGAGCTAGAAAAGAAAGCGCGCTGAAGGTTAACAATGGCGGGTATACAACTGTAGAACTCACCAGCTGCTGCATCCAGACCCCAGTCACTAAAGGCCCGAAGGTTACATTGATGACACTCTGCGATGGGTTGCTGGAAGACATGGTGTGGCGTACCGGCCAAGAGTGCTATGAAGCCTGACGCTGGGGCCTTATATATATCATGAGGGGAAATCCGAGGATCCGAGAGAATGTTGTAAACCCGTTGCGGTCTTACAGCACCTTTGCTCCATTGCGCTCAGGGAAGTGTCGGGGTAGCTTTTGGATAATCGGAATTATTCGTGTGGTCTTGTCTCGGTACCCAGGCGACAGAGCGATGCTTCAAGATTCAAAGATCCCAAGCTCGATCTGAGTTACTTAACTCGACATTGAAAGCATGATATTTCTTGTCGGAAATCCCCAGTCGTGAGGGCATCTATCCTTAACGACCTATCATTGGAAAAACGTGCTGCTGCCCAGTAATGAGTTTCGGCAGTACCAGCAGATTCTGCGATAAGAAAGTTCAAGTTCTGTGAGCCACACCAGCGCCGAGCTCCGACAGCTCAGAACTGACCACAAATAAGTAGTTGTAGGGAGCCTTCATACGCGCTTGAGTACTTGCCTTTAGCGATAGCCTTGCTGGCCGCGTCCTGCAGGTACTACAACCTTAAGCACGGATGCAAAAGACAAGCCTAGAGTCGAGTAATCGTGACTAATATGGAAACTCGATATCCCCTTTTGTCCATCGTGGTTCACCATCAACATTCATCCCCGCCGAAGCATTCAAACGGAGACCTTTCTTAGACTCCATCCGGTTCGACTAACGTAGCGGGCATCAATATGATGGTTTCCTGTCTATATCCAATTCTGGCATGATGTCCTTATGTCAAATCCAGGGCATGAAAAGTCAGCAACCGCTAGCGCAATGGTTATCTTCTCTCTTTTCTCCAGTATCTCTGAATGAACTCGATGGGAACCTTCAATGGCACCTTAGACAAGATGATGGCATGGGCGAGTGCTACTAGCTCAACCATTCTGCTAGTCGACATCGCTGTCTTTCTTGTCGCTCTTGCAGCCGCTGCCAAGCTGTACTACAGGCATTCAAGAAACCCTCTCGGGCTTCCCTTTCCCCCAGGTCCGCAGCCGAGCATCATCCCTTTCGTCGGGAACATCCCTGATATGCCAACTAAAGACGGTAAGGAGATCTGCATTCTTCCAACCGATTACTGATTACTGCCGGACAGAGTGGTTCAAGTTCACAGAGTGGGGAAAGCAATATGGTGCGGCTGCCTGCTGGAGCTGTCTACCTTCTTGATAGAAACGTTCTTTCGTGCATGCAGGGCCACTTATGATGCTCGGAATCATGGGTCAGAAAATGTGCATCATTAACAGCGCACAAGTCGCCACAGATTTACTTGATACGCGGTCTTCGATTTACTCGGATAGACCTCCCATGGTGATGGTGAAAGAACTGTGCGTTCTGAGGAACGGTATATTATAAGAGACCGCTGAGCCTCATGCAGGATGGGCTGGAACTTCAACATGGGTTTCCAAAGTTATGGCTCCGAGTATAAGAAGAGCCGGAAGCTTTTTCATCACGGCTTCAATCCTCGCGCCTCAGATGAATATCAACCTATACAGACGGTATGTATCTGATTATAACTCGAATACTCTTAGCCTAACGAATTGGCTTCCCGTTGATCCAGAGGGAGGTCACTATGCTGCTTGCAAAACTCCTTCAAAGCCCGGAACAATTTGACAAGCATCTTCGGACGTGTGTTTTCTATAATTGATTGCTCATAATTCAATAGCCGTTGACTGGCTACTGGTAGGACGACGGGGGCAATTATTATGATGATCGGTGCGTTGATCAGTCAGGGACGATATTTCATGCTTAACAGGTGCTTTATTTTAACCCTGACCAGCCTTTGGATACCAAACAGTTGAGAACGACGAGTTTGTGCGCATCGCAGAAGATGCTCAATTGGCTATGGTATCGGCTGCTCGCCCAGGAGCTTATCTTGTGGACTTCTTACCATTCCTCAAATATGTCCCGGAATGGTGGGCAACTCGAACTTACGCTTTTGGTTGTCGACATCTGAAATTTTTTACTTAGGTTTCCAGGAGCAGGGTTCAAACGTGTAGCCAGAGAGGGATGGGAGCTTGCACAAGATCTTCAAAATAAGCCTTACGCCTGGGCAAAGAAGGAGTTTGAAGAGGGCAGAGCGCGTCCGAGCTTCTTCACAGCACTAATGGATGCAAAGGGACTATCTTCAGACGATCCTGTCGAAGAGGCTAAAATGATTAAGAAGGCTTCAGCTGTCATGTATGCGAGTACGTGCTTTCTGTCAGGAGTGATGAGTCCATGGTGTTGACACATCGTCTCTAGCTGGTGCCGACACCATTTTGGCATCGGTGCTCACATTTTTCTTGGCGATGCTTCATGCCCCTCAGGTTCAAAAAGTGGCACAAGAGGAACTAGCCCGTATCATCGGGAATGATCGCCTTCCAACGTTCTCTGACCGGAACTCGTTACCGTATATTAACTGCATTGTCAAAGAAACTTATCGTTGGGAGCAGGGTATGCATCTATACGGGTTTTCAGCCAGTCGTTCAACTTACTCCATCATTCTAGTCATTCCCCTCGGCGTGCCTCACCGGCTAATGAAAGACGATGTGAGTTTACTCACTTCCGTGAATCTTGTATCTTTGACTTGGGTTATCAGGTCTATCAAGGTTACTTTATCCCTAAGGGTAAGTCTACTTGTGCCTTCCAGATTGCCCGAAGAAGTGACTGAATACATCCTTCTAGGTACGACTATGATAGTTAGTGCGTGGTTTTCGCTCTCTTCTCCTACAGCTGCTCGAACAATTTGCATTATTAGATCAATGGGGTATCGTGAGTATACTACCTGCACTGATGCACCTCATTATCAGCTGACGCCATTTCTATAGTCGCATGACGAGACAATGTATCCGGATTCAATGGCTTTCCGGCCTGAACGGTTCATGCATGCACCAGACGCCAAAGATGGAGGGCCCCGCGAGCCCAATACAATTGCATTTGGTTGGGTAAGTTATCGAAACATGTTCCTGTTCACCTGCCTATCTCACGGAGGGCTTAAAAGGGTCGTCGCATTTGTCCAGGACGCTTCTTGGCCGAAAACTCCCTTTGGTTACACGTTGCGACAACGCTACAATGCTTCAACATTCTTCCCGTCACTGGGTCAGATGGAAACGCAGTGATTCCACCTAGGGAGTATACATCCGGTCTGGCCAGCCGTCCAAACCCGTTTCCCTGTCGCATTAGGCCAAGAAATGCAGGCGTCGTCGAGTTGATCAAGCATAGTGTCGCCAGTGTTGAAGACCAATAGAGCTTCTGCTCTTTACCCATTTCTATTCTTTGTGGAACGTATTTTTTGGTGGGCGATTAGAGGGCGATAAGCCGGGTGGCCCTGTTGATTTCCTTTTTATTTTCGCGCTTCTTCGACCTCGCTTCCTCAGCTACTTTTTCATCTACATAAACAGATCTCGCTATCTTTCATGTCAAGGCACTAATAAACACCCTGGCTTGGGGGCTCCACACGACCCAGCGCAAAGTGTATAGCTCCCGTGAAACTGATCAATGACAAGGAAGTCGATTTCGGTCCGTTCAGTTTAACTCGTTGACAGTGAAATCTATGCGGTTTGAGAAAATGATGGTATGGTTCATGATTCATGATGACTTTGCTAGATCGTTGAACGAATTTTCTTTAGATTGTATTTGAATCAGATAGACAACTCAACCATCCCCCGTTTAACTGGTTCCGACATCTGGAGAGCCTACACCGTAAGTATATACAGTACAAGGACCTATATTTCAGCAGCGTGTACTTGCGTCATGCTGAACATGATAACTATCAACAGCAAAGTCCCACCAACATGTAAATTCTCCAGGTGTGTAATTTTCCGAGGATCAAGTTGATGTGCCAAACGTTCGTAGGCCTCATCATTCCATGCGGCTCTTTAAGTGCCGACGCGGGATTTATCTACAACATTGCTATCGTCTGGAGATAGCATTCGTCTCCATTTTGACTTTCTTTGCATCGTGTCGAGCCACGTTGCTCGCCTCGAGTTCGTCTGCGTGTTGACCATGCTCTCGTGGGGAAAGTAGTTTGTTACTTGAACTAACGCATGATCTGATCTCCTGATGCGTGCCGCGTCCTTTGTAAAAATTCTGTGGAGTCGATAAAGCCTCGGCGCGGGCACTTCGCGGGATTCAGCTTTCTAGAAGCCCGTTTGGGGATTAGGTGCAGAGCTGAAGGTGTATAGCTGCACGTTTGATTGGGATATTTAGGTGTAGTTTGATAACTGGGAAGCTGTATCCATGAAAGTCTCTCAGATGTAGCACTGGTTACAGTGCACCGTGGCAGTCCCTAGTACCTACAGGCTCTTTGATTACCTAGCGGACGATAGGGCCTATTAGTATGCGGAGACATGGTGTGCAACTTAAATGGCTAAGTCTTGTAATCTTATCAAACCTTCCGGTCCGGTGTGCTTATCATAAAATCCAGTTCCTGACTCCAGTACTTGCTGCGAGGACGGGTCACAGCGGCCCGGGCCGCTGGAATTTGAATGTTCCGTCTCCTTTATTAAAGAAAGTCGTCCAGAACTATCAGTATCGGTACTAGCTCATTCATTACGGTAAGAAGCGCTGACGGCTATCTGTGCGCAGACAAGAACCGTCGGGTTCTCAGTTTGACCCGTCGGATGGTGGTCAACAGATTTAACTTGTGAAATGCCGGCCCGTATTCAGCACGAAGTTAAACACAAGCTAACCAATTCGAATAGATTCGAGTCAAATCCGACTTGGAATTTAGCTATCAGGCACTCTTTTATTGCCAAGAATTCTTTCTTGGGTCTCTTCTTTTATCCTTGACGCCTACGCTGGAGCGAACGACGGTTCCGCTACTAATTATTCCGCGAAGCTCCGGCAATTCGGTTGGTACCGGCTATAGCAGAGCCGAAACTTTTCAGCTTGCTTCTCTATTCTTAAAAGTGATGATGTGGGGAAGATGAGCACTTTCGTGCCTTCCGTCGTCTCTCTCTTGGGTAGCTATGCTTGTTCAGTCGCCATTCCCGGAGCCGCCATCGCTCACTGACGCCAACGCGTACAATGTCTTGCTGTATCGACCTGATCAACGCGAATGGAAGGACTACACTCTTCACATTGACGCTATTACTGGCAGGAAGCGCTCGTTTTATGAGTTTCGAGAAAGAGTGCAAGATGCAGCTGCTGCTCTAGGCGGACCGGTCTCCGACGGCTGTTTGGGTCTCAGTGCTGAACATGATGAAATGGTGGGAATCATTAGTGAGAATTCTTCGGCAAGTTCTTCATTATTGGCGCATTAAAACCAATGCTAAAGTCATTCAAATCTAGGATTATGTTGTACTAGTGCAATCACTGTTGTACCTGGCGACTCCCTTTGCTCTAATATCCTCATATTCCACTCCTTTCGAGCTCGCGCACGCATTAAAGCTGGCCAAAGTGACCGCCGTTTTTGTTCAGGCACGCCTGTTTCCTTTGGTCTTGTCTCAAGCAAAGGAGGCTGGTTTGTCAAGGAAGAATATATTTATTCTGGGCGGGCGTGTCAGGGGGCGCAAGTCGTTTTCCGATATGATATCTCATGTCAAGGTCAATATACCTGTTTATGAGAACAAGGTTCGTCCTGCACGCAAGGATACACTGGCGTATCTTGTTTTCTCTAGTGGCACCAGTGGCCTACCTAAGGGTAATGTGGTTCGTTACGTTTTACATCCTTCCGCAGACTCATGAAGGGTTTGCAGCTGTAATGATCACCCATGGAAACTTGGTTTATTCCATTTATCAGGTCTTTGTGATGGGCAAGGCGGAGGTTCGCATGTCGCCTGTAGGTCTCTTGTTTTCTTCTCGAATCTATAATGAACTTTCTTCAGCCCATTGACACGCCGGAAGGCATACCAATAACCCTTGCGTTCCTTCCCATGCACCACAGCTATGGTCTGCACGCATACTGCTTCCGATCCTTTATAGTCCCCCACACATATATCATATTTCCGAAGTGGAACCTAGCGGCCGCTATGAAAGCTATACCCAAGTACGCGAGATCATTACTTCGCATGATTAATCTTCATGCAAATTTACAGATATCATATCACGAACCTCACACTCGTTCCTTCAGTCGTACATCAAATAGCGAATCATCCCAAACTCAATAAGCAAGATTTGAAGAGCGTGAAACATGTTGGCTGTGGAGCCGCTTATCTACCCAAAGAGTTAGCAGACAAACTTTTAACTGCTCTTCCACCCGACGTTGAGCTCACCGAAGGTGCATTTGGTTCTTGTTGATAAGACCGCGCTTACCATCCATCTAGGCTATGGCATGTCTGAAGCTACGATTGCCGCACTCACACTGCCCACCTCACGTTCTCTGGGGGATCGCTTGAAACGAATCAAAGGATGTTCAGGCGTTCTGCTACCTGGTGTCGAAGCCCGGCTTTTGCGCGATGATGGCACCGAGGCGGACTTTGACGAAGTTGGAGAGTTATATATTAGGAGCCATAACGTTTCTCCGGGCTACTGGAATAACGAGAAGGCGACCCGGGAGGCATTTGACAATGGCTGGCTAAGGACTGGCGACAAATTCACCATCGACAGAGATGGATATTTCTTGTGAGTTGACTTCTGTCTTCCAGCGACTTGAAGTTGACTTTGCCAACGACAGCTTCGCGGATAGAGCGAAGGTAGAGCTCTTCATCTTCGTTTTCGTCTGAAGCAATCTCCTCATTGTTACCATTAGGACACTCTTAAAGTTTCAGGATCCCAGGTCGCACCCGTCGAAATAGAGAATGTCCTTTTGGCGCATCCGGAGGGGCTGATATCGGATGCTACTGTAGCCGGGGTAAGCGGGGGACGGACGTCAGACGAGAAAGTCCCTCGGGCCTGGGTAGTGTTGAGCCCAGCTGGTAAGAAGAAGGGGACTGCAGAAGTTATCAAGGCACTTGAGTCGTGGCATCAGGAGAGCTTAAGCAAATACAAGTGGCTCCGGGGGGGCATCGAGATCGTGAGGGAGGTGGGTCAATGGTTTTCTCCCTAGGTCATGAATTCATTAATACACCATAGATTCCGAAATCACCCACCGGAAAGACTCTGCGCCGTATTCTGGTTGATAAGTATGAGAAACGGATTCATAAGCGGATGAAAAGCAAGCTTTGAATTATCTGGTCCGGGTCTCGGAGAAGAGTCGTTTCATGCATACATGAGCATGGATATGGGAGTGTGCGTGGCCATTACGGGCCATTGCGTGGGTGAATAAGGCTGAATGAAATCATGAATCACTGTCTTCTATTGCTTTGTCCGAGGAAGCGTGACATTCTTGCAAGATCATCAGGATGATGATATCGATTGAGGTGTGGCCAACACGTGTATCAAGACATCTCGGAACTGCATGCCAAAGCCCCGTGGAAGCTGGAACGACATACAAACTTCCCGTACATATGGAACCCATACACCTTCCTTCCATCGCGCCCTCACTGTGTCCAGACTCACGCCGACAGCTACTTGAAATAAAGAATTGCGACATCACAAATGCACAACTGGGCCGAGGCCAGTGGTGAGCGCCCGTTTTCAAGGCACCATAACGAGTATAATTGACCTCGGACTGCGCGCAGAATCTGGGGTTCTCTATCTTGTCAACGATCATCGAGGAAAAAGACTAGTTCGTCGACCTCGTCCTCCACCGACTTCACCGCCACTCGACGAAGATTTTGACGCTATAACACAGGAGTGTACTACTCGAGGTCCAGAGACCGAGTGGGGCACGAGAGCCAGAGGTTCTTGGGCACCCACATCTCCTCCTCTCGACGACGACTTTGATGCAGTGACATATACTGTTGTTACTGGCGCGCCACAGGCTGACGTGGAGACGGACTACTATGAAGAGAAGCCTCGGACAGAGACCGCCCCTAGTGTCTCTGAGCGCAAACTCCGCCGTCGCGACCGCAGTATCGCGAGTACGAGTCATCGACCGACGCGGGGGTATGACGAGTTTGGGATGGGGATGGAAGACCGCGACCACGAGTACAAGCAGCCCAGACGCGACATGCCTAGGTCACTGGGGTCCAAGAAAGTCCTGGATTCCGGCGTTGGTAGGCTGGCGCTAGAGAGGCTCAACGGAAGCTCGATGAGGCTGAGGAGAGTCAGCGAGTCTGTGTTGGATCATGGAAAGGCTAGGAGGATGAACGGGAGTACGGGCAGGAAAGCGCCAAGGGCTGGACCTAAGGCTGGACAGGAGTTTGACGTCGTACATGACCAGATTCTTGAAGACGGGCCCGAGAGAACTGTGACGATCTCGACATGGCGCGAGAGGGTTGCAAAGGAGGCGAAATACGAGGATATGAGCGTCTATTATATGACGCAGGGCGACTACGAGGTGCAAGAGACAGCAGAAGGACCGTCATCTAGAGGACAGAGCACGAATGGGAGAAAAAGCCAGGAACCTCCTGTGAGCCATTGGTTATCGCATGAGGTGAGCTAGGATTGTCGTGGTGTATTGAGAAAAACTATACTTACCAATACGTTCTTCTCTGTAGAACGTCAACGGCATACACAGTCGCGCCTCACCCGTTCAATATGTTGTTGCTTCCGAGGGACAACGGTCTTTTTCACCGGCATCTAAATCTCGAGCGCCTCCTCGTGACCGTTCCTCATCCAAGGAATTTCGCTCCAGGGCCTCACCTAGTCCACGAGGCCCAACTCCGCAGACTCGAACGACGACCTACGTCGAAGGGACCACGAGTTCACGTACACCCCCACTGCGTACTTCCACCCCGAACAAAAGTCTGCAGTCACATATACCCTTTATACCCACTCGTTCGGGATCGACGATAAGTAGCATAAGATCAATAGGCACGACGACTTTCCAGGACGTTTTATCGTCTTGTGAACCGTCCTTGCTTCATGTTGCACCGGCGCTCGTGAGTCTAGGAATAAGGAGCGTGGATCATCTGCGCGCCGTTGGGCGACTTACGGAGGAGGTTAGGGATAGGGAGGTGAGAGACGAAGCGTTAAAGAAGGGGCTAACTGTTATGGAATGGGCAATCTTATTGGATAAATTGCGGTCACTCTGATTTTTGGCCCAGGTCTCTCTGGAACCAACGGATGGTGTATATGAATGTTCTAATTTATGTAAACGGACTGTAAAATGATGTACATAAGAACTGATTCGATGTATCTCGGGACTTATTATTTCCTTGTAAATGCCCAAAGAACAGCGTCTTGAGGTCATCAAGTCATTGATATCGTATAATCCGTGGCAGGGATTGTTAGAGTTCGTCAAAACGTCGATAGAGCACGCGTTTCGTGAGGCAAAGACCGTTTCGCATAGCAGAATCTATGCGGGCTACACTGTCGATACCATTCACCGGTGGTAGATATCAGATGCTTCAACCGTAACATCACTAAACTGCCGGTCTTCACCTTGTTTGTTTTCTGTTATATGTTATTAAGGAAAGTACTTACCTGTCGTGTCTAGTTCTTGAGCTCGATACGTTTCATTACCTTGACTTCGAATGACGGGCCTATGGAAAAAATCTTGAGATCATCTAATAGGTTTATAGAACATAACCAAACATCATATTCAAAGTCAACCATAGACAGAAAGACATACAAGGTCACTCTCGTCCCCATCTAGCACCCGGCTCGTTTCTTCGCGAGTTGGCATCCCACCGACGACGCTCCCGCTCCCTTTCCTTTTCCCGGGATATATCATCATACTTCCCTGGTGGAATTTGGTGCTGGTCACGATAAGGTGGTGTCGCGGGTGATCTGCTTCGACGTCGAGAGTGGCGGTCATCATAATCTCTTCGTTCCCGAGAATGTGGGCGAGGCGATCTTGAGCGAGAGCTGGAGTATTCTCTTCGCCTGCGGGTGTCAATGCTTGTGTGCCTCTCCTGTCTCTCCAGACGACGCTGTTCCTTCTTTGCTCTCTTCTCCTCCTTCCGTTCGGCCTTTCTGCGCCGCCGTTCTTCCTTTTCCAACGCGTGTTGATCGGGAGAGGTAGCACTCTCGATAGGCTTTGAAGTAGAAGGAGCAGACTCATCTTTCACAACCGCGCCTTTGGCATTTGGAGCGAAACCGCTAGAAGTCAGTGTCAGCTTAAGGCCATGCCAGTCAAAGTAAGTACGACGCACAGGGCGACAGAGAGAGCCTCGGCCTCAGCTTCCTTTACTTTTCTTATTTCTTCTAGTCTCTCTGCTTCGGAATCTTCGAGCTCTCTGCTGTACCAGTGGACATCCTTGTTTTTCTGCCAGCGTCCTGTTGGAGCATTGATGCTGTGACCTAGATAATTCTGTCGCCAATTTGTTAGAAGTGGAAATGGTTGAATTAGAAAGTAATCACCTCTCTGTCCTTGTCCGCAGAGACGTCCGACCACTTGAATTCAGCCTGTCCACCGCGAGTGCCGCCTCGAATTGGTTCGAACATGGTAGGAGGAGAGCCTTGGAAAGTAACTTGGCCAAACAATCGGAAAGATGTTCCCACGCATTTCTGTAACGGCTTGCAGTGCTCGTTGCTCCACCCATCGCCATCAGTTTTCTGGTGCCCCAGCTCACGACCTTCAGGCCCAAAATGCGCCCGTTCTTTCTCGCCGTTGTTGCTCTTTTCGCTGCCTTTGCAGAGGCACAGCTGACGGAGACAATTGTTGATGCGTAAGTCTGCTGCGCACGAGAGAGCTCGCATTGCTGACATACAGGATGCGTCCAGGGACGCCGAGTCGGTGGTTATCGTCGTTTCTACAGACACACTGTTGGGAGTCGTTACTACACAAACACTGTGAGTGCTCCCGACCAAACATATAATATTCAATAACGTCGTTTTTAGCGAAACGTTGACTGGGACCTCGACGGGCACCAGCACCAATACCAACACCAACACCAACACTCGTACCAGAGCTATAACGGCTACAACTGCTACAACTGCTACAACTGCGACGACGGCGGCCACCACAGTCGCTCAAGGCGGCGGCGTCGTCGGCGCCCCACCGGCCACAACCTCTGGAGAACTTCATGGACCGACACCTTACACATACACCACCGCTATCGATGGAATCACAACGTTGATAGAGGACACTTTCACGCCAACATTTCCCGCCACCACACCTTCAACGGCCCCTGCTACTGGATCGATAATGAACTATAGCCAGTACCAGTCAATATACGGATCTGTAAGCGCCTCGAGTGCAAATTCGGCGCCAGTGGTCCTAGTGTCGCAGAAAGCGCTGGCGGGATTGGTTGTGACGACGGTGGTCTGTTTGCTGGGCGGTGTTTGGATAATAATTCCATGAAGTAGAGGTCGAATACATTTTCGACATAGGATTGCATACATGTTACGTAGCATCTTGCTTTTTTCTCTCATCATTATATAGGTGCTCGAAGGACTCTATTATATCATATTGCATGCCCTTGTAATTTACCCGTAGCATCGACCTAGGGTTGAGGGAAAAACCTCCGGGGGGCTGGCTGCCGGTATTTTACCTCAACGAGTCTTGCAAGGGTTTTTTACACGGTAATTTATAGCCTGGAACCCGGGGCGGGGGCAACCCCCGTGGTCGACAAATCTGCCAAAATTTCAAACCCCGAGCACTTGCCGAGTCGCAGCCGGCCACGTGCAATCGTGTACCGCGTTCGCGTCGTTGACCACCTTTCTTTTTGTTTCCGTCTTCACCTCCACTTCACGTGTGAGATTGCCAATGCGCTAACGAAAGGCCTGTCAATATGCGCCATGGTGTGGGTAGAAGGGTAGCATGGGTAAAAAAAATGGACCGTGATGAAGAGGGGTTGCCAGGTATTAGCGTACTGAGAGGGTGTAAATGGGATATGGGATGCAGAGGCATCATCATCAGAGTTTGATAAGTACATCGTTGGAGTATTCGGGGGCTCATATTCTCCTTCCATGGGCAATTGAGGCGCGTTGAAGGAATATCGCACAAAATTTCATTAAGATATAGCATGTGTCGTCAGTATTGACAAATTGCCGTAACAGCGGCATGCATCGGAGTATCAAAATTTGGCAGATTTGTCGACCACGGGGGTTACCCCCGCCCCGGGTACCAGGCTTTATCCACAGTTACGAGTACCGCGAGTATCTATAAAGCCGGCTCGCCAGGCTAGGTAATTTACATGGTAAAATACCATGTCACGTGATTATATAATATAATTTATTTTCCGATATTTCTTGAATATCTCTTCGCTCAAAATGTGATCCAAGTCTTCCAAAAAATCGAGAGACCTTGTAATTGTCTTTCATAGTGCCTTAGTAACCTATGGGCATCTTTAAGCCATCATTTCCGAGTCTACACATTAAAAATGCGGCTGCTTTGTGGCGATAATGTGTGCACGTGATCTATGTATTTTACCTAGCTGAACCCCCCTTCAGGACCCCCTGGTAAAATACATGGTAAAATACTATGTAATTTACTGTAAAAAACCACTTTGGTAAATAACCTACCCTTTTTCCCTCTCGACCAGTGAGCTATGTAATTGTCACGAGGTGCGGCTTGCTTCTTGCCATCATCGTCCGGTTCAGCTTGCCGGCATCGCCCTCGACGGGTAGACGCGTCGACCTTATGGCTGCACCCCAGCTCAGCATCCAGACATCGCTGTCCCTCAATGACCTCTTCTCCGACTCTCGCACCCATGGATACTCTGGCCCCAGCCGAAACGTGCGCCTACACAGAGCCTGCACCAACGGTGGAAGTGCTATATGCAAGAGCGAAGACGGTTCTCACTGTGCAGTGGCAGGCAAAGAATGTTGGTATTCGCGTCGTCGTCGACAGGAAGAGCTGATGAACGTTGTCCAGCTCTTCGCGTACTGACCGTCTTGGACCCAACACAAGCCAGAACTTCCGAGCATAAAGCTGCCGTTGGACGCGGCGGACATCGAGTAGAGGCCTCTCGCAATCTCTGGGAAGGCAGTGGTCTCAAGATAGACAGTGCCAGCACTGATGTCGCTTGGGGTTACGGCCGTACGTCTCGCGTTTATTTTCTGTTTTCTCTCATACTCACAGGCGACAGAGTTCAGCAACAAGATACTGACCAGCGCCCGTAATGGAGAAATTATCATGTGGGACTTGGTGAAATCCAAGTATGGTCCGTAATGCAACATCGACGGTCCTTTCATTCTATTTGACATGTTGCGTATATAGAACGACGGACGAAGGACCATACGCGCTCCATACACAAACTTTCAGTGTCCTCCATTGTCCACCATTACTGCGTTACTGGCTCGTCTGATGGTGATTTGCGCATATGGGTTAGTCTCTTGGCACGCTTTACGTTTGCGCTGACACGAATATTTGGAAGGACATCAGGGATCTTAGCAAGTCTATCAATCGTATCCGTCACCCTACGACTGTGCGGAGCGCAGTATTCTCTCCTGTAAACTCCCACCCACTCCAAGTTGTGGTCGGTTTGGATAACGGTAGCCTGTACCGGTTCGTTAATACAGCTATTCAATCAGACGTGTGCTGATTCCGTCATGCAGTTGGGATCTACAGATGGGTCAACGTGGACAATTGGATCGCATACCTGTCGCGCACACTGCACCGGTAACGGCCCTCGATTGGTGTCATACCCCTTCCAATGCGATGCCAGGTGCTCCAACTATGGCCCCAGGTGGGGATATCACGAACGGTGGTCTAGGGTGGATAGTTTCCGGTGGACTGGATCGTTGTGTAAAGGTCAATATAATTGTGGATATGCCTTTTCTCTGTTTAAATGTTGATACAGGTCTGGGACCTGACTTGGCCCGCGATTTCGGTCCATATCCCTCACAAACCAACGTACACCCTACATCCTTCGTTTCCGGTTCGTCAGGTTCAGTGGCGCCCGTCGTACGAATGCGAGATCGCCATAGTGTCGAATGCCGAACTCGGAACAGGTTCTAATCCAGACATGTCCCAACCGCCTGCTTTTGCGGGAACTGTTGAAAGAGGAAACCGTGGACTTGGGCTCGATCTAGGTGGTCGCGATGCATCTCAAAACGGGGTAAACAAGGACAGCGGTTCCGGATTGGCATCTGGATTCAAGTCACCCAAGGCATCCAATGTCGTGGTTGGTATGGGTGATGCCATCGAGATCTGGGATGTGCGAAGAGGTTGGATAGCAAAATGGTCTGTCACAGGCTCTGCGATAGAAGGTGGTGTCACGGGTCAGTTGTCCATTTTACTCCTGCATTCTTCCTTTGACCTACTCATATTTGCATTACAGACATGACATTCGGAGACTCACATGCCATTTGGGCCCAGCATTCTTCCGGAATGTTCTCTCAGATTGATCTCAGAGATGCTACCAAACCTCTTGACGCGATTACGAAGGTCTCCACAAGTTGGGAAGCTTCTGGTTCACTGGCATTTGTATCTGACGACAAGAAACTTTGGGAAGCACCTTATGACGACGTGTAAGTCCTTTTCGAATTCGTATTTTTTTTGGTGGTTGACGGAACGGTGAAAGGTCCCCGGAGCAACGCGAACGGATGCCTCCAAATAAGAAGTCAAAACTCAAAGCTCTAGGAGACAGTTCATACTTCCCGGAATGCCAGGCTTCGGGCACTTACAACCCACCGGGAGCAGAACATGAAGTAGCGACTTTCACTAGGTTAGCGAAAGGCTACCGAATCAAAGGTCAAGATCGGAAGCAAGTGTGTGCTTTCAATGCACAGGTGAGGTTCCACCGATGATTGCCCATGGACATATGTTGATATCAATCAGCTGGCTTTCCGAACCGGAAAAAATCGCGCGGGACAAGTGTGGTTGCTTGTTGCGGCCTCGCTGGCTGACTTAGCACCGGACCTTGACGATGAAGACAAAAGTGCTGGTCTCGATTCGAACCCAGTGAAACCATCTTCAGCGCGTGGTAATGCTCCGTCGTCTCCATCCCCCGGGAGGCATAGTCTTCCTCTCGAGAGAACAGACTCGTCGGCTACTCTGACGAAGAAAGTCAGCCCTGGTCGGGGTTCCGGGTATAATGTTGATCTCGGATCTACACAACGCAGTGTTTCCAGTTCAGGTCGAATAACTCCATCATCGTCCAAGAATTCTTCACCAAGACAAGGTGTTTCCCCTCTCCCTCCGGGTACACCATCACTGCTAGGAAGAAGAGATTCGGGGGAGTCCCCAATGATGCGACGTCCTTCTGCATATCGTCGGCCGTCCATGTCGATACACAGTTCAAGCCCTGGAGATAGAAGTACCAGTAGTCTTCGACACATAGGAGAGGGTGCTTTGGATGACTCCGATTCATCTCCAAGCGGGAATGAAAATGAAGCAAACACAGCAGACGATGGTCATACAAGCGACGATGAAGGAGTCCAAATACCTTTCTCGCCCAGTCATCCCGCCAGGAGGTCATCATCAGTGCTCCCCAGTCCACTTTCCCGTGTTGTTGGCCCTCATCACTGGTCCGATGACGAAGACGACAATGAAGAGGACGACGAGGACGACGCGTCACCATCACCTCGTTCCACTGATTCAGAATATGATGACAATCATGAGTCTCCCCGACCTTCACCGCCACGTTTGCCTTCGAGATCCAGCTCATCAAAGAGATCAACGAAACGGAGTTCTCTTCTAAAGAAATCTCGCAGCCGTAGTTCGACTCTCGCTTCTCTACCGGCGCAGGGTTCTATGAAACCGCTGGCACGCAGGGCTTCACCGAGTAGTGTTAAAACCGTTACTGTGGGAGAAGGTGTCCAGTCTGAAAGTGCGAATGGTATTAAGGTCGAGGAGGCCGTTCGTGACTTATCTCATCAGAAAGAGAAGAGCATGACGATTTCCGAGGTCATGTTAGATCTGGGTGAAGGCGATGGTGGTTCGCCCTCCGTCCCTGTCGATGTCACGGATAGACGCGAAGATCTTGTTCGCTCGGAGGAGAAAAGGAGTCGAGATCTAGCATGGGAAGCCTTGCGCGATGCTCTTGATGACTTTGCTGACGAGGTGTGTGAACTCTGTGTATCGAAATACCTTGAGCTTGACACAATCAAGGGTGACACGCAAATGTGTGCCATGTTATCTGTTATAGCACCCAAAGAACTCCGAATAGACAAACGGAGAATCGTTGGTTTCCTTGACTCCTACATTGGTAAATCTTGCTATCTGAGATCCCGTGGTTGGATATTGACAATGATGTGTTTGGTCACATCCAGATGTACTTACTAGGCTGCGATTACATACTTGCACTGCGTATCTGCGGAAAGTCTGTGAGGCTGAGGAGATTCGAGAGGCCAGTCAGGTGAGCAAGCATTTTGATCTATTGCAATGGCGCTCATTTTTCAAATGTATAGCTTGAAACTACCATCTATACTTCGTGCGGTCGATGCCGCAAAGCATTGGCACTGCCTCTTGGTACGACTGACCGCAATGCAGGTTATTGGCTATGTTCGACGTGCAAAGCGCCGCCGGCAATATGCAACATATGGTACGTACGGCATATTTTCTGTTTCATTTTCCTCATTTCGGCGATTAATGAAATATGGTAGTCGACTTCCTGTCCGCGGCCTTCTTTTCCAGTGCTCGATATGTTCTCACGGTGGCCATCATGTCTGCTATCAGCGATATTACATGCAGCGACCAATGGTACATCTTCCCAAGTCATTTATACCGGCTGCGGTTGCCACTGAAGACCGTCGGGGGCGATCAGCTGCTCGCAGTTCCACAGGGACGGTTGTAGATGATGATAGCAGTTCCACCATCAGCGCCGTGAGCACGGTTGATGCCCAAGCCTCTGAAACTGCAAATACCTTGATGGGCAAGATGAGTAATTTCATTGGCCATCCGTGCGCGGCTGGTTGTGGACATTTTTGTTGGGCAGCAAATGGTTCCAATGATAGTGTATGATGACAATGAAGATGTCGATAGATTCGAGCATTTTTGGGGGACGAATGTACCGTCTGTTCGTACAAGGCTCTGTTACAGCAGAAGGTGATTACCTCAGCCTCTTCCGTGAAAAGGGGCCTAGCAATTCAACTCAAAACCTTCGTCTTACCAATGGGGCGATTGGTCCCTTCACTCACACACGACAAACGTGGGCAAGAGGAGGATAAAACCAGGGTGAGTTTGCTATTGTATCTGATTCCTTGAGGACATATCATGGTTATCTTTCAGATCTACACTAGGACTGAAATTGAAGAATTATACTCGTTCAACTACATCATCACCAATGAGCCGTGGGATGATCTCCCTCTTGTCTATGTGCCCAATCGCACGAGACCCAAGCCGCCTCTTTTCCACTACGGAATCGGATTCACGCTCTCCAGTATCGCAGAATATGCCACGCGAAAAAATCTACTCCCAGAGCGTGGTACCCGCGCGGTATACCATACAATGTTGAACACCTTGGAATATCTCCAAAACCTCACTGGGATTGGAGAGAAGCTGTACTATCGAAAGGTCGAATCTACCGAGGCAGTGTTTATCTTCGCGCTTTATAGCAACTTTAGATCGCTTGTGACTGAGGAAGAACGGGACCATGTAGCTGACATCATCGAGCCGGAGTTGGACGGTGAATTCTTGTGGTACTACGACGCCGTTAATATTGCTTGATACTTCATCTTGTACGAAGTCTTCTTCCTTCTTTGTGTCTCTAATGTCTGCAAGGCATCTACTGAATGCATATTGTGTGAACTTGTTTCAGGCTTATTCTCGTTTCATTGGACTCAGTCTTTCGCAATTCTTATCATCACGCTTTCAAATTTCAATCGAGGGATCTCGAGAGCAACTCGGAACAGACCGTCGGGGGCGATCAGGTCGCTTGCAGCTCTACAGTGGCGGTTGTAGATGATAATAGTTTGACCATCATGGCTGCGAGCGCGGGCGACGCGCAATTGAAGCCATGAATAGGGCATGATACATGATGGGTCATCTATTCGTCCACGGCTAGTTATAGTCATGTTTTATTCAGCAAACGGTTCAAATGATAGTGTATAAGAGTATGAAGACGTTGAGGTATTTGGGAACATTGCTGTGGCGTTACAGCAGTTCCATTACCTGACAAGACAAATGTGCTGTTTACTCATACAACGTTATTTGCAGCAGTTCCTTCCAAGGCCCCTTTCAAACAGATTCCTCAGCGTCACGGCAAAGCCCTCGCTGTGTCTGTTACTATCGATCGCCCAGAAGTGTCCATGGCTATAATTTTATACCGTTGCTTTTGAAACTTTTTAATATACATACCACTATATGATACCTCAAGGTTTGTCAATTTAAAATAGCAAAATATGGACCGAAAAAAAGCCATGAATTTCTAAAATGGCATGAAAGCAAATAAACTCAGTTGCATTACTCATTTGGGCCTTCTGTCTCATCAACGGTAAGATGGGAGGAGGCGGGAGTTGGTATACACGTACATCTAGTTCATGTAAGACTCAAAAACATAAAATTATGAAAAATGCTGACATGTAGCGATTCACGATGCAGAGGAAGAGGGAAGTGTTGACGGAGACTCGAGAGTGACAACCACCTCTTTCAAGCCCTTTCCGCTTGCAAGCCGGCCCGGGCACCAAATTTAGCAGGGAAACGTCGACTCTTTTAGTCCTTCATCAAGCTTGTGTCAGTCTGATAGGGAAAAAGAATATTCATTGCTAGCAAGGCGACATTTGCTATGCGACAGATGACTAGTGACTCGTCTCGCTAGCATGAATATATGAGACGAAGAAATGTTGTACAAATTTTCAGGCGGAATGATGAAGAACTGAACAAAGTGCTACCGGTCGACATTTTCGTTTACACTGGTTCTAGGCGATCGATAGTATTGTCGTTTATGTATAATGAATACTTGATGACACAAAGGGAGGCTGCTTGGTCATTCCTGCCTACGACGAGTGCGAGGTGGGGGGAAGGGAGACTGATCCCAGACTGAGGGCGGCGTTGGCGTGCTATCATAATCGTATTCCTCGTCATCATAAATGATTTTATCCAACATCTGCTCAGCCGCACGCTGGTTTAAAGTCAGTGTCTTGCCTAAGAACCATATGGATATACAACTTACATAATGACCACGGTCCAATGCATCTTCCTCTCCCATGACATCGAATAAGGTTGACGGGAACGTGATTCGGCTAGCAAATGAAGACGCGGATTTCCGAAGAGCACTCAAGAAAGTAGGACTGAAGACATGCTGAGAGTCTTGAAGCACGAAGACAGGAAGATTAAAGAACAGGACTTCCGGTCGCAGATAAGAGTCGTCATCGACTAGCTCGCGTTTCCGCTTACTAGAAGGGGTACGGAGTGGGTCGAGGGGTGAGGGAGGCGCTGGTCTTGTAAACTCAAATAGCGAGAAATAAACACCGATGATCAAAAAAGCATAGAACACGTTGCCGTCGTAATGTATGAAGGCAAAGGATGCTTGTTCCTTGAGCTGTCGAATGTGGACATGAAACTGAGCTTCGGCCCGTTCACGAGCGGCTTCGGTGTCCCATTCTAGTAGCTTGGTGGTCTCTCCAGCGGCGGTGGAGTCATCGTCGTCAAGGTCGTCTCCTCTGTCCTCTGATGTAGCGCTGGTCGTAGTCCTGGCCCCACCGTTCCCGCTCTTCTCCTCTCTGTTTGCATGGTAAGTGAGACGTTTAATCTCGACCCAAAACACCAACTCAGCCGCCGCAGTATTTTGGCCGGTCAAGAGAGTAGCAATGTCAGGGAATCGTTTCTTCAAAGTCTGTCTTGTCATGCTTTCTATATCTTCTGTAGGGCGTATGAATGCGCTTTGCGGATGAGCAGAAACTGTTTCTTGCGGATCCTGCAAGATCGTCGCGTGCTGACACCAAGAGTCGATGATGCGTTGGTAAAGGCCGTACAAAGCTGTTTCCATCCTTTGATTTTGATGAGCATACGCTCGAAGATTCCTGATTCCTTTGTAGAAATCATTGGGTCTGATTGTGATTACCGGCTGTAAACCGTTCAGGTCACCACGTTGATATCTGATGCTGCGAACGTATATTTTCATCCTCTACGGCACCGCGGAGCACACTGCTCGATGATTGCGGAGATATTTCCATGAATTGCAAAGGGCGGGATAGCGTGCCTGACGTGTGTATTCGAGAAAGTGACCAGGACCGGTGAAGCTTCAAGTCTTGTCGAAACGTAGCACAGTACAAAAGCTAGTAGACCAGGACAGCTGTACACACACACACACACACAGAGAGAGAGAGAGAGAGAAGAACTAGAGGTCCTCGCAGAGACGAGTCGCGGGAGCAGGCGGCCGCGTGAGTGACCTGGCAGCGTACGCGTGAGCACTGAGCAAGGCGCGACCTCACTGTCAGTGGCGCGCCGCGCCACTCACATGACATTATCACGTGAGCGTGCGAAGAGTGCCAACATTTAGATTAGACTGAGACCTTGATACTTGACTTCCTCCATCATCAAGCTCAAGTGTCAGACGTCAATGGCTCAAGTACACGAAAGCGAAAACAAGGTGAATTGAATTTCCTTGATATTCGTCGAGTAGCGTCATGCGTATGCCTATCTTTTAGGTCTACACTCGGGCTGAATTTGAACAACTTTATTCGTTCAATTACATCATTGCCAATGAGCCGTGGGATGATCTCCCTCTCGTCTATGTACCCAATCGCTCGAGACCCAAGCCGCCTCTTTTCCATTATGGAATTGGATTCACGTACTCCGGTCTTGCAGACTATGCCACACGGAAGAATATACTCCCAGAATCTGGTACCAGCTCCGCATACCTTACAATGTTGAACACCTTGGAATACCTCCAAAACCTCACCGGGATTGGAAAGAAGCTGTACTACCGAAATGTCGAATCTACCAAGGTGGCATTTGTCTTCGCACTTTACAGCAACTTCAAATCGCTTGTGACTGAGGAAGAACGGGACCGTGTGGCCGACATCCTCGAGCCGGAGTTGAACGGTGAATTCTTGTGGTATTACGATGCTCGTAATATCGCCTGAGATGTACGGGATTCCTCTTTGTTTGTGTTCCTGTCTCTGATTATTATGTGGACAGCCTGTTCGAAGCATCAACTGTAAATGCCTGTTCCCGCCCTTATTCCATTGTACTGTTTCGCAATAAATATTATCATTTTCAAGGCTCGACAATCAAATACGCCTTGACAGAATTCACCCTCCTATAAAGGTCTCGTCGGGATATTGCGCGGCGCAATTTCTATTTCGATACCCAGATGCCTCATGGCAGGACTTCAAGCGGGATTACATGTGCCGCCCTGCAATTATTCTGCCATCCCCATGCACTTTCGATCTCCATCGACCCTGCAAAGCTTCAATTCAAAGTCTTTTTCACCATGTCACTGCGCTTCTTTGGGAAGTACCTCTAAAACGACTGTGAATGATTCTGTGAGACCTACCAATTGAAGAAGGTCGTTTTTTCTACTGAATAGTCCTCACCTTGAATTCGGCGTATTCTACCCTCAACGAGTCGATCTTGGTGAGGCTGGACATCAATCTCTATTCAGACTATACTCAGCGCTCGGAGAAATTCCGCGGCCGGACACGATGAATAGGCTAATATGACTACCAAACAACCCTGGCGTGTTTCTACTCAGCTCCGCGCGGTTCTATCTCGAGTCTGTGCCCCTTCACTGAATCTGTCGGTGTTTGTAGAATCTACAACACGCAACACATCAACGATTCACATTTTTATTCGCTCAGCCTACCACGTCAAAATCCGTTTCAATGAGCTTGCCAAGCTTGCGATAATCGCACAGCGACTTGCTCAGACCTTCCTTGGTAAGCACTGCCTCTCGGATAATTAACGGCTCATCAAGGCCCTTCCCCATATCAACTATGCTAGCACATCAGTATTCAGGCAAAATACAAGTGACGGTGTTTTCAGAGCGACATGTACAATAATGGGTGTTTAGGTTGCGGTCATTTTATGCCGCTGAATGAACCTTCAACCACATGCGCAATATCACAATGGGCGCCCGTGAACTTGCGCCCAAGTACTTAGGGTTAACGCCCAGTTGACAAGGAGGAGAATGTCCGTCCCATGCACTGAAACGGTGGAAGTCGAAGATCTGGGGGGAAATGTACGTTTAGAAGCCTTTTTAATTTTTCCTTTGCTCAGCGATATTCATTCGCACATTTCATCCCTAGGCTTACTCAATATCATACGAAGAAGGCTGCGCACCTCCGCCATACGAGAGGATATGGCAGCCACCTCCAATGTACACACCGCCGTGTTTAGGACCTCCGCCAGTGAAATATCTTTGTCTTTTTGGATTTCGTACGTCGCTGCTCCAGCTTGGCCGAACGCCCGTCCTTCATGTTTTCTCAAGTTTGTCCCATCTTGTGGGTGGTCGGTTCGCTAGCCCTGTGCCTCCCGCTGCAACATCTATTCCCCCGCCTATCTGCTCCACGACGAAATATAGACTCGGATGTATTATCACAAAGGATTCGTAGAACGGAAATACGATGGGCTGGTGTCTGTCTAATCCTGTCAAGCACCTCCTTCTTCGTTGCCACATTTGTGTTGGCCATAAAGTTGGGCCTACGATAGCACCAGTACCCCATTGGCATGGCATATAAGACGGTAGAGGGTGCATCCGACATTTTCCTGTACGAGGACAAGGCAAAGGACCAGAGTCATGTTGCCCAGGGTATCAATAGCAAAGTGACACTAAAGGCTGCTGACCTTTGATTTCTGGCGGCAAGAGTACATTGCGCCCCACGGAGGACCTGCGATGTAGATAACGAGGATCGAAAAGACACATGAACTTCTTTCATATAAAGTACACTCAATACATATAAACTCAATAGTCCTATCTACAGAATCGTTATGCACCAAATGAGGACGTACAATGTGGCACCAGGCTCGACGATATCTGCAGATTCGTGTTCACGCAAGAAAGCATCAACGTGAACAGTGCCCTTGGGGAATATCTCGCCATCCCACAGTGATCGCCAACTCTCGGGAGAGTGGCAGAACATGTTCCTCCTATGGCTGCTGCTGGAATCGACCTCGATACGAAACCCTTTCTCGCGCCGACCAACGTGTGATCCAAAGATCATGGACCCAGCCTCAGATGTCAGTAGTGCTGCCAGAATCTTTGCGATTTCGGACTGCTGTTCTTCATCAAAGAGATGGAAAAATGACGAGATGTGGATGGCGGAGATGTTTCCTCGTAGGTCAACTAGAGACTGTACTTTGGTGAGCTCGGGGACGGGGACGGGGACGTCTTCCCTCGTTAGACCTTTCAACTGAAAGATGTCTGCAGGGATGAAGCGTGCTGGGAAAGTCTCAGCTGTGCTCTTGAAGAGTCTATGTCCGAGTTCCCAAAATTCTGTGCCATATATTTAGATTGTGCAGGACGAATCACAGAGGAAAGAGTTCATACCAGGCAGTAAATCGGAAGCTATGACTTGTTTCACCGGATAGCCATCGGCTACCGCCTTTCTAGGGTCATTGCCGACTATACAGACGCTGGATATTCAAGGCGAGGCAGACATTACACGGAATATTCACGAATAGCAACATCCAATGTCGGCATAGATTGCTCCCTTGCGATCTTTGCCGAGATTCAAGAATTGTTGGTAGCATGGCTGCGTCGATATCTTTAAACTAGGCGCTGAAAGTCAAGTAACATTAACACGGTAGAGTCGAGGACCGCTTACTTGACGAATGCGAAGCGGCGGATGCACGGGTATGGGTTCACCTGTACCATCCCCCATTAGAGCGCTGTTACTCAGTGAGGATGAGTTCATTAACCTTGTACGCCTCCTCTTGGATAGTCAAGATATGATTCTTGAGTGCAGCATCGTCTTGTATTCCCGTTTGAGCTTTAAAGAACACAGTTTCGTCTTCAGCCAGTTCGTAGAGCGTGGGATCTAGTTGGCGAGTGACAAAGACTGACTCGGAACTCATCATGGAGGATAGTGAGAGAAAGAAAATGAATGAGTCATGCAACAGTTTTTATAAGCAAGCTCACAGACGGTAAAAATAGAGGACCGGTCGCCGCAGTAGAGGAGAAACAAATAGCAGCCAGTAGGAGTCGAGGTTATACTTGGAAAGTCAGTCTCCAGTCCCTGAAAGTTTAATCTGAACCAGTGTGAATTGCCTAAGGGAGGATTTTTTAAGAACCAGGCATGTTTTCGCACCGGGAAACGACCACGGGGCGGCATCATCTGATCATTTTAGAATCTTTCTCTCGAGCCCTCGTGTCCAAACTACACAAAAAGACAACTGTCGTGCCGAGGTGCCTCTGAGAAATTCCTTCCGACGGTGACCAGAACGGGGGTTTGAGGACTCCCATCGTTTTCGGTGGGTTTTCGTTTCCGGCAGGTTCCGAGGTTTTTTTGGTGGGTTGCTGATCATTTTCAGACGGGAATGGACTTTAGCTAGTTACTTTTGTGCCTGCCAGCGACGACCCGAATTTTATGAGCTTACGTATAGAAATGCTTCGAGTGATGCCCTTGTAGCCGGGAGGACTTAGCAAAGATATATGCGTCGACGCACCAGCGCGTGTCGGAGACATGAAGGCAACATGACACTAACGGCGCCCAATGACTTCAAATTTATGTCGGGACTGCAACTGCCAGGGTCTAACCCACCGAAAACATAGTCTCTCGTAGACAGACGCTACATACACGACTACGGTTGGGCTGAGGTTGTAGTGAGTGTATGTACCGAAAGGAACTGTCTCAACTTACTGATATTCGCTGAAAAACACCACTCTCCAAAAAAGGGACTAAATCGCAATTCACTGTTCATTCTCATTCTGCCTTCTTAGTACTCCTTCCCGCCATGGTAGTCCTACAAATTGTCTTCCTAAAGCACAATCCTTACAAAGCCTTGGCTGCTAGTTAGATGCCAGACAGTACACCGCAAAAATGCGTCAACGCACATAATTAGAGGGCGGCTATGACCTCAGCCTGCTTGTCTTAGGACGTGATCCCAGGAACGACGTTCAATCACGACCTGACTAGAAATGGCACGACCGAATTTCAGGCCGGCGTAAATTTCGGAAAGGATATGTTTGAACTCTGGTAGGCAGTACTCATTGAAGCAACAGACTTGCGACCAGAAAAGAGGCGACTCACTCCAGATCCGAGGTCCACGGTCGGCTGCCCTCCCAATGTGAAAATTGATAGACCGTACGTCGCCTCTTTTCTCTTCGATGCAAAATTGATTGTGAAAATGTTGCGCGCCGTGATGATATGTCGACCCGTTTATCACAGGGGATACTAGTAAGGTGTGGCAATGTTGGCTCATGTCCATGGTAACTCCTTCGAGGATAAGACGCCGAGATATCTGAGCCGTGATAGGGCAGACTTTTTCGACGTCCGGTGGACAATGGATGGAAATGCTCCACTCGACGGGCAGCACACTCAATCCTGATGTTGCCTGACCGAGCTTTATAGAAACTCGAGTTCGGAACAGTTGGCGACTAATCGACGAGTTGCAATACCATCTAATACGAAACTTCATCTCGAGATTGATGTGCTCGATGTTGGGAAGACATATGCGAAAGCCGATGTAGTTGGGCATATTGCAGAAAGCGGAATAGGGATCCTTGGCAGCGTCGTCCTTCGAGTTTGTGAGATCGACATAGCAAGTTATGCTGCGTGTGGAATCTGGAGGAAAGCCGCCGTAGACTGCAGAGTTATTTGGCCAGTGTTTCCAACGGATGATGGAGGCGAGATGCAGGAGATATGCGACCGTCGGGACGTAGATGTCGCGAGAAGTGATTCGTGCGTAGACGTCCCTCCAGATGGTGTTGATGAGGGGACATGCTGTCATGAAGGTAATCCGGTCCTTTGAAGGCAGCTCCGAGTACCAGAATTCTGCGATGATAATGTCTACAAGCTCGGGAGGTAATTCCATGTTAGAGTACATAGAAGAGTATGTTGTCTTGGCGCGATCCGACCACTGCCAAGCATAGCCAAATATTGCGCGGATACAAAAGGCAATCCATTGCTTTTTCTTCTCTACCATCTACAGCTGGTGAGTCGCGTTTCTTCCTCTTTTTTCTCTCTCTATATGATGCTACTCATGTAATTTGCGTTCGATTGCTGTCGCTCCCATACCAAAGGGATCACCCGCCAGTGCATCCTGGGACTGACAGTATGAGACAACTTTTTTCTACCTGATTTTTCGTCTTGTCGTTGTCGTCGTCGTCAGTCGCTAACGTCTTCTCACAGTGAAATCTGAATTATCTTTCTGCTCTTTTTACGACGTGAGAGCGTTCGTGATCGCGTTTTGATTGTAATCCGTTGTTGAACAAATACATCCCAGTTTGTAATACCCTTTCTCGTGAACACATACCACTATGTCCGAACAACAACAGGCTGCTGGCCCTTCAACAGACTCCGCGCCAGAGTTCAAAGTCTATAAGCCTTCCGATGTGGCAGCCGCCGCTCCTCCTTGTAAGTGAACAATCTGGCTTCGCTGCAATCAGGCGTTGACGACGAGTTCTGCGTAGCTGCGCTGCCAGATGAATATTTCACGCCCACCGCCGCAGATCTGAGAGCCGCTCAGTCCCAGCTGGCCGCGCGTACACAGGCGCTTACGAATGCGCCCTTGCGGCTGAAAAATGCAAGAGAGGCTGAAGAGAAGGCAAAGCGGGATCGATGGCCCAACGTGCGTTCTCCCTGATAACTCGTCTAACAGTGTTGCTTATTACGGAGCAGACGACGATACGTATACGCTTCACCGACAGGACGCAGCTGGAGAAGGTCTTCTCTTCTACAGATAAGATCCGTTCTGTGTACGCCTTTGTGAGGGGACTGCTACGAGAAGATGTAAAGCCCATAAAGTTCATTCTTTGTGCGTACGAGACATCGACTTCGGTACCGCCCAGGCATGCTCATCGTCACATAGATCAGGCCCCAAATCGAGACCTCAAAGTCTCTGATCTCAAGGTTCGCGATTTGACGCTGGCGCAGTTACAGCTGGCACCGTCATCTGTACTTCTCATTCGGTTTGAAGACGACTCTCTGAATGGTAAATGCAAAGTTAACATTGTCCTTCCTCATTGCTGATTGGGCTGGAAGGGTCGCACGTCCCCGCACCTTTGATCACAAATGTTCTTTCACAGGCCGTTGACTTGCCTAGGCCTCCAGAAGTGCCGGACACGGTCCCGTCGAAAGGACCCACTTCCAAGATACCAGCCTCTTCAAACTCATCGTCTGGTGAGAAGAAGGTGCCCAAGTGGTTGAAGCTCGGAAGTACGTCGCTTTTGGTGATAACTAATCATCTGATGCTGATTCTGCTTCCAGAGAAATAGGTTAATTAGAGTAAGAATATAATGTTCATTGTAAATGTACAACGTGTAGGAAGGGGATAGATCAGTACACTGGAAATGTTGTGTCAATGTCTCTTGACCAAGCACGGAGACCTCCAATAACGTCTTTAATGGTCATAGAGCTATCGTTTCGAACGCTTCGTAGGGCGTCCGCGCCTATTTGTGAATCATTGCCGAGACGACAGACGATATATATCTCTGTGTCATGATCGCTTGGAAGTTGCTCGGCAGGGTTGGCGACAAGGTCGTTGAGAGGAACGTCTACACAAATTCGTTCATTCTACAAGCTCGTTCATTGGAGATGGGACGCGTACTTATTGATCCAGGTAATCGACAGATTCCAAATTCTGTTGGAGGTCGAACATCGATGATCTTGACCTTCTTTTGTGCTACCGTGTCATAAAAGTCCTAAGAAAGAGTGAAATTTAGTGCGAATCCTATGTAGAGGCATAATAAACCTACTCGAACGCGTATTCGCCGGTCGGACAGTCCTTCAACCATTCCGAGGCTCTCCCAGTCCGGAGCGGCACCTCCACAGAACTGGACGTAGTCGATATCTCTGATTTGACCAACCTTCTCTCCTTCAGTCCCACACGCAGGACAACTAGATTTGCGCGATCGAAGCTTGATGCTACGGAATGGGGGTACGCCCAACGCGGAGAAGACGAGGAGAGATGGTTTCTGATCTAGCAGCGGGGTATCGGTTGACCAGGAAAGCACTAAGTCCAAGAGACTACGGACCATGTAAACCAGTGGCGATTTTGATTGCCTCTAGTGCTTGCATGTTGCCTATGACCCCAGTCACTGCACCCAGGATTCCTGTCTCCGCGCAGGTCCCCACTGTTTCTGGTGCAGGGGGCGTCGGGAACAGACAACGGTAACAAGGACCGTCGGGACCAAGGTTGTAGCAACAGAGCTGTCCCTCGAATTTCTGAGCAGCTCCACTGACGAGGGGTTTACCGAGCGCGACTGCAGTGTCCGAGAGCAGATAACGCGTCGGCGCGTTGTCGGTGCAGTCGAGGATGATGTCGTATGGGAGCAGAAGGGAAAGTGCATTTTGTGGTGTCAGGGCTTCGGTTATCACGTCTAGGTTCAGGCGGGAGTTCAGTCTGATTATATCCGATGAGCTTGAATGGGAGGATGCTTGCTAGGTGGCCCTCACCGTCGAAGCGATTGTGCTGCAGATTCAGCTTTGGGAAGACCAACGGTGCTTTCATTGTGTAGAATCTGTCGTTGTAGGTTGGATAGTTCTACGACATCGTGGTCGATGATGCCTATTCTGCCTAAGACAATATCAGCAGGTATCTCGACGAAAGGGATGACTTGGGTTCACCAAATCCTGCTGCACCGAGGTACTGAAGGGCTGGACATCCGAGTCCACCAGCGCCTACGACGACGACGGACGAATTCTGAAGCTTGAGCTGACCTTTGGGACGGATGAGAAAACGATGATGGTGGCAAGGAGGAAATACCTGGGAGACCGAATCCATCGAGGATCATCTGCCGTCCGTACCGGCGGTAGTCTTCGACAGGGAGCTCCATCGAAGGCACACAGCTGGGGGGCGACTATTTGTGGATGGTCAAAATAGCATCAAAATCCGAGATGCCGATTTTGGGCGAGGCAAAATCCTTCGATATTTCCTTATTAGGCAATTCCCCGGATTTTGACTGAGGCAAAATCCGACATTTCGCACTTTGATTCTATTTTGACTCGCCCAAAAGAGTCACCGCCCAGCTGTGGCAGAAGCAAGCACCGCGATCACTCTTTCCACAATGGCACTGACCACCCAGCCTCTGCCTCTCATCGACGAAGCCAACCTCAACGCTCCCTTTCTCCTCTCAGGCAAGCCAACCCCTCGATAGATCATCGCTATTTTCAACAATAATTCCATCCAGGCACGAAACGACCGCCAACCCTTCCCTGGCCAGATATCTCTACACGCGCCAAATGGTCCGTGTCCTCTGCAAAATTCGGGTTTGGCGTCGAGTGCTTGCGGGATGGGGATCCTGAGACGTTTTGGCAGTGAGTACTTCCCCGACGCGTTACCCGTCGTCCGTTAAATAAGGTCTCCCAGTTCGGATGGCCCCCAGCCTCATTTCATCACCATTGAATTTCCGCGAAAAATGCCCGTCCAGGTGCGTCTTATGACTTGTCTTTAAGCTATTACTGACGACATCAGCTAGAAACTGAGCATATACCTCAGTCATCCCCTGGACGACTCGTATACCCCCGCGACGCTTGCTATTCGCGCTGGAACAGGTTCGACGGATCTGCAGGACGTTCGGATAATAACGCTGGATAAACCGGATGGATGGCTGACGTTCGATATATCATCGGAACCCAACGACGACGGTGATGGACTGTACGTTTAGGTTAAATTCCACCAATGATGGTCTTGATACCCTTTTCTAGGAAACCCATCTACGCCTACGTGCTCCAGATCATCGTTATGACCAACCACCAGAGCGGAAAAGATACCCATGTCCGCGGTCTACGCGTCTTAGGACCTATCGAGTATGCTTTCTCCCAAGAAAAGTCCCATCCGTCTAATACATTCACAGGGAGCAGGACCCTCTTGACGAAGACGTATTTACTTTCAAGAGTCCAGCATACAAAATGTACGAAACAATTCGATAAGCCATTATCATGGCGCTTTGTATTACTAGTTGTATCACTATTAAGTACATCTCTTGGACATGTACACACATACAGAATAAACAAAAAAACAACAACTATCTATCCAGACACGCAGTATAAAAGATCCAATAAACATGCAAGGTGCCATCTAATTATCTCGAAAACAATAAATCAATTTTAAGAGTTCGGGTGATAGCCAGTGCTGTATGCGTCCGTCATCTTTTGTGTAGGCTGATGCTGCCATTGTTGGGTATCCGGATACTGACGCCCACCGGCTGAAGACCTTTCTGTAGTAGGATAGGGAGCGGCGCTATATCCCGGAGGTTGTTGTGCTGGAGTCGTCACATTCCATCTAGCACTTGGTGCAGAACGCTTAAACTCGTCACTTTCAAAAATAAATATATAAACCGCCCATCAGCTTACCGGGTATGCGTAACCATTTGATCCATTCGTTGCCGACTCCGTGTATTGTCCGTATTGCGTAGTAGGGGCTACCTGTCCATATGGCTGCACATAGGGAGCCGCGTTATAAGAAGAATGTGTCTGAGAGAAGCCGCGTTGCTGGGGTTGGTAATGAGTGAAGGATATAGCCTTCGTTTGAGGTGCATAGGCTGGCGCAGCATTCGAACGTACATCGGACATCTGCGGGTGGTTGTGGCTTTTGGTAGGTTGCGAGTAAGGATTGTACGCGGGATACGCCGGGGCATTGTAATTCCCATAAGAGTTGCTCGTCGACGCAGGAGCACGCAGTGCAAGGTACTGGTCATGGCCTGCTGCAGGAGGTGGATGCGCACTGGAATAGTGCGGTTGCCGTTTTGTCTGGGAACAGTTTCGGCAGATAAATTCAACTTGCTCCCAGTTCCTTCTTGGGCGCCCAGATCGAAGGTCGGCTTGATCATGACAAGATATGTGCTGCCATTTCGAACATGATCCACAGCACATCATAGGAACTCCGTCATCCTAGATCAAAGTTAGCACGACGGCAGCGAAATCATGAAGAATGCCCTACGAGATTGATACCACGACGAAGGCATATCTCGCAATCCAACTCCCAGTCTTCGCCAGCCGGGGTACGCGATCCGCTAGCAACACCGTTTGAAGTATGACGCCCGTTGGCCTGTCGCTCGACGGCAGTCCCATTGCCAACGACATCGACCGGCATACCAGCGCTGAAGCAGACGGTCAACAGGTGTCCACAAAGAACGCAGACTACATACCTCTCGCCTTCCTCTTTGGCTTCTTGCGCTTCCCGCGCTTCTCGTTCTTTTCTTCGTTGCTCACGAGCATTCTCCCGTCTCTGACGGGCCTCTTCCTCCTTCTGCTGCCTGACCTCTGCACGCCGCGCACGACTCATCTTTTCTTCCTCCTCGGCTTTCTTCGCAATCGCCTGGCGAGCTTCCTCTCGTACAGATTCTTTGATAGCTATACGGGATGAACGTTTGCGATGCACAACAGCTTCCTCAACCTTTTTCTTGCGAACAATTTCCTATAATTCATGTCAAACGCAGATCACGGTCAGTTTAGCAAGAACACGTACTCGAAGCTCCTCGGTAATGACTGGGATGATAGAGGTTGTCAAGACTTTGTACAATGCTTTCTCTGCGTAATGGGTAGCATTCTGCCAGCGCTCCGCTATGTGTTCCCATTCGTTCAGAGTAACGCATATCTGACGAACAGTAAGACAAAGTCAATCAAAAGAAAACTGACTTACGGTCTCCCATTCAATAAAGTCTGCAGGTACCTGGTATTGTTCCTCCGGTTGCTCGTCTTCCTCGTCTTCCTCTTGGTCTGCCTCTTCTTGATCTGCCTCTTCTTCCTCTTCCTCCTCCTCCTCGTCTTCCGGCTTCTCCTCACTCTCTTCCTCGCTAAGGTCCGTCAAATCACTGATAGAGCTCCCTTCGCTCTCTAAACCTGTCTTCTTCGAATTTTTGCTTCTCGTGTTCCTGCTACCATTAACGCTTTCATTCAACCACTCCTCCGGAACTGCCTGCCACTCATCGTCATTCTGGGCACCTCTTAACCGTGCGCTGTTTCGTGTACCCCTTGGTGTGGATTTAGGTGGGGGTACAGGCTGTCGTCTACTTGACGTTCTCAATCCACTATCGCTCCGATCACGAGCAGCGGCCTGTCGGTTGAGTTCCGCCAACTCCTTAGCCTGGGCGTCAAGCTTAATGTTCGCTTGGGCTTTGGCAGCACGACCACGACGGCCGACGGGAGGCGAGAGTTCCTTAGCTTTGCCTTTTCCCTTGCCTCTTTTTGGGGGCGGCTCTATACGTGCACGTTTCGTGGTGGCAGCTTTCCCCCTCTTGTTCTTGGCCTTGGGTTCGGGTCTCTTGCGTTTAAGGCTCTTCGAAGACCGCGGGGGTCTGGGAGGCTCTCTTTGTATCCACAACCGATCGGCACCCACTAGCCAATAGGCATTCCTCTTGGAGTCATATCCAATAGGCTCGATCCGCTGTATCAAGTTCATTAGCGAAACTCGGGTGTGAGGAAGTAACGATTATTCACCCAGGTTGCCAGGTCGTCATCCGATTTCATCAGAGTACGAAGTCGTGTTGAATTTTGGAACTGCCATTCCATCAAGAGATGCATGGAATCAAGTTTTTCGAGCATGGACAACTCAAGCCAGTCCCTGGACTCTTCTTCTTCCTGCTCTTCTTCCTGTGCGAACTCTTCCACGGCGGGGGTCTCAGATTTGAAGGTCTCTTCGTTTTGTCCAGCATCGGATATGATTTCTTCGGGCGGAACAGACGTAGCTGGCGTCTCGTTCTTGACTTTGTCAACCACTTCAGAGTCTTCAGTCTTTGCGCGAGATTGGGGATCGGGTGTGACAAGTGAAGTTGTCCGAGTGTAGAGCTTTGACGCGCTAGGGAACGGTTCAGGTCCTATTGGGTTCGCGGCTGGGTCGCGCTTGTAATACTGTTTTCGTAGGGCCGTCTGCCAGTTGTTTGACCTAAAACGCGATCAGTACGCGACTTTGGCAGTAAAAAAGGCGGCGGCGATGCTCACGTCACTTTGCGATCGTATGAGAGCGTATACAACAATCTCTGCATGACGCGAGGCAGATATATGTTGTTTCCCTGTACTAGATCTTCTTCGATGTCCTGTAAAAAAGCACGTCAGGTAAGACGATATAAAGACAGCTGGAATATGAGCTCACATTCAACGATAGGTCGTCCATGGCCATCAACTGGGAAAAGGTGAAGAAAAACTGACTTAACGCGGCCCATTTCCAGTTCGTCCGGAGCACTGTGAGCTCGGAGGGTAACGCTGGAGCTGTAGAAGGGGCAGCAGAGGGCTGATGTGTTGGCTGCTCGACGTGGTTGGTGGTGGTACGGGTGGAAGCGCGGCGGGGCATCTTGGCGGAGCGACGGTGCCCTTTTATATGAATAGCGAATCAGGCCTGGCCGGCTTCGTCACTAGACCCCAAACTGAACCCGGAAATTTGTCGAGCACGCGCTGAGGCACGAGTATCTCGACCTCTCCGGTGTACAATCCGTGAGATAAATAGATAAAAGGTCGTAGTCACTGGATGGAACGATGTCGACGACGTAGAACAGAACGATGGCACAGCTACCCAAGCCGCCACTACATCTACCCAAACATGACCCGCGATTAGTCATACACGGTATTTATTTATTCATTTACATTTATTTATTTCACAATCTAATTAGAGTGTGTGCGAACGAACTCGACCAATTGCTGGACCATCTCGGGCGTACACTTGTGGCCAACCTCTTCCTGTACGAAGACAGCTTTCGCACCATTCTCCCCTACGACCAGTCCGTTCACGAACGGCTCGCTGGCTGACCACGGAACAAGAAGATCATCAGCTCCTGACAAGACCAAGATCTTCTTGCCCAAGAAGGGATTCGATGAATTACCCGAGGTATATGGAGTGGAAGCCGGGTCCGAGCGCTGTATCAGCGCCAGGAGACTATCCGGTAGATATGAGGATTTCTCTAAAGATATCCCAAATTTCTCAGCGCGAGCTGAGATAAGAGTGAGATAGTCGGGGCATCCAATGATAGGTATTCCAATTGTCAACCGAGGTTCTGTAGGTATTTGAAGGCAGTTTACATGCTGCACATAGTTGGAGGTTTACCTTGGCTCAAAGAGATCCAGGTAGAATGGCCGCCAAGGCTGACGCCGGCAATACCCCAGTCGGCTATTGTGCGTTCCTGTTCAGGGAACATATAGGCCGGTAGAAAGTCGATGAGGAACGACACGTCCCTAGCCGTTCCAGCTTTCAAGGCTGAGCTGAGACTCAATACACTAAGAAATTGTCATACTTTGTAAGCTGTACATGTCTATTCTGTAACAATTGAAGAGTGAGATATAGATAAGAATATGAAGAGAGAGGTTCTTACGCATGTTGGTCGTTGTTTTTGGCTGGGACCTCGCTCCAGCCGTCATTGGCTTTGGGATCCACCATTCGATGTCCATGGTTTCTCTGGTCCTATGAACGGGGTTTGAGAAGACGATAAAAAAATGTCGAGCAATTGCTGCGTACAAAGGTTACGATGTATAATTTACGCTGAGTATTGCTGTCTTTCTCCTGCAACAGGCCACGGACTATCGATGTCACATTTTGATCTTCACAATGACCATGTCGACCGTGAAGAACAAAAAGGACAAAGGCAGGTTTTGAGTCTGCCTCTTCATGCTTTGATAGGACCTTGACCTCGAGTCCACCGATGGCAAATGCTTGTTTATAAATGCCGGACATGGTGGTGGGGAGGATAAGAGATCGAATCCACCTTCCTATTTCAGTCTTAACCTTCACCATGGAGCGATTGGTTTCTCATGGAGAACGAGTCGTGGGATGACATTCCTTTCGTGTATCTGCATCGCCCAGGCCCCCCATTTTAGCACAGAATAGAATTGACCTTCTCTGGACTTAGAAGATATGCCACTGCATGAAAGAATCCACTCCCAAAAGGTAGAACACCAGGCACCTTAGAATTATAAAACCTAAGAACTCACCGGGATAAGAAAGAAGCTAGACTACCGCAGTCAGATCTACCGAAGTAGTATCTGTCCTTGAGCTTTACAACAAAACGAAAGTTGTGCCTGTCTTTGAAAACAAGCTGGGCATTATGGTTTAGGTGGCCAGCCTTTTGTGGGTATACGGTAACTGTCGGCGAGTGATTCCAAGGGCTCTTTTAAGACCCGGCGTTTGATGAAGAAAATCAATCACAGGGTGCTCCATTTTCATCGAGTCTGGACTCGGTGACTTCCTAAACTGACGAGTCGTTATCTGAAGCTAGTCGTTCGTATCTTGGGCGGCTTATTGTACAAGCCGGTAACAACACCAACACCATGACGCCCGATGAACCCATCTGTCTCTTTGAAGACGAGCCTCCGCTACGAAAACTGAAAGATACCCTCTGTAACTCGACATTGCCAGGCCGCATCCAACGCACTTTTTATGACTCTTCTCTCTGTTGAATATTTTTCCCACCCCCATGGAGCCATGACAGTGTAATCATCGTCATAATACAATCGTGCTTGAATCGTGCTGTACATGTCGGCGAAGTAATACGTCATTTTATAAAAAGCAAACATGAATCACGATCAAATCTCCCTCTTAATCGGAGTGAGATGCAACGGCATCTGTGTACCTTTGGACATCTCGTCGCGAACCATTGGAAGCATAAATAAAGCAGGCTGGCGCTTGATTTGAAGATCTTCCTTGGGGAGCGAGAATTTGAAGGATTCCACAAGTTCGAATACGGCCGCTTGCATTTCCATTACACTAGAATAAGCATCGTGTCAGCTTTAAGCGCTTAAGCTCTGGGTTAATGATAATCAGGACACGCACGCGAAACGCCAGCCAATGCATGAACGGACACCTGCACCTGCAGGGAGTCAGTGTATTGATCAAGACCAGTACGACTGTATCAGCTCACTGAAAGAAAAACTACATGAAAAGAACAATGAGTTTATCAACTTCACCCAACGCCAAAGGGACTTACACATTAGCATAAACACCTACGGGAGTCGTTTTATCAAGTTTGCCCAAGAAACGGTCTGGATTCCAAACATTAGCAGTCGGTCCCCATACAGTGGAATGGCTGAAAGTATTCGACGTTATTGCGGGGACAGGCAGAAGATGACATGCGTCCTGACCGATTGTAATACCCGATTCCCAACTGAATGAGCTGGCCTTTCTTCACAGGTATTCTAGTTAGCTTAGCTCCCGTCGACGTTGTAACCGGTTCTAGGAGAGGGATGTCATCGTCGGATCCTGCAACTCGCATGATTGCGGGAACGATAGGATGGAATCGAAGGGTTTCCTATGGGAGCGGGGTTCGTGTTCAGAGGAATCAACTAAGACAGATGAACGAATACCTTAATCACAGCATTCATGAATGGCATACTATCGTAGTCTGTCGAAGAGAGTTCATCTTCTGCTCCAACTCGAGTACGGACTTCAGCAATTTCTTGGCGAATACGCTTCTGTTGTTCGGGATGATTGCATAGCTCATACAAAAGCCATGACAGTGTAGATGATGTGGTTTCATGCCCTGCCAAGGTCAGCGAGCTACAACCGTCTATTAGTGGCAGCTTTTCACTGAGTGGTAGAACGACTAACACTACTTGGGAAAGTACTTCGTCATCGCTCAGGCGTTTCTTCTGTTCTTCGTCGGCGTTGGCACGTGCTGAAAGGAGCAAGGTCTTAAATAGTGTTTAGGTGCGTTCAACCAGTAAGGCTCACCGAGAATACTCAAGATATCTTTTCCGGTAGACCAGGCAACATCCCCTTTGAAATTCTGCTTGAGGACTTGGCGTCCTATCTCTTTCATGAGCACATTGAAATCGGTATAACGTTGCTTTAAGCGGGACGGAACAAGGCTGAGAAGGTAGAGCAGAGGGGCCGGAAGAACGCGTGGAAGGGTTGAGATTAGTACAGCAGCCCTACTAGGCAAGACGTCTGCGTCATGACTGTAACGAAGATATGAGTAACGAATCATCATAAAATGATCATCACGAACAAGAGATTGTTCAGCATCTTGGTTAACTCGTTATCGTCGTTATCAATTCCGCCATACTGGTATCCAAAGGCACCTATAGTAAGCATATTTCAGTATGGATACTTAATGGCTCACGTTCAAACGAACTCACCCTCCCCAATAATATCCAAAGTCAGCTTTCCAAGCCATTGGTTCATATTCAAGGTCGACTGTCCTCCTTCGACCAGGTCTGTGAGCTTCCGCGAGAACTAGGCAAGTCTCGTTCAACCTGGAAAACAAAACAAATTGCATGCATACGTACATGTCTCGTCGTACGTTGGAAAAGACTTAGAAAGGTTCGAAGCTGTCCGGCAGAGAACGCTGGGTTCATGACTTTCCTGTGGCGTTGGTGAACAGAGCCTAATAAGAGCCTTAGAATGTAGGCAGTACGAAGCTAGAAAGAAATTACCGGCGGCAGTAACGATTCCCAGTCCCAAAAGAATATTGAGGTTGAATTCAAAATCTGCCGTTTTGGGGTAACGATAGCCAGCGCCTTGCGTAATGTATTGCAAAGCCTTCGGATCGGCGATGGCCAATATGTCTTGCTGAATATCGTGAGAATTAGTGTCTTAAGGATAAAGGATAGTATACGAGCAGACGGACACCGTAACAGCCAGCGGCGCGATAGGCAGTACCATATTCACGATACCAGGAAAACTCTAGATCGCCGACTTGGTCTTGATGCTGCGTCATGTATTCATGGCCTTGAACGAGAAAATAAGCGACGTTAACATATGAGACGAGGAATAGGCGTCACCCAAGAGCCATGAGTTTGAAGGGGGGCCGCGAAGCTGCTTGACAACGCTACGTCTCCTGCTCAATAGTCGAGTTAAAAGAGCAATCACAAGGAATGTGCTGAGGAGGAGGATAACGGTCTCCATTGTTTGGGCATCACTGCTCTGTCTCTACAGGGTTTTATGGAAAGAAAGAGGATGTCAGCTTAGACAATCATTCGGGGGTCGACAGGGCCGGATTCAAAAAGCAAATAAATAGCTTGATGTAGAGAATCTTCGCTCCGGGACATGGACCTGGGAGATGTCAACAGCCAAAACTGCCAGCGACTCTAGACTTTGATCTTGCATCAACCTGGCCGTTCGCATCCGAACAAAAACTCAGGCAGGATTTTGGACCAGAGTCACATTAGAATCGCGGAACTGCGTGTGGGATATACAGATCGCATGGAAGTCGAAGTTGAAGCTGAACTCGCGTTGATGTTTGTTTCCGAGGAAGATCGGACCGCTCGACTGGCGATGATCAAAGCTCCAGGTTTGCCGCTTGCAAGTTGCGTGCAGCACTTCCGTTCCTTGTCCTTGTATTGGCATCGCGGCAACAACGGAAGAAATGAGTCCTATATCCTCCTTACCTCATAAGAACTGACGGAAACTCAGTTGGAGAGTGGAGAGCTCCGAGGTCGATTTTGCGAACGGACATTGGTCTTCTTTCAATCTATTCTGCGAACTGGTGACACTTGGAGAGGGATGGGGCTCCGAGGGCCGTCCGAAAGGCTATGAGCCCTATCTTTTCAGGAGTATCGAAGCCTTCATTTTGGCATGAGTATGCGCTGTCCTAGCCCGTCTCTTTCAGAGCTAGCTTTGGCAAGGGGAAGAGTCGACGAGTCTATCTCTTTGAACAAGCCTTAGACTCGAACCAGTCCCTCCCGAACAATGTAGCAAACTAAATGTCGTGAATTAGTAATATACTAGTGATAGTGATTTAAAAAATGCATCCTCACTAAGTCGATGGTTGCCAATCGCAGACATGACTAGAATAATCCTTCTTGTGCTGAGCCTTCTTCGGCCACCCCATATCCTCACTGTCGTCATCGTAGTCCATGCTGTCACTTTCCTTCGGTCATTTTACACTTCGGTACCCACAGTAGTTCCCACAGTAATCTGTTTAGTCACAGTGCCTCGCTGCATACGTACAATTACGAGCAGAGTCCCACGCAAGAGAGTCGACGGCGTTGTTGCCTGTTCCCAGCTCGTAGACGAGCGAACGAGCACGGACGTTCCACATTCGAACAACTTCCAGAGCTGAGCATCCGGTGAATATGGCTAGAAAGACGGAGATTAGGGAAAGACAGGATCCATCATTCCCAACCGCGGATATCATCGTTCCTGGAAACGAAGGATGATGGACCCATTTGTGTGACTTCATCTTTCCATCCAGAAAGAAATTTTTGGAAACCGGCAGGCTGCCCGTTGAGAGCTCGACGTGTTCGAGGTCGTCACAATTGTGATTGAGACAGTCAAATGGATCCATTTCCTCTCCGATTATATCTCTGTGTTCACCGTGCGTATCTAAATTGCCCAAATTCCAAACAGCAGCACGACCGAGTCCTGCTCGAATGACGCATCCATTTGAGAATAAGGCCAAGGACCATATAATTCTCTCGAGTCCATAGTGTGGACGCCAAGATCCTTTTCCCAGTGATACGACTTTATACGACGTGAACCACTAAGGAGGAGTTTTCCCTCTTCGTCTGCAGTTATCTCGACGGCAGGTTCCTGGTCCTCAAGCCGAGAGTCGGTAGAGTGGCATTTCAGGAAATTCAAGCCTGGAGGTTCGCTGTGGATATAATGCAAGAGGAGATGAGACCGATGACTTATGCAAGGAACGGCGAGTCAGGTGGCATCTGGCGACGTGCAAAGCCCGATGGGAGCTGCGATATCAGTGCTGGTGACTTCACAGCGTGCTTCGTAGACAGCCTGTGAAAGAGGCTCGAAGTATGGAGACATACAAGAGGGCGAGATATGTGACTGCTGCTGGATCCAGCGTAGCGTGGAGCTGGGGTCATCGATGCATGTGGTTTGACTGTGTCCTTTCAAGGCTTGTAGTTCGCGGTCAGCCATTGGGTCTGTAGATGTGTCTTGTATCAAAGAAAATAACAAGCTTGAAGATATCGAGAAAATAGCGAACCAGTGTACAGCGGGGGGGACTGTGAATCACCTGACTATGCATGACGTCATTGCTTGTATGTGCAATTCAAATTCCATGTCCCTTCTTCCACTCCAACGTCGACCATGGCTCACCACCACGACGCCAGCTGCGGCCATGAAAGCCACGACCACGACCATGGCGACCACGACCATGACACCTCAGACGCTGGCCCCAATGACAATCTTTTCATGCATATCGATCGCGCCAATGTCGTTGCGCTTAATGCTACTGGTGACGGCCCAGAGGTTATCAAGCCTTGGCATGAACGAACCAGCGAGGAAAAGGTGACACCGAGTCCCTCGAATTATCTGTCTCTTTGTAACCAGGACCGAATCAGTCTTTGGAATCTGATGCGGACGACCAGCTGTATGCATTCGAACGACCACCCGTGATACCTCATCTCACGCACCATCTAGGATTCTGCGGATTCCTTTCACCGGCTCTGTCAAGCTTCGCTCCCTGCTGCTGAAAACTGGACCCGCTGACCAGACACCAGCGAAAGTGGCTGTTGTAAGGCCTCGTCTTCCTTACGCGTCCTGTATTCGTCACCTTGACTCTCGCTTCAGTTCGCGAACGAGGACGCCATGGACTTTGAAGATGTAAATGATAAGACGCCTGTGCAGGAGTTTGATGTCGTTCAAAGCAGAGACGTGGGGGAATACGCCGTCAAGTAAGTGGATCTCTTGGTAGCTGTCAATGAATCTAATGTTCTCCAGAGCGGCCAAATTTTCTAATGTTTCTTCCATCACTCTCTTCATTCCTGCGTCCCAAGGTGCGGAGACTACTAGAATTTACTATGTCGGATTTCTTGGCCAATGGACTGAGGTATGATGCTCTTTGCTGCGCCCTGTTTCTATACTCATTCTTTCAATTCGTAGCGCAAGTCCAATCCCGTAATAACCGTATATGAAGCACAGGCTAACCTGGCCGACCACGAAAAGATTCAGGGAACGAATGACATTTTCAGCACTTCGCAAACGTAGAGTAGGAAGCTTTGAAGGCGGGAAACAAATATGTATTCATCGATTGTACTTTTTATGCCTCCTTGTATTGCAGCTCTTCTGTAGCGAAGATGTTGGTAACCAGGAAAATACCTCGTTACATAGCAGTACATTGAGGACTGGACTGCCATTCTACTTTGCAGTCAAGGTATATGTCGCGATTTTGCCGTATTTAGGGTAAGACGCGTGCGGCAGCATCCCTAATCGGGCCCTTCTCTGTCTCTTCCCGCCACCATGGACAAGGACAACCGCGATGATTTTACCTTTGCTACCCTCTCTAATCTCAAGATGCCTGTCACCTTTCGAATGTAAGAGCCGTCCTGTCTCGTGTATAAGTAACTCAGCCTGGTGACAGAAACCAACTTGAGGGCATTCGACATCCTAGGTCCTTTACCGAACTGCTGAATAAACCAGAGCTGCGTTTTCACGGTGTTCAGTCTGCGTGAGTAGTGTCGGATACCGTTGTCCCAATTTCACTACATCCTAGGCTTAAGCACGTTGTCAGATCTCTACGTAACCTGTCAACTTGTCGCCGACAACAAACCCCTTACCATTCCCTTTCGAACCGCATTTAAGGCATTCAAAAACTCGTACACGTTCGTTTTCTTTCTTAACCAGCGTCGTTGGCCTGCTGACGATGCCGTAGGTGGAACGAGTGGATAACCCTCCCCATTCGATACTGCGACCTGCCACTCAACTCTCAGATAACCTTTACTGTGTGGGATATCGCTGGACCAAGAACAGCAGTACCTGTTGGAGGATCAACCTTTCGTCTCTTTGGCAAGAAATGGTGCGACTCTAGTTTCTGTTCTCACAGCGCGCCTTACACGAACTAGGACTTTACGGCGGGGGAAACACCGTTTAATGCTCTGGCAAGGCGTAGAAGCCGACGGTTCTGCGGAAACAAGTACTCCAAGCAAGTACGGGTCGAGGGACGAGATGGGTAGACTGGAAAAGGTGCGTAGGATAGTCTCTTCCTGCAGTATGCATTCTCATCTCGTTTCAGCTTGTGAAGAAATACGAGCGTGGTGACCTTCCAAAGTCAGACTGGCTCGACAAGATGACTTTTCGAAAGATGGAGGAAGTCCACGCTGCAGAGTCCCAGAAGTCCGATAACCTGTACCTCTACATTGACCTGCCTCGATTCGACTTTCCCGTAATATTCAATGAACCGGAGCCTCCTCCCCAACCAGCTGCATCCACTTCGTCAGCGCCTCCACCACCGACTCCTGTAGCCGGTACATCTTCATCAGCCACCCATGACTCTCATCATCTCTGGAGCATCATTGATCCCGACATCGCTCGAGAGAACCCTGTGGAGGATAAACACCGGCGACTCGTTCGGAGCCACCGAAGCGGTCCATATGACCGAGAACTTAAACCAAATGCCAAAATTCGTGATAGCATTGGTGAAATCCTCAATTATGCTCCCAGTCAGCCTCTCAATTCCGAGGAAAAGGATCTCATATGGAAATTCCGCTTTTACCTTGCACGCGACAAGAGAGGTCTTACCAAGTTCCTCAATTCCGTGACGTGGCGTGATCCATCGGAGGTGAAACAAGCAGTAGAAGAGCTATTGCCTCAGTGGACAGAAATCGACACAGACGACGCACTGGAACTGCTTGGTCCCGGAACGGTGGATTCTCGTGTGAGAGCATTCGCTGTCAAGCAACTGAATAGAGCAGATGACGATGTAAGTGTACAATTTTTAGGCTTTATCATAATCTCATATCGACTCACGCAGGAGCTACTCTTATATCTATTGCAGTTGGTGCAGGCTTTGAAGTTTGAAAGCGCCGCCAGTGATACGCGGTCGTCGAGATCTGTCTCCAGCGCAATATCGTACGATGATAGTGGCCTCACAGACTTCCTCATATCCCGCGGGGTACAGAATCCTATTCTTGGCAATCGATTATACTGGTATCTCATGGTGGAGGTGGCCCTTGAAGACAAGGTGATTTCGAAGATGTATGGACGCGTTGTGTTCAAGTTCATGAACAAGATCCTAGAAGTGAGTCTGTCATCAGACTATCTTTCTATTCTTTGCTAAGTGATTCGTGTTGCTAGTCACCTGATGGCTCCAACCGTCGCGAACTAATGCGGCGGCAAGGTCAGCTTGTTGAAACACTGGCCAAGCGTGCCAAAGAGCTCCGTACATCCAAGGATCCTCGACCGAAGAAGATTGAAAAGCTTCGTTCGATTATCAATGACTCGAAGAATGGCCTGAACTCTATATCCCCGCTACCCCTTCCTGTCAATGCTCGCATCGAAGTCACTGGTATCATCGCTGAAAAGTCGTCGGTGTTCAAGTCGAATCTGTACCCAATGCTGCTATATTTCCAGAGCTCCAACGGCTTGGAATATCCTGTGATCTTCAAGGATGGTGATGATATGCGGCAGGATCAGCTCGTCATACAGCTCTTTACGCTGATGGATCGGTTGTTGAGGAAGGAGAATCTGGATTTGAAGTTGAGCCCGTATGATGTCCTGGCCACTGGTCCGTTACAAGGAATGGTGCAGTACATCCCTAGTAAGACTATTGCTGCTATTGTTAGCGAGCATGGGAATCTTCTCAATTATCTTCGCGCAAATTATCCCGACGAGGGAAGTGTCGGGACTTCGGGGGTCGAGCCAGGCGTGGTCGATACTTTTGTGCGGAGCTGTGGTGCGCTTTTTGAGTTAGTTTACTGAACCAGTTCTGATTGCATTGTTTAGCTGGCTACTGTGTGGTGACCTACCTGCTTGGTGTGGGCGATCGCCATTTAGATAACCTTTTGGTCGCTCCCGATGGTGCGTACGCTCTTATCACACTACTTTCTATCATCTCATCTTGAACTTCTAGGACACTTTTTTCATGGTAAGCGACGTATATCAGTATAGGGATTCACATCTGATCTAACGAATTGCAGTCGACTTTGGATACATCCTAGGAAGAGATCCCAAGCCCTTTCCACCCGCGGTCAAAGTCTGCAAAGAAATGGTCGACGGAATGGGAGGCGCACAGTCGCCCCATTATGCGCGCTTCAAGAACTTTTGCTTCACGGCGTTCTCGATCCTGCGGAAGAACGCGAACCTGATACTGAACTTGGTGTCGTTGATGGTGGATGCTAATATACCGGATATTAAGCACCGGGATGTGCACGAGCAGTTGCAGGAGAAGTTTCGGTTAGACCTTACAGAGGAGGAGGCGATTAAACATTTCGAGACGTTGCTGAATGAGACGTCGTATATTACGGTGGTGTTGGATCGGATTCATGACTTGGCTCAGTATTGGAGGAGCTGATCACTGCATTATTTTATTCTTGGCTAATTTGTAGAAATCTCAAATTTATGTCTAATTGTTCGTCTTCCAAGGTGTACATGGCTCACCTCTCGAGCCAGGAAGCTAGCATGGAATGTTGGTCATGTACAAATTTGACATTTTGAGTTTCAAAAGGTCAGAACGTTTTATGTCTAATTCTTTCTATTCTTACAACTGCCGAAGTACTTCTGTAAGCTTTCTAACGACTACTTCATTCTCCTCTTCACTCCCAACCGTAATTCTAAGACAGCCTTCGCATCCTGGCTCATTGCCTCTAAATCGGACTACAACACCATTCTCCTCTGCCAACGATTTGTAAACCTTCTGTGACCTGACATTGTCAGGTTTGGTGCCGTCTTTGGATAGGACCGGAACCACGATGAAGTTGGCATCGTTACCGCCTACGGAAGGACCTAACCCGAGGTCGGCGAGTGCGGACAACGATTGGAGCAATTTAGTCCGAGAAGCGATGAGGGTATTTATTTTGGATTGCATCGCGTCTACAGCTGAGGGAGAAAGGGCAGACAATGCAAGGTGAGCGGTTGGCGTGGATATGTTGTAAGGTGCTTTGGTATTCGAGAGGATTTGTATTAATGGGGGTTGGGCGATGGCTATACCTAATCTGTCCAGCAGGTGAGTTTCGTCTATAAGTGTATATCTGGAGAAAGACATACCGAATGGCTGCAAGACCGAAGCTTTTACTGACGGTCTGCATAACGCACAAGTTGGCGTACTCTTTGACGAGAGATACTGCACTTGCACCCGCGCCGGCAAAATCGATATAGGCTTCATCTACTATTACAATGCCCTTGAAGCCGGGATAATCAAGTATTTCCCGTATAGAGGATAGAGGAATGAGGGTTCCCGTAGGATTCCCGGGGGAGCACAAGAAAACCAACTTGATAGAAGGATCCGCGTCTACTGCCTTTTTAACCTGTTCACAGTAGTCAGATCAGCCGTGGATATATTACAGAAAGAAACGCCCACACCTCGTCAAGCCTGACGCTGAAGCGTCCAGCGGTGCCACCCTCTCCTTTTGCACCACTCAGCTCAAGAGGGACCTTGACAATGCCGACATCGTTCACCTGGGCACAGACAGCGTACATCCCGTAGGTCGGTGGGGTAATCAAGATCTTCTCTCGTTCGGGCGCGACACAGACGCGCATGAGGAGGTCAATGACCTCGTCTGAGCCCACGCCAAGGAAGACATGGTCAACACCAGTGATTGAGCGCAAAGCTGCAATTCGTTCCTTGATAGGGTCGTGGGACGGGTCGGGATAACGGTGAAGATTGAGCTCTAGGGTAGCATTTATTTCTGATGCATCGGCTGGAGGCGATATGGAGTGCCCCAGGGCATTTTCGTTCGCGTCGAGCAGGATCCCTTCCTTGTAGTCATCTCGAGCACACCGGTATGGGTGCAAGGACAGAATATTCGGTCGGATGACCTTTTCAATGTCGAAATGGGCTGGGCCCGTTGATTTGAATGATTCCGGGAGGCCAAGGATGGGCATAGTGGTGGGGGAAGGAAAGCAAGAACGAGTCACGAATAATCACGATTCACGATCAAAATTTGCATCTAATCTTGGGCAGTTCTGATCTTATCTACCCTTGTCGACGACGACGACGACGACGACCACAGACGGTCCATGTCGCTTCTTTTCAAGCATTTACGCGTCCACCAAGTATTTGGCGCGAATACCGACGTTGGAAAGACCATCTTGACGTCGGCGCTGGTTCGAGCATCGGCCGCAGCTGGAAAATCTGTCTTTTATTTGAAGCCGGTGAGTACCGGCGACGCCAGCAGCGCTGATGTAGAGTAAGTGGCTTGCCCTCCCTTGCTGTCCTTTCTAAATGCATTCTATATAGGCATATAAAACGATATCGTGGTTCCTTCAAGGACCGGATCCAGGCAGATTGTCTGTACCAGTATCAAGAACCTGTGAGTCCTCACCTCGCAGCCAGGCTCGCAAACAGCAACGACGAAACTCGAGTACGTATTACTCTCAAGTTCCATCTACCTGTGGATTGATTTCTCTACAGATCCCCACCGACCAGACAGTCGTGAACTCTATTGCCCACCATATTAGACAGTGCGCTGCAGCGTCGCCAGATCCTTCCCACATGTATGTGGAAACTGCTGGAGGTGAGAGTTAGCCTTTGGACAGTGAGTGTCGGCGCATAATTTCCCGTTTTTCTTGACTCGCGTCTTCCTGCCTCACACTAATACTTGATTTTACCAGGCGTACATAGTCCTACTCTATCCGGCACGACGCAGCTGGATTGCTACCGGCCTCTTTTTCTTCCCACCATTCTAGTTGGCGATTCCAAGCTTGGCGGCATCTCGTCCACTATTTCTGCGTATGAATCGCTTGTCCTCCGCGGTTTTCTGGTCGATGCTATCCTGCTCTTCCGCGATGAGCATTATCGCAACTGGGAATATTTGAAGCCCTACTTTGCGGATCGTGGAGTCCATGTTTCGACTGTAAACGCCCCTCCTCCCCTACTTCTTGATGCATCCCAGAATCACGCGTCCACTGAAGAGTATTATCAGTCTCTACTTACCGAGGGCGACGACAACGGTATCTTGTCGAGTATTGAACACCTGGATGCTTGTCACAAGAATAGGCTGGATGAACTGGAATCAATGCCCCGTCGTACCCTCGATTCCATCTGGTGGCCATTTGTCCAGCATTCACATTATCAAACAGAGCAAGATGTCAATGTCATCGATAGCGCGTACTCGGACTTCTTCACCGTCGTCCGCGAATCTTCATCGACATCCTCCATTTTACAGCCCCAGTTCGATGGATCCGCGTCCTGGTGGACACAAGCTTTCGGCCACACGCAGCCTGCTCTTACTCTAGCCGCTGCAAGGGCGAGCGGACGATATGGGCACGTTATGTTCCCCAGGGCCACGCATCTCCCCGCTCTCCAGCTTGCTGAGCGACTCGTAAAGAAGGGTCCAGGCAAAGGATGGGCATCGAAGGCGTATTTCTCGGATGACGGCTCCACCGGGATGGAGATTGCTCTCAAAATGGCTTTGCGCGCGTTCACGGTTAGGGAAGGGAAGGAATTTGACGACGCCCAAAAGAAGTCGTTGGGCATCCTTGGGTTGAAGGGAAGCTATCACGGGGATACTATTGGGGTGATGAATGCTTGTGAGGAGGGTGTGTATACGTGCGAGTGGCACCACGCGAAAGGATATTGGCTCGACCCTCCTACGGTCTCCATGCGTCAAGGAAAAGTTGTGATATCTGTTCCGTCCGCGATTACCTCGGAAACATCAGACGTCCAGGGTGGTTCGTTGGCGTGGGTCTACGATGTCCCTGCTAGGCTGGATACTCCCCTTGCGCGCGTTTACAAGGAGCATATCGAGAAAACGCTGGATACCCTCAGGCGTAAGGGACAGACGCTCGGCGCCCTCGTGTTGGAGCCTCTGGTCATGGGAGCAGGAGGGATGCTATTCGTGGATCCCTTATTCCAGCGCGTCCTCGTCGACGTTGTTCGTGGGATACCACCGTCTTCATCTTCATGGTCAGGTCTTCCAGTCATATTCGATGAGGTTTTCGTCGGGTTATACCGCATCTGTATGGAGAGCACCACGTCTGTCCTCGGCGTCAACCCCGACATTTCCGTCAACGCCAAGATCCTCACAGGCGGTTTGTTGCCTCTCGCTGTGACCCTGGCTTCGAACTCGATATACGAGGCGTTCCTCAGTGACAAGAAAGCCGACGCGCTTCTTCATGGTCACTCCTACACAGCCCATGCTATGGGATGCGAGGTGGCGAACGAAGCGCTGAGGATGATTGATGGCCTTTCGAGGAGCGACGCGTGGAAAGAGGCTCGAGCGCAGTGGAAGAGCGAGGGTGACTCTGTTTGGAGTTTCTGGGACCCGGTGTTTATAGAGACGGTTTCTAGGATGGATAATGTGGCCGAGGTGATGACTCTGGGAACGGTGCTTGCGATTAAGATCAGAGACGACGATGCAGGTAATGTCTCGCTCTTTGAATCCTTCTCGCAGGGTTGCTGACTCCTCCTCAGGATACACTTCGCACTCAGCGGAAACTGTGTTTCGCCCAATAGATCAATATGACGATGGAGGAAAAGAGTTCTCTGTAGCGCCCGGAGGAGCACCATTTGGTGTGCATTTCCGCACGCTGGGGAACGTGGCTTACTTCATGACGAGCTTGAACACCTCATCAGCTGTTCTCCGTTCTCTTGAAGATAGAATCTGGAAAACGCTACAGCGACACTCATGATGACAAAAACTATAAATCATTCCAGTGCTCTGTGCCAAGTTTCAATGATAGGGTGACAAGTCGAGTGCAGTATCGACCGATATCGCAGACCAGAGAGTATTCTACGTATGAAGTCGGAAACAACGAATTTCATGTTGCTTATGCCCATCGCCCTGGGACAACGGGAACGGACGCCGAAAGTCCCCCGTCGATGGCTATATTTTGTCCATTGACATAGCTGGAATCGTCTAGGTTATCTTTGTCAAAATCCACCCAGACAGTTACACAAAGGGTAATATACCTGAAGCAAGATACAGAGCCAATGGTGCAATTTCTAATTGATCAAACTTAGCGCCAGTAAAGATTCGAGGTGGTGAACCTATTTATACCTTCTGGAATAGCATAACGCCCAAGGGCACTGAGTTGTCCCAACTTACTATCGGTACCTTTTCCTCTTGCAAAATCGAAAGTCGCAGAAGTCATGGCAGTCTCAATAAGGCCGGGACATATGGAGTTTACTCGGATATCTGTTTTTTGGAGCTGGTACGACGAAGTCTTGGCGATAGAGTTGACGCTTTGAGGGGAATAAATCAAACACGGAATTCTGATATGTACGCGTGAGCTTACGCTGCTTTGCTCGCGCTGTCTAGTGGAGAAGTATTACACTTGTTGTCGAATAAGATGATGGTGAAGAAGACTTACAATCCACGGGACCAGCTCCGGAACTCAGACCAGCAACTGTAAACGAGTCAGGCATGCCTTGCTAGATTCTGCCACATACTTACTGGATGCTGTGAGAATGATACTCCCTGAGCTCACCTCCTTGGATGGACTCGTCTTCTTCATAGCGGCGGAACCATGTTTGACCGCCAAAAAGCATCTAGTAGAAAGATAAATACCAGAATTTCACTGAGGAAGACGGTTTAACGGACGAGAGTGAGTTGATTTTGACGGTATTCATGAAGCCCTCGGCGGTTATTTGGGAGAGATATTTCATGGATGCGATGCCTGCCTACGTGAATATGAGATTCCTAGCATGGAACGAGAAACTGGGAGGCTACATTTGCGAAGAACACGTCCAAACGGCCTTCCTCTTCCAGTGCTTGATTGCATATGCCCGAGATCGCCGCTTCGTCTGACGCATCCGCTTGCAATGTCGTAGCCTTGACGTCCGGATACTTGCTCTCAATGGTTTCCTTGAGATTGGAAAGGTTGGTAGGATCAAAGTCGACGAGGTAGAGATGCTTGGCGCCTGTAACCACGTTGGCGAAAGTACTTGGATGCTTGGACGGTAATTCTAACCTTCGTGCGCGAACAGTAGTGCCGAGGCACGCCTATGTAGTACAGAAATGAGGGCTGCGAGATCGTGTAGGACAACGATACGCACCCAATACCCTTCAGTGACCCGACGCCGGTGATGATGCATACTTTATTCTTCAGTTTCCCTGCTCTGGGCGCCTGGGTGAACTGTGAGCGTATGCTGTCGAGTCGAGCATTGGCAATTTTTGTAAAGTCTTTCTTGTCGCCTTGTCGTACTTGGTCGTATGCAGTACCCTTTGCCATGGCCGTTGAGAGGAAAAGTGGTCTTGCATCAGCATGGGTTAAGTGAGAGTCGGCGCCGGGTATGTCCCAAACCGGCGGAAATAACATTCATTTCAAGGATTTTCACGTAATTATTCTCGAATTCGAAGAAATGTACCACTAAAATAGACCTATCCACGCTGCCTCTTCAGCTCCATTATGAACGGTAATATATACTGCCCAGCGAACTGGAAGGTAACACCACAATTGTTGAGATGTTTTGCAACTTCCTCAACCATGCTTTCGTGATTATTGACTATAAACGGACCCTTATAGCTCGACAGCACTCCGTTTTCATTGAGTTTCAGGCGGAGCCGTTTGCAGATAGTAGGATACACACCGGCCCTTGAGAACAGAGTCATAAGAGCCTCCGTAAACAGAACGTAAGGCGAAGTGGTCGAGTCTTCCATGCGCAACCCTGCCGGCGGTCGGAGGCAGACGATAGCTCGCCATCCTACCACGTCGCTGTAACTAGGTAACTCATACGCTGTCCGTCGAATTCCCCTAGGAAGAGGGATCCGTCTGACGTAGAACGCGTGATATCGACACCACAAGGAAGCCGGATCGCCCAGTCGAGGGTTTTCCAAGCCATGGCAATTCTCGGGAAACTTCAAGTACTTCAACTCTGGCCGCTCAAGAAGCAGAGCGGTCGTCATTCGAGGTTCCGTAGTTTGCACTGGAGGCGCACTTGATATTTGTCCTACGTCAAATCAGTATCAAATAGCAAAGGGTAACAGCTGGTCGTACTCGTCTGTGATGCATCAGGGCGACGCTCTTGCTGCCTTTCATCCTGAGCCCGAGACGAAGGTTCTACGGAGGATAAGAAACTGTATCGCGAGATATTTATCATTATTTCACTCACCAGCAGACTGCTGGGTTGATTTCACTTGGGGATCTTGTCTACGGGGAGGAATAGTGTACTTTATTGTTCTTGGGGTGGGGAGATCTTGAGTTTCGTGGCGTTGAGGCGAGCGCATGCCCGTATCCTCTTGGAATGTCACACTCTGTGTGGAAATCGTGGCGGGAGGTGGTGTTCTTGGGGCGAGTGTTTGACTGGAGAGATCTTGAGCTTGAGGTGAGTGCATGCCCATATTCTCTTGGAATGTCACAATCTGTGTTGGAATCATGGCGGGAAGTGGTGGCTGGGTTTGATAGAGCATGTCCTCCGAATCAGCTCCCAGTTGTGATGCTGGCGCAGGTGGGGAGACATGGTTTAGGGCAGGACTTTGACTGTGTGGAGGAATATTCAATCGTGGCCATCCAGGCGAGGACGATGGCGGGGCGTGTCGGGTTTCATGGCGCACCAGTGGCGGAGGGGAAGGCAATATCAAGCCATTTCCGTAGAGGATCTCGTCAGGCTTAAGAGTCCAGATACTTGGAAAGACAGTGGAGTATTGAGGCTCAAACTCAGGAGGAGGCGACACAGACTCGATGAGCTCTCGCAAGGTGGCTTCAAGAATAGAGATATCCTGTTTAACCAGTGTATTGACCTTCTTCGTCTCCTCAAGCATCCACCTGAGTCGTCGAATGGAAGCAACCTTCTCATGGACATTGGGGAGATTGTGTTGCTGGGACTCTGGTAGAAGGTGGCGGCGATCTTGCTGGTGGGAATCAATATTCGAGGCGCAATCACGCGGACTGGTTAGCTCCCCGACCCAAACCCAAGAGGGAGAAGCCTCCTCGAGGTGAATGGGTGAGATAGAACTTGTGTTCAACCATTGTGGTTGGAGGAGAGATGCAAGCCTAGCCATGAAGCAGATGACGGAACATAATCAAGAGATGGCCTGGCTTTTATACACCACACCTGGCACCAGACCGACCTACCTGAACAGCAAACTTGCAATCCTTGTGGTGACACTCGGCTAAGGCTTCATTCCAACACAAAAGGCCTGAACTGCATTTCCGGTAGATAGATCGACAGCGTACTTCATACAAAACTCGAACTGGACACAAGATATCTGCACCGCGAGGGAGTAAACACGACGCCAGCAGTGCTTTTGGGATAGACAGTGGGAGGAGTCTATTCCGATTCCGGCTTGTAGTCCGGACGCAGTGATCGAACGGTCTTCCCTGCAAATAAGTGGGCGTGAGAACATGATTAAAATGGATAAAAGGCGGAAAAGACGGACCGGCTCTCCAGATTTCTTGGTCGTTGATGACGGCAAGCTCCTTGGCGAGGTCTTCACGGTAGGTGGAGCGACCGTTGAACTCGAGGGATTTCCTGGTCTCGGTGCCGTTCTTTACGCTCTCGTACAGTTGCTCAAAGATAGGGACGTTAGCCTTTTCGAAGACGGGGGCCCAGTCGAGAGCGCCACGACGGGCTGTTGTGGAGCATGCGTTGTACATGTAGTCCATACTAGAAGCCAGCTGTTGCATCAGCAGGGCAACGCGAAGCGCCGGGAAAACATCTTACCCCTTCTGTCCGATCAAAGGGTACAGGGATTGTGTGGCTTCTTCAACGGTCTCGTTGAAAGCTTCCGATGGCGTGTGTCCGTTTTTGCGGAGAACCTGGTATTGAGCAAGGAAGAGACCCTCTGTTGCAATACGTCAGAACATCGAATGAGACAAAGCGTAGATAAGACGTACGGATGGCTCCCATCAACTGTGATCAATTAAAATATCAGTCGAGTCGCGTCTACTGAAAAAAATAATAACTGACCACGCCACGCTCACCGTAGAGATCGGAGTAGACCTCCTTCTCAAAGGTGGTGTCGTACATGTATCCAGATCCAATACCGACACCGAGGGCAATAGCCTTCTCCTTGGCCTTGCCGGTGACATCTTGGAAGACGGCGACGCTGGAGTTGATACCACGACCTTCCTTGAACAGAGTTCGAACGGTACGGCCGGAGCCTTTTGGAGCAACGAGGATGACATCAACGTCAGCGGGAGGGATGACCTTGGTATCCTCCTTGTACACAACGGAGAAACCATGAGAGAAATAGAGGGTCTTGCCCTTGGTGATCAAAGGCGCGACGGTGGGCCATGTCTGCGACTGTGCGGCATCAGAGAGAAGGTTCATGATGATGGTACCCTTGTTAATGGCTTCCTCGATAGGGAACAAGGTCTCGCCTGGGACCTGAAGGACAGTGTCAGAAAAGTGCGCAACGCAGGAATTGAGAACCGATGTACCCAGCCATCAGCCATAGCCTGTTTCCAGCTCTCGCCGTCTTTTCGGACACCGACGATGACATTGAGACCATTGTCACGGGCGTTCAAGCCTTGTCCGTGGCCTTGAGAGCCGTATCCAATGAGAGCGAGAGTGTCATTTTTGAAGTAGTCCTGGAGCTTTGCCAAGGGCCAGTCGCGACGCTCGTACACGACCTCTTTTGTACCAGCAAAGTCGAGGGTCTTGATACCACGGGCACCCTGCGAGATGAGCTAGTCAGCATCAGACGAAGCCTGAAAACGAGGCCGAAATACCTGGACGCTTGCCTTTTGGATAGGCTTGGTCGCTGCCTTGGCGAGCAGAGAGTAGGAAGCCGTCTGGGTGGACTTGAGCACATTTTTTGCGGCAGCTGCACGGGGAGCACGACGAGAGGCAGCACGGAGAGCCTGGGAAGCGGAACGGGTAGCGAGGGAGGCCATGGTGGTTGGGTTCAAGAGTTCTAGCTCTGAACTGAAAAATTTTTTCGAGTCAGGCCTTTCGGCCGAAAGGCTATTTGATTCGGTTCGCTTATCGCCGAAATGCCGATCCTTCCTAAAAGCCAACGAATCATTCGCTGCAGCTAGTGCTGCTACTCACTAGTACTCACTCCTGACTGACTCAAAATTCAAGGAAAACAGTTAGAATAAAGATGAAATTTGACCTAGTCTTTTAACCGTTGGCTTATCATTAAAGGGAATCCCGACTCTGGTCAAAAGCTGGATCATTTCATCTGCCCATTCAATTCGCCTGAGCCGAAAGCTCCCCTCTAAGCTCTTACATACATTTCACAACTGGCTATAGCTACACTGATAATCTACATGGCAGCTTGGTCGTTATTGTCAATAATACGAATATTCTCCGCCTGCGTCCTTTTATTATGCCGAACACAGCCAACTCCATTCTACGTTCAGTCCTGGGATACAGAAACCCATACGGAGATCTGTCTTGGTATTGCCGTCATTGAATTCATTTTGCCGAAGGAGCCGGATACGGACCCAGAATACCTCTTGGACGACGGACTACACTGTTGCCTTATCCTCTCGCGGATTGATATTGTCAGAAAGGTTTCTCACGCAAGTTGAATATAAATCTATCTTATCATCAAGTAAAGATATCCAAAGGTAAAGTGCCAGGAGAACGGGATGACGCACGTGGGAAGATATGTCTGGTATCCGGGGTCCTTCCCGTGGTCTCACACAAAAGGTGTGATTCCCATGTGACGACCTCCCAAAGTCATCACCCCCCCACTTTACCTCGACGCGACCAGTATATTCTGCTCATCGTCGACAACGGCGAGCAAGCATACTACAATACATCCCATTTGTGGTTGCTGCAGTGGTTACCTACCGTTTCTGCTTATTGAGCTGAATTTTTTCTCCATTCAGCTCGACGGCGGTTGTTATCAAACCCAAGTCTCAGGTCACTTCTATTCGTCGGCCGCCATATTTATGCAGACATTAATTATTCTCTACCATAGTGGTTTGAGGATTCACTACGAACAATTATTGAGCTGCAGTGACCGAACCACTGCAGTAACGCAATAATTCACTACTGTTAGTCATCAACAACGATGCCCCAGGCAGCGCAACATGACCCAGCGTTGGCTGGTCAACCGGCGACCCCGTCGAATGCCGTTCCTGCTACTACTCCAGATTTGAGTGCTCTCGGCCTTGGAAGGGAGCAAATTCTCTCCTTGTTAAGTAACTTGCCGGTGTTCAAGGTATGTTTCTACTTCATTGGTCATTTCTTCGCTCTAGGACCCTTCTATCTATCATTCAACGCTGAGGATGCCGACGCAGTCCTCGTAGCGCCTTGTATTCCACACGTGATCGTGGTCATCACGCCCCCGACGAGCACACCGTTCCTCATGTGACACTATTAGACCTTTCTTGATTCTGACTCTCAACACAGGTCTCCGACCAAGGTCCCAAGGCAGATGCCGCCCAGATTTTATCCAATTTGGCCCAACACCAGGCCTTCGTTGGTGTCATCCCTGGCTTTCCTGGACCAGCGATCAACGACCCTGGCCCGTCTTCGCATCCTCGAGGTCCCCCCAACCTAGGACAGCAAAAAGAAACAGAGGAAGGGAGCGATGAAGGCGAAGGCACCGCTCAGCCTCCTCCGCAGCCCGAGAACGGTCCACCTATTAATCAGGGCCCCAATCCTAATCTTGGCGGGAGGCGATCAAAGAGCGGTGCCACAATGGGGAGTGACGAATGGACGAGGCAGCGCAAAGATAACCATGTAAGCCCATACCTCAGCTTGGCGATGTTTCTCTGATGATCAGCACAGAAAGAGGTCGAGCGCCGCCGCCGGGGTAATATCAACGAAGGCATTAACGAACTCGGCCGCATCGTTCCCAACGGCTCTGGTGAAAAAGCCAAAGGCGCAATCCTGTCGCGTGCAGTGCAATACATTCACCACCTCAAGGAGAACGAGGCTAGAAACATCGAAAAGTGGACGCTGGAGAAGCTCCTGATGGATCAAGCGATGGGGGACTTGCAAGCCCAGCTTGAGGACATGCGAAAGATGTGGGAGGAGGAGCGAGCGAATCGACAGAGGATCGAGGCGGAGACGGAGGCGCTTAGGAGCGGTGCTCATGCTGGACAGAAGAGGCCACGCGAGGATGAAGACGTGAAGGACGGTGAAGGGAAGAAGCAGAGGGCGGAATAGGCGTCTTTTCTTGGGGTATGTATGATACATGGACCAAGTGCTGTTTTCTTTGCTATAACGCGGCTTGTACTATACTTTTCCTGGAGTTTTGATCTTTATATGTTGTCGTTATAAGGTTACTTTGTGTATGATATTTATATTATCGTTTTGCAACATTTGGCTGCAAGTAACTTGGCGGCGGGAGGGGCGGTCCCGACGAGCCGGCGGCAGTGGAACGGCATTGATAAGATAAGAGGCTTCAAATTGTGCTGACATCACCAATTTTGCCTCGGCAAAGCCTGGGTCTGGCTTGGACGTCGACCATCACCATCGTTCCCCATCGTCTGTCGACGTGCTCGTCAATTATGTGGTCTGCTCGAATTGCGAACCTGGCAAGGCAGCCACTGCGCCTCGAAAGTCGGTCCTTGGCTCGGTGCCTTTCGGTAGGATATTCTTGGATCGAGGATATCGAGTACAATTCTCATGGATATCACAGTACTCCAAAAAATTACCTGCGCGTCGTTGGACGGCATCGCGGACCGCTGCATCTGCCGCAGCGCTGCGGTCCAAGCCTCCAGCTTTCGTCGAGGAACTCCAGCCTCTGCCGAATGTATCAACAGATGATCTGCCTATCACCAGTATGGACGACCGTAAAGTCGCGATAGGATGGGATACGAGAACATGGTCCCGATTGTACGTAGCCTGTACCCTGCACCTGCTTCCGAGGTTTACCACAGTGCCAGTCATCATATATGGCTCCGTGATCATTGCCGATGCGAACGATGTTTTCATGCGGTCACGAAACAGCGGCTCGTAAACACTTTTGATATACCTGCCGATATCAGGCCATTGTCTGTTGAATCCAAGCCGGAAGGATTGCAGGTGACTTGGCCGGCGCATGTTTCTCTATACCCGTGGTCGTGGTTACAAGAAAATTCGTATGATCCTCCGCTTCGTAAGACGGAACCATTATCTGGGTGAGCCGTCTTCAACCTCATTGCTCACCAGTGTATCCTCATCCCACGTAGAAAAATATTGTGGGGTGCGAAAATACAACAATCGCCACCGACAGTCTCCTACGAGGAAGTCATGGCAAACGACGAGCTTGGCCTGTTTCGATGGCTATCTAACGTTGACAAGTTCGGTTTTTCATTTGTGTCGGATGTTCCGCAAACTACAGAGGCGACAGAAAAGCTCTCTGAGCGCATTGGTTTTATTCGCGAGACTCAGTGTAGGTTCCTTTTTTGTGCTCTTTCACATATCAAGCTGACCACCGAAGATGGAAAATTCTGGGACTTTACCTCTGACCTTGCCAGAGGTGACACAGCGTACACCACATTGGCACTTGGTGCCCACACCGATAACACCTACTTTGTGTGTCCCTTTGTCCTTCTCTTGTATGCTGCTGATGAACAACGTAGACTGATCCCTGCGGTCTACAACTGTTCCATCTCCTTTCGCACACTGACGGCACCGGTGGTGCGACACTACTTGTGGACGGGTTCTACGTCGCCTCAATCCTGAAAGAACTCCATCCCGAAGCTTACTCCCTACTCGCGCGCGTTCCTGTTCCAGCGCACGCCGCGGGAGAGGCTGAAAATTTATACCACGCCTCACGGCCCGTCCTGAGCCACGATCCTGCTACAGGTGAACTTTCCCAAGTACGCTGGAACAACGATGATCGGAGCGTCATGAACCATCTTGATCCACTCGTCGTTGATCAGTGGTATGATGCTATCAGGAAATGGAACCAAAACTTGACAAGCCCAGACTCGGAGTACTGGGTGCAACTGACGCCTGGGACAGCTGTTGTGGTCAATAACCACCGCGTCCTTCACGGGCGCTCAGCATTTGACGGCAAGCGACGCATGTGCGGTGCCTACATAGGTATCGACGAGTACAACTCCAAATTCGCTGTCTTGAAAGACAAATTCTGCCCCGATACACGGCCAGACGTTGCTCCTACTTCCAAAGATTCCGCTCGTAGTGTATGGAATCCCCTTCTGTGATACCTCCGATCCCAAAAAACTGGACTTGTGTATGCCGAATTCAACTTATCTACAACACATCTGTACTTTTGCCACATCACTGAATTCTATGGATACAACATGAATGATTCATCGAAATTAATGAAGGATATAAACAAGTAGATACTTTTCATTGCGCTTGGCTCTGTATTTCCTTGAGGATGTATCCTTCCAGGCCTCCACAGATCCACAGCTCCTGCACACTTGCGCCTATGGGCCTGACGTGGTAAGTCTTACTCTGACCCTCTGACAGCCAAGTCACAACCACCTTGCCATCTATCATGCCGATGTCGACAGACAGGTCTTTGTTGACAGTCAGCTCACCGTCATTTCCGCCCGCGCCTCGTTGACCACCCTTAGCATACTGCTCAGTAAGGTCCTTGACGAGCTCCGGACTCTCAAGGCACACCAACCCATTATTGATCGCGTTCCGCTTGAAAATGTCTCCAAAGGAACCCGCAATAACAACGGGCACACCAGCGGCTTTGAGTGCAGTTGCAGCCTGCTCGCGAGAGGAACCCGTGCCAAAGTTGTACCCCGACACGAGAATGACGCCTTTCTTCTCGGTTGGATCTGATGACGAGTTTGTTTGGCTCTTGAGAATGGAAGACACGGTGGAGGCAAAGGATGGGTCGTAATTCTCCATCACGACCTCAGCTTGTCGCTCCAGGGTGATATCATCCTGGTAGGTGTACTTTCCGGGATATATGCCGTCGGTGTTCAGGTTATCCTGTGGTGCAAACAGAAGGGGACCGGTAAATTTGGACGGGAAGCCTAGGAGGACGGGGTTCTCAGCAGCGGAAGAAGCTGCTGTTGTTGCCGGCGGGATATCAGAAATAGAAAATGTGGGCGTATTGGTTTTTGGGAGCGCGTTGGGATCTAAAGAGTCTGGACTGCATATGTATCCTTTGATTGCGCTGGCCGCAACAACAGCGGGCGAAGCAAGGTATGCCTGAGCCTTGGGATGCCCCATCCGTCCCTTGTAATTCCTGTTCGTTGCGCTGATACCCGTTTGCCCTTCTTCCAATAACCCGGTTCCAAGTCCGATACAAGGACCGCATCCTGCGGGGAGGACCTTTGCGCCAGACAGAACGAGTGTTTCCCAGTCACCCAGCCGTTCGGATTCCTGCTGAACCACGGAACTGGCAGCCGCGACGTAAAATTCTACACCTGGAGCGACTTTGTGTCCCTTCATCACGGCTGCAGCTGCTGCGAGATCGGATACTCGGGAGTTAGTGCAACTAACGAGATAGGCCTTGTGGATATTGATCTGTGCATCTTGGAGGACCGGGAGAGGAGTCGATACTTTGACGCTATTGGGACCCGATACATGGGGTACGAGGGTAGACAAGTCAAAGATGAGATGCGAAGAATATTCGGCGTCGGGATCTGAAGCGATATTTGTGACACACAGGGAATCCAAACGGTGACGGTTCAGACGAGGGTGGTCCGGAGGTGGAGGAATCAATGAAGGATCCGAGGCAGAGGTGAATGTTCGTGCCTCCATTCTCGAAACCGCGTCTTCATACCATTGTAACGTGACTTTGTCGACAGGGAATACACCAGCCAAGGCGCCCCATTCTGTAGTCATATTAGCGATGGTGAGACGGTCGTCGATGCTCAGCTCTGGGACGCCGTTTCCGGTGAACTCGATGGCAGCGTTGAGGACCTCGTCATGGTTGAAGGACCCACACAAGGCAACGATAACGTCCTTGCCTGTTACGCCGGGAGCGAGGCGACCGCGTAGCTCGACCTTGACCATTCGCGGGACCTGCCACCATGTCTTCCCCGTTGCCCACAGCGCTGCAGCATCTGTCCGAACGATAGGCGTGCCGACACATCCGACGCCGCCGTACATGTTGCTATGACTGTCGCTGGCGACGGTGAGGGTGTGAGGGAAAGCGTATCCCTCCTCGACCAAGACTTGGTGTCCTATTCCCCGCCCAGATGGATAAAAGTCGATGCCATGCTGCCGGGCAAAGGCCTCGATGCCAGCGTACTTTGCGAGGTTCTTCTGGGACCTGTTCTGCACGTCGTGGTCGAGAGTGAAGACGGGTTGGGAGGTATTGTGTATCCTGGTCGCCCCGATGGAATTGAATCTGCTTGGCGGTGAGGATCGTGGTGGAGGCGAAGAAAAGAAAAAACATACTTTGTGATGACGGGACCAGTATTGTCGTGGGTCATGACATGCTCCGGGCGTATCATCACGTAGTCCCCAGCCTTGACTGCCTTTCCTTCAGGGAATCCGACTGCATATCGCTGCACCACCTTCTCGATGACCGTCTGCGGCGTCCTCGAAGGCGTGCTCACCGCCGTGGCGAACGTCCTGGACTGCAACCATCGCACCCAAGGCTGGACACGAGAGCAGAGGACTGGCATTGCCCAACAGTTGATTTTTGTCGAGGTCGCGTCGTGCAAAAAGCAAATAAGTAATGACTCTTTCGGATTTTCGGCCGATGCCTCGTCCAATAGTAAGCCAATGTTTCGTCAATGCTATTATGTTCCAATGTATCATAAAATGTATCCAAAAAATATATAGTACAGTCCCTAGTAATCATCGGCAAACCTGTCAGGCATGATTGCAGGCGCAAGAAGACTCCACATGTATAGCAGCATGCACACCCAACTGGACACGACCCGCATCCACATCGCCACTTCAGACCGTCCTATGTACACATCCGAGTTTGGATCCACAGGTGTCGATATCGGTTTATTCGACACAACATTCCTAGGGTTCGTTGAGATCTCTGTTACTGATTATGAAAACATCACTCACCAGTCCGTCAGTAGCATGGCTACATACATCGTCGCCATTACAAAGATAACATGGAACCAAGAGTACTGGAAAAGATGTTCAGTAGAAGACGCGAACCACTGAAAACGACAGCTTACATTGTAACGAGTTCCTGAACGTTCATCATCCCGCGTTTCACCGACAGCTTCCTCTTCGTCGTCCGAGTCTTCTTCCTCAAGAGCCGAAGCTGGGATCGCTCTATAGAACATGAGTTACAAGTATTCTGCGCAGTACGACATGACTCACCCGGCTTCGACTGCAGCCAACAATGCTTGATATCGTGGTGACTCTGTCCGACTAGGTTGCGTGTTCACTACACCCATCTCAGCATGACCGTCATTTGCCGGCAAATAGACCGGCCCCGTCTTCTTGCTCTTGTTGCCAACCAAAGCTCGACTTTGTGTGGCAGCGCGTGTCGTTGAATATGCAATGGCCAAAAACGTAAATACACCGCCAAGAACGATTGCAGCTTTACGTGTTCCGCTCCCACTTCTCAGCGGATTGCACGACTGGTTGTCGTCCGTGTGATTGCTCACAGCAGAGACGATGAGGTATGTGCAATAAGCGGTGACCATCCCTGATTGCGCCAATCCAGACCTGGGGTTGTATTCCTGGACAACTGGGTGAACACACATGATCGTGACAACGATAGAGAGTGCCAGGTTGAACGAGATGAAGAACCGGTTAAGCGTGCAACCTGAGCCAGCGAAGAAACCGTACAGGAGGCCGGTCATGGTTATTGTGAAGATGTACATCGCCGCAGTAGACCCGATGAGGATCCACTGCCAGAAATTCGAGCCTGTAGAGGAGTTCTCCCAATTTTCTAGACATGTTTCCGACCATGAATGGGCGAAATCGACGAGAAGAACCAGGCCCAGGAGAATGAAGAGAGTGGCGCCAATCATGGACACGTAATTTCCCCAGAACATGAAGAACGGGTTCGGTATGAAGAAGGAGACGGCCACCAAGACCAGCCAGAGGAGAACCTTGGGGCCCCACCATCTGAGAAATGTAAGAGACGAGCATTCATTGATGGTTGAAAAGCATACCCATTTTGAATTGCAGCGCGTTTATCACGAGTGTCCCGGACACCAATGAGCGAAAGACTGAGGATTGTATGGACGAGAGCAAGAGCAAAGCAGATTCGGTGCACCTGGTTCGGCAGTCAGCACAGCAACAGAAGCCCAATGGAAAGGTATACCGCAAGAACACCATAGCATTTGTCGCCTGCGCAGTCCATCTTAATGTAGTCGTAGCTCCATTTCTCTATTTGCTTTATAGCGATGTCTGTCTTCATTACCCAGGCAAGTATTGAATTCAAGCAGAATATTATCTGGAAAGGCAGTGAGAATCAACCAAGAAACAGCGGGTAGTTCATACTGCAAATCCAACACGGGTCGCTATTGAGGAATTGCAGTTACATGACTTGAAGAACATGGATGCTGTTGCCGTGTGTTAGTACTGGACGGCGAATGGATGATCCTACGTACCAGCTGTCGAGGTGCAGCAAAAGGCGAATCCAGCGAGGCATGACGATGCAATGGTACTGAGCCCTCCAAAAATGGGCAAGGATAAAAGCAAACCCATGCTTGTGGTGGAGGTGGTAAGTAGAAGAGCGCACTGCCTATTCTGGACTATCCACGTTAAGGCTTTCTAGGGTTAGGGGCAAATCCGCTTTTGAACGTCCAGCAAGTTCTTGTGATAAGTACTAATATCTCAAAAGCACACAGCCAAGGTGAGCGTATTACGAAGACAAGCACTAACCTTGCGGCAGGGTTATCATCTTTTCATCCTCTCAAGTTAGTTATTCACTGGCAACTCAGCTTTCGCGAGGTGGTAAACTTGAACCTTCTGCACTTGTTCTGTCAGTTTTACTTGGCAATGCCTACACTGGACAGTCATTCTTTTACTCTTGGGCACCTTTTCTTGCGATGGCGTACTTTCTTGTCGCCATCTCAGCGTCACTACGCCGCAAACGCTCTAACCTTTTGGGTGAGTAACTTATATTTTGGAACTACCTCCCACTGGCATATACTATACCCGATGACGCGGGTGATGCTCCCATTCTTATCATGATGTCACCTGTGGTTTACATGACGCCTGCATCGACTCTATCGAGTAGCAGTACCTGCCCGCAGAAGACAAACCTTGTGCTCCTGCTCCTGGTCTTTCCTTCTTGCGATGCCAAATACGCCGCAAGTTACAAAATTACAGACTTGGCTTCGATGAACAGCTTTGCACACATCTTCTATTCTGTCAAGATTACCTTTAGACACGGCGAGATTGAAGATCTTATGTTGACGATTGTTCTACCCTAGCCTGTCGTACTTGGCGTCGGACTGTACCAACTTGTCCATGCGATACTTCTGACCGTCATCATAATGGCGCGACAACGATGGGTTATGTCGTGTCTTTATGTTTAGACTCACCCACCTTCGCGTCCAGACCTGATTGCGGGGCCTCCGATATCTCCATGTTTTCATCTTATTTTTCTGAATACCTCGTCACTCAGATTACGGAGCCGAACAACAGTAACGTGTTTCACGGAACCACCCATGTTCGCCCACAGATGAACCCTCGTTCTCCGGGTATTCAGCGTCTCCGCGATTCTATTCATGGCTTCCTTCCTCTTGTAGGCAGCCTCACATTGGGATAGCAAATAGTATCACAGATGATCTAGGTGACACACCACAGTACCCAAGACTACTTCCTCGTACAGAGGACTCTGCAGTCCGGGTTTCAGACACTCTGCACTTTGGTTAGTACTGTGTAATTCGCATAGTGGGACTGTGTCTATAGGCTGCCTCAACCGATAATGAAACGCCTCGACGCTTAAAGTTTCTCAGGCTTGATCTTCGTGACCATCATCTATTTTTCCCCACCAGCCATCATCGTAGGTCACCTCCAGCCAGGCCCTCCGGTGACCCCGCTCCTCACAAGACAATGCATAAGCCCCACTAGAATGCCTAATTTTGCCGGAATCTTGGCAGCAAGGAGAGTACTTCAAGAGCCGCTGCAGAGTCACTGTTACCTCCATATTTGTGCCCATCTTCATACACAATGGCTACCATACTCCTCCTTGCCAAGACCGATAAAATTGTCCGTAGCAAAGATGTCAGTCGAATAATCCTGCATTGTCTACACGGTCTTCACTCCATCGAAACTGCTCTTTCCGTTTTTCATTCCGTCGTCTCCAATTCGTACAAAGACGTCCAGCCATGCACGGAGGTCCTCGCAATGTTTGACCCGCACGTAGGCGATTGCGCTTGCCATATGCGTGCTCAGATGCTTTGGGATCTCATCGATTACATCTCCTCCTCCCCAGAGAAGAAGCGATTCCTTGAGCATGCGGTTCTACTACTCAGGGAATGTAGATTGAAATCTGTTATTCTCTTACAGAAGCTTGCAAAGACCAACGGGAACACGGGCCATTTAGGCTTCCCATCTATCATCACACTATCCGACATATTCCAACAGATCGGGTTTCGTGCGTTCATAACCTTAGTTGACGCCAACTCGCATTCCTCCGGGTCGAACACTCCTGCAATGTCGGAGACATCCTTTGATAGCCAGTGCGCAGGAAGTGGGGATGGCCATGGTGTCTCCGGGTTGGAATCCCTCCACGACGCTATTCTTGACAAGTCTTTCTCACCCCCTTCACCCTCTTCCTCCGAGTCGTCCTCTTCCGGTTCCTCTTCCTCCGATTCTTCGCCTTCCTCCCTTCATAGTTACCGCTTGATCACCGTCGATACGAGCTGGGATCCTAGTGATGCCTGGTCCGTCGTTCGCTTCTTGGCCTTTTCGTATCTACTGTCACTTCCCAAGAGGATGATCTTGAAGACTGTCCCTCCTGTCAGTACCATCATTCGAGTTGAACCGCTGCTCTTTTATGCCGAGACTGAGGAGGCACTAGAGGCGCTCAATTTGGTAGAGAATGTGTCGCTATCCAGTATCATTCGTCCAGGGGACAGGTCGAAGAAGACCGCGCTCAGCCACGAGTGCGAGACCATGCAAGTATATATCTCGCAACTTACAGTGAACTGGATGCAGGAAGCTACAGTTTCATTAGGCCTTTGTCCGGGGGCACAGAGGTCAATACCATTTTTTCCCGCGATAATCTCATCCTGACTTCGTTTCTCCAAGGTTGTGCGGCAACTACGATGTTCCCAACACTCGTCAAGTTTCTTGCGTTTCTTCCTACATATCATTCCTGCCTATCCGTGTGGCCTGGCTCACGAAGGGTGTACCCATTCTCATTGCGATCGAAAGATTCTGCTCAGATGGTAAGCTAGTCATCCTTTTCCATAACGTAATATCTCACGTTCATCTGCCAGGCTATCATATCATATTACATCGCGTCACCCGAAACCTTGATGCTTGGGACCGATACAATGCCGTCAAAGACCAAGACATCACAGCGATAGGCAACGCTGACTGGTTCGACATCACTCCTGTTTCCCACGACGAGGTCATCTCGTCGTCCTGGTCTGGATTGCCCCATATTGTCCTTATCGCTGTCTCCGCAGATGGCCCCCTCGAAGATTTTTACCACCGACTCGACCACGGCAGTCCGTCTTGCCTCGGATCCAATCAACCGCACACTGGGCCATGTTCCCAGATCGACGACTATGCGAGCACTGTTGAAAACGTCAACTTGTCCGAGCTCCTCATGCTGTTCTTCGCACAGCATGACCAGTTCCCATTTGCTCTGCAGAGCGAGAAAGACGGATACGAACATGTCGCTGAATTGATTGAATCGCAGCTTGACGAGGAAGCGAGTGAGCTTTTTACGAACGCACGGGAGGAGGCGTATGAGTTTGGGACTGGCAGGTCTGCAAAGGTTTACTCATTTCAACACGCGTACCTGGAGCTGCCTGGCGTGGTGGGAAGGCAAGTAAAGGATATGCTGGACAGAAAGGAGAAACCCCTCCTTGGTCTCGGGCGCCAAATGACGAAGTGATTGAGGTCGTTGAAGTCTCCGACTCTTCTCGTGTTCTCTGCCACGCAGCTTTTACTATTTTTGTGACCTTAGCTACTGTATCATTATTGAAAGCTAGACAGAGAATATGATCGATGCATTGAATGTTAATAACTGTATGGCTGACAGCATGATGAACATTTCGCGTCTATCACCCCAATTCACAAAATTCGAGACTGTTCGTACCTCGGTGCTCTTCTTCGAGCACAGTGAAGAGGACCGGATTTCGACCACTGCAGGAAGCTCGGCGAGGAAGTAGGGATTTCTATTCAATTGTCGCAAAGTTACATAATTTTCCCACCACAGCAGGGCGCTTAGCGCTATTAAGTACACCAAATCAGGTGCTGACGAACTTGACTTCGTAATTGACTCTCCTCTTTTGCAGCCAGCACGTTATAAGGGTTGCAGTGGAGTTTTCGCAGCGGGTCGTCTGCGCTACATGAGCCTGTCGAGGATTGGGGGCAAAGGAACCAAGCGGCATCACTATGCAGGCTATACGGCGACCACTGTCATCGATATTCAAGGCCCAGAAAACGGTCACATATGGACTGAGCGCCTCACGACATGCAGAGCTGCCAGTGCCAGTGCACCGTCAATTCACCACTTTCGCACCGGGGTCCCTCCGATATGCGTCGCCAGCCCAGAATCCCCGTCGCGTTCATGTGCGCACCATTTCATACTCGTCGATGCCGATATCTATCATAAGGGAGTTCCGGGTGCCTATAACTGTGGCGTTGATAGTTGCGGGTACATACTGGTATGTGAATTACAAGCTTCAAGGTGCGCTACTGTGTCGCGTCGCACTATTTAAACATTCATGGCTACGCCTTAGAGCTGAGGAGACGGGCACAGGCTTGTCTGAATGACGTACAAAATACTGCGATCGTCATGTTCAACTCAGCAGCCCATATATTGAAGGATGTCGCGTCTCGCGTCTCAAAATTCAAGTTCCCAGACATACCAGAGGTCGGTCCATGCGAAACACTCAAAGCTATTTCTTAGAGCTGATGAGTATATTACAGGCGTGGCGCAATAATGTGCAAGTTACTGCGATCAACGTATTCAACTCGGCAACCAATGGCTTGAAGGCCATTAGGTCTCGCGTCCCAGAAGCCAAGACCGGGCTTGTCAAGTTCGTTAAAAACGTTTTTGGCGGACAGAAACACAAGGAAGGCGGCGGTGAAGGCCAGGGAAGTGAAGCTGAGAGGCCACAGGCGCCGCACAATGCCGTGCAAGATACTGTCACCAGCGTGCTCAACTCGGCAACCAATGGCTTGAAAGACGTTAAGTCTCGCGTCCCAGAAGCCAAGACCGGGCTTGTCAAGTTCGTTAAAAACGTTTTTGGCAGACAGAAACACAAGGAAGGCGGTGGTGAAGGCCAGGGAAGTGAAGCTGAAAGGCCACAGGCGCCGCACAACGCCGTGCAAGATACTGTCACCAAAATACTCAACTCTGCAACCAATGGCTTGAAAGATGTTAAGTCTCGCGTCCCAGAAGTCAAGACCGGGCCTGTCAAGTTCATTAAGAACGTTTTTGGCGGACAGAAACACAAGTCGGAAGGTGGCGGTGAAAGCGAGGGCAACGAAGACGATCAGCAGTCCGACAAGGAACCACCAACAGATGCAGAATCCGAGTTTGTAGATAAAGAAGACAAGCCGCCCTCAGCACAGTAGCTAGTATACTTATACGTAAATATTAAATAAGCACCTGTACAGTACTTAGCCAGAACAGATATTTCGAGACCAGGTGGCAAAGTTGCAAATCATCAGTACAGCCCAGCAGAAGGGTTATGGGGGTGCGGTCAACATCACCCTCTCCACTAATCGGGTTCTGTGGGATGCGACCAGGGAGACTGGCGTATTGGAAAGAGGGACTTGCCAAACAACCGCAAGCACAGCGGTAGCAAACCGTCGGTATTACATAAGGTAAAGTCAAAGCGGCATCAAGCGTCGTATGTGGTTGCCGGTATGCATGCTACACGACGACCACTGTCGTCGGTACTCAAGGCCCAGAAAACAGTCACATACGGACTGAACACCTCGCGACGACATGCAGAGCTGCCACGCCCAGTGCACCGTCAGTTCACCACCTTTTTCGCATCGGGGTCACTTCGACATCGATATGCATCGCCTGTCCAGAATCTCCGTCGTATGCATGTTCGTGCCATTTCGTACTCATCAATACCGAGGTTTGTCGCCAGGGCGTTCCGGGTGCCTATAGCGGGGGCGACGATAGGCGCTGGGGGCTTTGGATATGCGAATTACAAGTTTGAAGGTGCGCTACGGTGTCGCGTTCGTGTATTCCAACGCTTACAGCTATTTCCTAGAGCTGAGAAGTCGTTCCCAGGCCTGGATTAATACTGTTCAAGATACTGCGACCGACATGTTTGACTCGGCAACCGATGGCTTGAAGGCCGTTCGGTCTCGCGTCTCAGAAGTCAAGCTCCCAGACATACCGGAGACTGGCGCTGCCAAGTTTATCAAGGACTTCTTTGGCAAGCGGAGACGTAAGGAAAGCAGCAGTGAGGGCGAGAGTAGCGAAGGCGAGAGGCAGTCCAACAAGAAACCACCAACGGATGAGGCAGTGGTCGCCGCCCTTGTCGCTGCGACCATGTCTTCGCCCAACGACGAATCTCCTTCCACCCTTGATGTTCGACAGAATGGCCTCATGCACCTGACAAGAAAGCTTATCGAAATTCGCAGCATGCTGCTTAGCATCGACCAGAGCGACGCGCTCAAGCTACCGAGTATCGTGGTCATTGGAAGTCAGAGCTCTGGGAAGAGTTCAGTGCTGGAGGCGATTGTGGGACACGAGTTTCTACCCAAGTACGTCTTTCCTTTCATATAGTTGCCTTTATTAATGCATGCACAGAGGTAACAACATGGTAACGCGCCGACCAATCGAATTAACCTTGGTCCACACACCTGCTGCCGATGGAAAGACCGTTGAATACGGCGAGTTCCCTGGAATGGGTCTCGGTAAAATAAAGGATTTCAACGTCATTCAACGTACCCTCACCGAGCTCAACCTCGCCGTACCCACTTCTGAAGCCGTTTCCAATGAGCCTATCGACCTCCGAATATATTCTCCCAACGTACCCGACCTTACCCTCATTGACCTTCCCGGATATGTTCAAATTTCTTCCATGGACCAGCCAGAATCGCTCAAGGAGAAGATCGCCGCCCTCTGTGAAAAGTATATCAAGGAACCCAATATCATCCTTGCTGTCTGTGCAGCCGATGTCGATCTTGCCAACTCTCCTGCTTTGAGGGCCAGCCGGAAGGTTGATCCTCTGGGCCTTCGTACCATCGGCGTAATAACGAAGATGGATCTGGTGGAAGCAGAACAGGGCGCGTCCATCTTGTCTGGTAATCGATATCCCCTGCACTTGGGATACGTGGGTGTGGTGTCCAAGTCTCCGGATAGCAAAGGGCGGACACAAACTTCGACCGCGCTGATACGCAAGGCCGAGAGTGATTACTTTGCTTCACACCGAGACATCTTCGGTAGCTCGTCCTCCCTGATGGTCGGAACGGACACGCTGAGACGCCGGTTGATGGACGTTTTGGAGTCGTCCATGGCGTCGTCTTTACACGGCATCACAAACGCTGTACAACTTGAACTCGAAGAGGCGACATATCAGTTCAAGGTGCAATACAATGATAGACGCATCACAGCAGAGTCGTATGTCGCCGAGACAATGGATAAGCTAAAGTTGCGGTTCAAAGAAGCCATGCAGCAATTCCGTCGACCTATCATTCGGGAGAAGCTAAAGAGCATGCTGGATGACAAAGTCATGGACGTGCTTGAGCAACTCTACTGGCTCGACAAGCGCGCACCAGAACTTGGTGAATTGGCCGCAGATACTCGCGTAAAGCCCGAGAATGTAGACAGCTTTTGGCGACACAAGCTGGAGGCTGCATCGTCGCTTTTGACCAAGTCGGGTGTCGGCCGAGACTCGACACTCCTGGTCGCGGATGGATTGAGAGCTTTAATTGACTCGATCGCCTCGGCAGATCCTTTCAACTACCATCCACGAGCTGCGGAGAGGCTCATCCAGTTCTCACACATGATTCTAAGAGACCGAATCGGTGTCACGTCAGACCAGGTCGAGAACTGCATCAAGCCGTTTAAATATGAGGTTGAAGTTGAGGACCGCGAGTGGGAGCAAGGAAGGCAGAAAGCGATTGATTTGTTCGAGAAGGAGCTGGGTATGTGTGAGACAAAGCTGAAGGAGTTGAGGAAGAAGGTTGGTGGTAGCCGACGGCTGGGTGGGTTGATTGGGTACGTTAGGAATTTGGAAGAGGAAGACAGGAAGAGGAAAGCTAAGAAATGGGAGTCAGATTCTGAGGAGCCCGAGTCAACTCCAGAATCTTACAAGTACCCCCCTGCTCAGATACTAGATGGTGAGTTGACTGTCTGTTGTGTTGGGCTGAAGCTGACGACATCTCTAGCGCGTCATGCCATCTTGTACAATGACCGCCGAAACATCCTGAAACTGCGGCTGGCGGCCTTGCGTTCGAAGCGATGCAAGGCGGGGCCTGATAACGATGTTCTTTGTCCTGAGGCTTTCCTAAATGTCGTAGCTGACAAGCTAGCGTACACGTCCGCCATGTTCATCAACATCGAATTGCTAGACCAGTTCTTCTATCAGGTGCGTCGGTTCCCTTGTGACAGGGCGCAATCTCACCCCCTTTGCAGTTCCCTCGTGAAATTGACTCCCGGCTACTGTATGACCTTGACCGCCAAGAGATTATCGAGTTTGCGCGTGAAAATCCTGCAGTGAGAGCGCACCTAGATTTGCAGCAGCGGAAGGATAAATTGGAAGAGGTAAGTAACCCGCATGATTCGGTGACCTTGTGCTCACTTTTGCAAAAGGTCATGAAGCAGCTAAATAGCTTGTCGACGCTTCGAGCGGATCCTCAACCGGCACCACGTCGACAGCGTGGTTTGTTCGGAAACATGTTCTGACGACTCTAACATAGTTATTTTATTTCATTACATCTGGTTTTTGTTCGGTATTCATGTTCCCCACTCACTAATTCACGAGCAATACATTTAATCCTTGCATATTGACGTAACGGTATGTATGACAGCGATGGTAGAAATGCGGTATAGCGTACACTATAGCTTAGCTTTGGCCCCCTATGCACAATATGAGCGCGTTTTCAGTTTTTATTTGGAGAGAATTTACCTTCAACACAGCGTCGAGTTTGGTTGCAAGCATAATGTTTCCCTTTGTCTTGAGTTTTCCAGTCATGAATGCTTTTTGGCCATTGAGCTTTGGAATTGCGTCAGCTTGTAAGGCACTGCAAAGGAAGGATGGAAACGACCTTTCCAGACGCCAGATCCGTCAAAGTATCGTCCGAAACAGTGATGATGATGTCGGCTTTCGTTGGAGGGGGTCCTGTTGTAACCTCGCCCTTCTTCTTCAGGTCGATGGTCCAGACTGCTTTCTTGCCCTCGCTGTTCGTCACTTGGAGTTCAAACACACCATTGGTCTGTAACGCATTAAGAAAGAATATGACAGAACGTAACAAAGTCTGGCACCTTTTTGATCTGATTCTTCTTCTCGGCGTCGGTGTACCCTGCAAAGGACGAGCCAAGGGCGGAGATAAAGGCAGAGGACTGGTAAACGTCACGCGTCAGTATGCAATTGGTGTGGATAACGAAGGCAACGGGCCTTGAAGCCGTCGACTTTGAGGTCGGACATGGTGGTGACGGAGAAAGTAGTAGTAGTTGGGGATCAAGACGTAGCAATCCAGCTAACCCTGTGGGGTCATCAAGCCGGTTTCACATGATAATTGCTGCCGATTGATAAGATTCAAAGATAAGATTTAACGTCATCCTTCTTACGTGACTGAAAAATACAATGCGAAAGTAATCTAAGAAATTCGAGCTCGATGAGGGTATAAGGACGGTTTGTTATCGAGAACACGCGTCCGGTTTGAAATCGGATCGATGAGAAATGAAACACGTGGTGGTCGTAGTTGCGGACCGGAATTCTGACGGAATTTGAGTTTTGATAACTGAGCTTGAAGCAGTCATCTCCCCAGTACCGGCCTGCAAAATCGCCAGACATCCGTGTCGCGTTTCCTTCGAATTCCGTTATCAGAGGTCCATCAGAATGTCGATCCCTCCACCACCCGGCTATTATGTCCCTGCGGTACTCTTTATGACCGAGAGCGAGGATTTCGACGTCCCAGCGATCAAAGCACATGTCCTGAGACTGGCCAAGGTGCTCTACGCTCACTAAACGATGTAAAGACGACTAATATTGACTAGGGAGGCGTGACTGGAATCCTGGTGCAAGGCAGTAATGGCGAAGCTCAGCTTCTCTCGCGTGAAGAGCGTATAGAAGCGATTAAGCTTACTCGCAAGACCTTGGATGAGAATGGGTTCCAGAATACTGTAGTCATCGCTGGAACAGGTGCCCAGTCGACAAGGGAGACCAAGCAGTTTAACGTCGACGCGAAGGAAGCTGGCGCATCCCATGCTCTCGTCCTTACACCATCTACTTGGCCCCCACAGATGACGATGGACAACGTAATCAAGTTCCACACTGAGGTATGTCTCCCGATTTCTGAGCGATTCATATGATGGACATGCGTGTCAGGTTGCCGATGCTTCCCCCATCCCTACAATGATCTACAACTTCCCTGTTGTCACGGCCGGCCAGGATCTTGACTCGGACACCATCGCAACCCTTGCTGCACACCCAAACATCGTCGGCACCAAGCTTTCTTGTGGTAACATTGGGAAGCTCCAGCGGCTCACTTCACGATTCTCGCCGTCTGAGTTTGCTGTCTTTGCGGGAAGAACGGACTTTTTCCTTCATAGTCTGATTTCGGGGAGTGCTGGGTTGATAGGCGCGTCCGTAAACATCGTGCCCAAGCTGCACGGAAAGCTGCTACGGCTTTACCAGGAGGGGAAGATAGATGAGGCCACGGCGTTGCAAGCCAAGATGGGACATGCTGATTGGGCAGTGCAGAAGATCGGAGGAATCGGAGGTGTAAAGAGTATCGTTTCGAGGAACTTTGATTATGGTGAAACGGTGGTGAGGGCGCCGCTGAAGCGAGTTGCTTGGGATGCTTTGGCGGTGAACAAACACTATAGTGCCATAGAGGAGGTGATAGCTTTGGAAAGGGCGTTATAGTGTCAAATTAGGGGAGAAAATTAAGCAGATTTCAAAACGTCATGGCAGATCCGAAAACGCGTCCAAATGTTCGAATGCTATCAATGTGTAAGCCCATGTCAATGAAAATTGAACAAACTCACTGTGGACCGGGATCGAAGCATTTCAGCGACATAAATTTCTGCGTCATCTTGATCCTGGCATTTTGAAAGCCATAAGGTTGAATCGCTCATGAACGAAAAGGAGGGGCCGAGAGCAGGCTTTTTTGTTGTCCATTCAAAGACAGACAAGGAATCATCTCCTCGGAGGGCCGTAGCGTTGTTGATGACCTTGTCAGAGATTCAGGTTGGACGTGTGCTGAAACAACTAATACACTCACGAAAACTGTCAGGGAGAGAGTCTGAGATAATGTGCGTAACTGTTGCATGAAGCCACTCATGATGGCATGCCCTTGGGACGAAACGGCGCTCAGATTAGATCCTATTAGAGGGGTAATGCAATCTATGAAGATGCAGCCGACGCGTTGCTGCGACGTTGGAAGTGCCCACAGAACCTCGTAGACGGCCTCTATTTCGAATGCCACAGAAATCTGCAGCCGGTCCAAGACGTCTGAGGCCTGTTTCTATTGAGCACATATGTACCGTCATGGAAAGAGAATGGTCTCACTTGTACGTCCATTGAAGTCTGGGCACGGTAGGCTCGTTCAGGCGAGAACTCGCCACGCGTGTCAATCCATAGCGCAACACAGTTCGACTGCACCTGGAGATAACGGATAGCCAAAGTCAAGGCAAATGTCTTTTAGTTTGTTAGCGTTAAACTTGTTTCTTACTTGACAAGAAACTTACAGTCTTTCCTGATCCTCTGTCCCCAGAAATTTCAACTATTTGAGAGCCCGCAAAGCCATCCGTAAGAACATCCAATTCGGCAACACCAGTGAGTAGTTTTGAATGCAGAGCATTGGGTAGATCAGCAGAGCATATCCCAGGCGCAGAAAGCAGCTCTGCAACGCGTGCAATGAATGCACGAAGTTGCGGTAGTGTCAGCGCGTCGCGGGGTAACTTTTCGTAGATGGATAGAGCAGACTCGTGGAATAAGAGGTCTCTGTCAGTTACAATTCCGTTATTTTTGAGTAGGGTGACGATTTCTAGTGAGATTGAAGGGACAAGGGCGTTCAAGCGCATCGGCGTACTGAAACAAGTTGCAGGAGTCCGGGTCATCGGGCCGGAGGAGTACTCTCTGGCCAGTCCGCGCGCGGTTCCGGTTGAGTTTACTCGTGATTTTCCTTGGTAAAGAATATCTAGTAGACACGTTCCCTGTCGCGCAGCTTCATCCCTCTCTCTCAAGTCTTCAAAATGTAAGATGAGACGTTACGTTGCTATGCAGAACAAGCAATAGTTATAGAGAAGAGTTATATTTCATTGTGATCACATATGAAGGACATGGACTTTGGAGTAACAGGATGAAGGACTTAGAGCTCCGTGATATCATCATCCGTGTATAGGCAATACTAGAAGCCCGGTTCAATGAGCGGTGACGACGACTGGGATTGGCGATCACTCACTTTACTATCAGGACCAGAACCAAGTGCTGTAGGCTCATCGCCATCGTCGTTGCCTTGGAACCTTTAATTTGAAGTCAGAGTCGCAGCAGGAAGGTAAGTAACGGTGCTGTCACCTCTCGCAAATTGTGTCAACATTATCAACTTTAGTGGTGCCGATAGTCGCAGTGCTATGAATGTCGTCAGCAGACTAATCTGAGACGCCCCTACGAGTACATACTCTCCGTAGTTCCTGGATATCGTTTATCAGCAAAGGACACAGTCAGACAGGATGAAAACTCACGAGTTGATACCCACAAGGACGGACCCTAGTCATATATATCAGGTAACCAAGAGTTTTGTGTACCGGAAAGCAAGATACAGCTTACCGTCCACAGCCCACACATCATTTATCTCGACGTGCCTTTCGTATTGGGTGCCGCTAGACGTACGTAGATATAAGATATGTCCAAGAACAGGAACAATGGCGTTTACCAGTTACCGCACTAACAGATAGGTAAATCAGAAATTGAAGAGCCATCATAACGAGGGACACTGCTCACGCTGCGGTAGAGTTTTCCGAAATCTTCAACGTAGAACTGGAAAGTCGGGATTGTAGCTGCGACTGGTATTTATAGGACGGTTGACTCACGGAGTTGATAATAACCTGGGTTTGGTTTCAGTCGAGAAGAGTATCCTAGGTGTAGAATCGTACATACCGTGCCTCCACCTAGTATCCATGGAAAGGTCATTCATTCGGAACCAATCTAACAGATAGAACAATCCTACCGTTATGTTGGACGACTTAACAGAAGGTGTTAGTTAATGAACTTCGCATGTCTGTGGGTTAATCACAAACCTTTATCATCAGCAGACTATAGGACAGAATTGGCAAGTCAGTATGATATGAAATGCAGAAGTGCGAGTGTACCTTAGCCTAGAAGGAATGCAGTTCCGTTAGAGGCGATCTAGCCAAAAGGTAGAGTCAGACGGGAACATACGCCACCATAGTTTATTCGGGATGTCCCACTAGTCTGCTTGATGGTGATGGCATCTTCACACACGTCCTAAATAGAGGGATTACTCAAAATGAAATTCTGCAGGGTTGTCACTAACCTCAAACCAGACATGGGACAATGTGCACGATCCTGTGTCCCGCGGTCAAGCCGAATAAATGCAAATGGGAGGAAAACTTACCGAGGCAATGGACTCCTTCCGCTTGGTTGGCTCCGATAACAACGCGACTCAGAGTCGCTCCTTCCTCCAAAAGGAAAACAGCATCGGCATCGCCTCCTTCTGATTGCCCACTGCAAGCGCCAGAACCACGGTCGTAACGGGTGTAGGGCTCGTCGGGCTCAAAGGTTTCCCCGGCAGCAATGGTCTTAGCACTAGAAAGAGATACAGACGCCGGCGGGTCAGGGAACACGTTAGTCGCGCTACGACGGTGCACGGGCGGAGCTCTGGGACAGCATGAAGGAAAGCACGAAATAGAGACAAGACGACGGGCTCACGGCTTGGATAGCACAAAAGCGTAAAGTGCTGCTAGAACAAATGTGCGAGAGAGCATGCTTGAACAGAGGTACAAACAAGTGATTTCACTGAGGAGTGAACAAGTGCTCCCCAAACCTTTTATACTATTTGCTCATCTGCCAGGGGTTTACTTTGAGCCAGGAAAATCAAACATAGTCTCTCATGGGAGCAAAAAACACGGAAAATTCTGAGGAGGGGGGGTCCAGCGAAGCTCTACGGAGAAAGATATCCCGTGCCAAGAAGATCACCAGGAAAGGGCCGCAGGCCGTACCAGCAGGTAACAAGAAATACGATGCCATGAGACGCGGCAACGGATATACCTCGTCGACTTCAATATCGTCCAAAGCCGACGGTGAAGGTGGGCAACAGACGAGCGCTTATTTTGGGATGATTGCCGCTGCGCGTGCCACGTGAGATGCACGTGGGATGAACTTCAACTCGAAACCAACTCAAGTGTGAGAACTCGTCGTTTACCATATGAGTGTCAATCTTGGTGGTCGAGCAGAGCAGTCCATGGCCGTAAAACGCCCTTTGTGTTTCTCCGCTGACCCTCACACCAGTTGGTTATTCGCAGCCGACGGAAAAATGACGGATTGAGCCAAGATTGAGCCAAGAGTTTTTTGCCTCAAGGGCTTCAACCTGGTAAGTACCAGAACCCGGCAACTTCAGAAAGCAAGCACCCAAAAAAGGGAAATAACGCAAATGAGTCTTAGCCGAGTCTAGACGTTTTTATTCTCAAGTACTTTACTAGGCTCCGAGTCTGATACGAATCAATGGTGAGCAAGTATTGAAGCAAAGCCACAGTCTGACGAAGTAAAGGAAGACGAGGTCATCGATCCTCCCTGGCTGTAAGAAAAGATGCCCGCGCCTAGGCTTGAGGAAATACATCGCCCCGGAACTGCCCTCGAATCTAGAGGTTAACTGTTTCTTGCATCTTTCGTCAAGGAATCGAAAACCAAACGCTACAAGCACGTTTTTCCTCCAACCATCTCTGACTCGGAGGACAAGACCAACCGTACGGAAATGTGCATTGATCGACTACAGTTGTCTTCCGCTAACAAGTTGGGGCAGCCATTCGAAAGTTTATCAAGGACGTTTTAGCTTTCCTAATCCACCTTTCAATTGTTTGCCCACTGACGATGTCACAGTCGCGGTCAACACGGCTTTGTCTGATGACGGATCACTGGAGATGTTGGCTAATGAAGGCAAAGTGTACGACTTTCTCCCGATGTACTTCATTATATGGAGGAAGCTGAGCACGACGGCTCGGGAATCAACCCATTGCCAGCTGTGGTCCCTTTGTTATACGGTTATAATGGTCTCGCAGACCCAAAGGATCAAGAGATGTACAGTTGCTTTGGGGGAGGAATGTGGTAAACCGATTGAAACCACAGAGCTGGAAACCTGCGACAGGTGGGGTACGAAATATAAGTTCAATCATGCAGCTCATATTATTGTAGGGAGTTGATCTTTTCTTTCGTCGTTCGTTTGCAACATGCCAGGGGTCCATCGCGCAGAGAAATATCTTTGTTCAACCGGGGCCGCTAAGTGTGCGCCCAGCTAAGCGTTGCCTTTCTACGCCAGTGTTCCGGATTATTGAAGGCGTAAAGTACAATATATATTCCACGTGGACCGCGGTAGAGAATAACATATAATTTTAGTCAACATCCTTTGAAAGAAGGTATTTCGCAAGAGGTGTAGATTAACATACAATTGAATCATGACGGGATTTCGAATATACGCTTATTGCGTATCAAGACTAACGTCCGCGTAGCCACAAAACACCACAGGATCAAAGTTGTGACCGCATATATGGATCCCCACACGCGGAAGAATGTAGAGTCAAGAGTGCTTGCGAGACTCAGAGTCAGATTCGCATATACTCCCTGTACATTTGTGAGGAAACGGGACGAAAGGGAGAACAAGATACGTACATTTGGAAAAATAAGCCCCCATGTCTCTACTTTGAGGGGAATACGCGTTTGGCGCATGATATTTTGTACACCGAGAAGGGCGAAAAACAGCCATCCCGACGCCAGTGACCATAGCATGACAGATATGATCGTGCAGACAACGTTGATGGACGCACCGGTAGTCTCGGCAACGAGAAACTTGGAGGACCCGTAGGGTAAGGGTAGGACTGTCTCGAAGAATTGTCCAAGGAGTAGAATAGCGTATCCCGCCTGGCCTGTGGGTCCGAGGGGTAAGAATGCAGAGGTTATTGTTGCACCGGGTGGTAGTCCGTGAAGGATCAGGCGAAGTAGATATATAGTCAAAATCATCAAGGCTACGGATAGACCAATGGATACCATGAAAATCGCGAGGGAAGCCGTGATCAGCGCGTGGTTCAGGGAATATTTGTAGAGCGACGAAGCAACGACACCGCCACCGGAGGATGTAACGATTAGGGTTATGACAGGAAGCACCCAGGCGGGAGTCATGGTTTCCAGTGTGTGAGTATGGGTGGTTTTCCTGGGGGAGCGCTTAATACAAGGTGAGTGGACGGAGTGGCCCGGTATACTCACATGTAGTGGAGGACACCGAAACAGCAGAGGAAGGAACATAGGACGTCTATCCACCAGAAAGACCAAAGGACATACATGAATGGCTTACCGCCAAAGTTGTAGTCGTCGTGGATGAGGCCGACGGCGATGGTGAGAATAGTGATGGACCCCATGGGGAAGGTACCGGTGTAGAGACTCTGAACGGGGTGCCGGATCATCACGCCCCAGGTGTCGGGGAACATTATGTAGCGGACGAGAGAGATGAAGGCAAAGACGATGAAAAGAGATAAATTGAGGAAGAAGAAGATGAGGGTGATGATTTTCATTCCTTGGGAGCCCTTGCCATACGGAAAGACGTGGAACAGGATGTCGACTGCTCCGGTACCCATGATGACGGCGAACCAGGCTGGGATGAAATTTCTATGGGAAACAGTTTATTTGGTGTGATGGTACATAGAAAGAGATTGAGTACCTGATAACATTGACGGCTTTTTCAGAACGATAGGAGCCTGCCGCCATAAGCGATCTAATCCTGAGGGGAAAGGTCAAACATTATACATTTAATAACGCCGTTCCTTTTATTTGAACCGCCAAGGCACGGGAACGTAACCCTGTGATGGCGCTACAGAAATGTCGGTTGAAAACGCGATACTGGTCAATTGAGCCTTTGACGGTATCACGGGAGCAGGCCATTACGATAGCTCCCGCCATATAAATGTGTACTTCGAGGGATGGGTATTCCTGAATATAAGTATACAAAATAAATAATTGTGCGAAATGGCATAGAACAGCCAACGCAATGGACCAAGGACATTCCGGTGGTGGTGGAGGAGAATCACACAAAATGGGTTTAAACGTATACATCGACGCCAAGAGTTATGCGGGAGCCCAATAAGGCATTGAGAATGAGGCTACATGGAGAAAGTGGTATTCACAGCGGCCCAAGGGTAGAACCCACAATGTCGAGAACGGGAACATTCACGATACACACGCATAAATTTTTGAAATAACGCAGGACGCAGTAACTCGTGGATTGCATGATAAGAAACAAAGTAAATGGGTACAATCAACGCAGACGACTGCAGGGAAATAAGTAAATGAATATTTGGCGAAAAAAGAGACATACCGAGCTTCACGTTCACTCTCGAGTAAAGCCAGAATGTCCTGCTCCCTCACGGGACCCTTGACATTCCGTATAATGGACCGTGATGTGTCATCCATGAATTCTACTCGGACTTGGGTAACACCTCCCCGGGAGCCAGTCCTGCCTAGGACCTACAGACTGTATTAGAGAAAGGACCAGTCGGCGGATCCTGCACGCACTTTGATAACTTTTGCCAGTTTGACGGGGGCCTTTGAGGAGTCCTGAATAGCACCGTCAGCAAAGGAAAATTGCAGCAGTACGGAACAGAATACTCACCATAATTTTTTAGGTAGAGGTGGAGGGAGTTGTGTTGACAGGCAAAATAAGGTTTTAGTTTACCAAGATATTTGATTCTCCGACGGGGACGTTGCCAAACAATGACCGTCATGACGGCTGATTCATCATCCAAATAGGGCTGCCGCTGCAGCCATTCGAGAATCTCACCACCATCTCCGTTGCTGCCTCGAATGCCGCCGCCTCCCCCGTTGTCCGCCTCGAATGCGTCGGTGTATACGCTCGACACCGTCCACCAAAGCGACTATGAGGATGACGACCTCACGCCTTTGCGCAGTGCTGCAGCACCATCATACGGCGCTTTGCCACATTCTCCCTCGCGGACATCGTCACGTAGAGTGATCTTCAACGCAACACTGAAGATGGCTGCCATTTTTGTCGTCAGCACAATATTTCTGGGTGGTACCCTGTGGCTTGCTCTGCCTACTGTTGAAGAGTATGTTTTGTTCCAATGCCTTAGAACCTGTTCTTACTTGACTGCAGAGAGGATCGAGAATCTCTCCGAATTCCCAAGTCCTTTGCTCAACTGCAGGCACTCAACACTCTCCTTAAGAAATACCGCGACATCTACCCATACCGCATCTTCGTTTGTTATGTGACAACATATCTTTTGTTCGTCCCCTAACGCACGTTTGAGTGTTCAAGCTAACTTTTTTCGTTTCAGCCTACAGGCATTTTCATTGCCAGGTTCCATGTACCTTTCCATCCTCGGCGGTGCTGTTTGGGGAGTTCCCTTTGCACTACCCCTTGCTTGCGTCTGTGTTGCGTCCGGTGCCACCCTATGCTACCTCATCTCAGCAGCGCTCGGTCCTGCGCTTCTCACCATCCCAAAGTTTCACGCCCTCTTGACAAAATGGTCGGTTACAATAGCCGCGAACAAATCTAACATCATTTCCTACCTGATCGTTCTTCGCATCGCCCCACTGCCACCCCATTGGGTTGTTAACGTCGTGTGTCCGCACGTTGGCATCGGGCTTGCTCCCTTCTGGATCAGCACCGCCCTCGGTATTCTAGGCGTCAGCGTCATACATACAACCATCGGCGGTGGTTTGGATGAAATGACCAGTGCCGATGACTTTCATTTAATCAGCTGGAAGAACTTTTTTGGTCTTTCCGCAGTGGTTGTTGGTGTGATGATCCCTGTGGGTCTTCGCTACTGGTTTAGACAGGAAGCGGAAGCCGTTGCTGAGGAAACGCAGTCACAGACTACAGAGGATGAGGATGAGGATGAGGATAGAATACTGGCGGTCGGTCCCAACGCCCCAAGTAAAGCCAAGGACGTATCTGCACGCCTGTTGGTACACGACGACGAGTACGATGCGTTTGACGATGACGACGACGACGACATTATCTTGGAAGCTGGACCAGCAATCCTAACACCAAAGGATGGCAACTCTGATTCCCACACCGGGTCCAGTCTATAGTCGCTACGTGTCTCTTTCTCTGTATTATCTTTCACCATGTAGCGCACACTGCATAGTTCATTCATTCTTGTAGGTGCAAGCGCCCTAATGTGCTTCACCTTTAGTATCACTAGACTGCATACTTTAACGACGCCTCTTGTACATTTTGACGACTACATAGTAACTAGTAATGGAACATTCAACTGCTGGATGGAAAATCACTTTGTGTAGATTAACAAGGCACCGAGGACGGAACAATTGGTTATAGGTATGATCTTCGTCGGCGGACATTATGCTCGCGTCGAGGAGATAAGGGAGAACCGCGGCTGGCAACAAGTAAATATTTTTTTGAAGGAGCAGATGCCTATTTAGGACACTTGCAGGAAATTCCGTAGAATGCGGTCTGCGGTTTCGCCAGAATGTTCCCAAACATGGACATTTCGCCATAATTACCAAACAAGATCAAACCTACTCAGCCACAGCCCTAGTACTGTCCTGACACCCTTCCTGTTTCCCACCGACGAGAGGCCACGCCCTTTCCTTCTACGCTCCCATTACCCCCTTCTCCTCCCTTCCGTCGTCGACGCTCTGCTCGCCGTCCACGGCGGTCTGCAACGCCCTTCGCTTGACGCCTCCTCGCTGGCAGACCTCTGATCTTCGGAATCATGGCAGACCGTCTCTCGCAGTACTCGATGATGCCCAATTTCAACCAGTCTATGCTCCAGCCACATCAGATGCAGCAGCAGAATTCTCAACAGCCGCACCAGGACAACCACCAGGCAATGCCGCCGTTCTCAGAGCAGTCTCATCTCTGGAACCAGATGCAGCATCTCCAGAGCCAGTTCCGACCGAATAACGGGGCGGATGTGAACAGTCCACAAATTAATCAGCAGGCAAGTTTCGTTACTCTGGATATTTTTCGAGCTGCTGTCCACCGTTGGTCCGTCTACTCTGTGGAGGGGTACACCCCGGACCCGTAGCGTAGCACCCATCTCCATACCTCTACGAGGTTCATTAGTGGCATCTGCAGCCCGACCAACTCCATTTCCCGCCCATGCTGCTTATCGACCCATGATACGACTTGCTCTTATCGACCCAGCATACTTTCTTCTCAAGCTATCATTACGTATCCTTATGCTGACCTCTTTTCTCCTTCTAGATGGCCGATTTACTTCGAAGTCAGAACATGGCTGCTCGAGCACATGGTCAACAACAACAGTCGTTTCCGCTGGGAGTTCAAATGGGCGCGGGTCCGAGTGGCGGCGCATCGCAGCAGCCGTCCTTCCATGATCCGTCTGCCCAGCGGCAGTCCATCGGTTTTCCTAATCTAGTGGGCGGTACTGGCCTGCAAGCGCCACTATCCCAGAATTCCATGCAGGCTAGAAACGCCATGATGCAGGCCATTACGAACAACCAGAACCATAACAGGCAACTCGAGCTCATTGGTATGGCTGCCAACCAGCAGAACCAGAATAGTCCCATGTCCTTTGGCTCCCGTTTAAATGCTCAGCAGCAACCCCATCATCAGCAGCAGCATCAGCCGGTCAACCAGCCTGGGCAGAACGACATATTCGCTCCTACGATGGCCGCCAACGATGCTATGCGGCGAGCGTCTCCTGCCAACCCTCCCACTCAGATGGGCGGGCGGCCCCACCAGTTCACCATGGGTCCCAATGGTATACGTCCTCAGTTATCGCCAGATGTTCAAAGCCGTATTATGGCACTGCGGAACATGATCAGCAACGGCGAGGCCTCCCTTCGTTCACTGCAGAATAATCGTGCGGGAATGCCTGATACTACTTTCATCGCTCAGGTTAAAACCCAACAGGGTGATATTGCTAAGGCCAAAGAGATGCTAGCAAGAGTTCTTCAGATTGCAAACAACAATATGTGCGTTTGTTGTGTGTCATATGACCCTATACAGTATATTTATCTTTGTACAGGCAACAGATAGCTCTAGCGAACGGGGGTCACAACCCGTCGCAGCCATGGTTGACCCCGGCGAATCAGCCCTCTTCATTCGGGAACGGGCAGCCCTCTCATCAACCTCAACAGTCGAATCTCCAGCCTAGCCCTTCTCAGCACCACTCTCAGCCGGCCCCTCCAAGCCATAACATGCCCCAAATCATCCCTCCTAGCCGCTCTGTGTCTACCTCACAACAACCTCCGTCGCAAACTCCTATGGGTGGTGGTCAGTTTACTTTTGGCATGAATAATGCTGCCGGAGGTGGTCAGCCTGGTATCCCTAATGGAATGCCGAACTCGTTTGGCCCTGCCCATCCGCCGCCATTGGAGAAGACTAGATTTGAGGCCGCTTATATGAATTATCTAAATTCCAAGGGTTTGAATCGCGATGTTAGGGCTGTTGCGACGATTGAAAATAGACCGGTTGATATTCATGCCCTTCACACACATGTTATGCAGGAGGGTGGTGCAACCAAGGTTCGCCTTCGTTTATGGTCAAATAAGTCTGCTTATGTTCCCATCTTTTACAGGTCGCTCAGAAAGACCTCTGGGCCGTTATTGCTGCCCGTTTGGGCTTCGTTCAATTTCCCGGTAGCGAAACGGAGCCTGCGAAGTCGGGGCCAGCCACTGCTCATCAATTGGAGCAAATATACAAGGACCATCTTGCCCACTTTGATACAGTCTACGTCACTACCGTCCTGGACTCGAGGCGCAAGCAACAGGCTAGTATGGCAGCTCAGCAGCTTGCCAACCCCGTGAAAGCGATGAATGGCCCACAGATGCAAATGGTCATGGCCTATGCCGATCTTTCTCCAGCAGAATTGCGAGCGAAAGGCCTTCAGGAGCATGTCATCCAGTTTATCGAGAACCATCGCGCACAGATACAACGCACGGCTGCGGAGCAAAATATATTCCGTGGTAACCTGCGGGGTGCACCGCCGAATCAGCCTGTGCAGCCGCCGTCAGAAGGAATGAGTGGTGTGGCGAACAACAGACAATTTACTGTTACGCCGACACAGAACCCCGCTGGCCCATCTAATCCTCTCGGGCATGTGGCAACGTCTCCTCCGCAGTTTATACCGAATGCAGGTATGCAGAACGGTGCTACGGATGGAGGTATGATGGAGCATCGACCCCATCTCCCTGCAAACGCCATTATTCCCCAGTTTATGCGAGGAAATCAGGAACAGTTAACGAGAATTTCGAACATGTTATCGCAAGTGAAGCAAGAGTTTCTTGCTAATCGTGAGTGCTTCCGCATTAAACTTCCTTCCACGGCTCATTATGAATTCCCAGGCATGGCTACGCTTGGTTCAGTCAGAGTTCTTCCTGAAGAGCGGATAGCCTATAACAATGTGGTTGAGCAGCTGCATCGAACAACTGCAGATTTGGAGAATAAACTCCCTATGCTGTATCTGTTTGCAAATGGTAAGAATGACGTCTGGGTCAAGCGGCTGGCTGTTATAGTATGTATCTCCTCAGTCGAACTCACTTCAGAATCTAATGACGTTTGTAGGTCGTGACTGTTCAACAGCAACGCAATTTTTTGGCTTCCGCCAATCCACGGTTCATTGTAAATCTGGATAATCTTCGTCTCATGCTTAGCGAGGTTCAGAAGGGCCATGAAAGGTTCAATGCCATGGTTCAGACAATTATTGCACAGCAATACCAGCACCAACAACAACAACAGCCGCATCAGCAGCAGCAACAACTACCGCCGCCACCAGGTGGAGGCGTTGTCAACGGTCCTTCTGCTCCTAACATGGGCATGCCGTCCCGTCCCTCGGTTCCACAACAGCCGAACGTGATACACCCCGGTCAACAAGTCCATCAACCTCCGTCACAGCATCATCCCAATGTCCCGCCAACCATTAATCGGCCACCAACTGCCGCGCCGCCCACTCCGTCTATGGCTATGAAGAAGAAACCTATACAGCCCGTATCATCTAGTCCTGCTGGAGCGATGGCCGCCTCTCCTACCCCACCGCCTGCTCCAGCTGCCTCTACACCTACTCCAAACGCGTCAACTCCTTCAGCTACACACGCTATAAACATTGCATCATCCCCCAAGTCCCCGAAAGTCAAGGCACCCAGTAAACCTGTCAAGCCTACTAAGCGCAGGATATCAAAGGCGTCGTCTACTCCTACTATCGAGCCCGCGCAACCTCCTAACCCCACGCCGACGAATGGAGTTAAGCGACCGCGAGAAGAAGAGACGCCTGCCCTAGCAGCTACAGGTGGAGCGAGTGGATCTGGTGCAGTCGCGACGCCGCCGTCAGGACCGTCCATGTCTGCAGCGAACGAGCCGTCACCGCCGAAGAAGGTGAAAACGGAGTGGGAGGGTCCTCCTAATGATGCATTGAAGAAGCGGGAAGAAACCGTCGAGAACATCAAAACGGAGGAAGATGCTAGCCAATTCCTGGAGCAGATGACCGAGCTAATTAAGATGGCAGGCGAGGGGCAGGAGTCGACGTTGTCGTCTGATATATCAGAGACCTTGGACATGATCTTGAAGGGATATAGCGCGGCTCCTGATGGAGGCGAGGGGACGTCGATATCGTCTCTCGGTGAAGGGAGCAGTACTGGTGGGCGCCCGCCGACGCCATCCATACCTGGTGCGGATGAGTTTGTCGAATTTTTCGACTTTTCATTGTTCGAGACGGAGGCGATCGATGATGACGAAGGGTCCAAGGCGCCTACGCCAGACCTTGTATCGTCTTCGTCAACGAATCCCAGTCCGGAATCTGGCTCGGAAGCGGACTTGGCGCACCATGCGCTAACATTCTCTGATTTTAAAACGGAGGAACCGTCGGATCCACTTCGGTTAGGCACATTTAAGGAGGTAGATGGAGGAGAGTCAGCCTATTACCAGTCGACAGAGTGGAAATGGGATGGTCCTATGACTACACTGGAACAGCCATGGGCTATCTTCACCTCGTCATCATAGCATGGGTGCAGTCGATTGTTTAACGTCTTTTTATATCTTTGGATTTCTCGTACGTGTTTAATTTACTTTCTTACCCGTTTACATTATCTTATGGTCCTATCATTCTTTGGAGTTATTTCATTTCTATTTTTTTCAACGATTTGTTGTCAGTACTAGTCTTCCTCTTGAATATCTCCTCCCATCCTGCTCTGTGTATTGCTACGTGTTGTTTTACTCGCTATCGATTTCTTGTCGACTGGACCCATGCTTGTGATTAAATATATATAACGGTTGGGAATGGCTACATATGTAAAGTAACGGACTATGGCTACAGTTAGAGAATAAAAGTAAAACCGTGTACAATCATTTGGGCATTAATAGACGTGAATCTTTACTGGATATTTTTGCAGTATTGCCTAAGATGCGAGCGCGAAGGGAATTGACTGTTTGGGATTTGGAGTTTGAAGTGGGTAAAGCGAGGGAAGACGCCACTGAGAACTTTCTCCGCTTTCTCTCCCTCGCCTCAAACTCGGAGCGGCGCCTTTGCCATTCTTCTTTGGCATCAGTATGAGATTGTTCGTCGTCTTCGAGGAGTTTCATCTCTGCGGGAAGGGCATAGCGGCCCTTGATCCCATCGTCTGCTTTGCGCTTAGCGGTTTCGATTTTCTTCTCGTGACGAAACACTTTACGGACTTTGGACGAAAGGGCGTAAGGATCTGCGTTGTAATGCTCCGAGGCTGTCTGAAGGGACTCTAGCCTGGGTACCTGGACGTTTGTCAGGTGGTTTTGGGCATCGGTTGTCTTCTCAAGAGCAGCGAGTGGATCAACAGGAGCCGCAGCACCCTCGGTATCTAGATGGAAGGAAGAGTTGAGGAGTTATTCGGGGATACAGACCTCGGACTTGCCGTGAACAGCGAAACCGCCATTTTCCTCCGGATCCCATTCTTCGTCCTTTTGCCGGGCGCCTGAAACGACGACGTATCGAGTATTCTAAATCAGGTGTTGAGTAACCCGGGGAATGAATAAGCAGAGAAGCGGTATTTTTACCTTGGGGTCCGTCTGGATCTCGAACCAGCCGTCACAGAGGTGGCATTTACACCGAAAGGAGAAGATGGGGGTAGAGTAGTAGTTGCCGATTTTCTTCTTCTCTGCGTTGTATCGGACGCCCATTCCGATGTGATTGTTACATGTTCCGCTGGGTGTGACTCTGAGTTATTGGGTTGGCGGCGGTGAGGTGTACGTACCACCAGATGTTGAAGGGGAGCTCGAAGCGGGTGATTAGGATCCCCTGGTTGATTTTTCGTGCTCTGTCTCCGAGGGCGTGTTTCCCTATACCGTGTGTAAGCGGTGAACTAGGATTGATGGCTTAGATGCTTACCTCTGTATGAGTTGAGACTACCGTGTTTCTCGCCATCGTAGTCGGGGGGATAGTATTTATTGAATCCTACTCAATGTCAGTACTGGAATTGGAAGACATTAATTGGACGGGTTACCTTGCATGATAGTCGTGACCAAAGAGGGATCGGGAATTGCCGATCCATATAAGGAGGGTAAACTTTAATTTTTTGGGCATACACAGATCCTCTTAGGTGCGAAAATCTGTATTCTGTTTCTGTCTTTTTCTCATATTTTTACAGTCACCTTCTGGTTCATCTGCAATCATGAGCTACGTCGCTAAAGGAGAAAAAGAATACGATGCTACCGGTGCCCCCGTGCCCGCCGCTAAAATCCACAAAATCCGTATCACGTTGACGAGCAGTAATGTCAAGAACTTGGAAAAGTGTTGGTGCTCGTTTGCTGATTGTATTCGTGTTCTCACCGTCTGTGTAGTCTCGAACGACCTCATCAACCGTGCCAAGGACAAGCAGCTCCGTGTCAAGGGACCCGTCCGTCTGCCCACCAAGGTTCTCAAGATTACCACCCGTAAGACTGTGCGTTGTTGTATCTCTTCTTCAGTCCTTTTTGTTTATGTTTCGATGCAGCCTTGCGGTGAGGGATCCAAGACCTGGGACCGCTACGAGCTCAAGGTTCACAAGCGCCTCATTGACCTCCACTCTTCCAGCGAGATCGTCAAGCAAATTGTACGTCTTTTTTCCGTCGTTAGCTGCTGTTTCTCATTTCTGGCTGCAGACATCTATCAGTTTGGAGCCGGGTGTTGAGGTCGAGGTCACCATCTCTCCTTAGATAGATGTATTTGTTTTCTGGATGCAATATATTGTAGCCTTGCATTGTTTGTTCCTGTATGGCTCGCTTGATCACTACCACCATGACGTCCTAGTGTCCGCCCTTTTCATTCCCTGTAGATGTAACTACCATGCCCGCTATTGCTGCAGCACCATCGAGGCAAGGTGAGAGAGATATTCAATACTCAGCCAACGACCGTGCTCATTGCACACCAGGTCAGCAAACCGTTCTTGCTCGTCTACACGGTCTTTTCCCCCATTCTGCACCACCATCGTCAGACTCGACTCTCCATGACCGACATATACCCCAGATGCCGCCTACCGCGAAACCGACCGCGCCGTCGCCCAGGTTTCTCAAGATTAGGATACTCACGTGGAATATGCACGATTCGGTCCCCAAGGTGCGTGTTGCTGCGACTGTTGTCGTTGGCAACCAATGATGTCCTTTGCAGGGAGATCTTGAGGAGTTACTGGGCAAGGTTCCTGTGTACACGCCGAACACACCTTCGTCGACCGACTCCTTTCCTGTCCTGCCTGCGGATGATACCCACCCTTACCACCTTGTCGTAGTGTACGTTACACGTCCATCTGCCCCGGCTCTCACTTACTGGTCTCGCAGTGCTGGTCAAGAGTGCCCTTCCATGTCTGGCAAGTCGCGACGCTGTGCTACGGCTTCCATGTCTAATTAGTAGCTAGGCATGCCCATGGGTCTCGGCGCCGGTTTCAAGCTAATTGAAAAGGACGACAAGGACAAGGAGCGCTCTTCGAAGCACTCCGTCAAGGATGATACCGTCAGGTCGAAGAAGAACGTCGAAGACCCGCCACACGAAGCTCCCTCAGGCTGGACGTCAATGGTAGAAGATTGGCTATGCCATGGTGGATCCTGCTGCGCGCGCGTGTCCTCGCCTACGACAAATGATATCAGCATGCCCAAAGCTCTCTCCCCGCGCATCACGTCCAAGGAGCCCCGGAAAGGCCCTTACAAGCTACTCATCAAGGAACGTATGATGGGCATATATCTAGCTGTCTACATTCATCGTGATTTGAAAAGCCATGTTGATGGTGAGTTCCATCACGTCACAATAGCTGTCATTTCAACGCTTGCGTAGGAACATCGAAATCTGCAGTTACGGCCGGGCTCATTGGAGGGAGAGTTGGGAACAAGGGTGCCGTCGGCATCAGCTTGAAAATAGACGGAATGTCTTTTCTCTTTCTCAACTGCCATTTGACGGCGCATGAAGGCAAAGTCAATCATCGCTTGGCCAATCTTGCTAAAATCAAGGTGCGCCGGCCTTCGCGCATCATAAACCGGACTTGACGTTTCTGTCTAGTCCGAACTTTCGGTGGATGACTTTCTATCCCATACCGACGAGCGCATGATGGCAGAAGGTTCGATCTTTGCGGGTGGTGTTGGCATGCAGTTGACGTTTTCTTCAGATCTCACCGACAAATTTGATTTCACGTTTATATTTGGCGATCTCAATTTTCGATTGAATATTTCACGGTTACATGCAGACTGGTTGATTTCACGGCAAGGTATGTCGGATTCTCTGTATTATTTATTCATTCCCGACACTCCGAAATAGAGTATGCGCAAGCACTCGCCTTTGACCAGCTACGAGACATCATGGAGAAAGAACAAGCGTTCGTCGGTTTCCAAGAGGCTCCCATAGATTTTCCGCCGACATTCAAGTATGACGTGCTGCGCACATTGAAGCGACCGAAACATGGTTCTCGACCGGATCGTTGGCGTGGCGCAGGCGAAAGGTCACAACCGCTCACTGAAGTCGAAGAGAAAGAGAAAGAGCTAGGATACGGAGAAGATGACGATGCGGATGAAGAAGGTGAAGGAGAGAATGCTTCACTGTCGTCGTCCGCGTGGACATCCACACACTCAAGACTTGTCACGGAGGGCGACGACGACGAGTTGGATTCGCCGCTTATGTCCCAGGGCACCACACCCGGGAGCAAAGTGTCGTTATCTCTAGCTGCACACAAAGCGAAGATAAAATGGCTTTCCATACTGTCGCCGAGCATTCCAGCAACTCCTGCGAAATGGCTCAAGATAAGACACAGTCCCGACATTGAAGTCATGAAAAATCACAAGCCTCACAGCTCGGTCGACATCGTCGGCGAGATCAAGACGCCTTTACGCGAGGAGAGGGCTATTTCATTGGACGGTGCCGAGTCACGACTCTTAAAACCTCCGCCTCTGGGCAGAGTGAGTTCAACGAAGTCGAGTGTACCGAGCGACGATGAAGATGGTAAAGGCGATGTGGACAAGGGTGTCTACGACTCATCTCACAAGAAACGTGTCCCGAGCTGGTGTGTTCATGCTCTGCATATTGTCATATGTAAAGTTGATTCGCTTCTAGGTGCGATCGCATATTGTGGAAGTCTACGGTCATTCCCGAACCCGAACCCAAACTAGAGTCGCCAGAACCACATTCCAGGGCACGAACGAGAATGGGACAATTCTTCGCTCATGCTTTCCGGCCCCTTTCTGCGAGGCGGAGGGAATCTTCGGGCTCTCTCACGTCGGGTACGATATCTACTCCACCCTCAACGACCGATTCCCCGCGAGCTTCTCGTGATATTTTACACAACACGTCTCCATTTTCCCGTTTTACCAACCCAGTACAACATCCTAATACCCAACTACCGGAGCATACTACCATACCTTATACCACATCGACTGCTCAATTTCCTATTACAGAAACACCACCATCGCTTCCACGAAGCAATTCTAACGATATAGACATTCAGCGGCGTCATTCCGCCAGCTTAACCACTGACCCGACACCACCGCGACGTGCATCGACCAGCCATACCACCAACTCGGAAGGAAATCAAAACCCATTTGCTCCTCTGGACAGGGCGATTCGGGACCACACTCAGCGGATATCCACACCATCAAGGTGGCGTTTCTTCCCATTTTTATCGCATAATAATAGCTCGACCGCAAATCCTCTCGAGGCAGACCGGGAGAATGCTAGAACTGAGGTTCGGAGGAAGGGTGATGTTATTTGTTTGAGTTATGATACATTAGATGACCGGGGCATGAGGAGATTGGAAGGGAGGAGTGATCATAGGCCAGTGATTGGATCCTATGTGGTGTATATTTGATTCACAGGCAGGATTACTAACTCTAGAGGACAGTATATCATTTAAGTCTATTTGCTACTGTACTCTCATCATGATACCATCATTGACATATCTTTATTGTTGTTATGCTAGGATACTTGAGCTGAATACATGTGTGTCAGTTTTAGCTCACTATTATTCCAATGAGGTGGCAAGGGCAAATCAAGGTGAATCAAGAAGGTGGACTCACATTCTGGTTTTGTTCATGAATTTATGTCTTATAACACAGATAAAGTTAGTGAGAGCCTGTTCAGTAACATTAGATGACTTTCCTTACAGCTGTTTGCATATAGCTTGACAGTCAGGGGAAGTTTTAGCCAAAAGAAGCATTGGACTTAGAATATTTTGACCAGAATTTGAACTTTGCATCATTCTTGCTTCTGATCTCTCACTGCTGTTACATGCATGCTGTGGCCTCTGCTTCACACCAACTTCAAGCATGGATCCTACTTCTACATATCTTTGGACCTCTGTGGCCTCTGGCCATTAAACATTACTCAGCCCCAATTGATATTTCACATATTAAATCTAGAACCTAAATCTGGTAGTGAACAGACCTCCATTGGATTCCATTGGACTCTGACTCAGATTTACCTACTTGATACTGTATAATTACGATCAGTACGAATGTCACATGTCCAGAGACTGCATTTGTATTCGTAAAATGGCCACTTGTCACATGTCCAAAAGCCTTATTCAGGTAGGTTGGAGGGTCACAAGTCTTAAAAAGTGCTATATTGGCTCAAAAAGTGTAAAAAAATCTTTATTTTTCTCCCCATTACTTTTTTTGTGCTACTATATCTCTAATATATGCCGAATTTCGGTTGCATACTTGTCAAATTTTCTATTTGGATAAGGAGATTATTCAGATTTCATATGAATGTCGCAGTCACAAGCTCTGCATTCATTCATTCAGCAAGATCCCAGCATGTCACAGGTCACAGCTCATTCGCTCTGATCGTAATTATACAGTATATATACTGTAGAATTACTTGTAGATACTCAGTTTGAATATTAACTTAGTTCAGCCCAATCTCTCTTTGACTCTAAGTCTAACTCATTGCTCTCAAGTCTGCAGCCTCCACTCCATTGGACTATCTTATTCTTTTATCTAACTCCTCATTCTTTGTGGACTCTACTCCACTATCCAACTTAAGGGCTTCTGCTCAAAGGTGACATTGCTAATAGCTTTGCCAAGGCCCATGCACTTCACAGGACTCTGCTTGTGCAATCTATCTTGATCTATTTGGCACACCCCTAATAGTATATTCAAACTCAAACCCTTGAGTTAAATTTTCTCAAATCATATCTACTACATTTACATATTCCCCAGATGCAGAGAAGGGTTTGAGAAAGAAATCTGCAATATTCTCTATGGACAATATTGCAGCTTTCACATCCAAGGAAAACCTGGAACTTTCAGATTGGCCTCCATCAGAGGACAACCATCCTGTACACAGCTGGAGCCTTGGATAGCCTGCAGGTAGCTCTGGTAATCACTGTCAGGGCTCTGCTGAAAATCAAAACTAGTTTTTTTTTTGGAACACGGATATATAGGAGTACTTATACAGAGGTTGGCAAATATTCATCACTGCTGGTTTAGACATCCAAAATTTACTTTCTGTCCACCTTTCCACATAGAATAACTTCATAATAACACTTTCACAACCAGGTTCTGAAAGAAGCTGATCATATTATGTCATTAAACTGTGCTGCATCTGTGTTGAAGACTGACAGTACTTTTACTCCTTCTTCTTGCCATGTAGCCTGCTCAGCCTCCTCTCAATAGTTTGACATGTTGTTGTAGATTCTACTAGAAATGAAAAGGCTTTCTGCCAGGTTTGCCATGATTCTCTAGGAAGAGACATCAGAAATGTAAGACCACATGGACAGTCTGACCATCATTAGAGACTCCTGGCCCAGCAGCAGCAAATTCCTGCCTCATCGACATCTTCACTTCTTGCTGCAGCCCTCCACAATACTGATTCAGCACTGCATGAAGAAGAATCAAGCAGTCCTGCAGTCCCCATATGCACACATTTTGATGTTGCTGGTATCAACCTTCCGTATTCCTTCCTATTGCCTGACAATCATCCTGAAATGCTCTCTCTCCTGGATACAACCTCAGTATCAATTGCTGATTATCTGAATAACTACTGGAAGGGTGTTGAAGCCTCGGAGGAGGCTACTGCTGAGTTGCCTCAATGAGTCAGTGCTGGTTTAATCATATAGGCAATTGTCAACTTAATGGAATGAAGACCCAATAGCATACCCTCAGATGATGAGGGTGATGAGGGTTCTGACATAGATGATGCTGTTGAGCCTGAGGTTGAAGATAAGCTTCCCTGGTGATTTACCTCAGTGGTGTTGAGCTTTGTCTTTACAGATGTGCTTAAACATTCCCACAAGCATTGCTATACAAGAGTGTAAGACATATTTGATAGTGACAATGACTGATTCCCCTGGCCTAATAGGATTGTATGTATATCAATGTCTTTCTTTTGTTATGACAGCATACTGATAATCCTCTGATAGTCATGTACTTTGGACATCTTTATGCATTTGCCCTGCTCGGCATTTTCTCAACATCAACTTGATCTCTTTCTGTGGCTCCTGGAAGCAAACAAAGTTAATGACCTACCATCTGTCACATCCATGAAAAAGTTGAACTGTTACAATTTTTTCACTTTTCTCATCTTATCTTGCCAGCGCCTATCTAATCTCATCTTATCTACGGTGCTTACTCAATTATCACAGACTTCGGGCCGGTTACCATGCCCTTATTCAACGACTTCAGTGTTTGTGCTATGGCTTGTGACGATTGCTCGTCTAACTCGTTCTTTTCATTGTTCTACGCATGGACAACACGTATCTATGGACTATTATTAGCATCACAGTTTTCATATATAAGTAGTACAGTTCTCGCTGTATATTCTCCAGCTTTGAACTAAAGTTTATCTTCACCTTACCTACTCAGCACAAGCACCAAGCGAGACTAGCCATGCAAGAGTGATTGTCCGAATGCGAGACAGCTCTTGTATTATGCAACATCTCTATCAGGTCACATGTTAGGCAAGGCCTAACAATTAGTTCAAAGCTTCCTCTCTTTCTCTTCACCGCCAGCCATAAAGATGAAAGACCTATGACCCCTGACTTCTCAAATGAATTAACCATCGCCCTCAGCACTGCTCTCATCAGAGCAGTCCTCCTAGCCCTTTCTGTCGCCTCCATTGTATTCGCTTGGCGACAACCCATCAAGAACTTTTTACACAGACATGGTTTCCTTCTCCCTTCCCAACGACAACCTATACCCTTCCCACTCCATTATGTCTTACCCTACCAGGGATCAGGATTGACACTGGGCAGGCTGTTGGTGGTGCCCGATGTCCCGATGACCAGACGCTGCCCCGTTACCTACCTTCCAAACTCCTCCAACGAATTTCCTCCAAGACCCCCAGCACTATCCCGAAACGCAACCCCAGGATCCAGCAGCGTACCAAGAACCCCCTCACCCACCCCAGAGGCGAACGACAGGGACCTACAGGCTCGGTATGAGCAGTTCCCCCCCTGCCTATGACCCCAATGACCTACCACCCCTGGAGTGGGCCATGGTACTAATCCGACCCCGCCCCCTCATGGTGTTCCCCACTGCACCCTGCAAGCACATCCTCATACGACCCCCTCCAGAATGCTTTCCCTCTGATGAGTCCAGCAGCTTGGAGGATGGCCAACCCAGAAGGCTTGAGGCCCCAGCACCCAGACACCCCTGCCTCATGGCCAACCGGACGGTTCCCAGAGAGAACCATCACCATTCACACCGACGATGAAGACACCCTCGACATCCCAGAATCTGTCTCCTCCAGGAGCAGAAGCAACCCCTCGCCCCCTCTCTGAACAGGGAGCAATCCCCTCAATCCCAATGGCCTCGACTACGAGTGGCCCAAACTCTCCAACATCGACCAAGAGATTCTTGGACCCCAATGCTCCCAGGCCTGGGAGCTATGAAGACATGATGTCAAGGCTCGCTACCATCTCGGAAGCGCCGATCGAGTTCTGATGGACTACTTCCTCGCCGTCAAACAAGGAGACCCCATACCAAGAGCAGGAAGACAGGCAACTGTCACCGCTCGAATATTCGCCAATCGCAACCGGGAACTATACCCTCCTACAGCTGGACACAGACTACATGGGCAACATTGGGGAAGAACCCCATAGGAGCAGTGCGACCTGGAGATTGCACTACATGCCCTCTCCCTCCAACTGGGAGACTGACCCGACCTGGATGGTGTTGACCTCGAATGAGTTCGACATGTTCAACTACGACTACAGGATGTTCGGGGAGTTGGACAAAGTCGCTCCCTGGACACAAGAGGTAGACAGAAATGTCTCCTATCCCTTCCCTCTCCCAGACACACCACCGACGCACCAGGTACGACTTCATGGCCAATACCACGGCCCCTGGTACAGCCGTATCTATGCAGGACAAGGTGATGCAGACCAAGCAGGAGGCAGCAGCAAACCCGCCCCTGCCAGAACCATGGAAGAGCTAAGAGCTGCAAGAGAGGAGGCCGAGCTGAGGTTGCAAAAGGTAGAGGAACTACAGGTGGAGCTCGACAAAGCCGAGATGTCGCACCGGGACCATGCCACCAAGTGGAACCTCCCTATCCTGCCAGGAGACAAAGGCAAGGACCCGGACCATAGCAGGCCCACCAAGCCCTCCCTCCCCAATGAGTGATGACCACTCTATGAGTGCACCGACCGATACTCGGTGCCATGACCCCCGCCAAAGTGGAAGAAACCAGACCCCCTTCCACAACCTGTTGGATTCTACGCCGATGATGCCCCCCACTTGGGCATCAAGCCCACCCTCCTTCAGCTCCCCAAAGTCTTCAAAGGGGAGCACGATGACATTGAACAGTTCACAGGGGACTGCACGATGTATTTTGAGGTCTTTGCCTCTTACTTCCAACTTTCCTTGCAAACCGTGCCATTTGCCACCTCCCTCTTCGACGGGATTGCCAAGGACTGGTGGGTCCACAAATGACAGGAGTTCTGGTCGGAATCTGCCTATGACACCACCGCCCCCCCCCCCGCTATCGATTCCCTGACTGGGAAGAGTTCATCGCCCTCATCGAGCAGCAATTCCGTGACCCCGCAGTAGAAGAAGTTCATGAGAAGAAGATGTTCGACCTGTGAATGGGCAACGGACCTGCCACCGCCTACTTCCAAGAACTAGAGAGGGAGGCCAAGCTCGCCTGATGCCAAGATGGGATGGATGAGAGGGGGTTGATGGTAAAGGCAGTATGACTTGGGATCCCCGAGTCCTACTCCAAGTCAATTGCCTTCACCGGGTTCAACATTCCTCGCACCTATCCAGAATGGAAAGCATGCGTAATCACAATGTATGAGGAATGACAGAAGAAGTGGGTCTTCAACCAGACTGTCAGAGCGCCCTGCGATTCCCAGACCCCCCAGAAGGGTCACAGCAATACCACCACCAGCAATTACAAAGCAGGTGGCATGACAAGTTTGTCATCAGCCAAACCGACGAGTAACGCTCCACCCTGAGAACCAGTAACAGGAAGATGGCAGCCGGTGAAGACAGTAATGTTCAGCGGAATGAGAGAGCCAATGGACATAAGCAAGTTGCGAGCAGAAGGGAGATGTTTCTGGTGCCACGAGAAAGGACATCTCAGTAAGGACTGCCCCAAGAAGCGGGAATATAAGGACATTTGCTTGGTACAAATGGTACCCGAGCAGGAGAAGACAGAGTCGAAAGTCGATGAGGTAAAAGAGTAGGTCATCAGGGGTCTGATTCCCCCTCGACGACCAAGGACTTACATACTGGTGTGCACTTGTCTTCCACTGGATGGTCTCATTCTTCTTTTTTAGTTACATCATGTCTACCTATGCATTCAGATATACCCGCCTCGAATTTACTTGCTTTTAACGTCCCCCATATGACTAGCACCCCAGTATTAGAATCACAGAACTGGTACGCCGCCCTCCCAATTGAGAGCACAAATGACAACGACGACAATGACACAACCTCAAACACCTCCAATGACGAGGCTGAACCAAGGGCAGAGAGCCCTTCGACCGTCCCCAGCATTGGGACTAACCACCTCACAAGTAGCTCATCACGAGTGAAAGCACTAGGCGACAAGTCATCCACCATAATGACATCTGCCATAACGGCTGACTTGGTTAGACTGGGCAGGGCAGGGCAGCAGAGCACAAGCTCCCCCCTGATGAAGCGGCTCCCCAAGAGGAGAATACCACAAGGATCTGGAACCCCTCCGACGATGCCTCAAAAGCGGTCCCCCCCTGTTGGATGACCTGGGAAAGGAATAAAGATGATGACCACGCAAAGCTCAGAGGCAGCAGGAAGACCTGGTTGTCCATGCTCAACGACTCAGAATCAACCGGTTGTTTCCTCTGGAAACGACACCTCTGCCGGGACGGGCCCCTTACTTCAGGGCATCAGTCTGAACGACCAGATGAATCTCCCCTCAATGATTCCCCTGGGCAACGTTGATGAAGAGCGCCCATCAAAGACCACTGGTGATGCCAAAGCCATGGTCACAAAGACAGCCGATAAGGTGGAAGCTGCTAGTGCCCAGGCAGTGAAAAGGGGGCATTCAGTCATGATGGTCGAAGTACCAGATGAAGAAGATGACACGGTGTTCTGCCAATGGATGACATGTCAGAAGGGAGCCTCTCCCACAGCTGAGGGTCCCACGACGAAGAGCGACGAGCCCAGCTCGGTCTCATCAACGATGCCGACCATAACAAGAGGGTGGTGCAAGCCCTTTGAGGTCAACTGGACACTCTGCGCAGTTTGCGAAGCACGAAACGACAATGCCACACGCACCGCGTTATTTGTGTGGATACACAAAGACTGAGTCCCTGAACTCACCAATGAACTCCTTGCTCAGCTACGGAACAGAGGAGAGACAGCCTGGGAGCAGCTTTACGAGCTCTGTGAAGCACCCCGCTACCTGCAGAGCAACCGAAGCAATGACCGGGACTTCATGCTGGAAGTTCAGCTGAACCCATGCACAGAAACCCAAGCCCTCATCACCAAGGACCTCTTTGACAGTGGCTGCACCAGCAGCTCGATCAACCACGCCTTTATACAGAAGCACCGACTCGACACCAGGAAAACTGCCGTCCCCATACATGTCTACAACACTGACGGTACCCGCAACAAGGTGGGTGACATCACTGAATTGGTGGAATTCCGAATGACCATCAGGAACCACAGCGAATGCATAGACTTTGCAGTCACCGACTTAGGTCCCAAGGATCTTTACCTTGGTCATGACTGGTTGAAACACCATAACCCGGTAATCAACTGGAAGACAGGAAGTATCATCTTTGGACGCTGTCAGTGTGTCAAAAACCCCTTCCCTCTCTCTGACGCAGACCCCGACAATCGTTGGGACGAAGAACTCAAAGATGGAGACACCATTCTGGCTGTCAACATGGAAGAAGTCGTTATCCGTGCCATGCATCACGCCAATGACTTGGCCGCTGCTGCCAATGCTGACAAGCCGAAGAAGACATTTGAAGAGATAGTCTCTCCCGACTATCGCTCCTTCTGGGACCTATTCTCCAAGGAGAACTTTGATGAGCTCTCTGAATGCCAACCCAGGGATCATGCTATTGAGCTCATCCCCAACGCCAAATCCACTCTTGACTGCAAGGTATATCTCTTGAACCAAGATGAACAGGAACAGTTAGACAAGTTCCTCGACGAGAACCTGGAATCAGGATGGATCAAACCCTCCAAGTTGCCATTCACATCGCCCTTCTTCTTCGTTAAAAAGAAGGATGGCAGTCTTCACCCCGTTCAGGATTACCAAAAGCTGAACGAGATGACGATCAAGAACCGATACCCACTCCCACTCATCTCTGACCTCATCAACAAACTTCAAGAAGCCAAGTATTTCACGAAACTTGACGTTCGTTGGGGATACAACAATATCCAGATCAAAGAAGGAGATGAAGAAAAGGCAGCCTTCCACACGAACCATGGACTGTTCGAGCCAACCATAATGTTCTTTGGACTCACCAACTCACCCACCACATTCCAATGGATGATGAACGATATCTTCAAGGATCTCATCGCCAGCAGAAAAGTCACCATCTACCTCAATGACATCCTTATCTTTACCAAGGATCTCGAGGAACACTGATGCATCGTACGGCAGGTACTGCAGAAGATGCAGGAACACAAGCTGTTCCTCAAAGCCGAGAAATGCGAGTTCGAGGTCCTCGAAACAGAATACCTCGGAGTCATCATCAGCGAAGGCTCCATATGCATGGACCCAGTCAAAGTAGCAGGCATCGCAGAATGGCTGACGCCGCTCAAGAAGAAGGAGTTGCAGTCATTCCTGGGCTTCACCAACTTCTACTGGAAATTCATCAAGAACTACTTGAAGATCGTCCGACCATTGACCCAATTAACTGGCAATGCGGAATGGATATGGGGAACTGCCCAGAACCAGATGTTCCAACAGCTGAAGAAGCAGATGGCCGAAGATGTCATCCTTGCCATCCCCAATGGAACAGGAAAGTTCAGAGTAGAAGCTGATGTGAGTAATGGAGCCATTGGCGCCGTACTCTCCCAACAACAAGATGGCAAATGGAGACCAATCATGTTCATGTCCAAGGCACTCACCGCCACGGAATGCAACTACGAGATATATGACAAGGAGCTGCTTGCAATCATGCTTGCTCTCTCGGAATGGTGCCACTACCTCATGGGTGCACTCGAAGACGTGGAAATCTGGACAGATCATCAGAACCTCCAGTATTTCCGAAAGCCACAGAAGCTGAACCGCTGACAAGCACGTTGGGTCACTGAACTCGCAGAATATCACTTCGTACTCCACCACAAGCCTGGCATGGCCAACGTCAAGGCGGACCTCCTAAGTTGATGAAGCGATCACGACCAAGGCGAAGACGACAATGAGGATATCATTGTCCTTTCCCCCAAACATTTCCGAGCTCTCATCATGCCCATGACCAGTGAAACTCACAAACAAGTCCGAACCACCACTCGCCAGAAAGAGCTCTGGGACAAAGGGATTGCCACTTCCATTGAGCATGAAAGGGGCATCACTGAGAAAAATGGAATCCTGTATTACGACAACTGAGTCTATGTACCCTGACATGCTGCACTCCAAGGAGAAATCATTGCACAAAGTCATGATCACATCACAGCTGGACATCCCGGTGTGGCCAAAACAAGAGAACTGGTACTCTGCGAGTACTGGTGGCCAAAAATGAAAAAGGATGTCAAAACGTACATCGCCAGCTGCGAAACCTGCCAGCGAACAAAGACCAGTACACAAGCTAAAGCAGCCCCTCTTCACCTGAATGTGATTCCTACCAAATCCTGGACTCACATTTCAGTTGACATGATCACCGGATTACCACACTCAAATAGACATGACACCCTCCTCCTTGTCATAGACCGATTCTCGAAAGCCATTATCCTAGTCCCCTGCAACATAGAACTATCAGCAGAAGGATGGGCCAGGATCCTCAGAGACCACATCTATGCATGGCATGGAATGCCCACTACCGTCATCTCTGACCAAGGTCTTCAATTCGTCTCTGCCTTCATGAAAGAACTATACCGGATGCTTAATATCATGCAAAACATGTCCACTGCCTTTCACCCACAGACTGACAGACAAACAGAACAGGTTAATCAGAAGGTTGAGAAATATCTCCGAATCTTTATCAACCACTGACAAGATGACTGGGCAGACTGGCTGCCACTAGCAGAATTCGCTCACAACAACCGAGCCCATTCAGCGACCGGAAAGAGCCCCTTCATGATCCTGTATGGACGAAACCCTCATATCATCCCCAATTCTCCCCAACCCGCCGACTCCAAAGTCCTCGCCGCCTCCAACTTCTCCAGGATCATGTCCAAGATCCACAAAGAGACAGAAACCATGCTAGAAGAGGCCACCGGAAGAATGAAAGCACAGTATGACAAGCATAAGCGTGCCACCAAGGAATATCACGCCAGAGACCTGGTATGGTTGGACGCTACCAACCTGCACCTTCCATGTCCAAAGAAGAAATTGGATGACAAACAAGTTGGACCATTCAAAGTCCTCGAGAAAACCAGAGCTTCTGCCTACAAGCTCAAGTTGCCACCCCATTGGAAGATTCACCCACACTTCAATGAGAAACTCTTGATGCCATACATTTCCCCTGCATTCCCAAACCAAGAACAGCCACCACCTCCACCGCCAGACCTCATCAACGGCGAAGAACAATGGGAAATTGAGAAGGTTCTTGACTCGAAAACACGAAAAGTTCGAGGAAAAAGAGGACAACCATCGACCACAGTGATTGACTATTTCATCAAGTGGAAGGGTTGGACCAGGGAGCACAACTTCTGGGTAATGGAGAAGGAAATGAGCAACGCAAAAGAAGTGATTGCTGAGTACGAGAAGGAGCTCAAGCATAGCAAGAGGGTTGACATAGCAAAAATCACAACGCCCTCGGATTGCGCCCTCGCCATGATTCTCGACCACGAATACTTCAACAATGGCGATGTGCACTATCTTGCACAATGACAGGACAGATCTCAGAAATGGATCAAAAACCCTGACAAAGTCAAGTTCAAGGAATTCCTAGATGAGTACTGGGCTAGTCAAGCAGACGCACAGTACGAATCCCTGACAGAGGAACCCTAGGCAGTTGGGACGTCTGCCTTAACAAGAGAGTAATGTTATGATTTTTCCACTTTTCTTATCTTATCCCACCAGCACCTATCTAATCTCATCTTATCTATGGCGCTTACTCGATTATCACAGACTTCAGGCTGGTTACCATGCCCTTATTCAACGACTTCAGTGTTTGTGCTATGGCTTGTGATGGTCGCTCACCTAACTCGTTCTTTTCATTGTTCTACGCATGGATAACATGTATCCACGGACTATTATTAGCATCACAGTTTTTGTATATAAGTAGTACAGTTCTCGCTGTATATTCTCCAGCTTTGAACTAAAGTTTATCTTCACCTTACCTACTCAGCACAACAAGAGGGGGTTGGAAATAAAATCATAGACATGACCTACATTGTCGTGTTTAAGGCCAAGGGGACCCCCCCCTCCTGCCATATAGGGTAACAATATATCTATAATTAGTATGATTAGTAATGATACTGTAATCATTTGACCACGTTGATGAGCCTCCAGGCTCTGTACGCTCAGAATTCGCGGATTTTAAGCACTAATTGCCGCTCCTGTCCACACAGCGGACTTCCAGTAAACCAAAGATTGCACACAAGTTCATACTACTTTCATGCTACGGCAACGACTCCTCACACGCTTTGTTATCCATCTCATCTGGTTACGCATCATAATTGCCGTGTTCCATCATGGCAAGGCACCTTCGATCACAAATCATCCTAAAACGGAACTACCGCATCACTTCTCATAGCCTCATGGATGCGTCAATCAATCACTTAATGAAATGATGTGATTGCCGCGGCCACTCATCCATCCAAGATATTTCGAGCACACGGCCACTACAGACCGCGTTTTACTAAGGCTGTTACTTCGCCAAGACTTGGAGAAGACGTAAACCCAAGCGTGCACCTCAGTACAAAAGACATACCTCACCAGTCCGCAGCTAAACAGCACCTCACGATCCGTTCATCGCTCCAAGAAACCATACGGTTTTCGTCCATACGCGGCAATGTCGACGAGTTGCTGTTACTTTCGAAGTCAAGAAATCATATGTTTGCTATGAAATCTACTAAGCCACAGCCTTACAGCCTGACTAAGTCACGCATGTTTACTCTATTTATAAATTCGTACTTGTAGTATAAAAACTAGCTAGAAAAACGTCGTTTAGCTTAGCTTACCTCGAGCATAGATCACAGCTTACCCCTACGCATCGAGTCTATCTCTATCTTCGAGTCTACTACGTTTATTACCATTCCATGGCAATACACCATTTACCCCAGCATATTCTCAAGTGCACGTCAATTCCTAAGCTCACCAGAGTTATTCCACGGTTTTTGACTGTGAAGAGTCATTTGACACTCGCTCTTCGCTTTTGACACCATTGGTACACGCTCATATTGTGCCAATACATGATTGCCGCGCCATACCTCGTCCACATTTATCTTTTATCGGCCGTTATCGTTTCAACTTCACCAACATAGGATCGTTTTATCGTTTTCACTTTCACCATCGTATTGTCGCCCACTTGGGTAGTCTCCGAGCAGACTTAGGATCATTTTCGCATCAGTATAGGACCAGTTTCAGCATAGTTTTCATATAGGACAGTCCCAAGAGTGGACTTGAAGGTTAGTTTTGACATAGGATAGGATCGCTTCAGCACAAGACCAGTCTCGACATCGACATCAGTATTTCCGTATCGTTTAGGATCAGTACCCCGCCATCACCAGTATATTTCCATTCTCGCCCTCAGTACCATCGCCAATTTCCGTATTTCCACATTTATTCTCGACGCTCTGCCCTCAGTACCTCATTCCACATTTCCTCTTTCTACCAGCCGTTCTCAGCTCTAGTTCCACGTCTTCGCATCGTTTCCCCCGCATTCAGACCCAGTTTCACACGTTTATTTCCGTTTCCTTCGCTCGCTTCGCTAGGATTACCATCTAGCGACGTTTTCTAGTTTCTTCTCACGTTTTCGCTTACAGATTCGTGGTATTCACGTCATACCCGTTTCCATTCCCTCTCGTTTCAAGAGATCCCTACCGGCTTACAGCCAAAGCTTCTAGTACTCAACTACCAAGCAGTACTACTTCGCTGACTGAAAAGTCGCAGTGTATACTTGCGTATAGAGGAATTGATTGACTGCACGGAGGTGCCCTGAACCCACTCACACACACGATTGCCTTGATTGCCGTGTTATCACGTTAATTACCCAATCTCGTTCCTGAGTTGGTGTTGCCGTTGCCATGGAAGTCTAGGCTCATCAATGTGAGTCTGTCAGGGATTTGACTGTGACACATTGTAAGGTGAAAAACTGGCTACAAATGTACGTGTGATGGCTAAATATTTTTATTTTCAATGTAGATACCATTATTTATGCAAATGATGTCTATCAGACTGCACAAAATGCCTATATATAGTAGGTGAGGTTTCATGTTTAAGGTCACTACCCCTCCCCCCCTCCTCCCTCTACCTTCTGTCAGGGTTTTTATTTCCAACCCCCCCTTGCAGCACAAGCACCGAGCAAGACTAGCCGTGCAAGAGTGATTGTCCAAACACGAGACAGCTCTTGTATTACGCAATGTCTCTATCAGGTCATGTGTTAGGCAAGGCCTAACATGAACAAGGTCCTTCAGAAGCTATGTGAAATAGAGAGCTTATGGTATAAGGGTGTGCTTGAACACAAATATTATCTCAACAGTCTCTTATAAATGATTGCACAGGTGAGCTTTTTATTATCTGTCTATAGTTCATATAGTCAAAAATAATTCAGGTGTGTAATAGCAGGAATTTCATTGTGCACAACACTAAAATCAGCTATATTTACAGCTGTAATCACAAATTGATCTATATATCTTTTATGTGACACAATCCATAAAACTTTGTATATGTTGTAACTGAATTAAAAAATATTTGCATCCTTATGATGCAAAAAGAATGTATATAGTATACTATAATATATTCTGTATCTAATAGCTGTAAAATGTCACACTTCATTGTATATACCTGGAACTGTATGTAGCATTTGTATGTGTTATATGCATGCTGCTGACCTCTGCTTCACACCCATTCCAACTTCAATTCTAACTCTAGCAATCCTCACTACTGGACTCCATGGCCTCCGGCCACTTACCATTACTCTGCTCCATTTGATATTTTATTTATCTTTTCATTTCGCTAATTTACATATTAACTCTAGAACCCAAATCTGGTAGTGAATAGACCTCCCCGGAGCCCATCGGACTTAGACTCGGATTTATCTACTCATATATATACTGTACAATTACTTGTAGATACTCAGTTCAAATATTAACTTGGTTTAGCCAAATCTCTCTCTAACTCTAAGTCTACTCTATCGCTCTCTAGTCTGCAGCCTTTGCTCTGTTGGACTATCTCTTATTCTCTTATCCACTCTATGCTCTCCATGGACTCTGCTCTGCTATCCAACTTCAGGGCTTTGGCTCAAGGGTGATGTTGCTAATAGCTTCACTAAAGCCTGTGCACTCCGATGGACTCCGTGTGTGCAATTGATCTTGCTCTATTTGGCACATCCCTAACAGTATGCCTATTAATTTGACTGTGCATTGTGTCTTTCATAAGTTCAGATGTGTAACACAGATGCTATAAGCCAAAATATGTGTGACACAAAATGTGACCACATTAAAGTGTCAGTGACACAAATTGCACAAACTAAATTAGACTGTGACACATTCAAGTGCAGCACATCTTTCAACTGCATCAAAATCAAGTTACTACCCTTATCATGTGTCTGAATAATCATGCTATTACCTGTACTATGCATTCATAATCATATCATTTAGTCACAATGACGCAACAGAAACTGATCAGAATTGGTGTGGCACAGCTTTCAAGTGTATCAGAGTGCATCTTTACCTTTCAGACTTAGCAGTTTTCAAGGACAGTAGTCTTATGATGATAGATACAATAAAACATTTCATCTATTAATAATTGAATATCTAATTAAGACCAGATTCAGACATGATAGGTTCAATAGTCCATTAATTATGTATATTCCTAACCAATATTTAGGTCTGCTTCTTTAATCTAAAAATGATATGGTAGACCCTGATAGTACTATGGAACCTGAATGATCTTCACAGAAGGGAAAATCTAATTTTCATTGTTATCTGAGTCAGACTTGAGTTGGACTCTTTGTTAGAGAGTGACACATAGAAACATACCCTTCTTCACCATCTGGATTGGCTTTCTGGACTCCATTCAATGGCAACCCATATATATGTATCCTTGTTGCCAATTTCTCCAGCAAAAACCAGCAAACTGAATATTGCCTCAGCTATTGCTCATATTCTCTGGCTTTATAAAATAAGACAATCTTGTAGTTAAGCTAAGTCCTCTCTAGAGCTCTAGCAATGGCTTCTGGTAGTAGAGTACGATGACTATGATAAACTCTGTTAGCCCATGCTGCTTGAGCATCAGTAAGAGTTTCTTTACATGCATGAATGAAACAAGCTGCATGGTTGACATACCTTTAAAATGCTGAGTGAGATCTTGATTGTTCAAATGGGGATGAACTTTACTTTCAGATTTGATTCAAAGGCATGCTATCAAGGCTTATTATGATATTCTTCTCCATTAAGTCGATGGTTGAGGCTTGAGGACATGTCTGATAACAGTATTTTATGGCACCCCAGTACTGCTCAATGAAATTGAGCTCACAGTGGTATTTTGGATAGAAATCGCAAATATGGCCCCACTGTGTGATAAACTCATGAAGCCAAGATTTCTGAGATACAAAATCAGGTTGATTGAAAAGCAGCCTGCAACAGCAGCAGTTAGTACACCCCTCAGGACATTTAAAGCTCTGACACTGTGCATTCAGCCCTCCAGCAGATCATAAATCATGTTCCTAAATGATGAGTTTCATTCCTTTGAACTATCCTGGCATTGTGGAATGATCTTCTGAAAAATAGAACTCCTGTGATGTTCCATCTGACATGGTTCTGTTGTGCATCTGAGAGCCATTCTTCAGGTGGGTCTATCTCTGGTTTAGACCCTTAGGCATTCTCCATGCTGATAATGCATCTGCAGCACGTTTCTGATGGCTTGGTGCATTGTCAAACATGAAGAGATCTACTGCAAACCCATTTGTTTTTGCTTTGAAGATGTCAATAGCTTTATCCACCTGTGCTATCAGGTCTTTGGCCTTGAACCAGCCATCCTGTGAAGCACCAGCCTTGAAGAGAACCCATGCCTCTTCACCTTCTTGGAGTTAATAAGATAGGTGCTCAGATGTGGTGATGGAAAGTAGGCTCAAGAGAAAAAAGAGAGCGATGCTGAATAGAATGGCTGTAGCATTACTATAATATGATAAGTATGATACTAGGATGAATATACATAGGGGTACTCACATCTCAGCATGTTGGTAAAAAGCTGAGATGTGAGGCTGTGCATTGTAAATGAAAAAGAAAAGAAAAATCAAATACGTAGTCTATGTGTATCTCATACTGATACTATGTCCAACACTTCCCCTTGAGATGTATGTGGCTCATTTACACAATGCCCAGCACTTCTGTAAACTTTTTGAACTTTTTGAACTTTGGACGAGCCAACGATTTTGTTAGGACATCAGCAATCATGTCATCAGTAGGGCAGTATTGCAGTTTGATGTGGCCTTGCTCAACAGTTTGCTGGATGAAATGGTAATGAACTCCAATATGCTTTGTACATTTGTGGAATACTGAATCCTTGGCAATAGAGAGGGCATTTTGGCTGTCAGAGTAGAGGATAGTGGGTTCAATTGGATAGATGGAAGGGTTTGCGATGAAGGTGGAGAGCTCGGAAAGGATTTAATGCAGCCAGATCATGTTCTTGGATGCTGGTGTCAGTCTGATGTACTCCAATTCGCCTGTGGAGACGGTAACAATTGGTTATTTTCTCAATGTCCACATAACAGTGCTCTGACCCATGAACAGCACAAATCCAGACATAGATTTCCACCCAGGCTGGTTAGCATATGCTGCATCGTGATAGCTCTTAGGATTGATATCAGGGCCACCAATTATGAGCTGTTGGTCACATGTGCCCTTAAGATAATGGAGGACTTGGAATCTGGCCTTTAGGTGAGTTGAGCATGGTTCCTCCACAAATTGTGAGAGTGCTGAGACTGAATAACTGATTTCAGGGCAAGATCCAACTGCGATGTACATGAGGGAGTCCAGGAGTTTATAATAGAGTGCTTTTTTGTGTGGTGTGACTGGTTTCATAGACACAGAAAGTGATTCTGGGTTTAAATTGAGATTTGCTTCCATCGGTGTCGCAGATGGGGCCATGTCCTCAATGCCAAATTGTTTCACAATTTGGTCAATATATGCAGGCTGTCCAATGCTGATGGTGTGTTTCTCCCAGTCCCGAGTGATATGCATGCCCAGCAGCCAGTGAATAGGCCCAAGATCGACTAGTTCAAAATGGGAGCCAATTTCTCATTTAAATCGGTTTGACTCTTCTTGGGAGTCTGCTATGATGGTAAAGTCATCCATGGCAACTGCAACGATGGTGTATTTTATCGCTGAGTTGATCCGATAGAAGACAGCCTCATCTGCATTGCTAACTGTGAACCTAAGAGAGATCATTATTGACTTTAGGGTCTGATACCAGCCTTGGCCTGCTTGCTTTATGCCATACAGACACTTGAGCAGCTTGGCACAGACATCCTGGCCCTTGAGGTGTTTTGGGATCTCAAAGAATTCTTCATATCTGTTCGGAAACTTGATATAGATCTCCTCAGTGATATTGGCATGCAGGTACATGTTTTTGATATTGGCTTGATCAATTATTGCATCATGAGATGTGGCCATGGATAGAAGAATGTGGAGAGTGGGAAGACAGACAACTGAGGCATAAGTGTCAAAGTAGTCAACATCTTGGACTTGAGTAAATCCTTTAACTACGAAACGTGACTTTGCCTTTTTGGGCTCACCAGTTTCATTCTGTTTGACCTAGTAAACGAACCTCATGTCCATGATATTTGTATTCATAGGAACATCTTCTCTTTTCATCACCTTCCATACTTTCTTCTTCTCACACTGCCTTACTTCCACAAGCATCGACTCATGCCATTCCTCTTCATCAGGACCACTCAGTGCCTCTTTTATGGTCACTGGTTCAATATCCGCTATCATGGCATAGTCTACTAATGAGGAGCCCAATGGCTCTTCATTATTATTATTGTCTGACTCATCTTCGGGCATGGTCACTACTATTCCAGCAGTGGTGGGATGTTTATGTAAGTCTAGTTGTGTGAGTTGGCCTGGTTTTGGAGCTGCAGAGCACTTGGGTTAGCTTGGCTAAGGAGTGGGATCAGACTCAATGTCTGTGAGTGGAGATTCCAGACATTCTAGGTGAGTTTCTGTAGGATTTTGTGGTTTGTCTAGCTGATTTTTGGTGGGCTAAGAGGTTGTAGATGGCTTTGGAGCCTGAGGAGAGTTGATATCTTCATCCTCCCCCTCGATGACAAATGGTTCTGGAGTCAGGTCCTCTTTGTTAAAGTAAACATTGTGTTTAATGCTGACCCTTCACTTTCCAGGCCAGTAAATCCTCTAGCCTTTGGCTTCAGTATCAATTCCCACAAAGTGCACCTTGACAGCATGTTCCCTAAGCTTTTCTAGTGCCTTGACTCAGACCCAGCAATGGCATCCCCATGGATGAAGACCGGAGATGTTGGGCTTTCTGCCAGTTGCCATCTCAAATGGGGTTTTCCCTGATGGTATTGCTTTTATTGGAGTGTGGTTGTAGACCCATTTGGCATGCCAGTAAGCTTCAGCCCATAGATATTTTGATAATCCTGAACTGATTAAGAATGCTCTTGTCATGTCCATCAGATACCTGTTGGAACATTCGGCAATTCCATTTGATTGTGGGGAATCATGTACTGTGAGATGCTGCTCTGTCCCCTTTGCTTTGAGGTGCTGAGTGAATTCGTTGCTTAGGAATTCTCCTCCTCAATCCATACCCAGGATCTTTATGACCTCGACACCATGCTGGACCTTAATCCAGATCTCATAGCACTTGTATGACCCAAGGTACACAATTTCTTTAATAGGTACTCAGATTTTGATTCATGTTATGTAGGTCATGGTATGTGCAGGTATAGTGTGCTCCCCCAAGTGATATGACCGACATTGGACCCATTAAGTCTCCAACAACCTTGTCGCCAGTGTTCTCAACATACTCATATTGGCCTTGCTTAGAGAATGGTTTGCATTTCGCCTTGGCCTTCATGCAGGTTTTGCAGAATTCCGGTTTGGAATCCAGATCAAGCTCTATTCCCTTAATATGGCCATCAATGTACATGCGACAGAGAGTGGCATGACTTTAGTGAGCATAGATATTGTGTAGCTCAGTGATGTTCACTTTGAGCTTACCTGCCGCCATGGTGATATCTGGTTTTGCTCCTGTGGTCTGGTGTGTGCCTGAGGTTGAGATGATGTATAAGCCTCCAGTTTTGGGGATCTTGATTATGACCTTAGCATTAGGCCATGGTGTGCAGATATACATGATATGGTCAGAAGGTTCAATATGGATGGGAAATCCAGCATGGCTGACATGCGATAGGGATATGAGGGTGTATGCCATTTTTGGTGCATGGTATGTGTTTTAGAATCTTGTGATAGTGGGCTTTTCCTCTTTACCCATAGGGAATGGCATTTGAAGGTTCCCTTTGCCTACTGCATAGAAGACTTCACCATTCGTGGCTTTGATGGGCTTCAGGTCAATGTTGGTATAATTTTTGAATCTCCAACGTTCAGGTGAGTACATTTTCGAAGCTCCACAATCAGTGATTGCTGTAACTTCTTCTCCCCTTGCTATGTGAGCATCACCCTCAGCCTTGTAGTCCAACATGCACATTAAGGCCATATTTGAATCATCATTGTCATCAGCTACAACCACAATGACATGCTCATCATCACTTTCATCAATGGCTGCTGATGCTGATTCCTTCACCTTCCCTTTTCCCTTAGCCTTGTTCTTTTTCAAAGCTGGGCCTTGACCTGCTTTTCCACTACTCTCACACCAGCAATCCACAATGAGGTGGCCAGTTTTGCCACATACCAGGTTCGTGCATTTAAGGTGGGATCTGTCTGGCCTTTTCTTTGACTTCCCTCCTGAGCCCTGACCTTTTTCTTTGTTCTGCTGTTGAGCAGACATTGCCACATTTTCAGCTGTGGCCTTTGATGCCACTTCTTCATCCCATTCTTCATGCAGTGCTGTAACAAGGATGTCCAATGTGAGGGGTTTTCCAGTGAATTTTCTGGCTGTGGAGAGGGTGCGGTGGATGTGGTCATAGGAAGATGGGAGTGATTTTTGGATCATTGACGTGTACTGATTTTCAGGCCCATGCCCTCAATACATTCATGGAGGATCTTCATCTCATCAAGGTGCTCTCGCATGTTGCTGAGCCAGGTCAGGAGATGTTCGCATATGAGGTCACTCTTGCCAGTCATGATAGCAATGAGCTTTTTCCAGATGAGAGCAGCTATCGCTTCACTTTTGATCTCATTGAAAGTAGAGTCAGAGATGGATTCATAAATGATACAGCGCATCTTTGTCTCTTTCTGCTCATACTCTTCAAGCCTATCCTCCAGCTTCTCCAGGTCATCATCTGAGAGAGGGTACAAAAATGCAGTGTCGGTAGACTGGTAAAATTTTCCTTTGTGCTCAACTGAGTGAGAGGGTACATGAGCAGTTTTTTATAGGTGTTGGCCAAGACCCTTGTCCAGGAACTTGACAGTAATTTTTTCTTTGAATGCTACCCAGTTCAATCCATTGTCTTTGAGCTTTGTTGTGCTGACTAGCTTTATGGCAGTTGTTATTGACATACTGGTAGCAGAGCTTATAACCTCTTGAAGTAAACAAGGTAGGTGCTCAGATGTGGTGATGGAAAGTAGACTTGAGAGAAAAAAGAGAGCGATGCTAAATAGAATGGCTGTAGTGTTACTATAATATGATAAGTATGATACTAGGATGAATATACATAGGGGTACTCACATCTCAGCATGTTGGTAAAAAGCTGAGATGTAAGGCTGTGCATTGTAAACAAAAAATGAAAGAAAAATTAAATATGTAGTCCATATGTGTCTCATACTGATACTACATCCAACACACCTTCATGCACAAGCCAGCCTCATTCCAATGTCAAGAAGTCTGATGCCATGATAGAAAGACCATCATCCTTTGGCTGAGCCTTTGGTGTCTCCTTTAGATACAATCATTTAATTTTCCACTGGTCATTTGTATAAAATGTCGATTCATCGTGAGTGACAAGAATGAGTCAGAATGGTCAACTCCTAAGAATAGAGAAGCCCTGAAGGGTGTTGTTAGGCTTGCCAGTTTCACTGTCATATGTGATCATCCTTTTTTTGTATTCACTCCACCTGACTATAAACTCCTTCCTGTACTGAACAACATCATCACGTTCATGACTATTAGTGTACATTCCTTTCTTAATCTGACCATATCACCATCCAAAGTGATTGAGCCAACACTGCACCATTCAGATACTGATTGAGCACTGTTTGCCTTCTCCAACATCTTTTGCATCTCTTCTGTTGCAATAAAATCAATAATCTGCCAGGCAGAGATATATCCATCCTTTGCAATTTCCTGTAAGTGAAGCTGGATTGCTGCTGAAATGTCTTCATCTGCTAGAATTGTTGAGTGTGACTGGCTATAGCAGTGCAGTGGGAGCTTTTCCTCCTTGCCACTTGCAAGGAACTGGTGTATCTATGACCAAATATTCCTGGCATGGTAAGCACCATGTCTCTGTGATTTTGACATGATTACTGAAGATTGTCACCAAGTAAATGAAACTTTGGGATCAAGAAATAGATTGAGTACTCTGGCCATGGCTGCTATGTGAGCATAGAAGAATACATTTAGCTTTAGGTCCTTGCTCTTCACATTTAATTTGGCTCAGGCATGCCAAAGAGCAGGAATATCCTCATAGCTATTCAAGACCATGTCCAGAGTTTGATCCAGACCATCATCATTGCCTGCTGTCGGTATCTGTCTCTCCCATAAGTCTTTTAACATTTGCTCCACAATCCTGGAGGCCTCATCTTGTGTTTTGGTTTCAAGACAGATCCTGCAATTACAGCTTTCTGATTGTGGCAGAATATTATGTGGATCAGAGCTGCCTAACCTTGGTATATTTTTGGCTGGATGTGAAGTGGTGGAAAATGGACCAAGTGGCTGTAAAATTGAGGCATCTTGGCTCGGCATGCTACTCCTAACATCCAAGTCCAAGTCTGATTCTGAATCTGTGTCTTTTCCTTTGAAGAAGTGCTTCACTGACTGGAAGTCCTTCTTTTTCATGTCTTACTTCTTTTGTTTATAATGGAATCCTGTTCTTTCGGACCAGTGATGTGCTCGGTAATGGGCAGGGCACAAATGAAACAAGTGTTTAGATAGTCAATCTAGATACTAAATCACACATACACACACAATCACCAATATTAAGTTTGAGAGTGAGTATGATAGAAGCACTTGCAGTGTACTTAGATAGCGATAATCAATTGGGTTTTGTTCAAAGGTAGCTTCGATTCGATTCTAAAGATGTTTACACAAGATACACTAATTATGGTAGCAAGATATATGAACGTGGGGTATCAATACAAACAATGAGTAATTAATTTATAAGGATTGTGCCTTTTCATAGTTTCTATTCAGTTAGATGGAATGGCTATGGGTTATTCTATTGACAAGGAGTGCCCTTGTGGTCCATAGAAACTCCTCATGCCTCTTTCATGGCTTGCTGCATGGTACACCATTTAATACTACAGATTGTGTGGTATCTCGAGGATGTAACCACCAATTGTGATTGATTGTCAGTCCAAGACTGTATTACTTCAATCACTACATGATCTAGTCAATTATCTCAGCGTCAAGTAGCGGCTGTTCAGTTATTCCAGTATTATTTGTGTTTTAGACTAAGTTTATCTCAAAATAGGATTTGTTCTAACTTAGTGCTTTATTCCAGGTTTATTCAATATGTTGAGGCGACGAGTAATCTAGTTATTCTATACTTGCTTTTATATTTGTACTTCATAGAGACAAGTTCCTGAGATCTGACTATAATAGTCTTGGTTTGTATAGAGAATAACATAGAATACTGAAGCCAGATAGAGTTGACTTATCTAGATGTCATCTCTAAATCTGTTCTTGTACTTGTTTTGCTCAGTATCTCATGTAGTATTTAGCTAATAGTGTAAAGCCTTCACTATAGCTCTTTGTACTGCTTGTAGACTGTGTTATTTGAATGAAAATTACAAAATCTATAGGTAGTCTGATATCAAGCATATCACTGGGTCATTTTATACTGCCTTGGGCAATTCAACTTGGCCTCCTTTGCTTGAGTAGCAACCAATGCAGTATCATGCACTGTTTGAAGCATTGCATTAAATGCATCCAGAGCACTTTGCTTCATAATCTTGGCCTTCTCTTCCTCTTCTGCTCTGTCCTCCTCTCCATCATCTTCATCACAATCAGTGTCATCACCATCTTCGAAGCTCTGCCAGTGATCATCTATCACCACTTTGGGAAATTTGTCATGATAAAGATCTGGCATCAAGAGAGGAAGGTTGCAACAACAAATGATGTGTCTGCAGGCAGTTAGAGATGATATATGGGCTGGAGGGAAGGGTTCTTTATCAGGAATATCTTCAACAGATGGGGAGATATCAATGCAAAACTGTTTTTTTTTAGCCATTTTGGAAGATTTTTGATTCTGGATACCTCAGAGACCTTTTTTTTTGGCATATTGTTTTTCAGGTAGTATTATGAAATGATTTTAAACTATAAGAATAGAAAACAATGCGAATTTGAGACTTCAACACATTGAAAAAGACTTGCGAAAATCAGTGCCTGTGATCACATGATTGCTGACTCAGCTACCAAATTTCTCAAGATCAAAAATCCCAAAAAGGCTCAAATGACTAAAAAAAAAATGCTATGACAATACTCAAAAATGCTGGCTGAAATTTTTACCTTAATATGGTTATAGCATAAAAACAAAGACTTTGCATAAAATTTCCTTTTATCAAAATAACCTTAAAGCTTGTTTGAATAGATTGTTGCAGTTAAAGTATGTATTTATCTCATATGGTGGAAGTTATAAAGAGAGAAAGTTGTGTTGAAAAGTGATTATATAAAGGGGTGCCAGAAATGGATGATTTCAACCTTATTGGAAATATATCAAAATATTATCTTAATATTCTGATGCAATATATCAAAAAAAATAATTAATTAAAAAATTCAATATTTTAGACTAAAATATTAGATTCTCCATGCAGTGTTTGCAATGGTAAATATTCTTATCATTTAGTCAGCTACCACTACAACTTCCTTAAAAAGTGTATGTCCTTTTACCACCTACAGATATCATACTTTATTTATTTCATTACAACATAGAAATTAAGCACATATGACAGTGTAACTCAAAATACTTTACATGTGTCTCACACACCTCCTACTATGACAGCATCATAACAAGAACCACAACTTTGCCTAAACCCTGGTATTGCCAAATCCATAGCACAAGCCTGCACCAAAAACATCAGCAATCAAGGATCTGATGGCTTTAAAGAGAGTCTTCAGGTCTTTTGTATGAAGACTTTTCATCCCACAGCTCAAGTACATCATTCTTCTATTTATCTCTAATACATTGTGCTCACTTTTACCATAGGAACAGCTTTCTGAAACAGCGACAACACTGATCACCTATCTCACAAGAAAAAAAGCAAAAAACATCAATGAGAGCCCTCATCTGATATGCTATCCAAGAAGTTCAGGGACAAGACAGAGGATGGTGTTACCAACAATCTGGCCATAGCTATGAAATGTCAGTCATTTGTTATTATATTTTTTTTTAATAGGCCAGTGACTAATATCAGTATAAAAAAGACTTTCATTGAGATCTCTCCCAGCTTACAGCCAACATCTATTAGTACTCATTGATCAAGAGTACTACTTCACTGACTGAAAAGTCACAGTGTATCTTATGTTCTTAAAGAAGTTAACTGCACAGAGGTGCACCAAACCACTCACACACATATGATGCCTTGATTGCCATGCTGTTATGTTAATTGTCCAATCTCATTCTGAGTTTTGGTGTTGCCATTGCCATGGAAATCTAGGCTCATCACTGTTATTGCTAGACTCTTCTTCCAATGGAGTTATATCAGAGTCCAAGTCCTCATTATCTCTGTCATCCTCTATATCATCCTTTGGAAGATTTTCATAGAAATCAACATCTTCCGTTAGGGCATTGAGCTCAGCAGAATAAGGCATTGGGTCAATCCAGCTGAGAACTTGTATATCACTGAGTTGAGACTCTAAAACAATGTAAATCATGTTTCTATATCCTGTTCCTGCATCATGGACCCAGATGTTATTGGTGTAGCTATAAGAATGTATCAGTATAATATAATAGGAGATGCAAAAGTGTACTGAGAAATGACGGTTGCATTTGGTTTGCTGCTATTTGGGAACACAGTAAAAACAAGATATTCCTCCTTTTTCATCTTAGACTGAGTGTCTCCACATCTTTTTGATCCTCAAAGTTTTGATTTCATCAATACAGTAGTGACCTCTAGCAGATGCCAAGTTAGAGATGAAAGTATTGTTGGTAGTACAGATTGATCTTGGAAAGTGTCGTTGACATGGTCATGGATTCCAGTAGCAGTAGCATCTCTAGAAATTCAAATGAGCTGTATGAGACCTGCCCAATATAAAAGATGTAATCTGTTGAAAAACATCAGCATTTGCAGTTCACATCAGAGCATTAAGAATACTTTAGAGGCATTGGCTTTTTGTATATACCAGCAGCAACTATTTTTATACCTTTAACAAGAGCAAAGTGATATAAGTATGACATGAATATCAAGAAACCATAAGAGGAAACCATGAAAACAATCTAGAAAATGCAGAAATGATCTAGTAAACTTCTCTAGATAGTGTATCTAATAAAGTGAGTAGAAATAATGGCAATAAAGATGCAGAAACTGCCTGGAAACTGGGAGAAAACACAGTAACTGTAGATAAAAGTGGAGTGCTGTGGCAATAAAGATGCAGCAACTCTGAATGATGGCAATGATAAGGGTGATTCTATGAAGAACAATGCTAAAATAGGCCTACATAGAGGCAATACTATCCTATACTGAACTGGGCAATGAAAATGATGGCAGTGACAAGGCTGGTTATAAGCACTTGTGAAACTAAGAGCAGCCTAGCATGAACAACACTCTAAACCTCTACTCAAACCCACTAACACATACACACACACACCAATCTCAATAAGTGCAGAAGGGAGCAATAAATTTAATTCTACTTATGCCCTAATAGTATCTCAAAATATCCCAGCAAGCTCGCTAAATAATACAATGCAAACAGCTTATAATTGTCAAGCCAATCTCAAATTCTCTGTTTCCTCGAAGCTTTTACAACAGAGCATGGTGAACCACACAACCCTTAAGGCAAATGATATTTTAATAGAATATACACATAGACATGCAGATCTGCAAAACAACCAAGTTCATTCAGTGAGCTCTCTAAATATGAATTGCTGCTAGGTTCAACTACACACAACTTTGTTTCCTTTCCTAGCTCGCTAAGCCTAAGTCCTAAACTCACTATGATAGAGGCCCTTAGTACTCTCAAAACACAATATGCAAGCTACTCTCACAGAACATCTCTATGAGTCCTACACTATAAAGACCCTAGAATATGTCTTTATATGCTATATATGGCCACCAAAACATGATGAAAAATAAAGGATTAGGGGGTACATATGGTTTATTTTGTTTTCTAGGCTTCAGATCAGATAGGGGATATCACCAATCAATTCTTTGACCTTTAAAACTCCCAAACAACTCTTGGTTTTATTTGTAGGATCTCAGTATCAATTATAATAATAATATAACAGTTTAAGAGGAGCACATATGAATACTCGTATTTCTGAGCTTTGAAAAACTTTAGAGTTTTTACCAGTGGATTTCTTGACCTTAAAAATCCTCAGAACACCACAGGAGTATATTACAAACCTTCATGATTCATAGTAAAAGGGGTGATAGTGAAAATATCCAAAATACCTTATATCTCATGTTTTTGGATGTTTGTGGAGGTGCTTTTTATATCCAATTTACGATATACATTGTATAATAGTGGTTACAAAAGATCAGGATGATCCAAAATGTATTGGAAGAGATATAAGTAGATCTTTTTGAAAATATAGAGGAGCACCCATTAGATTTTGATGTTCTGGTCATCCTATGGCCTGGGGACTATCAGATTTGGATTCCTTGACCCAAAAAACAGTAGACTCATCTAACATCCCTAAAAGTCATTTTTATTAGAGGATATCTTTGTGTATAAGTGAGAGCACATTTATTATTTCAGAGTTTTGACATATGAACCTCATAAATGTTAGATGAGTCTACTGTTTTTTGGGTCAAGGAATCCAAATCTGATAGTCCCCAGGCCATAGGATGACCAGAACATCAAAATCTAATGGGTGCTCCTCTATATTTTCAAAAAGATCTACTTATATCTCTTCCAATACATTTTGGATCATCCTGATCTTTTGTAACCACTATTATACAATGTATATCGTAAATTGGATATAAAAAGCACCTCCACAAACATCCAAAAACATGAGATATAAGGTATTTTGGATATTTTCACTATCACCCCTTTTACTATGAATCATGAAGGTTTGTAATATACTCCTGTGGTGTTCTGAGGATTTTTAAGGTCAAGAAATCCACTGGTAAAAACTCTAAAGTTTTTCAAAGCTCAGAAATACGAGTATTCATATGTGCTCCTCTTAAACTGTTATATTATTATTATAATTGATACTGAGATCCTACAAATAAAACCAAGAGTTGTTTGGGAGTTTTAAAGGTCAAAGAATTGATTGGTGATATCCCCTATCTGATCTGAAGCCTAGAAAACAAAATAAACCATATGTACCCCCTAATCCTTTATTTTTCATCATGTTTTGGTGGCCATATATAGCATATAAAGACATATTCTAGGGTCTTTATAGTGTAGAAATTGATTGGTAACATTCCTGAAGTGATCTGATGCATGCAGCACCTCCTAAATGCGATTATTCCACTTATTTTTGCTATTTTTTATTATTTTACTCTTTTTACTCCCTCTTCAAGGCCCACATACCTTACCAGAGGGTTTGTTTTTATGTTATTTATATTTAGGCATATACTAGTATCATCCTCTGGCCTATCCAGTATCTAGAATCCACTCCAATCTCAGATTTGTTCAAAAATAATCTGATATTGATGGCTGATCTCATTAATTGGCTGCACTGTCACATGACATCCAGTCTCCAGGGGCTCAAGAGAGGTGGGGTCAGCTTACTAATCTATAATATATTTTTAAAAGACCTCAAATCTCTAATTTCGGCCTAAAACAGTGAGTGAGAGGATGGGAGTAAGGCCTACAAGCATTCTGGAGGCATTTGAAGCAATTTTTCCAAAAAGAAAAAAATGCATAACAATAGAAGGGAGGGCAGGAGACTCTGACAATAAGTGGAGGGGAGGGTGGCAGTGCAGCAACCATCAAAGAGAAGGGTGTGACGATGTTCTGCTCTGGTGACAGTGATAAAAATGCTTTATTTAGATGGTCAGTCAAATGATAGTCTGGATTTATCACTATGGCTGTCAATGCTAAGGCTGGGCCAATAATCCCTTGTCTGAAGTATTATAGCCTTCTTGGCAGAGTGCCACTCTCTCTCTACTTGGTAGTCTCAAAGGACTAGATAACATTGACATTGGTTGTCTGACAGCAGAGGCTGTCTATGGACTAGCACTCAATAGCTGCTTAACGCATGATTACTGATCACATGTCATTCATGATTCTCTGTTCTGCTCCAAAGGTGACAGTATCATAGTCTAGACACAGTAACCAAGAGATGCATCAGAATTCTAGCCTGCTCATTAATCCCTTCAGCTGACATCCATTTCTAGATTATGCCTAGTGGTTCTCTTGATTATCTCTCACATGATATCGTTTCTCCAGATCTCCAGGGCCTATGTGACATTGATTATAGACACGTAGTTATCTAAATTAAATTTGATCCAAGTACAAGCACATCCCACCAAGCACGAATCCCAACTCTAACAGATGCATTTGCAAGCAAGCTCATTTATTAGTCTTATTGCCATGCATGCCTATAAGGTACAGTGCATCAATGAAGTTCTATTTTCTTAATTCTGTGGCTTCTTTTCTAACAGAAGAGACTTCAGACTCAGTGACCTTGCTTCCTCTTATGCCGCTTGCACTGTCAGCCAGCTTGCTAAGTTCTCTTAGTGCCTGAGTATAATTTGCTAACTTTTGCAAAATTACATGCTTAGACATGCTGCAGGCATGACACTGTTTATTACTTAAGAAAACCATATGGTTTTTATCCATACATGGCAACATCAAGGAGTTGCTGTTACTTTAGAACCCAAAGGACTATATGTTTACTACAGCTTTTACAAAGCCAAGGACTTTCAACCTTACTAAGGCTTAGATACATATTCTATTTATAAAACCATATTTTTAGAGTAGTTCTTACCCAGTTAACCAGTTCTGGTATTAACAATTAGCCACAGTTTACTCTAAGTTATCCATTGCCACTTGCTTTCCTTTTAATGTTATTGGTTTATACTACATACTGTACCAATACATGAATCTCATGTCAATAACTTGCTTTTATCTTTTAATGCCACAACATCATTTTACTTTCACCATATAGAATTGTTTTATCACTTTCACCTTCTATGTTGCCATCGTTTTCATCGCTCAGTTCAGTATAGGATAGTATTGCCTCCACATAGGCCTGTTTCAGCATTGTTCTCTATAGGATCACCCTTGTCATTGCCATTGTTTAGAGTTGCTGCACCTTTATTGCTGCAGCATCCTACTCTTAGCTACAGTTACCATGTTTTCTCCTAGTTTTAAGACAGTTTTTACACTTTATTGCCATTGTTTCTACTCATTTTATTAGATACCCCATCTAATGATGTTTACTAGATCATTGCTGCACTCTCTAGATCATTTTCACATTTCCATCATAGCTTCTTGGTATTCATATCATACCAGATTCCATTTCATCTCATTTATCGAGATTCCTCCTGGCTTACAGCTAACATCTATTAGTACTCATTGACCAAGAGTACCACTTCACTAACTGAAAAGTCATAGTATATCTTGCATTATTGAAGAAGTTGACCACATGGAGATGTACCGAACCACTCACACACACATAACACCTTGGCTGCTGTGCTGTCACATTAATTGCCTAAGTTCTCTCAGAGTTTTGGGTATTGCTGTTGCCACAGAAGTCTAGGCTCATCAGCGCATGACTTAACTTAAGAGTGGTACTATAAAGGCTGCACTAGGTATAAAGTCCCAGTGCTTGACACTGAGTGCACTGACGATGCATACAATATGCATGCTAAGAATAGAATGGAACACACTTGTGAGATAATTAATACTTCATGCAACATTGATCTATAACATGCAAGACATGGTCAATCTAGCACCTAACACTCTAGACCTCAAGATGTCAGAATTGGAGTAAAACCAATGTCTCTGGCTTCAGCCAATGTGCACAAGGCCTAGACAAGAAGTTGGTTGTCCTAGATACCATGGAATCTGCCAGAATATTATGAAGCAAGATACGAGTTGCACGATAGGCTGCAACACTGAGGAGATAATAAGCAACATCAGTACACATGGAGAGTGCTACTAATAGATGTTGTGCCACTTAGAAACCAGAGTCTGGCCCCGAGCCAGAGCTCTGAGTAACTGCTAAGCTATGGCATGATAATAATAACATGTATGAGACCTAGAAAACAGAGTTCCACAACACAAATAATACTATATATAGTTGTACTAATTTGTAAGACATAGAATAGATAAATAGCGCAGTGTAATTGTAGTGTACAAGTTTTGGACCCCCATTGTTATAGTGCGAAAGCCCTCAGCTTAGCACTCTAGCTACAGGATTTTGTTTGTAACTTCAAGTGAGAGAATAAACCACTTCTTGATAGCATTTTGAGTGACTTGAGTGTTATGCTGAAGAGGCTTCTATGTGCGCAAGCTAGAAATGTAACAGTGTCAAAGACACTGATCACACCCACACCCAACACTACACACACAGACCTTCAAGTTCTTGGGAGAATATTATGCGATAGAAGCAGATTGAAGCAAAACAACTAAACTCTCAGAATATATAATACACATGTATAGCGATAGTGCTCATAGGGTATGTAGATCTCTCTAAATCCAAAGGCTTTTATAACAAGAGAAGTGATAGATGTTGCTGGGTCTCAAAACAAAGATGTACTACAATACACAACATGTCACTCGATGTCCACAAAACCCTCAATAAGTCTTATGTGACACACCTAGGTGACCACAAACAACTTAAACACATACTAAACATGACTCAAAGCTTGCACTCTAAGCAGAAACCCTTCACAACATGTCCACTTAAGCCACAGGATTTGAACCTATATGCTCAAGCTTCCAAAACTGATTGTAGATCCACAGAGTTCAAATCTATGTGATTCAGAGATACAATAACCATATAAAACCCTGTTCACAAGCCAAAGAGTTTGAACTTCTGCTGCTTGAGAAATGAAAACCTTCAAGTGTATACTAATCAGACCACAGGGTTTAAACCTGTGCCGCTGATACACTTGGTATTGGGCTACCCATAGATTTTGTAATTTTTATTCAAATAACACAGTCTACAAGCAGTACAAAGAGCTATAGTGAAGGCTTTACACTATTAGCTAAATACTACATGAGATACTGAGCAAAACAAGTACAAGAACAGATTTAGAGATGACATCTAGATAAGTCAACTCTATCTGGCTTCAGTATTCTATGTTATTCTCTATACAAACCAAGACTATTATAGTCAGATCTCAGGAACTTGTCTCTATGAAGTACAAATATAAAAGCAAGTATAGAATAACTAGATTACTCGTCGCCTCAACATATTGAATAAACCTGGAATAAAGCACTAAGTTAGAACAAATCCTATTTTGAGATAAACTTAGTCTAAAACACAAATAATACTGGAATAACTGAACAGCCGCTACTTGACGCTGAGATAATTGACTAGATCATGTAGTGATTGAAGTAATACAGTCTTGGACTGACAATCAATCACAATTGGTGGTTACATCCTCGAGATACCACACAATCTGTAGTATTAAATGGTGTACCATGCAGCAAGCCATGAAAGAGGCATGAGGAGTTCCTATGGACCACAAGAGCACTCCTTGTCAATAGAATAACTCATAGTCATTCCATCTAACGGAATAGAAACTATGGAAAGGCACAATCTTTATAAATTAATTACTCATTGTTTATATTAATACCCAAAGCTCATACCATAATTACTTTTAGATACAAGCTCCTATATCTAGATGACGAATTGTATAAATTAGCAGTGACTAGGTGCATAATAGCAGGAAAGCATTCCCCCTGTGTTTGTGCTAGTAGCCTTATAGCTACCTAATCAATCACTGGTTTTAATTGCATATCCTTGACTAAAGTGAATTTAAGTTTACTAAGTCAACCCAAAAGGGTGGCTACAGTAATCTAAAAGAACTAAGTAGGAATAAGAGTTGTCCCTGTGTTTGTGCCTTGCTAGTTCCTAGAACTGCTCTGCATCCAAAGGCCTCATGCTCCAAAGCCAACTAAAGTGATTTAGATGTGCTAAGTCGACCACAGACTGAAGATGTTGCCTAGTTGAAGTGAAATCAGCCTTTGAACACTTTTAAGTTTGAACAGTTGAAGAGTCAGGGTACTCTAAAGTCAAGAACTCTTTGCAAGTTTCATACTTGAAGCCAGAACCTGTGAGTTCTTTGTAGAGTTAAGGACTCTTTGTAGAACTTTGGTTCTTTGTTGCAAGTGTGTGTGCTTGTATTGTAATTGAGTCTGTGTACTCTAAAGCTATTGCGCTCTTTATAGACCATCTAGGTCTTTGATTGTTAGTTGTTGAAGTGTTTTCTAGTCAAGCCTTAAAAAGCTCTCCTAGATAAAGTCAATTCAAGTCTAAACTGCTCATAATTGTACACTACCAACCCCATGTTCATATACCTCACTATCACAATTAGTGTATCTTGTGTAAACACCTTTAGAATCAAATTGAAGCTACCTTTGAACAAAACCCAATTGATTATCACTATCTAAGTACACCACAAGTGCTTCTACCATACTCACTCTTGAACTTAAACATTGGTGATTGTGTGTGTGTGTATGTGTGATTTAGTATCTAGATTGACAATCTAAATACTTGTTTCATTTGCATCCTGCCTGTTACTGAGCACATCACCAGGAACAAGAAGAAAATAGAAGGCGACATACTAGTGGCAGAATTTGACATCAGAGGGCCTAAGAAAAGTTCTGATGATGTGCTCGGTAACGGCGAGTGGCAAAAGACTAGTGGGCAGAAATGAGCTCCAACCAACACTAAACCTCTCTACACTCTACACTATCACCAATGTATTGAATTCAGGTGTTTCAAGTACGATAGAAGCACTCTGCAGACTCAATAATCAAGGTAGGTTGTTCAAAAGACATTTTATTCATTACTAGTGAGTTTTACAAGCGTACTACTTGCACTAGTGGGGTGGGTAAGACACAATTGAATGAATGTGACTTGGTTTTGAGCTACTGCGCTCGCTGGGACTTCGGCTGTTTGGACTATTGGCTCTCTTGGCCCTGTACTACTTCCTACAAGTGATCAACACTTGACTAGTTCGCACTCTAGCTTACTAGTGGCACTCTTGGCCTAAGAATAATACTTTAACTTTGAGAAACTGCAAGAACTAACTTTGGAGCACTCTTGGCCTTTGCAGGACACAATAGTAGACTCAATACTATAGGTAACTTAGCGACTAGTAGCTGCTTCATTCGAGGTTAAGCACAAAAGCCTTTAATTGGGGCACTAGATACTGACTAGTAGGTCTCAATCGCAGGGATGGCGTTGCCTGTCCATGTGAGTGGCTATTCTACTACTTATATACTGTAAAGAAAGGTACAAAGCGACGCAAACAGCTACACTAGTGGGGTATTTTCAGTATGGATTTCTTGGCTAGTCACGAAATACTGCGAAAAAGCATGCAATAGTCGGTCTAAAAACTGCTGCTGGACAACTAGTAAGCCACGGAGCTACACTAGCGGTTTTAGGTCATGTTCTTGACCCAGCAACGCGCCACTAGTGCCGAGGATAAATGACTAGCCACGCTGCCAGATCCGTAACGCAGTTGGCCATGATCGAAAGTGCAGCCTGGCTAGCCTTGTGTCCGATCGTAACCGATCGGATCGCACTAGTCAGATCTAGATGTGAGGTTAATCCATTGCTAATTCATTTCTAAGTCCTGCTTCGAGATTGCTGCATGACTAGTTAAACTGACTTAGGTGTTTATGCCCTGATTGGACTGCTAGTGACTGGACTTCACAAGATCTGTGTATCCTGCTTCTTGTTTGGTGTGCTAGTCACATTACTCGTCTACTAGTGGCCTTACAGTAATTAGTCCAGCTAGTATTCAAGTTACTAGTATGGCCGGCTGGTAGATTTGACCCACTAGTGGTATCACATCTAAGTCCTGGCTTCACTAGTCGCATACTGCTGTAACTATCAGCTCGAAGCCTCAGCTATAGTCCTTTTACTATCACTAGTATAGGATAGATATGCAATTGTATTGTTACAAAATCGCAAAATCTAGGTGTGAACACGTAGATGGCATATCACTGAACTTGAAGCCAGAGCAGCTGATGGAGTAATTGGTGCAACTGTTGGAGTTGGGCTTGTAGCAGCTGCCTAAGCTTGCTTTATGACAAGTGTGGTGAGATCAGTAACTTACTGAGCCAGTTTTGCAAAGTTGTTAGAAGTTGATGTTGACATATTGCTGGGAGATGATGGCCAAGAGGTTATATGGCAGGATAATAGTGATAAAGAAAGTATTGACATGTTGATATGATCTACATTAATATGAATGGTTGTCAATAGAACATTGTACTCCTCTTTTGATATATATTTGCTATTGATTGAGTGATGCAATAGAGGATCACATTCAGGATCACATTCAGGCTTAGCCAGGGTAAAGAGGGTGCAAAGCCAAGAGAAAAATATACATGTACTGTGACTGCAAGCAGTGAGTGAGAGGGTAAAGAATCACTACTCACTGAACTGAATATATAGTTTACTAGAGCAAATATAAGTGTTTATAATCCTAGAGAAAGACAAATGACAAAGACAACAGAGAAAAAGACAACAGAAAAGATATGGACAAGACAATGGAAAGACATAAGAGGAAATGGGAAGCAATAATATGTTGACACACTTTGTAAGTGTTCATGTGTGTAATTTTGTGAAATGTATCAATATATACATTCTATAAAACTTAGATACCAAGGCAATAAGAGATACCTTAGAGTGTAGTGTCCTATGTGCAGGCAATGAAATACTTTGAGTGATGTTCGGTGGAGTGCATGGCTTAACTGTAGAGTGATACTATAAGGGTCACACTAAGTATAAAGTCCCAGTGCTTAACACTGAGTGCACTGACAATGCACAGAAGATGTGTGCTAAGAATAGAACAAGAAGACACTTGTAAAATAATTAAGACTTTGTGTACTATTGATCTATAACATGCAAGGCACTGCATGCTGGCAGTTATCACTCTAGATCTCGGGATGTCAGAATTGGCATAAATCTGATGTCTCTGGCTTTGGCCAACACATGCAAAGCCTAGACAAAGAGTTGGTTGTTCTAGATACCATGAAACCTACCAGAAGATATTATTATATAAAATGTGAGTTGTGTAATAGACTGCAACCCCAAGGAGATACCAAGTGATGTCAATACACATTGTTACATGTATGCTGCCAGCCTCTACTTCACATCCATTCCAACTCCAATTCCAACTCCAGCATTTCTTACTATCAGACTCTATAGCCTCTGGCCATTTACCATTACTCTGCTCTATTTAATATTTCATTTATTTTTTCATTTCACTAATTCACATATTAATTCTAGAACCTAAATCCAGTAGTGAACAGACCTCTGCCAGAGTCTATCAGACTCTGACTCAGATTTACCTACTCATATATATACTGTAGAATTACCTGTAGATACTCAGTTTGAATATCAACTTGGTTCAGCCCAAACTCTCTCTAACTCTAAGTCTAACTCATCACTCTCAAGTCCACAGACTCCACTCCATTGGACTATCTCTTAATCTCTAATCCACTCCATATTCTCTACAGACTCCGCTCCACTATTCAACTTAAGGGCTTCAGCTCAAGGGTGACATTGCTAATAGCTTCACTAAAGCCCATGCACTCTGTGGGATTCCACTCGTGCAATCAATCCTGATCTATTTGGCACATCCCTAACACATATGTAGAGCACTGCTAACTGATGTTGTACCACTTAAAAACCAGAAGTCTGGCCCCAAGCTGAAGCTCTGAGTAAGTGCCAAGCAATAGCATAGTAATAGCAACATGCACAGAAACCAGAGAACAGAGTTCCACAACATCAATAATACTATAAATGGCTGTACTAATTTGTAGGATGTAGAATAGATAAATAGCACAGTATAACTGTAGTGTACAAGTTTCAGACCTCTATTATTGTAGTATAAAAGCCTTCAGCTTAGCACTCTAGCTTCAGGTTTAGTTGGTTACTTTGAGCAAGAGAATAGACCTATTATTGATAACATTCCAGTGACTTGAGTATTGTGCAAGACATAGAAAGCTAATGTGGCACTTGGGCCATTGTTTAGATTAATCAGCTGACTTGTGCTCTAGCCTGAGAATAAGAGATTTATGTCACTGTGGACACACTTTCATGTTTTGAGGTTTTCTTATGATGCGAGATACTACAGGTGACAGAGATTCAAACTCTTTGGCTTGTGGACAGTGTTTCTTGTTGTGCAAGATACTACAGGCAGCATAGGTTCAAACCCTGTGGTCTGATTAGTATTCACTCAAGGGCCTTCTTTGTGATGCATAGTGCTACAGGCGGCAGAGCTTCAAACTCTGTGGTCTAATTAGTATGTGCTTGAGGGTCTTCATTTCTCAAGCAGCAGAGGTTTAACCCTTCGGCTTGTGAATAGGGTTTTATATGGTTATTGTATCTCTGAATCACATAGGTTTGAACCCTGTGGATCTACAATCAGTTTTGGAAGCTTGAGCATATAGGTTCAAATCCTGTGGCTTAAGTGGACATGTTGTGAAGGGTTTCTGCTTAGAGTGCAAGCTTTGAGTCATGTTTAGTATGTGTTTAAGTTGTTTGTGGTCACCTAGGTGTGTCACATAAGACTTATTGAGGGTTTTGTAGACATCGAGTGACATGTTGTGTATTGTAGTACATCTTTGTTTTGAGACCCAGCAACATCTGTCACTTCTCTTGTTGTAAAAGCCTTTGGACTTAGAGAGATCTAGATACTCTATGAGCACTATCGCTATATGTGTGTATCGTATATTCTGAGAGTTTAGTTGTTTTGCTTCAATCTACTTCTATCACATAATACCCCTTCAAGAACTTAAGGGTTTGTGTGTGTAATATTAAGTGTAGGTGTGATCAGTGTCTTTGACACTGTTGCATTTCTAGCTTGTATGCACAGAAGCCTTATCAACATGTGGATTGCAACAATCTTGGCATTGATCCCAAACAGCCCCTTCCACTTGTTCACCAAACTTAAGGTTGTTGTACTGTACATAGGTGTGGAAAACTCCAAAAACACAAGCATACCAGTATGGGTGAGTGGTGTCAGAGTCCTTATCATTTACAAGGACCATAATATCAGAGCACGTATAGGGATTAATAGAGTCCTGATCATAATGAATATTGTATGTTATGTAGTTAATCCAAAGTATTTTATGGCAGTAAATTTAGTTATTGACAATAAAGAGTGAGTTTTAGTGGTTCATAGTGATTTTGGCATTTGGCTCATACATGAATAATTGATGTAAAATATGATCCTTAAGCTCTGGAATGAAATCCTAAGAAGCTTGACACAGTGATAATCCTGTTCACCCTGATTGACAAAAGCAACAGTTAGTATAAGCTTTAAGTACATAGCAATAAAACACTATATCATCCATGTATTATATGAGTCTGTAGTTTCATACCATCAGATTGCTTGTGAGTGGTCATCAAATGAATGAAACTTGTATATTTTCAGATTGAATTACTGTCAAACTTTGTTAATTGAGATTTTTGTACTGTTTGATACTACATTCTTTTTTATCTATTGAGTCTAATGTTAAAGTTGAGCTTCAGCCTCTGATAGAGTCTTCTTAATTTGAAATTCTAGGCACACTCATGTTTCAAAAATATAAAGCTGCTTGCTGAGAGATATTGTGAGAACCTTATAAATCTGAAGTGTTGATTCTATGTGCATGCAAAGCTTTGTAAAACCATGCCATGTTGTAAAATTGAACAGATTATCAAGCACAGCAGTATTTGCTTGTTCTGATAGCAGACCCTCAAAGCATGGGAAGGCATATTAAGAGATCATATAGATAATAGGCTGAGACAAATATGAGTATATCCTACTTAAATAGTATCCTCATAGTTATGGGCTGTAAACTTCTTCTAAACAGACATATCAGTTCAGAATTTTCAAATTTGTTGACAGTCCAAATGTTAAAAGGGTATGAAATCTACTGATTAACAGTGGTATAGTTACTACTTATTTAGCCTCAAAACAATGTCAGAACCATATGAATGATAGATTTGAATAAGATGATTGAAATAGGACTTCCAACCACTGATTTTGAACACATACATTTGATCAAATATAAATAACTCATAGAAATTGATATCCTTGCTTAAAAGAATCTCTGAAAATACATTTTATGAGATAGGAATTAGAACTGAAGAGAGCAGAGCTATTAGAAAATTACATACACAGTTTGATGTCAATGACTTTGCATTCAATAAACCATAGATTGTCTTCCCATCAATTGAATAAACTCATTTGCAAATCCAGTTATGAGCTATTTTTGTTAGACCTGAACTCTGATATAACAAACAAGACTAAACAAAGGGCTGTGTCATGTTCATACAGTCACCCAATGAGTGTCAAGGTCTGCTAACCAAGAATCAAGAGCCTAGCACTTAGTCTTAGCAAGAGGAGTGAGTCTGAGAGTAAGTTTGGTGTATTGAAACTTTAACTTGAAGCTGGAGAATATACAGTGAGAGCTACACTACTTATATACTGTCTGTACGTGTGTTATAATGTATGGTTCGATAAAGGTCTTCTCGGTGTAGGTGTGCAAGTCCGTTGGTAAACATTGCAAATGAGCGTCGAGATGTGATGATGAGCCTCCAGGCTCTGTACGCTCAGAATTCGTAGATTTTAAGCACTAATTGCCGCTCCTGGCCACCCAACGGACTTTCAGTAAACCAAAGATTGCACACATGCTCATACCAATTTCATGCTACGGCAACCACTCTTCACACGCTTTGCTATCCATCCCATCTCATTACGCATCATAATTACCATATTCCATCACGGCAAGGCACCTTCGATCACAAATCATCCTAAAACGGAACTACTGCATCACTTCTCATAGCCTCATGAACGTGCCAATCAATCACTTAATGAAATGATGTGATTGCCGCAGCCACTCATCCATCCACGATATTTCGAGCACACGGCGACTACAGACCGTGTTTTACTAAGGCTGTTACTTCGCCAAGACCTAGAGAAGACGTAGACCCAAGCGTGCACCTCAGTACCAAAAGATGTACCTCACCAGTCTGCAGCTAAACAGCACCTCATGGTCCGGTCATCGCTCCAAGAAACCATATGGTTTTCATCCATACGCGGCAACGTCAACGAGTTGCTGTTACTTTCAAAGTCAAGAAATCATATGTTTGCTACGAAATCTACTAAGCCACAGCCTTACAGCCTGACTAAGTCGCGCATGTTTACTCTATTTATAAATTCATACTTGTAGTATAAAAACTAGCTAGAAAAATGTCGTTTAGCTCAGCTTACCTGGAGCATAGATTGCAGCTTACCCCCATGCATCAAGTTTACACCACACATCAAGTCTATGCTACGTTTATTACTGTTTCACAGCAATATACCATTTACCCCAGCATATTCTCAAGTGCACGTCAATTCTTAAGCTCACCAGAGTTATTCCACGGTTTTTGACTGTGAAGGGGCATTTGACACTCGCTCTTCGTTCTTGACACTATTGGTACACGCTCATATTGTGCCAATACGTGATTGCTGCACCATACCTCGCCCACGTTTATCTTTTATTGGCCGTTATCATTTCAACTTCACCAGCATAGGATCATTTCATGTTTTCACTTTCACCATCGTATTGTTGCCCACTTGGGTAGTCTCCGAGCAGACTTAGAATTGTTTTTGCATCAGTAGAGGACCAGTTTCAGCATAGTTTTTGTATAGGACAGTCCCTTGAGTGGACTTGAAGGTTAGTTTTGACATAGGATAGGATCGCTTCAGCACAAGACCAGTTTTTGACATTGACATCAGTATTTCCGTATCATTTAGGATCAGTACCCCACCACCACCAGTATATTTCCGTTCTCGCTCTCAGTACCATCGCCAATTTCTGTATTTTCACATTTATTCTCGACGCTCTGCCCTTAGTACCTCGTTCTATGTTTCCTCTTTCCACCAGCCATTCTCAGTTCTAGTTCCACGTCTTCGCATCGTCTCCCCCACGTTCAGACCCAGTTTCACATGTTTATTTCTGTTTCCTTCGCTAGGATTGCCATCTAGCGACGTTTTCTAGTCTCTTCTCACGTTTTTGCTTACGGATTCATGGTATTCACGTCATACCCATTTCCGTTCCCTCTCGTTTCAAGAGATCCCTACCGGCTTACAGCCAAAGCTTCTAGTACTCAACTACCAAGCAGTACTACTTCGCTGACTGAAAAGTCGCAGTGTATACTTGCGTATAGAGGAATTGATTTACTGCACGAAGGTGCCCCGAACCCACTCGCACACACAATCGCCTTGATTGCCGTGTTATCACGTTAATTACCCAATCTTATTCCTGAGTTGGTGTTGCCATTGCCACAGAAGTCTAGGCTCATCAGTGAGCCATTGTACATTCATTGGGGATGTCTTGTATGGACATGATAGCAAGCCCGGTGGGGCCATGATAAGGATAGGTGCTTGGATTAAATGTGATTAGGATCACAATAAGATAAGTGCCTAAGATAAGATAAGAAAAATAAATAAATTATAACAATTTTCATATTATTCTGTCAATGCTTCATATCCCACTTGGTACTAAAATCACAGATCTTATTTTTGACAATGAGACAGCATGGACAGAGACAGTTACTGAGATGCTTGATTGATAATAAGAGAATTCTGTGAACTAAATAAGATATCAAAAGTCAAGCTATAATAAAGCAGACTTACTTCTTTAAATAATCAGCAGAGTATATGAACAGCTTAAGATATACATGATATTCAATTCCATCACCATATCATATGACAATCCCATTCTGATATGCATCTATAAATTTGTTATCCAATAGAAGTTGACATATGCTTTACATCAGCTCACACTTCAAGAATGTAAGTATAGCAGCACAATATTACTAGTAGGTCAAATGTATAAGCTGGAATGACTAGTATCTCAAATACTACTACAAGTCAGTGAATAATGACCACTAGTAAATGAGAGTAGCTACAAGTGCACCCAACAAGAAGCAGAGTACACAGATCTCATGAAATACAGTCACTAGTAGAACAATCTGGGCATGAATGTCTAAAATAATTTGATTAGTTGTATGGCAGTCTTTAACAGGACTTAGAAATGAATTAGTCAAGAAGCAATGTGGCCCAGATCTAACTAGTATGATTGAGATCTATTATAATTGGCACTAGTATAGCTGGGCTACACCTTCAATCATGATCAGATAGCTGCTATGTGGATGAATACTTGGCTAGCAGTTTATCCATGACACTAGTAGAGCATTGCTAGGCCAAGATGCAAAAAAGAACCACTCATAGTTCCTGGGCCCACTAGTAAGCAAGAAACTGACTTTAAGCTAAGTATTATGTAATTATTCAACATTTACTCATGACTAGCTAAGAAATCCTTATCAATAATACTTCTCAAGTCAGCTATTTATATATAGATTGTATCTTGCTTGTCAGTATATAAGTAGTAGAATAGATACACACATAGCTGAAGGAAATCCATTCCTGCAATTATGATCTACTAGTCAGTATCTAGTGTAAGGCATAGCATGGATAGCATCCGTATCCATCTGTGTATTTTTATTATTTAAAGAACTTTTGATTGAAATATGCAAAAAGAACAAAAAAATAAGTTATAAGCACCGTTTTTTGAGCTCTATTCAATGGTGAATGAGGTTCTATATTCAAAGTACACTCATGATTTCAGAACTCAATTCAAATATAAAACTTCTTTGACCATTGAATAGAGCTTAAAAAATAGTGCTTATAACTTATTTTTTTGTTCTTTTTGTGTATTTCAATTAAAAGTTCTTTAAATAACAAAAATATGCAGATGGACATGGATGCCATCCGCACTATGCCTTAATCTAGTGCTTCAATTAAAGACTTTGTACTTAGCCTCAATGAAGTAGTGACTAGTTGCTAAATTACCTATAGCATTGAGTGAATTAAAGTGTCTAAGAGACATCTGTTGTGTCCTGTAAAGGCCAAGAGTGTTTCAAAGTCAGTTTAAGCAAGTTCTTGAAGTTTATAGTATTATTCTTAGACCAAGAGAGCCACTAGTTCTCAGCAGTTTCATCAGAGCAAGTGAAGTAGCTCAAACCAACTTACTATTCACTCAATTGTGTCTTACCAATTTTGCTAGTGTGAATAGTATAGTTGTATAGCTCACTAGTAATGTTATGATTTCACCTATTTTGTTATCTTATCATAGGTGCCTATCTTATCTTATTTTATCTTAGGCACCTATCTTGGATCATAGACCAGTTATGTTAGACCAGAACTCTAGTATAATAAACAAGACTAAACAAAGGGCTGTGTCATGTTCGTACAATCACCCAATGAGTGTCAAGGTCTGCTAACCAAGAATCAAGAGTCTAGCGCTTAGTCTTAGCAAAAGGAGTGAGTCTGAGAGTAAGTTCAGTGTATTGAAACTTTAGCTCAAAGCTGGAGATAATACAGCGAGAGCTATACTACTTATATACTGTTCTGTACGTGCTATTACTATAATGGTCCTTCAGCAACTGTGTACAAGTCCGTCAGTAAACATTGCATGAGCGAGTGTCTAGTCACGAGCCACAAGACGCTCATTGGGGTTGCCTCGTATGGTACAATATAAATGATTGTGATAGGTGATCTGTGTTCTGGATAGGCGCTGAGATTAGATGTGATAAGATCACAATAAGATAAGCACCCAAGATAAGATAAGAAAAATGAATAAATCATAACAGGTTACCATGCCACTACCAAATGACTTCAACAATTGTACTACAGCTTGTGATCATTGCTTGCCTATGATCTTGTTTTCATTGTTTCATGCATGGTTACTGAACAGACATGTATATATTTAGAACACGTATCTTACACTAGTGATAATAAAAGGACTATAGCTGAGGCTTCAAGCTGATAGTTACAGCAGTATGCAACTAGTGAAGCCAGGACTTAGATGTGATACCACTAGTGGGTCAAATCTATCAGCTGGCCATACTAGTAACTTGAATGCTAGCTGGACTAATTAATATAAGACCACTAGTAGATGAGTAATGCAACTAGTGCACCAAACAAGAAGCAGGATACACAGATCTTGTGAAGTTCTGTAGAGTGGCCTTTGTCTCATCATGAATAAGCTCCATGGTGGCTTTGAACATTTCTGAGGCAGGGGTCCTGAGCAGTGTGTGGGTATGAGAGTCGGGCGTGACTTGAGGATCTCTTCTGTAGTTGACTTGGAATGGACTCTTCCCGGTGGTGGAGTGAATGCAATTGTTGTGTTGGAACACAGCCAATGGCAGCCATTCAGCCCAGTCAGTTTGTCAGTGGTTGATGAAGATTCTAAGATACTTCTCAACTTCCTGGTTGGTGTGTTTGGTTTGTCCATCTGTCTGTGGGTGGAAGGCGGTTGAGGTGTTTCCTTTGATTTGGAGCATGTCGTACAAGTCTTTGAGGAATTTGGATACAAATTGGGGTCCATGGTCTGAGATGACAGTGACTGACATACCATGCTTTGCATAGACTTCATCACACAAATCTTAGCCCATCCTTCAGATGAGAGTTCAATGTTGCAGGCAATCAGAATGATCTCCTTGGAGAACCGGTCCATGATAACTAGAATGGTGTCATAGTCATTGGAAGGGGGAAGTCCAGTGACCATGTCAACCGAAATGTGTGTCCATGGTTTGGACAGGATCTTGTTCAGGTGGAGCAGTGCTCTTTTGGCTTGCATGCTTGACTTGGTCCTTTGACAGGTCTTGCATGCTCAGATGTAGGTCTCAACGTCCTTCTTGAGCTTGGGCCACCAGTAGTCCCTTAGGACTAGCCCCTTTGTCTTCTCTACTCCTGAATGTCCTGCTGTGATGTGGTTGTGGCAGCACATGATGATTTCTCCATGGACAGCATGGTTGCGGGGTACGTAGATTCTTTTATTGTAGTACAATAGTCTGTCCTTCTCTTGAATGCCTTTCTTGTGATTGAGCAAGTTGGCGATTCCTTAATCCCATTTCTGGTGATTGCGGGTTGCACTCTTGATTCACTTGTGAGCTTCATCTACAGTAGGCATGATCATGGCCCTGAAGAACTCAGGTTTGAGGATGACAATCTCTTTGTTGTCTTTGCCTTGTTCATGATCCACTAGTCAGCTAAGAAGGTCAGCCTTTTTATTGGCTGTGCCGGGCTTGTGGTGGAGAGTGAAATAATACTTTGCAAGCTCAGTTACCCATTGCGCTTGTCAGTGATTGAGCTTCTGGGGTTTCCTGAAGTATTGAAGATTCTGATGATCTGTCCAGATCTCAAAATTGACTGCGGCACCCATGAGATAGTGCCTCCATTCATCTAAGGCCAGCATGATTGCAAGCAACTCCTTGTTGTATATCTCATAATTGCACTCCATGACAGTCAGTGCTTTTGATAAAAATGCCACTGGTCTCCATTTTCTGTCTTGTTCTTGGCTCAAAACTGTGCCTATTGCCCCCTCACTAGAATCCGCTTCCACACCAAATTTGCCTCTCTCCGTCAGTATGGCTAGGATGACATCCATGGCCAATTGGGTTTTAAGTTGTTGAAAGGCAACTTGTTGGGCGGTCCCCCAAGTCCAAGTTTCCTTGCCTGTAAGGTGTGTCATAGGGCATACTATGTCACTGTAGTCCTTAATGAAGTGTCAGTAGAAGTTGGTGAAACCAAGGAATGATTGGAGTTCTTGTTTCTTGGTTGGGAGAGGCCATTCAGTAATGCCTGTGACTTTGATTGGGTCCATTTGAATGGAGCCTTCACTGATTATTACCCTGAGATACTCTGTTTCTAGTACCTCAAATTTGCACTTCTTGGCTTTCAGGAACAGTTTGTGTTTCCTTAAAAGTTCCAAGACATGGTGAACGATCTTTCAATGCTCTTTAAGTGTTTTCAAGAAGATCAGGATGTCGTCAAGGTATACGGTGACCTTGCCTTCTGCAATTAGGTCCTTGAAGATGTCATTCATCATCCATTGGAATATGGCAGGTGAATTGGTGAGCCCAAAGAACATAACTGTGGGCTCAAACAGTCCCTGGTTCATTCTGAATGCAGCCTTCCACTTGTCATCCTTCTTGATATGAATATTGTTGTATCCCCATCATATATCAAGTTTGGTGAAGTACTTGGCGCTTCCTAGTTTGTCTATGAGTTCAGATATGAGGGGCAAGGGATAACAATTCTTGATTGTCATCTCGTTGAGCTTGCGATAGTCCTGGACAGGATGTAGCTTTCCATCCTTCTTTTTGACAAAAAAGAATGGAGAAGCCATGGGTGACTTGGAGGGTTTGATGTGACCTGTGGCAAGGTTCTCCTTGAGGAACTTGTCAAGTTCCTCTTGTTCAGTATGGTTCAAGAGGTACACCTTGCAGTTGAGTGTTGCTTGGGTGTTGGGAACTAGTTCAATGGCGTGGTCCCAGGGTTTTTGAGCGGGAAGTTTGTCGAAGTTTTCTTTGGTGAACAGGTCCTCAAAGTCACAGTATGACTCAGAGACTGTCTGCTTGAATGTCTTCTTTTCCTTTCCTTCATTGGCCTTGGCAGTGAGTTTGTTGGCCTTGTGGACTGTGTGGATTTTGATGGCTTCCTCAAAGTCAACAGCTAGAATGATGTCACCTTCCTCAAGTTCTTCATCCCAGTGGTCATTGAGATCTGAGTCAGGAAGAACAAAGAGATTCTTTCTGCACTGACACCTGGCAAAGGTGATCTTGCCCATTTTCCAGTTGATGACTGGGTTATGGTGTATGAGCCAGTCATATCCAAGAAAGATCTCCTTGCTACTGAGGTCAGTGACTGCAAGATCAATCCTTTTGCTGTGGTCTCCAATCTTGAGATGGAGTTTGGCATACGCAGTGATTTCCCCCACCTTGTTGTGGGATCTATCAGCATTGTAGACAGGAATGGGGCTTGCTGTGGCCTTGACTATAAGCCCATGCTTTTCAACAAAGTCATGATGGATGGAGCTTCTGGTGCATCCGCTGTCAACTAGTGTGGTAGCTTTCAGTGTGGAGCGGGATTCTAGTGTTTCGACTTGGATAGGGATGAGAAGGTCACGTTAATTGGCTTTCTGGGCTCAGATATGATATCATATGGGTTTTCAGAGTTCATCAGGTCATTCGAGGGCACGAGTGCGCTCAGCCTTGTATAGTCCTTCTAAGAGATTGTCTACCACTTCTTCTGCTCTGGCCTTGTGAATCCAGTTGAGGAGTACAGCTTTGGTGGCTGACTTGGACTTGGTGTCGTGGATGGCTCTTTAAGTCCATTCAGTTTCAAAGGGTTTCATCCATCCCTCCAGAACTGCCACCAGAGGTGCATCCTTTGCTGCCATCTGGTCCTTGGATGCTGAAGCATCATTGCCGCTAGGGCATCTCGCCTCTTCTCCAAGAGGGCTTTTTCGCTTCAGGGATGACCTGCATGTGTCTGCATTGGCTGTAGCAGCCTTCACTTGATGGATCCTAAAGGAAGTATCATCTTCCTTATCAGGGACTTCTACCATACATACCTTGGATGTCTCTTGCCCTGTTTGACCCCAGCTCCTGTCAGAAGGGTCTTGTGGCAGGATGATTATGCTCATGCTCCTTGCGGTATTCTCCTCTCAGGGAGCCACTTGCTCAGGGGGTGAGTTTGGACCCAGTTCCTCTGCCCCATCTGGTCTAGCGAGGCTAGCTGTTATGATGGGTGTTGCTATGGTAGGCAGCTTTTCGCCTGGTGCTTTCACTCATGATGAGCTACTTGCAAGATGGTTATCCGGTGTGTTAACCAGAAGGCTCTCTGCCTGCTTGGTGGCCTTGTTGTCTGAGGCACTTGAGTCCACTAGGATGGCGTAGCGGTTGTGTGATTCCTTATTCTGGGTGCTGGAAGGCGTGAAAGATGGTATATTTGAATGTGGCATGTATTTAACAGATGTAGCTACAGAAATAATATTATAAGTCCAACCAGCGAGTGTTCAATGTATACCAGAAGTCCCTTTCACCAAGTAAGTAGAATCACTTACTTTCTGGCGGTGTCTTTTACCTTTTCAATCTTAGAGTCCATGGCAGGCTCAGTCATTGAGGCCACCTCCCTTCACTTTTGAGCATGTCAATGTCCATCAGCCTTCCCTGACCACTGTAGGTTGTCCCAGTGCCAGTCTTTTTGTCGCCCAAGGAAGTTGTTGCACTGGAACTCCCCTTGGAGGTTCCAGGTGTGACTGGCTTTCTTGTTGTCATGGATGACTCCATAAGTGGAGTCTATGACCCATTGGCATTGTCATTCCTGGTTCATGATGATGATGTGGTCCTTCCAGGCCTTGTATCCAATGGGGATGAGTATCCTGAGGTTGGCAATTAAGGTGGTATAGGAGTGAGGGACTCCTTGTTGGAGTGCCTCAACCATATGTCCCCAGTTTTCCTCATCGTTGCGGAGGCTGGTTAATTTAGCCTGGCATTCCAATTCCTGGAAGTATTTCTGGGCGGTCCTGTCACCCATGCAAAGGTCATACATCTTCTTCTTATGTACTTCTTCAACTGCTGTGTCTCGGAACTTGTTGTGGATCATGGCAACAAAATAGTCCCAGGAGAGGAACCTGAATTTCCCCCTAGTCAAGCTTCTTAGCTTGGCCAGCTCCATAATCCACCAGTCTTTCGCTTTTCTGTCCAGGTAGAAGGCAGCGAAGGTGACACAATAGGGATTGAGAATGGGGGGGTTGCCTCAGATTGGCCCATTGCTTGGCCTCCATGCCAGGACAGGAGGGGGCTGATTGCCTCCTTCGGCTCCATCTCCTTCAACCCAGCTGGAGCCTTTGGCTTTGTCAGGTCCTGCACCAGCTACAAGTCAGCTTTTCTCTTTGAAGAGGCAGCTTGTCGGCATCCTGATTCAAACCAGCAGGGAGTCTGGTAGAGGTTGGATCAGGGAATGATATAGGGCCAGCATGAGGTACTGGTTTAAGGGGAATTGTTCATTAAATAAAATGACTGCCTGCTCCATCGCACAATACTTAATAATATTCATCTTCTCCAATTTGTCTGTATCCCTCCACAATATGCCCATTGGGAATGTTCTCTATGTCAGGTCCGAGGTAAGGCTCATATAGCGACTGGTGTAGATTTTTATGAATTTGTGTTCCAATGTCATGCAGATTTCCTTGGCCATCATGGGCATTTTGCCAATACTCGCACTGGTGCTCAGCAAGGGAGATACCCCTTCCCCCATGAGCGAGCTGTCAGAGTCAGTGCTGGTCATACTGGTGGGACACCTGATACCCATGAGCAAGATGTTTGCTGACATCAAGGGATGGTGGCATGTAGTTGGAGTTTGGTCAGTAATAGTAATGTGGCCACTGACTCCAGTTTTCTTGGTAGCTAACGAGAGTCTGTTCCTCGAAGGCTCGAACCCTCTCTGCTGGGACAATTCAGATGGCATTCCAATGTCATCAGCATCAGTACTCTTCTTCTGTTTCACCCAGTAGCTGGCTGCTAGTCTCACAGCAGGCATTGAGCTTGAGGATATGCTGTCAGTGATACTTGTTCCACTGTTGCTGATTGTGGATACTGAGCTGATGGAGCTGCTCAATGGCTTGCTCTCATCGTTCCCCAGTAAGACGACAGTCTTCAGGGAATGTGAACTGGGCCGGTCCCATGGTGTGTTGGATGATGTTGAGCCTGGCGAGCTTGCTGGTCTTGAGCTCCTGGGTGGCAAGTCTTGTGTATTCTTCTCTTGCAGTAAGCTCTCTAGCTTCTGCCTCTGCTGCTCGTGGGTCATATCCGAGCATGGGGGAGTCCAGGTGAGTGATATGGGGGTTGGTACTATAGGACTTATACTCGGACTGGGTCAGGAAGTGGGGTCGATAGGGTTCATCATCCTCACTGTCGAGAATGATTTCGGGAAGGGATTGGTCAATGGGAGGGGGGTGATATAGCTTCTGAGGGAGTCTCTAGCTCATTGGCCCAAGCCTGATCTACAAGGGATAGAGCTTCTCTGACTGGACTTGGCATGAAGGATCATTGGTATGGGATTTTTGGGACGCTCTTCAAGGAGGATGCTTCTCTCTTCTTCTCCGATATCCATATCGAGAATGGGCTCCTCAGCGATGCGAGAAGTTTCCATGCCCTCATCTCCACTTTCGGATACAGAGCAGATCATTGTGAAGATGGAGTTTTGGGGCTGGATGGTGACATATCATCAGGTGAGGTAGATGTTTGGTTGGGGTAGAGGATTTTGTTGGGCAGGTTGGAAGAAAGGGGTAAAATGGGCTATCCACGATTGTAGTTCATAGGAGTAGCAACAGGAGAGGAGGAAGAGGGTTATGGTCCCTGTGACAGTTCCAATGACTGCTATAAGGATGTTAAAGGTTTTGGTGGTAAAGTCAGTGAAGATTGGCATTCAGTTTCTTCAGCATAATGGTCGCTGAAGAAAGGGAAAGAGAGAAGCTTTGAGCTAATTGTTAGACCTGAACTCTGGTATAACAAACAAGAGTAAGCCTCGGGCTGTATCATGTTTGTACAGTCACCCGAAGAGTCTCAAAGTCTGTCACTGAGAATTGAGGGACTAGTGCTTAGTCTTAGTGAGAGGAGTGAGTCGAAGAGTAAGTTCAGTATAGATAAACTTTAGCTCAAAGCTGGAGATAATACAGCGAGAGCTATACTACTTATATACTGTTCTGAGTGTTCTAATAATATATGTGTCCATTCAGTAACCATGCGTGAAATAATGAAAACAAGGTTGTAGATGAGCGATGGTCGTGAGCGACAAGGTAATCGGTCTGTGATCCGGGATAGGTGCTGAGATTAGATGTGATAAGATCACAATAAGATAAGTGCCCAAGATAAGATAAGAAAAATAGTAAAATCATAACACTCCACTAGTGTGAGTAGTATGCTTGTAAAGCTTACTAGTAACGAATAAAACATCTTTTGAACAACTTCCATTGATTATTGAGTCTGCAGAGTGCTTCTATTGTACTTGAAACACCCGAATTCAATACATTGGTGATAGTGTAGAGTGTAGAGAGGTTTAGTGTTGGTTGGTGTTCATTTCCGCCCACTAGTCTTTTGCCACTTGCCATTACAGAGCACATCAACATGTTGAAGTGGAATCCTTGTTTGAAGTCGGTGTGAAGCAGAGGTCCATGGCATGCACATAACAGTATCCCCCCTTAGCGTTCTTGCCCTCAAGAGCACTGATCCTGATGGCCGATGATGTGCTTGGTAAAGGCAAGTGGCAAAAGACTAGTAGGCGGAAATGAACACCAACCAACACTAAACCTCTCTACACTCTACACTATCACCAATGTATTGAATTCGGGTGTTTCAAGTACAATAGAAGCACTCTGCAGACTCAATAATCAATGGAAGTTGTTCAAAAGATGTTTTATTTGTTACTAGTGAGTTTTACAAATGTATTACTCACGCTAGTGGGGTGGGTAAGACACAATTGAATGAATGTGACTTGGTTTTGAGCTACTGCGCTTGCTGGGACTATGACTGCTTCAAAATAATGGCTCTCTTGGCCCTGTACTACTTCCTACAAGTGATCAACACTTGCCTGGTTCGCACTCTTGGCTTACTAGTGGCACTCTTGGCCTAAGAATAATACTTTAACTCTGAGAAACTGCAAGAACTAACTCTGGAGCACTCTTGGCCTTTGCAGAACATAATAGTAGACTCAAAGGGACTTCAATTCACTCAATTCTATGGGTAACTTAGCAACTAGTAGCCACTTCATTTGAGGTTAAGCACAAAAGCCTTTAATTGGGGCACTAGATACTGACTAGCATGTCACAATTGCAGGGATGGCTTGCCTGTCCGTGCGAGTGGCTATTCTACTACTTATATACTGTAAAGAAAGATACAAAGCAACACAAACAGATACACTAGTGGGGTATTTTCAGTACTGATTTCTTGGCTAGGCCCAAAATATCGTGCATAAACACGTAATAGTCGGTCTAGAAATTGCTATTGGATGACTAGTGAGCCATGGAGCTCAGCTAGCAGTTTAATCTCGCGTTCTTTGACCCAGCAACACGCCACTAGTGCCGGAGATGAACAACTAGCCACATCCTCATGCTCGCAACTGTAGTCGGCTGTGATCGAAAGTGCAGCCGGGCTATACTAGTGCTGACCGTAATAGATCTGATCACACTAGTCAGATCTGGGCATAACATTAATCCGTTGCTAATTCATTTCTAAGTCCTGCTTCGAGATTGCCACATGACTAGTTAACCTGACTTAGGCATTTCTGTCCCGATCAGTCTGCTAGTGACTGAACTTCACAAGATCTGTGTATTCTGCTTCTTGTTTGGTGCGCTAGTCATGTTACTTGTCCACTAGTGGCCTCATATTAATTAGTCTGGCTAGCATTCAAGTTACTAGTATGGCCAGCTGGTAGATTTGACCCACTAGTGGTATCACATCTAAGTCCTGGCTTCACTAGTTGCATACTGCTGTAACTATCAGCTTGAAGCCTCAGCTATAGTCCTTTTATTATCACTAGTACAAGATAGATATGCAATTGTATTGTTACAAAATCGTAAAATCTAGGTGTGAACGCATAGACAGCATATCAATGGAACTGGCCAATCCAAAATGGCCTTGACCTTGTCTTCAGACATGCAGAGGCCCTCCGGTGATAGAATGTAGCCAAGATATTCCATGGAATCCTGGTGAAACTCGCATTTGGATCCTTTGCAGTAGAGCTGGTTTGCTCTTAGCCTATGGAGAACCTCCCATATGTGTTTCTGGTGATCTGCAGGGTTGTTGGAATAAATGAGGATGTCATTGAGGTATACGACTACGGAAACATCAAGCATGTCAGCGAAGATATCGTTCACAAAGTGTTGGAACACCATGGGAGCGTTGGTGAGTCCAAAAGGCATGACACGCCATTCAAAGGAGCTGTAACAGGTCTGGAAGGCTGTTTTCCATTCATCACCTTCAGTGATGCATACTAGATGATAAGCATGTTGAAGATCAAGTTTGGTATAGATGTGAGTGGAGCACGCAGAGTTGAGGAGGTCAGAAATGAGTGGAAGGGGGTAATGGTCTTTCTTGGATATCTTGTTTAAGCCGCAGAAGTCAACACAAAGATGGAGTTCACCGGTCTTTTTCTTGACAAAGAGAACTGGGGCTCCATGAGGAGAACATGAGGGAGTGATGAATTCACTATGGAGGTTATCGTCAATAAACTCATATAGTGCCTTGAGTTTGGATTCCGAGAGGGAGTAGATAGGACTGAGCAGAGGAGATGTGCCTTCCTCCAGATTGATTTTGAGGTCATATGGTCTATACTCAGGGAGATTCTCAGAGAGCGAGTCACTGAATACATCAGCAAAGTCATAATATTCTGCTGGTATATCTAACATATCTGGCGGGGCCATGGAGCTGGCCTTGCCACTAAGTGCAGAAGGTCAGAGGGTATATTGTTGAGCTCCATCTTCTGCACATGCTCGAACAAAAGCAGCCATGGAGATGATAGATATCTTGGGTGTAGCCATGGCAGAAAAGGAAGGAATGGTAGGGTAGGAATAGATGGGTTCATATGGCAGCAGAGCCCATTGGGATCTTGGAGTAGGTTTGGAAACTGGGGTTGGAATGGGATTGGGAGTTGGACAAGGAATGTCTGCGCAGGTGGATGCAGTTGCATTGGAATCTGCGGAAGCGCTTGCAGGGATAGAAGCACCTAGTAATGATGAACAGAAAGTGATACTGTGCTTTACCCAATCAATCAATGGATTATAGCAGGAGAGCCAGTTGTATCCCAGGACAATGTTACAGGATGAATCTAGACGAGTGACACAGAAGTCAACAGAAAGGATGTTTGTGCAATTAGAGTCAATGCAACCCTGATCTCGCATGGAGGATACAGGGCTGCCCTCTAGTTTTCCAACTCTGAAGGAGCCGGTTCCTCAGAGGCAGGAGTGGTGTCTTCAACTTCTGCAGCACAGCCCTTAGCAGAGGCTGCAGCTTTGCGCTTGTTGCAGTTGTCGGTCTTGTGCTTACCTCCACAGAAGATGCAGAGATTGTTCTTCTTGCGGTGGTCTTTTTCTTCCTCAGTAAGATGGCTGTCCTTGCCTAGCTTGTCAGCATAGGGCTTAGGAGTGGAAGCAGACCCCAAGGAATTGGAGTCTGAGGATTTCGGAGTTGACCCAGAGGCCGAGGAATTGGAATTGGAATTGGAGCTAGAACCCTTGGATTTAGGGTTGTTGGAATATGAACCAGAGAACTTGCTGTCCTGGTTTTCATGGGATATTTGAGTCTTCCGAGTCCAATAGCGAGCGTCGAGTTCCTGGGCTAGGAAGTGCATGTCACAGAGATTGTTAGGCTCTCCATGGTGAGCTATATCGTCCTTGATGTGGGTACAGAGTCCACGGTAGAATGTGTGTCAAAGGGAATTATCTCCGTAACCAACCTGGGAAGTGTATTGGTTGAACTGAACCATATACTTCATAATTCGGTCTCTGTCATGTATCCGGAGGTGTTCGAGAGCATCTTCAGCATCTCCAACGGCGTCGAAAGGACCGAAGTTGGTTCTGAGTTCATCAAGGAAAGCAGCATAGGAATGCTGCTAGGCTGGCAGGTTCCAGAGATTGGGGCAGAGGATGTCTGGTTTGAACCAGTCGAGAGCGGTGCCAGAAAGGAAGGAAATAGTGTAGTTGACTTTGCTGGCATCCGTAGCGAAAGCCATGGGTCTGTCATTAAAGTTCAACTGAAGGGAAACAATGAAGGCTTTGAGTTTCCATAGGTCTGAACCATCAAAAGCTTCGGGTTCTTTGACCTTGGTGCAAACAGTGTTGGGTCGAGGATTGTTTAGCGTGGTGGAGACTCCATGCAACAGGTTCATGAATTCTCGCAGGAAATCCTGCTCATTGGGAAGATTGTTAGGGCAGCCAGGACCACTGGGGCCATTGGGTCCACCTGGTCCACCTGGTCCTCTGGGGCCATTTGGGCTGCTAGGTTGATTGTCAGGTGGATCGCCATCTGGATTATGACAGTGTGGAGTGTGGGTTGGGGTTTCAGGTTCTTCCTCATCGTCATCTTCGGTGTCTAGGAAATCCGATCGCCCCCTGTTCGTGGGTTGTGAGGCCAGTGTCTCTAGTACCGGATCATTGCGGGGCATGCCAAATAGGTCAAGATAGATCGCATGAGTAGAGGTCTGTGGAGTGTGTGGGCCTTGGCAAAGCTATTAGCAATATCACCCTTAAGCCAAAGCCCTTAAGTTGATTAGCAGAGCAGAGTCTGTGGAGAGCGTGGAGTGGATTAGAGGATAAGAGATAGTCCAACAGAGTGGAGGCCATGGACTTGAGAGCACTGAGATTAGACTTAGAGTCAGAGAGAGATTTGGCTAGACCAAGTTGATATTTAAACTGAGTATCTACAAGTAATTGTACAGTATATATATGAGTAGGTAATCTGAGTCAAAGTCCAATGGAATCTGATGAAGGTCTGTTCGCTACTAGATTCGGGTTCTAGAATTAATATGTGAAATAGTAAAATGAAACAGAAATGAAATATCAAATGGAGCAGAGTAATGGTAAGTGGCCAGAGGCTGTGGCGCTCCAATGTTATACATGTTGAAGTGGAATCCTTGTTTGAAGTTGGTGTGAAGCAGAGGTCTATGGCATGCACATAACATTTCTCCAGAAACAGAGTACTTTATCATTCAGATGACATAGGTGTATCATGGTTGGAGATAATCACAAAAGTCTGCAATGCAACTTCAGTGAGGCAGTGAGTAATGAGATGATATCTTACTGTTTGTTTCACAGGTGATAGCAGTCATCACCATGTCAAACAAGTTATGGAGTAGAAATATGCTTGAAAAAGTCAGGATATCTGAAAATAGTGATATGGTGGAAATGAATAAGGCCACAACCTCGAACTGGCAATACTAACAAGTAGGTGCTGCTTGAAAAAGGTTTGCTTGGTGGTGGCCTACACCACCACCAACTTATATTTTCTCACAGGCAGCAGAATGTTTGACTGCTGCTAGCAAATGAAGTTTGGCTAAGCAACTCTATGGCAAGTGTGATAATAACAGACAGTCACATGTAAACAGTGATAGATAAAGCAACAGCTACACTGAGAAATTTACTTTGAAGAAAATTTACTTTTGTTTCACTGCAGGAAACTCCCTTATATGGCAGCCATATGATATACAGAGTAGCCTCCAGAGAAAAACTACTTGGTACATTGATCCATCTACAAGACCTATTACTAACATAGCAGAAATATATACTATACTCTCTTTGACTCTAAGTCCAACTCACCACTTTCAAGTCCATAGCCTCTGCTCCATTGGATCATCTCTTATTCTTCTTCAACTCCTCATTCTTCACAGACTCTGCTCCACAATCTAACTTAAAGGCTTCAGCTCAAAAGTGACATTGCTAATAGCTTTGCCAAAGCCCATACACTCCATGGGATTCTGCCTGTACAATCTATCTTGATCTATTCAGCATGTGCCTAACAAAAGCAACCAGTATAGTAAATGACCAACTCAAAATGCTCTATGACTTTATGTTGTGGTTTTCATCTGTGAGTAGTAAGGTTTATAACCTCTTCATTTCTCTGACATCAATGCAGGGTGAGTCTTTTATACAAATCATTCTATTTCTCTTGGCCAAGAATCTTCTCAAAGATTCTATTTTCCTGAACAATATGAACAATAAGATGAGGGAAAAGTTCTTCATCACATTCTTAGTGAATATAGAAATCATTCAGTTACTAGCTAGCTGTTTTCAGCTCACTGGCCCAACTATAATGGCCATTTCTGTAGTGTTTTTTTCTTCATTTCTTATATTTCCTTCTCATCTTTTCACCAGACCTCCAGTCATGCATGCAAATTTATCAAAAATCATTAAGCTTGTTAATAAAATGAGTACACTCTGTTTTCTTCCAAAAACCTGTGACTGACTCTGGTGATCCAAATAGCTCAGCAAGAAAGAAATCACTTTCACAGTGCCCACCAAATGTTTCATCTGGGCATATATAAATGATGTGAGAACAGTAGCTGCTCTAGAAAAGAAGAAGAGGACTTTAGTCTGGCATGTCTTCAACAATAGTGCTATCAAGGCACAGTTTGAAAAGGGAATTAGCAAGTTTGAATTGTAGATGGATGACTTTCTAGTTCTACTTGATGATAAAATGCAATCTTTGGGTTTTGCGACAATGTGAATTTATAAGAGACAATGACTATTAGTAACAGATGACAAGATTGTGTTCAGTCATATACTTTACTTCATTTGTATGCCTCTAACAATTTCTTCAAAGTCTCATGAGATTTCAGTGTTTCTTTTTCTATCTACCATTGATATCTGTAATTCAATGATATATCCAGACATCTGGTGAGAAAGAGGTCTTATAGATATTTTGAGGTTTGTTTATATTGTTATTGTTGTTATTGTTGTCATTGTCCAAAGCTTATTGATCTGATTTTAACTTTGCCTCAGTGTCTAATTCAACTTCTTATATACCATGTCAAGCACTGGGACTTTAGACCCAGTGTAGCCTTTTCAGTACTATTCTGAAGTTAAGTCATGTGCTTCACCAAGTGTCACTTAAGATAATTCATTGTCTGCACTTAAGATCTTATGCTCTATATTATTTCTTCTCTTGGTATCTGAATATTACAAAATGTATGTATTGATATATTTTGCAAAAATATACATATGAACACTTTTAGAGTGTGTTAATGGCTAGTTTTGAGAGTATGAAGGGCATGATGAAGCTGTGACTGGCTCTCAGCATGAGGGAGGGAGTTCTGAGATTGCTTATACCAACTAGCATATATATCCTGTATTTTCTGATAAACCATGGAGTGCAATGTTTAGCATGATACCAGTTCTTCATCATTCTCCTCCAGTGATGCTTTATCATCAGCATTGTCTGAATCTGAATCTCATTCCCTAGTATGATGCTTTTTATCATTCTCATTCTTGTTATCTAAAGCATCTCCAGCTGGCAAAAGCTCTAGTATATCATCCTCATCCTCATCTTTCCTTTTAAAGTCCAGACATAATTGTGATTTCTGTTCTCACAATTATGGTCTCCTTCCAGAGATGATGTCAGAATCACCTCTGGTTGTCTAAAATTGTATACAAAATCACTGCCAGAATCACTTTCAGAATTGTCCCTAGAATTGTCAATTCTAGTGACTCTGACCACCTCTAATTACCACTATGAATCAACAACGTGCAATGAGAGTAGTCAGAGATTATCCTATAATTATGATTTATAATCAGATCTAAAAGTGACTTAATAATCACTATCATGATCATTTATAATTATCTACTCTGACCCTCTCTAATATTGATATGAATGTGGTAAGTGGTGTCTGATCAAAGTAAATCCTTGCTACAAACATTGGTACTCTGTTTTCGGTTCATCCATGCAAATCCAAGTTTTCAGATTTCTTCAGTGTATCTAGAAAGCCTGTTCCAGAATTCAAATAGAAAATCAAACATAAAACAAGTCACATACATTTTCTTTTATACAAATTCCTGACCCTTCTAACAAATATGTCGAGCTCTGTTTCGGTCTCTGATTCACCACTAAAGAGACTATTGTGAGCTTCCCATCTGGACATTGTGTTTGGATCAAGTTGACAATACTCTATATAAGAACAATAACTATATGTTAATTAATAGGCATACCTCTGGACTCCCACAGATCAAGACCCTCATATATTTTAATATATACTTAAGTGGAGTTTCCCCAGTCAATTGTTAGATCTAGCTCATTAAACAAAAGTAGCAGACAGAAATAAGAAATAACATATAATATACAGACTGTACCTATTGTGAGGTCCTATCACATATTTTCTTCATTGTCAACAACTTATACAAGGTAGCAACTAATTATATTATCAAGTTCATGATTGTATTGTTTCTGCTGTTGGTAAGTTGATTTCCAGCTTTGAAAATATGTAAAACTGACCAGATTGTTGATTTAGAAGGGATCAATTGTCCAGTGGTTTTTGGTAGTATTGATGGAGATATAAAGGTGATTGCATAACAGGTCTCAAAAAAAAGAGCACCCAGTAACAAGATTCAGCATAGTGGTATGTACTCTAGCATGCAGAAGACACTTGTTAAACTCTCAATTCTTTTAATTCTCTACCAGTAGATCTCCTTTGTTACTGATGGACCAGTATCTTTAATAGATTCCACAATGATCTGGTACTAGACACTCCAGCCCTACAACCTATATCCAATGATGGGTGATTGGATTTCCCAGATACTAATAATGACAAAGAAGAGAAAACTGATATCCCAACTGATACTCCACACCACTGCAATCACAATGGTGACTCACTGTTAGAGACGTGCCAAATAAATCTAATTAGATTGCATGAGCAGAGTCCTATGGAGTGCATGGGCTTTGGTGAAGCTATTAGCAATGTCACCCTTGAGCTGAAGCCCTTAAGTTGGATTGTAGAGCAGAGTCCATGGAGAGCGAGAAATTGAATAAGAGAATAAGAGATAGACCAACAGAGCAGAGGCTGTGGACTTAAGAGTGATGAGTTGAACATAGAGTCAAAGAGACTAGGCTGAACCAAGTTGATATTTGAACTGAGTATCTATAAGTAATTCTATAGTATATATATAAGTAGGTAAATCTGAGTCAGAGTCTGATGGACTCTGATAGAGGTCTGTTTGCTACTGGATTTGGGTTCTAGAATTAATATATAAAATAGTAAAATGAAATGATAAGTGAAATATCAAATGAAGCAGAGTAATAGTAAGTGGTCAAAGGCCATGGAGTCTGATTGTGAGAATTGCTGAAGTTAGATTTGAAGTTAAAATGAGTATAAAGTGAAGACCGGCAGCATATATGTAACAGCTGATTTATTCTATTTATTTAAGAATTTCTTCTTAAAGTGACACTCTCTTCTTCTTTTACCTTTGCACCCACTCTTCTGCTATTCTACTATAACTAATCAAAGTGGAAAACCCAACACAGAGTTGGGATCTGCTACTGAAACAAGATCTATGACAGTGAAAAGAAACACAGTTGATTAGGGAGACAGTCCAACAAAGAAGTCCAAGCTTGTAAGTTCTTATCTGAATGTGGTTTGATTTTAAGGCTAATGCATTAATCTGCAAGAATGAGGACAATACTGATACCAGGTGTGTACAAGTCTTTGGCTCTTTAATAGTGGAGTGAGTGTGATTGCACACAACAGAGAATTGCTTCTGACTTTTCACAGTCTTGTCGAAACTTCAATGTCTTTACCTGGAAAATCAACCTCTGGCTCCTCAGCAGCAAAGTGAGTCTGTTTCTACATCAGAGAATTAGTTTTAACTTTGCTTAGTCTCAGCAACTCTTCAATATCTTTGCCTGATAAACTAATATTTAGGTTGGCAGACAGGGCTGTGGTTGATTTTGTAATTACTGAAGTCCAGCTCCCTATTGGAGTAGCTGTCTTGTCCAGTGTAAAATCTTATGGGTACAATGTTACCATAGGACTGAAGGAAAAATTGCCAGTGGCTACAATGCAGAACCATTGCTTTGAAAGCCTTTCAAAGATCAAGTTTCCATTTCAAGTTGCTACCTCTCTAATGCATCACTATCCAGACATATCATCTTTTGTATAGATGGTTTCACAACATATACATCATAGATCCCAAAGATTTCCAATTGAATAATGTTAGTTATAATAAGGTTAAAAGTTGACACATCAGGACCAGACTCCTCTTTCTATATCATCAGTCGTGTTCTTCACAATACCCTCTCAGTTGAAGGCAAAGCCAAGACAGTATTTTTACAGGTAGTGAAAAGATTTTAGTTTTGCATTGCAGCTTTCTTGTCATAGTTCTGAACATGAATATTAGGATAGTAATTCTGAGCAAGTATAGGAAGGTACTTAAAGATTTGGCACTAATCAGCATTAGCTGATTTGGACAGTAATCTAGACTTATATAGTAATTTATAGTAAATTCTTGAAGTAGTACAAATGTATTTAAGGACAGCATATCTCACTGCAAAGGCTAATTAATTCTCTTTTCTATATTCTTTTCTACTTACTTATAACAGGTTATAGACTCCAGCTCTAACTGAACTACTTATATTACTTACTTTGCACTCTCATACTTTATATACATATACAGAATCAAATAGATACTAGCCAGTCTATTTACAAAATTGACCCTCTTAAGAGTCTGGAAATTTACCTAATATAGAAAATCAAGATGATGAATATCCTAACTGATTGAGGTCTAATTGATTATGCAGATGGCAGCTCTGCAGTCCTGACAGAAGCAGCATGGTGGCAGATTGGAAGAAGAGCAATAGGAAGATTTTTTCAACAATAAGATTGCAAGTTTTGAACAGCCCACTGGTGTATATTGCTGGTTTTAAGACTTTGGCAGAAGCCTGAAAAGCTCTAAAAGATATGTATGAGTCCAGGAGATTCATAGGAATTGTCCTTGTTAGAAGAAAATTCTTCAGAGCTCAGTGTGAAGAAGAAGGAAATATAGAGGAACACATTAGGACAATGAGGTCCTACCAGGAAGAGTTGGCATCTCTCAAGCAGACTATTAAGGAAGAGGATTTCTCAATCACACTGCTTATGTCACTTCTGTTAGGGATGTGCCAAATAGATTAAGATTGACTGCACAAGCAGAGTCCAGCAGAGTGTGCAGACTTTAGCGAAGCTATTAGCAATGTCACCTTTGAGCCAAAGCTTTTAAGTTGGATAGTGGAGTGGAGTCCATGGAGAACATGGAGTGGATTAGAGATTAAGAGATAGTCCAATAGAGCAGAGGTCGCAGACTTGAGAGCAATGAGTTTGGACTTAGAGTTAGAGAGAGTTTGGGCTAAACCAAGTTGATATTCAAACTGAGTATCTACAAGTAATTCTACAGTATATATATAAGTAGATAAATCTGAGTCAGAGCCTGATGGATTCTGGGGAGGTCTGTCTACTACCAGATTTAGGTTCTAAAATTAATATATAAATTAGTAAAATAAAATATTAAATAAAATATTAAATAGAGCAGAGTAATGGTAAGCAGCCGGAGGCTGTGGAGTCTGATTATGAGAATTGCTGGAGTTAGGATTGAAGTTGGAATGAGTGTGAAGCAGAGACCAGTGGCATATGTATAATAGTGACCTGGGATACCATTAAATACAGATTATCGAGCGAGAAAAAAAAACTCACATCTTGGACACAGATGATTCACCTAAATGCTGATTCAGAGAATTCTGCTTGCCTGCAGAAAGCATACAGAGGTTTCTAATCTACAAAGGTTTCTGATAATGGCATATTTGAACATCAGAACAGACTCAGCCTCTGTGAGGCCCCAGCAGTTTGCAAAGACTAGATCTTGCTATGGGCACTCAGGAGGAGGTTCTCTTATATAAAAAGGTAAGATCCAACAGAATCTGTCACCAATGTGATACTGGAGTCTAAATTTATGATGAGAAAGTACCTATTCCTAGATGATATAAGTGAATCCTTACACCTTGTATTTGAAAAACACATTCTCATCAGTGAGCATGACAGCCATATTGCAATATGAAAGAATGTACTAGAATGAAAACCCAAAATAATCTAGAATGGACAAAAGGTCATAGTAACCACATCAATCTTTGTCTTTATGCTCTTCTGATATGAAAGTACTACTAACAACCTACATCCATAGTAGTTACTGGATGTTAATCTTTTTTGAAATTGCAGGTTGATATTGAACATGTTGTCCAACCTGGCCTTTACAGTTTCAAATGAAACATTGTCCCCTTCAATGTAAGTGTAGCCAATAGCAACCAAAAAACAGTGCATGGACAAAGATGACAGTGATCAAGGCAGAGATCAAGATTGGTTTTCTTGTACTAACAGTGGTCCATGAATTGCAAGGTGTTAACAATTCAATCTAATACACTTGGTCTAAAAATACAGCAACAGCTTTGCGACCAGTTCTACTACTCAACACTACCTGTGCCAGATCTCGCTGAGATAAAGAGCTGAGTATATGGTCAGTAGTACCAAGGCTGTTGGCAGAATAGGATAGAATTGTTTGCCTGGCTCCACTCACAAAATGTTGCTTTTATTCATACAGAATTTATAAGGAAGGTGAAATAACAAAAGTGAGGGTGATGCAGGATGACTAATAGATCTCTGAAAAATCCAATTGAGTTTTTGGATCCCATCTTTCCTGGATAGTGTAACCTTCCTCTGTTGTAATAGATCTTCTCTTATATGAGCATCTCTTGACAGGCTGCAACTCTACAACAGACCAATTCACCCACAATCTTTATGACCTTCAGAATGAGCATGTTCTTGCAAAGATCATTTCTTCACGTGACATTATTCACCTCTGTGTTATGCCTGTCTATTAGTTCCAGGATCACTTGCTTGGAATTCATACCACTGTGTTATTTAGCTTATTAGAGCCAAATGTCTCTATTGTATTATATCTGCTGGTTTGTCTTGGTCCCTGGTTCTTTACAATGACAACCAGATGACAGATAGTTCACTTATGCATCAAACAAGGCAAGGTCCTGAGGCAGCAAGAAGGCTGGATCTGACATGACAACCACAGCAAAGAGGACACTATCCAGACCTAAGGAACAGAAAACTCAGCAGACAAATATGAAGGAGATACTAGAAGAGGATGGCTCAGTGACTGACAGCAGCAGCAATGATGACAGGAAGGATCAGCTGAAGGATGATGATAGTGATAGTGATAATGACAATAGTGACATATTGACTCAATGGCCCAGCAAAAAGGTGAAGACAGAAGACAAGGACATTACAACAATCATCACATACATTAAGGTTTTTGCTTCAGAACATACACTCAGGGCAAAGTCCACTATCAAGCATTGTGGCCCTTTCTTTTTCTCTCTTAATGACTCTCAATCTACCTTCCTCAATGCTCTTACATCTGCTGCTGTTTCTGAAGGCCATTCTGCATTTGCATCTGCAATAAATTAGAAGAAGCTGACATAGAAGCAGAATACACCCAAGAACAACTCAAAGAAGCCTCTCAAGCCCAGATAGATACAAGGCTCTCATCTCAGCATTCTCAAAACTTTCATTGAAAGGAAAAGATATAACAATCACTGTTTTTCTTCCACTGCTTTCAAAGATGCAAAAACTTGTGAGCTTCTGGTATTTGTTACTCTGTACCATCATGCTAATGGTGTAGCCCTCTGCCAACATGAACCTGCATCAGGACAACACTGAATGTGAAGAATTTTCTCAAGGACCCATCAGTTTATCCATTCATGAACAAAAAGTGTATTAAGCAAGGGTGGTTGGCAACAACCATAATCTGATGAACAATGCTAGGATCTACTCAATCACTAATACCTTAATAAAATCAGTGAGATTTACAGCATGTACCCCATCGTAAATGACCCACACTGGCCACTCAAGTGCATTTACTGTAAGCTTGGAACTCAGAATTGCTGAGAGATCAACAGGGTGAACATTGTTATTTGGGTAGTAGCTATAGTACATCCATAAATGTTGTATTTTATCTACAATACTGACATGCACACTAGGCTGAGAAATATATAGACAAAGATAAACCTCCTGTAAGTATTCATTTTGCCCATGACAGGCATCTTAAGGCTCCAGCAACTGCTACTCAAGTCTTGAACAATGTTGATTCCACTGCTCTTACTACACCTGTTTTCCTGCCTCATGCTCTATCTGGTATGCAATGGCACTATCTATATGGATTCTCCATGTACTACAGTTATTCTCCTCCTATACTGTTTGTTCCATATCCTCATATGCCACATGGAGCACACCATGTTGCACAGCCATATGGATACCCTGATGATAGGCCTCATACTCTGTTACTCTGTGATGTGACCAACTCCACACTCAACTCACCTATGAAAATGATGCTTCCATATCTAGTTTCTTTCACAGAGTTTTGTGACCACTATTTTATTGATGATGAAGATAAGTAGCATCTGATGAAGCTCAAGTTTCAGCCAGGAGATTATCGTATTGAGCATCTGAAATGTAACAATTGGCAGAGATTTGCTGGATTCTCCAAACTTTCTTAGGATGATTTTTTATTAAAGCATAAGCACTTTATCCAGGATGTCAAGAATGGTTTTTAGGACATATAATATGTAAACTGCTTTGCTACCTACTTCTTCTACCATCACTATATCCAGCCACACCAACACTGCTAACTGCATTGCTCGCACCAAGAGCTCCATGATAGACACAAACAGAACTCTATCAGACCATCCCATCCTCGATGCAATCAAACTGCATCCCACTCCCGCATGAGTCAGGGCAAAAACTGACAAATCCAGTGCCGTGAAAGGGAGGACAACTACGAGCAAGAAGAAACAAGGCCCAAAAGCCCAGAGCAGCGCCACAACCAAGCAGATTGAGGCTGAAGCACTGGCCGTGAACAAAGATGGCAGGGATAAGGTACGAAGTATGCACACCACTACAGAAAAGAAACTCATAGCCACTTAGGTCAACCCTACCATGACTGACACTGATGCCACTCCTGGTGATGCCAGCCTCATCCACATGATTGGTGAGAACATCATGGCAATGTTAGATGTAGAGCTACCAGACACTCCACACCAACCTGAGGACCTCATGGATTCGAACCTCAGTGAGAACACTGTTATAGCAGAGCAGAAAACTGCACCACATCTTCAGAAGAGGAAATCTGAGATGGGTCTCGAAGATGACCAATTCGTGCCAGGCCAAAACCACTTCTTGCCACTGGTGCATCATGACACACACACATCCAAGAAAGCCCATAATGATGATGTGATAGAGGAAGAGATGAATACAGAGGACCAGAATGATGACCTGTTAGTGTCCCAACAGGTGTGAGACATTCAATCTACTGCATGGATAGGCTATTAATCATCATGAAACCACAGTCAACACCCAACCCAGTGTCTGATGATGAAGAAGACAATGACCATGACATGGGAGATGGTAGTGACCATGACACAGTCGAGATTATGACAGAACCCAGCACCCTAGCTGTAAGAGCACCTGAGAATGAATTTGCACCCACTACAGTGTCTGTTCCTACCACCCATGGAAACCCATTTGCCAGATGCCCAGAATGACATCAATGACAACCCCACCCTCTCAACTGAACCTCGTCTTCAGGTAGCAGCACCCACTCCCTTGTATGCCCCGCCTATCAGCAATGGAGGAGGTGCCATGAATGATCGTGCCTAGGGAGCCTTCATGCCCAGTTTTGTGCAGATGATTGCATCTGCCATGACGACCGGCCTCCCACTGCAGGACCACCAGGAAGGTTTTGTGATCAACATACATGGTGAACATGCTGGGAAGTATGCCCCTCACTCTATCTTTGCCCTCCACGTCTTTCATAACTACAACTGGGAGCAGATTGATGACCTATATAGCACCCAGGAACTGAACGATATCCTGGTCATCATATGGGGCCTCAAATATCGAAACCTGAGGTTGGTGCATGAAGCGTGTCTTGACGCAACCCTTCGAACTTACTTTGCAGGCAATATGAAGATCGCCTACGAGATTGCCTCCCTGTTCCCCCCTCCCTGCTACTTCACCAATGGTGTCGCCAGCCCAAAGGAGCAGCCCTTTACTAAGGACCACATGGGTACATCATTCACATTCTATTTGCAGGGGCTGTCTGGCAAACAGTGAGCCAAACTACTATCGGATGCAGTGATACCCACAAACTTTGAAACATACATGATCCTCGATCCGATGGATTTCATTTTGGATTTTGCATTCACCATAGATGGGCTTAGTGCTCCCCTGACTGAGCAAGGACAACAAATAGTTGAGAAACTACTCAAGGACAAGTTGTATGCAACCAATAAAGTGTGGATGTTTCTCAAAGCTCACCGTGATGCTATTCCCCCCTCTATCCATGATGACAAAGTACCGTCCATGATTATTCTTTCTCTCATCGCCAGAAGTATATGAATTGAAGGAAGATGTGGAGAACCGAGACGTCAAGGATGGAACATCTGGATCCCTCACCTCTCGAAGATACTATGCCATCATGTGGAGTGGCTTGATGCATTGAAATCTGCTTTCCCCATCTGAACGGGTTCAGGTTTTGGCGGGATGGCTTGCCTCATCAAGATCCCCTTCTTCTACAAAGGATGTAAAGGAGCCAGCCACCCTACCACACAATGCTCCATCAAAGAGCAGCTGAGAGATGTGCTGCGATGACCAAGAGAAGACAGATACAGAAGAAATGCAACTAGAGCCCAAGGTGCTCATGGAAACCGAGAGGGCAGGTCAGGCAGCTACAGCAGACGGTTCTATGAGAATTAAATATCAACTTCAGAATGTATATGAATCTAAGTACAAATATGATATACAATGTGATATGTATGCTCTCTCTTCATGTGTCAGTAAGAAAGTAGGGCTCAAACCTTTAGGGTGGGAAGGGAATACCCTACGCAGATGGTTAAACCCTTCGAGACTCAAACACATGGCCCTCACCGGCTGTAAAACCAAAAACCAAACCTGCTAATTATGACTTCTACAAAACACAATGAAAAAACAACCACACTGGTGCCTGCAACCACCCAAGCTAGCCACAGCTGGCAAAACCCCTTGTATGAAGGGGACCAACCCCCTTGCATGAGGGGACTGAGAGCATAAATGATCTGCCAAAAATGATGGGTCACCCTATTCTCTCCCAGGGCATACCAGAAGATCCAGTCTCTCTACCCCACAGAGAACAGGCCCCCAAGGGGATGACGGACTAACTGGAAATGAAAATGATATGCCCAAAAAAGATACCCCCAATATCCTGGCCTGGTATGCATCATCCACTTCCAAAAGTAATCATGAGAAAACAAATGCAATCAGAGAGCCATCGCTAAGTATACCAAACCCTATACAACGATGGCACCAACCACCATGAGAAGCATCAAGACAGCAAAGATGATCAGGTAGCCAAATGTCTCGGCATCAACAGGATATCAACGAGCAGATGAACAAGATGAATCAGGCTCTTGCACCAGAAAGAATGCACAGTGATACCGCAGAGCCAGCCAAAAGATGGGGCAAACATACAAAAGCATCATGGATTGTAGCCTCCTTGAACATGAAAGGGTGAGGATCCCAAAATCCGGAGCATAGCAAATGGTCCAACATAAGCCTAATGATGAAGGAACAGAAGATAAGTATCATGACTCTGCAAGAAACCCATCTGTCTGATGCATACATGGAGGAGGTTCTGGCATTATATGGGAAATGGCTAAGCATACATTTCTCCTCCAATGCACAGAACCTCACAGGGAAATCAGGGGTCACGATAGTCCTAAATAAGGATCTCATCAAGACCAAAGAAGTGGTGACAACAGATTTACTGCCAGGAAGAGCACTGCTAGTACAAGCCCCCTAGCATGGAGGAACAACCTTCCACTGGCTAGCAATATATGCACCAAACGGGGAAAATGAAAATAAAGAAATGTGGAATGACTTGACAAGATTGTGGGACAAATACCACCTCCCAAACATAGATGGGATGAGTGGTGACTTCAACTTTGTGGAGGATGCCATCGACAGACTCCCAGTTCATGAAGACAATCATGTGACAATTGAAGCATTCAAGAATTTCCATACAAAACTAGGGTTGAAGGATGGCTGGCAACAAGCGAATCCAGATTGGAAGGACTACGTCTTCACACAGATATCCAGAAATTTCTCTAGATTGTGGATTGATAGAATTTATGTCTCAGAAGATGCTATTAAAAGCTGTGAACAATGGGACATATGGGATCCTCCCCTAAGTATAGACCACCAAGCTGTCAGTGTCCGAATGAAACACGTGACCAGATAAAGATGTTGTGTAATACAAGAGCTGTCTTGTGTTTGGACAATCACTCTTGTATGGCTAGTCTCACTCGGTGCTTGTGCTGAACAGGTAAGGTGTAGATAAACTTTAGTTCGAAGCTGGGGAATATACAGCGAGAACTGTACTACTTATATATGAAAAGTCTTGTACTAATAATAGCCTATGGATATATGTCAATTGTGTGTAAGACAATGAAAAGAACGAGCTAGGTGAGCGATTGTCATGAGCCATAGCACAAACGCTGAAGTCGTTGAATAAGAGCATGATAACCGGCCCGAAGTCCGTGATTATCGAGTAGGTGCCATAGATAAGATGAGATTAGATAGGTGCTGGTGAGATAAGATAAGATAAATTTAAAAAATCGTAACAGATCCTCTGCGTTCAATAGAGACAGTGAAAATAACCCACAAGCAGTATATGCCAGAGGGAAGAAAGAAATCATCAAGGTACTTCAACGCTACACTGGCCACAGTATACCAATTAAAAAAGCAAGGATGGAAAGCCTCTGAGCGGAGCTTGACATGATGTTACAAGACAATATGGTCCCAGAAGATGACCGCCTCCTCTTGGCAGCTATAATCCAGCAGCAGATACAGCAAATCCAAGGAGAAATAAATAGCAACATATGTACCACAGGGCTGGTCAAAGCAAGGCTCAAGATGGAGACTATTAGCAAATACTGGCTATGAGCTGGAAATCCAAGGAAGCCTAGAGATACAGTACAAGAGCTGAGAAGAACCGGCAGCAACCTATCTATGTACACTACAAGGTCTGATGAGATGGCTGAGAACGCCAGAGATTTCTATGATGAACTACAGAAGGTAGAAACTTTCTCGGATCTGCCAGAGGATGACCACACTAGGGCAAAAATAACAGTCCTTAGGGGGATAAGACCAAATCTGCAACTGCCTGAGATGAAAGTCCTGGAAGAAGTGCTGCAGTATGAGAAGATCTTGAGAGCATTAAAAGCCACAGCAAAAGGGAAGGCAGCTGGATTGGATGGACTCTCTTATGAACTCTGGATCTTGCTATGGAATAGGTTCATGAACATGAGTGACAATGTAGAACGTGCTGACATAATAGAAATATTCCGCATGATATTCAATGATATTGAGATGTATGATGTTGTGACAGGAACAGGATTCTGCAATGGATAGATCTGTCCACTATACAAGAAAAAAGACAAGAGGGAAATCACTAACTACTGGCTGATAGCTCTACTAAACACAGACTACAAAGTAATGACTAAAGTGATGGCTAATAGACTCGCTGATGTTGCAAATTGAGTGATACATCACGACCAAGCAGGCTTTGTAAAAGGAAGGAACATTTTTGACCAGATTGACCTGGCAAAGGATATGATTCATTTTGCTGAAGCAGAAGAGATTGATGGAGCTATAGTAGCTCTCGACCAGGAGAAAGCATATAACAAAATTAAACATGATTATTTATGGGAAGTACTGAATGCAGTAGGAATACCAACAACCTTCATGACGACGGTGAAACATTTATATGAGAAAGCAGAATCAGTTGTCATCATAAACAGAGAGAAGAGTACCCCCTTCTGAGTGACAAGAGGGGTATGGCAAGGAGACCTGCTCTCATGCCTACTCTTCAATCTAGCCATCGAACCCTTAGCCCAGATGCTGCATGACTCATGCTTGGAAGGCTACAATATACCTAATGTCAGAGACTGGCTGATAGCAATGCTCTTTGCTGATGACACAACAGTTCACTTATCGAGTAGAGATAACTGGACAGAACTTGAGGAAATACTGAACCTATGGTGTTAGGCATTGGGCATGAAATTTAATATTGAAAAAACACAAGTCATACCCATTGGCAGCCCAGAATACAGAGCAATAGTCCTAGAGACAAGAAAGCTGGGTGAAGGAACTGAGCTAATTCTGAACAATGTACATATTGCATGAGACGGGGAAGCAGTAAGGATTTTGGGTGCCTTTATAGGTAACAAGGTGAACATGGCTGCCCCATGGACCCCGATACTCAACTGGCTCCAGGAGAAGTTTAATGTATGGGAGAACACGCACCCAACTATTGAAGGTCATTGGCTGTTAGTACAGATGTATGCCAGGGAAATGATGCAATTCTTGATGCAGGCACAAGGAATGCCTGATATGGTCCTGCAACAGCTGCAAGAGATGATAAACATATTCGCATGAGATAACCAAGGAAAAATATCTGTGAATAAGACAATTGCTGCAGCTGCCATAGCAGATGGAGGAATGCAGGTCCTTGACATTAGAATGAGGAATCGCACTATCAAGATCATGAAACTCAAATCCTACCTGAACTTTGGAGAAGAATGTCCGCTTGCTAGATTTGTAAAGGATGCTATAATTAACAAGCATGTCAAGAATGGTAAACCAAGCCCCAGTGTGATGGCTAATACTGTCTTACAGATATGGCAGGTGAGTGTTGGACCTAGCTCCTGCCTACCCCATCACATTGTAGATATGCTACGGGTGGTGGGCAAGTTGAATACAAGACTCAACATGCAAATGCCGTCACAGGTAGTTTGAAGGCAAATTCCTATATGGCACCATGTAGGTTTCAAGAATAAGACACAGAAGAGATATAGTTTGAAAGCCTACAAGTGCCTGGTAATGAACCACTGCATTGAGACAGCAGGAGATGCTGCAGATGTAGCAATGCATCTGTCCACCACAGTGCATACTAAATGAAAAAACTGCAAGTGTGAGAACTGCAGACAAGATAGAGAGAAAGATGGTTGTGAGAACCCACACAAATGTGCTGTTACAACGAAGAATACCCTCAACAAACTGGTGGAAAAGTGGGACCCACGCCGCCAAGATAGCGATGACGAAAAGAGATTATCCTCTGTGGATAAGAAGTATAACCTGGAAGAGAATGAGAACAACGGTGTTGTAAGGTTTAATCTGGGTATGGATAATGAAAACTCTCTCATGGATGGAATAAGAATTTTCACCTTGGGATGGGATACCTCCCACAAGCAAACTTCCAGAAATGGCAGGCCCGACATAATCGAAGGAGACACGAACATCATATTGACAGCATACATGGATGGAAGTGCATACAACAATGGAACTGCAGAAGCACGAGCTGGTGCTGGAGTGTGGTTTGGTGATAACGATGAGCAGAACATCTCTATACACTTACCAGGGCCACACCAGACAAACAACTCAGGCAAAATCTGAGCGGTCCTAGAGAGAGCTCTAGCAGCTGCCTGGAGGGTGACAATGATGACAAAATCTGACTTGAAGTATGTGATAGGTGGCCTATGCCTCAGTCTTAAATGCTGGGAAAATAGAGGTTGGATAGGGATCTCAAATAGTGATGTATGGAAAGCCACAGTAGCTGCACTGCGACAACATAGCACCCCAGTTTACTTCCAGTGGGTAAAGGGACACAGCGGAGACCCTGGAAATGAAGGAGCTGACGAGCTGGCTGGACGAGGTGCTCTGTTAGGGGAAGATGAAGCGTCCCCAGCAAATGTAGACATAGACCATGAATTTAATGTCGATGGAGCATGGCTATCAACACTGATCCAAAGTCAAACATACAATCTCCTACGTATAACAGCTGTGAAGAAAGAGTGGCCATCATCCCAATGAATAGTTGTGCAGGTAGTGGCAGCCGTAAAAGAAATAAATGACATTGAACCACTAACTACACGACTGTGGACATTGATTCACCACAAAGATGTGTCAAGACCAATATGAGGTTTCCTCTGGAAAGCTCTTCAGAACACATTCAAGATTGGGTCCTTTTGGGAATGATTGGGCCCCCAGTATGCAGTGCAAGGTGAATGCCTCCACTGTAAGATGCCAGAATCAATGGAGCATATTCTTTTGGAGTGTAATATCGAAGGCCAAGCCACATTATGGAAATTAGCATGAGAGCTATGAGAAGGCAAGGGTCAATGATGGATCCCCCCTAGCCTGGATATCATGCTGGGAGCAACACTAATACAGATCCAGAACAGGAAAGGAGAAGTAGACAAGGCAGCCACAAGAATGTATAGAATCCTCATGATGGAGACAGTTCATCTAATTTGAAAAACCCAGTGCCAACACCGGATACAGAGGGGAGATGACAATCCCTCAGGCTGGCACATGAGAGAGGAAGTGCAAGGATTATGGATTGCTGCGATGAATCGAGACTAATGATCAACTGCCTTCTGGTGAACAAGCACAGGTATGGCTCGAAAGCACTGATGAAGATGATAGTATTAGCTATGTGGAAAGATACTCTTCTAAATGAGAAAGCCTTATCAGAGGACTGGTTGGACCAGAATGGGGTTTTAGTGAGTATCATGCCTGGCTGTAAGAGGCCATGAGGAAGGCACTGAGCTCCACACTGACTTGAATAGTCATGCATAATAGCATTTCCCCATGGCACTCCCCGGTTTTCGGCTCTCATTATTATGGTCTCTCTCTCATTTCTCTCCATAGGGGCATGCCTCCAAACCCAAGCGAGTACTCTGATTTAACTTAGTTAATTGCAGGATACTATATATTCAATTATGATGCTCCACAAAAAAAATATATATATATTTCAATAGAAAATACATATGGATACACAGATCCACAAAACAACCAAGTTCATTTAGTAAGCTTACTAAGTATGAATCGCTGCTAGGTTCAACTGTGCATGACTTTGATTCCTTTCCAGCCTTAATAGTCAAAATCATATATCAATCTAGTCAATTGACAGCTATAGTGATAAATCCAGATTGTTAATTGACTGACCACCTTAATATAGTACTAGAGCTTGTCATGGCTGCTGGGGACCATCACAGTTCATCACAGCCCTCTCTCATACTCACTGGAGTACAGCCATGCCTCTGCTGCTGATTATGGTAGGTGTGTATCTTTTTGCTTTATGTGTTTTTTTTTTTTTCTATTTTTGAAATCAGGTTCAAATCACCTTATTTTGATAGGTTTTTTTATAACATCATTTTAAGATCAGTGGGTAGGGCTCCTTCTTCCCATCAATTCTTCTGCCCTGCTGCTTATTAGACTTGGGAATTTCTATTTTTGGTCTAAAAATTGAAAATCTTCAAAATTGCTTTTTTTGATGGTTGGTAGCTGCCATATACCCAGACCAAATGCAGGTATTAAAAAAAAGTAGGTGGAATCATCTCAATCAGATAATCTGCCTGCCTCACACTGTTGGTGGTGGAGTTCCTATACCTGGGTTTTTTTCCTCTTTGTTGAGGCTTGTCTTGGGAACAGCAGGTTGTTGGCATCATTTGCTCCAAAACAGGTTCAGTATTACTATCCCAAAATTGCTTAAAAAAGGTTGTCACAGTTGCATGATGATAATACAGGACTGTACATAGAAATTGGAACTGGACTGTGAGAAAAGGACTAGCACACTACATTGAATCTGGATGTAATTCTTGTCTGGCAAAAGTATATGTCAATAACCCTCTCAATACGTGAAATTAATGTACAAATGCATATCTTTGTAAGCCAGCCAATGTGTATGAATCATGGTCAAACTCTCCTCAGCAATCTCCTTTCCTGGTGATGATATGTCATTACGGTAACACACTTTACTGAGTCTACCCTCCACTGTCTGTTGATGACTTCATATTCTCCTGTTTCCACATCAGTGCAGATGTAGATAACAGTCTTGACCATGATCTTGAATGGTGTCGGCCTGTATCGGTAGAGCCATTTTGCCTTGTACAGAGCTGTGTAGATAAGCAGTTCTCTATCACACATTGATCAGCTGTGGCAGATCAAACTGAGAATAGATCTTACTCACCCAAAGATGTGGTTCTCAAGGCGAGCCATCTCAACTATGGTTTTGAGTCAGTGTGAGTGAGTTAGTTTTAGTCTAGCAAGCAATGATGGTTGGAAAGAAGTAGGTGAGCCAGTGGTTCATCACCTGATACAGTTTGTGCCCTATTTCTCTCAAGAATAGTCTACCATCATTTAATCCTCATGCAATAACCAAGATAGCAACATAAATATTAGTATTTTGTTCTATATAAGTATTCTAAAATAATTATCACCCATTAAATACTTGTAATAAATCTGAAAGTCCAACGTGAAATAGAAGAAACTATTCAATTATTAATGTACAAAATGTCCCAATACCCATTCCACATTCTCCAAGGCAATGTTCCAGCTCTGTAGAGTGTGATCTGCAGCTACTTTCTCCCTCTTTCTACTAGTATTCATCCTCTTCATCTGCCAGAACCAGAAACATAACTCTGCCACAACACTTAGCCATCCATTGGCACCAGGCAACCTCATATCATCTCAATTTCCATCCAACATCCTCAAAGGGCATCCATCCTCATCAAGTTCAAGTAAATTGTCATCCTTTGGGTGGAAGTCAGGCTGCAGATTCAACCACCAAGCCCAAAACTTGCTGCTGAATTCTTTAACTGGATTGATGCCTTTTGGAACTGGTTGAAGCTGGAACTTTGGAGAACAACCATGCCCAATCCAGTTATGGACAGCCTGAGGACGCTGGAAGGCCCCAAACTTTGATAATTCCACAAAAGCCTCCTGGACCTCAAAGTGAATCCACAAGGCAAGAAGGCAGGTGAATTGGGGCAGCATGGTTTTTTATTTCAACATGGCAAGGTCATCAACAGCCCAATGTGGTGCATTACTGAGTAACACCAGTGGTATAGTGACATCCTCACTTGCAGAACCAACTATATTCACAATGCTTAAAGATGTTGACTGCTTCTTTTTACTTTCCACAGATGGCTTTTTGCCCTTGCCATGGTTCTTCTTATCTGGACTTGTGTTAAGATATGAAAAGCTTTAGGATCATAGTTCGTATCTTTTTTCCTTGTGCAATCACTCACTTCATCAATATCAGCCTTCCACTTCTTTATCCTGGCATCTTTCCTCAATGGTCCGCTCTCCTTCAATGTCCATTGGCTCGCATCTCCACTCTCATCAGGAAGGGTAGTCTTTAACTGTAACGGCTATTTTCAACTCGCCCAGTCATGAGGACTCAATGTGACTTTGTACCTATAATTGGACTGAAGTAGATATTATTAGTTAGCTCTTTGACTTGTTTTGACTCTTTATGACCCTTAATGACTTGTGTTCATTAGTATATAAAGTGGGTAGATCATCAAATAGGATCATTCTTTCTTACCCTCTTGCCATCTAGTGTGAATTCTCCCTTAGGATCTGGATCAGGCCAGAGAACACACAACTTGGAATTGGTTTAAGAATTCATACCATAGCTCTTAGCAACCTTCTAAGCACTCAGTCATCGTACTCTAGACCATTGTCATCACAGTACTCTACACCACCAATGTACAATTGAACATAGCAGCATCTGACGTTGAAGCTAGGTTACTAATTGAACTTGAAGCAATAGAATTCCATCCATGCTTCACATTAACCTGTGGACCATAACATGCGATGTCTGACTCCAAAGGAGATTTAGGTGGAACAGCACCAACAGATGGCACCAGCTGACTTAATACATGAGACAGAGCTCTTTGAGATGCAGGTGGAGGTGATTGACATGACAATGGGCATGGAGATGGCACACAGAATAGGACCCTTGATGATGGCAGTGGAAGCAAATGGCAGGGAGATGAACATGGCAATAGGCATAAAGACGGCATGCAGAATGGGACTCTTGATGGTGGCAGTGGAGTCAATTGGCAAGGAGATAGATGTGTTGAGGGTACTCTTGATGGAGTAGGTGGAGGTGATCGCTGTGGACTTGGTGGATGTGTAGGAGTTTTTAACGATGGCAACTGGGAACCAGCAGGAGGCTTGGAAGGTTATGCAGCTCGTTGTGCAGCTATAGAAGTTGATGTCTTTGTGGCTGGAGTCGACACCTTGGCAGCAGGGTGGAGCTCATCATAGGGTGCAGGTACACTATCTCCTGCTTCATTATACATGTCTCCTTCAATTGTATAGTGTGCTATGCCTTGGTCTTCCAATGCAAATCCTATACTCTCCAAGGTTGGTGTATCAGTGGTGAGGGTGTGAGCTCAACATGTTTAGATGGCTATTTGAGGTATATCAACACATATTCTTCTTATACACAGAGTCAGCACTTACAAAAACATCTCTTCAAAAAGTTCCCAAACATAGGTACCAGGTATTTGTAATAGTTAATACATTCAGACTGTATGAAGTTTTGCTTTACAGTTCCTAAAGTCTTGCCAGCATGGAAACTAGAAAAATGAATGTCAGACAAGCTATGGTATAAAAAGAAAATAATATACAAAGACATATGAAGACAACCTGAGTCTACTGGCTGAGATTCTTCAATAATGCAGGTTACAATGTACCCTGTGGTTTCACCTATCATCTTGATGAAAGGTTGCACCACACTGTGCAATTACTCTAGGCATCTAACAGAAGTCATACATTAGGTTTCACCATATATGATCATGCCAAACTCACCTTTGCATATCAGCAGGATCCTTTGACATTGGTGCCTCAATTCTCTCATTGTACTCTTTGATGTTCCTCATCCACCATCACTATCCACTCCTGCTGAACCTTCTTCGACTCTTTCTTGAAAAGCTTGCTCTTGAAAGTATTCAGCTTTGCGGCACATTCCCCATGTGCAACTGGCTTGGTCTTCAATTCCTTGTTCCAGGCTTCCAGTACTTTGATGGAATTTGCCTTCACCCAGAGAGAAAATGCCTGCAATTTGTGAGGTTTTGAAATGAACAGCCCTGTGAGTCAATGAAGCATAACCATGTATGGGTTTTCCTTCTCAGATTTCTTAGTGGAGAGGTCATGTATTTTGGAGTATTGGTATCTGAGCCAGCGACAGATTTGCTAAGAGATTGGTAATCAATATCAGCTCACATGACCAGCAATGTGATATCAGTTGTGCTAAACACATCATGTTCTCTGGGTCAACTCACATTCAGTCTATAGATCAATAGGGCTCCCTCAGCCTTTATCTCAGTGATAATTTTTGCATACTGGTCCAGTGGAAGACTGCTCTCATCTGGAACAACTGGCTTGGGATCTAGCACTGAATTATCAATTTTTGCAAGGTCCTTGTCACTGGGCTCCATGTTGTCTGGCAGTGAGATAGGAAATTGTTTGATATAGTGATGAAACACATCTGCAATCTGTTCTGCAGCCCTGTTCTCTTGTACTGCTTGCATATATCCCTCTCGCTCATCCATCAAGAAATGCTTGTGTTTGCCTTGAAATGTGCCTGGATGAACCATATTTGGGCTAGAACTGCATGCTTAGCATTTAACTCTGATATCTGAATGCTACTGCTTTTACCCTAGACTGGTTTAGTGGATGCTGGAAGCTAGGGCTTTATGAGAAGGAGGATATATCAACAGAAGTGACTTGTCAGATGAATTATCTTTGAGAAAGAAGGAATGCCGCTATATGAAAAATTTCCTAACCTTGGAAAGTACATGTCTACTAAATTTAATTTAATTTTCACTTTTTTTTTTTTTTTTCAATAACAATAATTATAATCTGATTTTCGATGACTAGCTGGATCTCACTATCTGTTTGTAATGACTATTTGGCCAAGAAACTCTGGCATTCTCTTGTGTTCTAGGTCAGAAACACCTCCAGCCACTAGCTCTAACATCACTACCTCATTATTTTAATATTTAACAAGCAACTAGGCCACCAGATACCTACTGTTCCCCTTGATCATGGCAGGAACATCTGTTCCTCTGTCATCCATATCATCCCTTTGGTTGTCTGTATCGTCTACTTCCTCTACTCCTTGCATGTCCAAGAAGTAAAAGAATAGTATGTTTCTCACTCTGCTCAGGATTCCAATTGTCTCATCCCCAACCAGCAAAGACAATTCTCATGTTGCAGCCTACAACTCTCATGTCTAAGACTCAATCTTCATCTGTCATTGAGGAGGAAGACAGTTAGTTTGTGATGTCTTATGATAACAACATCTCACTGATATCTATTACAAAGGACAGTGAATATACTGTGATGACTACAACAACCATCGTGACCACCACTACTGCTCAACACTCCATCACTTCTCAGCCTGGATATTGTTTTCTGACCTCTTCATCTTCACCTCTCAAAGGCAAAGGAAACTGGTTGTCAATCTCTCACTTGTTTTCGACAACTCCAGACACTTGTGCACCATTTCTGACACCTCCTCAATATAGCTACATGTCTCACTCTAAAATGGCTTATAGCTCTAAAGAATCAACTTTGTTAGGTGGCTCAATCCTATCACCTCACAAGAAGCCAACCATTCCAGTTTTTGGACCTCTTTGATATTACATTCTCTCTCCTGCCAAGATCTTGCCTCCTGCATACTGAGATCCTCCTCCAAAGATCTACTATGCAGGGTCAGGTACTTGGCCACACATGGTACTCAGTCATAGCTGTTAGTTTGGGAGCCTTCTTAGACAGCCAGTCATAAGATACAGACAAATGTCTGTGAAAAAATATTAATTTCATAAGCAATTTCATGTTTTGTTTGTGCTCTCAATGCCTGTAATCTCTCAAACATGCATGTGATGGTCAGTCAAACTACAAATAATTGATCCTTGTATTGTTAAATATTATTTCTGTATTCCCATAGTGCAAATTTATAGCAGAAACCTGCAGTAATTCATAATTTCAGCTTAAGGTACAAGCTTATTAATGCCAGTCAATCTTGATGCATGCACAAGAATCCATGCCTTGTGCATCTCTTCCTTAAGTGTCAAAACATGCTCAATATTCTCACTATCTATCCTGATCACTCAACAACTGTTCTGATTACTTCAATAAGTGTGATAGGGCAGTGACCGAGTTCCTAGTCATAGGACAATTACCTCACTCTTTGAAATACCTTACACTATACATTCCATAATGACATTCAACATCTGCATACATTTCCCAGTTATTATCTAGATGTTTGCAATTACAAAGTGTCATTGATGGAGTTCATCTGCATGCTCTAGGTTTTGCAACAAAGTACCATGTGACAAGGGAGGCAAAGTTGGGACTGATTGGCCTTGGACCATGGAAGGAAGCTCTCCAAATTCTGGAGAATAAGGATATTTGTGTCTACACTGATCTAGAGCACAGAGCACAAGGCCCAGGACAATGGAGGACAAACAAGGACAGCGACGAACCTTAAAGGAAATTCAACATTGCTCCAGAAGAGGAGATTGATATTGAGCTTGAAGAGAGAGGCCTCCATGGCAGTACCGGTGAGACTTGTAGGACTCTTTCATGGATTTGGCAAACAACAACTATTAACCTTTATGATGGTACTGACAAGAACAATGAAATTCTACACTTGGAGTGGTGTTGTAGTTGTGCAAGATCCAAATAAAGTCAAGGGGAGGTGCTGCTTTTACAAGAGGAAATATGACATGTGCTAAGTTTTCTAGAGTGGAAGGTATATTGGTGGTGAGAACAGCATAATCTAAGGAAAGTCAGACATGACAAGAGGCTATAGGAGAGTCTATGTGTATATGTCTTTCAGCAAAGGGATCTCCAGCTCACCTTGAAATCAAGTTTTCAGAGGCTTTGGTTGGATCCTTTGCAAGAGGTGAAGATTCATCTTAATGCCAACACAAGTACCAATAAGGGGGTGAATGAGGGCCAGGCAGATGACAATGATGATGACAATGACCTGGAGATTAACAGTGACTTGAAGGGTGACATTGAAGGGAGTGATTTCAATGATAACGACAATGAGGAGACTTAAATCATAGCTACTAAATGTCTACTCAAATATATAATAATCCTAGTAATATGAGTATTCTTGAGGTATATTTGCATGTGTTTACCAGCACTATCATTGGACTTTGTATAATTTGCTCTGAGAGTACTAGTGAATGTCATCCTGGCCAAGGCAGTCCATCCAGCCACAACAATAGTATAGATAGACTCTAATATACTTTTATAATGTATTTGCCTTTGTTTTATGTGGATTTGGTTGAGCACTATGAGCAGGATATATAATGCTCTGATTTCAGGCATGAGCTGATGTGATTACCCAATTGGGACGATCCCACCTATTTTTTTAAATACCTGCACTTGGTCTAAGTATGTGGCAGCTACCAACCGCTAAAAAAAGCAATTTTGAAGATTTTCAATTTTTAGACCAAAAATAGAAATTCCCAAGCCTAATGAGCAGCAAGGCAGAAGAATTGATAGGAAGGAGGAGTCCTACCTACTGATTTCAAAATGATGTTATAAAAAAACCTATCAAAATAAGGTGATTTGAACCTGATTCTAAAAAAAAAAAAAAAATTCCCATAGAGCAGAAAGATACACATCTACCATAATCAGCAGCAGAGACATGGCTGTACTCCAGTGAGTATGAGGGAGGGCTGTGATGAACTGTGATAGTCCCCAGCAGCCATGACAAGCCCTAGTACTATATTAAGGTGGTCAGTCAATTGACAGTCTGGATTTATCACTATGGCTGTCAATTGACAAGGATTGATGTATCAGACTGCCTGCTACAGGTGTCCTTTCTTAGCTCACTAAGCCTGAGTCCTAAACTCATTGTGGTAGAGGCCCTCAGCACTCTTATGCAATACTCTTACTGAATGTCCCCACAAGTCCTCAGACACAGTATGCTCGCTCTAACAATGGTGCTGTAAGGTCCAACTGCATACATCTGCTACACTTTGTGTAACTGCTAGAAGAGCTCAAGCTAGCTGATTCTCTCATAAAACATCTCAAAGCCTACACAGAGGCCAACACAATACAATTCTCTCTTACTGCTGAACCAGAAAAGAAACAGAGCTTTCTCTCAGATGTAAACCAAGTATACTCTAGAGACAGGCACAGCTTCACTGTCACCAAATCTCATTCTTATCTTAAGTAAAACTGAAATTTTGTTATCCAAAATGTATCTCTTATTCAATTTCTCTAGTGAGCTCACTAACTTGTAGTATAGCTGAAACTTAAAGTTACTAACTCTTATGTGACACAACAAGTCCAGATCCAAACTGAAACTTTATTACTGTATGTGGAGGTAGGTAGCCTGTGTAAATACATGAAAATCTACTCTATTTATACTGTGAGAGAATGCTTGTTACAAATGGACTATTAGTAAAATACTTTTGGGTTGGCCAATAATCCCTTGTCTGAAGTGTCACAGCACTCTTGGCAGAGTGCTGCTTTCTCTCTATTTGATAGTCTCAAAGGACTAGGTGGCGTCAATGTTGCTTGCCCAACAGCAGAGGCTGTCCATGGACTAGCACTCAATAGCTGCTTAACATGCAATCACTGATCACATGTCATTCTTGGTTCTCTGTTCTGCTCTAAAGGTGACAGTGTCATAGTCTAGACATGATAACCAAGGAATGCCTTAGACTTCTAGCCCACTCACTAATTCCTTTTGCCGATACACATTTCTAGACTATGCCTATGGGTTATCTTGATTATCTCTTGTGTAGTATCATTCCTCTGGATCTTTAGGGACTATGTGTCATAGATCACAGTTATGTAGTTATTTAAATTAGGTTCTGGTCTGAATACAAGCATATCCCACCAAGTTAGAATCTCTGAGCCCCATAGATTGATTTGCAAGCAAGCTCGCTACTCGGCCTTGTTGCCATGTATGCCTATAAGGTACAGTGCATTGGCTAAGTCTATGTTTTTAATTCCATGCCTTCTGCTTCTAATATACAAGTGTTCTGACTTGGTGACCTTGCTTCTTCTCATACTGCTTGCTAGGGCACAGCATCTGCTATGTGTGAAATATTGAGTTTTTGCAAAATTACATGCATAGATATGCTGTAGGCATGACACCGCCTAACCTCTTCAGAATCAAAGATACTGGTGTGCCAAAGTAAGAGGCTTGAAGGTCATGGAGAATGGCCTCAGCATGTCAAAGAGCATCAATATGCCAGTGCTAAGTGTTGGTGTTAGAGATGTGCTAAATAGATCAAGATTGACTGCACAAGCAGAGTCTGGCGGAGTGTGCAGGCTTTGACAAAGCTATTAGCAATGTCACACTTGAGCCAAAGCCCTTAAGTTGAATAGCAGAGCCAAGTCCACAGAGAGTGGGGAGTGGATTAGAGAATAGGAGATAGTCCAACAGAGTGGAGACCGCAGACTTGAAAGCGATGAGTTAGACTTAGAGTCAAAGAGAGATTGGGCTGAACCAAGTTGATATTTGAACTGAGTATCTACAAGTAATTCTACAGTATATATATGAGTAGGTAAATCCGAATCAGAGTCCAATGGACTCTGGGGAGGTCTGTTTGCTACTGGATTCAGGTTTTAGAATTAATATATGAATTAGCAAAATAAAAAGATAAATGAAATATCAAATAGAGCAGAGTAATGGTAAGCAGCCAGAGGCTGTGGAGTCTGATAATGAGAATTGCTGGAGTTAGAATTAAAGTTAGAATGCGTGTGAAGCAGAGGCCAGTGGCATATGCATAACAGTTGGTCTCAACCATCACAGCTGGGTGGCGACTATTTTGGATGAGTCAAAATAGAATCAAAGTGTAAAATGTCGGATTTTGCCTTAGTTAAAATCTGGGGAATTGTCTAATAAGAAAATATCAAAGGATTTTGCCTCACTAAAAATCGGCATCTTGGATTTTGATTCTATTTTGACCATGTACAAATAGTCATCCCCCAGCTGTGCATGTCAATGAGTTGTGCAGGAGTTAGTTGGATAACAGTCTTGGGATTATACATGACAACACTCTTGAACTTGAATTCTGTAGAGTCAATGCAAACTCACAGGCCAGAGCCTCTCTCCATGATACAATTATCAGAACCCAAGGTAAAACAATACACCATAGGCTTGAACTAAGATGCAGTACATGGTCCTTGTCCCATCTTTGCACCTTGAACCTTGATAAAGTTGTATCATGCTGGAGGAAGAGAGTTAGGCTTGTGAAGCACCTTCCAGATTTCATGCAAAGTTAGCACATGATTCCAATGAAAAACTCATACCACAAAGAGCAAGGTTGTTAGGGACGTGCCAAATAGAGCAAGATAGATCGCACGAGCGGAGGTCCACAGAGTGCATGGGCTTTGGCGAAGCTATTAGCAATGTCACCCTTGAGCCAAAGCCCTTAAGTTGATTAGCAGAGCGGAGTCCGTGGAGAACATGGAGTGGAGTAGAGAGTAAGAGATAGTCCAATGGAGCGGAGGCCATGGACTTGAGAGTGATAGAGTAGACTTAGAGTCAGAGAGAGATTTGGCTAAACCAAGTTGATATTCAAACTGAGTATCTACAAGTAATTCTACAGTATATATATGAGTAGGTAATCCGAGTCGGAGTCGATGGAATCCAACAGAGGTCTGTTCGCTACCAGATTTGGGTTCTAGAATTAATATGTGAAATAGTAAAATGAAACAGAAATGAAATATCAAATGGAGCAGAGTAATGGTAAGCAGCCAGAGGCCACAGAGTTCCGATGTTATATGTGTTGAAGTGGAATCCTTGTTTGAAGTCAGTGTGAAGCAGAGGTCCACAGCATGCACGTAACAAAGGTGATGAGCTCATCATTTAATAAACACTCTGTAGAATTGTTATAGAAATAACATAAAGAAAGAGCAAATACTCAGTGTCGTCCACAAGGCTCATACATAGAATATGATCCCTGTACTGCCTTGAAATCAGATACTCATCACCAGAAGCATTACTAGCATTCATCTTGTGCTTGGGGTGAAAACCATGGACTGGATTGTTGTAGAGGTAGCACATATTGAAGGTAGAGTCTGTAAAGGAAAGGAGTCAAATGGAGAAGGATTAAGGTAAACTGGGCACCGAGGGTCACAATCATCATACATAGTGGGAGGCATAGTGGGGGGAAAAGGAAGAAGGAAATTGAGAGAGAGAGACCAGGTTTTTGATATTTTTAATAAAAGAAAGGAGTCAAAATATTGTCATAGATTATGATAAGAAATAGGAGGACTTAGCATATGTAGAACTCATCTTCAGTCTCATTTGTGTAGGCAAAAATCAGTTCCCAAGCGGTATCAAGGTGGTAATTGTATTCTGCAAGTTTAATGCATCATGCTCAAGGTTGCAAGCTTGTATGCAAGGTCTTGTTGTCAGGACAAAAGTAGAAAAGTCTCAAGCAACAAATATTGATGTGACCTTTAATAATTGCTCCATTGAGCTCTCGCAAGACAAAAGTTATAATTTCGCTTTTTATGAATGATATATAGTCCAGAATATGTCCATGCACCTTTTTCTCCTTTGATCTTATCCAGTTGTGATTCCTGAAGCCAGGCATACATTCCTACCTCATAATCTACAAACCCAAACTTGAAATAGACACATTTTGCAAGGTCTTCAATCACTTGTAGTCAAGTTTTGCATAACTTGGCATTTGCTTCTTTTAACTTCTCATTTTGTCAGGTAATCTGCAAGGCTCGAATAGCAATAAGCTCTTCATGAGTATGTACCTTATCCCAGTCAAGTGTCTGCTATGTAATCTCAGTCATATCAAAGGAAAAAATGGGTTGCATATCATAGAGCAAATAGAACAGCAAAAATCCAGTTCCACAACTGACCGTTACTTGCAGGTATTATATGCATGCTGCTGGCCTCCACTTCACACCCACTCTGACTTCAAACTCAACTCCAATAAAGCTCACTATCGGACTCCACAGCCTCTGGCTGCTTACTATTACTCTGCTCTATTTGATATTTCATTTATCATTTCATTTTACTATCTCACATATTAATTCTAGAACCTGAATCCAGTAGCAAACAGATGTCTGCCAGAGTCCATCAGACTCAGACTTGGATTTACCTATTCATATATATACTGTAGAATTACTTGTAGATACTCAGTTTGAATATCAACTTGATTCAGTCTAAACTCTCTCTGACTCTAAGTCCAACTCATCGCTCTTAAGTCCACAGCCTCTGCTCTGTTGGATTATCTCTTATTCTCTTATCCACTTCACATTCTCCATGGACTCTGCTCTGCTATCCAACTTAAGGGCTTCAGCTCAAGGGTGACATTGGTGACATTGTTAATAGCTTCACCAAAGCCCATACACTCCACAGGACTCTGCTTGTGCAATCAATCTTGATGTATTTGACATGTCTCTCACAGCAGGAAAAAGTGTACAGCAAATAGAAAATGAAGCCAATTATCTTTGGCATCTCCTGTGCACTTGAACAATAGATCAACAATCATCTGATGATGGTGCTTGACCAAGACCATCCCTTGTGGATGATATGCTGTAGAAAAAACCACAATACAGTTATACAGGTCGTGTAAGAGAGTCGTTGATACACCGTCTATGCATTCATATCTAGATTTTGCGATTTTATAACAATACAATTGCATATCTATCCTATACTAGTGATAATTAAAGGACTATAGCTGAGGCTTCGAGCTGATAGTTACAGCAGTATGCAACTAGTGAAGCCAGGACTTAGATGTGATACCACTAGTGGGTCAAATCTACCAGCTGGCCATACTAGTAACTTGAATGCTAGCTGGACTAATTAATATAAGGTCACTAGTGGATGAGTAACATGACTAGTGCACCAAACAAGAAGCAGAATACACAGATCTCATGAAGTCCAGTCACTAGCAGACCGATCGGGACAGAAATGCCTAAGTCAGGTTAACTAGTCATGTGGCAATCTCGAAGCAGGACTTAGAAATGAATTAGCAATGGATTAACGTTACACCCAGATCTGCCTAGTGCGATCAGACCTATTACAATCAGCACTAGTATAGCCTGGCTGCACTTTCAATCACAGCCGACTACAGTTGCGAGCATGAGGGTGTGGCTAGTTGTTCATCTCCGGCACTAGTGGCGTGTTGCTGGGTCAAGAACATGAAGTTAAACTGTTAGCTGAGCTCCGTGGCTCACTAGTCATCCAATAGCAGTTTCTAGACCAATTATTGTATGTTTATGCACAATATTCCAGGCCTAGCCATGAAATCCATACCGATAATACCCCACTAGTGTAGCTGTTTGCATCTCTTTGTACCTTTCTTCACAGTATATAAGTAGTAGAATAGACACTCGCACAGACAGGCAAGCCATCCCTGCAATTGTGACCTACTAGTCAGTATCTAGTGCCCCAATTAAAGGCTTTTGTGCTTAACCTTGAACGAAGCAGCTACTAGTCACTAAGTTACCTATAGTATTGAGTGAATTGAAGTCCCTTTGAGTCTACTATTGCATCCTGCAAAGGCCAAGAGTGCTCCAAAGTAGTTCTTGCAGCTTCTCAAAGTTAAAGTATTATTCTTAGGCCAAAAGTGCCACTAGTAAGCCAAGAGTGTGAACTAGTCAAGTGTTGATCACTTGTAGGAAGTAGTACAGGGCCAAGAGAGCCAATAGTTCGAAGCAGTCATAGTCCCAGTGAGCGCAGTAGCTCAAACCAAGTCACTATTTACCCAATTGTGTCTTACCCACCCCACTAGTGCAAGTAGTACACTTGTAAAACTCACTAGTAATGAATAAAATGTCTTTTGAACAACATCCCTTGATTATTGAGTCTGCAGAGTGCTTCTATTGTACTTGAAACACTCGAATTCAATACATTGGTGATAGTGTAGAGTTGTGAGAGGTTAGTGTTGGTTGGTGTTCATTGCTGCCTACTAGTCTTTTATCACTTGCCATTACCGAGCACATCACCATAACCTCATCATTAAATTCAGAACCTCTATCGAAAGAGAAAAATAGAATACAGTTGAATCAGCAAATAATCTCTTCATAAATAAACTTTGCAACAAGTCAGGATGTCTGACTCTTGAGTGCATGGGCTTCTGCCCACATGATAGTCCTCTTGATGGCCTGGACAATGTACTCAAAGCCTCCAATGCAATCTAAATCAAAATGATGAAGTAGCAAGGCTTGCCAAGACTTAGAATAAGAAAGAATAGAACTTGTCTTTATCAATTTCTGGCACTCCACACATGAGCATATAAAGTATATGACATTGTCAAATATATTCAGCCAATAAAATCTGTCTCATAAGAACTTGTAAACTGCATCCCTATCTCGATGACCATAGTCATTGTGCATCTGGGCAATAAGGTCTTGTCTCTTGAGGACAAATTCAATTATGAGACATGGTGGGATAGCAGAATTCTTCTTCAGAGCAAACTAGAGTTGATCTTGATGTAGGATAAATTGTCTAAAGTGCTTGAGAAATCGGAGTCAAATTTTATCTGTCTTCAAATGCACAGTATATACTCTAGACTTCAAGAAAACACTTAGCTGTTGCCAAAACCCATAATTATCAGCATCCCAGGTCCCATGCTTGTGACCAACCAATGTAAGGATAGCAAACTCTCTGGGAAGAGAAAATTGCATCTGCATCTGCAAGATCTTTTGTATATGCAAGGAGGGTTATCACTCACTCTGAAGGGATTTGATAGAATCTGCTTTGTCTGTGGATATGATAGGTAGAAGTAGTTCAAACATCTGCTTAGGACATTGAACAGAGGGCAATTGTATAGAGAGAAGATAAAAGAAGAAAATTCCTAGCTATCTGCTTGCAATACTAGACTCTTAGGCTACTAGATAATGCTAAGCTTTCCGCTTTGGAGAAGTGGAAATTTATTCCTTTGGGATGCTATAAGCAAGTGAGATTAACTGAATTTTAAGTACAATGTGTGTGCTTAAATACTAGCAGATCCAAACCAGTTCTCCACTCATAAGCATACCTGTTCTGATAGCCCTAAATATATCTATTAAGGACAATATCCACCTCAAACCAGTACATTATTATCTGCTTACGAACAACTCTAGCATTGTTGAGCCACTTTTGCAACACCTTCCTCTTCTGGCTTGGTTTGAGAATTGCTATAAATGGCTATCCAACATGAAACAATTTATCCATCCAGAAGAGTAGACCTTCCACTATCTGCTGGTGAGGATGCTTCAGGTTGATAGGTGTCAGCTTTTGGAGTCTAGGCTCATCAAATACAGATGAAACAAAGCAGATAGTGCATGAGATGGCAGATAAGCATATCACCTGGCAGATGAGTAGCAGATGAGTGGTGGGGCATGTTGAACAGCAGATGGGCAGTTGCCTGAGTGGATTCTATAGGAATTCCATGTCTTGAGTGATGAAGAATGAAACTTGGTAAAGTGGGGATGAAAATAGGGAGAGCATGTTCATCTTGTTGCTGTATCAAGATGAAAGTTAAAATTTGGTGCACACATAGATGTGGTGCAGCACACTGATGCAAGTACTGTTGTCTCCAGGGCAATACTCTTGGAGAAACCTAGCATAATGATAAACTCTAAACATACTTCTTCATTGCCCAGTAAAAAATAATTAGTGAGTTCAATACAAGCTTTGTGTGCATAAAACTCAGGTAAATGCCATATATTCCATGGTTGGGTATTCCACATAGCAGATCTTAAAAACAGAGAATATAGGAGCACAGAATCAATATAGAAAGAGTTAACAGACAAATTACTTAGCTCTGTAGGCATCTGTATCACATTCAAATTTGCATAGAAGAGTATATCTCCAAGCCCTTCATTCTATCTGTTGATGAAAGGATTAGAGTATCGAGTATAAAGTAAATCAAGGAGAAACTTAGTGAGAGAAGAAGGCATAACATCCTTTGATGGATGATTAAGTGATCCATAAGCCAAATCATAAGCATCTAAAAATTCTTTGGCATTAATATTGTTATAAGTCTCATCTTTTTCAGATGGTAGACACCTAGATAAAGCATTTTCAGTCTTAAAGGACTTAGCTTTAACATGTTTGGTCTCAAAATTGAAGAGTTGTATCTATGAAATCTATTGTAGCATCAGTGCATTGGGCATATTATCTGGTTCCTTTAACATTTTAGCAAGCAAGGTAGCATCATATTCAAGACAAAAGTGTACTCCTCAAACTCAGTGGCACAAATCCTTGAGACTCATGAATGTTCCAAAAACCTCGGTCTTTGGTTGCCTATAATTTTGCTAAGTCTTGTTGAACATATATAATCTATAAAGAGCAATGTACTTCTGGCCTTTTTGAACTTGGTAGAAAGCCTATCCAGCTTTCATCCAAGATAAGTCAACCACTACAACCAAAGGGCCTTCATCAGTATCATGAGATAAGGGAATTTTTTTTTTTTTTTGACTTAGCTTGTGCATAATCCACTTTGATTAATATCAGCAGTGAAGAAATGTGACACTTAAGCTCATCCTGCACTTAAATAGCATCAATAGTCACTATAAATGGTCCATCATTAGCTTGGAGAAAAACAGTAAGAGGCTTAGCGATCATCACAAATCCCTTGATCTACTTCCCCCCTCCACTGGTAAGTCCCAGAAAACTCTGAACTTCACTAACAGAAGAAGGAGGCGGCCAATTGAGCACCTTTTGAATCATACTAGGTGCTAACATCCAGCCCTCAAGTGTCACAATAGTCCCTACAATCCACAAATTCAGTGCAGCAAGAATAGTCTTTGTACCTGAAGCTATAATCCCAGCCATGATTAGAGCATTTAGAAACATGTCAAGTCTTTCAATATACTCCCAAAAGAACCTTTGGATGTTTGGAATCCTAGGTATAGGCTCATTATTATACCTGGAAGTCAGTCCCTTGATGCCACAGTCATCAACAAAGTTATCTACAATCTATTGCTCAATTAGCTGCTTAAGAGCATGTTGTACTTGTCTTTGAAACTCTCATACAGTGTTCGTATATCCTTGAAAGGGCACATTGTTGGTGAGCTCTAGCCAGGAAATGGAATGCAAGCAAAGGTCAAGATTTCTTGGCAACCTAGCAAATGTTGAAACCTGAAGAGAGATTATAGAGACCATACAATGCATAATTAATAAAAGACTGAGTAAATCTATTGAGGTTAGGTGATAGGGATGAATCCCAAATCATAACACTGTTCAGTTTTTGAAGATCCACAATAAAGCACATTGATGGTACAGATCCAGGCTTTTTTTGCAACAGTGAACAGCAAGGACTGATAGCTTAAAGTAGTTGGCTCAAATCAACCTAGAGCTTTATTAGAAATAATCTCTCAACATACATTATCCACAATAGTCACAGGAATCATTATCAGTTTTGATTGCCAAGAAACATGCTCAATAGTTGGTATTTTATAATTGGAGTAATATTCTTGGGAAAAAGAACCTTTTTCAGCATAATCAAATTTCTTGAGCATTGACTCCAACCTTTCCAATGTAACTTTAGATCTAAAACTCAAGTGATGATAGTCAATAGGTTCAAACAGTAAAGAAATAGAAATAGGTGCAGGTATCTCACAGAAGTATTGCACCTCAGGGTTTGGCATATATGTAGGCATTGGTTAATGCTTGCAATGTACTGGCTTGTACTTCTTCTTTGATAGCAAAGGTGACTTTGTGGTGGCAGCATTATAAATAAATTAGTCAGTAAGAGCTCGAACAGTCCAAGGAGTAGAAACAATAGAAGAAAGATTGGTATTAGTACAGGTAACATAGTCAGAAATCAAACAGTCATAGGATTCATTGGGTATAGCAACTCATCATTTCCTATCAACACTTCAAATGATCTTCTCAGCATTGTGTAAGAGGTATGGAAGATCAACTCATTCCTCCCCTGCTGGGAAAATCCTTCTCACCAGTCATTTCTTCAATTTGAGTTGTCCTTACATGTGCAGAGTGAGATATCTTCATCACATTTTGAGTATCCTGAGAGTCAGTGATGGTAATAAAGAGCATAGGACACTGGCGATGATCACTATCTTTCCAGAGAGAGAAACGGTTGCAAGGTTCAGCTCTGAACCCATATCAATCATCACTGTAAAGTCAGTCCCATTAATTGTCAAGTGAAATGAACCTGTAGCCATTGCAAAGTAACACATAGAGTGTACTTACACAACAGCATTACTATAGCAGTGCAAAAACTCATGCATATGATAACTGTCTTTGCAATGGAAATGCCTAGTCCCATCACAAGCCATCACAAGAACATCCAGCAGATGCTGCCATCCTTTCAAACTGATTTAAATTCTTGACAGCATACAATTCATCCTCAGAAGTAAGATACTCAGCTTGTTTTGTCATATACTTTTGCTTCATCCTAGTAGTCTCAGCCATCATCTTCTGAAGGACAGGACTATTGCTGAAGAGCTGGAAAAGTGGAATCGTCACATTCAGATTCATGAGCTTGTTCATTATGGTCTTTGGATCAGACATTTCCTGAATATCAGAAGTAAAATGAAACTGTGGACTGGTAGAAGACTTATCTGCTGGTTTCCTAGTCTCATCCTTCCTGAGTACTGTGATCAACGGCTCTCTTATATATAATCAGTCTCTTATACAGTGGCCTGCCCTTCCTCACCTGGGCATGTACAGGCCAAGTAGCAATACATATATCTTTAATACATTATTATCTTGATTTTGAATGTGTTTCCTATTGCTTCGGGCCCAGGATATATACTGTAATTCAGCAATAAAAGCTTGTATAACAAGATTTTGAAATATTTGATAGGGGCTATGACAGGACCACGAAAAGCTGCTCCCAGTGCATGGTACATGTATTTTTTGGCACTCCTGAAATGACGAAATATATTCTCCAGTACCAGTCTATACTTATATGTCCCAATTATTCCATCTGAGTGACTGTATCCTGCATGCAGCATGAGCTGTATAATATGAGTGATAATGCCCAAAAAGAGCATGAGCCCAAAGATCTGTCATTATCTTCGGAAGTATGCATCACCAGCTCATAAAATAGCATATAATCATTCTTTAGATACTATTCATGGTACTTAGAACATGGAATAAAGTTCTATTCAGGTATAGCAATGGCAAAGACTTCAACATTAGTTGTGTGTATAAGAGAGCTGTTGATAACGGTATTAATTAGATTGGATGGTGGTGGAATGTTTATATGAGCTGGCACAGGAGTCACAGGAACTAAGGCATAGCATGGATGGATCTGTGGATGGATCCAGATCTGTCCTGTGGATATTAGGGTATCTAATAGGTGATATCTGCATCCACAGGTGTGGCTGTGCATAGATATCTGTATCCAGGGCATCCGCACTGCAGATATCTGTGTATGTTAGCCAAAATTAAATCTTTGCATATCTTCTTGAGTATTGGTCTGTTTGCTCCAAGTTTTGAGATACACATTCTACACTATGAAGTGTCACTAAACACTATGTTCAATCACCAGAAGATGTTAAAATTGCATGTTAGGCCTTGCCTAACATGTGACCAGATAAAGATGTTGCATAATACAAGAGCCGTCTCGCTTTCGGACGATCACTCCTGTATAACTAGTCTCATTCGGTGCTTGTGCTGAGTAGGTAAGGTGAAGATAAACTTTAGTTCAAAGCTGGAGATAATACAGCGAGAACTGTGCTACTTATATACTAAAGACTGAACACTATATATAGATGTGGATACGTGTTGAGCATTTGGTTGCTATGCATAAAACAATGAAAACAACGAGCTAGGCGAGTGACCGTCATGAGCTGTAGCATAAAGGCTGAGGTCGCCTGATGGAGTCGTGGGCGACCGGTCCGATGTTTGTGATAATCGAGTAAGCACCATAGATAAGATGAGATTAAATAGGCGCTGGCGAGATAAGATCAGGAAAATGGAAAAATCGTAACATTGCAAGACAGAAAAATCAAATAGAAATACAGTGTTTATTTCACTTATATATAAGCACACATGTTCATGATACCTCATATCACCTGTGCAAGGTTAGATCTGACTTCTACAACATCTAGAACAGTTGTAAGCATAAATTTGGCCAGGCCCATCAACAATTAAGAGCCTGAAACAAGAAGAAAACATGTAAATAAAATTAACTAAATCTCTAATTGTTTCCTGTGGGTCAGAGTGACCTCTGATCACAAATTGGATGGCAGATTCAAATTTCTTGACTTTGAATTCAAGCTTCCCAACCTTGAAATCATTAGAATGCATGCATTATGCTAGTCCTGCTATCTGAATGACTGCCAGAAAATTAAAGTAAACTTTGATAGAAAATCAAAAAAAATTTGTTTGCTTACTGTGGGTCTGGATGACTTCTGATTGTAAATCAGGCTGCATATTTGAATTTCTTGACCTTGAAAACTCTAGGACACTTATGTTACAAGTGGGGGACAAAGCAACTGCATATTTAAGCAGAACATCCATAGATATAGCTAGCTGCTGAAGCTATATCTGCATCCGGTGGATCTAGATATCTGGGCACAGCCACATCTATGGATATTTTTTTGGATATCTGTTCAAATATCTGCAGATCATCCAGATCCATGCTATGCCTTAACAGAAACAGTAGTCACAGATGCAGGTGGTGTAAAAGCACTTGGGCATGTAAAGCTCAGGCCTGGCATTGGCTGAGAAGACTGAGGTCTAGGTACAGAAGCAGGTGCAGGTGCTCCTTCTTCCTTCTCTTTACTTTTATCTTCTGGCCTTTACATTGGATCATATCTAGAAGAGGTGTTTTTCCCTGAACAAAGAGAAGGGTTAGAAAATCTCTCATCAAATGAAAAGGAGGATACTGCAAATATATCTCTTTGTAAAATGTTGGAATAACTATAAGAAAGACCAAGTGAGCTCATCCTTGCAGTCACTTGTGCAGGTGCAGAGTTGGTAGGAATAGGGTTCTGTTGGTGCAACCAATCTGCAACTCCATTATAGAATCCTTGAGGTGTCTAGGATAAGTCACTCTCATTCATTTGGATGTACCTATCTCAGTTCATATTGTACTTGATTTGTCTCTCCTCAATGAGCTTCAATGTCTCATGACAATGTCTAGAATGAAGTGGGTGAGCATTTCATTTACCATATATAAAACACCATCCTGAATTTTGCTGCATGGAAGGGTGTTGCTCGGATAGTGCACTGTTCATAGATGCAGTCATCATAGCCATTAGCTGAGCTTGGTTCAGCAACAAATCCTGTAACTGCTTTACAAGTGCATCAATATTAGAAACAGAAGACTTAGCTTGCTTTGATGCTGGTGGCATTTGCGCCTTTGATGGTGGCAACGACTTCAAATCCAAGTCAAGCCTATCTCCATTAGCATCAAACTTAACAGTCTTGGACTCATGTTTCTTGGCATGATGCCAGTCTTCATAGATCAGACTATTAGTATTGAAACAGTGACTCAAAATCTCAATGGAATCAGTCATTGGCAGTGGAGCGGATCACTTGGAGTTTGCAACAGGAACCTGGCTATAGAACCACTTCTTCATCAAGGTGAGAATGCTGTTCACAAAGTAAAAGTCATGGTCTTCTTTGGTGATAATCTTCTTCTTGTGGAGAGGTGCAGTGATCTTTGTAAACTCACATTGGTAAGTCTCTACTTCAAGGGTATTAGTGAATGAAGACTTAGTGGATTGGTGCTTGCAGAAATCCTTCAAAGAGTCCAGTGAAGTTTTGGAAGGCTCATTGCCCACACAATAAAGCTGTAATAGTTTAGTCTCAGTAGCAGCCCAGATCTTACTTTTCTCATTGATGTCCAGCTCTGGTATGTAGTGTATGACTTCCTTGACCTCATTGGATGAGTATTGGTAAATGTAGTTGACAAGATCACCCTTATCAGTGATGCCAGTGCTGGTTCTGTGTTGTATAATCAATCTGTGGTAGTCTTTGATGAAACAGCCATTGAAATGAGGTGTTTGCAGTGCCAGGGATGGGCATAGGGTAGAGGAATGTGGTGAACTGGTTTGTCATCGTCATGCTTGAAAATCAGAGGGAGGATAGTCTTATCAGAGGTCAGGGGTTCAAGTGGTCAAAAAGTTGAAATAAAGAAATAGAATACTCAGCTCGAGTTTGCTGCAAGTAGCCAACTCAAAACCCTTACGGTGAGCTCCACTGTTGCATTATATGTCATAGTGGATGTAGACAATGTGCGAGGATGCAAGTTGTTTGCTTCTTGGCTGGGTGTGCATTGGAATTGGAGGTATATGAGATGTATAATGTATCTAGAGATGAATCAGTATAGAAGACAATAAAAATCACTTATGGGGCTCAATGAGAATGTGCTTAGGCTCACTCAGTGACTTGGTGCTTATGGTAAAAGAGAAAGAAAGATAAAATCAAATTTTGTGACACAGGTACAAATGACAGATGAGAGATAGCCATTGATAGGGACATACCAAATAGATCAAGATAGATTGCACAAGTGAAGTCCTGTAGAGTGCATGGGCTTTGGCGAAGCTATTAGCAATGTCACCCTTGAGCTGAAACCCTTAAGTTGGACAGCAGAGTGGAGTCCATGGAATCCATGAAATAGATTAGAGAATAAGAGATTAAGGTATAGCATGGATCCAGATAACCCGCAGATATCTGAATGAATATCCAAAAACATACCTGCAGATGTGGCTGTGCCCAGATATCTGGATCTGCTGGATCTGGATATGGCTTGAGCAAGTGAGTATATCCATGGATGTTTTATTTACATCTGCAGTTGCATCATTCTCCATATATAAAATAAGTATCCTAGGGTTTTTGAGGTTGGGAAATCCAAATCTGCTGTCCAATCAGTGATCAGAGGTCATCCAGGTCTGTGGTAAGCAAACAAAGATTTTCTTGATTTTCTGTCCAAACTTCCTTTATTATTTATGATCATCGTTCAGATGGTGAGATTAACATGGTAGAGGCATCCTAGTGTTTTCGAAGTCAGGGATTCTGAATCCACCATCTGATTCTTAATTGGAGGTCACCCTGGCCCATGGGAGTCAATCGAAGATTTTATTCATATTGTATTATAGATCTTTGCATTTTTCCAGCAATTGCTTGGACACTAATATTGAGTATGCACATGTGTCCTACTATTTTTAAGATCAGGGATTTTGAATCCATTGTCTGATTTTAAATTGGAGATGTCCTTAGCCCATGGAAAGTGATGAAAGAATTTATTGATGTTATAAATACTGTATTTCTGTTGTATTTTCTGTCTCACACATTTAGCACTATCAAGTGATAAAACATAGCAGTTAGGGACCTCTCATAGTGTAGAATTAGTGTTCCAAATCTCAGAATAAATGAGCCAATACCAGTAAAAATATGTGAAAATCAAATTTTTAATTAAAATAGACTGATATCTGTAGCACAGATGTCCTGGATATGAATATCCATGCACAGCCACACCTGCAGATATGGATATGACCTCTTAGGTACCCTTATATCTGCAGGATGGATCTGGATTCATCTACAGATGCATCTGTGCTATGCCTTGTAAGAGATAGTCCAACAGAGCAGAGGCTGTGGACTTGAGAGTGATGAGTTTAAGCTTAGAGTCAAAGAGAGATTGGGCTGAACCAAATTGATATTTGAACTGAGTATCTACAAGTAATTGTATTTGCAGCTGACACTGCATATTAGTGACATGCAGATAATGATAACAGGACAAAATAATGAACCTTGCTTTTTGGATATTGCATGAGTTGTCCTTTTGTTCTTCAGAGGAGCATTCAGATCAGGCACTTCTGGATTATAAGTCAGAGGGAGATGCAACCATGATACCGTCCACATATCTTGATGGTTCTCAACTTCAGATGCCATCTGCAACCCTTCACCAGGACAGGTCTGATTCACTTTTCTGCATGGTGGCATCAACAAGGGAATAGTAGGCAGCTACAAGATAGAGTAGTATTGAGCACAAAGAGAGATTCAAGGGAAGCATTGCCTTAGACATAGCGAAATATAAATGTTTTTGAGACCGCAGTATATATGTATAGTTGCTACCTGTACAGTTTCCAACAGCATAAGCGGTTTTCAGAGCAGAGGTTCATGACAAGATGAGAATAAAAAGGCATAAAAATTGACAGGAGACTCACTGAATAACATCTAAATCCAAGCTTTTCACCTTATGCTGTAGGGTTTGGTCAAACTACCTGGATATATCCACAAAGTGTTTGGTCTGCCTGGTGGATAATATCCACAACTCAAAATTGGCATGAACTGCTGCCAAAAGTCCTTAATTCTGTCTCAATTCAGGCTGTATTGGATTACATGTCTGACTATTTGCTCTTCTCATCCTAAAATTGTGTGGCATGATTTAGATTTGTTGAGATGACAAAAATCAGATTACCTCATCCTTGAAAAATAACTGGCTCATGCCGCAAGCATGGAAATTTTTTTAAAATCATAATAAAAGTACAGGAAAAAAAACAATAATGTATGACTTTCCATAATATTTAGAACAACTTTCAACTTCAGATTTTGTTCTAGAGTGTGACTTGCCAATATGCCAGTGTGATTGGTAAGCCATTTCAAAAATTTCAAAATTGTTCAACCCACTTTCAAACCACCCATCTGGATGAGGCCTCAGACCTCTCTTCCAGTCTCAAACTGTCATCTAAACCTGTTCCAAATGTCAGCTTGTCCTCTTTTGGATCCTTTATTTCAATTTCCTTTTGAGTCTGATCAGACATAACAATGCACTCCTTAATTAGCTGGCAACAATTAAACTCAACTTGTACTTTGTGGCCCTTCTCATGCACTGCCAGACCGCAAAAATGTTAGAGATGCTCACCAATTCAGCCCTCAGGTCACTTCCTATTAGTTTTACCTGTTTTATCCTGTTTGCTGGCCAATAACAATTCATTTAGTGACATCCTTTGCTTATCCTGTCACAATTTTGTGGGAGGTAATGAAGGGAGAAGCTCTGCCAGTTGGAAAATAGTGTATCTTATGGAGGCTTTGCATCCTGTTTTTATATAATTATGCTAAGTGGTGATGTGTTCTTGCTGATATAAAGATGCATGCATTTTGTCTTCAATTCCAGCAATCCTCAAAACTTACTTGCAGCACTAGCCAACATCTATAATCTCTATGTCTGATCCTGTTCACCCCCAGGAACTCCAGTTCTTCACCACTAAGGATGGCCGCCATTTCTCTCACTTCAGCAATGCTGGCCCATTCATGGAAATCCAAACATTGCCAGCTAGCATTCCAGCTAGCTCTGCTAGCACCACAAAGGTAGGTCTAGCAGGTACTCTCCTCAAAGAAGCTTCTCACTCATTTAACAGCTCTCTAGTGGTGCACTCGGATTCCTGACCATTATACAAAATGGTGTTGCAGTGGTATGTTTATTTCTTCTATTCTTTTTTGTTTCTCAACGACAATTTTATAGCCAATCAGAGGTCCTAATAATGTATGCCTGGATGGTCCTTCACAACTTTGAGAGGTACATCAATGACAATGACGGTGTGACTTATGTCGCCTTGTTGATGCACATGTACTTCAAGGACTGTCGACGCCAGGGCGACATTGGTATTTTCATGACACCATTGGATCAATTGTACGAATTGCGCCGGCTGTACGATGATGTCTTGGCTGACGTGCTACAGTTAGAGGGATGCATGGTGTAGAGAGACACGGTGGAGAAGGCGGGCCAACCGATCTCGGATGTCATTAGGTACCTGGAAGACATCTGATGTGTTGCCATCGAGGGGCCACAGGCATTACGCACAGCTTATTGGCACAAGCAGCTGGCTTGGCAGCGCTGATTGACCGGGTGACTACTATAATTGATTAGTTGCTGAATGATAGGCTGTTGCCATCATGTTATCATGGTTTGAGCTAAGGAATAGTCTTGAGGATATTTGAAGACTCATTCACACCAAAGGGAGAGAGCATTCACAACGTATATTTGAGTACAGGCAGACATGTATGTATTTTTATTTTCATAGATTAAAAAAAAAAACCGTGGTTTTAATGAGCCAAGAGATTGGCGAGGACGTCATTGACATTGCCCCTTTAATTGCTCAGTGCCTTCGGAAGATTTTGAGTAATTACAGGGAACAGAAGTGAAGACGGACTTACACGTTTATGGAAGAAGCGCAGTGTCATGGTCATAGAGGGCATGGTCAATATGCATGCAGCCCACATTGACACTGATGCACTTCCTGTAAATGGACCCACTGATGCCAATGATGAGAGGGGCAGTAGTTTCCCTGAGAAAGATATTTCAAAAAATGAGTTCACAGTTTTACTAGAACATAAAGATATCACTTACCACATGGAGAAGACACCTATGTCAATTCCTTGCACCACAATGTAGTATGGCCCTGGCTCTCGTGGATGCGGGACATGGTAGGCATAGTTGCAGGGCAGGACAATCGCATTGGCAGGCATCAGAGCGATGCCAGTGGGGGTGGAAGGAGCGACCGCAGGAGCTGGAGCGGGCACGGGAGGAGCAACGGGTACATCGACGGGTACAGCCGGGGGAGCAGCAGCAGTAGTCACAGCAGCAGCAGTGCTAATACTACTGGAGCCAGCAGAGAGCACGTCAGAAAGGGCCCAGGCATGTTGGATGCCCTCATTGGCATGATGGCGAATGGGGGAAGGAGGCGCAGTTGGGGTAGACGGTAGCTGGATGTGGGAAACGACTGTCAAGAGACACTGGTACTGCTCTGGGCTCAGCTGGAGAGCGGCAAGAAGACTAGCAAGAACTACTGCCAGTGTCAGTCCACAATCAAAAAAAACGCAAGGATGAGGGACTCACTGGCATTGTCAGTGGGCACCGTTTGGTTGCTTTTGGTGTCGGTCATAGTGGGAGATATGGTAGTGGAGTACTGGACAAGAATCCGACCATTTAAAGGTAGAACTGTATAGTTGCCCAGTAAGCCACTGAACCTAATTTCTGGATTTGGCAACCATTGGAGCATGCTTCGGCAGATGGATAGGATGTAAGAACGATGGATTGAGGTAGCCTAGGGAAATTCCACCAAGAGTATGCGCCTTTCATTGTGGTGAAGTGAAGATGGAGGAAGATCAACAAGGGTTAGCAATCTCAATGTTCTCAGGTGCAATAAAGCATCTGACATGTGACTTTCAGGGATATTACAGTGCTGTCACCCAAATTTGATTGGGATGGTGGGCCAATTGTTCTAGAGCCACTGAAAAAAGGCTGGGCGAGGGGCGGTTGCCGGACGTTACTGGATGGTCACTTCGACCACTTTTGTTATTTCCAGAATCAAGGCATAAACAAAGCTAAAGACCACATCCCCATCATACTCAATGATTACTACATCCACTACCACTGGAATGCTCCATTGGATGAAGAACCGAAAGGCCCTCCAGTTCCGCCCAACCAGGAGGTCTTGACACCTTATTTAAAGGCCCTCAAGGCAGCTAAAATAGCTTGAATGAATACGGTGAGTCTCAATTTATGCTTCGATGCAATGCGTATACTTATAATGCCTGTCATGTAGTCTGTTTTTAATTGGTTAGATTATCAATGGAAGCATCCAAAGTCTGGCCATGCTGCCATTACAGCTGGTGATGATGCTAGTGCGTCTAACGGTCCCTGACCACAGAAGAAGACCAACCTATCGACGGATCCTCTTCACCTACTCCTCTGTAATATTGTTGGCATCAAGACATCCTGAACGTGAGCAAATACAGCAGCCAAACAGTGGGCCAAGGATAATGATGAGGAGCTCAAAAGTGAAAGGGAATGGGAGGTTTGTGAAGGTGGGCGAGGGAAGATTGGGGTGGCTTCAGCATTTGTTCAGGATCACTTTAATGCACAGCCGACAGCAGTTCGGAAGAAGTATGAGGAGCTGGCAAAGCAGGAGGGGAGATAAGCATGTGAATCTTTGATGCAGGCAATGTCTGAGGTGGGAAATCTCCTCGGGCCAGCAGAGACACAAGAGTATGTTCCTGATGCTGAATGTTCATCGGTGAGAACTGATGAGGAGTCTTTCTAGGGTGATAGATAATTTGCCTGCAACATTGGCTCCATTTTTTGATAAGCTCGCGGACATGCTGAATATGCGAGTGTCGTTTTATTTGGCAGGGCCTGAGCCCTGAAAGGGTGGGCAGATTAATGTGATATTGTACGTGTGGTCCATTCTAGGAGTTTGTTCGTCTGCTGACGTTGATGGATAGCTTGCATTCTGGGTATGACAAGTCTCCAAAACCATTGATTTACCCTGAGGCTCGGCCAAAGTCATATGAAAAAACCATTCAGATGTTCAAGGACTGGGTTGAGGGGTGTTTTGGTACATGCGTGTGATTCTTGATTGTCCATGACACTGACATTGACTACAGACAAAACAGAGAAGGCTGTACAGGCTCTATCTGACCTCGACAAGAATGCTGAAGATGATGTGATGGAGGATGAGAGCTCGGAGCTATCATGAGACTTGAACAAGAAGTGGAAGCGGGGATCAGTTGAGGTTGAGGTTGAAGCTGGAGAGGATGACGCTGCCAGCAATCCAATGAGGGATTCATCACCTTCCCCACCATTGAAAAAGCGCACCAAGAAATCCAAGAAGGATGCAGGATCCGCAGGAAAGAAGGACAGCCAGAAGAAGAAGAAAACGAAGAATAGCAAAGGTGTAGATGCTGGTGCCAAGGCGCACCCTTTGACAAATGTCACCAATCGTCCGCCTCTCCTGCCTCCATCTGGTCCTGACAACGATGCTTGGTCTTCAATCATCGACCCTGCACTGTTGAATTGAGTACAGTCACCGTTGCCACCAACGGCTTTCAAGAGAGAATTGCTGGGGTCGGGGGGACACGAGGTTGAGAGGTTATATGGTGGAATTCCTGTTACAGGGCCAAATGATAATCCAAACCCTTTTAGGGTGTCACCAGACCATCTGGATGCCAGGCTCTTCCTGCCACCAGGACTTAACAATCCTATACCCCCCCCTTCACCTGAGCACGAGTCCTTGGACGAGCTGATTGCTCTGCCTGAGTGTGATGTAGCCTCAGAGGTGCTTTGGTTGGAGCAGAAAACTTGGCCGCCATGGTTTGCGAAGATTCGTAAAACTTTGGATGTGTTGGCACTGCCAGGAGAGTGGGGGTTGGTCATGATGTACCTGACTATTCTGGAGGGGTGGAACGGTTTTGACCAGGGCACCAGTAGCGTTATGCTGCTGTCTGCTGATCGGCCACCAGAAACGGCTTTTTGGATTCACTGTGGAAGAAAGGCTGTACCTCATAAGCAGTTCAGGGACCTCATGACCATGGCAGAGAACTGGTGGGTCTACTGGAAAAGCCTGCAACCCTCGTGGCGCAAGATTGACGCAGTCAAGGGTCCCATTGGACACAAGTATTGTGAAGGAGTTACTGTCAGTGAGGATTGGGGGGAACTGGGGAAACGGGGAGTGAACGGCATAGTGATGGTGGTAGCGGCATTAGGATTCTGGGGTTACATGGCATTAGAAGGGACCCGCCGCCAGAAAGACCTGTGGTTGGATGCCATCAAGGAGACTAAATGGCTGTTGCAGCAAATGGTGGCTGCCTAGTTAGCATTGTTTTTTTGGGTGCAATGTTTTTCTACGTATTTTTTGGGTCCTTTACATGCACAGGGATGAGGAGTGTATACACCGTTGTCATTAAAATTATATGCTATGTAGAGGGTAGGCACATTGATAGCCAGTATGAATGTGAGTTATATGTGGGGACATTTGGATGGAGTGAGACTGTCTCTGCTTGCAGAGTGTTCTGGGTACGGGGACAGGATTGTGTACTGAGAGACTGGAGATGGTTTTCATTGGGATGTAAGATGTGGTTCAAGAAAGCACCAGAAGCGAAAATTTGTGTCTTGTCTGGGTGATGGCCTCAAAAACTGAAAAGAAAAAGAAACAGAAATAGGTGCACTGCATAGCAGTGATTCTGTCGCCCGGGTACTGTGTTCTGCTAGTGTCCATGGTGGTGCTACAGAGGTTGGATGGTTGCTTCAGTGTGCTCACTGTTCTCACTGTCGTTTTGACAGTCTCAGAGGATGAGGCGCTGATGGGAGTGGGAGTTGGCACCATGCTGGGATTGGTATTTTGAGGGAGTATGGCAGACATGATGAGCTAGTATGGAACAAGGAGGTTCGGCAGCCAATTCTGGCAGTTTTGCCAAATATGCTTTTGACGCCTCTATTTGGACCGTCCCCTGGAGAAATTTCTTTTTTGGTGGGAAAATTATTGGGTGCCCCAAAGGTGACCCTAATCTGGCGTGCCGCAGGGCAGAATTTTCACAAATTTGCCCGGGCTGACCTGAAAGAGTGGGGTGGGGCTGTGTTACTGATTAGCGAAGATTTGGCTTTTGCCCTATCGCCAGTTAGCAAGGCAAGATGGCCATTTTCTACAGCTTGGCTTGGCTTGCCCATGATGAGAACCATGCATCTTGTACCATGCAAACCACACAATTCCTTGCCCTGTCCAACCAGCTTCATGATGCACAGTCTCAGCTGGATATGCTGTGATTGCAGATGCATGACTCCAAGCAGCAGTGCCAGGCTGCTGAACGTCGAGCTGATAGGCTTGAGATGATCACTGAGATGGAAAGTTGTGCCCATAGTCACCAATGTTCCTATCACCACTCTCCCAGCCCTCCACCTCGTCTTTGTAAATCTGGATACCATTAGGAAATATTTTATCCTGAAGGAGGATGGGCTACTGCTTGGATTGGTGCCGAGGATGATGATGTGCTATTTTTAGTGTGGATCATTGCAAGCGACCACACTCGCCAGACTCACCATCGGGATTGGTAAGTATTACTCAGCTACATTTCTTTTCTCTGCACGAAATTTCTAGTAATTTCTTTCATAAGTAGTATAAAAGTCTGTATGTAGAGTGGGACACCCTTGTGCGTTTGCCTTCAAGGGTTCCCTGTCGCTTGATAATTCACCCCTTAATCCAACAGATGATGAAGATTATTTCCACTGATCACCTCCACCAGGAGTTCAAACATGTATTGTAGAGGATACACCTCCACACCACCAACAACCATATTCTCGTATGTCTGTCCAGCCCATTGCAGGTCCTAGTGGGACACAGGTATACAAGAACAATGAGTTTGCGGTCTCTGTTATGCCATGTTGTGGCAATATTGATTCAGGTTCTGTTGTTGTTATGATTACTCCTACTCATAAGACTTCTGTTGATGATCACATAGTAGTAGATAGTGTAGATAACCATTAGCATAGTACGGTATCTACTCTTTATATGTAAAAATCAATCCACTTCTTGCATGTGCAAATGGAAGCTCCATATGCGATCCTTATTCTTTTGTTCTGAGAACAGAATCCTCTCGAAGTGCTCCCAAATCTCCTTTTGCTCATCTGCTTTCCAGATGGGCATGTACACTGATTGGATCTAGTTGATATCTACTAGCCATGTGTGAAGCTGGTACAGATGAACACATGTTTCTAAAAGATCTCCTCGACAATCATGGTAACTGATCTGAAGGGGTATACACAGCCTGCCAAATGATCTCTGGAGTGCATGATTGCCCCATTCAGCAGCTTGTTGCAGGGAGAGAAGCTGTCGGTCAAATGCAAGCATTTCAGCACACTCTAATGCATTCCCAGGAAGCCTTGTCCCTTCCTTCATGGGAGCACAAATGTGGCCATGGATCTGATCTGTACTATGGGAAAATGCAGTATCTGTACTCAGTGTCATAAGATTCCTGGACTGGCAGATTGAGCCCATCCATTGTGCTGAATTGTTATGTGCATGCTGTGGACCTCCACTCCACACTGACTTCAAGCAAGGATTCCACTTCTACAAATCATACCTTTGGACCTCTGCAGCCTCCAGCCACTTACCATTACTCTGCCCCATTTGATATTTCATTTCTGTTTCATTTTACTATTTCACATATTAATTCTAGAACCTGAATCCAGTAGCGAACAGACCTCCATTGGATTCCGTTGGACTCCGACTCAGAATACCTACTCATATATATACTGTACAATTACTTGTAGATATTCAGTTTGAATATCAACTTGGTTTAGCCAAATCTCTCTTTGACACTAAGTCTAATCTCATCACTCTCAAGTCTGCAGCCTCTGCTCTGTTAGACTATCTCTAACTCTCTATCCAAACCTTCACTCTCTGCGGACTCCACTCCGCTATCCAACTTTAGGGCTTTGGCTCAAGAGTGACATTGCTAATAGCTTCGCCAAGGCCCACGCACTCCACAGACCTCCGCTCGTGCAATCTATCTTGATCTATTTGGCATGTCTCTAACATGAATGCACCTTGAAGGAGGGAATGCCATTTTAGAATGAGATCATTGTGCTTCTGAAATTCTTCACCAAGTAGCCATTGTATTTTGGCAGCTGGCATGGAGCGTAGTGTGATGAGGAGGAGAGAGAGTGCAAAGTGAACATAGCAGTGAATGGTGCTTGGAATTAATGTGAAGATCTCCATTAAGCTTGTGTCTGACATTGTGGAGTTTAGCCAATGGAGAAGTAAGCCTAAGGCACCAGATGTATCCAGGGATCGACATGTTAAATGTATGGCTGATACACCAGGAGCATCTGGTCTTGGAATGGGAGTAGTATCCCAAAGTTGTGCAAACCCACTTTGTATCACAACATTGAAGATCTCCACATCAAGGCCCATCGTGGTTATAAAAGCACGATCACTTTGGCTAGCATAGAGAGCTTGCCATGGGGTATCAATGCGTGGGTTGGCAAGAAGCTCAGGACACATCAAATACATCCAAACACACTGCAAAGAGCGGAGATTCCTTGATTCAGATGCTCCAATGTAAATGGCAAGTCCATAGGCTGGTAAGCAGCATGTTTTCTCCTCCTCATCCCTGGAATCATCCTGGGAAGCAAGCAGCATCATGTAGAAGGGATCCATGTCATCCATATGGTGAGAGTCCAAAAGCAGAACAGATCGAGATTGGGCAAAGAGCTGTTTATTTTAGAATTTACAAGGTCAAGAATAATTGTGTTATGGTCTGAAAATCTACAGTGCTCAGGTTCTAAATAATTTCAAAGTACATCTGAAAGTACATCTGGAACTCCAAATTGTTATGGAAAGTCATCCAATATTGATTCAATGAATGCTACAAAGTATATCTATAAAAATAAATAAAGTAATGCATACAGATTGTCAGTGCCACAGGCACAAAAAAAAACAAATATACATATAAATGAATCTATGCAGGATTGCAAGCACTTGCCTGGGCACAGATGGTGTCATTAGAGCACCTACTGCATGTAGCAGTGGAATGACAATAGAAGAGGGTTGCAAAACACTATATAAAAAGGAATATTGGGGTAGAGTTGCTTGCAGCGGCAGCAAGCATCATTCAGGACCAGGAATGTAGGATGCAGTGTTGTGTTGTACTGCTGTGGATATGGTCCAGATGACGAGTTATATTGCTGGAGATAAGCCAGGTGACAAGCTGGTGGTCTATGGATCTGCAGTGCAGTTGGGCATTACTCCAGGCTGATAGGGCACAATGGAGAGTGCCATTGTATTTCCCTGAGCCCAAAATGAGGGTGATGAGCCAGGAGTGGTCAGACAGTGGATGGGGGTCGTAGGATGCAGTCAGGGTGTGAGATGCAGGATGGGTGGGCCATATGTGGCAATGATAACATCAGTAGGCAAAACTGATCTGAAGGATGTTTTCCCCCATGTCAAAAATGGAGGATACATGAAGGCAGAGGCCATTGGGGAAGTGGAGTGGGCAGTAGGAGCCTAGATTGGTTTTGGGCTAGGGTAGCAGCAGCAGGGTCATTGGTGCTTGCATTGGTGTCATGTTAGTGTTGTCCATTGCATATATGGCTGTAGTGCCAATGACCAAAGAGGCATTGCCATTGCTGCCATCGTTGGATGTCAGTGCCCTGATCATTACCCTGCCCTCTCTCCCAGTCTCTTTATGCAGATTGCATATCCCAGGCTCCCCTCCTCTATTCCATAGCCCTGCCTCACTCTCTATCATACATCTCCTTCATTCTGAGAGTCTCCCCACTATTCCCATCATCATTGTCATTGTCATCGCCAATATTTGCTCCAGAGCACACTATGCTCGCAGATGAGCATCAATTGTTGATCATCCACTGTTCTTGTGGTTTTCAATATGGGTGATTGGCCCCGATGTCAATGTGGGGGGATTAGGTCAGTTGATGGTGATGTGGCTCATCCTCATAGGTTTGTTGGGGGTCAGGGGTCATTATGTGGTCATCAGCAAAGGTGCTTCTGATGTTGGATGTCATTTGAGGGAAGGAACAATGCTGCCTCCCAAGATGGCTTACACAAGGGTGGATGCAAGATGGATGGGAGGAATAATACACACTACCCAGGGCTTTTGGAGCCATCAAGTGTGTCAAGAGTACCTATAATCATTGTATTAGCATTTAAGATGAACAAAACACAAAAATGACTCACCAATTTGGATAGCCTGACAATCATAGTGGTGGTCGAAGACAACACAAACTGGGAGGAAACCCATTTGATTGCTGTTTGGTATATGCCAAATGTGACCAAGTGGCAATTTTGTCTGCTAAATGTCTATTCCTATTGAAATGAAGTCTAATGGATTTTGATTGCACATTGCATGCATATTAGTGGTGAGTCATACTGTAATTCATTTATTGATTTTAATATGACTTTAATTAAATATAAGTATGATGATGCTCAGAAGCTACGGTAAGTTACAATAGTTGGACTATGTGCCTTCCTAACATGATTTGAGGTTTCTAGATGTCTTTTACTGGCCTCATTGATGTAGATGACAATGAGCAAGGCTAATCTCTTTGCATTTAAAGGTCGAACCAACATTCTGGCAACTTTTCTGATACCCACCACCCCTTGTTCTGAGTCAATGATGGCATCAACTAAACTCATCATTAGCATGCATCTATTTTCAAGTCTGCTGAAGATGATTTCATGAACAGTTAACCCCCAAGAGCTCCCTGTCTCACATAACAATATCTGAATCTGCCCCCAACCCATCCCACTAATATCATTGCCTTCTCATTCAATGACAGCTCTGACTCACCTCGTCTTCAGTGTATACCCATTTTCAGAGTCACTGAAGATGATGGTGCTGTCTGTTTGATCTCACAAGCTCACCATCTCACCTGATGTAAAAATTGGATGGCTGACTTTTGATGTTGGTTGGATGATAGCAGTGTTCTATTCTTATATTTCTGAGATGTTCTAAGCACTTGGTAGGATGTGGAGAAGGATGTCATTCATGAGATATACAGCAGGGCAGGAGAGGTCACACAGAAGGATAAGAAAAGGTAGGGACACTGTGATAAGCATAGTAACGACTATGGATTGTTGCAAGAAATCATGTTTTATTCTTTGAATTATATTTGAAGTACAGGGACCATATGTGTGAAGCTCATAAACTGCTACACTCTTGCCATAGAATAAGCATAGAGATTCACATGAAGAATGGTTTGTATGATTTTCAAAAGCTTTGCCCACTGTCATCAACAGTGGCTAATATGTCCTGCGAGCTATGGGAATGTCTTGGTAATTCTTGTACAAGGTAATGGAAATGACGCACTGCATGGCAAAGGTAAGACAAAGCAGAGTTGATCAACAGACTTACTTTGGGTTTGTGTTGGCACTGTTTCCCATACCTCACATCATCCTTCAAGTCCTCTCCAAAGATATGCCTGCCTGACAAGCATATTCAGCTTGTCTTGCAACATTGATGTTTAGTTTATCATACACCATGGTATTTTGGGATGAGAGAAAAAATAAGCTAGGGCTGAAATTTTAAATGATCTGCACCTAAGATGCTGAGACGTGTTAATTTGTGGTGTGAGAGAGATTCCCTGCTTTGTGAGGGAGGAGTGAGGACACTTGTTATGAGAAGAGTATTCCTTGTGGTATGAGAGAGAAAATGAGCCAGAGGCAATGAGGCAATTCACACTCACCAGAAATTTGAAATAAAGCTGATGCTGAGTGAAATGGTCCACTATTTACCTGAATTTTATATGATTTGAAGATTCTATCCTATCTCTATGAAAAGAGTGCTAGAGGAGCAAAAATTAGCAAAAATAGTGCTGCAAAAATATGAAATTTCCTGCCCATTGAGCACCCATTTGGCTGGTGGATATTATCCATAGTCCAGGTCAAACCATTATGGATAATATCCATATTGGTTTGACCAAATCTTACAGCCTGGCCTGAGCTTTTTCCTTTACATTGCCATCTGTCATGAGCAACGAGAACACAGGACTGATAGATATACCCATAACCCAGAGATAGCCTTAGATACAGCTGAGGATGATGGCAAAATTTGACGTTTTGATTCATTGAAGTACAGCTTGAGAGAGTGGTGGCACAGTGTTGATCCAACCACAGGTTACTCTGATTTGACAGAGGAAAAATAGGATAATATTGATGTATATCTATAACAGTGTTGATATGAGACCAACCAGATACTGAAGAAGATGAAAACTGTTGAGATAGAGTAGCAAGCACATAGGAAAAGACAATGAGAGTGGAAGAAGGTCATGGTATGCATCAGTGTCCCAGTTAGAAACCAGCTAATAGCTTAGCTAGCTTCAAGTGAGATCAAGCCGGCTCCAATGCTGAGCTAAGCTGCGGAAGCTACAAGCCATCATCAGTAGCTCAGCTCAGAGATTTCTGTGAGCAGCTCAATCAGCTTGGCAGCTTGAGCTGAAGCTGTGGCAACACTAATTCTAATGAAAAAATGTTGTTATACTATCAGGTCAAGAAATTAATACAAGATCTTAGTGGAATCATGCCAGTTGCTCATGATATGTGTTTCAATTTATGTGCAGAGTTTACAGGATCATATGAGAAGCTTGAGAATTGCCTGTACTGTGGTCAATGTTGATACAAGACTGCAGATGGTTCTTGTCCTCAAAAACAGTTTCATACTATTCCAATTGAGCCACAATTACAGGCATTATAGCAGAACAAATAAGGTGCAGAGAATATGCAGTATCAATAGAAATGCACTGAAAAAATCTTTGATGAACTGCTTAGCAATAACAAAGTCAAGCAATCTGCATATCATAATTTTTTTGATGGCAATGACTGTCTTTCTGCTGTTTTTAAGGAGAAGATACAGATTGAAAACATAGTTCTGATGATATCCATTGATGAAGCCCAACTTTACCAAATGAAGAGTTTGGACTGTTAGATCTATATTTGGATCATTATGGATCTGGCACCTGACAAGCACTATAAGAAGTGTTATGTGCACTCTGGGGGCTTTATTCCCAGACCAAATAAATCCAAGAACTTGAATAGCTTTCTCTTCCCTGGCTTGCTTCATCTTTCAGTCATCCAGAAGCTTGGACTGAAGGTGTGGGATGCACTAGCCTGTAAAATCTTTGAATCTCATCCCTTTTTTGCTCTTGTAACAGTTGATAGACCTGTAATAGCTGCTATAAATGGATATGTTGGGCATCATGGCAAATATGACTGTAGACTATTGTTCTCTTTCTGGCCATTATAAAAAGGGTGGTATATACTATTATCCAGCCCATCTCAAGCCAAATAGTTATACTATGTCAGATTGTGATCATCCTGATGTTTCATTTGTGCATGTTCTGAAGAACTTCACTTCCATAACAGCCCAAGAGCACTACCTCAGTAATTTGAACTTAGTGGAAGCATCACAAATGAAGGGACAATAGGAGAAGAACTGTTTGGAGATGAGTATATGCCAAGTGACTATTTTTCTTAGACTTTCTGAAGAACACTGACTACTTCTTCCATTGCTTTTCCCAGGTGATACAATGCATCTTCCAGGATTGAATATCACAGATCTGTTTCTGCCGCTGTAGAGAGGAACTGTAGATTGTGATAGCAAATCCAATGACTATGCTTCTTAGCTTTGGATCTGTCTTACTGGAGAGATGTGGAAAGAGCATGGATGTAAGGTTGCTGCAACTATACCATATATTTCTAGATCATTCAACAGACCACCTTGGAACATAGCAGAAAAAATCACCAGTAGGTACAAGGCATAGGATATGCTTTCTCATCTCCCACACCAAGAATGGATATGCCTTATTACCAGCACACAACACTATCTCTCAAAATGTACATAATTGTAAGGCTAATAAAAATTCAGAGTATCTTTACAGACAAGACAAGACTATCTGCTCAGATCATTGTTCTCCTGTTATGTGATGGGCATAATTATGGCTGCTTAATAGTCAGACTGTACAATGTAAATGGAAGGAGGATCAACAGCCTCTCAAAAAGCTGCACTGAGTACAGTGTGTAAAGGTTCATGTGGCTCTCTTTGCAAGCTACAATCTTGGTTAATATTAATAATACAATATAGATAATTGAAAATAGACATACCAACTTTGTAGAGGTGTTGTATTTTCTCCTCCTTGATATTGAGGAAACAGGAAGTATGGCAAAGGCCATACTGTTAGCTATAGTGTCATACTTTGGAGAACCAGATGCCAAGTGTCTCAGAGCATCATCAAACACTTATTGGACAGCAAAACATCAAGGCAATGATATTATTACAGTGATCAAGGTAAAAACAATTCAATCTGTAGTTATGATGGCCCTGAATGAAAGCTATTCAGGAGAGTTAGATGTGAATCAGTGGTATTTGATGGAAAAGCCAGGTTTAAAATCAATAGGGTTGGCAGAAGGTAATTCAGGAGATACAAATGGGGATGACAATGACTAGATCAAATTATATTGATAATTTATAAATAACGAGTTAAGTTAATAGATATTACAATAGAGAGAAAAATGATTATGTGATACTCACAATAACTTACATACCACACGCCCTCCTGCCACAATCTCTCTTCCTCACTCACCTCTTTGACATGTATTACAGATTACTATGGATCATCTAAAAATCATCCCCACTTTGCAGCCATAGTCTGACTATAGGAATAAATATCACTTTCCTAGCTTATCTATTGACAACATGCAGTCACTGAGTGAAAATCAAATGATTCTCAACATATCACTGTGACAATCTGCAGTATCATGTTAGTCTTTTATTGACAGTTTCAATGATTTATCCATGTATATGAATAGTTCCCCAATCTCACAGCACTGGTACACTGATAACACTACTGGTCAATGTGACAACTTGTCTGAATTGGACACCTCTTGATCTGCTACAGCCACCACACCTAATCTTCTCATGGTCCACTAACACCATTCGAAGGGAATTGGGAGGGCATACAAGGATAGATATACATAAATACTTCTTGTAATAACTATTTACAACATTAAGAAATCATACTAACAAAATGTCTGAAGGACTGGACCCACTGGACAACCTAGAAAATGCAAGTCTTACTATGGCAATGGCAGAAGCAAAACAGACACACATGGCCAAGCTGGAAATGGCAGCTGAGGTAGCAAAGAAAGACTATAGAAAGTCATTGGAGATGGATGGGACACCCATGAGTGCCATGTACAATGTCATAACTGTGCTATGGCACATGATCAAAAATGAGTTGAAAGCAACCAAAATATTGACTAACAAGCAACATCACATGATAGTCAACCTGGTTGACATGCTAGAAGGATAGAAAGAATTGGAAGACTACAAGGTGGTCTAGGAGACTATGGCCCTAGCTAACCTGATGAACAACAATTTCAAAAGCCTGCAGGAAAGCTCAAACATGCTGAAGACCACAGTGGACAACTAAAACACCAACAGCGAGACTATCAATGAACAGCTACAGGAGCTGAAGCAAAGTGTAGTCACTCTCCAGTCTGTCATTGAAGACCTGTGGACCACAAGCACCCAAATGATGCTACACACCGACTCATGACCCTCCACATATGTGGACACTGTCAACAAATCATTCTCATCCCCATTCTCTGACCCCACCATGCTAACATTGTTGCCAGAACCAAGCTAGCCAACTGGTGCGTCATCATAAAACCAATGGCAGATGAGATATGCAACAAGATGAACAAGCAATCAGAGAAGGATCTGAGGCTGTAGTTAGCACAGCCACTAATGTCAAGGACACTCTCTATGTCATGCTGGATGACATCATGGTTGTTGGAGCCTGCAAAATTGCCAATGGCGGAGTGACATACACATTCAACTCAGATGATGCAGCTACGTGGCTCCACATATCTGGAGCACTAGAGAACATACAGAGAGTAGCAGGTGACAAGACATCATCAAGTCTACAGCTCAACAATGTCATTGTTCCGTTCACACCAACTACCATCAACATTGGGGACAACATGACATGGTGCAGCATTGAGAACAGCAGTGGGCTAACAACAGGTACTATATGCAACATATGATTCCTCAAATCTGCTGAACACTACCATAAAGGACAATGAGATGCACATCTCATATTAGGACTTGACTCAAGGGAATAAGCAAACAAGATTATTCAAGTGGAAGTGATCATCGAAGGAATTTGAAAGGAGCTACAAGCAAAGAAGGAGCTTCCTGATGCTACAAAGTGTGTAAAGTGCTCTATTCTACCATGTGACCATGATATGAAGGACTACCCAAACACAACAAAATGCAGACAGTGTGCAGGTGGTCATGCAACCAGAGACTGCAAAGTCACTGACCGCAAAAAATTCCATTGCGTTAACTGCAAGATCAATAACCATAGCACCATTGACTATAATACATGTCCTTCTTTTACTAGAGCTACCGACATTGTACATAGTCAACACCCCAAGTTGAAATATAGATACTTCATGACTGAGGACCCCGCTACATGGGCCATCTATGATGTTTAAACATAAGCCAAAACTGTGCACTCTTCAAAGGTGATAGGCAAAAGTATAGGCAGACCAAACACCTAAGGTGGTGCTACAATGTCATCCTTGGGGAGTTTCCTAATCTCGCCCATATGACTCAGGACAAACATGATGGTGGCAGCACAAAACAAAACAAGGGCAAGAGGACAAACCCCAACACAACACCCATGAGACTAAACAAGTACCACCAACCCTCAATAAATCAGTATCTAGCAAGGAGCCACCAGCCACCAAGCATGGCACCATCAGATGGAGAGATAGGAGTGGAGGAGGGTCAAATCCTCGATGTGGAGAACAGGAACAGCATGGACATTGAACTACCTGCACCCTCCCTGGCTGTAGACCTATGATTGATACATTCAACAATAACCCTACCTCAATGCAACTGAAGCTCTACCAGCTCAACATCAACAAATTGCTCATTGCCCACTTCTGCCTCATAAACCAGGTACACCAAGATGATGACATTATCATGATTCAAGAACCATACATCAGCAAGCAAGGCAAATCAAGAGCAACACAAGGATGGGTAATGATATATCCAACATATCACAAACTCAACCCTCACCTGACAAGAGCCATAACTCTTGTCAACTGATCCCTCTCTACTAATACTTGATCTAGCATTGCCTTGGACACCAAAGACATAGTCACAATGAGCCTATGTGCTCTGGCAGAGACAATCATTATTGTCAGTGTCTATAGTGACAGAAATTCAGTAGCAGCATGGAAGATCATTGATACTATGCTAAGGGAGTATTCAGCCAAACAGTGAGATGAGTGATGCCTATCATACCACTTCATCTGCACGGGAGACTGGAATGCACATCACCCACTATGGGATGAACCCTGTAACTCACACCTTTTCACAGACCAAGCCCTAGAATGGGCTAGATATCTACTGCAGATTATAGGATGGCACTATCTCAAGATGCCACTACCAGCACTTATACCAACATTACAAGCATTCTCTACAAGCAATTATATCCATGTCTACAATGTCTTCTGCTCAGATGAACTACTGCCAGCATTCATCCAATGCACCATTGACCATGCTGCTCAACCACCATGAACAGACCACTTCCCTATCATATTCATCCTTGACATATTCCCTCCATGCAGCAGCTTCGAACTACGACACAATTACCAGAAGATAGACTGGAACAAGTTTTACAGCAAGCTTGAATCCAAGCTCAACAATCTACTACCACCATCCTCAATAACAACCAGTAACCAAATGCACACAGCACTGGAAAATGTCAATCATGTGGTACAAGAAACCATAGAGCTATATGTCCTATGGACTAAACCAAGCCCATACATCAAGCAATGGTGGACAGGTGGCCTTACAGATTTATGCAAATAGCTATGCAGTGTACAGAAAAAGGTATACAGATTCAGGATGTTTGGAGATCATCCCATACACAAAGAAAGTAATGAGCTATACAACAAGTAAATTCAGAAAAAGGTGATGTATTCAGAATGGCCTTCTTCTCATCTAAATCAACTGTATCAGCCATACCACAGAACATTCAATATCCACTGCTAGCTTGGGAATTCCACCTCATTACCAATAATCAAGTAGAACGAGCATTCAAACAAATGAAACCACTCAAGGCTACCAAACCAGGCACCATCTCAAACAGTGTAATAGTGCACTGTGCTGACCTCCTTTGTTAGACCCGAACTCTGGTATAACAAACAAGGCTAAGCAAGTGGCTGTATTGCATTTGTACAGTCATCACTTGAGTGCCCGGTATGTTTGATAACCAAGTATCAAAGGTAAAACACTTAGTTTTTTAGCAAGTGAGTCTGAGAGTGAAGTTTGGTGTATTAAAACTTTAGCTCGAAGCTGGAGAATATACAGTGAGAGCTACACTACTTATATACTAAACTATGTGTGCTATAAATATAATGGTGTCTCGGTGACTATGTGATACTCTGTTGGTAAACATTGCAAACGAGCGTGTAAGTGAGGGTCTAGGCGTGACCACAATGTACTGGTTGGGGATGTTTCATGTGGTGCATGATAAGATGCCCGAATGCCCGGATAGAGAGTTTAGGCACTTGAGATTAGATGTGATGATCACAATAAGATAAGCACTCATGATGAGATAAGATAAAATGGAAAAATCATAACATTACCCCCTTGTTAAAGGCAGGCATCCTGACTGCTTGTAAATTCAGCCTCCCTCTGTGTCTCCCATCGTTCCACTGTCAAGTGGTCTGCTTTCATCACCATATTCGTCCCTGTTTGCCCACCAGTAATCTTTGATTAATTCTGCTAGCTCTGGAATGTCATCTTCAAACTCCCAGAGGTTGACATTCAATGGCTTCTTGACTAGGTATCTCCATGTGTCGTCTGATCTAATGGTGTTAGTGATACTTATGTTCGTTTTGGGGTCTGTTACTATGGCTTGGACCCGTATGGAGTCTTCTCTTGATTGGTCGAAAATTTTCGAGCCAAGAATTCCCTGGACGTTTATTGCATCGTTCTCAGTGTTCCAGTAGTCGTTGATGGCTTCCTGGGCATGGCCCAACTTGCTCTTCTTTGTCCACTTGTTTTCTTCCGTTTTATAACCCTTCCAGCTGACAAGGTAGTCAGTGACCGTTTTTGGTAGTTCACCTACTGCGCCATGTACTTTCTGGGTTTTGTGGTCGAGAATGGCCTCAACCTCATATTCGGGTTCACCCATGATGATGTCAGGTGGTGGAGGTAGTGGCTTGGATTGGTTGGGGAACGCTGGTGCTACATACAGTGTTAGGAGTGTTTCATTGAAGACAGAGTATATCTTCCAGGAAGGGGGGAGTCTCAGTTTGTAGGCAGAGAGGCCTCTTTTCTCTAGGATGGAGAAGGGTCCAATGTGTTTGTCATTGAGCTTCTTCTTAGTGTGAGCGAGGTGGAGGTTGGTGGTGTCAAGCCAGACTTTGTTACCAATCTGGCACTCGACAGTGGCTTTCTTCTTTTTATTGTACTGGGTTTTCATTTGTGCCACCGCTTTGATAAGTGCGGCTTTTGTTTCATTATGAATGTGCTTCATGGAGGCGGTAAATGCTTCAGATGCAGGTGTGCGAAGCGGTGCATGCATGTGTGAGTCGGGGGCAACTCAGGGATTCCTTCCATAGTTGACGAGGAACAGAATTTTTCCGGTAGCGGTGAAGAGGCTTCCGTGCACATAAGCTAGAAATGCAACAGAGTCGAAGACACTGATCACACCCACACCCAACACTACACACACAGACCCTCAAGTTCTTGGGGGGATATTATGCGATAGAAGCAGATTGAAGCAAAACAACTAAACTCTCAGAATATACGATACACACGTATAGCAACAGCGCTCGTAGGGTATCTAGATCTCTCTAAGTCCAAAGGCTTTTATAACAAGAGGAGCGACAGATGTCGCTGGGCCTCAAGGCAAAGGTGTACTACAATACACAATACGTCGCCACACACCCACAAAGAAACCCTCAAAACTCAAGAGCGCATCCGCAATGACACAATATCTCTTATTCTCAGGGTAGAGCACAAGTCAACCAATCACTCAAACAGTACACAAGTGCCGCATTCGCTTTCTACGCCTCATGCGATACTCAAGTCACTCAATATGTTATCAATAAAAGGTCTATTCTCTCACTCGAAGTTACAAACTACTCCTGAAGCTAGAGCGTCAAGCTGAGGGCTTGCGCGCGACTACAATGGGGGTCCGGAACTTGTACACTACAATTTACACTGCGCTATTTATCTAGTCTATGTCCTACAAATTAGTACAACCATATATAGTATATTTTGGGTTGCGGAACTCTGTTTTCTGGGTCCCGCGCATGTTGTTGTCATCACACCATAGCTTGGTGGTTACTCGGAGCTCCAACTCGGGGCCAGACTCTGGTTTCTCCATGGTGCGGCATCAGTTAGCAGCGCTCTGCACGTGTATGGATGTCACTTGGTATATCCTCGGGGTTTTAGCATACCGCGCAGCTTGTGTGTCTCGGAATAATATCTTCTCATGATTTCCATGGTATCTAGGGCAACCAGCCCCTTGTCTAGGTCTCATGCGCTTTGGCCGATCCAAGAGACATCGGTTTTAGGCTGATTCTGACATCCTGAGGTCTAGAGCGCTAGCTACTGGCATGGTAGTGCCTTGTGTGTCATAGATCAAGGTTATGCGAAGTATTAATTATCTCCTGAGCTTCTCTGGTTCTATTCTTAGCGCGCATCTTCTGTGCATTGTCAGCGTATTCAGTGTCAAGTGCTGGGGCTTTAGACTTAGCACGACCCTTAGGGTATCACTCTACAGTTAAGCCATGCGCTCCACCAAACATCACTCAAGGTATTGCATTGCCTGCACTTAGGACATTGCGCTCTAAGGTATATCTCATTTCCTTGGTATCTAGCTTTTATAAAATGTATGTATTGATACATTTCGCGAAATTACATGTGTGAATGCTTTTCAAGCGTGTCAACGTTGTATAGCAATAGCGCGCATATTGTATCTAGATTTCTCTAAGTCCAAAGGCTTTTTAAAGCAAGAGGAGCGACAGTTGTCACTGGGCCTCAAGGCAAAGGTGTAGTAACAATACACGCAATGTCGAGAGACGCACACAAAACCCTCAATAAGTCTCGAGCGACACACAAAATGACCTCAAACAACTTAGAACACCCAATACACGACTCAAAGCTTCGCGCTCTAAGCAGAAACCCTTCACAAAACTGTCCACTAAAGCCACAGGACTCAAACCTACGTGCTCAAGCTTCCAAACCAATCGTAGATCCACAGGGTTCTAACCTATGTGATACAGAGACACAATAACCTTATAAAACACCATCCACAAGCCACAGGGTTTGAACCTATGCCACTTGGGAAATATATACCTTCAAGCGAGTACTAATCAAGCCAAAGGGTTCGAACCTCTGCCACCTGTAGTACCTCACGTCACAAGAAACCCTCAAAATACAAGAGCACGTCCAAAATGACACCAAACTCTTATTCTCAGGTTAGAGCGCAAGTCAACCGATCAATCAGACAGTAGCACAAGTGCTGCGTTAGCTTTCTATGCCTCGCATGGTACTTCAAGTCACTCAAAATGCTATCAATCAAGGTATATTCTCTCGCTCAAAGTTACAAACTACTCCTGAAGCTAGAGCATCAAGCTGAGGGCTTGTGCATGACTACAATGGGGGTCCGGAACTTCTCTACTACAATTTACACTGCGCTATTTATCTAGTCTACATCCTATAAATTAGTACAACCCTATATATAGTATTATTTGGGTTGCGGAACTCCGTTTCCTGGGTCCTGCACATGTCATTGTCATCACACCATAGCTTGGCGGCTACTCAGAGCTCCAACCTGGGGCCAGACTCTGGTTTCTCCATGACTCAAAGTCAGTTAGCAGTGCTCTGCACATGTATGGATGTTACTTGGTATATCCTTGGAGTTGCAGCATACCGCATGGCTCCTGTATCTCGGAATAATATCTTCTAGTGATTTCTATGGTATCTAGGGCAACCAGCTCCTTGTCTAGGTCTCGTGTGCTTCAGCTGAAGCCAGAAACCTCGGATTTAATCGCATTCTGACATTCTAAGGTCTAGAGTGGCATCTGCCAGTACGGCAGTGTGTTACGCGCATGCCGCTGGCCTCTGCTTCACACCCATTCCAACTTCAAATCCTAACTCTAGCATTTCTCACTATCAGACTCTGCGGCCTCTGGCCGCTTACCATTACTCTGCTCCATTTGATATTTCATTTATCATTTCATTTCGCTAATTCATATATTAATTCTAGAACCCGAATCCGGTAGCAAATAGACCTCCTCGGATTTACCTACTCATATATATACTGTAGAATTACTTGTAGATACTCAGTTTGAATATCAACTTGGTTTAGCCAAATCTCTCTCTGACTCTAAGTCTACTCTATCGCTCTCAAGTCCGTGGCCTCCGCTCCATTGGACTATCTCTTACTCTCTACTCCACTCCATGTTCTCTGCAGACTCCACTCCGCTAATCAACTTAAGGGCTTTGGCTCAAGGGTGATGTTGCTAATAGCTTCGCCAAAGCCCACGCACTCCGCGGACCTCTGCTTGTGCAATCTATCTTGCTCTATTTGGCATGTCCCTAACACAGTGCCTTGTGCATCATAGATCAATGTTGCACGAAGTATTAATTATCTCACAAGCTTCTTCGGTTCTATTCTTAGTGTGCATATTGTATGCACTGTCAGTGCACTCAGTGTCAAGCACTGAGACTTTAAACATAGTGTGACCTATCTAGTATCACTCTCAAGTTAAGCCATGTGCTCCACCTAGCATCACTCAAGGCATCTCACTGCCTGCACCTTAAACACTGCGCTCTAGTTATTTCTTCTCTGCATCGGTAACTTAATATTATAGAATGTATGTATTAATACATTTCACAAAAATACATACATGAACGCTTTCAGAGCGTGTCAGCGGAGTGAACATGATTGTTGTGTTGAAAAGCCACTATAGCTAGCCAGTTGGCCCAATCAGTCTGTTGGTGGTTGACAAATATCCAAAGATATTTCTCGACTTCTTGGTTGGCGCGTTCTGTTTGTCCATCAGTTTGGGGATGGAACGCGGTTGAGGCATTGCCTTTGATCTGCAACATTTTGTACAAGTCCTTGAGGAACTTGGACACGAATTGGGGTCCTCTATCCGAGATGACTTTTATGGGCATCCCATACTTTGTGTATACTTCGTCATGCAAGATTTGCGCCCATCCTTCGGATGAGAGTTCCTTATTGCAGGCTATGGGGATGATCGCTTTAGAGAAGCGATCGACTATGACGAGAATGGCATCGAAGCCATTGGAGAAGGGAAGTCCGGTTACCATGTCAACAGAAATGTGTGTCCATGGTTCGGATGGGATTTCATTTGGATGGAGCGGAGCGTGTCTTGCTTGAGTGCTGGATTTGGTCCTTGCACAAGTTTCGCAGCCTCAGACATAGGTTTCAATGTCTTTCTTGAGTTTGGGCCACCAGTAGTCACAAAGGACAAGTTCCTTCATTTTCTCAATGCCCAGGTGTCCTGCTGTGATATGATCATGGCAGCACAATATTATTTTGCCATGGATGGCTAAGTCGCAGGGTACATAGATTCTCTCATTGTAGTAGAGTATCCCATTGACTTCCTTGATGCCCTTTTCATGGTTGAGCGAACCTGCAATTCCTTGGTCCCATTTCTGGTGATCCCGTGTGGCGCCTTTGATGTGCTCTTGTGTTTCCATGACAGTGGGCATAATCATTGCCCGGAAGTGTTGGGGTTGGAGGACGATGATTTCATCGTTGTCTTCTTGTCCTTGATCATGGTCTGCTCATCTGCTGAGAAGGACCGCCTTCTTGTTGGTGGTACCAGGCTTGTGGTGGAGAGTGAAATGATACTCCGCAAGCTCAGTTACCCATCGCGCTTGTTGGCGATTGAGCTTCTGGGGTTTATGGAAGTACTGGAGATTTTGATGATCCATCCAGATTTCAAAATCGACAGCGGCACCTATAAGATAGTGCCTCCATTCATCTAACACTAGCATGATGGCAAGTAACTCTTTGTCATATATCTCATAATTGTGCTCTGTTACTGTAAGCGCTTTAGAGAGGAAGGCTACAGGCCTCCACTTTCCGTCCTGTTCCTGAGATAATACAGTGCCAATTGTGCCCTCGCTTGCATCTGCTTCTACACGGAATTGTCCTTTCTCTGTCGGGATGGCCAGAATGACGTCCATGGCTGATGAAATCCCGTTTATAGTATTCACGCCCTTTAGGGCGTATGTATACATCTGGTGGCTTTCTACACTACTTGTAAGGTACTTTGTTGGGTGTATTCTACTTTGTTCAGTCTGTATCTACCTGTTCCGTGTGTCTATGTGTGCAATGTGAGTGTACATCTGTACAGGGTGTGCGTGGCTTCGGTTTTGAGTCATGGGAGAGATGGTTTGGTGGTCATTTGGTGACCCGAAGGCATGGCGCCGTGGAGAGTGATGGCTAATTGATGTTTGAGCTGCATAAATGCGACTTGTTGGGTGGTTCCCCATGTCCATACTTCTTTTCTGGTGAGGCACATCATTGGGTGTACTATGTCGCTGTAGCCCTTAATGAAGTGTTGGTAAAAGTTGGTGAAGCCTAAGAACAATTGGAGTTCTTTCTTCTTGGTGGGAACAGGCCATTCTGTAATGCCTGCGACTTTGATAGAGTCCATGTGAATGGTTCCTTCACTGATTATTACCCTAAGGTACTCTGTTTCTAGTACCTCGAACTCGCACTTCTCAGCTTTCAGGAATAGTTTGTGTTTCCTTAATAACTCCAAGACGCGATGAGTGATCTTCCGATGCTCTTTTAGAGTCTTCAAGAAGATCAGGATGTCGTCAAGGTATATGGTGACCTTGCCAGTTGTGATGAGATCCTTGAAGATGTCGTTCATCATCCATTGGAATGTGGCGGGCAAATTGGTGAGCCTGAAGAACATAACGGTGGGTTCCAAGAGGCCGCGGTTTGTTCTAAATGCGGCCTTCCACTCATCATCCTTCTTGATGCATATGTTGTTGTATCTCCAGTGTACGTCAAGCTTGGTGAAGTATTTGGCACTTCCAAGTTTGTCCATTAGCTCTGATATGAGTGGCAAAGGATATCGGTTTTTAATCGTCATCTCATTGAGTTTGCCATAGTCCTGGACTGGACATAGGGTTCCATCCTTCTTTTTGACAAAGAAGAATGGTGAGGCCATTGGTGACTTGGACGGCTTAATGCGTCCCGAGGAGAGGTTCTCGTCGAGGAACTTGTCGAGTTCCTTTTGCTCATTTGGGTTCAAGGGATAAACCTTGCAGTCTAGGGTGGCTTTGCTATTAGGGATCAGTTCGATAGCATGATCCCAGGGTTTGCGCATGGGAAGTTCATCAAAGCTTTCTTTGGTGAACAGGTCCTCGAAGTCACAGTAGTGCTTGGGGACCATCTGTTTGAAGGATTTCTTTTCCTTCCCTTGGTTGGCTTTAGCGGCTAGCTCATTGGTGTGGTGGATGGCGTGGATTTCAAGAGCTTCTTCAAAATCTACGGCGAGGATAGTCTTGCCCTCTTCTAACTCCCATTCATCATCGGGATCTGCATCGGGAAGTATGAACTTGTTTTTGGCACAATGACAACATGCAAAGGTGATCTTGCCTGTTGCCCAATTTATGACTGGGTTGTGGCATATTAGCCAATCATGTCCAAGAAAGATTTCCTTCGAGCCGAGGTCGGTTACGGCGAGGTCAATCCTCTCACTGTGGTCTCCGATCTTGAGGCAGAGCTCTGCATAAGTGGTGATTTCTCTTGCCTTGTTGTGGGAGCCATCGGCATTGTAAACGGAGATAGGGCTAGCCATATGTTGGACTGGAATTCTGTTCTTCTTGACAAAGTCGCGATGAATAGAACTCCCGGTACAGCTGCTGTCAATGAGTGCTTTAGCAGAGACGACAATGTGTCCTGTCAGTGTTTCTAATTGGATGGGGATGAGGAGATCTCAGGACAAAGAGGTTTGAGATTGGATGAAGTATTGCTTGGGTTTGTGAAGTTCATCAAGCCACTCAAGGGTGCGGGTGCATTCGACCGAACGAAGTCCCTCAAGAAGGTTGTCAATGACTTCCTCCACTTGGGTTCTATGGATCCAATTGAGTAAGACCGCCTTGGCAGCGGACTCGCTCTTAGCATCTTTGATAGCCCTCCAAGTCCATTCAGTCTTGAAGGGTTTCAACCATTCTGATGGTACTACCATCAGGGGTGCATGCTTTGCAGCCTCCCGACCCTTTGATACCGAAGTATCATTGCCAATAGGGCATTCTGCCTCTCTTTCCATGAGAGGACTTTTTTGCTTTGGGGATGGCCCACATGTGTCTGCATCAGCTGCAGCAGCCTTCAATTCTGCTAGCAGAAAGGAAGTGTTATCTTCCTCGTCGGGGACCTTGATCATAGCTACCTTGGGCATCTCTCACCCTGTTTGAACCCAGCTCTTGTCGGAAAGGTCTTGTGGCAGGTTGATTATGATCAGTTTCCTTGCTGCGGTATTCTTCGCTCGGGGAGCCACTTGTTCAGGGGGTGAGTTTGGACCTGGTGCCCCTGCCCCCTCCAGTCTAGCACAAAGGCTAGCCGTTATGAGGGGTACCACTATGGTAGGTGGTCTATCACCTGGCACTTTCATGTGTAATGCACTACTTGTGAGGTGGTTAGTCAACGGTGTTGGTTGACTCTTGATGGGGCTCTCTGCCCCTACGTTGGGAGCCTTGTCATCTGAGACACTTGAGAGGGTGTTGCTATCTGTATCGTTAGTTAAAACGGCATACCTATTGTGTGATTCTTTGTGGGGTTGGTTCGAATTCCTTTCAGCAAATAGTATTGAATGCAGCATATACAAATCTTGAGCGACTACAAATTTATAAGTCCATCCACTATAACCAGAATGTGTACCAGGGCCCCTCTTTGCTGAGTAAGTAGAATCACTTATTTCCCAGCGGCGTCTTTTACCTCTTCGATCTTGGAGCCCGTCGAGGGCTCAGTCGTCGTGGCTCTGACCTCTTGCTTCTTCACCTTATTCCAGGACTGTAGGAGGCAGTTCTTGCTAATATGCCCCTGCTCCCCACACCAGAAGCACTTGCCATTCTTTCTGAGTGTGTCAATGTCCATGGCCTGTCCCCAGCTGCCATAGGTGGTACTGGTGGCTGTCTTTTTCTCCACCAACCCAGTTGTCACGCTGGAGCTCCCCTTGGAGGCTCCAGTGGGTTGGTGAGATATAAAGAAATGGGTGATCTGGTCCTGGGCTTGTTTATGCTGGCATTCACAGTTCATCTCGGTGATCCGTGCTTTCCATGCCTCATAGCTGACTGGGATGAGTACCCCATGTTGGATATCATCATGGTATACGAGGGGGGTACTCCTTGTCGTAGGGCTGTGACCATATGACCTCAGTCCTCAGTGTCATTGTATAGGTTCGCCTTCTTGGCAAGTTTTTCCAGTTCCTGGAAATACTCGCTGGCCATCATACTTCCCATTCGGAGGGCATACATCTTCGCCTTCTGTTTGTCCTCGATGGCGGGATCTCTGAACTTGTCGGAGACAGCCGTTTTGAAGGCATACCAGGACGGGAACCTGTACTTCTCGTGGGTTCTACTGCAAAGGTTCACCAGCTCCAGGATCCACCATTCTTCTGCCTTGTCCTCAAAGTAGGATGAGGCAAAGGCTACTCAATAGGGGTTGAGCCACATGTATGCGCTGTGGACTTGGAAATATATCTCGCATTTCATAATGAACCGCTCGATATCGTCGGCCTCTCCTTTGAAGGGGAGGGGCTTTCTAATTAGGTTGGGTTTGCATCTGATCCATGGTGCTTCATCACCCATTGCCCCTGTTGGATTAGGGGGGTTGTCATCTGGGTTCCATTTATCTGGGGCCCCAGGCAGAGACCATCGCTCAGTATTTTTGGTGATCCCATTGCTGAAAGGGCCTGGGGGAGGGTTGCCTCTCAGCGGCCCAGTTCCGTAGGAGAAGTTGAGGTCCTTTTTCTTTCCTTCCCTCTTCTCTGCCTTGTTGTCAGATTGGTTGTTGGGGACTTCCGGCACCTTGGGTTGTCTGCTGCCTTTGGCATGGTCACCTCCGGCCCATACTCGACCCGGTCCTTTGTAGGGATGGCTTCTCAGCAAGGAGAATGGCAAGAGTCAACTTGTCGGCATGGGGGAATAGTTTGGGGGAATACGTGGAAGTGGGATGGGTTGGAATCGGGATCTATAGGGAGATGGCAGCTGATAGGCATACTGGGGGTATAGTTTATTAAATATTATTGTGGCCTGTACGTTGGCACTATGACTAATAATATCCTCCTACTCCACTGGGTCTGCTTGTCTCCATATCTGACCCACCTCGGAATGCCTCCAGGCCACTTCTGTCATTAAATCTGTACACCTTGAACACCAGATATTTGTGTATGCGGCGGCCCGCTCTTTGGGGGTCATCGTCGGAGTGTTGCTCGTGGGCTCGTCTCTCCATCCAAGTATTGAGAGAGAGTCCAGGGAGTCCCTGAGCGATTTGGCGTGCTTGGTAGGCATGGTACTGTTCAAGCCAGATTGGCTTGAAATGGAGGGGTTGACGCTTGTAGTCCTCTGTGTTTGCCCAGTTGATGGCAGTGTCTTCAGCTGGGGTGGCACACTGCCTTGCCCAGTACTGGTGGGATGTTTCGTCTGCCATTCATGGGCAAGATGCTTGGCGCTGGTATCTCTCGATGACCTCATCGCACTCTGCAAGGAGTCGCACTCGCTCTTCTCCTGCTCATACCTCACGATTTGCTGCTTCAGCTCTTCATACGTGGGAGCTGGGGCCTGCGATGGGACTGGGGGAACTGGCAAGGGTCTGGGAGTCAGAGCGAGGGGTGTCTGGTCAAGGGGATAGGCTGTATGCTCAGTGATCCAGGGACCAGGGAGTGGAACAGGGGAGTCGGTCTGAAGTGTGTGAGGTGAAGTGGTTGTCGCTAAGCCAGACGGCATACTTGGAATTGGTAGGGGAGTGGGAGACGTAGTCTGAGATGGTCTCACTGTCATCAATGATGATGACAGGTCAATTGGGAGCATTGTCCCAAGGCCTTCCAGTAATGGAATTGCAGGCAGGGAACTCAGGACTGGAAGGGGCAAGGGAGAGGGGTCCAGTAGTGGAGACCGCTGGGGTCCCTTCAACGCTCGCAGAAAGTCCAGCAGTAGAGACCGCCAGGATCTCTTGGTACTCACTGTAGAGGGCCCTTCGCCCTTCTTCCCCCACGTCCAACTCTTCTTGCTCCATGTAGATGTGGGAGGAGTCGTCCACTGGGGCAAGGGAGGAAAGTCCTGTTGACTGAGATGGGAGGAGCAGGGGGAGGATGGCTCCACCAGGTTGTCTTGCGACATAGTGGTAGGGAATGGTGAAGGGGACAGTGGGAAGACAGGGTGCAGGTTGGTGGGAGGGAACCAGGAAGAGGCCGTGTTATAAAGCCTGATCTCATACTGGTAGACTTGGTAAATAAGGAAGGCGGCGATGAAGGTGGTGATGCCTACTATTGTGGCCATGAGGGTGATTGTTGTTCGGGTGGTGATGTCGTGGGTGATGTTCATTTGGTTTCTTTGAGCGTATGAGCGTCTCTGAAGAAAGGGAATGTAAGAAGCTTCAAGCTAATTGTTAGACCCGAACTCCAGTATAACAAACAAGGCTAAGCAAGTGGCTGTATCGCGTTCATACAGTCACCACTTGAGTGCCCAGTGTCACGCCCGCAGCATGTCTAAGTGTGTAATTTTGCGAAAGTCAATAAATTACACTAAGGCACTGTGTAGACTTAGTGAGCTCGCTGACAGTGCAAGCAGCACAAGAAGAAGCAAGATCACTGAGTCAGAATGCCCTTCTGTCAGAAAAAGAAGCCACAGAATTAAAACATAGGACTTCATCGCTGCACTGTACCTCATGGGCATGCACAGCAATAAGGCCGACTAGCGAGCTTGCTTGCAATGACATCTGTTGGCATTGGGGAATTCAGACTTGGTGGGACGCGCTTGTACTTGGACCGAAGCTAATTTAGATAACTACGCGTCAATAATCAATGACGCATAGACCCTGGAGATCCGGAGAAGCGATACCATGCGAGAGATAATCAAGAGAACCACCAGGCATGGTCTAGAAACAGGTACCAGCTGAAGGGATTAGCGAGCGGACTAGAATTCCGATGCATCTCTTGGTTACTGTGTCTAGACTATGACGCTGTCACCTTCGGAACAGAACAGAGAACCAAGAATGACGTATGATCAATGATCGCGTGTTAAACAGCTATTGAGTGCTAGTCCGCAGACAGCCTCTGCTGTCGGGCGAGCGACGTCGATGCCGCCTAGTCCTTTGAGACTACCAAACAGAGAGAAAGCGGTGCTTTGCCAAGAGAGTTGTGACGTTTCGGACGAGGAATTATCGGCCGATACAAGAAGTATTTTACTAATAACCCGTTTGTAACAATCAATCTCCCATAGTATAAGTAGGGCAGACTTTCGTGTATTAAAATAAGCTACCTACCCCCCACATACAGTAATAAAGTTTTCAGTGAATCCGGTATCAGTGAAGCTGTACCGGTCTCTAGAGAGAAACCTGAGATAAAAACATCTAAGAGAAACTCTGTTCCATTTTCTGGTTCAGTAGTAAGAGAGAATTGTGTTGTGCCGGCCTCTGAGTAGGCTTTGAAGGAGTAGTACAAGAGAATCAGCCAGCTTGAGCTGTTCTAGCAGTTGCACGAAGTGTGACAGGTGTGCGCAGTTGGACCTCGCGGCACCGTTGTTAGAGCGAGCGCACTGTGTGTGAGGACTCGTGGGGACGTTCTGAGAGATTATATTGCGTATTGTGATTTGAGAGAGCCGAGGGCCTCTATCGCGATGAGTTTAGGACTCAGGCTTAGTGAGCTAGGAAAGGAATCAAAGTCATGTGCAGTAGAACCTAGTGGCGATTCGTATTTTAGCAAGCTCACTGAACGAACTTGATCGTTTTGCGGATCTGCGTGTCCGTGTGTATTTATTTTCTATTGAAATATCATTTGCCTTGAGGGTTGCGTGGTTCACCGTGCTCTCTTGTAAAAGCTTTGAGGAGATAGAGAATTTGAGGTTTGCTTGACAATTGTATGCAATCGCGTTGCATTACTTAGCGAGCTCTCTAAGATATTTTGAGATACTGTCAGGGCGCAAGAAGAATTAAATTCCTTGCTCCCTTCCACACTTATAGAGATTGTGTGTGTGTGTTAGTGGGATTGAGTAGTGGTTTAGAGTGTTGTTCACACTAGGCCGCGCTTAGTTTCACGAGTGCCCGTTACCAGCCTCGTCACCAGTATGTTTGATAACCAAGTATCAAAGGTAAAACACTTAGTTTTTTAGCGAGTGAGTCTGAGAGTGAAGTTTGGTGTATTAAAATTTTAGCTCGAAGCTGGAGAATATACAGCGAGAGCTACACTACTTATATACTAAACTATGTGTGCTATAAATATAATGGTGTCTCGGTGACTGTGTGGTACTCTGTTGGTAAACATTGCAAATGAGCATGTAAGTGAGGGTCTAGGCATGACCACAATGTACTGGTTGGGGATGTTTCATGTGATGCATGATAAGATGCCCGAATGCCCGGATAGAGAGTTTAGGCACTTGAGATTAAATGTAATGATCATGATAAGATAAGCACTCATGATGAGATAAGATAAAATGTAAAATCATAACATCCTTGCACCATATATAGAATCTATCTATTGGACAATATTCACACAAGAGGAATATCCAGACAGGTTAAGCACAACAAACACTAAGGTAGACATCACCCATAATAAATGAAGGTCACATGACTGATTGTGACATGGCTAAATCAGGTGATGATTTCACAAAAATATTACTCATGCCTTTCCTGTGATATATATAGGATAAAATAGAAATAGGAATTGTATGCAATACATATCTGAATAATGCCCAGTCCAGTATTTCTACTAGAAATGTCTTCTGATAAAGTAGTAGGCTTTTTTTGTGTGTACCCTATCAACATGCTCATCAATGCAATGTGACAGTCTTTTTTTATGTTCCCTTCACCTGGCCATGCTCAGAAATCTAAGACACATTTTGGCAAAGATAGTTAATATCTATAAAGCAGTAGAGGTAGTAAAACCTGGAGTGAAAGGAGCTAATATTGCTTGATTTGACATAAGCATATTCAAAAACTACAAAAACTTTATCTACTCCTCCAATAATAACATAGCTTATTTCTCATATAAGTAATATCTCTGGAACATTCTTAAGAGATTCTATTTTTTAAAAGTCCCAAATTGTGCATACTCAATGTGCCATGGCCTTCCAGCGCTGAGGGCATCCAGATTAGGCTGTGGCATGTCACAAAGTCACATCATCTGACCTTCGTTTAGTATGGGTGATGTCTATCTTATCATACTATACAAACCAGAGAAATTGGACTATGAGAACCCCAACTTATATCATCCAATCATCTTATCTGATGGCTGGAGATGAGAGCTACTGTTATGTGCATGCTGCTGGCCTCTGCTTCACACCCATCCCAACTTCAAACCCTAACTCTAGCAATTCTCACTATCGGACTCCGCAGCTTTCTGGCCACTGACTATTACTCTGCTCTATTTGATATTTCATTTATCTTTTCATTTTGCTAAATCATATATTAATTCTAGAACCCAAATCTGGTAGCGATGATGAGCCTAGACTTCCATGGCAACAGCAACACCAACTCAGGAACAAGATTGGGAAATTAATGTGATAGCACGGCAATCAAGGCAACATGTGTGTGTGAGTGGTTCGGTACACCTCCGTGCAGTCAATTCTTCAATAACACAAGATACACTGCGACTTTTCAGTCAGCAAAGTAGTACTCTTGGTCAATGAGTACTATAGATGTTGGCTGTAAGCCGAGAGGGATCTTGATAAATGAGAGGGAACGGAATCTGGTATGACATGAATACCAAGAAGCTGTGATGGAACTGGGAAAACAATCTAGAAAGTGCAGAAATGATCTGGAGAATGGCTCTTGATGGTGTACCTAACAAGTGAGTCAAAACAATGGAAATTAAGGTGTGGAAACTGCCTTGGAACTGAGAGAAACTGGGGGAAAATGTGGTAATTGAGACTAGGAGATGGGCGCTGCAGCAATAAAGGTATGGAAATGCTAAACAATGGTGATGACGAGGGTGATCCTATGGAGAACGATGTTGAACTGGGCCTACATGGAGGCAATATGATCCTATACTGAACTGGATGATGAAAATGATGGCAACATAGAAGGTGAAGACAATAAAACAATCCTATCTGGTGAAAGCGAAGCAATGTTGTAGCATTAAAAGACAAAAGCAAGTTATTGACGTGAGATTTGTGTATTGGTGCAGTATATAGCGTAACCAACAACGTTAAGGGGAAGCAAGTGGCAATAGATAACTTGGAGTAACTGTGGCTGACTGTTAATACCAGAACTGGTCAACTAGGCAAGAACTAGAACTAAAAACACAGTTTCTACCTAGTTTTTATACTACAAGTCCGGTTTTATAAATAGAATACAAATCTAAGCCTTAGTAAGGCTGTAAGTCCTTGGCTTTGTAAAAGCCATAGTAAACATATGGTATCTTGACTTCTTAAAGTAACAGCAACTCATCAACGTTGCCACATATGGATGGAAACCATATGGTTTCATTGAGCAATGAATGGATCGTTAGGTGCTGTTTAGCTGCGGACTGGTGGGGTATGTCTTTTGTACTGAGGTGCATGCTTGGGTCTATGTCTTCTCCAGGTCTTGGCAAAGTAACAGCCTTAGTAAACATGGTCTGTAGTGGCCGTGTGCTCAAAATATTGTGGATGGATGAGTGGCCACAGCAATCACATCATTTCATTAAGTGATTGATTGATGCATCACTGTGATGATAGGAAGTGATGTGGCAATTCCATTTTGAGATGATTTGTGATTGAAGGTGCCTTACTGTGATAGAACACGGCAATTATGATGTGTAACAAGATGAGATGGATATAGAGCATTGAAAGAGTATGGATGTCATGGTTTTAGGATTATATCTGGGAGTATGTTGCATAGGATGTGAAAATCTGTGGTATTATTGAGAGTTGCCAGTAATATGAAGTATGTGGGGATTATAATGAAGTCATTTTGAAGATATTGGGTGATGAATGGATAAATCCATGAATTCTGAGCATACAGAGCCTGGAGGCTCATCAGCGAACCATCCTATGCTGCACAGAATGCCCTTTAGCCATGCTAATCAGCATTAAGAGCAAATTGCATATTCAATGCTCATTAGCATGGACAATTATTGGGCCATATATGACTGGCTTACACTGCCACATCCTATTTTGGCCAACTGGCTCATTTTCAGTGCCAGTTGGAGGTCTAGCTCAATTTCTGGGACCTGTGCTCACTGGATGGATCAGGAAAAAAGTGAATTAGACATTAAAAATAGATTCAAACATATTTCAGATGGCAGCCTGATGTCATGCAGTGAATATTGGATGAATCTGTAGTCTTATGTTTGGATTACCTTTTCTTTTTCGATGAAAATGAAATTTGTGCAAGGAAAATAATTACACAGAACTAGGACTGAACACAGGCCACTATGGTACTTATAAGAGCAGACAAATTAACTATTGCACTAAAGGATCATATATATACTGGAAAATAGATACTATACATATGGTCCAGTACCAAATATTATAGAAATTTTTAAAAAAAATACCCATGCACTGGGCACTGTGGGCCTGTGCATTGATGGAGAGCATCATGCATGTCATTAATGGCAAGTTGATGTCCCTCCACATCTAAGCGAGTGGGACAGGGCATGGTTGGGATAAGAAAAAGGGGCGGGGAGGTGTTGGTGCCTGTTTGACAGCGATGACATGGTCTGAGGGGGGAGAGGACCTCACTATTAGATTCTCCGACTTCAAAAATGGGGAGGGTAAGGTCCATATGATGGTCACTATGCTGTAGAGGTAGGTACAGGGCAGAATAGGTGGGGATGGAAATGGGGTATCGACGCCCAGTGACAGAGGCATTGTGGGCACTAGTGCACACCAGAGTTGTGTTCCCCCATCCCAATAATAGGGGATGCATGACTCTGGGGTGACTGGAATACATGGTTGGAGTGGGGGACCTCAATGTTGGAATTGGGCGGGGCAGGCGGTGGTGGGCAGGAAAAATATTGTATGTTTGTAATTCCTAGCACGTTTGTTGCGTCCATGGGTCTTTCTATGATGCTGAAAAGTGCATGTTCATTGTTGCTGTCATTTGGTGTCAGTATCCTGATCTTTACCCTACCATTCTGCTCAATGTCTCCCACCCTCCTGGATCATCTATTTCTCTTCTCCTTCCAGGTGAGCCCTCCCCAGGACAATGCCAGGGTACCGCTTCACAGTATAGATCCACCCCTCTCCCATAGTCATCCTCACTGTTGTGCTCAGTGTTGCCATCCTTGTGGTCAGTTGTGCACTTTGTGGGCCCTCCTGCGCCAAGATGAGGGCTGATATCGAATCCCCAGACATATTGTGCACTGTTGTAGTGCATGGAATTCGTGTGTGGCGGTGATTGGCCCCAATATTAATGTGGAGGGGGCTGCCTAGATCAGCATGGGGATGGGCATCGTATTCATTGCAGTGGTGGGTATTGGTGGGCAGAGGCGTCGTCCTCAAGTGTAGTGGTACTGGCAATTGTCGTGTGGTTCTGCCTCATTTGAGGGCTTACATGGGGTGGTGGGCAGTAGGATGGATGCTATCTGGGACTCTTGGGGCCACCAGAAGTGTTGAAAAGACCTAAAAGAATGTAATAAGCAATAAAAATAAATAAAACATACCTTGAAATGCTGATAGAGCACTGTTTGCATGCTACATAGGCATGAAGGTGAGACAATGTGGTGGTCTGAGGGCAAAAAAGAAGCTGCACAGCCACTTGATCACTGTTTGGATTTACGGTCCATGGTAATCAAGTAAGCAAAATGCATTCTCGGAATGCGTGCTCTGCTCGAACCATCCACTCCGAGGCCCTGGAAGTTAATGGGATATAGTATTTCAGTAGGTGATAGTATACATATCTACTTTTTGTATATTTAATACACTCCCACCATGTGCGAACCACATTTTATGACTAATATCACACATTTTTGGACATTTTGAAGCATATATCCATTATATGCTGTTATAGATAGCCTTGTGGAGAGCAAGATATGTTGTATATACAACTTCATCAGTATTAATATCTCGTAGAATTGTCTGATCCATGGCGATCCACTCCTATATGCCTTGTTACTCGCTTTACTGGAGTGAACTCTTAATACTGGTACATTCTTAGCTTCATTCGGTGCACTTTTATCTGACTGAAATGCATTATGGTCTGGGTGGGTAAATCCATAGGCACATTACACTGCAAAAAGGTATAGAATTCACTTCTGAATAATGTACCCTAATTTGAGCCTGAACTGTAGGACATTGCTTGTATAATTCATGTTTTACATACTTTCTGCATACTGTTGAGACTGTAATTCACATATAGCTTCGCAGAGGATGAGAACCAAGTTCAGGAAAGTTATTCAGAGCATTAAAAAAGTCTAACAGAACTATCTACTATATTTTCAAGGGCTGAAAGAGCCTTAGGATAGCACAATTATGGCCCAATTCCTCACTGTGATGAATTGGGAGTGGTCCAGCAAATACTAGAAATCATCAAAACATTTTTTCCTTGCCAATTCCTGGCTGCACATACTTTAAGGTATTAAAAATAAAATGAGGTGATCATATATTACATTGATATATATATTTTAAATGCAGTGGATCGTCTACTATCCCAAAATTCTGCCCGCTTTCAAAAAAAAGCAAGCACATCAAATTGGAAATGCTACATTTCCATGATTAGTACATCCAAGCATGTGTGGATGAATCCAGCTAAAATAATCCATGGGCGGGCACGGAAGCAGTACCAGGATATCAAATAATATTTTATGGGCCCGAATATTTTTTTTTGGACCTAGAAAATGAGCAAGAGGGTGGAAATTCCAGCGCTGGGTGAGCCAGTGTCCAAACCACCCATTTGTGGATTAGCTAATGGTCTGTCCAATTGCTCAAACCAGCTGCTTTGGCTATTAGCATGGATTTTGCAATCGGCTCCTCTGCTGAGCAGCATTGAAATTTGACCAAATTCTACAACATGGCTTGAGCAAACAGACCCACCAGAGTCCATTGGACTCCGACTCAGATATACCTACTCATATATATATACTGTAGAATTACTTGTAGATACTCAGTTTGAATATCAACTTGGTTTAGCCAAATCTCTCTCTGACTTCTAAGTCTCATCTATCACTCTCAAGTCTGCAGCCTCCACTCCATTGGACTATCTCTTATTCTCTCATCCACTCCATGTTCTCCATGCACTCCGCTCTGCTACTTAACTTAAGAGCTTCAGCTCAAGGGTGACATTGCTAATAGCTTCACCAAAGCCCATGCACTCTGCAGACCTCCACTCATGCAATCTATCTTGATCTATTTGGCATGTCCCTAACAGCTACATGCTACCCTTAATCAAAATCTGGTGGCATGGTGTGAGTACACAGGTATAATCCCTGACCAACACTTTGGTGGGCATCCCAGAAGATACACAACAGATTCCGTCCATCTCATGGTATCATCCATCAACAGTGAAGAGAGATTCCTCTTCATTGACAATAAGGCACTCCTTGTACAGGGCAAAACCTTTACAGACACCTATCAGAAAATCAAGGACATCATGAAGCAACTGGAGGATATACTTGAATGGGCATCAGACCGCAACTGTGAATATGGAGTAGAAAATTTTTAACTCATTGACTTTACAACAAAGACATAGGAGGCAGCCTCTCAACCAAACATCTCAGCATGACAATGTGAACTGGCCATGGATGCAGCAATTCAGATAGGCCAACATGTTATCCATCCAAAACCAGTCACAAAGTTCTTGGGTGTTCACATTGATGCTGGGCTGCAATGGAAAAAGCAAGGTACAGCAGCAATAAAAAAGGGCAATAACTGGATAATCCAACTTCAACAGCTCACTCACATGAGATCAGGAGTCTCAAGAGAGTGCATGCAACTCACATATATCTTTATTGCCATCCCAAGAATCTTATATGCTGCTGACATCTTTTTGAACCCACAGAGATGGACAAGAAAGAAACAAAAAGATGAAAAGAGCAGTATACGCACAGTGAACTGTCTAGCCTCAATACAGAGAAAGGCAATGATCCTCATCACAGGGGCAATGTGCATGACAGTAGCAGACATACTGGATATACATGCCAATCTCCTCCTCATGATGGGCCAGATGGATGTATACTGACATAAGGCTCTTATATGCATGGCATGTCTACCACAAGAACACCCACTGTACAAGCTGATATGAAGGGTGACAAAATGCTATGTCAAATGGCATAGGTCACCACTGCATGAGCTCACAAGAGACTTCAATGTGCAAGCTAGAGGCCCTTGAGACCATCAAGGCAGTCCACTTCCCACTATATTGGAAAACAAAGATAGAGATGAAAATTGCAGAGATAATGCAGGAAGCTATGGCAATGGAACAAATGGACCACAGTGAAGTCAGGGCATATGGTGATAGATCAGACATAGATGGAGGGATAGGAGCTGCAGCTCAATCTCTTTCACAAATGTGTTGACATGATCCTGCAGAGACACCCTGACATCTCTCTCAAAATTCATTGGATCCCTGGACATCAAGGCATTTCAGGGAACAAAGCAGCAGATGAAGAAGCAAAGGCAGCAGCTTGTGGTGATACCAGTACAATGCAGAGTCTCCCTGCACCACTACAAAAACCCGTCTCCCAAAACAAAACATCAACACTCTGAGAAAACTATGTGAAGCAGAAGACCAAAGCTGATTGAGCCTGGAGGAAGTCACCCCAATATTCCAGATTCTGAAACATTGACTCAGCACCTGCCCAGCAAGCTGCACACCGGTACTGGAAGCTGGCCACTTCATTACCGCACAAAATCACAAGTGTACTCATGCAGCTTTGAACTGGACATATTGGGCTTAACCATCATCTATTCAACATACACTATGTCAAATCTCCTGCATGCCCAAACTGCTCCCATCCCAATGAATCTGTACATCACTACCTCATACAATGTCCAACCTTCCAAAACAAGCATAAGACACTATAGTATTCCATGGGCATCAGCAGGACCATGTTGACAGCTAAGCAAATACTATCCAAACAAAAGAACTTACAGCATCTCATACAGTATCTCAACAACACATATTGCTTCAAGACCACATTTGGAATATTCCCAGATGTCGAAGACACAGATGAAGAGGATGCCTAAAACCTAACATCCTCAACAAAATACATAGTACAGTGGATGATGAAGCAAACATACATTCATCTTGTCAACTCACCAAAGTGGACTGAGGGAGGTGGACATGAGATAACTCACAAGGAGCAAAGCTTTACTTGGTAGTTGTAATACAGAAGTATAGATACAAAGCAGATGAAGTAGTATATGAGGCAGAACAATCTGACCATACACTAGCATGTAGGATATATATACAACTAATGTACAAATGGAACCAAAAAGAAAAAAACTTGTCTAGATCAAGCAGCCCAATGCCTGAGTTCCATGGTCCACTATTTCCCAGTTTGCATCATTCTAGCAGGCATGCCCATCGGACAGATGAATTTGCGGCTTCACTGAAGAGTACCTTCACAAGCTTTTGGCCAGATAATGCAGCAAAACTTGGGCCAGCAGACAAATTTCAGAACCTGGAAAATCATTGTCACAATCTTGAGCAGCTGGTTAAACGTAAGAGTGTAGAGCTCAAAGTCCTGCAGTGAGTTGAATTTACTTTCTAATGACAGCAGTATTCTCTAACATGAGCTTTAGAGAGAGTCATTCAGTCTTGCTTTATGCTGTCGAAAGTGAGCTAAATAAGCTTACTCAAAGTCCAGATGAAAAGCCAAAAAGGTATAAAGGTATTTGGCTTTACTGGAAGCGGTGATGTGCTCGGTAACGGCAAGTGACAAAAGACTAGTGGGTGGCTACAAACTGCAACCAACACTAAACCTCTCTACACTCTACACTATCACCAATGTATTGAATTCAGGTGTTTCGAGTACGATAGAAGCACTCTGCAGACTCAATAATCAAGGTAGGTTGTTCAAAAGACGTTTTATTCGTTACTAGTGAGTTTTACAAGTGTACTACTCACACTAGTGGGGTGGGTAAGACACAATTGAATGAATGTGACTTGGTTTTGAGCTACTGCGCTCGCTGGGACTATGACTGCTTTGAAATATTGGCTCTCTTGGCCCTGTACTACTTCCTACAAGTGATCAACACTTGCCTAGTTCACACTCTTGGCTTACTAGTGGCACTCTTGGCCTTTGCAGGACACAATAGTATGCTCAAAAGGGACTTCAATTCACTCAATTCTATGTGTAACTTAGCGACTAGTAGCCGCTTCGTCGAGGTTAAGCACAAAAGCCTTTAATTGGGGGCACTAGACACTGACTAGTCTGTCACAATCGCAGGGATGGCTTGCCTGTCTGTGTGAGTGGCTATTCTACTACTTATATACTGTAAAGAAAGGTACAAAGCGACACAAACAGCTACACTAGTGGGGTATTTTCAGTACTGGTTTCTTGGCTAGGCCTGAAATATCACACATAAACATGCAATAGTCGGTCTAGAAATTGCTATTGGATGACTAGTGAGCCACGGAGCTCAGCTAATGGTTTAATCTCGCTTTCTTTGACCCAGCAATGCACCACTAGTGCTGGAGATAAACGACTAGCCACATCCTCGTGCTCGCAACCATAGTCGGCCATGATCGAAAGTGCAGCCGGGCTATACTAGTACTGATCGTAATAGATCTGATCACACTAGTCGGATCTGGGTGTAACATTAATCTGTTGCTACTTCATTTCTAAGTCCTGCTTCGAGATTGCCACGTGACTAGTTAACCTGATTTAGGTGTTTATGCCCTGATCAGCCTGCTAGTGACTGGACTTCACGAGATCTGTGTATCCTGCTCCTTGTTTGGTGCGCTAGTCGCGTTACTTGTCTACTAGTGGCCTTATATTCATTAGTCCAGCTAGTATTCAAGTTACTAGTATGGCCGGCTGGTAGATTTGACCCACTAGTGGTGTTGCATCTAAGTCCTGGCTTCACTAGTCACATACTGCTGTAACTATCAGCTTGAAGCCTCAGCTATAGTCCTTTTATTATCACTAGTATAGGGTAGATATGCAAAGGTATTGTTACAAATTCGCAAAATCTAGGTGTAAACGCGTAGACGGTGTATCAGTGGTCAGAATACAAAAGAGAAAATGAAGAAGAAGGTGGACTCATGTGACTCAACAACAATGGCAAAAGTAACCTCATAGCATTCATTGCTGATGAAGATGAAAATCCAGTGACCCCCTCTCATGCCAAAGATATCTGTTTAGTGGCAATATCATTTTGGGTAGACTTGGCCAAATCAGGTCATGCACCTCCTCAATGGACAGAAGCCAGAGCAATGATATACAATGAGTTTTACATCTATATATGCCACAAGTTCCCTGAATTAGCTCTCTGTGCTAGTGATTGGAAGACACTAAAGATTGTGGTGATGTACTACTCACCTTGGCACAGTGGTAACAAGAAACTCATTGTGATGCATCTGGAGAGACAGAAGCAGGAACATCTTGAGCAGATGGTGGTCACTCAATTGCTGAAAGATAATTCATTGAATGTTGCTGATATGCCTGAGGGTGTTTGAGCAGCTATTGAGGTGTTGCATGATGGTCATAAGAGCTCCAAACACACTATTGATCATGTTGATGGGGACCTCAATGATGAGAAAGAACCTCAACAAAAGAAGCGAAAGTGTGGGTGAAAGTGAGAGCCACATCAATATAAGGTGATGTCATTATTTTTGGACTTCAAACATTTTTCTCACACTTTGTAGGACAATACTGCTCTACTCACAACAAACACAACAAACATTGCTGATACTGCAGCCATGACTCTCACTTCAACCAGCACAGATGCTCAACTTGCCAAGGAATCCCCTATCAACCCAACAGATGCCACCTCTCACAACTCCAACAACTCAGTTACTGGCAGCCCACTTATGGAATATCCAATGATTCGAGCTGGCACTTACCAAAACAATGGAGTAAAAAGGTTCAAGCTTGAGGAGGATATATATTTCAACACTTTGGTGTCTCCAAGGGTTGGAATGAGGAGGGCCCATATTCGAAATATTGACTTCAGTGATACTGCACCAGATCTCAGAGTGATTTTGGTGTATTATCTTCAATTGACTTCTTGCTAGTTCATTAACTTCATTATTATTTTCTCCTACTAGGCCTCAAATCCTCTGTAAGTCTTCTTGCATCTGTGCACCATGCTTTATTGACCTTCTATTAGTCTCAGCCATGCACAGTACATTGAGCCTAAGCCAATCATTTCCAATTCAGACACTACTACAACAATCACAATAACTATGACTCCCTTAGCTAATACAACTCCAGTAGCTATAACGAGGCAAATTGAAATCCAAAATGGCTCTCACAAGAACACTATCATCAATTCAGACACTGCTACAACAATCACAACCAACATGACTACAACAACTCCTCCAGCTGACACAGCTGCAGTATCTTCATCTACAACAACTATGACTACAGTTACTTCAGGTGAACTTCCTAGCTGCACTGCCCCTTCAACAGGTTTGAAGAAAGAGCTGCTTCAGTAGGTTACTAAGAGCCATACTGCAAGATGCATTGTATCAACTGTGCAAAACTGTATTGTCATACTGAACAGTGTTTAACAGGAATCTCTGTGCTGCAGAATGGGTTAAAAAGAATCCAAGAGGCCTCAAGAGTGCATTTACAGTGTACTGGGACAATCTTCCTGAGACTAATCCAGAGGAGTTCAAGATGCATTATTTTTGGTTGTCACCGCTTCAAGACTGATTGTGATTTAGCACTTCAAAATGCTCTCTACTATGGCTTTTAAGGCAAAAAAGGCTGCCAAAGCAGCCATGGATATGGTACACATCTGAAACTCTTCTTATTATGATTCTGGTGTTCTAATATTCATGCATTTAGGCAACATCAGTGTGATCATCAGAATGCCAGAGTGAGGAGACAGTGAGCATGAGATGTAGAGCAATAATAGTATACACTTGACCCAAGTAGCCTTGATGTACCTCGATTTTATTATGTATGATGATACTTCTTCTTCACTTAAATCAATGATATTACTAGATATAATATGTCTGAATGATGGAGAAATCTAGGTGTATCAAGGAATCTTGCCAGTGTGACCAATACACTTCTCTATGTGCCAAGATATTTCGCTGATCAAATAAGAAAATGTGTGCGGTATATTTTGTTATAACTAGACATATCTCAGAACATCTACTGTACTATTACGACCGCATATTCACATAACGCGTAACACGGGCTTGTAATGTGAAGATCGGTGAATATCATAACGCATAACACAGTGCAGTGAAGATGGAACACTTTGTATTAATAAATAGTCTTTTTTCCAGTCAAAAATTCGAAAATTTCGCACTGCTATGCATTGTAACATCCGCAGCGAGGTCGCCCTCGTACCAGGTGGATCACTTAATTTTTTGGCCAGGCTTACTAACAAGAGCTTAAAAGAGGCATCTCCAGTTCCAGTTCTGGAGTAGTAGTTGTCTTGATGTGATACCATGTCAAGTAATACATGCTGACAAAATGAAGATCTGCTTTGACCATAACATGTGACACCAGCTTGTGAAGATCTGTTCCAGTGAAGATGCACATAATGCGTAACATGGTGTGAAGATCCAGTCGTAATAGTACAGTATTAGGTTGAGGATCCTTGACCTCCCTCATAGATATTAGACAGACTTTTCACTAGGAATGAACAGTTATGAAAATGAACACTAGATGTAACACATAACATAGTGTGAACACTTGGTTCATAATTACTGTCCTATTTCAATCAATTTGAATGTCACATGTCTTGGAAGGGTCATTTGTATTCAAAAAATGACCCTTCATCACAGGTCACACAGATCCTATTCAAGAAGGTTTAGGGGTTGTTTATATGAAAATGTCCCACTCTTGATTTGTTTTTGCCCAAATGACACTTAAATTGCAAAAATTTCTTCTCCAGCTTCATTTTAGCAAATTTACATAGCCTAGATCAGCACAATATATACTAAATTACTCAGCAACACTGCCACCTATTTAGATTTTGTCTGAATGTTACTGTCTCAGAAGAGGTATTTGGTCATTCAAACTGGTCCTAGAAGGTCACACATCACAGGTCATTTGAATTGATTGAAATAGAACAGTATACATTTGTGTACTCAACATGATTGGACTAGATGTATGAGTAAAAAAACTGAGGGGTTTTTTTCCTGCCCAACACATAGAAGTGAGGAGTTACATGCTATGGATCCCCAAAGCTGCAGGAGTCTGAATGATGCATCCAAAATGCATGATCCCCAAATGATAGGAGAGAAGAATAAAGATACAATAAGGATAAAGTAATACGGTGGAAGTAGTAGTACAATTACAATAGATCAAACAAAGACAATGGATTGATGAAACAATGAAATCAATAGACACAAGACATCATGTACCTAATGAATTGCTCATGAATTTGTGGGTTTGTTTGCATATAAGGAGCCAAAATTTGAGCATGTTTTTGAAGATAGAAGATGAAGGCATCACTCTTCCAGCACCCAATCATTTTTATGACATCAAAAGGGATGCCATGCAGGAGATACTCAAGTGTTGCACCAATGCAGATGCCATGACCTTGTGAAGGATCCATCTTGGCATCTTTGAACACTTTGTGTAAGTGGGTGAGGAAGGCAGGCTTGGTCAAAGGTCAAAGTCTTTTTTTGTGAATGTAAGAGAAAAGAGATGAGGTCACAGGAGGTGCATTAACAGAGAAATGATTTTCGAGGAGTGTCTTGGGATTAGAAGATCCATCTTGAGCTGCCCAGAAAACATCCTCTCCTTGGATACTGGCCTTGGTTCTTGGGAGGAAGAATACAGTCTGTTCAAACTTGTTTCGATCTTGAATCTAAAATACTTCAGTTAGGCACAGAGGATAAGGTTTTATGATCATTTTGTACCTTCCGTACATCTGATCTTTTTCAATGAACAAGCAGGTCGAAGCATCCCAAATTAGTCAGTGTGAACTCTCCAAGACATGCTCCTGAATAGAAAGTTGTTGTGAGGCATGTGACCACAGCAGCATCGAGAGGAACCACAAGGTTTAGATGATCAAGCAAGGTCACTATTGTCTCAATAGTATAAGGCAATTGTCACTTTCTCCTTGAATCTGGTGGTTGAAGACAGCATGCTGCCTTCATTAGAGAAGAAGTTTCAGTGTCATTGATGGTCTATGGCAGACCATGCAGGACATGCCATGCTCTGATGCCGTGAAGGTAATTTGAGAGTGTTCCGCTGGTATAGTTACCTGCCATAGTGGTGAGGAAGCTTGAAATGACAGCAGCACTAGCAGGACAATGAGCATCCTCAGATATATTTCTGATATCACAGAAAACATGGTAGAGCAGGAGTCCTGAGCCATAGGTTTTGAGGGTGTTGTCAGCCCATGAAAAGGAAAGGACATTGAAGATATGAGCAAGATCTACATCAGAGAGATGAGGAGACTTTGCATGGCCATTAATTGGCCTTCATTTGATCAGTCATTCACATGCCAAGCAGTGAGGATGGAAAGAAGATGGTTGAGGCACATAGGACGTGTGATAGGCTCTCAGACACAACATAGAAGGCTGAAAATGTTCCGGAATCTGTTGTGGGAATGGATGAAGAACTTGATGTTGAGTTGGGACTTAGGCTCAGTAGTAGTCTTCAGAATACAGAGATGGAAGTCAGTCAAACTGAGGTTGAGAGTTAGGGGAATGGGTTCATGCTTAACAGATCTTGGGAGAGGGGATGCAGCTGTTGAGTGTCCATTCTGAGGAAGTAATTTGATCGTTGAAGTCAACGATGAAGGGGAGCAACTTGTCTGAGATAGAGATGGGTGGGAGGAGCAGAGCCTTGGAAGAGTAAATGCCTCTAGAGGGGTCATCAGCCAGGTTGACAGCACTAGTGATGTATCTTGTGTGGACGTGGAGGTTGCTGGAGGTGAGGAAATTGTGTATCCATCAGAAAATGTTGTTGACCTTGGGATTTCAGTGGCAGCCATTCCACCAGCCTTCGACAATAGATTTGCTGTCTCTATACAGCTTAACATGGACTTTTGTGAGTTCTAAACCAAGGAATGATATACTGAATGTAGTAGAGGGATAAAATCGTCGAAATTATGTAGCATTGGGAGTGTTCATACAAGAAATTTAAAACCAAGTCTCTTAGCCCATTGTATATCTCATTTTTTGGATTTCCATCCTGGAAGAAGTCACCATGCACACCATCTGTTTCTAATGACAATGGCAATTCCAACACCAGAGCTTGCATCTGAGAAAGCATTGATGTCAATGACTGAACATGGCATTGGGATGGGACAAGAGGGGTTGGAAAGTAGTTGAGATAACCACCAGTTGAGGTTGGGGATAGTGCCTTTTGGTGCATGTCATGGAAGGAAAGGACAGTCATAGGCAACTGTAAGAAACTTTTCAAGGTTGGTGAGATAAGCTCGACCCATGGAGATAACATGGGTAGTATGTAACAGCTTTCCATATAGTGACTGAATGTCAAAGAGGATGTGGACATTGGTTGCCAACCAATCGTGAATGGTGGCAATGTATTTCTCTCTCTTTTCAGGTGATAGGGAGATGGATTGAGTCTGCAAATTCCAGAGAAGGCCCATGAATGGGAATGAAGATGAAAAGGCAATGTCCTTTTTGAGCTTCCATGGGAAACCAAGATCTTGTGATATGGTGTCAATGTCTTCGAAGTTGTAAGTAAACATGGCATCAATGAGATCACATGAGAAATCTCCTGAATGATCTTGAATAGGGAAGGCACAGTCTTCATCAAATTCTTTGAAGTGACCATCTGGGAGAAGAGCACCTTTCCACCATAAGCAGTCTCCTGATTGCTGTTGGCCATCTTCGAGAGAGATGCAACATCGGAACTTGAGATATATATTATTATACTCCTCCAAATATTTAAAAAGTAACCTAAGGAAACAGTGATCATCAACCCATTTTAAGATCAGACCAATTCCTTCAGCATGAAAAATATCAGTGCCTGCATTGCTAACCAGTCTGTAAGCTCCAGAACTGGAAGTTTCACCAAAGGCAACACATGGGTCAATAGCAAATTCATTATCAGAGAGGCATACAACCGTTCCTGGCCATTGAGAGAGGTGAGTTCCAATAGTCCAGTAAGCCTCGGACATGTCGTGGATGCCACCTTGAGAACCTGGAGGTAACAAAGAGATTTTGAGGCACATAACATTGAATGTTCCCCATGTGCAAGGGAAGTCATCTGATGAGATGAAATGGTTGATTGAGAACTGATTAAAATTAGGAGAGCAAGGGAAAGAGTAATTTTGAATGAGTCGGAGCTCATCGTGAGTATGAGGTTTAGGAACCAGAGATAAGAGGGAAGTTTGAAACAGGCCAATAAGCTTTTCAATATCGTCTTGGCTGAAGGGACCAATATAGCGCCCACAATGGAACTTGTGATGCACAATGTTTTCGAATTGGGTGCGAAATTGATCAATAGAAGCATGATTTGGAGGAGTAAATGTCTTTTGAATTGGAGGAGTACCAACATTGAAACCAGCAGAGAGACCATTATAGATAGAAGGGTACCAATGTAGAAGATTAGCTTTTGAGAGGTGTCATAGCCATGAATCAGGGTGCAAAGGGGTGCAAGGTTTATTTCTTCTGAGCATAAGAACAGTGGAAGGCTCCATGGGCAGAACTTCCACATCCCGAACATTCGTGACGGCTGGAATGGGATCATTTGCAACTTGCTGGTCAGTTCCAATCAAGACAGACAGGTTCTCCTTGCTTGTTGATGAGAGCACCATTGCCTGTGCAGAGACATCTGATTGCACCACCATTTCATAAGGTTGAAGAATAGCAGAATTTGAGGTTTGCATAGATGCCAAGGCAAATGGCACACACAACAGCATCAGATGAGGATGTGCCAGGTCGAAAAAATGATTGAGAAGTATTGCATCAGTAGCACATGAGTTGTAACAAGAACTCTTGTCATGGTAATTAGAAGAACTTGGCATAGATGGACCAGAGTCAAGAGGATAATCTCAAGACTTGTCGTAATGACTCTCATCATAGCAACAATTATATGAGTTTTGGGGGTAGTAGGTACTAGTAGATCAATGATTATAATCCTGACATCTATGGGGGGATGTAGATTGGGACAGAAATGTTCATTCAAATGTGTTCCATAACCATAGTATTGAGTATTCAAATTGCTCGCTTCTGACTAGAGAAGATGGAATCAATGCAGAGGACATCATGCCAAGTCATGATAATAATGAGGAGTAGAAATTGAGCAAGTAGAAATGCAACCAATGAGGGATTTTGATGTGACAAAAGAATAAATATTTGAAAGGCAAGATGAACAGAAAGAAAGAATGAGAGGTGAAGCTATTACAGATGGAGTACATGCACCTTGAAAGGGGACACCTTTGCTTTATCATGAAGGTCATTAGAGATGTTCTCCAACCTATCATTTACAATTTGATCAAGATTTGGAGCAACATTTTCTTCTTCAACATCATGATGCCATTGCCAGTGAGTTTTGTTAGCAGACTAGAAGAGTTTTGTCACCATTGGAACATTGATGAAAGACATGAATAGTAATATTCAAAAACATTGTCACAAACATATGCACTGTCTTGGTGGGCCAGTTTGCAGTCTCTATCACTCATAGAAACCAAGAGAAAGCATATGAAAATTGGGACCAAGACAACTCCTTGTCAGGCAAGGCATTTTTAGAAGGTTTGACTGTTGAAGATACTTGGAAAGAGAGAGAGCCAGAGGCAGTGTCTTGGAGGAGGTTTACAGTTTCAGGAGCAAGAGAGGTGACCAGTCTGGAAGCTTCAGTTGCCACCATCTTGGTGAAATACCAGAGAGGACAGTACTTGAAATCGGTGAGCTGCTTCTGTGCATAGAGGTGAAGAATTGGAATAGCTTCCTTGTCAACTGTGAGTTTCTTGTCAAAATTCCCTAACTTGGGTCGCTTCTTCTCTTTCTCCTTTTGTTCAGTGTCCTTCTCCTTTTCCACTTCTAACTGGGCCTCTTCAGCAGCTAGCTGAGCAGTGCAGGCAATGTCTCTGTCAGCCTGCACTTGAGCATTCCAGATGTCTCGCTCTTTCATGTTTCGCAAGGTCCAGTTTTCCATGAGTTGAGCAATAGTGTCTTCAGATGATAAATGGTTGGCCGATTCGATGGCTTTGTGGATAAATGTGAAGTCCTCAGAAGCAAAGTCCTTAGTCAGGGCACTTGGCGAGGTGTAGATTGATCTTGAGACGAGAATGTGTTTCAGGCATGGGGAAATCAGAATGAAGTTATCACATTTAATGAATCCTTGATGTTTGACAGAGCTTCATTGTTGACAAAGCTCAGCTCAACTATGTTTCCTCTCAGCAAAGTGAGAGCTAAGAGAGAACTCGAGAATCATCACATGCTAACTCATATGCAAACCCTATTCTGAGACTTCACTTGTACCTCACATACTCTCAGAACATCAAGTACTGTACTATTTCATTCAATTCTAATGTCACACATCACAGCAAAAAAATCTGAGAACAGAAATGATTTTTTCTTGATTATTCTGATTTCTTTTGTTTTTTTTTTGCCCAAATTTCTCGGATTGTATTCAAATTGAACGAAATAGTACAGTATTTGGCATGTCCCTAACACAGGTCTATCATAGCAAGTGGGTTGCTATATACAACTGGATATCAGGGGATTAGCTGTCAGAGCTGTAGGCCCTATAGGCCCTTTATACAGCTACATATCCAAGGTGCATTTTCCTGATGAGCATTTAACCCTCCCTACCTATCTGGTGTTCCAGGCCAACATTTTGGTACCCCCTTGCACAAAATGAAGGCGAGCCAGGAAAATGGAAGAACTCAACCTTGTAGTTCAAGCTGCCAGTGACATCCACATTAGACCCCCTGCGAGTCAAGCAAAGGAAGGACCTGGAATTGTACTAGAGGGATATCAGAAAATAAGTGTGATTGTTCCTTCGCTCTATGCTAGTGTGTAAGTATGCAGGATATGTACAGGTCAAGTGACAATTGTAGCTAAGTTCAGACGCCAGCGTACATCGATTCATGTCAGTCATCAAGATATGTGATCTCAGTCCATCTCAAAACCCTCCATCCGCATTCGTCCCTCTAAATCCTGGACTAGGTGTACTGAGATGCTGGCTCCCACGGAAGCTGCCGGCATTACCAAGCGTCTCCCTGTTCGTCATATACGGGCTCTGGTGTTGTAGAGGGTTCAAATGCCCATCCCGAGGCAACAACACAGGCTGCACAGGCATCGTCCACCTCACATCTAGGTCTTCCAAAATTGTTTTCAGATTCCGCATGAACTTCGTCCTTCGTACCCACCGCGCGCCCCAATCCTGCCAGTTTGGTCGGTGCTCCATCGCCACAATCAGATGAATTGCGTTCTGGTACTCCATTTTGTCGATGTTGAGATCCATGCTGCTCCATTCGCGATTGTTCTCTGTCACAAATGCCTTTATACGCGTGCGAATTTCTTCGATCACCGGTAAAGGTGTGTTGTATGCTAACTGGACGTTCGTGGTTTCCCACATACTGCTGGATCGCCGGAGGTTGTGGATCAACTTGGCGGAGGCAAGAAGGGAGTTAGGTGCAATGATCTCTTGCCCATCAACCCGGCGGAAGGTGGTACTGAAGAGTCCGAATTCACGAACCATGAGCGCTTGATCATCTATCATAACGAGATCACCAACGTCAAAGACGTGTGTGGAAAAGATGAAGATGAGGGATTCAAACAGCGTAGCAGCTGCGTTGCCAAAAACGAAAGAGAAGCCGAGAATGATGGTCGCTAGTGGAACGAGAGATTCCAGGGTGTTGGATTTGTTAAATATGAGGAGACAGCAGAATATGATACCGACAAGGGAGCAACATAGCAAAACTGCATCCAGCTTGGCTACAGCTGAACCAGCATCCTTGAGGGAGGCGATGAGCGATTTACGCTCGCGATAGATGCGTTGAACTGCTTCGCGCATCTCCCGTTTACTAATGTCACCATTGCCGTCCTTGTCAAATAGTGCAAAAGCGGTGGTAGCCTCTTGCGTACTTCGAAAATATGGATAAAAATCTGAAGTCGAGTAAGATATTATCCGAAACGCAATGGGAGCGATTACCTTCGACGATTAGATGATCCCGAGCAGGATCAACATCATTGAGACTGCGGAAGAGCTTGCGTGCAAGTTTTCGCGCCGAGTGGAGCCCTCCCATATCACCTTCACGGTTAAATTTAGAGTTTTTGAGCGCAACTTGGCCAATAGCGTCACCAACTTGGTCAATGGCGCCGCCGACCTGATCCACAATGACGCTGGACATAAAGTTTTTACGCTTTCGACGTCGCCGAGCGGTCCGGGTAGAGGCGACGGGCCTCTCTCTGTGAGCATTCATCTCATTACCGTGTCCTAGCGGGCTCTGGCTCTGATTGCATCCTCGCTGCGCAGCATTGTTCAGATCCACACTCGTCCCAGGACTCTTGTGCCCCCGCCTTTTCGGATATCTGTTTCCGATACCGAAAACAGGCTGGGCGTTGGAGAGTCTATCCAACGCGCGAAGACCCAGCTTGTTCTCGGTCAGCCGATCCGCCAATGCCTTCTGATGGAAATTAATGGCAACGAACTGAAGGAAGACCTTCTCAGCTAGGATGATGATACCAGCGGCAAACAAAGCCTGCATGATTCGATTGATAGTGACCCAGTAGTTCCCAGCTGGCTTGTATACGGCGCGTACAACGGAAAGCGCAATCCAGGCCCAGGATATATCGAGGGTTAATTTCACCCAGCCCTGAACGGCGAGTGTAAGCTAGATATGAGGCGTTGTCAAGCAGGGAAACGACATAACGAAATAGCGAATACCTCTATCTGCATTTTCAGTCGCTCCAGCTGTCCTCCGAAGACGACGATCAAGCCTACGATGAGCCGCGGAATGGCATCGACAACTAGATACGTCGCGCACGCGGCCGCCCATATTATGGTAAGCCACAGGCTCCACACGTGGACCTGTGTACGCACGCTACTGGCGAGCTCCTTGAAGCGCAGCTGGACGACGAGCAGCGGTGTGATAAGAATAGCACACCCTAATATCCCGATAATGAGTACTCGGACCCATCGAGATAGTTTGATGAAGGCAAGATAGATAAGACGGCCACGCTTGGCCTTGACAATGTCGCCGTTCTTGGGGCCAGACGAGCCATCATCAGAATTAAACTCGTCTGAGGTATGAGTTGCAGTGGTATCCGAGTCGGTAGACGCCCGCGTCGACGTCGAGGGCAATTTCTCGTGTTGATTGGGAGGCGAACTGGAGGTGGCCACCGGGGCGTAGTCGCGGGCCACAGGGAGCGTCGGTGGTGGACTCGCCCTGCCCATGGTACTCGGAAGATGACGAAGGTGATACTGTGGCAAGGTGACAAGCGGGCCGGATATTTTAATCTCCGAAACATTATATTCATATTCCGACTGATGCACGTGGAACGGTAATACCACCCGAGCACGTCGTGCCATACAGCGTGCTCAGGCCTTCGCCAATCGATCGGTAGCTATAATGCTCTCTAACCAGCTGCCAAGTGCCAACCAGCAGCTTCCCGGTGCCGTGCCGTCGTCACTGCAGTCTGCTTTACAGATGAATCCGCCGCCACCAATGCCTATCAAACAGCCATCACCAAACCAGGAAACGCCGCCAGCATCGACGCCGGCAGCGGGCGCCAAGCGAAGACGAAAAAACGAAGGTGGAAACGAAGAAGGACCACAAGGACCAAGCGAACCTCGTCGACTACGCCGATCGCACGAAGCTTGTGCCAGATGCAGAGGGAAGAAAATTAAGGCAAGTCCCGACTGCTGGCATTTGCCGTCGGTGTCGCCCGGGGCAGCCCAGCAGCGTACAGAGCTGATACTCTCTTTTATCTCCAGTGCGATTCCAAACATCCACGATGCACGGCCTGTGCTACCGCTGGCGTCGAGTGCAACCAAGAGGACCGTCACCGACAGACGCTGACTCCCAGAGGATACACCGAGCGCATCGAACTCCAGTTGGCTCAATGTGAGGCTCTGCTCAAGCGCCATTTGCCTGGATTTGCCTTGGAGAACCTCGAGGAATTTCTTGCGAGGGATGGCATCGACATCGGCGGCCCAGTCGCAGCAACATTCCAGATGAGCTCATCACCATTGCGCAATACGTTTCGTTCTGAACAGCCCGTTCCGCCTGGTGGACCGCCAAAGGGATATCCTCTCTATCCACCACCCCCAGGCATGCTGCCTCCGCCGCCAGGTTATCCGCCCCATATGATGCCGTATCCGCCGCCGGGTCCATATCACCCGTCCCAGATGCCGCCAATGCCGGGCCCACCCTACAACCCCCACATCCACCCTGCATTCCAACAGCATCCTCAGTATGTACCAGCGGAGGTCGTCGAGCAGGGCCGCACCGTTACAACCGATATCAAAGGTCAGGATCCCAAATCCAACGACATGTCCAACACCCAGGTGAGATCTATGTATGCCATCTGTGAATTTCACTCACCGTAGCCTAGTCTCTGGCAAAGAACTTCGGCGTTTCTGCAGCAATCGTCAGCGATCTCAAGCTCGGCCCAACGCATATCGATAGGGAGGATCTGGCCGTCGGATCCAACGGATTAAGCTCAGGCAGAGACCGTTCTATCGCAGAGTCTTCTGCTCCTCGTGATACAGCTAACTGGCGCACAGTGTCGGTCAGGCGCAACTCAAACGCTTCTCTCAACTCACCTCGCCTTCCTCTTATGCCCCGCAGCTCTGATCCATCCTCCATAGATGTATGGTTGCCCAAAGATCGTGGAATGGTCCAGCAGGTCGTAGACGTCTACTTCACCCGTCTCAATGTGCACCGTCCTGTCTTCTTCCGCAATGTGTTTGAAAAGTCGCTGGATGACCTCTATGCAGAGCGTACCGTCACCCATGACCCAGGGTTCATTTGTAGCCTGTACCTCGTACTGGCACTGGGAACCCTGAGTGAAATATCCAATCGGTCCGCCAAACTCGATGTAGACTCCGATGATCCCATGGTCTCGGGTACCACCAGACCCAAAAGCTTTGCTCCCGACTGGCCAGAGCACGATGAATTCTTTGAACGCGCACTGAGCGTCAAGCCCGACCTCCGGGTGACTATCTCCAGTCTACAAGCACTCATACTATTGCACTGGTATTTGTATACAGAGGTACACTTCCTGCTCGTCGATATCCACACGCCGTTGATATGCTTGTCTTTAGCGTCAAGGACGTACCTTATGGCGTCTAGTTGGAAGCCTTGTCCGTCTTGCTATAGAGCTCGGACTTCACCACGATCCCACCACTCAGCTCAATCCTGCTAATCAGATGAATCCTAACAGTCAACAATGCATCTTTTCTGAGGAAGAGAGCCAGTTGCGAATTCGACTCTGGGGGATCGTGTTAGTTCATGATCGCGGAACTTCCCTCCTTCTCGGTCGTCCGCTTGCCATCGCTCCATCTGATGCCAATACACCTCGTCCATCTCGCATGTCTTCCGCTGCTCGTCTCACTGGGCTGGGCGAGGATTTCAGTGAACACTTTGATCTCTCCCACCCCGTTGCGGAAATACAAGCCGATATCATCAATTCGCTGTACTCCCCTTCGCGACAGAGTGGTGATACCATTATGCGAAATGCTACTCGAATTATCAAGAGCATGGTCGAGTTCCGGCGCGGGCTACCGGACAAGTACAAGTATTACTTCTCTGGCACTGACGAATGGCCAATGGAGCGAAAGAGCAAGCTCGTGCAAGAGATCACTGAGGACGAAGGTCTAACGCTACTCAAAGTTGGTATATCCCGAATTCTACTACTTCGAGCGCTATTCAGTTTGAAGGAGCTCACGTATGCCCAACGCAGGAAGGCGTTGGTCGATGGTAAGCTGCCCTCCATTCGAGCGCAAGTAACGATACTAATTGAAACCTAGCTATCATCACGTCGCATAATACGATCATAGTTCACAGCCAACTCATCCGATACCCCGATATCGCCTTCTTCACCTCACCTATCCCACTCCACATCGCCGCCATGGTTATCCTATATGGCCATATGTCGAAATGTGACAAACTCCCCAGGCATACCGCCCTGGAGGATGTATGGCTCGCTTTGGACATGCTTCCTCGATTCCGCTGGCGATGGGAACGTAAAGATGTCAACGGCGGGCATCCCTTAATCGCCAAGCTAGCTGAACGCGTCCTCGAAGCCAATCTCCACCAAGTCGGACCTGCCACCCATCCTGTCCTCTTAAGTGAAGCCGACTGGGATGAAGATACTGTGCTAAAGAGCCCTAATCTGACCAAGAGTCAGCAGAACACTCCTACTCTCTCGACTCCGCCGTATGGCCCTGGTCCCCAGAATGGTCCACCGTATAGCCCACAGCAACGGCAGATGAACGGGGGAGCGATGAATGGGACCACGCCTCCGGGAAAGAATGCACCTATGCCTGACTGCGGGCATATGTTCTACCCATTCTATCCGGAGGCGGGGCAGAGTGAAGTTAATGGTGTTGAGGGCCATAATCATCAAGACTACAGCCAGCTGTTGGCTGTTGCTGCTGTACCGCCATCTCAGGACTCGTACATGTCCGAGGAACGAGATGGTGCTGTCCAAAATGAGCAAGGGATGTGGATTCAAAATATGCCTCCGGTGGGTCGCAACTGATGGCTGAACCTGACATGGACTTATCTCCTTTTCATCTAGCATCATTCTCCTTCCCATAGGAACGGGTCTATGTCGACATATGCAATCCCGCCTCAGGCATGAATATTATCGTTTTGGAGGTAATTTCGCTCTTACGTGTTGTTGTATGTCTTTAGTCTTTTTATTCGTCTTAACCGGATGGGCATACTACCCTTCTCTCCTGTTACAATATCTCCTTATCCAGTATGTACACTGCTATTCCTCTCGGCGCGATGCTTGGATATAATATTATGTTCAGACGCGCTGACATGTACCTTTGTTCTCCTGTGTCTTTACCATGTACTGCGTAAAGTGCTTAACAATTATGATATGGTTTGCCTTTGCGGATGGAACAGTCTATAATCCACATACGATTTAACCGAGGACGGTGCTGTTAAAACAACCTGCACCCACGTGTTTCTACCTGTAAAACTACATATAAATACACTACAGTAGAATGTCTAATTAAATAGTGTAATGGGGATCATAAATACCAGATACAGTGGTAGACCAAGAGAAGCAAGCTGAATGAAAACGATGACGACATGTCCTATAGGATTTTTTCCATTCTTTCCAGCGCAACATCGACGCCTCGGATCAGCAAGGTGACTTTACTGGGGAGTATTGCGGCGGCAGGATGATCTGCGTCTGTGGCGCCGTAAGCGATATTTTGATCCGTTATGGCTTTTTCTACGGCTATGGGAAGGCGAAGGGTAATGCGCGCGAGTCGTACGGTGAGACGCGAGCGACCGAAAAGGTCAAAGTAGGACAATTGGCGCAGAGCGTGTTGGATCTCCAGCAGACGGCAAAGTTCGTTGTGAAGCGCATATATACACGTCCGACAGGCTGCACTAGGATTAGAATCGGTGAGAATGAGTTTACTAGGATACGTACTTAAGGCGCGTTGTCGTATCCGCTGGAGTGTCAGGAGGACTGAATTGATGCCGTCCTCGCCTAAACTGAGTGCTGGGTTGATATCATTGATAGCTTCTGTGACATAAGTGAGACATGGCGACGACTGTAAGAGATAGCGATGCATACTGAGGAGCGTACGAATGACTTCCAGATCTCCGTCGAGGAAGTCGTTGAAAACACCTATCACTACACTGCGAAAGGTTTCTTCTGCATGCCCAGCAGGGTGGGCGGAGAATACGTCGTAGGTAGATGAGGGAGGACGTGAATCATATAGGCGTTTCGAGGAAGGTTTGCTGAGAATATCATATGCCACCGCCACTTTCTGAAAAGCTAGGGTGGCGTTGACCTCCGAAGGGAATTTACTAGAAACACGACAAATCAACAGCATGCAGCAGTGTCGTGTTTAATTTACGAACTCTGGATGGCACGCACGACTTCGGGAGAGATACGCGCGACGAAGGGCCACCTTATCGAGCTTGGCTGCCTTGGTGATGCCCAAGACTTTGTATAGGTCATCGTTCTCCAAGACTTCCTTGAGCGTGTCGTAGCGGCTGGGATCTGGGACGTCTGCAGAGTGCAAGGTTGGGTATGACTTGTCGGTGGTCGGTAGGCCTGAGGGCTCTGCTGTCCATGTCAGGTATCTTCGTTCGTAGTTTTCAATGTCTCTATCTTCCTCTTCATCCACAGGTAAATGAAAATATGTACTGGCTGCAAAGAGAAGAGGCTCAGAGGATGCTGAAAGGCAAATGAAAGAACATACCAGTGGAGAAAGCGTAGGAGAACATGGTGTCTAAGGCCAAGGAGGCCACACCGGAGGGTGGAAAGAGGAGGGCTGTGGGAATCAGTAATTCCAAGCAATGGAGACAAATCTGACATGTGAAATCCTAAAGACTGATTCACGTGATCAAAATATCATACGGAAGCAATAGCACTGTCTAGACATTCGCGGATCGTCCACGGACTACCCGATCTTAGCACCAAGAGCACCGGCGAATCCTCTAACCGCCCTCTTCACTTCCCCCCTTTCTCCCATCACAGTCAGCCGGATAACTGCCTTCTCCTTGTGTTCACCCCTCAGCATGGTTAGTTCATGTCGTCCGAATGCCCAGTTTAAGATGTATACATCCTTGTGAGAGTCGAAGCGTACGAATCCTTTTACCCTCCACACGCTTTCCTTCGATAGGGAATCCAGTGCCGTCTGCAGCTGTTCATGGGTAATACCTTCCTCCGACGTCTCGGATTCAGCAACTTCTTCCTCAACATGGGAATCGCAATGGTTGTGATGGTGGTGTACCGATAGATCGGCTCCCCGTAGAATTGTTACAGTCTCGACTTCATCTTGGTGTGCCACGTCCTTGAAATCTTCTTCTTCCATGAAAAGCTTCGTCTCTAAGCCAAAAATCAGCTTGGGATCTACGCCTTGCTTTCCTCGGCATCTGATTTTGGGGGTAAGGTCATTCAACGTCCCCAAATGGTCTAACACGGTATCCAACTGTCGCTCCGAGACATGTTCCCACTTGTTCTGCGGGTACTCATGTCAATCGCCAATATATCAACACTATTGCGGGTGACTCACGATAAGGATCATGTCGGTATAACTGGACTGCATCTTTGCAGTCGGTGAGGTATCTTCGTAACCCGTAAAGTTTTCCGCGTCTATTACCGTAACGATAGCATCCAGTCTAAGACCCCCACCCGTCTCACGTTCTAATTCGCGTATCTGAAATGCCAGCGTCGCGGGGAAAGCTGACCCACTACAACGGATGTAAGTTCATCTAAAATCAAATGTTCCACATGACGTACGAGCATTCAATTATGATACGGTCTGGGGTATATTTATCTGTCTTTCGGATGAATCATGCAGCGCTTAAAAGAAGAATTTTCTCACCCTTAATCTCTAGCAACGCATTCTGCATCTGGCCAACTAGGACACAGCACCTGCGTACCATTTGCATTCAGATAAATAAATTACAGACATTGATTACATTGCTTACATGCAACCATTGAGGATTTCGCTGACAGCGGTCAGACTTGATTGTGCTGCCAACTTGCTATCCACTAGCAGCGATCTTAGATTCAGAAGGGTCTTGAAAACAAGTGATCCACCTTCAATATCACCAAATTCATTCTTCAGCAAGACGACCTTGTAGTCAGAAGGGAGCTGGGGCAGCAAAGAGAGAATAAATGTCGTTTTTCCAGCCCCAAGGAATCCAGTGATGACGGTGATGGGAATGAACGGGGCCATGAGCGGCTCGGCTCAAAAGTCCGAGCCGCGACAAGGTCGGTGGTGCCTGAACGGGAAGGCTGCAGATCATATGACGTCTCGTAATTCTGCTCACGTCACCCTCTTTGACCACCTCCGAATTCCATCAAGCGACGAGACTTTGCTGCTGCTCTTTCCCCGATTTCAAACCGTCGCTAAAACGGCGACGGTCTCCTCCATCTCACCCTTGTCGTGTCCCCCGATGTCGAGCACCAATTTCTCTATCCAGGCGTCGCACATTGCTCGCGCACATACGTGCTTGGCGGCCGCCGCGTTCTTGAGCGCTCTATTCGTCGGATCCCTGCTGCATTACAAGAAAATCGTAAAAAATGGCGTCGCTGGATATCCTCAGGAATGGTTTCCGTCGGTTTCTGCAACGTGAGCGCTACTCTTGCTGCCACGTCCGATGACGATGAGCTGACTGCATCCAGCATCGGAGACTGGTACCCGGAACGAAACCTGTTCCAGATACTCATCGCCTTGACGTCCGGTACGCCCATAACCATCACCCATCTTCTGTTCTACACTTACGTCGCGTCTAGGGCCTCGTTTTGGACTCGTAGCCGCCCAGTATCTGTTGCACCGATCATCTCAGTCGACACTACCAGTTCTCGTGTTCATCTTTGGCTTGGTTCGGACGTTGTCGTGTGGGGGATGGGTGTATATCACATCCAGTGATGACCATGATGTGCATGATTTCTTCATGATAACCTACATGGTTTGCAACATACCGTGGATGCTTGGTGGTATTGCTTGCACCCCTCAGCAGAGTACGCGAATACGTAAGAAACGGCGAGTAGCATGACTTGTCGGCAGAGGATTTATGTCTCACGAACGTATTACAGACGCATCGTCGCAACGGCGTGAGTTGATAACCTACATACTCTGTTTGTGTTCTAATCCAGAGCAGATTCTTTACAGCAATTATTCCCCTCGTGTATTTCTTTATTCAGCACAAAGTTCACCGAATCCCTGGAGGTACGCCTCTTCAATTGACGCGCTATGCTTCTTTCTGACGCGCGCTTACAGCATATACGCGCTATAGCTTCTTCGAATGGGGCCTCATCTTCTTCGACGTCTTGTACGATTCCATAGCAGAGGCAGAGTTCAAAGATGCCGCTCTTCAAATTTCCCTTAACTCTTTGGTAGTTAAGGATCAGAAGCACGAAGAAATGTACCACCGGCTTCATCGACTTGCTTAATATTCATTTGCTGATCTTTATCCAGTCGCAATGGAACAGTGGTTCCTGTCAAGGAGAGCGAGACTACATCTGTGTCAACCCTTACTCCCAAGCACGAACCCGCATCATTCAAACTGTCGACCTTTGTCCAAAATCCTGTTGTAAGCTTCATATCCGACGTTTATTTATGTAAGCCTATCATCTTCGGTCTATGTCGACTCTCCCTCTCATTTTCTCCCAGCATATGTATTTTGGTCTATATTCACGTCGCTGACGCCAACCCTCTTCTACTTTTCCGTTTGGGAGTTGGGCATCGCAGGCCATGAACTCGCACTACTATCTGTCCTCTCACCATTCCTTCTGTCTGTGGACCCCCTTCTTCGTTGGGCAAGAACACGACCCGCGCAAATATTTCTGCATTTCCTGTCATTGTCTGGGTTAGTGGCCTATCTCCTGCAGAAACCTCTGCAGCGCTTGTTCGTAGTCGCGTTTGCCGCATCAGTGGCTGTTTTGAGGCAAACGGCTGATTGGGCTGCATCTGATGGATATGCTGTTGGATATCAGAGCATAAGTGAGTCCTAATGCGCCTGGAAAACATTGATTTGTAGTTACGAATCCTCCCGTTGCAGCTGCGGGCCTCGGCTTGATGCTGTCTTCCCTGTTGAAACATGTAAATCATTCGAACAATCCAGGTATGCTTCCCCTGCTGTTACACCGAAAACCTTCCTCACGATTGTGCAGTTTGGCCGTTCTTGAATGAACATTCCGGGGGCTACAACAAGATTGGCATCGCTTTCGCACTTCTTTGCCTCCTAGAATATTTACTTCGACCCACCTTCGAACAGCGAACCACGGCCCGTGTTCCCACCTCGGGGGCCAATAACTGGTTTCTGGGTGCTGTACCACTCGGTAGCATGATTTTTGCTTTACATTCCCTGTTCTCCGATCCAAGCACGACGATCGCATGGTCGTGGACTGGTTACGAGAACGGACGGCCAAGGGGTCCCCTGCCGCATCTTCATGGCTCTCTAACCCTTATATTGCAGTCTCTAGGGTTATTCACTGCAGTCCTGTTGTCTTCCGACGCTAGTAAACGCTTCAACTTTACGACGCACCCTCTTTGGCTAGCTTTTGGCGCCGGGTCTTCATATGTGATGTATCAGCATCGCAATTGGTTAGGTTACAGCGGAGGCCTGGGGCTAGGCTTTTTCGTCATGTCGACTCTTCCCGCCGTCCTGCAGCTGGCTGCGTCTACAAGGAACGTTGCCAAAACGTATTTTACAGCCATGCTGGTCTACGTCCTGCTTAGCCTAGCGAGTGTATGGACTGTTGCCTATGCCTTTGTTCCAGGGGGCATCTATCTGAGAGAAAGATTAGACCTGTGAGTTCTATCTGGCATTGAGTTCTTCATTTACCTTCAGCATTCAATGTCGCACCAGAGTGTTAATCGCGCAAATGATATGTATTTCTCTCGCCTTCGTCCAACCAAAGGGAATACCCCGGCCTGTGGTATCCGCATCTGCCAGGACTTGCGCGTTTCTGCTCCTGGGCTGCATTTCCACGTTATCGGTGCTTGCGACACTGTATAGGATGCCTTCTTCTGCTCTACAACCATGGAGGGCTGGTCCAAGAGTCTTGCGCGCCGGTATCTGGACCTTACATTTCGGAATCGATAATGCGGGCCGCGACAGCCAGCGTAGGGTGAGAGACGTCATAAGGTGCTGATACTTTCTTCGACGTGGATTCCTGTGCTACACTGACAATCTGAAAGAGATTTAGAGCTTGATGTGGTTGGCTTTTTGGAAACAGATTTACATGTAAGTTCCAAACCTATATTTTGCACCCTCTTAATCAAGACTTTGAAGCGAACGGTGTTTGGCAATCGGGACTTGTGAGTTGTCTCTAAATCGGTAAAATCGACATTTCTGAACATCTCATAGGACTAGGGTCATCATAGAAGACCTGGGTTATGTGTGTATTTTTTTTCTCCGTGACTAAGGCTAAATACTGACATATACGTAGAACGTAGACATTGGTCCAGGACCAAACTCTCACACCTGGGGCGCTGTGCTGTTGTCCAAGGTACTTTCGAACTTCCTTTGATGTCGATGGGCTGACATAGGATGAGAACAGTTCCCAATCATCAACTCGACACATCACCTGTTGCCATCTCCTCGCGGCGAACTTGCGCCTGCAATCGAAGCCGTGCTCGACGTATTTGGCACTTATATCACGGTTATAGTATCCCATAACGGGCAAGGTGGGCGCAGTTGTGAAGTATCTTATCGTGTACGGCGTTAACCGTTCAACCACAGAGGAGGATCCATTAGATCGTGAACTCCAGAGCAAAGAGTTGGCTCGTATCATGGCGTCATCATATCCTAGACCGGTCATATTCCTGGGCTATGTTGTTACAAAGCCCGGAGCGTCGCGTCGTAAGCTCCATGGATATATGCACAAAAGAGTCCCTTCTTATCTCATTGACAGCGAATCCCTACGAGATTTTGACTGTCGACGGTCAAATGCATGATATCGACGACGAGGATTCCGATCGATGGTGAGTTATATATCTTTTTTCGGCTCCTGCTAATGCAGGACCGTTTATCCAGGTGTGAGTATATACTCTACCGAGGTGTTTACCGCACTTCGTATGCTCGAGTATCCCGGGGCACTATCACAGACACAGAGCTTCAGGTCGGACAGTTCCTATTGCCTAGGCATGGCACAACTGTCGTCAACGACACTCAGGAAGCACGGTATCTACGATCCCATAAGGAAGAACTTCCGAAAGAACATGTCTGTTTCTCTATCACCGCAATGACTTGCAACACTGATGTCTTTTTGATATTCAGTGGTTCCCAATGTCGTACTACGGAAACAAATGGCAAGGAGGTGTAAACGGCCATTTCTATCATGTATTCAATACGGTAGGTTGCAAGTTCTATTGCTGCTGATCGAGCTTGACCGGTCTGCACTATTCTAGCCTTTGTATTACCAGATTCCGGAGGACGCTACGTTATGATGATACCGTATCTTAAATTTAGTGTTCTGACCGTTCTGATCTTGCTTTATAAATTATCTGCATTGTTGTCTTCCTAGGTACCGTGTATGTAATAATACCCAGGCAATGCAGTGGCAGCCCCTTCTCAAGTACGCGTGACTTCTCGTTAGCGGAGGAAACCATTCGTCTGTTGGAGTACGGGCGTACAGGACAGTAAGTGTAGACCACTAAAATAATTACAACACGGCCGAAGTACGACGTAAAGAAATCGAATGGTAATAAATAGGTCAAATGACGGCTCATCTGGTCAATGGACTCGCCGCCGAGGTCTTGATCGTCTCGAAAACCGTAGCGTGCCCAACCGATCTGGCGGGGACGGCTGGAGGTTTTCGCCGCTTCGGTGGTATCGGAGGAGGAGCTGAATAGACGCCAGGTTGTCTGAAAGCAGGTGACGATGGAGCGCTGACTGCTACGGGGGCAGGTGGAGGCTTCCGATGCTTGGTGCGAGCTGGTTCGCCGCCAGCATCGGATTGGGCGGATAGATCGATGTAGTGAGAATGTGATGGTCGTTCAATATGAAGTCTCTCCACATGCTCCGAGCTGGCAGTTCCTTTCCGGCGTGGGTGAGGGATCGGAGGTTTAGAAGTGGAAGGAGAAGGAGCAGCGGTCGCCACGCCAGAGAAACTACCGGCACTGGCGTTACTCGGTCTTCTTACAGCGCCCACCCTGGTTACCTTGGTGCCGTTCATTCCATTCACTCCCTTCGCGACCAGGTTTTCTGCGCTTCGGCTAGATTTGAGCGACTTTCCAGGCGTTCCCGAGCCGACCCCATCAACGCTCGCTGGCAAACCCAGGTGACTCCGGCTTGGCGCGACAGTATCGCTCGGCGTAGACGATCTGGACACGTCGTCTGACTTTTTCAGCTGCACGCACCACTGTCCTCCGAGACACCGCTCCACGAGCCGTTTCGTTGTCGGATTGATATCATGTATTCTGCTGTCTCGCACCAAGCTCTCCAAAGCATACTTGATCTGGGGCCGTTTATACGGTACATCCTTGAGCTGCGTCTTCGTTAATAGCGGATGTAATACGCGGAGATAGGTATGTCGCAGCTGAATGACTTTAGTCAAGATCCGACATTCAGATCAAGCGACTCACCGACTCGCTATCCTCGTCCAAATCAACCACTTCTCTTAAAAACACGTCGACCAACACGCATAGATCGTTCGTATAGAAATATTCTTCGGTACCCTTTGTCGTAAATAGCAAATAGATCAGCTTGAGTACCAGTAACTGCATGCACAAGTCGTCTGGTGTCCGCTCTAAAACAGAAGCCGATAAGAAGCCGTTTGCATCATAGAAAAGAAAGAGCTTACGAGCTCTGTTGAGCATAAATATCATATTTTCTCCAAAGGTTTTGCTTGAACCTAGTCGCCGCATCAACACCCTTAGAACACGGTTCTTCTCTACTCCACTCTGCTCTCGATCGCAGATAGAGGCTACCATGAACTGCTCGTTGAACGCCACCTGCAGACCGTTAGTGACAGAGCAAGGAACACGAGAACGTCGGGCCTTACTATTAATCTTATTACGGAGTAGTTGAAGGTCTCGTCCTGGACATGTCTTGTCTGTTCCACCAGGTCAAATAAATAATCAATGAATGAATCGTCAAAGACGCCTACGAACGTGTTAGAAGTTTCATGACCCGCCACAACACGATGCACTCACGTAATTCGGCGACACTGAGCTTTTGCCAACGACAGACTTCATATAGCAATCTTACACCCACCAACCTCAGTTTAGCCTCAATAACACCATCCTCGTTCTCGTCAATCTCCACAAGTGTATGGTCCATTAGCAACGGTACCAACGTGCCCCATCGCTTTTGCGCACGAAAGAAATCGGTTTTTCGCTGCCCGTACCGGAGTAGAACATTGAAGGTGACGAGCTGAGCGTGTGGGTCGGTATTTGACTTGGCGGTCTCTGTCAGATTCTCGCACATTCTCTCCGAGTGGAAAGCCCACAACTCCGAATCGAGCAAAAGGTCGACCGCATGTTCCAGCTGGAGCGGTGTTTGCAAATACAGTTCTGCAGACATGAGCACGGTTCAGATGGCTTATCGAAGAGGAAATACCATGATATATGCCACAGATTCCCAACCACCTGCTCATCATTCCGTCCAGCTGTTGCAACGTCGGAGGCGCTCCTCGTGGCATCGTCAAAATGTCGTCCAGCTCTATCCACGACCTGGTCAATAACTGTGGCTTCATATTCTCTCGACACGTACCTGACCAGAACTGCTGAGCATTTTCGACGACATATACGATGCCAAAGTCGTCTTCCATGGCAAGAGACATCTTCCCTAGTCATCGAACGGTGGAGGCAGGAATGGGAGTAGAGTAAATTTGGGTTGATTTGGTTGCGGTATGCCTTCGGCCTTGACTTCCGATGACATAATACCGCCGGCCCAGATGTTTCGGTCCGTGAACCCGATGCAACCGCGAAAGTGATTCATCGTTCATCATGTCGCGCTTGAACGACATAATATCCCAATCGTATTTCACTGTCCCCCGCTTCACCCTAGAATCAGGTGTAGAGCTACGTGACGTTCCTGTTGCTTACAAGACCTGGGGTCACCTAAATGCAACAAAGGACAATGTTATGATTATCTGCCACGCTTTTACTGGCAGCGCCGACGTTGAAGACTGGTAAGTTTGGCTCCTATTGATACCACTCTTACTCACGACGCGTACAGGTGGGGTCCGCTGATGGGAGTAGGGAAAGCCTTTGACCCCAAGCGGTTTTTCATCTTCTGTGCAAACGTTATTGGATCGCCATACGGTACCGTATCCCCAGTATCCATCAATCCTGATACAGGGAAGCCTTACGGGCCCGAATTCTCTGCTTCAACTATACGCGATGACATCCGGTAGGCAATCCCATTCCTTTTCCCATGCTCAATATATGACTCTACTTCTTAGGTTGCACAAACTTGTACTTGACCACTTGGGCGTCGTATCCGTCGCCGTCGCTATTGGGGGTTCGATGGGCGGAATGGCGGTCCTAGAATGGCCACTCTGCACACCGCCCAATTACGTCCGCCACGTTGTTCCCATCGCTACATCGGCTCGCCATTCAGCCTGGTGCATCAGCTGGGGCGAGGCACAGCGCCAGTCAATCTACAGTGATCCCCACTACGCCGATGGATACTATTCCTCTCAACCAGCGTCAGGACTAGCTGCAGCCCGCATGGCAGCCTTGCTCACCTACCGCTCGCGCGACTCCTTCGAGAAACGTTTCGGACGGAAGTACCAATTAACAGAGTCTTCACCACAGCCGCCCGATGCACTGTCGGCCCATAACGATGGCCATAAAAATAGCCGTGCTCCGTCGCCAGCGCCAAATATCTTCTCTGCCCAAAGCTATCTTCGCTACCAGGGCGACAAGTTCACTGCTAGGTTTGACGCGAACTGTTACATTCACATCACCCGGAAGATGGATACGCACGATCTATCACGGGACAGACGTAGTCTTTCTCATGCACTCTCTCAGCTTCCCCGAGGTGCCCTGGTCATCGGCATCGCTACGGACGGTCTGTTTACAACAACGGAACAGCGAGAGATTGCTGCCCACATTCCTGATTCCGAGCTAGTTATCATACCGTCACAAGATGGACATGATGGATTCCTGTTGGAATTTGAAGCCATCAATAACCACGTAATGGCGTTTCTCAAGAGGCAGCTACCGGAAGTGTACGATAAGGAGGTAGAGGAGGACTTGGCTGGTGAAGGATTCGAGGTCAAGAAGACTAGTATTTTCGGAGAGGCCGAGGTGGATATTACGCAATGGTAGAAAAACAAGATACATTTCATTGTATCGGAGATAGGTTTGACACACCTGAGAAGGAAGCTATAACATAGACTGTACTGCGCACACGATGACGAACCCCTGGGGCTAAATAGATTTAGCATATCCTCAGGTGCAGCCTCGCAAAAGAGGTGAATGTTTATCCAGACGACATTATTCGCATGAAGTCACTGAGCTTCTGTAGTGGGGCACGCAACCTCATCCAGCCTTTCACCATTACCAACTTCTACCAACGTACTACAGATTATATAAACTGGTTCTCCAGCTTTCTAGATGCTTTCAATTCCACCAACTTGGACACGATTTCATCCAACGGAACCATCTGTCCCTTTGATTTCGTCCCCACATCATCCCGATTTCGTACATTTACCGACTGTGCGTCTAGCTCTTCTTGACCAACAACTAGAAAAAATCAGTATACTGGGAAGCAGATACTGGGTCGACATACCGAGAATAAAGTTGTATTGGGAAATCTCGCCATTACGGATCTTCTTAGGAAGGGTATTATCCGAGTTATCGACCTCTGCGTAGAGCCCGAGAGCTGACAGCCGGTCGACGATCTGACCTGCGTACTCTTTCTGTATACGCATGTCGAATTGTGAGCCACGAACACTACAGCAGCAAAAGGAAGACGCACGTAAGGAGCAGCAACAGGAATCACGACAACCTGGCGAGGGGATAGCCAAAACGGCCTATAGAATCGTCCTCAGCGTATAGCTCTCGCTGATCCCTAATATAACACACCATTTCCCAGCAAAATGTTCCGTGGCAATGGCAATGAACCGCTCGAGACTTCCAAGGATTGCACGATGAATCATAACAGGTCTCGACACGGGCTTGTCTGGGTTCCCAAAGTCCTCCGCTGATCGGTATTTGAGATTGAACCGCTCAGGGAGCTGGAAGTCCAGTTGGATCGTCGCGCATTGGAATGATCGGCGCAGAGCATCTCGGACAGTGACATCGATCTTGGGCCCGTAAAAAGCGCCATCGCCTGGATTGAGCTCCCATTGCCCTGGGTAATGCTTGTCCAGAGCCTTCTTCAGTTGCTTGAGAGGATCCTTCTCAGTACAACGTCAAATCGCATAGATCGAAGATCTCTTACATCTTCTGCAAGATCCCAGGTTTCGATCTTGCCCAAGTAATTATCCGGACGCGTGGATAGCTCGAGATGGAAATCAAACCCAAACATTCCATAAACGTGTTGCATGAAGTCGAAGAGCGCGCTGATTTCGTCCTCGAGCTGATGCAAGATGATGAGCGTCTGTAGCACATGACAACAAGGGAGCGAACCTGAGATGGCATGCAGAAGACATGAGTATCATCCTGAACAAATCTCCTTACACGCGTCAATCCCGTCAATGCACCCGAAGCTTCATTACGATGGAGGATACCAAACTCCGCCATACGAATAGGCAGCTCCTTGTAGCTACGGTCCCTCGAATCAAAGATGACACAGTGCCCTGGGCAGTTCATCGGTTTCAAAGCCCATTTCTCCTTTTCAACATCCAACACAAACATGTCATCTTTATAGTTTTGCCAATGCCCTGACGTTTCCCACAATTTGCTGTTATACATGTTTGGGGAGATGACTTCCTGATAACCTCGTTTGAAATACTCGGACTACGCGAAACGTTTGAGAACAACGAAGGCCTGACAGACGTAGAGGACTTACTCGAAGCAGTTCAACAAGTGCGTTGTAAATGCGGGTACCGTGAGGCAAAAAGAAGCAGCTTCCGGGGCTGAGATCGTTGAAGAAGAAGAGATCTTGCTCCTATAAAAGATGAGATACGAACACCTGGGACTAACAAGCCCGAAACGTACCTTTCCAATCTTCCTGTGATCTCGTTTAGCAGCCTCCGCAAGGAAAACCTTGTACTCTGCCAGTTGCTTTTTATCTGGGAAGGAGATACCGTATATCCGCTGCAACGATTCATTGTTGGAATCTCCAAGGAAGTATGACGCAGAACTTTTGGTGATCATGAAAGCTTTGATTTTTCCAGTGTGCGGTATATGAGGTCCGACGCAGAGATCTATCATCGTCCCACATCGATATACTGTGGTGGATGTACCGTCGGGAACCTTGGTTTCAATCAAGTACTTTTTGAACTTGTTATACTAGAAGATCGCATTTTCGTCAGTTTTCAGCGGAGCGGTCAGAGATAAGGCGCACCCCGAACATCTCCATAAGTTTCTCCTTGGAAACCACCAAGCGTTCGAATTTTTGTTTTTCCTTGATAGCACTCTCGGAAACTTTTTCTAAAGCGGGATAGTCTGCCACGGTAACGGATCTGCGAAATTTCAGGACAGCATCGAACTTGACAAAATAGTTCATACCTGTCTTCTATACCCATCTCGTAAAAGAAACCGTCATCGGTGGGTGGACCAAGGCAGAGGTGACATCCGTAATGTCTTTCCGATGCTTCGCCGAGAACGTGAGCAGATGAATGCCAGAATACACGCTTCCCTAAAAGACGTGTGAGTCACGATAAGGACCGACCTGACCGACCGACCTTCCGGATGCTCGAAATCAAGCAATTCCAGCTTGCAAGATGCTTCCAGCGGTCGTTCAAGATCCCAGACGTCGCCATCGACCTAAAAAAAAAGAGGTAGATAAGTGCATTGACAGATAAGTCGTAAGAATCACGCACTTTAGCGATGACAATCCGTTCAGAAAGACTTTTCGAGATTTCTTTCGCGATATCCATAGGGCTTGTTTCCCAGCTCTTGCCTGACCTTGTCGATCCGTTCGGCATAGTGATAGTAATATCCTCGCGGGGCTTGGCTATTGACAGACACCTAGTCAGAGGACACGTATCGTCCAGCACAAACGCACGCACCCTTCACCGATGCATCATATTCAGCCTTCAACTCCTCGAACATCTTGATACGATGATCAAAAAACACTGGGGCCGGTTGCATCTAGCGCAGATGCCCGTCATGAAAATAGTCGACGATAAGGATAGGCCGTACCTCTAGAGGGTATGTAGAGGTGACCACTGCTTTTGCTTTCTTGTCCTTGCCCTCCTTTGGTTTCTGTGCATCCTGGGGAGCCATGGTATGGTTCAGTCTCTTCTGGGGACCTCTGTATGCGAGACGGGTGTCGAATACGCGAAAGGCAGTGGTGGTATAAAGAACGGGTGAATGGCTTCGATATCGAGTGATTCGAGTCAATTGGCGAAGCATCCAAATGGGAAGGCAGAAAGAAACGTGACTTTTCCATATGTCCACGCGGGCCGGTCTGCCTACCGTGACCCTTCCTTGCTACGTTCATGTCTGGGGAATACCTCAATTCCATCACTGAAAATGCCTCCCGACTGGGTTTACGACTGCAGGAATCACTCAGTGAACATACCAGGGATATTGCGAAGGGCAGTAGTTCCATGTATTACGACTCCCCCGACGACAAGGGCAGGGATATCCGCAAGCAGCTCGATTCCAGCAGTGACAGAGAGAAGCTTGACGCGATGAAAAGGCTCATAGCAGTACGTTTCCGCGTCGTCTTCTGTTCGTCGAGTGACACGTTTATCAGCTCATTTCCAAAGGTCGTAATGTCTCCGAATATTTTGCCCAGGTTGTCAAGAATGTCGCCTCCCAAAATCTCGAGATACGGAAACTGGTCTACATCTACCTTCTGAAATACGCAGAACAGGAACCTGACCTCGCATTGCTCTCTATCAACACGTTCCAGAAGGATCTTACCGACAGCAATCCCCTCATACGCGCCATGGCCCTACGTGTTCTCAGCGGAATCAAGGTGCCCATGATTGGCAACATCGTTGTGCTGGCAATCAAGAAATGTGCCGCAGATATTAGTCCATATGTTAGAAAGGTTGCCGCCTTGGCTATCCCAAAATGCTACGAGTATGTCTACCCAGCATCTTCATTCTCGACTCTATTCACCCTCCATTCAGCCTCGACCCAAGCCACCACTCTTCCCTTATCGAAATAATTGTCACCCTTCTACGAGATCGCTCATCTCTATCCATCGGAAGTGTAGCTGTCGCCTTTGACGCGGTCTGCCCCAATCGTCTTGATCTACTGCACAAGCACTATCGACGTCTCTGCAAAACGCTTGTCGATGTAGATGAATGGGGCCAAATAGATCTCCTTGCTCTACTGCTCCGATATTCTCGTACAATGTTACCGCAACCTCTCCTCAACGGCGAGGAGGAAGAGATTGACAAGGACGTAAAGCTGCTCTTGAATTCTGCGGAACCTCTTTTCTTCAGCAGAAATCCTGCGGTGCGCCGAATATCCAAAGGCACTCATCCCTTCTGACCTGATGAATATAGGTGGTTCTAGCTGCTGCTCGTGTTCTTTACTATGCCGGACCTCCCTCATATCACGCTAAAATCGTCCAGCCATTGCTCCGGCTACTGTCTGTATCTAAAGAAATAGAACGGGTTGTACTTGCCTACACGCTAATAGTCGCTTCCGCCTCCCCAGTACGCATTTCTTACGTATCCACCTGCACCTGCTAAGGTGTCTGTAGGCGCTATTCTCCCCGTTCTACTCTCGATTCATTCTTTCATCCGATGATCTCCGGCAGGTCAAAATCGACAAGATAAAAATGATGCTCATCATCGTTACCTTTGACAATTACCCGACGATACTTCGCGAATTCATAGTGAGCACTACTTTGTTCACCTGGACTCCGTACTAACTACTGTAGGACTATGCAGAAGACATCGACGACGAGGTAGCAGCCGCGTCTATTCGTGCGATTGGTCGATGCGCTAGCATTATACCGGAATGCGTTCAACAATCCCTCGCGGCCCTAATCGGCATGATCAATAGTCCACACGGTCAGCTCTCCGTCCCTCTCCCCGCTCCATCCTTATGCCTCGTATAGATACAATTGTCAACACTGCTGTTGTGGTTCTCAAGAACATGGTGCAGGCTCAACTCACTTCGAGGCGACCCGCTACCATTGGGCTATCCCAATCTCCGCTTGTCATAATATCCCAGCTTGCCCGGAAAATCGATGGCATACGACATCCACAAGCAAGAGCTTGCGTCGTATGGCTCGTAGGTCAATATGCCACTTCAGAAGAAGGAACTCCCTCTCGCCTAGAAGGTGTAGCAGACTGGGCGCCAGACGTTCTGCGGAAAATGGCCAAGACGTTTTCGCAAGAGGTATGTCCAACACGACGACGCCCATTCATTGCTAATCTCTCCTTAGGCATCCGTAGTCAAGCTCCAGGTCGTCACCCTCGCAGCAAAATTGTTTGTTCTTTGTCCAGTTGACCGAACCTTGGGTCTTCTCAACCAGTACATCTTCCTACTTGCTCGTTATGACACCAACTACGACGTCCGTGACCGGGCAAGAATGTTATCCTCATTACTTTCTGGGATAAATTCTAGCATTCCCGTGACTAACGGCATCGATACTCCAGCGGAACGTGAAGGCGTCGTCCTTCGGCGCGAACAAGTCAGGATGGTGCTATTCGAGGGAAAGGCTGGTATCATTGACGCCGAGCCAGTCATTACAGGTACTCCGACTCCTCATCGCCATCAGCCTCCACTTTCTGACATCTTTACCTAGATCCCCATGTTATGCTCGGATCGTCCAGTGCAGTCACCGGGAAACCCACCCTGGGCGAGCCTATACTCCCTGACTGGCTAGAGAAGGGCGTAGAGTCGTCTCTGAGGGATACAGAAGAGGACATCGCCCCGCCGCCTGCTGTACCCGTTGCGCTGTCTTCGGCTGAACAGCAAAGGATGCGAGAACGAGTGTCGTTGACACCCACGTCGCGAACGGATGTGGGCGCACAGGGTACGAGCTCGAAGGTTCTTTTGACGGACCTGGATAAGTTTTACGAAGAGGAGGAGGAGGAGGAGGCAGAGGAAGTGGAAGAGGTAGAAGGAGAAGAGGGCGGCGAGGAAAGCGAGGGCGAAGATAGTCACTCATCGGATGGGTCGTCTCAGGAAGGAAGTGCTGACGATGCTTCTAGCGAAGAGGAAGACGTAGATACAACGTACAGATCCTCTGTTGCATAGTTTACTTACATCTAATGATTTCTATCTACATGGTCTTTGCCCAAGCGACGACAAGTCTGTCAATGTTCAAGTTCTAATGCTTCCATAATCATTGGCAGAGAAGGAGACGTCAGAAGTAATAGGTAAGCCCACAGGAATGGGTCGTGCATGAGCTGTCGGCAATTGCCGTTACCTTTCCTTCCTCTCATGACGTCTATTGGACGTCTACTTTTCCGTTTGTTATCATACTAAGTACCTTCGAGCTGCTGGACAACCATTTCAATTTACGATCAATCAAGCTCTGGAGAACGGCTGCTCTGCTTCATCGCTTGCCACCAGCCGCAAGTCATGTTTAACTTCGATAGACGCTGTTAATCTTTTAGCACCCTCATCAATGATAGGCGACAGACTTCCAATTATCAAGGTACTTACAAGTATCCTGGCTTCAGTGGCTTGGTCTCTACAACTCCTAAGCTCTCGCTGTTCTTTCGTGGTTGCTCGAGCTCCGTTGACTCAATTCTCGCCATTTCTCAAGTGTCGTTAGTCTCTCACTCAATGCTTAGACGCCATCTGATGGTGCTTGATACTTATTTGCCTGCCTGTGAATTGGGCATGTTATAAACCTCGCTCTGCACACGAGGCCCTTCCTTGTCTCGAACTCTCACCTCCCCCACGCTTTCTATTGTGAGTCCTCTTTGCTCTGACTTGTTGGCCTTTCCTTACCATCCTGCCAGACTTGACATATACTATACGATGCCATCACGACCACCCAATTGGGTTATCGGAGCAGTCGCTGGTGCCGCATTGACGCCTGTCCTTGCACCCGCCGCTTTAGGTATTGTTGGATTCAGTGCAGCAGGACCTGTCGCTGGTAAGCAAGCGAAAGCACTATCTTCTGCTGATGGTGGTTCTGATTTGACTTCACAGGTACACTTGCGGCGCTCATCCAAAGCAGTATTGGCAACGTCGCTGCTGGGAGCGCTTTTGCAGTAGCGCAATCTATAGCCATGGGAGGCGCTATCCCCACAACAGTGTATGCAGCTTCTGGAGTTGCTGCGGGGGTTGCGGGGTGGGCTGCGAGTTGGTTCGGTGGTGAGTATGATGAGACCCAGATTGTGCTTGCTTCATCTGATTTCTTTCTAGGTGATGAACCGGATCCAACACTTATCCGCAAGCAGCTCGATTCCGGCAGTGATAAGGAGAAGCTTGACGCGATGAAAAGGCTCATACAAGTACGTTTCCGCATCGTCTTGCTTTTCGTCGAGTGACACCTTTATCAGCTCATGTCCAAAGGTCGCGATGTCTCCGAATATTTTGCCCACGTTGTCAAGAATGTCACCTCGCAAAGTCTCGAGATACGGAAACTGGTCTACATCTACCTTCTGAGATACTCAGAGCGGGAGCCTGACCTCACATTGCTCTTTATCAACACGTTCCAGAAGGATCTCACCGACAGCGATCCCCTCATACGCGCCATGGCCCTACGTGTTCTCGTCGGAATCAAGGTGCCCTTGGTTGGCGACATCTTTGTGCTTGAGGAAAGCGAGTGAAAACGGTCACTCATCGGATGGCAGGAAGTGCTGAAATCCACATGATTAAAGGATGAGTCATCCGCTCTCATTTCCAATGAAATTTGCATGAGCTGTCAGCAATTGCCGTTACCTTTCTTCCTCTTACGACGTCGTCTACTTTTCCGTTTGTTATCATATTACTAGTCTCGAGCTGCTGGACAACCATTTACGATCAATCAAATTTTGTATGCTATAATCTGGAGACACGGCTGCTCTGCTTCATCGCTTGCCGTCATAAAAGCTGCCTCAAGGTTTACGAGGTCATGTTTAACTTCGATAGACGCTGTTCATCTTTTAGCGCCTTCATCAATGATAGGCGCCAGACTACCAATTATCAAGGCACTTATAGGTATCCTGACTTCGGTGGCTTGGTCTCTACAACTTCTAAGTTTTCGCTGTTCTTCGTGGTTGCTCTGTTGACTCAATTCTCACCTTTTCTCGAGTGTCGCTAATCGTCCTCGCCGAGTGCTTTAGACGCCGTTTGATGGATGCTTGAAGCTTGCCTGTGAATTGGGCACGTTATAAACCTTGCTCTGCGCACGAGGCCCTTCCTTGTCTTGAACTTCCACCTCCCGCACGCTTTCTACTGTGAGTCCTCTTTCTCTGAGATGTTGGTTTTTCCTTACCATCCTGCTAGACTTGACATATACTATACGATGCCGCTACCACCCACTTGGATTATCGGAGGAGCCGCTGGTGCTGGGTTAACACCTATGATCATACGCCTCGTTTTGGGACTTTTCGGCTTCGGTGCAGCAGGGCCTGTCGCTGGTAAGCATACCATCTTTTGCTGACGATGAGTCGTTCTGACTCTCACAGGTACACTTGCGGCGCTCATCCAAAGCGGCATAGGCAACGTCGTGGCTGGGAGCCTCTTTGCACTGGCACAATCCATAGCGATGGGAGGTTCTCTCGGGACTGGTGTCACATTCTTTGGAGGAATTGTGGGGTCGATTCTGGGTTGGTTCGTTGGTGGGTTTGAGGCCCCGGTTGTGCTTCCTTCATCTGATTTCTTTTCCAGGTGCCTGAGGGCGTACCTGTGCCCCGGTAGGAAATGCTTGATGTTCATGCTCTACTAGGCGAACCCAAAGACGGACATTTCTACGCTCATGTACTTAACCCGTTATGTGTGCTTTCACACATAACGTGGAGCCCGTATGTTACCGCCATGCTTCACAAAGACGCTGCTAGTAAGTACTCTGATCAATGATAGATGTCAGACTGCCGATAATGAAGGTATGCATATCCTGCGTTTGGCAGGTTGGTTTCTGCGTCTTCAAGTTCTTGCCTCTTCCTCAGATGTTCTCCGCAGTTACTTAAACTCTGTCAACTTGATTCTTGCTCTCCCAAGGGCCTGGGAGACGGCTGGTCTGCTTTTAATCGCTTGGCGTTATGGAAGTACCAAAGGAGCCTCAAGGCTTACAAGGTTACGTTTAGATCAATGATAGGCGCCAGACTTCCAATCATTGAAGTTTGTGTATTCTTAGTAGGTTGACCCCCTACACGTTCGTGTCCTCGCTCTTCCTCTGAGAATACTCGAGCTCTGCCATCTTCGATTTTCTCTCAAACCAGTGCTACCAGTCATCTTTGCTGAAGCTCGCTGAAGGCTTAGACGCCGCTTGATCCACGCCTGAAGCTTCTTTGACTGCCTGTGAATCGAACACTTCTTTAAGTGTGCTTAAAAACCGAGTCGCTCTGCACACGAGGTGCGTCCTTGTCTTGAACTCTAACCTCTGGCACACTCCCTACTGTGAGTCCGCTTTTCTTTGGATACATTCCTCTCCGACCGTCTGACCAGACACAATACAATGCCAAAACGACGCACTTGGATCTTCATCGGAATCGGTGTCATCGCCGGTATCGCCTTGACGCCCGTCATCGTGCCCCCCATCTTGGGGATTTTCGGATTCGGTGCAGCAGGGCCTGTCGCTGGTAAGAAATATCTTTTCTGACGACGGTTTCTTACTCGACCTTTCAGGCAGAATTGCAGCTACTATCCAGAGCGGTATCGGTAATGTCTCCGCTGGGAGCCTCTTCGCAATGTGGCAATCTATAGCGATGGGAGGTGCTATTCCATGGGGAGTGTACGCGGTTTCTGGAATTATTGGAGGAGTTACGGGGTGGATTTTGAGCCGGTTCGGCGGTGAGTCTGATGAGGCCCTGATTATGCTTCAAGCTCGCATCATCTAATTTTTTACCAGGTAAGGGAGGGAAACATGAGGAGGGCTCAAACTGATTGCACCGTTGTATTAAATTTCACTATGCTTGACGTTCATGCTTTTAAAACATCAAACTGTGGTTTCGTACATTATATTGTCAGAGTCCAAGAGAATAGCCTCAGGTAAGTCGGCAATGGTGGTGTGGCGGTTAACATTGAAAATGGGCCGTGGGAAAGCCCGACGCCTCTAGGTACTTACCAGACTGTGACTTACTTCTGCGACTTTAGTCTTGAATTGAGACCATTGCAACCCCGCATCTACCAAAATGCTGCGCTCCATTCTGCCTCGCTTGAATATCTCCAAAACAAAACTACAACCCTCCTTCGTGCGCTCCCGTTTTCCCAGACATCTCTGCACCCGCACCGAACTAGAGGGTGAACTCTGCGACATAGAAGAGGGGCTAGAAACACTGCTAGACCTAGTCCGCCACCCCAAGGCCACAACCTTCCTCCGAGCCGTGAAAGACTACAACTCAGAGGAACATCCTGAAAGTAGCGATGAAGACAGGTGGGCGGAGGTGGCCCGCCGTCTCGAGATGCTCAGAGCTACCAAAATTCAAATAAGCTCATCTACGACCTCACTGACTTCAGCCCACCGCAGTTGTGCCTTCCACCGTCGTTTCATGCTGAAACATACAAAACTGGATGGAAATACCTGGAATCTTCGCGGTCGAATTCCTATGGATATGTCGATCCAGGGGAGCAAGTGCTATTTAATGTAGCTGTCTTGTTGCCTCCTCTACTTGATGTTTATGCTGATTTCTAGGGAGTCGCCCTCGTCTCTTCCTTGTTCCATAACCATGTCCAAATCACGAGCAACGAGCCCATTCCCAAAGTTTACGGAGTGCCCGACCCGTTGCCATTAGGCGAACCGGTTTCATATCAGGTCTGTGACGGCTTTGGTTCCGACCACTTCCTACCTTAAACATGTTGCATAATAGGTTAAAATGCACGACAGAATCAAGCTTGTTGTCATCGAGCAAGAAGATTTGCGGCTGCCTGATCCAGAAGTGTACACCCGGCTTTTCACTGAGCTCTACGGTCAGTTGGAGAGTCTCTTCCTCGTCGATATAGAACACTCACTTTTTCGGATCAGCTGCCTCTCTATCCAATAAATCAACTATGTATCATTATTTTCGTTCACGAGAAAGTATGGACATGAGAGTCCACGGTCTCCTGGCCGACGGTGAACGGAATGCATTTTTCTCTTATGGCCCTCTGACGACAAAGTTCCAAATGGAAAATGGTATATATCAAGCAAGGCCACAAAAGAGCGCTACACGAAATGATGATGTATGTGTGTTATCACTACCCGTGTTTCTGTTTCTGATGACTCTGTCCTAGTATCGGAAAAGCTGTTTAGTATCCTGATGCATGCGTACAAGGAATTTCTGGATCATTAGTACTGGTGCATCACGTTGCTCCCGCAGGTAAGCAGAGGAGTACGTGATAATCGTTAACATTCGCTTTACCTACACAAGGAGGATCTTATCGAATTCAAACCGAGTGATTTGAGCTTGATGGAAGAAGCTATTCAATACACGAACCGGGCTACAGTAAGGACGAGGATGGCCTAAAGCGGGGACTAGATTATCTGCGTACAAGGTAAGTGTCGGTTTTAGGTAACGTTGGCTAGCGAAACTTATTCATCCTTGAAGCACATGGATACTTCCCATCCATAGAAAAACCAACAATTGCTGGCTGGGTCTTGATGATGACCTTGACCGGATGGCGACGAAAGCCGCGGTGGATTTTCGCCGGAAACACTGTTTGGAGGAGGAGGAATGGAAGAATGGTCGGAGGCATAAAACGTATCTGTATTGTGGGTAGGAAACACATAGTAGTAGGATGACGGGTTTAGTGAAATGGGTATAAGAGCGCCTCAGATGGGGTGTAGTGAAAGTGATTAGGATCAGGGCGCGAATGAGAGAGGAGGGATAAGATCAAAGACGGTTGACGTTACATCGCTCCTGCGGAATGGCTGGGGCACGCCTGAAGAATTGTAGCGGAGAGTAGGCGCAGTTATGGGTCGTCCTGGAGCGGAGGTTTGACTAAAGATAGAGCGATAAAGCCCAAGAGTAACGGGGACCTTGATCAGATGTAACGTTTGCCAAGGTCGATCGAACGAAGTCCTGCTCTGTTAATACAAGCAGAAACCAGAAAGGCCGTATCTGTGGGGTAGGTCGTAATGTACTCTTCTGCCCGAAGAACAGGTGTCCGAGTCACGTATGATCAGAGGAGGGTGGAAAGCTTGGGGTTCCGGTGTATGGCTTGAGGGAGCTAGCAGGGTCTGAGCCCAAGGGGACGCCGCAGTTCAAGCTCAAGCATTGCTGGAAAGAAAAATGCACAAACGTACATGGAACTGGCTTCAGACCCATAGCCTGACACAATGAGCGAGGGGCTTAGATAGAGATCGATTTTTACGGGGAACTTGTTCTGATTCTTGTCAACGCACGTAAAGGCAGATCAATAGCTATAGTGAGACTCCGATGTAGTCTGAAGACTCCTAGCACGTAAGTACGTCTCCACCATCAGTGTCAAGTTCCGACTTGAGGTCGCGGGCGTTGTGTCACGAGAAGTCGGAACTATCGTTGTTACTCCTGTGTTGACTCGGAATTCGGTCAGAAAGCGGGCGAGCACAGACAATTGGCCCCTTCTGTTCTAGTATATTTCAGTCGAAAAGCACGATGGTCGACGGTTTATGTCAAAGTTGAAGGTGAAGGCGGAGGAGGGCAATAGACAGCCCCAAGTTCAATTAACGACACGTGCCTTTCCTTTTGACCAGTGACCACCATGTTCCACTATAATGTCCAACGGCTATATAACGCCCTCCCACTCCATATTTACCCCCCAGAGCCACCATGAGCACCACCCCTCTTCTCGACAACGCCCAGGACTTTTTACAGCGCAATCCCCAGACTATAGTCGCGGCCACCACCGTAGTAGCCGTCGCTACCGTATGGATGCTCGACAACTATTCAAAGTACATCAGCCTCGGCGAGGGAGGATTGCCGTGCAACGCCGTCGGATGGTTGTTATCGACGCTGTTGAAGCCGTTTGGTCGCGAGACGGTGTCGACGGAGGAGTATGACCAGGATTCGAATACCGATACATGGCTAGGCGAAATCCCGGAACGACGCGACGCGAGGCCGCCCTTGGGGTGGCATCCAATCCCTCATAGGCAGCTCGCGCAGGTGCCCGATGATGCTATGAAGAAGGTATGGTCCTTTATCCTTGCTCGACATTATTGTACTGACCGCGAGGATGTAGAAACTGCAGGTGCTGTTTGACAGCATCAGCAAAAAGAACTCGACGCTCGTTGAATACCGCGTATCGCCCCATGAAGGGCACGTACCCGGCATCCATATTCATTCCTCCATCTCTCCCCCACATGAAGTAGCCCGAGTCTCGCTTCTCGAGATCAGCCATATCCATACCCCCGACCATTCGCTGCATGTCGTGCTTGCCCCCCAGGACTGTAAACAAGGTATGCGTTGTGTTTAATTATCGTGTTTTGTATGCTGATGTGCCGTCGTAGTCATCGAGAAGGGGTGGGGCGAGCGACATCCATTTAGCGGTGCCAGGAGGGTCATCAGCCTACCGAAAGAATACCTGATGATCTACGGGCCACGAGATGATGAAGAGCTTGCCATCATCGAACGTATCCTCAAAGCGGGCGTTGGATACATGACCAATTGTCGCGAGGTCATTTGAAGCAGATGCCGGATGCCGTCAAAACGAAGAATGTCACTTAATTGTATCATCACCACACATCTCAAACCGCATGTACGATAGACGAAGAGTCCTTGACTGACTTTTGCCCTTGACTTGGAAAGTCAAAGTTGAAGCTGAACTCCAACCGAACTCGCGTCGATGTTGGTTTCCGAGGAAGATCGGACCGGTTGACCTGCGGTGACCAAAAGCTTCCCCTGAGGACCTTCAGGACGTCCATAACCTCTCCACACCCAAAGGCGCGCGCGCTCCCCTCGTCAACATTTTTTACGATGAGAAGATCCCTCAGCTTGTACCTCACAGAGGAGCGGCTCCCGAACTTGAAGGACCCTCTCAATGTGATAGATCTGGGAGGGAAACTCGGAGAATCGATATAGGTTGGAAGGAAAGCAGGCCAATGACCGGCCACGGGTAGGAGGACGTAGACTAAGAGACTCAGAGGGAAAAGGGACGTTTTGGTCACTGTAAAGGCCGTCATCCTACGTGTCATGAGCGATTCCAGGGTATGTCCACCGTCGTCATCTCGCTGAGCTCGTATTGACGCGACTTAGTCCTTCGAGAGGAAGACCGTCAAGAGGCATGACCAGAACGAGTCTTACAACGATGCAGGCACTGACTCCGAGGAGTTCTTGTTCGTCGACAATGCCGGTGTCCTCAGCCAGGGATCTTTTGTACCCAAATCTACCATCTCTCCTCCATTTCCTCGCTGGCCTCCGATTCTCCTCACCTACACTGCCTGGAGAAAGTTCCGACTACGTATCACCGATTAATTGGGTTTCGGGATCAGTTTTTACGCGGTGCTGCTGGAACGACCCGATCTTGACAACTCGGCTACGACCTAAATGAATACGTAGCCGGCTATCGAGTTCAAATCTGCAACGTGTGGTGGCGTTCGGACCATCACTTCCCGCTCTTCGATCCAGTCTGCAGTGAGAAGTCGTCACACAGATAAAGTACAGCATCGGAGAGCATCCTCCATTGTGCCGCACTTCGGCTAGATTTTGTCCACACCTCTACGTCAAAGACGCTGCCGCCAGTCAGGTCCCAGTCGGAAACTCGATCTCACTACCGCTGATGGGATGGTGGACTACTCTTTCGGAAGTAGCTCATTCGTCCTCTTGCGTCCTGAGGCCTCACGTTGTTCGCGAAGCAGTAGGCTTACAGATCTGCTCCTGTAAGGAGGTCTGTTTGTATGTCCTTGGGCGGGTTGAACCGAACTCTCGGAGCGACATATGAACGAAGGGTGCAACGTACTTAATGCGAGAACAACGTGGTGGAGGCGAAGTTTCCATTCCACTGGCAAGTACTTTCTTCAATTGTTCGTCTTCCCTTCTCATCGATCTTCTCCAGTAGTACCCCATATATTTTTCGCCTCTCAACATCGTACTTTCACTGCTGTTGAGGTCTCGACTCAAAAGAAGTTGTTCATTGTAATGTGAAGTCGGAGATTGTGATGACAGGCGAGTTGTTTGGGACCTCCTGACAGGCGGCAGATTGGTAAATCCATGCTTGTCTTGTTCATCCTCCAAGCTAACGTCTTCGAAAGCTCGTCGCTGACTTGTTCAAGTCCCTGTATTTTGCGCCGGCGCTACATGTGGCCTTTTTCGCTTCCGAATCCATTCCCATTCTTTTACCTCACATATTGCTTCGCTCGTCTAACCGATATTTCTCTGCGATGATATCGAACTTTGGCCCTCAAGTCACGACAAGGACTAAATCTCTCCCTCGATGGCCCTGCGGCAAATCGCAATACAGTTTTGCAAAATACCCTTCGCCGCCCAGAACTCACGAAACCGGCGCTGGTGATTCCGTTAGCGATACTGTATCGTAGTCCTTGTCGACGAACGGGGAAGGAGAGGTCCAGCAGGATCGTGGGATATGACAACTTCACCAAAGACCTCCGAGGTTGGACTTCTGACATCTCGTCTATAGATCCACCGCCACAATCGCCGGACAATGTACACCGATTTGAGATTGTTGATCCTGAATCCAAGACGTCTTTGCGTAACAGCGCTAAGAGAGACGCGCCAGGATAGATGGGCGCTATCCTTCGGGAAGATGACCCCAAATCTGCAGATGCGCTTGCAGTGGGCTGAGTCCCAAAGTCCCAAAACTCATCCAGCGATATTCTGCAGACCTATACTTTCACCATTTGTCCAAGAGCAGTCCGGGGAAAAAATGATCCAAAGGGAAACCGCAAGCGCGGGCACATTTTGGGGGGCTAATAGTGGGGTGAAGATTGCTGGAGAGAATTAGGGATGATAATTTCCAATGCAGAAATTCCACTGGTGATGCTGTGGAAAGAAGACGAGATTTAATTTCAGACTGCGAGTAGGTGGCGTTACATATATAAGCGCTCGACCAAACATCGTACTAACGATCACTTCAGTGACTTGTAACCCCATATCTTTAAAAGATCATAATTACCGCAAATCTTCAATTCACCCAGGTGTACACACGAAGATAATCACCAACATTCTTGGCCTATTCACCTATGAAAAGCTTCTTTTCCTGAAGAAATACAGCATGCTCACAGAACCATCCCCCGTCAACGTTATGCCTCTTCACACTCCGGTCAGTCCCTTCGGCTCCTTGCCTCCGCCGACGTCCACGCATCCATCATACATAATCGGCCTTTGGTAAATAAATGTATAGGGCTCCTCATTCCAATGCTCCGCTCTGATAAACATCCTTGCTTTGATGCATATCGGACGTTTCTCGCCGAGGCTGATTGGTTCCCATACAAGAGGAATCCGAAAGTAGATGAAAATTGAAGTCACCGTCCATGGCGCTGATGTCGATGATCGGCCAGGCTGTGAAGCAATGCCAGGCGAAGGGTATTGGGACCAGCGCAAGGGGTGCATTGATACCGCATTACCTCATGTATGCTGAACCAGCGCGTATATTTACTGCCCCGAAAACCTCCACCGTGCAGTCCTACAGCCCCTTCCATGTCTGATCAGAACTTCAGGTGAGTTCTCGAGGTATTCTCAGTCGTTACTCTGTGCAATTTCTCACATTCTGTGCTCGTATCAGTCATCATCATTCTGACGGGGAATCCAAGGATGGAGTCAACGGTCCTGAACTTCGGAGGTTTGTCAAGTTGCACTCCGCGCATAGGACATTCTGTTCTGATAGTGTTAATGACAGGGTATCGGGGGCGCAAGACTCGGAGATCGAGTAAGTCTCATATAGTCTGCTTGTGAATGTACCTCACGCTTTCGATAATAGTTCAGCCAATTCCTTGGCGGTGGATGAACTCGTGCGCCGATTGTCCATGTTCCCCGAAGCTCTGACACCGTATGAACACACATTTCTTCAATCTTTGCAACGGGACCGCAACGTGTGCTCCCTTGATAAGCTTATAACACTTTGCGAGTTTGCGAACTCCCATTATCCTGATGGTCATCGATTGAAAGGCGCCTACCTTTTTCCACTTGGAGCAGCTCTGGAGGAGAAGGGATTGGAAGACGAAGCCATAGGCGCCTATGAACGCGCTCTCGACGGCATTGTTGTGGACTCCGATGGCCTAAGCCTCATAAGCATGTGCTTTTCCAGAATCGGTGCCGTGCTCAAAGGCCGTTACGATCGGCTTGGAGAGGCAGAGGATCTCCATAAAGCGATCTGGGCGCAGGAGATGTGCATTGCTTGCACTGCAGCAGATGGGGAGAAACTTGACGAGTTTTATGGTTTTCTTTTGTACTCATTGGGAGCACGTTGGAATCTCGTCAGGGACGAGGAGGATCTCGACCGAATGTCGTCCTATGCTGAAAAAGCTATCGCGTTGAATCCATCCAATGCCCGTGCCCAATCCATTCTCGGTCTGAATTTTGTCGAGTTGCGCTCCTTCACGCATAGGACATTCCGTTCGGATAGTTTTAATGACAGGGTACCAGGGGCGCAAGACTCGGAGACCGAGTAAGTCTCATATAGTCTGCCTGTGAATGTACCTCACGCTTTCGACAATAGTTCAGCCGATTCCTTCGCGGATGATCTCCTGCACCGATGGTCCATGTTCCCCCAAGCTCTGACATCGTATGAGCACACGATTCTTCTATCCTTGCTAGAGGACCGCAACGTGTGCTCCCTTGATAAGCTTATAACACTTTCGGAGTCTGCGATCTCCCATTATCCTGATGGTGATCTATTGAAAGCCGGCCACCTTTTCCTGCTTGGTATGGCTCTGAAGAAGAACGGATTGGAAGAGGAAGCCCTAGGCGTCTATGAACGTGCTCTCGACGGTGCTCCGGGGGACTCCAATGGCCTAAGCCTCATAAGCATGTGCTTTTCCAAAATCGGTGCCGTGCTCAAAGGCCGTTACGATCGGCTTGGAGAGGCAGAGGATCTCAATAAAGCGATCTGGGCGCAGGAGATGTGCATTGCTTGCACTGCAGCAGATGGGGAGAACCTTGACAAGATTTATGGTTTTCTTTTCGATTCATTGACAGCACGCTGGAATCTCCTCCAGGACGAGGAGGATCTCGACCGAATGTCGTCCTATGCTGAAAAAGCTATCGCATTGAATCCATCCAATACCCGTGCCCAAGACATTCTCGATCTGAACTTTGTCGAGTTGCGCTCCTTCGTGCATAGGACATTCTGTTCTGATAGTGTTAATGACAGGGTACCGGGGGCGCAAGACTCGGAGATCGAGTAAGTCTCATATAGTCTGCTTGTGAATGTACCTCATGCTTTCGACAATAGTTCAGCCCTTTCCTTGGAGGTGGATGATCTCCTGCACCGATGGTCCATGTTCCCCGAAGCTCTGACACCGTATGAGCACATGTTTCTTCTATCCTTGCAACGGGACCGCAACGTGTGCTCTCTTGATAAGCTTATAACACTTTGCAAGTTTGCGATCTCCCATTATCCTGATGGTCATCGATTGAAAGGTGGCTACCTTACCCAACTTGGATCGGCTCTGGAGATGAAGGGATTGGAAGATGAAGCCATGGGCACCTATGAACGCGCTCTCGACAGCATTGTTGTGGACTCCAATGGCCTGAACCTCATACGCATCTGCTTTTCCAGAATCGGTGCCGTGCTCAAAGGCCGTTACGATCGGCTTGGAGAGGCAGAGGATCTCAATAAAGCGATCTGGGCGCAGGAGATGTGCATTGCTTGCACTGCAGCAGATGGGGAAAACCTTGACAAGATTTATACTTCTCTTTTGGACTCATTGGGAGCACGTTGGAATCTCAAGGACGAGGAGGATCTCGACCGAATGTCGTCCGATGCTGAAAAAGCTATCGCATTGAATCCATCCAATGCCCGTGCCCAATACATTCTCGGCATTGCCTCCCGTATCTCCTATGACCATCGTCACACACTTGCGCTTGTCGATCGGTCGATTCTTGCCATGCAGAGCGCAGTCTCCTACTCAATGTCCGACCATGATCGCATGGAGATGCTGACCGAGCTTGCCGAAAGCTATCACCGTCGTTTGGGGCATGTCAGGGATCCATCTGACGCCTCCGCCTGCATAAAATGCTTTGATCAGGCCATGGACTGTGGAAAGATACTAAGCTTCTCCGAGCACGGTATGCTCATCCCCTGTCTGCTCGACGTATTCCGCTGGAATGGTGACGTCCAATGCTATGAGCGTGCCCTCATGATATGTGAAACTCTACTAGCTGATACGTCCCTCTCTAACTCTGATCGGTGCATGGTTCATCATGCGCTTGGGGCTACACTTCTTGCGCCATGCAAGGAAGGCGGACTCTCAACTGTTCCACGCCAATTGGAAAAATGCATCCAAATGCTCAAACGCGTTATCGAGTGCACTTCCCCAGAACATCCTCAGTGTCACAGCTACGTGCCGTACAAAACTCTCTGCGAAGCCTTCTTGTCTCGGTTCCAAATCGAGACTGTAACTATTGAGGAATTTGAATATGCCATCTCAATTGGCAGGAAGGCGGTCGGACTTGCCTCGGAGGGGAGAAAGGCAAGTTGTCTATTGACACTTGGTACGATCCTCTATAGCTATGCAGCAGCCTTCCGTTCAAGAGAAAACTTGGAGCAATCCGCCTTAGTCTTTCGCCAGTTGCGGCTGTCCTCCCCTACCGACGACGAACGCCTCTCGTCTGCCTTATATGAGGCAAATTTATGCTACCTCATGCAGGACTGGACGGGCTGTATCGATGCGTACACCATTGCTATGGAAGCTGTCCAGCATCGGATCTGGCTGGGCCTGTCTGTAGTGCAGCAGCACAGGGTTATCTCCCGGTCCAATTTCAAATTGAATAAAATGGGAAGGCATGCTGCATTCATGGCAGTGATGTTCGGGGACAGCGGACTGGCGCTCGAGTGGATAGAACAATGCAGGTCTATTGTATGGCAACGTGTTCTCAACCTTCGCGTGTCCATGGACGAGCTAGCCGGTGTGGAACATACTCTAGCCTGCAGGCTTGGAGAAGTATCAGACTTGCTCCAGAGGGGTGCCTACTTTGACCTGCGGCTTGGGATGGAAGAGGGTAGTTTGGAGGTGGGAAAACAGCAACGGTACCGCTTGGCTGAAGAATGGGAAGACCTCGTTGCACAAACACGCAAGCTTCCAGGATTCACAGACTTTCTCAAACCAAAGGATAGCACCTATTTCACATCTTGTGAGTTCGGAGGCATGGTTGTGCTTTTGAATGTCGACGATGCGATAAGTGATCATTGTGATGCGATTGTCCTTGGAAGTAACAAGGGAAAGCTCGTGGTGTGCCCACTCGAACAGATGAACGAGAAACTTGCCACCACTCTGCAAACACGCTTGCGCAAGACCTTGCAGGAATCTGGTCGCCATTCGCGGGACGCACGGGCATCCCAAATCTGGTCTGGCCGCGCCGGGCATGACGTGATGTCCGACGTGTTGTCTGTGCTTTGGACGACGGTCGTGAAGCCGCTGTTCGACTTCCTCGATCTCAAGGTTTGTGCTCTTTACCTTTCCTCTGCAAATATACGACTAACGTGTAGATTCAAAAGCCATACGACTCCTCGAGTGGGTCCGACCCTCCACGCCTTTGGTGGTGCCCGACAGGTCCTCTATCATTCCTTCCCCTACACGCTGCCGGCCTATATGACACCGCAGAGCGCGGGACCAAAGTCTATGAATTTGTAGCTTCATCCTACACGCCCACGATCGGTATCCTCGCCGATGTCAGCAACCAACGGTCAGAGGAGTTTAGCGGTCTCCTAACCGTCTGCCAGCCACACACGCCAGGCCAGAATGCAATCCCGAAGACTGAGGACGAGGTATGCTCAGTCGTCCAAGTTGCTGTCGAAAGTGGTCTCGCGATGGATATTACATCTTTGGATAACGATGACGCGTCCCCGGAGGCAGTCCTCAGCGGCATGGCAGAGCATAGCTGGATCCATCTCGCGTGTCATGCTCGCCAGGACCCTACTCAGTCACTCGAGAGCGCGTTCATGCTTGCGGGTGGCCGTCCTCTCAAGCTGACCGAAATTTCCGAGCGTGTAAACACGAAGGCAGACTTCGCTTTCTTGTCCGCCTGCCAGACCGCGACGGGCGACATTTCGCTAATCGAAGAATCGGTCCATCTCGCCGCGGGCATGCTCATGGCTGGGTACCGCAGGGTCATCGCGACTATGTGGGCTGTCAACGACAGCGATGCGCCTATCATTGCAGAGATGGTGTACAAACATATGCTCTCAGATGGGAAGACGGACAGTGGAAAGTCATGCCTAGCACTGCACCATGCAACGGCCTCGCTGCGACAGGAGGTGGGGGAGAAGGATTTCAAGAGGTGGGTGCCGTTTATACACTATGGAGCTTGACTGTCAAGGCTGGGAGTAATATGATCACTTACATATACACCGCGATGGTATCATATCCCCTGGAAGTCTCTAGTCGTTTCTTTCATGTTCTATCTCTTTCTTTACTTGGCTTGCTAATGTACTCGTTATGACTTACGATCTCCTGAAACTTGTAGCCTATGAAACTTCCAATGTCATCCGCAATCTTCCATATCACGATTCGCAAATCTCGTATGATAATTTATCTCGTTCATCTGGATCTCAAGAAAAGGCAAGAGAGAAGTTCCTGTCATCCGAGTTGAACCCACCTTAGACCGAGTAGCTGGGGAAAGAGAGATGGCAGTGTAGGAGCAAAGACCTAGAATAGCCTTGTTAGTAGGAAGACAATCACTACTTAGCAGGTAGAAAACAAGAGAGTTCGAGCCGGGGAACACCATCATTGAGGCCCACTTGGATTTCGTTATCGAAACAAATTACAGTAACGCTGAGGAGTCCGAACGAGTCTGAGCGGGCGGTCATATCGAGGCCAATCCGTGGGTTTGGGTCGCCGTCAGTGAAGGTTCATAAGAGCGAATTTATTGTGACGGTGTAGAAGGAAGGGAAGAATATCGTGCACAACCACACAAGCAGTACCTTGTAAGCTAATCAACATAGGCGGAGAAAAAGGACTATCATAGACTTGTACTGGATGAAACGGATAACAATCATAAGAAGTGAACATAGGTGTAGTAGAAATATTACATAAATGTCCCTCCATATCGCTATACTTGCTCTTCTGAGGACCACGCTCATAAAGACTGGGGGGTGGCGGGGACTCGGCTTTGACACGGTGAGGCGCGCACAGAAACGCCATGACGAGTCTTGACATCAACTTCTGGATACTGTAACCGTAGAGGGATGGACAAGGCGGCTTTGACTGGGTACTGCAGAGTATCATTGCAGTACTTCTCGACTTTGACTGCCGGGACAGGTGATAAAGGAGCACCACTATCGGAATTCAAATGTGTGGGATACGATTGGTGTTGGTGTTGGTGTTGTTACCGGCACAAGGTCCCAATAAGGAACGCCCGGGCCCACAGCCCTGACATGGCGAACCATGTGCTGTGGCCACGAAGGCTCATACCGTTGTGATCACGCTTTTGAGTGTGTCGCGCGGAGTAGAGACTCTTCGCGGGGTTCCCGAAAAAAATGTCATTCAAGAACAACATAATGGTACGGTACTAAAAATGCGGAAAACCTTGAAAACATATTTAGCGAAAGCTCCAACTATTTTCATATTGCTCCCAGTAGGACGTGTATTACTTCAAAACCAGACGCCGCCGATGTCAACAGATCCGCAAAATGGCTGGTGGCAATTAGGAACACAGATTTAAAGAAATCAGCTCGCAAATCATCCAAGGATTGTGGTCCATCGCAATACCACAAAGCGTGCGCTTCATCCTCAACTTCCAATAGGCAGAAGCAGCACAAATGCTGTGAACGAGGGACAGGTGGACGACAGCGCTCGGCCCATCGTAGGACCTCAACGGCGAGAGTATGGGATGATGTCAGCAGTCGGACTAAGGCTTTTCTGTGCACGGGAATAGGTACATTCAGGTAGGAATGGAAAGATACCACTGGGGTCTCGCGGGCGGAGGAGGGATCTGTTCGGTGAAGTGAGCGGTAGCGCAGGAGGAGGGCCTTAGATGATGCAGCAATGAAGGAATCAATATCCACGAGACCTGATTGTTCCACAGCCGTGATGAGATTATCAATATCAGACGGCAGCCACTGACGCGACAAATCCATTGATACGGGGCGATGCAGGAGATGCAGGACACGGGCGAGGTCGGAGATCCAAGATGATTTCTTGGCACGGGCGAGGGTGACAGACTCGGCCATAGCGATGGACAAAAAGTGATCGTCTGGAAGAGAGAGCGTACTGCCAATATCTCAGGGCAAGTATGATACGTCGATACTTGACCGGCCACATCCCCGTCTCAGAGAATAACAATGCGACCGGGGAACGGTTGGCGACACCGAGCAAGCGACGAATGAACAGTTTCTGGACGCGCTCCAGTTGTGTGAGCAACGTTGCATCAATGTCGATAGAAATATCGCAAGCAGACATGGGATGCGGATCTACTGTCGCCATGTAGATGGCAATCCCATCTTTTGGAGGAACATTGCCCACGAAGTTCTCCGCTCCGAACAAAGCGTTTACCGACTTCCTCGCTTTTGACGCCTTCACGTAACAGTGCTCCTTACAGATTGACCTCATGAATGCGACTGTGAGTCAGAAACACGATGCGGTATGAGAAGGAACAGGAAAGTACCTGTCAGTAGAGGACAGCGTGATCCCGACATATTTGTGCTTGGAGACACACTTCAGATCGTTCTCACCAACTTTAAATGTGGGCAAGACAGACGGCCAAGGACCGGCGATCCAAATTTTGGTCTTCGCCTCGGAGACCGTCATTGAATTTGCACGACACCAGTCGAAGAGAGCATCCAATTTTGCCTGCAAGCCTGATTGCCAAACGTAACGTCGTCTGGGCGACGTAGCAAGGAGAAATCAGAGAAGTAGATGTTCCATAACCCAGGAGAGGAACTATCCCCCGCGAGAATTCCTATAATGGACTGAAAGGCCTCGGAATGGTGGGGGCCGAGTTTGACGACATACTCCATCCTGCGATACATCATACGAAGCCAATCGACGATGGGTCCGTTGGCCCCCAAATTTGCCATTTTAGTCCAGAGAGTGGGTTAATCAGTGGAAGGGAAGGCGTTAACGAGATCGATGAATACAACGTAAAGAGGTTTTCCATCTGCTCAGGACCAGTCAATGGCTGTGCGCAAAATGAACATATTGTTATTAGTGCAATAGTGCTCCCGAAATCCATTTTGTGAAGGGGGAAGGATGTTGTTGGCCTCCAACCATCCGCGAAAACGACGGTCAATGAGCCAGGTGAAGACCTTCAAGAAGCATGACTGAAGGCCGATGATGCGATAGTTTTCGGGATCGAGAGCACTCTTCAGGACTCCGGTGAGTATCGTCGTAAACCAGATGCCAGGGGCGTCCAGAGCGGCAAGACATTTATTAAAGAAGTCGGCGAGTATGTCATTAGGAATGCGGATAATGGTATCGATGGCAACGTCATCCAGACCTCGGGCTTTACCTTTCTTCCTCGGTGTAGAAAGAAAACAAAGACGTCAAAGGTGACGCGCAGGCAGGTATGAGACAGGTACGCCATTGGTACCGCTACGAGGCAAGGAACCAAACATGACCATACAGTAGTATGAGACATGACGCACGGACCCCAGGGAGGGCGCCGTGCTACGGCGCATGAAAAGGACACGACGGGAAGGCAAGCGCGATACACGGAGACGGGACCAAGACACCGAAACAGGAACGAGACAGGAACGGAAACACCGGAACAACGAAGCACGGGAACACGAGACGCGAACACAGTAGCCGCAATGCACGCAAACGCAGGAAACACAATGCATGGGAACCGGGCACGAGAACGGAACAGGGAAGAAGGGGTTAGTAAAGTAGAGGAGACAAGAAACAAGGGGGCGCACGACAAGCCAAACGTCGAATATAGAGGGCTATTCGCGTTGGAATTGGTCTTGGAATCGGCTTGCACTAGTCTGTTTAACAATCCTGGTCCCATCATCCACGAAACAAACGAATCCCAGCATTGCGACCTAGTCAGAACATTGCTCGCAGAGTGGTATGAATCTTGAAAAGATGATGATCTACGAAGGACCAGCTAATGTCTAAATTTTGAGCATGATAGCGAAACCCATGCTAGTCGGACAAGTTAGCAATGAGCGAGGTTGGCTCTGACGATGTGAGCGACCATGTCCATGGAAGTCCGGTCTTGGGTAAGTCAAAAACAAAACAAGCGTGGTGGTAGTGGTAGTGGTTGCTCCGTTCTTCTCCCGCAACCTACTACCAGCATTCAGCGATGGCGCCTCGACGCACTCGTGTAGGCAAGCTCCAAGGGATTTTATCCATGCCTGTTGAGATGTGGCTCGAGGTGGTTCATGCGTTGTTGGTTCAGAGCGACCTGCTGCCAATTGGATGGGAGCGTGTACGACGACGCGCTGGATTTTTTGAAGGAAGGGAGCTTTGGTCGGGGTGGGAAGAGGCGCTTCTTTGGCTCTGGCATCTTGGTGGGAGCATCAGACTCCAGGTACGTCCAGAATTGGGGAGCTGTCCAGGAATGCGCTATATATCAATTCAGCCAAATATTGCAGAGCAACAAAAGGGCAGCCTTGTACCTCCAACTTGAACAAAATGACCTCGTATCCATTCTCATCTCGTTTCTGGTAGCACGCCATTACTTTGTACAAGCCGTCGTAACGAAACCTAGCTGCAAGTCAGTCGTCGTTATGTATGCAAAGAAAAGGGCAAGCATACCCATTAAATATTTTGAATGAGGCCTGTACCTGCGAATAACGCGCACAGTCTGGTCCAACTGCATCGTTTTCTACAAGACATTAGAAAAGGACTTGGCACGAAAAAGGACATACCTGCAGAGCCCTGTTTCCGTGCATGTACACCTGGTCCTTGACCTGCATCGTCCCATCCTTGCTCCGTCCACCTAACTCCCAATCAGCGCCTAGCAAAACAGACCAGCAACACGACAGACCTTCTCCACACAACCGACTGCAAAGAAAATGTCAGACACGACTCGACGACGAAAACAGGAGCTGCGTACATTCTATCGCCCTTGTTCTTGTTAAACTCATACCCATCTGACCTGCAGGTGATCATCTACCACTGTGGACGCATTGAGTCGCTGTACTTGAGCTTGAGGCCGCGCAAAGGGATGACGATGATTTTGGACGGAGGTGACAACATTGACGCGACAAATTCAGAGCCAAAGAGGTGGCGCCGGAGAAATACCGGGCCTATTCCAGCCTATCCCCCGCTTACTTCTCTCTCTCATGGCCTCTCTCTTCCGCGCGTACAACGTTGTTCTCCTCCCTCTCTCTATAAGAAAATGACAACGCACTCTTCATCCGGCACCGCAGCCCTCCTCGAACGGCGCTCGGTATCCATTTCTTCGTATTCATCCGTGTTTTTCAAGTTTCTCATTTGGATAGTTGCAATTGATTGTATGTCGATTTCAACGTTACGTTCAAACCCTCAGTCCAGTCAGATCGAGTACCAGATGTCGCACGCAGGACAAGCTGTTTGCGTTAGGTCGAGATTTCAAGCTTGCATCCAAAGCTGCGCTGAAGACTGCCCTACGGAAGTCAGAAAGATGCTAGAGCCACTCTCCGGTATGCATCTTGTCGTGTTCCCTTGACGCCAGGTGTCTCATGAGAACGATAGGATTTGCATACTCGACAGATGCGCATCTGCCATTATTTCTTGCACGTCTGTCCAGTCACAGAGCACATCAAGCCAAGACCTAGGTGCGGTTGAAAGTAAGGTAAAATTCCACATGGTTCTCCTCACGAATACCATCCTGATGAACCCATTCCGTACCCAGCGACTAGTTCATAAAGCGCACCCAACACGGTCAACAACAAGAACACAACATAGGCGCGCACTCACGGCGAGCACAGAAAATTGGCCCCTTCTGTTCTAGTACATTTCAGTCGAAAAAGGACGATGGTCGACAGCTTATGTCAAAATCGAAGATAAAGGCGGAGGATGTTCCACTATGAAGTCCAACGGCTATATAACGCCCTCCCACTCCATATTTACCCTCCAGAGCCACCATGAGCACCACCCCTCTCCTCGACAATGCCCAGGACTCTTTGCAGCGCAATCCCCAGACTGTAGTCATGGCCACCACCGTAGTAGCCGTCGCTACGGTATAGATGCTTGACAACTATGCAAAATACATCAGTCTCGACGAGGGAGGACTACCATGCAACGCTATTGGATGGCTGTTCTCCACGCTGTTGAAGCCATTTGGTCGCGAGACGGTGTCGACGGAGGAGTATGACCAGGATTCGAATACCGAAACATGGTTGGGTGAGATCCTGGAACGACGCGACGCGAGGCCACCCTTGGGTGGCATCCGATTCCTCATAGGCAGCTCGTGCAGGTGCCCGATGATGCTATGAAGAAGGTACCGTTCTTTATTCTTGCTCAACGTTATTGTGCTAACCGCAATGACATAGAAACTGCAGGTACTGTTTGACAGCATCGGCAAAAAGAACTCGACGCTCGTTGAATACCGCGTATCACCCCACGAAGGGCACGTACCTGGCATACATATTCATTCCTCCATCTCTCCCCCACACGAAGTTGCACGAGTCTCGCTTCTCGAGATCAGCCATATCCATACCCCCGACCATTCGCTGCATGTCGTGCTTGCCCCCCAAGACTGTAAACAAGGTATGCGTTATGTTTAAGTATCGTTTTTTGTATTCTGACGTGCCGTCATAGTCATCGAGAAGGGGTGGTGTGAGCGGCATCCATTCAGCGGCGCCAGGAGGGTCATCAGTTTACCTAAAGAATACCTGATGATCTACGGGCCTCGAAATGACGAAGAGCTTGCCATCATCGAGCATATCCTCAAAGCGGGCGTTGGATACATGACCACTTGTCACGAGGTCGTTTGAAGCAGATGCGAGATGCCGTCAAACGAAGAATGTCATTTAATTGTATCACCACACCTCTCAAACCGCATGTACGATAGATGAAGAATCCTTGACTGACTGTTTGCATTGGCTTGGATCAAGGAATCAGTCAATGCTCGGAATCGAATCGCGCCAGTGGCTTGGTGGTAGCTCGCAGGGCGGCAATGTTGCGGACACGTCTTCTCAACCAGTGATTGGAAGCATTTGTACCTGAACATTGACGGGCTTGTCGTCGCTTGGGCAGACAAGGACCATCTACAGTGGCGAGCCAGATAGAAGTTATTAGATGTAAGTGAACTACGCAACAGAGGATCTGGATGGTTTATCTACGTCTTCCTTTTCGCTAGAAGCGTCGCCAGTACTTCCTTCCTGAGATGACCCATCCGATGAGTCCTCTGCGTATTTTAGAAGGTATATGTAGACCAGTTTCCGTATCTCGAGATTTTGGGAGTCGACGTTCTTGGCAACTTGGGGAAAGTATTCGGAGACATTATGACCTTTGTCCATGAGCTGATAAAGGTGTCACTCGACGAACAGAAGATGTCAAGGAAACGTACTGCTATGATCCTTTTCATCGCGTCAAGCTTCTCCCTAACACTGCCGGAATCGAGCTGCTTGCGGATAAGTGTGCTTGGATCCGCCTCATCACCTAGAAAGAAATCAGATAAAGCAGGCGCAATCTGGGGCTCATCAAACTCACCACCGAACCAACTCGCAACCCGTAGGGCTATGGCGCGTATGAGGGGATCGCTGTGGGTGCGATCCTTCCGGATCGTGTCGATAAAGAGCAATGTAAGGTCAGGCTCCTGCTTTGCGTATTTCAGAAGGTAGATGTAGACCAGTTTCCGTATCTCGAGATTTTGGGAAGCGACGTTCATGACAACCTGGGCGAAATATTCGGAGACATCGCGACCTTTGGACATGAGCTGATAAAGGTGTCACTCGACGAAAAGCAAGACGATGCGGAAACATACTGCAGTGAGCCTTTTCACCGCGTCAAGCTTCTCCCTATCACTGTTGGAATCGAGCTGCTTGCGGATAAGTGTTGGATCCGGTTCATCACCTAGAAAGAAATCAGATGAAGCCAGCACAATCTGGGTCTCATCAAACTCACCACCGAACCAACTCGCAGCCCAGCCCGCAACTCCTGCAGCAACTCCAGAAGCTGCATACACTCCTGTAGGGATAGCGCCTCCCATGGCTATAGATTGCGCTACTGCAAAAGCGCTCCCAGCAGCGACGTTGCCAATACTACTTTGGATGGCAGCCGCAAGTGTACCTGCAAGGTCAAATAAGAACCACTGTCAGCAGAAGATACTACTTTCACTTGCTTACCAGCGACAGGTCCTGCTGCACTGAATCCAACAATACCTAAAGCGGCGGGTGCAAGGACAGGCGTCAATGCAGCACCAGCAGCTGCTCCGATAACCCAGTTGGGTGGTCGCGGTGGCATCGTATAGTATATGTAAACTCTAGCAGGATGGTTGGAAAAGGTGAATATGTCAGAGAAAAGAGGACTCACAGTAGAAAGCGTGCGGGAGGTGAGAGTTTAAGACGAGGATGGCCTCGTGTGCAAAGCGAGGTGCTGGGCAGGCAAATAAGCTTCCAGCGTCCATCAAACGACGTCTAATCATTCAGCGAGGGATGACTAGCGACACTTGAGAAAGGACGAGAATTGAGTTAACAGAGCACGAGCAACCACGAAGAACAGCAAGAACTTGAACAGCAACTTGTAGACTAAGACACAAAGCCACCGAAGCAGGATACCTTGATAATTGGAAGCTAGCGCCTATCGAAGTTAAACATGACCTCGTAATCTTGAGGCAGCTTCCATAGCCGCAAACGATAAAGCGGAGCGGCCGTTTCTCCAGTTCATAAGACACAAAGCTTGATTGATCTCAACTAGTTGTCCAGCAGCTCGAGACTAGCAATTAACTCAGCCTTCCTGTTTATCAAAAATAACAACGATTGAATTACCACCACTCGTCAGGTTCGTCCCTGTCCCATGGGTTCCACACCCTCCTCCAGAGCACCTCGCTAGCTTTAACACTACTGATAACCACCTTCCCCCCAACCTGCTCGATATCCCAAACAAAAAACGCAGAAGCCGAGGTCTCTCTACCGAACATAGCCACGGTCCGAAGAGCAGGACAGTATGCAGCAAAGACCGACGCAGCAAAATAGGTATCATCCTCGCTATCCAAACAGTCATCCCTCCTCAAGACATCCAAGCCTCCTTCAAGCACCTGGAGAGACAAAGGAGAATATCCATCCCTTATTATGAGGTAGTTCCACCCAAAGTACTGCAGATTGTTGAACGACACAAGACGCCGGGCGTATTCCCATGGTGGCGAAAGCCATTCACAGTGACTCGTCTTCCGCTGTCGGTTGCTCGTGCGGCGGAACAGGCGGAGGGAGCGCAGTCGAGGAAACGATTGGGATATCGTATCGAAGATGACCGGGCATCCTTCCAAAAGCCCATCGAAGGTGAATTCTTCCAAGGGATGAGGCTGCAGCGCATCGAGAAGGAGGAGAAAAGCACTATCCGAAGCAGGCTCTCGCACAGATAACTTGAAATGTGTCAAATGATGCTCGGTTGTCCTGTTCAGCCAATCAACAACCAGACCGACCGCAGGCCCATCAAACCCATCTTCTATAGAACCAAGCGAAAAGCGCCTCAGATTGCAAAAGTTTCCAAAATGGATCACGTCCGATGATACAGCCAGCGTTGTTTCCGTAAGGTCAAAGAGAATAAGATTGTGAACATTTGGACAGAGCGTGAGGATATTCCAGAGGGAAGACGTCTCCTTGAAGATTTTGAGAGACAGGTTTTGGACATTAGCTAGTAGTTTGGTTTCGCCAAAGACGTTGTGAGAAAGGAGGCACCGAGAGAGTTGCAGTGTATGAAGGTGAGGGAGCGCTAAAAATGTCTGGATGAAGGTTTCGTTTATGTCGTAGGAAAACATCCTGATGGTCGACAGACTTGTACTAGCCCTAAGAACAGCGCATATACCTTGCATGATAGCAGACATGAGAGATGTCGGAGCGAATGTATCGGGAAAGTCATAATCCATATAAATAAACCATCCATTCGTGATATGGACAACTTCGATTCTTTGCGTGATATCCGGGCAAGTGAGGAGGAAATGGGATTGAGATAAGCATTGGACGACTGAGTTGAGGAATTTTTCCATTTTGTGTGCGCATCTTGTTTCGTCAGTGACGTCCTCTGGAAGATCTGAATAGGAATAGGAATCAGAGGATAGGCGCAGCGAACGTGACTAGCAGGCAATTAGGATATCTGCATCCCCAAGAAGGGAGAAGCTTACTAGATAGATATACGGGAGAGAAACACCTCGCAAACGATGGCACGTTGCAGACAGACGACGTGCAGCATCAATGTAACGAGTTCGACGAAAAATCAAATGTATTATCTCGTTTGGAAGATCAAGCAATGTACGCTCCTGGGTTTTCGGTTGTGAATTGCACTCGGACAATAATTCCAAAATCTTTTCTGTACAAACCGTGGTGAGAACCTGTAAAAGTTCAAGGCAGCACGAGGACTCACCCGTCCAGCCGAGAACAAAACGGTATCCTTCTTTCGGTACAAGCCATTTTGACTGGAACCTCTCCCAGAGGGCTTGGTCAGCTACAGTATAGACAACATCTTCGCGTGACTCTCCAAGAAAATTAACCGAGGACTCGACGGATTGAACAGTCAATGGTATGAGCTGACACATGTCCGAATGCAGCAGCGACCAGCGAGACGAGATGTAAGAGAACCGCTGCAAAAAATCTCATATCAGTGTGCTGCCAATAGGAAGACTTGTTACTCACATCAGGATGTCTCCCCGTCAAGTCAGAATTGCCCTATCGAATCCACCGTTAGGACATTTCAAAGAAAAATCACCGCATATACCGTGTAGAAACCCTCTAAAGTGAGAAAGAATGCCTCAAGGCGCAGCCGTCGGAAGATGCTATCGTTTATAATACTCGTTGTCTCGTCATCCTTGATCTTTGTAAAAGAGGATCGGGGATACCTAGAGTCAAACCGAATGGCCAAGGACTCGTAGTGCATTAGATGCGGCCAATATGTCGAGTTACAGAGGGTATCTTTGCGTCTTCGAAGCAGAGGCTCGTCTTCAAGGAGACAGATGGGTTCGTCCAGCGTCATGGTGATTCGTAGAAGGGAAAGATTAGGCAATTCAAAGGATCTCTCGCAGCTTAGTCAGCACCTTTTGAGCGCTGTCTTCGCATGCTCGGACTGCTCTCAACGTCTAGAAGTGAGTTTCCCGTTCCCTCCGGCCCGGCGGCCCACTTGTCTCTTCGTTACCCAACGGAATAGTGATAGACTCTTATCCCCGAATCTGCTCTCGACATACAAATTACCCCACGACACAATCTCGTTCATTCATGCAGAGCCGCTTTCTGTGTCCAATTCTCCCCAGGAGAAAATTCGCCGAAAACTGAGTGAATTCGCCTGGCAATAGAGGAATATGAATCACGATGGAGTCCAGCTGGCCTTCTGATACGCTGGACGACGAATCCGCTGTACACCTATGAACGGCATTCATGATTCTGCAGATCCGACGCGGTTGACGGAGAACTGGGATCCTTGGGCTTCAGTACATAAAACGTAGTCTCGTAAACCAGACTCAACGATCCGTATGAAGAAAAGTCGTTCAATGGATGTAGGTGTAAAACGCTTTGCAAATCGCGTCTTGGTCGCGTCGCTGATTATTTTCATTTCTTTCTTGTTTCTTTCTCCTTAATTGACACAGTGTCTCTTCACCGAAATCATCATCGGCATCCCTGGACTGGTTCGCTATTTTCTCAGTATCTTGTTATTTTCTTTGACACAAGACATTTCCAGACCCAATGGCTGCTGATTCCATGCCTTGGAAGGACACGCTCAAACCACACGCATCGACGACTCCATTTTCACGCTTCAGCAGCAACCTCTAGCCCTCTTGGACATCTCCATACTCCGGTTCTCTTTCACAAGCTGTCTACGAAGCACGCTGTGAAATCACCAGCACTGATATTGCAGCTCCCATTGGGCTCTGCATGTCACCAGGTGCCACCTGCCTCGCTGTTCCTTGCATAAGCCATCGGTCACGGACCCTCACGGTCTCATCTCCTCTTACATTATTTCCCCGGCGAGGCTTCAGTTTCGAAATTCCTGGAATGCCACTCAATCGGCTCTCGACTCGAGGATCAGGAACCCGCTCTCGAGATAGCCGCGAAAATGCGTCCTCCTTAGTGGTTCATGTCGTATAAAGTTGTATCGCTGGGAAATGGATATCGGCGTCCAGACTATGGACTGGAGAGAATTTGATGGTCCCTTGGCCGTATTCTCAAATGGACCCGTCGTTCGAGCTGCTGTTTGGAATTTGGACGATTTAGATACGCACGGTGAACACAGGGATACAATTGGAGAGGAAATGGACCCCCATTCGACTGTCTCAATTACAACTGTGACGATCGCGAACATGTCGAGCTCTCAACGGGCAGCCTGCTGGATTCCAAAATCACTTTTCAGGACAGAAAGATGAAGCCACGCAAATGGGTCCATCATCCTTCGTCTCCAGGCACGATGATATCCGTGGTCGGGAATGATGTATCCTGCCTTTCCTTCGATTTAGAGCACAACGCCAAGGTCAGTTAAAAGTTTTTTTGGACACAGCGGTCGCATTGCAAGCATTTCAACCGATCCATCTGCAAGTGCCCACACCTTTGCCACTGGATGCACCGACGGCTTTGCTTGCATCTACGACGTCCGTACCCCTGCTCGCCCTGTTACAAGCATTCGCACTGAAGAACGAAACCGACCTCAAGTTTTATTGGCGAATCCCAATGGAACACCTAGTCTGTAGCAATTCCTTTACTCAAATGTCTCTCCCTAATCTCCGTCTTTCTAGCCTTATTCACGGATGCTCAGCTCCAGAAGTCTGAATGTGGAATGTCCGTGCTCGCTCACTCGTCTGCGAGCTGGGAACGGGCAACAACACCATCGACTCTCTCGCATGGGACTCTGCTCGTAATTGTCTGTATGCAGCGACGCACTGTGACCACTGACTATACATATTAAGTACTATGGAAACTACTATGGGTAACGAAGTGTAAAATGGCCAAAGAAAGTGACAGCATGAACTACGATGACGACGAGGACGATGACAATGAGGATATGGGGTGGTGCGATGCCAATATGAGGACAAGGAATGGAAGTGCTGCACGCAAGCGGCAAATCTGGCCGTACTAGGAGCTTTGATCGTCGCCGGTTGAGCGGTCCGATCTTCCTTGGAAACAAACATGCGAGTTCAGCTTCAGCTTCGACTTCCATGTGATCTGTATATCCCACACGCGGTTCGGCGATTCTAATGGGACACTGGTCCAAATTCCTACCTGAGTTCTTGTTCGGATACGAACATCCAGGTTGAGTTAAGATCAAAGTCTAAAGTTGTCCAGTTGTTTTGGTTGTTGACATCTCCCAGGTCCATGTCGCGGAGCGAAGATTTCTACATCAAGCTAGTTCAATCCGGCCCTGTGGACCTCCGGATGATTGTCTAAGCCGATATCCTCTTTCTTCCTATAAAACCCTCTTGAGACAGAGCGGTGATACCCAAACAATGGAGTCCGTCATCCTCCTTCTCAGCACATTCCTTGTGATTGCACTTTTAACTCTACTATCGAGAAGGAGACGCCGTAGTGTTGTCAAGCAGCTTCGCGGCCCCCCTTCAAACTCGTGGCTCTTTGGTGACGCCTATTCCTCATTTCATATGTTAACGTCGCTTATTTTCCTCACACAAGGCCACGAATACATGACACAGCACCAAGACCAAGTCGGTGATCTAGAGTATTCTTGGTATCGCGAATATGGCAGTGCCTATCGCGCAGCTGTGTGTTACGGTGTCCGTCTTCTCGCATACCATCCTTTATTAGTTACCAACTCTTACGATATCCAGCAAGACATATTGGCCATCGCCGATCCAAAAGCTTTGCAGTATATTATGCAAGGCGCTGGCTATCGTTACCCTAAAACAGCCGATTTCGATTTCAATGTCAATATGCTTTTGGGACTGGGGATCATTAATGCGGCCGGTAATTTCTTTTTAGCTTTGCGCTGCCTGCATTCAAGACTCTTTCCAGGTTCTGTTCACCAGCGGCACAGGAAAGTCATGAACCCTGCGTTCTCTGCCGGACAGCTTCGAACCTTTCTCAGTCTTTTCCAACGTACAACGAGACATGTACGTGTGCATGCAATTCGTTTTCATTTTCAAGGTTGAGCGAGACTTGCTTAGTTCTCGCGGAAGCTCATGGACCTGGTCGAAGGAGGACAGTCGACCTTGAATATGAACCAATGGCTTGGAAAACTGACATTGGACATCATTGGCGAGAGTGAGTACTATTCGATTTAAATTGTGCCATCAAGTATATATACTGAAATATGCTTATAGGCGCCTTTGGATATCAGTATGGTGGAATCGATAACAACGATAACGAGTTAGCCAAGACGCTGAACAATCTATTGTTCGTGATGATCATTTTTACGACGATTTGTTACTCATATCTTTGTTACAGTCATGACGCAGGCGTCTTACCGAGTAGGGCTGCTGTATTGACCTCAGCCCTTCCACGCGTTCTTCCGAACCCTCTGCTCTACCTTCTCAGCCTTATTCCATCCCGCTTAAAGCAACGTTACACCGATTACAATGTCCTCATGAAAGAGATAGGATGTCAAGTCCTCAGGCAGAATTTCGAAAGTTCGTCTACCGGAAAGGATATCTTGAGTATTCTGGGTGAGCCTCGCCGGTTGAACGTACTGGATACCATTTAAGTCTTTATTCCTTTTAGCGCGCGCTAACGACGACGAAGAACAGAAGAAACGCCTGAGCGATGACGAAGTCCTTGCCCAAGTAGCGTTAGTCGCTCTCCACTCAGTGCAATGCTACCCCTCTAATGGACGGTCTTGCCTTTGTAGCTCGCTGACCTTGGCGGGGCATGAAACCACGTCATCTACACTGTCATGGCTTTTGTACGAGCTATGTAATCATCCCGAACAACAGAAGCGTATTCACCAAGAAATCTCTGAAGTCCGTACTCGAGTTGGAGTAGAAGACGAGCTCTCTTCAACAGACTACGATAGTATGCCATTCATGAATGCCGTGATTAAAGTATTCGTTCATTTGTCTTAGTTGAATCCTCTGAACACGAATCTCGCTCCCATAGGAAACCCTTCGACTCTATCCTATTGCTTCTGCAGTCATGCGAGCCGCAGGATCCGATGATGTCATACCTCTCCTAGAACCGATTACCACATTGACGGGAGCCAAACTAATTAGAATACCTGTGAAGAAAGGCCAGCTCATTCAGCTGGGAATCGGGTACTACAATCGGTCAGGACGCATGCTACCTTCTGCCTGTCCCCTCATTATTTAACGTCGAATACTTTCAGTCATCCCACTGTATGGGGACCGACTGCTAATGTCTGGAATCCAGACCGTTTCTTGAGCGAGCTTGATAAAACAACTCCCGTCGGTGTTTATGCTAATGTGTAAGTCCCTTGGCGATGTGTGAAGATGATATACTAATCGTTCTTTTCATGTAGTTTGTCTTTCAGTAAGCTGATACGATAGTACTGGCCTCAATCAATACACTGACTCCCCACAGGTGCAGGTGTCCGTTCATGCATTGGCTGGCGTTTTGCGTGCGTGTCCTGATTATCATCTACCAAGAGCTTAAAGCTAACACGATACATATTGTAGTGTAATGGAAATGCAAGCCACCGTATTCGAACTCCTGGAATCCTTCGAATTCTCGCTTCCCAAGGAAAATGTTCAAATCAAGCGCCAGCCTGCTTTTATTATGCTTCCAATGGTTCGCGACGAGATGTCCAAAGGTACACAGATGCCATTGCATCTCACTCCGATTAAGAGGGAGATTTGATGTTTGCTTTTTATAAAATGACGTATTGCTTCGCCGACGTGTACAGCACGTACAGCACAATTGTATTATGATGATGACTATGCTGCCATGGCGCCATGCGAGTGGGAAAAACATTCCAGAGTCCGAGAATAGTCATAAAAACAGCCTTCCAGCACTATACCAGCGCTTCGACCCACCCATCCTGTAAAGTTCGTTCTTTTCTTCAAACTTTGTACCCTCCGAGGGCTGTTGTACTGATGCTTGGGTAAATTTCTTCCAGTCCACGGTTCTCGGAAGCGAATATGTGGTTCTCAGTGCACCCATATTTAAATCCATTGTTCTTTCAACCTCGCCCCAAGGCACTCAACCACAAGTGATGTCACCTAAAAGTCAGGCCCAACAATCAAAGACTCGTAATGCGTTAGATGCGGCCAATATGTCGACTTGCAGAGGGTATCTTTCAGTTTTCGTAGCGGAGGCACGTCTTCAACAGATGAATTCATCCGAGTCGGGCGTCATGGCAGTTCCGAGCCGTGTCCAAACCATGGGCGATTTCAAATCGAAGCTCATTTCCCATTTTTACTTTCTCCTCCGGCCCGACATCCCGGACCCCTCCACTTGTTCTGTGCTTATGTACCCTTGTCCCTTCAATCTCCCTAGAAATCGTCACCCTACTCGAAAATAGCAGAATAGTAACAGTCAGAGACCTCTTATTCCCCGAATCTGCACTCGCTATCTACCAGAAGTTACACCACAACGCGCTGACACTACAACTTCGTGCATTCATTGCACGCGTAGCAGAACTGCTTTCTGCCGCTAGTAGAGGCTAAACTGAGTATCTGCGCAGACCATGCTGCCTTCTCAACCGGAACCGTGCACGTATGCCCAGTAATAATTGCGAGGGCCGATTATTCGTTGAGCGCGCGGATGAGAAGGTGTGGTGTGGTGTGTGTACCGGCGCAAGGTCCCAATCAGGAACGGCCGGGTCCACAGCCCTGACATGGCAAGCCATGTGCTGTGGCCATGAAGGCTCATACCGTTGTGATCGCACGGTTGCGTACGTCTCGCGGAGTAGAGACACTTCACGGGGTACATTGACAGCGAAGCGGCATAAATGTTGACCGTGAGGGACTGGACGGTGTCGATGACCTTGGATCACGAATAAAGTCAACAATTACTCTCTGTCCAACTAGTCTTTCCGTTGACGATGCTCTTCATGTCGGTTCTCGACATCACGGATGAGCTCGAACCAGTCAGGCGATACACCTGCCTGGATATCATGCACGGCTCGTCGTAGTCGATCTTCGAGGGAAGACAACCATGGCACTGGTCTGCCTTTACCACTGCGATATCGTAGCCTGTGATCTGCGAGCTTCAAGATAGCCTGCTCGTTATCGGAGAGTCGTTGAACTAGCAGAACAGCTGCAGATGTGAAAGGCTCGAAGCGTTTGGCCAGCGTGACGGCTAGAGATTCAAAAGCATTGGAACCTTGCGCTTGGAATTGGAGGTGGACGGTCGTTCCGGGTAGATATGGTTCGTCACCGTTCAGAAAATGATTCGTGGAGTTGCACGCATTTGTCCCTTTGGTATGAAAATGGAGGAATCTGGTGCAGTACGGAACTTATTTTCATCAATGCATAAAAATTAGAAATGAGCGCGGATTCCCGCCCGGCTGTAGGCGAAACAAGGCAAGACAGACATGAGACATACGCACGGACCCCAAATGGCGACCGACATCACAATACAACAGACTTGGAGTAACAAAATGAGGCACGGGAAACGAAACAGAGACAGAACACAGAGACAAAATGTATAGAACACCAGGAAGGGGGATGGCAGGCAATGACACGTATGAAAACGACAAAACGCAGGTGCAGGGCAATTGCAAGCAACAAAGTCCACGATCTGCAGGACAAACAGTGGGCCTGTAGCAACGCTCCAACCTATGACAGCTGCCAAAACGCAGACATTGGGCAACAGGAGGAACAAAGCATGTCGTCTCAACAAGAAACAGCATGCGTGTATCAGTGCTCAAGTCTATGATAACGGCGAAACGCAGGCTTCGAGCAACCGCAAGCAGCCGAGTGCACCATTTAGATAATAAACAATGTACTCGTAGCGATGCTCGAGCCTATGACAGCTACCGAAAGCAGACATCGGGCGACTGCGAGAAACCAAGCCCGCTGTTTCGGCCAGAAACAGCATGCATGGATACAGTACTCGAGCCTATGAATGCCAGAACATCAATATCACATCGTTCGTGGTCCATGTAGACGCAATTGTATCCGACATTGAGCTGCCGTTGACGATGGGTGGAACAAGACATGATGGTGGTAACAACACGTGAACGTACTCGTGACACTAAATCCTCGTCTGTTCCCTCAAGTCAACGACATTGGATCGCCATTCTCCCCCTCGGAATCGATAAGGTCTGCCAGCTTTATCTGTATAAAAAAATATTTCAGTTCAATGCTAGTCGTTATAGTAGCGCATCAATCTTCAAACTCTGAAGTAGCTCAGCCTGATCTTTATTGTCGCGTGCATCGGCGATTGCATACTTCGACCCTCTTTTGACTCGAGCAATGAGCCATCTCATATTATTCGCAAATCTTGTATGATTGTTTATCTCGTTCATCTAGGTCCCTAGGAGCTAAGAGAGTGGAAGGAAAGACAAGCAGTCGCTAAACAGGTTCCTGTCATCTTTGAACCTACGTCTAAGGTGGGAAAAGAGAGATGGCCGTGCCGCAAAGACCTAAAATGGCCTTATTAGTAGGAAGACAACTATCGAATACTCTCCAGAGTCATGAAAGCTAGCAGGTAGAAAACAAGAGAGTTCGAGGCGAGGAATGTAGAACAGACATACATTGGTGAGTAGTCACAGGCATCCTCTCTACAGGGAGATACTCCGGAACCAGTGTCAGGATCCCTATACCTCATTGGCACAGAGGAATTGATCGCGAGAACATGAAAGCATTTGATCTCTGCTTCACCAACTTGAAGGAGGATGAAAACGCACAGACTTGGCTCGGCGGACTACAATACACCCTTTGGAACTGAAGCTTGAAGGCCAGAGGGCCGAAGTCGAGCTCGAATAAGTCTCAGCTATGGTCATATTGCGGCAACGTCGTCGTTAGCGAGCGGGTCAGTCAAATGCCAAGCATCCCTCCCTCCCACAATTCCATACAGCGCAAGCCCCAGCTGAACAGCATGACCACTATTACCGTATGCCGACACAAGAGGTGCGAAGAGTATCCGCCTGCCTTGAGAGCTATTCTGTCGTGACACGAGGATGTGTACATGCATCCAAGACGCCTGGTAGCTCCGGAGTCAGCTCGAGGTGGAGGAATCGGAGTTCCACCCATGCACATAAAGATAATGGCATTCGTTTTGTATGGTGCAAGTTCGATGTAGCTGAGAATCGGAAGTCGCGAGAAATAAGAGTCTCTGAAGAATTTTCTAACAGTGGAAGCAAACTGACAATAGATATCCCAAGATATGGAACGGCCAGGTCCAGACACACTGTGGGGTCAGAAACCTGGAATGCACTGCTCTCAGCCTATGGATAGCGCATGCGTGTTATACTAGGAAGCTGGATTGACTAGGCATCAGGAAAACGGACCTAGGGTAGTGTCTGGTAATGTCGTTAACATTACCAGAATATGATCAAGAAAAGCTGAATAAGTTACAGCATTATTGCCGTTACCGAACAATCAGGTAATTCCACAACATGTGGCCGGTCCACCTGCGATGTTACCATACATTACCCGATATTACTCGCCAATATCTAGGAATTGCCTACTACATTCTCATAAATGTCCAAGCATTATGCTATGCTGCTCGCACCAATATAACCCAAGTCCAATCAATGGCCGACACGGCACTTCATTAGTTCGAAGATGAGAACTACAGATACCAGATATACTACGGCGAGGGACATACAAAGTTGGAGGCTGCAATTAAAAGGAGAGTAATGCGATATCATATGCGGCGGCCAGTGGCTACGTCGAAGAGTCAAGTCCGAGTCAAACAGCGAAGGAATGATGGTATGATTCGGAAGGTGCTTCGTCCGCTGCTGCGCCAGGTGTATCGTACGTGTTCCCATCAGCGATGCGATCCCAGTCAATCTGGGCCAATACCTGGGCTTAGGAAAGACTGTGACCAGGTCCCCCCCCACTGCCGCTAAATGTATGATGAGTATGACCTTGCCAGATACCAGAACGACCCGACGGACCAAGCATGCTTGTACAAACTATGCATTAGCATATGATAATAGGTATCCTTCCTCTCACGAAGCCCATTCAATAAGACGACATGACTACCATAGCATTCCGTTAGATGAGGGCCCGCAAACTCTGATTGTCACCAGACAGGACACTATAGATCTGGAGTGAAATGCATCAGCAATACGATAAAGGACTCAGGAGCGAGACCCGTGACGCAGGAGGATCACATCGAATATAACTGGTTGGACGAAGATATGGAAGCAAATCATAGCAATGTCGGACGCGGCTGAAGGACAGAGTTGAACTGGAACAAGTGCGAGCTGACAGTCGTGTTGAGAAGAACCCATCGTTAGTCACAAACGCGGGTCATTGATATCGGGTCGCCGTCAGTGAAGGTTCATAAGAGCGTGATAGTGTAGAAAGGAAGGCAATGTGGTGAGCATTTCAGAAAAGGTACACAGCCACACAAACGTAACGAAATATTAACGGGAAAAAGACTATCATGGCTAACATGTAACAGACGGGACTCTCGAGAATGATAAGATAAAATTTGGGCATAGGTGTTGTAGAAATGACGAAATGTCATCTGCAATCCTCCATATCGCTATCCTTCGTCTCCAGAAGACCACGCTCAGAAAGACTGAAGGGTGGCGGGGACTCTGCTTTGACGCGCGCGCACAGGGTGTTGGATTTCTGGCGCTTGCGGGGAAGGGAATCGCCGAGGGAGCTCCCCGATCTCTTGTGCGCGAGGGGTGGGGACTCGGCTTTGACGCATAGAGGCAGGTTGGGATTGTGCGCTCTCTCCCGAGTACCAACGATCTTGACATCGACCTCAGGATACTGCACTAGAGGGGAAGAGGCAGCAATGACCAGGCTTTCCACTTTGACCTGGTACTGCAGAGTGTCATCGCAGTAGTTCTCGACCTTGACTGCCGGGACAGGAGACAAACGAGCACCGCTGTCTGAATTCAAATGGGTAGGATATGATTGGTTCAGAGCAACCTGCTGCCAATTCGTCGGAAGAGTGTACGAAGATGTCTTGGATTTATTGAAGGAAGGGAGCTTGGGTCGGGGCGGGAAGAGGCTCTTCTTTGGTGCAGACAGTTCGGGCACCTTGGCGGGAGCATCAGACTCGGGGTATGCCCAGAGCTTGCCTCGCGTCCCGACGGGGAGTTGGCCAGGAACGCGCTAGACATCGTTCAGCCATTGCAGAGCAACAAAAGGCCAGTCTCGTACCTCCAGCTTGAATAAGATGATCTTGTAACCATTCTCATCTCGTTGCTGGTAGCACGCCGTTACTCTGTACAAGCCGTCGTAGCGGAACCTAGCCGCAAGTCAGTCGTCGTTATGCAAAAGAAAAAGGCGAGCATACCCATTATTCGGGGCATACTTCGAATGAAGCCTGTATCCCCGAATAACACGCACAGGCTGGTCCAACTCTATCGTTTTCTAAGAGACATCAGAAGAGAACTTGGCCTGAAAGAGGACATACCTGCAGAGCCCTATTTCCGTGCGTGTACTTCTGGTCCTTGACCTGCATCTTCCCGTCCTTGCTCCGTCCACCTAACTCCCAATCAGCGCCTAGCAAGCAGACCAGCAACACGACAAACCTTCTCCACACAACCGACTGAGAAAAAGTCAGAGCAGACTCGACGACGAATACAGGAGTTGCGTACATTCTATCGCCCTTGTCCTTGTTGAATTCTTCGTACCCATCCGACCTGTAACACGGTCAGCAACGATAAACCAGCGTAAGCGTGCACTCACAACACGACAGACCGCGCGCTCCCTTTGTACGAATAGATTCCCCTCCGGAGACTCCCATGTACCCCCGCCTCCAACGCCGCCGTCCTATCCATATACCGCGTACCCACGGGTTGGCCTTTGATCTCCCCAACTGTCCCTCTACCCAAAATATCAACCGCAGTCTCACAGAACAAGCAAAACACGTACGGATCAGCAATAGGCTTCCTGCATCCCTCCCGCTCCTTAGGTTTGTCCACCTCCAAATTCCTATAATCCTTCACGATCCGCATCTCTTCCTTCCCGAACTTGCGCGTCTTCTTGAATCGGAATGTTTCGTCGCTGTAAATCATGTTGGTTGGAGACGAGGAAAAAAGGGAGAAGGATCCGCGGCACGGTCTATATATATGTAAGCGCAGCCAAATCGGGTTGTGATCCAAAGTCGTGCCATTGTAAGGCTCTTTGCGAAGAACTAGCTTGGACGCGTGTTCTAGCCTCCGCTTTTAGCTGCAATGCTCGGGGTTTTTTGACCAACATAGTGCGATGTACGCGCGTTTTGCCGTGTCGAATACTTATCAGTGATGGCCACCGGTGATCGGCAGCAGGGCCGCGCTGATTTAGTTCCAACCCATATAGTGTTGCCGTGGCGCGGCGAAACCCAGCGCGGCGCGGCCAATGACGGCTTTGGAAATTTTATTAGCCGAGCCGAGCCTAGCCATAAATTTGGATGCGGCTACGGCTCGGCTCAGCCGGCTAAAGGCGCAGGCCACGGCGCGTCATCATAAAAGGAAATTGATTACAAAAAGACGAGTTCGCCTGCTAGCTACTTAATAAATGCGTGTATATCCTCTGGAACAGATGTCTGATGACCGATTAGCTCTTCCAGTTCCTGTAGCTGTGTTTCCTCATCCATGCCATGTGTCCCCACCCATTTCGAATGGAAAACTTCCAACATCTGAAGTGCTTCTATTACTTCCGGGCTTAGTCGATTTCGTCGTAAGGCATCTGTCTCTTTCGCACTAGAAAAAACTCTTTCTGAAGGCACTCTTTGATGGTGTGAATTATCTGCCTCGTTGATCATATCTATGCCAAGAATAGCAGCCACACGTGCAAGGGCTGATAACCTTTGCAAAGCTCAATGGTACATGTCCTCAGAAATGATGGTTGGGAAGAAAAGGGGAGGCCAAAATATGCAAGCTAAGTCAACGAGGGTGTACAGTAGATAGGTTGTGCACCGTCACTGCAAAATCCATGATTTTACTTGCTATCATCCTCAAGGCCTTGGAGTTCGTTTAACAGGCAGCTGTGGCAGCAGTCAAGCTGAATGGAAGAGTCACACATGCAGAGAATAGGCTGAAAAAATATATATTGCGAGGCTATAGAGTAACGAAAGGGATTTCGGGTTGTACGGATGAAGATGGAGGGTCGACGACGAGGAAAGGAGATGACGCGCCTGCTCTCCTAATTTGGTATTCAGCCGTAGCGAAGCCGAGCGTAAGCCACGTGTGCCGGCTTAAACTCGGCTTCAAGCTCTTTTCAGCCGTGAGCCAAATTTACGGCTCGGCTAGGCTTATTGTGGCTCGGCTCGGCCCGCGCACCATATTTAGCCGCGCCACGGCAACACTAAACCCATATGTCAACCTGGAACGTTTCTAGCTCCGTTCAAGTCTTTCAACTGAATGTGTATACCTCGACCTCCACTAGCTTGTTTTCACCGCAGTGTTTACTACGGATATACCCTCGGGCCATACCGCGCTTGGAAGATACCAGGGATCGTCGCAAGGAGATAGACACGTCCATCACACATTTGGTCTTCTCTCATACCATCCGTCCATTCACTTCTCCCCAATTTCTGTCCCACATCGCATCCTACTTTTACGCTGGACAAAGATATCCCCGCTCTTTCCATCAGCCTCCCATTCGTGGTGCTACTTTTCTTCCTTCTAGGCCTCGTATAGTTGACGACTTTCGATTGCATCATCTTGCCATCCCCCAATCGTATCACAGCCAAACACTCTACCCAGTCTTCTTCTATTCCTTGCGTGATGGAGGTGGTAGTGCACGCGTCCTGGTGATGTCTTGATGGCCCTCGGTCTTGACCACTGTCAGCAAAAAATTTCCGGGCAACTTTTGGTTCTAAGCCGCTACTCCGGTGAGATGGGACACGACAAGGCTATCATACCGTGCAACTCAGCCTCCCAAGCGCCCAGATCCTCCACGTCCAGATCCGAGGATGAGCCAACTTCATCAGCATAAGAAAGCTTCTAAACATGTTGGGTCCAACGGTTGGCATGCTCTATGATCCGTCGGAAGAACTACGAAAGCCATGAGCCGTTTTCTGGTCTTCAGAGATAGCCTGGGACGTACCTCGTCTTTCAAAACCTCATCCTCCGTCTCTTCCTTGTCATCATCCATAGCATCGTCAAACACCTTATCGCTACCGGCATGTCTCTTCCACTTCACAGCACTCTCTCTCGCCTTGGCCGCGTGCTGAAAACAACGCGTTTGGAAGGGTTGCCTCAGAAATTCCTTCTGCGACTGCCCGGGTGTGCTTGCGTCGCTTCCAAAGAGATGCGCCGAAACGCTGGCGGTACGCCGAGGGAACCTTTTGGACGCTGGCGGGGTCCCAGAACTAGGCATCATGGTCTTGTACTGTGATTTTCGCCGAGCTTGAGCGGCGGATAGAGGGGAAGAAAAGGCCAGGCTTAATGGCGACGTCGACTGGCTGGCCAGCGGAGAGGATTTGATTGGTCTGTGCGACGGTGTACGCAATACCGGACTTGAAGCTGGAGAAACAAGCATTCTGAGCGGGTTACACGCATCAGTCATCTTCAGTGGCAGCAGAAGGGCGAGAAATACCTTGATTCCCTTGACAGCCGGCTACACGATGATTTCTGTGCCCTCAAGCCTGATAAGGACCAGAGTGAAGTAATTCAGAAGCAGTGCCTCGTGTGGCTATATAACAGCTTCCTGCAATGCGCAACACGTGCCCTCCCTCTTTCTTCTACATTCAAGCTTCAACAGCAACATCGACTACTAGTCCTCCCACTCGCGAATATGAAATGGATAAACCTGGGAAGTGGAGTCAAGCGGCAAATCAAAGAATATGAGGTCGAACTGGCTACTGTTGACATTCTCAAGGTGAGAAACGACTTCATTATAAAAGCGTCGCTCATGCCTAGTATTGCTAGGCTGCGACTTCAATACCAGCACTTGGTGTCGCTGCTGGAATCGTCAGACCCTGTCTAGATCAGTGAGGATGAACAACCTTCTGAGAATTGGGTTCCAGACACTATGAGAGGGTGGGTACGATGCGGCTTCAGAAGTTGAAGGGCAGACATGTTCCCAGGCACAGAGTTGCGGCGCAGATGTGAGTAGAGTCTAGGTAGACACGACGACTGGGCGCGTGCTGTTGTGTGGATGCGCGATCAAGTCCACCTACTAAGAGATACAGGCACTCCAGCCCTCGATTCACATCTCACGTCATTATCTTGTTGACCAGAGTTTCTTATTCATGTAGAATCACAGCCGGGCTACTTGTGCCAAATCTCCTGACGCCGCCGAGAATTGTATAAGTCTGACTGGCAAAGATAGGACTCGGGATTGCCACACGTATGGTTTGGCCCTTACCCGCTAGGGACTGAATGCGTTGAGAATCCTCCAGTGAACGACGCGCTTGCACGAATATAGAAGGTGTTATAGAAGCGCCTCGAGTTGGGACTAGAAGGCGAGTGGTATAAGGAGAAGTAGAAGACGCTTTGAGCGTGAGGAGTAACGGAGACCAAAACCAGTGGCAAATACATTCCAGGAGCCTGTATAAGAGCTGGGACATGGTAACGAGAGCTAGAGATGCGCTGCCTCTCAGGGTAGACCAATGTTCACCGGCCTTCTCTAATTGATCCTCCACATCATCAAGATTAGAGGCACGAGAAATGACGGAATTACAGGAAGATACTCAGTATAGCTATAAGCGAAATCTAAATGATTCTTAACACGTTTAAAGAGCCAAGAGCTTCGTCTATTATGTCGATTTTTGATGTATAATCAGTGCATCAGTGCATACCGAGGTGTGCGTCGTCTCGTAATCAACACGCTCAAATGCTCTGTCAACAGTCGAGAGCCTCCTCGATCTTGTCCAGCAGTTACTGACTAATGTCATGAGCCCTAAACAACAGTGTCGATCGATCCATCACGATATCAATTTCAGCAAAGTAGTCGGGACCGCTCTGTAGGGATGTAAGCTCAGCTAAGATGCGGTGATTTACAAGCTGACATGCATGATACGCCCGAACGGTGTCAAGTTGCACAATGTCATCGCTGAAGGTCATGGACTTGTATATGAGGAGCTGTAGGAACTCGTGCGGGGCCGACTTTCCAGCCAGGAATTCGAACTGGCGGTAGATAGACCGCGTCCACGCAATGATGATACCTAGGCCGATCTGCTTGCCCATTAGTTATCAGTTTATTTCAACGGAGGGATTGACTTGCGATGATAGCACCCATAGGATCGAGGTCTGGAAAAAGATGAATAAGTAATGCATCAGATGGAAACGATAAACACTTACACCACCGTAGTTTACTCCCGTCAGTAGACATAAGGATACCTTGGAAGGATCAGACCAAGAAGGCCTCTGAGTGAATCACAGACATACCAAATGTGTTAATCCATACATCATTATGATGGTCTTCCCAAAGAACGGCGACTTGACTGGAGTTTTTTCGGAAAGGATAGCATAAGATAAAAAGCATCAGCTTGACACCTAAACACCGGATGAGAACTAAGCAACATTGGAGGCGAAAGCCTTACTTAATGCAGCCGCTACAGCAATGATGGATGGAATATGAAAGTCTTTCAACTCGTCGTTCTCTTTCGATACCAGTGATCTCACGGATTCCACCACGACGATGAGATTAACGCTGGACATCCTGTGCGACGGGGTGAGTTAATGAACACTGGCTAAGGAAGCGAGTAGCGTACAGGGAACCTATAAATGATGAGCACCGGTAGAATACCGTGATAACGGGTCAACCGACCATAAACAGTATTCCCGATATTCTCCAGACGTGCGCCGCCTACAGACCACTTGTTCACATCAAGCTTCTCTGCCTTCAAGTGCAGCCAGAACAGCACGACGTTTCTGTCAATATAAAAAACGGAGTCGATGCCGGTCACGAGAAGGGATAAGGACACAGAACAGATGGCCGCGTACACTGTATAAGTGGGTCATGATGGTTGACTAGATAGGAAGAAGGAAAACGCACTCTGAATGACACAGAGAGCAAGGTTCGATATAAGACTAGCCCACACTGCTATCTTCGCCTACGAGAGAACACGTCGATAACCAGACGGTAGCACAGCAGAACAAATTCTTACCCAAAGCCTGGCTGATTCCTCTTCATCCTTCGCATCGCTCGTGTGCTGCTCTAAAGGCTTCAACAGATACGTAATAAGCTAGCACAATGCTTCGATACGACAGCTCTCATCCAGGACGCCGAATTACACGCACATCATTCTGTCGATTCTGATACTTGACCACAGCAGTTTTCTTCTTCCTGCGTCGGAGCTCTGCAAGCTCTGAATCTGAGTGCACGCTATTCTTGAGATTGAGTGGGGCTCCCGTCACAGTAGAGGCACCAGATGCCTCAACATCCTGGGCTTTTGACGAGCTGGTTATCGTCCATTTAGAGTCCAAGTCGGTGCTGATATCGGAAACCTAAGAGAAAAGCCGTTGAGCCCAAACTATCTGTGTTGGCATTAACCCCATGCTCACGCTGGTAGTCGACGTTGAAGTCTGAATAATGATGGTGAGCAAAATGGTCCAAATAGTACTTAGGAAGTCTTCGCTCTGCGACATGGACCTGGAAGATGTCAACGTTGTCAACAACTGGCCGACTCTAGACTCTAATCTTATGTCAACCTGGATGTTCGTATCTGAACAAGAATTCGAGTAGGTTTGTGGACCAGAATCGCGTGCAGGAGATCACATGGAAGTCAAAGTTGAAGCTGAACTCGCGTCGACTGTTGGTTTCAGAGGAAGATCGGACCGATTGACCGGCGGAGATCGAAAACTCCCCCTGAGGACGGCCATCATGATCATCACCTAGCGAAAGCTCCTCACCCAAAGACGCGCACACTTCCCTCGTCGACATTTTTCCCAATGCGAAGATTCCTCAGTCTGTACCTCACAGAGTAGTGGCTTCTGAACTCGGAGGATGCTCTCAATGCGATAGCTTTAGGCAGAGGGAATATCGGAGAATCGAGATGGGTTGGAAGGAAAGCAGGCAAATGACCAGCCATGGGTAGAAGGACGTAGACAAAGAGAGGGGAAGAAGGATGGTTTGGTGACTGTGAGGGTCGTCATCCTACGTGTTTATGAGCGATTCCAGGGTATGTCCACCATCGTCATCTCGCTGAATTCGTATTGACGCGACTTCGTCCTTCGAGAAGAAGACTGTCAAGAGGCACGACCAGAACAAGTCTTACAACAATTCAAGCACTGACTCCGACGTTCGTATTCGTCGACAATGCCGGTGTCCTCAGCACTATTGCCAGGGATCATTTGTACCCAAATCTACCGTCTCTTCTCCACTTCCTCGTTGGTCTCCTGCTAGAACGACTCGACTGCCATCATGCTGCCTCCCCACCTTGACCACTCAGCTACGACCTAAATGAATACGTAGCCTGCTATCGAGTTCAAATCTGCATCGTGTGGTGGCCTTCGGACAATCACTTCCCCCTCTTCGATCCAGTTTGCAGTAAGAAGTCGTCACACAGATAAAATACAGCATCCTCCATTGTGAATATAAGATAAAAGGAGGGAGGGGCATGCTTAATGCGAGAATAACAGCGTGGAGGCGGAGTTTCCATTCCACCGGAAGTACATTCTTCAATCGGTCGTCTTCCTTTCTCATCGATCTTCTCCAGTAGTACCCTGTATATCTTCCACCTCTCAGCATCATACTTTAACTGCTGTTGAGGTCTCGACTCAAAAGAAGTTGCTCGTTTTAATGTGAAGTCGGAGATTGTGACGACCAGCGAGTTGTTGGGACCTCCTGACAGGCGGCAGGTTGGTAAACTCATGCTAATCTTCCGGATCAATGCATTCAAACGTCTTCTAGCTGTTCCTCCAGAATCATCTTCCAAGCTAATATCTTTAAAAGCCAGCGCTCATCGCTGACTTGTTCAAGCCGGCGCTACATGTGGCCTTTTTCGCTTCCGAACCCATTCCCATTCTTTTTTTCCCCCACATGTTGCTTCGCTCGTCTAACCGATATTCCTCCACAATGATATCAAACTTTGGCACTCAAGAGGACTAGAGTTATCGGTGTTGTGATGACGGGAATTACGTGTAATACTACCTTGTCCTCGACCTTTCTGTTGTCATATTCACGACGAGATGACTGAGTTATAGTATATGGTTGTTGAAGGTAGAGTTGGGACACGTGTATGCTGTAATGGCCATTGGCCACCTAGACGCCGATATTATCAGGTTACTAGAGGGTCGGCTTGAACGACACGATACGCTGGACACAAGTATCTCGGCGTCCATCTCACCTCGTGGTAGAGATTTTCTCCGAAAGACGAGAGTCCCCTTGAAGATTGCGAACGTCACTTTATCCCACTCCAATAGTTTTTGGACCCTCGTTGTGTGCAGGACTTGAAGTTGCAGACAGGCAATTGCGTACCGTTGTGGTATGCCATCGTTTGCATAGACATTATCTGTATTTATCTAGTAATTCTTTCTCCCGGAAAGCCTACGTCATCCTCAAACTGAGGTCGAATATCTGGAATCATTCACTTCAAACCAATTCTAACTCAGCCCAACTTTGGAAGACGACGTTGATAGAAGAACCGAATTTGTCTGCCTTCTTCTGACTCCTGCTCCCTTACTCGAGATTCCCCTCGGACCGGATCGCCAGACGCCAAGGGGATTCCGAGTCTGAGGGGGCGTTGATAAGTGCATGGATGCAGGTCCTTTTCTCAATAACAAGGCTGACTGACGGAGAGCTCGTGAATGATAGGTGCAGCATGCCAGCAAACTTCGCTACAGCTGAGGTGATCAAGATGTGGGGATGTGCGTGCACAGGGGATAGTCTGTGGCTCGGGGAATAATATTGTGCCATATGCCTTGGCTCGCGATCGAACGTATGCAAGTTGAACAGACCGACATAGTTGAAGAAAAGTGACTTGATCAATAGATACATAGGAAATTGAAGAGAAGGATAAAACATAGGCGGAATACTGTCATGGATGGCAAGTCTCAATATCGATAGCGATCTCAGATGCCGCGACTTTCTGTCACTTCCGACAACCATGATCAGAAAGACTGCCGCCCAATTTCTCGCGGAAGGGTGGCAGGGACTCTGCTTTGATGCGCAGGGCATTGAATACTTCCTGGCGCTTGCGGGGAAGAGGATCGCGGAGGGAGCCCCCCGATCTCTTGTGCGCGGGAGGGGAGGACTCGGCTTTGACACGCAGAGGCGAGGTACACGCGGAAATGGGTGACGCGCGAGTCTTACATTGGCGATGACTGGGCTTTCCGCTTTGACCGGGTACTGCAGAGTATCATCGCAGTAGTTCTCGACTTTGACTGGCGGGACAGGAGACAGTGGAGCACTGCTGTCCGAATTCAAATGCGTGGTTCAGAGCGACTTGCTGCTAATTCGCTGGAAGGGTGTACGAAGATGTCTTGGACTTGTTGAAGGAGGGCAACTTTTGTTGGGGTGGGAAGAGGCTCTTCTTTGGAGCAGAGTCGCATTGGAATAGCCGAACCTGGAAGCTCATGGAAGTTGAACCTGAAGCTGAACTCGCGAGGAAGGTCGGCCCGCTTTACCGGTAGCGATCAAAAGCTCTCCCTGGCCCGTCAGGACGGCCATCACCTAGCAAAAGCTCTCCACACCCAAAGATGCGTGCGCTTCCCTTGTCAATGTTTCTTCCAATGCGAAGATTCCTCAGTTTGTACCTCACAGAGTAGCGGCTCCCGAACTTGAAGGACGCTCTCAATGTGATAGCTTTGGGCAGATGGAAACTCGGAGAATTGAGATGAGTTGGAAGGAAAGCAGGCAGATGACCGGCCATGGATAGGAGGTCGTAGACTAAGAGAGGGAAGAGGGACGTTTTGGTGACTGTGCGAGCCGTCTTCCAACGTGTTATGAGCGATTCCAGGGTATGTCCACCGTCGTCATCTCGCTGAACTCGTATTGATGCGACTTAGCCCTTCGAGAGGAAGACCGTCAAGATGCTCGGCCAGAACGAGTCCTACAATGATGCGAGCACTGACTCCGAGGAGTTCTTGTTCGTCGACAATGCCGGTGTCCTCAGTACTATCACTAGGGATCTTTTGTACCCAAATCTACCGTGTCTTCTCCACTTCCTCACTGGCCTCCGATTCTCCTCACCTACACTGCCTGGAACACCAATGTAGAGAATTCCGACTATGTATCACCGAGAGCGCGAAATTCCTTTCGGGATCAGTTTTTACATGGCGCTGCTGGAACGACTTGACCGTCATCACGCTGCCTCCCGATCTTGACAGCTCAGCTACGACCTAAATGAATACGTAGCCGGCATCGACTTCAAATCTGCATCGTGTGGTGGCGTTCGGACCATCACTTCCCCCTCTTGCGTCCTCAACCTCAAGCACGTTCTTCGCGAAGTAGTAGGCTTACAGATCTGCTCCTGTAAGGAGGACTGTTTGTATGTCCTTGGGCGGATAGAACCGAAATCTCGGAGTGACATATGAACGAAGGGTGCAACGTGCTTAATGCGAGAACATGGTGGAAACGAGGTTTCCATTCTACTGGCAAGTACTTTCTTTGATCGTCCGTCTTTCCTTCTCATCGATCTTCTCCAGTAGTACCCTTTATATCTTCCCTCTCTCAACATCGTCCTTTTACTGCTGTTGAAGTCTCGACTCAAAGGCAGTTGCTCATCATAACGTGAAGTCGGAGATTGTGATGACCGGCGAGTTGTTTGGACCCCCTGACAGGCGGCAGATTGGTAAATCCGTGCTAGTCTTGTTCATTTCCAGGCTAACGTCTTCAAGAGCTCGTCGGCGACTTGTTCAAGTCCTTGTATCTTGTGCCGGCACTACGTGCGGCCCTTTTCGCTTCCGAACACTGAACGCCAGATGACGAAGGGTCCATTCCCATTCTTTTACCCCACATGTTGCTTCGCTCGTCTGACCGATACTTCTCCGCAATGATATCGACCTTTGGCGCTCAAGTCACGACAAGGTCTAAATCTCTCCCTCGGTGGCTGCCCTGCTGCAAATCGCAATACAATTTTGCAATTGGCCGCCCAGGACTCCCCAAACCGGTGCTGGTTATTTATCCAGAGTCGTCCAGAAAAATATGATCCAAAGGGAAATCGCAAGCGCGAGCACATTGTGGGAGGGTTAATAGTGGGGTAAAGATTGCTGGAGAAGGGATATGAAGAAATTCTGATAAACCACACTGGTGATGCTGTGGGAAGGAGACGATATTTAATTTTAGACTGTGAGTAGGATCTTAAGGTGGCATCACATATATAAGCGCTCGACCAAACATCGTACTAACGATCACTTCAGTGACTTGTAACCCTATATCTTTAACCCATGAGTAAAAGATCATAATTACCGCAAAGTTTCGATTCACCCGGGCGTGCGCATGAAGTCAATCACGAACATCCTTGGCCTGTTTACCTATGAACAGATTCCTTTCCTGAAGACATGCGGCACGCTCACAGAACGATCCCTCGTTAACGTTATGCCTCTTCACATTCCCGTCAGTCCCTTCGGCTCCTTGTCTACACCGACGTCCACGCATCCATCATACATAATCGGCCTTTGGTAAGTAAATGCATAGGGCTCCTCATTCCAATGCTCCACTCTGATAAACTTCCTTGCTTTGATGCATATCGGACGTTTCTCGCCGAGGCTAAAATACGAGAATCTGAATGTAGATGAAAATTGAAGTCATGGTGAAGCGGGCATTGTTGTGAAGCAGTGGACAAAAGCTATTGGGTCCATGCAGTGTGCACGCGGGAGAAGAAATGCAAGTCCGTACATGCGTTTCCGGCGTGGCATGATACATTGATACCGCATGTATGCTGAACACATTGAAGCCATGGGTGCTGATGTCAGAGATAGGCCAGGCTGTGAAGCAATGCCGGGCGAAGGGTATTGGGACCAACGCAAGGGATGCATTGATATCGCATTACCTCATGTGTGCTGAACCAGTGCGTATATTTACTGCCCCAAAACTTCCACTCATGTAGTCCTACAACTCCTTCCATGTCTCATCAGCACTTCAGGTGAGTTCTCGAGGTATTCTCAGTCATTACTCTGTGCCATTTCTCACATTCTGTGCTTGTATCAGTCATCATCATTCCGATGGGGGATCTGGCGACGAAGTCGACGGTCTCGATCTTGTCGAGTACGTGTGCACTCCTTCGCGCATAGCCAATAGGACATTCCGTTCTGATAGTGTTAATGGCAGGGTACCAGGGGCGCAAGACTCGGAGATCGAGTAAGTCTCATATAGTCTGCTTGTGAATGTACCTCACGCTTTTGACAATAGTTCAGCCGATTCCTTGGAGGTGGATGATCTCCTGCGCCGATTTTCCATGTTCCCCGAAGCTCTGACACCGTATGAGCACACGTTTCTTCTATCCTTTGAACGGGACCACAACGTGCGCTCCCTTGACAAGGCCATAACACTTTGTGAGTTTGCAAGCTCCCGCTATCCTGATGGCCATCCATGCAAATCCGGCCACCTTTTTCGACTTGGAATGGCTCTGGAGATGAAGGGATCGGAAGACGAAGCCCTAGGCGTCTATGAACGCGCTCTCGACTCGGACGCTGTTGTGGACTCCAATGGCCGGAGCCTCAAGAGCATCTGCTTGAACAATATCGGTGCCCTGCTCAAAGGCCGCTACGATCGGCTTGGAGAGGCAGAGGATCTCCATAAAGCGATCTGGGCGCAGGAGAGGTGCATTGCTTGCACTGCAGCAGATGGGGAGAACCTTGACGAGTTATATGGTTCTCTTTTAAACTCATTGATAGCACGTTGGAATCTCCTCAAGGACGAGGAGGATCTCGACCGAATGTTGTCCTATGCTGAAAAAGCTATCGCGTTAAATCCATCCAATGCCCGTGCCCAATCCATTCTCGGTCTGAATTTTGTCGAGTTGCGCTCCTTCATGCATAGGACATTCCGTTCGGATAGTTTTAATGACAGGGTACCAGGGGCGCAAGACTCGGAGACCGAGTAAGTTTCATATAGTCTGCTTGTGAATGTACCTCACGCTTTCGACAATAGTTCAGCCCATTCCTTCGCGGATGATCTCCTGCACCGATGGTCCATGTTCCCCGAAGCTCTGACATCGTATGAGAACATGATTCTTCTATCCTTGCTACAGGGCCGCAGCGTGTGCTCCCTTGATAAGCTTATAACACTTTCCGAGTCTGCGATCTCCCATTATCCTGATGGTGATCTATTGAAAGCCGGCCACCTTTTGCTGCTTGGTATGGCTCTGCAGAAGAACGGATTGGAAGAGGAAGCCCTAGGCGCCTATGAACGCGTTCTCGATGACCTTGAAGTTGTGGACTCCAATGGCCTGAGCTTCATAAGCATCTGCTTTTCCAGCATCGGTGCCGTGCTCAAAGGCCGTTACGATCGGCTTGGAGAGGCAGAGGATCTCCATAAAGCGATCTGGGCGCAGGAGATGTGCATTGCTTGCACTGCAGCAGATGGGAAGCGACTTGACAAGTTTTATGGTTCTCTATTGAACTCATTGGTGGTACGCTGGAATCTCCTCGAGGACGAGGAGGATATTGACCGACTTGTGTCCCGTGCTGAAGAGGCCGTCACATTGAATCCATCCGATGCCGACTTCCAACGCTATCTCGGCGTTGCCCTCCGTACCTCCTATATCCATGATCGCACACTTGCGCTTATCGATCGGGCGATTCTTGCCATGCAGAGGGCAGTCTCCTGCTCAATGCCCCATGATCGCATGGAGATGCTGACCGAGCTTGCCAGCACCCATTACCTTCGTATGGATAGTGTCGAGGATACATCTGATGCCTCCGCCTGCATAAAATACCTTGAGCAGGCCATGGCGTATGGGAAGATAAGCTTCATCGCGCACATGATGCTCCTCGAGTGTCTGCGCATTGTGTTCTATGTGACTGATGATGTCCAGTGCTACGAGCGTGCCTGCTCAATGGGTGAAACTCTACTAGCCGATGATTCCCTCTCTAACATTCAACGATACAATTTTCTTGTACCGCTTGGGAGTATACTTCTTGTGTCATGCCGGCGTTCCTGCACACTCCCACCTGATCCACGCCGATTGAAAAAATCCATCCAAACGCTTGAACGCGCTATCGAGTGCATGCCCCCAGAAGAACCTGATCGTGTCAGGCCATACTATTTTCTCATCCAAGCCTTCTTGTTTCAGTTACGAATCGGGACTCCAACAGTTTCTGAATTTGAATATGCCATCTCAATTGGCAGGAAGGGGGTCGAACTTGCCTCGGAGAAAACCAAGTTAAATTCGGTTGATCAGACAAGTTGTCTACTGCCACTTGGTGACATCCTCAGTCTCTATGAATGTGCCTTCCCTCAGTCAAGAGTACACGAAGAGAAAGGCTTAGTCTTTCGCCAGGCTGCGCAGCTACCTTCCCGTTATCATTACGCACGCCTCGGTGGCGCCGTACGTTGGGCATATCACTGCTTTGGTATGCAGGACTGGGAGGGCTGTTTCGATGCGTACACCATTGCTATGGAATGTATGCAGTATCTGACCTGGCTGGGCCTGTCTGTCGTGCAGCAGCACAGGGTCATCTCCAGGCGCGACATCCCAATTCCTCTAGCGAGAAGCTATGCTGCACACGTGGCAGTTCTCCTCGGTCGGAGCGGAGTGGCGCTCGAGTGGATAGAACAATGCAGGTCTATGGTATGGCAACGTGTTCTCAACCTCCGCGTGTCCATGGACGTGTTAGCCGGTGTGGAACCTACTCTGGCCCGCAGGCTTGGAGAAGTATCAGACTTGCTCCAAAAGGGTGCCTACTTCGACCTGCGGCTTGGGATGGAAGAGGGTAGTTTGGAGATGGGAAAACAGCAACGGCACCGCTTGGCTGAAGAATGGGAAGGCCTCGTCGCTCAAACACGCTCGCTTCCAGGATTCACAGACTTTCTCAAACCAAAGGGTGCCGCCTATTTCACATCTTGTGAGTTCGGAGGCATGGTTGTGCTTTTGAATGTCTTCGAGACGGTATGTACTGCGATCATCCTCGGAAGTAACAAGGGAAAGGTTGTGACGTTCTGGCTCAGGCAGATGAACGAGGAACTTGCCACATCTCTGCAAAAAGGCTTGCGTGAGACCTTGGAGCAATCTGGTCGACATTCGCGGGATGCACGGGCATCTGAAGCCTGGTATGGCCACAACAGACAGGACGGGATGTCCAAAGTGTTGTCTGTGCTTTGGACGACGATCGTGAAGCCGCTCTTTGACTTCCTCGGTCTCAAGGTTTGTGCTCTTTACCTTACTTATGGGAATATACAACTAACATGTAGATTCAAAAGCCACACGACTCCTTGAGTGGGACCGACCCTCCACGCCTTTGGTGGTGCCCGACAGGTCCTCTATCATTCCTTCCCCTACACGCTGCCGGCCTATATGACACCGCAGAGCGCGGGACCAAAGTCTACGAATTTGTAGCTTCATCCTACACGCCCACGATCGGTATCCTCGCCGATATCAGCAACCAACTGTCAGAGGAGTTTAGCGGTCTCCTAACTGTCTGCCAGCCAAACATGCCTGGCCAGAATCCAATCCCGAAGACTGAGGACGAGGTACGTTCAGTCATCCAGGTCGCTAACGAACGTGTTCCCGCGATGAATGTTACATCACTGGGTAACAATGACGCGACCCCGGAGGCAGTCCTCAGTGGCATGGCGGAGCATAGCTGGATCCATCTCACATGTCATGCGCGCCAGGACCCTGCTCAGCCGCTCGAGAGCGCGTTCATGCTTGCGGGGGACCCTAAGGAGGGCCGTCCTCTCAAGCTGACCGAAATTGCTGAGCGCGCAAACACGAAGGCAGACTTCGCTTTCTTGTCTGCCTGCCAGACCGCGACGGGCGACATTTCGCTATCTGAAGAATCGGTCCATCTCGCCGCGGGCATGCTCATGGCTGGGTACCGCAGAGTCATCGCGACCATGTGGGCGGTCAATGACAGCGATGCGCCTATCATTGCAGAGATGGTGTACAGGTGTATGCTCTCAGATGGGAAGGCGGACAGCGGAAAGTCATGCCTAGCACTTCACCATGCAACGGCCTCGCTTCGACAGAAAGTGGGGGAGAAGGATTTCAAGAGGTGGGTGCCGTTTATACACTATGGGGCTTGACTGTCAAGGCTGGGAGCAATTTGATCATTTACATGTGCACCGCGATGGTATCATATCCTCTGGAAGTCTCCAATTGTTTTTTTTTCATCTTCTATCTCTTTCTTTACTTGACTTGATCATGTACTCGTTATGACAGCCTACGAAACTTCTAGTTACAACTTTTGTATATAAACATAGCTCCTCGACATGTACTCGATATGAAATTTGTATTGCCGCACAACGCGCTGACAACTACAACAACTTCGTGCATTCATTGCACGCGTAGCACAACTGCTTTCTGCCCCTATGATCTGTCCTAATAATCTACTCAATTCTCCTCACCCATGTCGTCGAATTGGAGACTGTCGCGAATGGCTTTGCGAGCTTGAAATTTCTAGTCGGGGCGAAACAGAGATCTCGGTGTGGTCAACATTTTCCTCCTATCTCATGTTGTGGCCCCGTCTATCATCAGCAGTGGATATTGAAGGCGCGCACTGAGAAACTGCTCGTGCGTTTCGCAAGCAAATACGCACCAAGACCGCACCGTTGGCATCTGTATGCCATTCAGGCACTCGTAGTCGAAGAGATCACTCGAGACCTTGGCGGGACGGGATTTGAAGAAGCACAGGTTCCTCAAAAAGTCCCGGGCGTTAAATGGTTTGGAGATGGATGTTTGGCACTATTTAGCCTAGTGCTGGGGAGATGAGATTCGAGCTTGCATTCGAAGTCATGGTCTTGGTCAGTCTTTTGTTTTAGAAATTAAGGATCCCGTATGAAACAAGTCGAACAAAGATGGAAGTAGAACCGTGTACACGCCAGAGAAGACCTTTGATGAGCCTGTCAGCAGAATGAGAGCCAATGGAGGAGTGGAAGAAGACAGAGGAAAACGCGCCCGTCAAACAGTCCAACTTGTATTTCGTTATTGGCGCAAATCAGGCCAGAGTCGAGTCTGAGTTGGCGGTCGCACTGGAGCGAACATCGTTAGTCACCGGCGTGGCCGCAGTGGGACATTAAATAATACTGGATCGCTTTCACTGAAGGTTCATAAGAGCGATTTTAATGTGACGGTGCAGAAGGAAAGGATTACAAAGGATGCACAGCCACGCGCACACAGTAAAAACGAATAGCGAATTTGACTTATTTATTGAAGCTAATCAAGATGGCGGAGAAAAAGGACTATCATAGACTTGTAGGAGATGAAAAGGATAACAATCATAAAAGGTGCCGGTGAGCATAAGTGTGTAGAAATATTACATAAAATGTCATCCACAATCCTCCATATCGCTATACTTGCTCTTCTGAGGACTGCGCTCAGAAAGACTGACAGGTGGCGGGGACTCTGCTTTGATGCGCGCGCGGGGAGTAGTAGACACTTTCTGGCGCTTGCGGGGAAGAAGGTCGCGGAGGGAGGTCCCCGATCTCTTGCGCGCGGGAGGCGGGGACTCGACTTTGACGCGCAGAGGTGGTTTGGCCGAGGTGTGCGTACCGACGGCCTTGACATCGACCTCAGGATACTGCAAGAGAGGGATGGCAGGGATGACTGGGCTTTCCGCTTTGACCGGGTACTGCAGAGTATCATCGCAATAATTCTCGACTTTGACTGCCGGGACAGGAGACAAACGAGCACCACTATCGGAATTCAAATGCGTGGGATATGATTGGTTCAAAGCGACCTGCTGCCAATTCGCCAGAAGGGTGTACGAAGATGTCTTGGATTTATTGAAGGAAGGGAGCTTGGGTCGGGGTGGGAAGAGGCTCTTCTTTGGCGCAGACGGCTCTGGCACCTTGGCAGGCTCGGGCATCTCAGCGGGAGCATCAGACTTGGGGTACGTCCAGAATTTGCCTCGCGTCCCGACGGGGAGTCGGCCAGGAACGCGCTACACATCGATTCAGCCATTGCAGAGCAACAAAAGGCTAGTGTCGTACCTCCAACTTGAATAAGATGATCTTGTACCCATTCTCATCCCATTTCTGGTAGCACGCCGTTACTTTATACAAGCCATCGTAACGAAACCTAGCTGCAAATCAGTCGTCATTATGCAAAAGAGAAGGGCGAGCATACCCGTTGTTGGGGGCATACTTCGAATGAAGTCTGTATCCCCGAATAACACGCACAGGTTGGCCGGACTGCATCGTTTTCTACGAGACATCAGAAAAGAAGTTAGGCACGAAAGAAGACATACCTGCAGAGCCCTGTTTCCATACGTGTACTCCTGGTCCTTGAGCTGCATCTTCCCGTCCTTGCTCCGTCCACCTAACTCCCAATTAGCGCTTAGCAAAACATAGCAGCAACACCACAAACCTTCTCCACACAACCGACTGCAAAGAAAAAGTCAGACAAGACTTGACGACGAAAACAGGAGCTGCCTACATTCTATCGCCCTTGTCCTTGTTGAATTCTTCGTATCCATCCGACCTGTAACACGGTCAATAACGAGAAGCCCGCATAGGCATGCACTCACAACACGACCGACCGCGCGCTCCCTTTGTACGAATAGATCCCCCTCCGGAGACTCCCATGCACCCCCGCCTCCAACGCCGATGTCTTATCCAAATACCGCGTACCCACAGGCTGGCCCTCGATCTCCCCAACCGTGCCTCTACCCAAAACATCATCAACAGTCTCCCAAGACAAGCAAGCGAAACACATACGGATCGGCAACAGGCTTCCTGCATCCCTCTCGCTCCTTCGGCTTGTCCTATAATCCTTCACGATCCGCATCTCTTCCTTTCCAAACTTGCGCGTTTTCTTGAATCGGAATGCTTCGTCGGTGTAAGTCATGTTGGTTGAAAAAGAGAGGGATTCGCGGCACGTTCTATATATGGATGTGACTCGTAAGCGCAGCCGAATCGGGCTGCCAGTGCCATTGGACGCGTGTTCTAGCCTTCATTTCTAGCTGCAACACTCGGGCTTTTTTGTCCAACATAAAGCGATTGGAGGGACTTGGCAACTGTTCACGCATCTTGCCGTGTCCAAGACCAACTTATCAGTGATGGCCGTCGGTGATCGCCAGCAGGGCCGACGCCGCGTAACTGCGCTGATTTACTTAGTATATGTCGGCCTGGAACGTTTCCGGCTCCGTTCAACTGAATGCGTTACTTGACGAGTACAGCCTCGACCTTCCCTTACCTCACAGCACCTTCACTACGGATATACCCTCGGGCCATGCCGACTCGATGTCGCTTGGAAGATACCTTGCACAGGGATCGACGCGAGGATCCATCGCACATTCGGCCTTCTCTCATACCACCACGTCCGTTCACTTACAGTACAGTACACGCGTTCCACCGTGTCGAATATCAACAATGATCAGCAGCAAGGCCGACCATCACCTTTACTCTCTCCTGCTAAAACACGTCGCATATCTCCATCCCAAGCCATTGTTGGTGTGTCGATGTCCAAGCTTCATTACAGGTGCTGTTATCTAATTCTTTCGTGCGGGTACAGCCCACTCATCCTTGCCATAGATGGTCAAATATCGTTTTCACAGCAAGGGTTCACTGCCGATATACCCTTGTCCCCGTTCTATCCATCATGCGACGCTCATCTCTTCCTCCTAGGCGAGCTTAGTCGTTAGCACACTCAGGGTAGACGAACATATGTTAAAGTCGATGGTTTTGAGTCGTACCCGCATTCCCATCAGCCGACCACTCGAACTCCAGAACTTTCTCTCGTGGAGCAACCTTTTCGCTCAAACCGGACCAGCACGTCCTCCCTTCGTGCAGATCTGGCCTCCTGGAGGTGCACACCTCCATAACGATTCCTCGGCGCGTACGAATTCCCAGGCTTTGCCAAAATACATCCACATTAATTTGTCGACGCGTTCCTCATCACCAGCTCGCTCTTTGTCTTCTACGCCAGGAGCCGAATATATGGGACGCGGTCGGATAAATCGTTATTCTAGCAAGCCAGGTACATTGTTACATGCTTTGTCCTCATGTACTCCAGCTAAACTTGAATAACAGTCTTGGAAAGAACGCTTGCCTGCTCCTCACATATCGTCCATCTCAAATCTTGATGGATCGGCATCATCACGACTGCGCTAATTTACTTTCTTTGCTGCTAGAACACGTCACCACCGCCCAAGGAACCAAGTCGACCGTCGTCTTCCTCCGCACCACCAGATTTGTTTCCGGCTGCTGTTATCCAACCGAGTGCATGCATCGTCTACGATTTGGTCCTCCCGTTCGCCACTAACCGTCAACCCTCCAATAAGCTTTCGCAGCAACTTCAGTGGAGAGATATACCCAAACGTCGAGGATCAACTTTGTCCCTGTTTCAAACACGCGACACTCTTCTTCCCAAAGCAGCACCCCCAGTGTCTTCTATCTTACACATTTTCCTTCCACAGCTCACCCCCTCGAGGTCCAACTTTTGGTTTCATCTTGCCGTTTGTAATCCATTCGTCTCGTAGCAGGACCGGTATCTTCCTCCGCTCTTCTTCCCCTGGTCTTCTCTCTACAAGGTAGAGGTTACTTCTCAACGGTCGCTCAAAGTATTCGCCTTGGAGCGGAGTCGTCAGCACCACTTGGAACTTGGACGAGCGTCCATATTCCATGGCTCAGACGCGCGTCCCACTAATGGGATTCCGAATTGACCGGCGCGCCACTGCCAGCATAAATTCCCAAACATGCATCCCCCTTGATTTTTGAACTTAGGGAGCGAGCACGATGTCGCTACACTCTCCAGATCAAGCTCGCTGTTTGTCTTCTTCATTACTTCAACGCCTGGAATACACACGAACACAAAGTCTTCTTCAAACCCAGCTCTCAAACTCAAGTTCTAAACGTGGAATCAGAGATGCATCATGGAGACCGGGCCGAGGGGTCGGTTCGTCCGACGCGTTTGGTCTAATACCTCTTCAAATCGTCTTCTATCCACCCAAGGAAAGCCATCCGTTCACAGGCGATGCCGAATCTCTACCCAATTTTGGACATTTCAGATTTCACACTCTTATGCTGGACAGATCGGAGATATTTCCGTTCTTTGTTGGAATCCCCATTCATCTTCCTAAGTCCCAGGTTAGCTTTGAGTTCAGACCTATGAACGCGATGTTATAGTTGACGACTTTCGGTTTCATCGTCTTGCCATCCTGCCGTTAATCCTCCAGTCGTGTCGCAGCCTGCGCAACCGCAACCAAACACTCTACCCAGCTCTTCTTCTTTTCCTTGCACGATGGAGGTGGCGTCCTTCGGTCCGGATCACTGTCAGCAAAACATTCCCGGGCATCATTGTAAGAACCGGCTCTGATTGTTCTCAAGGAAAAGGAACGACCGGGTTGAAGTCGTCGACATGAACTTGAAGGCATAAGATAACATCCCCATGTTCTATGTTCATTCTCCAGGAAATTCTATATTACTTCCATGCGAATCAAAGTGGCTGTTGTTGGTGCTGGTATGCCTGTGCAATAATGGTCTGAACCATGGCATTGAACCTTTCATGGCCCCTCTGAACCTCGCTAAGCATGAGACGAAGGCTATCCAGATTTATAATGAACCGTGGATTGGCGGAAGCCAAAAAATTGCGTTGCTGTTGGACAGCTACGACCTACGAACGTCATTAGATTCTGAAGTGAGTTCGACTGAGGAGATACATACTATAACAGCCAGCCGCTTGACCCAGACGTCATTCTTACCATTTGCAAACAGATACAGCATAGGGAGTTTATTCTCCAAATCTGCAGTTGTTCGATGCAGCTGCTCAACCACATTGTTATAGGCTATCCGCTCTTCAGGAAGAACTCTGACCGAACCAAGCGTAGCCATGCCTGGGAATTCATAATGAGCCGTGGAAGGAACTCTAAGGCAGAAGCACTCACGATTAGCAAGAAACTCTTGCTTCACTTGCGATAACATGTTCGAAATTCTCGTTAACTCCTCCTGATTTCCTCGCATAAACTGGGGAATAATGGTGTTTGCAGAGAGATGGGGTCGATCCTTCATCATACTTCCATCCGTAGCACCTGGAGGAGACGTTGCCACATGCCCAAGAGGATTATATGGGCCAGCAGGGTTCTGTGACGGCGTAACAACACAGCTCCAGCAGTAACCTGATTGATCATTACAGCGTCTATGTCCCCAGACTAAGCACATAGTGCATTTGACGGTGGGAGAGATTCCATCATCAGCTGGATATCCATCATTAGTGATACAACCATCAAGAGAGCCGACTAACAACGCACGCTGCCCGCATTTACAGTTGAATAGCCCCTCTTCAACATCCTTTCCGCAAATTAGGCATTTCTCATGGAGAGAAGGTGTCGTATGCATGATGACCTTACAGTCCGAGAGTACCGGCCTGAGTGTTACCTCCTCTCGTCGATATCCTAGGCACCTATGCATAGTACGATAGCCATGGGCGGTATGTGCTATGTGTTCCAAAGAGAACAGGCTAAAGGACAACGACGAGACAGCGGTCTTAAATTGATACGAAATATCGTCCAAAGTGATGTTGTTCCCGCCAACCCCCTGCCACATTATCTCTCTCCGCGATCGTGATAGATTCGCATCTATCGTCGCCACAGTATCGGGCTTACCAGACGCCGTATTCATTTGACCCTCATTTTCTGCCTCGACTCGGACAATGGAACTATTGGAAGGCTCTAAAGTGTCACTAGTACGGGCCAAGGTATCTCCTGCAGCATATCAATGTAAAATTACTAAGCTGACGACGGAAAATATAAAGCGCACTGTATAATATTTCATTCGCGGCGTTAAATGTCTAAGAAAGAGGTACATAAATATGAGGCAGTGCTTAATGATAGACTAGGCTTTCCGCACCTTATAACACAAGGCACTGAGGATATCGAGACCCGTTCGATCTCGCCTTGATAAAACAGAAGCCGAATTCGAAAGACCGTCAAAGGACAGGACCACTTTGCCGGTATGATTCATGAAAATGCTGAAATCCTGACCGACTCAATATTGATCAGGAGACATGTGCTCATGTCCATCAGGCTAACCTCGATCCTAACGGAGTGAAGGTCGATACCGCGACAAAGTAAGTTACTTAATGCTGCCTGTGGGTATCAGGGAATATTACTTTCACGAGAACGCTTCCCATCCCACGAGACACGTACAGCAATGCCAGAGATCTTGTTCGAAGTTCAGTCTAAAAAGGGATGAACCTAGACGGACTGGGTACTCAACTGATTGTGCCCCTGCAATAAAAGTTGGAATGACCCCAGAGGGAATTGCCGCAGCGATAACTTGTTCAGCGGTCGCTTGGACATCTACTCAGCAAGTGGATAAATGAGTTGTGGTACGTGACACAGATCGCTTCACCTGGGTTGTAGACTATGAAGGGTGAATTACCGCTGGGGTAGTAAGATTTCAGACGCAGAAAGTTTGAATGTCTAAGGGGTGCGAGATGGATCAGCAATACATAACCCTTCCAGAGAACAATACAAACATTAGGTCTCTCTCAAAGTTGACCGTCTTTTCATAGTTCTGGGATCAAATACTTTGATTAACGGAACTTCAAGGACAAATCAACGTCAACACACCTCTTGCGCGTCTTCGCCTTCAAAGACTTTAAGAACAGCATTTTCGCCGCCGACTTGAGCGAGAAGTAATCGAAACCCTTTTCCAACACGGAGTTCCTCTTCAGGTATGATATCGAGTTCTTCGACTGTCTACAAAGCTCGTTAATTATATCTTTACGACACAGTTCAAAAAAGAGGCACACCTGAACATCGGGTTCCTCTTTCAGCTTCCTTTCGAGTCTGCCTTGGCCCGAGACTCTACCATCGATTCCAAGATAACTTGTAGAAAGGCGCTGGACGATGTCATGAAGAGTTATCAGGGTGGTGATCTACATATCAGTCAGATGGAAAGGCCAAGACTAATAAGAAGGCTTTGAACTTGAAAAAGTGTCATTATCTCTTGAATTCTTGATTGGAGTTCTTGAAGTCGTCCAGCACGTTGCTTGGCAAAAATTGTGAGATAGAATATGTTCTGGCTCGTCTCCTTCTCGATAAAATCTTGTATCTCATATAGATTCCTGACAAAATTCCGAGTTAGGCGGCAAGAGTGTAGGTGTGTTAAAAGCTCACCCTTCAAAACTTTTGATGTTGTCCAATACCACCGATGTAATTACCAACGTCTCGAGGTGTTTAGAGATCGTAGCAAGGGCCTTCGCACAGCAAGCAGCGATCCTTAGCGCCAGCTCAGTATTCTGCTGGGCCTGCGATATCTGCTGGAAGATACAAGAAACGATTCCAGCAGCGGCACCAAGGGCTGGTATTGAAGTTGCAGCTGCAGCTGCGGCCTAGCAATACTAGGCATGAGCGAGGCCTTCATAATGAAGTCGTTTCTCACCTTAAAAATGTCAACAGTCAAAATAGCTAGATCGACCCCATCTTCTTCGATTCGCTGCTTCACTCTACTTCTCCGCTTTACCCATTTCATATTTACGACTGAGGACTAGTAGTAGATGATGCTGTTGAAGCTTGAACGTAGAAGAAAGAGGAAGGGACACGTGTTGAGCATTGCAGGAAGCTGTTGTATAGCCACACGAGGCACTGCTTCCGCATAAGTAGCGCTAGCCGTTGCAAAAACTACCGAACTGAAGCAAGCTGGTAGAGGCATGGTAAAACATAAAACGTTCCTTCGCTAAGATAATAACTGATCAATACAGACGCCAACGACCCATATCGCTATACTTCCTCTTCGGAAGACCACGCTCATAAAGACTGAAGGGTGGCGGGGACTCTGCTCTGACGCGCAGGGTGGTGGAGAGTTTCGCGCACGGGGCATTGGACACTTTTTGGCGCTTGCGGGGAAGAGGGTCGCCGAGGGTGCTCCCCAATCTCTTCAAGTTGCACGCGGGAGGCGGGGACTCGGCTTTGACGCGCAGAGGTGGCTTGGCCGAAATGTGCGTGCGCTCCTGAGTACCGACGACCTTAACATCGCCCTCGGGATATTGCAACAGAGGGATGGACGAGGCGGCGCTGACTGATCTTGCCGCTTTGACCAGATACTGCAGAACTTCATCGCAGCAGCTCTCGACTTTGACTAGGACTGCCGGGACGGGAGACAAAGGAGCACCACTATCGGAATTCAAATGCGTGGGATATGATTGGTTCAGAGCGACTTGCTGCCAATTGGATGGGAGCGTGTACGACGACGCGCTGGATTTATTGAAGGAAGGCAGCTTGGGTCGGGGTGGGAAGAGGCTCTTCTTTGGCGCAGATGGCTCTGGCACCTTGGCAGGCTCTGGCATCTTGGTGGGAGCATCAGACTCGGGGTACGCCCAGAATTTTCCTCGCATTCCGACGGGGAGTTGGCCAGGAATGCGCTATGTATCAATTCAGCCATTGTAGAGCAACAAAAGGCCAGCCTGGTACCTCCAACTTGAACAAAATGATCTTGAACCCATTCTCATCTCGTTTCTGGTAGCATGCCGTTACTTTGTACAAGCCGTCGTAGTGGAACCTAGCCGCAAGTCAGTCGTCGTGATGCAAAAAGAGAAAGGCGAGTATACCCGTTGTTGGGAGCGTATTTCGAATGAAGCCTGTATCCTCGAATAACGCGCACAGGCTGGTCCGACTCCATCGCTTTCTACGAGACATCAGAAAAGAAGTTGGGCATGGAAAAGGACATACCTGCAGAGCCTTATTTCCGTGAGTATAATGCTGATCCTTGACCTGCATCTTCCCATCCTTGCTCCGTCCACCTAACTCCAAATCAGCGTCTAGAAAAACAGACCAGCAACACAACAAACCTTCTCCGCACAACCGGCTGCAAATAAAATGTCAGACAAGACTCGACGACAAAAACAGGAGCCGCGTACATTCTATCGCTCTTGTCCTTGTTAAACTCTTCATACCCATCCGACCTGCAACACGGTCAGCAACAAGAAATCAGCATAGGCGTGCACTCACAATACGACAGACCGCGCGCTCCCTTTGTACGAGTAGATCCCCCTCCTGAGACTCCCATGCACTCCCGCCTCCAACACCGTCGTCCTATCCATATACCGCGTACCCACAGGCTGCCCATCAATCTCCCCAACCGTGCCTCTAACCCAAAAGCATCATCGCAAAACCCAACAAGCAAGCGAAAACACATACGGATCAGCAACAGGCTTCCTGTATCCCTCTCGCTCCTTCGGCTTGTCCACGTCCAAATTCCTATAATCCTTCACAATCCGCATCTCCTCCTTGCCAAACTTGCGCGTCTTCTTGAATCTGAATGCTTCTTCGGTGTAAATCATGTTGTAGTTGGAGATGAAAGAAAAAGAGAGAGGGATTCGCGGCACATTCTATATATGGATGTGACTCGTAAGCGCAGCCACATCGGGCTGCCAGTGCCATTGGACGCGTGTTCTAGCCTCCACTTTTTGCAACGTTCGGGCTTTTTTGTCCAACAGAAAGCGATTGGAGGATACGTTCACGCGTCTTGCCGTGTCGAATACTTATCAGTGATGGCCGCCGGTGATCGGCAGCAGGGCCGACCGTAACTGCGCTGATTTAGTTCCAGCCCATTCAACCTGGAACGTTTCCAGTTCCGTTCAACTGAATGTGTACAGCCTCGACCTTCTTACCCTTACCATACATGGTTTTCACAGCACCTTCACTACCCTCGGGCCATGCCGACTCGACGTCCGGTATGTCGTTTGGAAGATATCTGCACAGGGATCGTCGCGAGGGTCCATCACTCAAGTCACACATTTGGCCTTGTCTCATACCACCTGTCCATTTCACCACAGTGACTTCTCCCCAATTTCGGTCTCTCGATTTCATACTATTACGCTGGACAGAAGTATTCACACTTTTTCCGTCATTCTCCCATCCGTGATACTACTTATCTTCCTTCTAGGCCTCAAACACGATGTTATGGTCGACGACTTTCAATTTCATCGTCTTGCCATCCTCCGCAATCAAACACTCTTCTTCTTTTCCTTGCGTGATGGAGGTCGCGTCTCGGTCAGCAAAAATTCCTGGGCATTTTGCTAAAATACGTTCACCTTGGTTTTTTGGCACACTAAGCCGCTGATATGGGATACGATTGCTCACGTTCCTCGCAAGCCACGGTTCAAAGATGGCGGCCTGCACACAGTAGAAGAACAGTACAAGTCCTAGTGGTGATCTCTGCTGCGACCCCTGCCTCAAGACTGTTGGAATATATCTTCTTCACTGTTCTCCGACTCTGATTCATGGCTCGGTTTTTCGGTTCGTCTGTCTCCTGGTAAAAAATGCTCAAGTCATCGTACATGCGCACATTATCAAATGATTCTCTATCGATTGCCGCCTTGAATACGTAGACACCTTGTTGACGTGAGAATCGAAGACTCCAGACGCGCTTAAAAACTTCGAGGCCACTCTTGTCTTGAACCCGCCTCCACATTTCCTCCCCTCTTCTCTCGGATACGTTCACATCCTCACGCAATCGGATCATCCGCGCAGCTGCCGGTGCTCCCTCGTTTTGGGTCTGCTCGAGCAGGGTGATCATCTTTCGCTCGCAATTGGTCCATCTCTGTCAAGAATTTGGATTTTGATCGCAGGCATGGTTGCGGCTCTCATCCAAAGCGGCATTGGCAACGTCGCTCTTTCAATCTGCAGCGATGGGAGGGTGCTCTCAGTTCAGTGGTGAGTTTCTCTAGACCTTGCTTTTCTTTTCCAGGTGGTGGACCGTCGGATGATGAAGGGGATCCAAGCACACCTGCACTGTTCTTCTTTAAACATTGGTCGTGCTTATTTATTTTCCAGGTGATAGTGAGGGGATTCAAGCGTACCTGAAAACTTAAAATACAACCATGAGTTTTTTGCTAAAAATACATCCACCTTAATTTTCGAATCTTGGGGGGAACATGGTGTCGATTTACACTTGGAACACTCCCTACCGCAAGTCGCTGTTTCGATGAGCCGATTGCACTCCGAATAGATACGGGACGCGATGGGATATATTGTTCTTGCTCATGTTCCTTGCAAGCCACGGTTCAAAACGACGGCGGCCTGCAGAAGGCACATCATTACATGCTTCGTCCTGCATGCAGCTGAACTCGAGGAACAATAGAAGGACACTGCTGCGATTTTGCGAACGGCTTGCCTGCCTCAAGACGCCTCAGACCCTACAGTACTGCTCTCACCCAGTGACGGCCAAGTATCCTCGGAATGTCTCATTCCTCACCAACCCACAATGATCCCCAATTTCTTGTTAATGGGCCTCGTCTCCTGTGGCAAAATGGTATACAAAACGTGCTCAAGTCATCATACATGTGGCGCGTTAGATACGTGCGCATGTTGGATTCCTATATCAAATGATTCTCTCACTTGACCGCCGCCCGTTTTCTTCCTGAATACTTAGACGCCGTTGATACTTGTTGACCTGAAGATCGAAGACTCCAGCCACGCTTAAAAACCTCGCTCGACACACGAGGCCTCTTAGTCTTGAACCCCCATCTTCTACACCCTTCCTACCGTGAGTCCTCCTTCTCTTGGATACATTCTTCTCCCCAACCATCCTACTAGAATGCCATTGAAACGACGCACTTGTTTCATCATCGTCGGTGCAGCTGTCGGCGCAACCATCGGTGCTACCTTGACGCCCATTATCACGCCCCCCGCCTTGGGTTTTGGTGCAGTAGGGCCCGTCGCTGGTGAGCAAGCCTTATCTTCTGCTGATAATGGTTCTGAATTACCCTTACAGACGGACTTGCGGCTACCATCCAAAGTGGTATGGGCAACGTCCCTGCTGGGAGCCTCTTCTCATGTCTACAGTCTATGGGGATGGGAGGTCCTATTCGAGCCCCAGTTGTTTTGTACGTAATGTTTCCGGGGGCAGTCATTGGAGGAATCGTAGGGGGCCTGGTCGGTTGGCTTGTGGATTGGATTGTGGAATGGTTCCAGTGAGTTCTCAGAGTCCCCATAATTGTAAGGAAATATTCTGATCGTTTCTCAAGGAAAAGGAACGCCCGGGTTAAAGTGGTTCAAGTGAAGGCGTAAGGTAGCATCCCTATGTTCTATGTTCAGTGTTTGCTAGGAAATTTTATGCTTCTATACCCATATAACAGAAAGGCAACAAATCATCGGAGGCAACGAGAGAGTCTATTTTATTCTGAATCAAGGCACTGAACGATGGATTGGGCATCGGCGTGTTGTGTACGGAGGTCGGAGGCTAAGTTCGAGATTCCAGTTCTCTTCTTCCTATTTTTCTGCAGGAAACTTCAGCAGACAGTGAGAAAAGATGAGTTAGAACCCACCGGCACTTGCTTCTTACTGTCCGAATCCCAAATGGCTCCGCTTTTCATGAAAAATAATGCTACACCTACTGCGCTGATGGGAGAGTCGGAAGGGAGGCCAAAGTGGACATGAAGATGAAGCTGTGTGTGTGAAACAAGAACTACCGCGAAGCTACTGCCGGCAATTGCCGCTAGTACTTACCTCCGTTTACTTTTCCAGTTTGCTTTTGAGTTCGCAATCATAGTCTCGAGCTACTGGACTACCATTAACGATCAACCCAGGTCTCTGCGTCATAAATCTGGAGCTCCACTTTTGAAGTATCATCTCTGGGCCAAAGTTTACGTTTAACCAACGTTTAACTTCGACGTCCGACTTCAGCAGACGCTGCTGGCCTCTTATAAGCGCTGAGATCAATGATAGCCTCTTAGGTTCCAGATGGCAATAATGAAGGTATAGTAAGTATCCTTTCTTTGGCGAGTCGGTCTCCACACAGCACCCGGATGTTCTCGCTGCTCGCCGTATGGACCGTAGTTGTTCGACTCCTTTGTACACTCGACTCTCACCCTCTCTCAAGTGCTGCCAGTTTTCTAGCTGAATCCCTAGACGCCACTTGATTGATACTTGTTGACCTGGGAATCGAAGACTTCATCCGCGCTTAAGAACCTCGCTCTATACACGAGGCCTCTTGTCTATGACCATATACTGACACGACAACTGTGAAGAGTATCCAGTTTCCTTGAACGTCGTGACACGAGGATGTGTGCGTGCATGCAAGACGGAATCGGTGCCCCACCCATGTACAGGCCTTTGTTTTGTGTTTGACGTAGTTGACCATCAAGAAATAAGAGCCAGTGAAGACTCTTGGAAGCAAGATATGGAACGGCGAGCTCCGGAGGGATACCAGGAAGCTGGGTTGACTGTGCCGACAGAGAAGCGTCGATTCACGAAAACGCGTCGCTAAACACCTCTTCATTGGACAACGCGTGACAATCGCACCTAATTTAGCTCGTTGGACGCAGATCCCTCCACGACATCAATGAAGAGTCCTGTTTGTAACCGAAGCGAATTGTAGCGCGACTGAAGGCGAGAGTTGAACTCGAACAAGTGTGAACTGGCCGTTATGTTGAGACGAACCCGTTGATAGTCATTGACGCGGGTCATTGATACCGGGTCGCCGTCAGTGAAGGTTCATAAGAGCGTGACGGTGTAGTAAGTAAAAGGACATGATGATTTCAAAAAATGTGTACAACCACACAAATGTAACGAAATATCAACGTGAAACAAATGGCTAACATGGCTAACATGTAGGAGACAGGACACTCGAGAATGATAAGATGAAAGTTGGGCATAGGTGTAGTAGAAATATTGAACTGTCATCCACGATCCTCCATATCGCTATACTTCCTCTTCTGAGGACCACGCTCAGAAAGACTGAAGGGTGGGGGGGACTCTGCTTTGACGCGCGCGCGAGGGGTAGTAGATACTTTCTGGCGCTTGCGGGGAAGGGAATCGCCGAGGATGCTCCCCGATCTCTTGCGTACGGGAGGCGGGGACTCGGCTTTGACGCGTGGAGGCGGGCTGGGATTGTGCGCGCCCTCCTGAGTACCAACGACCTTGACATCGACCTCAGGATACTGCAATAGAGGGATGGAGGAGGGAGCGGTGACTGGGCTTTCCACTTTGACCGGGTACTGTAGAGTATCATCGCAGTACTTCTCGACCTTGACTGCCGGGACAGGCGACAGGCGAGCACCGCTGTCCGAATTCAAATGCGTGGGATACGATTGGTTCAAAGCGACCTGCTGCCAATTCGCCGGAAGGGTGTACGAAGATGTCTTGGTCTTGTTGAAGGAAGGGAGCTTGGGTCGGGGCGGGAAGAGGCTTTTCCTTGGCGCAGACGGCTCTGGCACCTTGGCAGGCTCGGGCATCTCAGCGGGAGCATCAGACTTGGGGTACGTCCAGAATTTGCCTCGTGTCCCGATGGGGAGTTGGCCAGGAAGTCGCTATGAATCAATTCAGCCATTGTAGAGCAACAAAAGGCTAGTGCCATACCTCCAACTTGAACAAAATAATCTTGTATCCATTCTCATCCCATTTATGGTAGCACGCCGTTACATTGTACAAGCCGTCGTAGCGAAACCTAGCCGTAAATCAGTCGTCGTTATGCTAAAGAGAAGGGCGAGCGTACCCATTATTCGGGGCATACTTCGAATGAAGTTTGTATCCCCGAATAACACGCACAGGTTGGCCGGACTGCATCGTTTTCTACGAGACATCAGAAAAGAAGTTAGGCACGAAAGAGGACTTACCTGCAGAGCCCTGTTTCCGTACGTGTACTCCTGGTTCTTGAGCTGCATCGTCCCGTCCTTGCTCCGTCCACCTAACATCCAATCAGCGCCTAGCAAAACATACCAGCAACACGACAAACCTTCTCCACACAACCGACTGCAAAGAAAATGTCAGACAAGACTCGACGACGAAAACAGGAGCTGTGTACATTCTATCGCCCTTGTCCTTGTTGAACTCCTCATACCCATCCGACCTGCAACACGGTCAGTAACGAGAAACCCACATAGGCGTGCACTCACAATACGACCGACCGCGCGTACCCTTTGTACGAGTAGATCCCCCTCCTGAGACCCCCATGCACCCCCGCCTCCAACGCCGACGTCCTATCCATATACCGCGTACCCACAGGCTGGCCGTCAATCTCCCCAACCGTCCCTCTAACAAACAAGCATCATCACAAAACTGAGCAAGCAAGCAAGCAAGCAAAACACATACGGATCGACAACAGGCTTCCTGCGTCCCTCCCGCTCCTTCACGCTCACTTCCGAGTCCAAATTCCGGTAATCCTTCACGATCCGCATCTCTTCCTTTCCGAACTTGCGCGTCTTCTTGAATCTGAATGATTCGTCGGTGTAAGTCATGTTGGTTGAAAAAGAGAGGGATTCGCGGCACGTTCTATATATGGATGTGACTCGTAAGCGCAGCCGAATCGGGCTGCCAGTGCCATTGGACGCGTGTTCTAGCCTCCACTTTCAGCTGCAACGTTCGGGCTTTTTTGTCCAACATAAAGCGATTGGAGGGACTTGGTAACTGTTCACGCGTCTTGCCGTGTCCGATACTAACTTATCAGTGATGGCCGTCGGTGATCGCCAGCAGGGCCAGCCATAGCTGCGCTGATTTATCCAAGCCTGGATCGTTTCCAGCTCCGTTCGACTGAATGTATACAGCCTCGACCTTCTTATCGTTACCATACATGGTTTTCACAGCACCTTCACTACGGATATACTCTCGGGCCATGCCGACTCGACCCCGGTATGTCGCTTGGAAGATACCTGCACAGGGATCGACGCGAGGATCCATCACACATTTACCACCACGTCCATTCGCTTCTCCCCAATCTCGGTCCTCCAGATTTCATACCCCAGAGATATCCTCGCTCTTAAGTGCCTGTTCTGGAGAAGGTGATACTTGGCCGTGACGCGCATAGGACCCGGAATGCTGTGTTGATGCCCGGCAGGCCCTGACCTCCACTTTAGCGCGATTGGAAGTACTTGCCAACAGTTCACGCGTTTCACCGTGTCGAATATCAATGATGCCACTGATAGCCTCCAATGATCGGCAGCAGGGCCGACCATCACCTTTACTCTCTCCTGCTAAAACACGTCGCATATCTCCATCCCAAGCCACTGTTGGTGTGTCGATGTCCAAGCTTCATTACAGGTGCTGTTATCCAATTCTTTCGTGTGGGTACAGCCCACTAACCCTTGCCATAGATGGTCAAACATCATTTTTACAGCAAGGGTTCACTGCCAATATACTCTTGTCCCCGTTCGATCCATTATGCGACGCTCATCTCTTCCTTCTAGGCGAGCTTAGTCGTTAGCACATTCAGGGTAGACTCGAGGTCAGACGAACGCGATCTAGAGGGCGTTAAAGTCGATGATTTTCGAGCCGTACCCGCATTCTCATCAATCTTGGCACTTCCGCCCACTGCCTTCACTCGAACTCTAGAACTTTCTCTCGAGTATGTGGAGCAAGTGGAGGGCATCCAACTTGCCAAATCCGGCCGCTTGGAGGCACGTCCATCTCTTCGTGCAGAACTGACGATAGTACACGTCTGAACGTGCATCTCCATAATGTGATTGCTATCCCTCGGCGCGTCACTGCCAGTATAAATTCCAAGGCTTTGCCAAAATCCATCCACATTAAAATTTCGACACGTTCCTCGTCACCAGCTCACTCTTTCCACGAGCCGAATATATGGGACGCGGTCAGATGAGTCATCAGGCCACGATTCGACCTGCAGATTACATACGTCGTCGGCTAGTCTTGGAAAGAACACTACAAGTCCTGGTTGCAATTTTGCGAATGGCCCGGCTTGCCTATTTTGCCCATTGATGGATCGGCGGCATAGCCTCGTCGCAACTGCGCTAATTTACTTTCTTTGCTGCTTGAACACACTCCACCAACCCTAGTCGGCCGTTGTCTTCCTCCGCACCACCAGGGTTGCTGTTATCCAATTCTTTCAACTTCGTCTATGATTTCGTCCTCCCGTTACGTGTTGAATACCAGTGATCGGCAGCAGGGCCAACCATATCATGCACCGAACAGGAACTAAATCAAACCATAGTTCTATCTCGCTAATTTATTTTCTTCATCTCTCCACTCTTTTTGGAACGAGCTTGGTGCATCCGTTTCCCCGGATCCCAAACCAATGATCCTCCACATATTTCCAACTTTGTTACAGGTGCTGTGAATTCGTACGGCTTCGACCTCCCGTTTGCCACTGACGTTTTACCATAGATGGTTAAATACCGCTTTCATAGTACCTTCCGTGAAAGAGATATACCCAGATCTGATCGGCGATTGCATGTCTACTTGTCGCCCAAATCACGGCACTCACCCACCCCTTGTTCTTACGTGTTGTCCTTTCACTCACCACTCCTCGAATAATAGCTTTCCCCCCCTCCCCTCTTTCCCTTCGCAAACCGGCTCGGATGATACCTTGCACAGGGACCCATTCAGCATCAAATGTCCGACGCGTCTCTTACTATCGGACGTCACCTTCTAGCTACCTACCTTGAAAAGCCATCCATTCACAGAATTCACCGTGGGACTTCGGACCCTCGTCGCATTCCATACTTTATACTTTTTACCTCGCGCACGCTGGACCTGAGAGAGATCGCCACTCTCTTTGGATCTTATCATTCTCCCGGAGCCTTCATTTATTCCTTCCGACCATGCCAGCTTCGCCTTTAGCATATCAGCTGACTTTCAAGGTCAGACGAACGCGATGATTTTTGATTTAATCAATCTTGGCATCGAGTCTCCATATCAATCGCAGCACTGCTGACTCTCGCTTTTTGGCAGCTCCAGAACCTTTTTTGTCGGTTTCTTGTCCAAGGTAGAGCAAGTGGAGGGTACCCTCTTCGCTCAAACTGGACCGCCGCTTGGAAGACATGCATTCTGAAGTTGATAGTACGTGTCTGAATGCGCGCCTCCATGATGTTGATGGTTCTCGGTCGCGTCACATAATTTTCAGGAGAACATAAAGGCATATTGTTTTCACGTTCGTATATCTAACCGGGCAGGCGTGCTTTCAAACATGACATGAAGACACTGCGCCTTGGACTGCCGATTATCAAGGTACATGTCTCCTTCCTTCAGCAAGTAGTTTTTGATTCTCAGTCCGCCAGTTTTCTTCCTGTATCCTTAGATGCCGTTGATACTTGTTGGCCTGAGAATCCCAGAGCTGTGCATAAAAACCTCGCTCGACACACGAGGCCTCTCTAGTCTTGAGCGCCCACCTTCTCGACGCTTCCACCCATGAGTCCCCCTTCTCTTGGATACATCCACCACCCCAACCACCCTACTGGAATGCTATTGAAATGACGCTGACGCACTTGTTTCATCATCGGCGGTGTAGCCGTCGGTGTGCGCGTCGGTGCTGCCTCGGCGCCCGCTTTTGTGCCCCCCCTTTGGTCACCGTCCAGCAGGGCCCGTCGTTGGTGAGCAAGCCTTGCCTTATCTTCTGCCGACGATGGTTCTGACTTAACCTTACAGGCGTACTTACTGCTGCGATCCAAAGCGGTATGGGCAACGTCCCTCTATTTGCACTCCTACAAATCTATGGCAGTGGGAGGTCATATCCCATTTTATGTGTACATATTTCGGGGGGCTATCGGAGCTGCGCTGATGGGCATATCGGAAGCGAGGTCAAAGTGGACATGAAGATGTAGCTGTACACGAATCAAGAACACCGCGAAGCTACTGCCGGCAATTGCCGTTAGTACCTCCGTTTACTTTTACAGTTCGCTTTTGAGTTCGCTATCATAATCTCGAGCTACTGGACTACCATTAACGATCAACCCCAGTCTCTGCGCCATAAATCTGGAGCTCCACTTTTGAAGTATCGTCTCTGGGTCAAAGTTTACGTTTAACTTCGACTTCCGACTTCGGCAGACGCTGCTGACCTCTTATAAGCGCTGTGATCAATGATGGCCTCTTAGGTTCCAGATGACAATAATCAAGGTATTGTAGGTATCCTTTCTTTGGCGGGTCGGTCTCCACATAGCACACGAAGTTCTCGCTACTCGCCGTACTATGGACCGTAGTTGCTCGACTGACTCCTTTGTACACTCGACTCTCGCCCCCTCAAGTGCTGCCAGTTTTCTTGCTGAATTCCTAGACGCCACTTGATTGATACTTGTTGACCTGGGAATCGAAGACTTCGTCCGCGCTTAAAAACCTCGCTCTACATACGAGGGCCTCTTGTCTTGAACTCTCACCTCTGCCTACTGTGAGACCTCTCTTCCATTGAGTGTATTTGCCTACCTGACTATCCCACTAGAATGCCAAAACTACGCCCTTACTTCGTCATCGGAGGTGTGATTGTCGGTATCGCCTTGACGCCCGTTATCCTCCCCCCGCTTTGGGACTTTTAGGCTTTGGTGCAGCAGGGCCTGTCGCTGGTGAGCAAGCATTATCCTCAGCTGACGATGGCTTCTGATTTGACCTTCAATGCAGGCGGACTTGCAGCTGTTGCCCAAAGCAGTATGGGCAACGTCGTTGCTGGGGGCCTCTTCGCACTTCTACAGTCTATAGCGATGGGAGGTTCTATCCCAGCCATTGTGTACATAATTCCAGGAGCTGTCATTGGAGGGATTGCGGGGTGGCTTGTTGGTTGGATTGTGGATTGGCTGGTGGATTGGTTCCAGTGAGTTCTCAAAGTCCCTGTGATTGTAAGAACCGGCTCTGATCGTTCTCAAGGAAAAGGAACGCCCGGGTTAAAGTGGTCGTGAAGGTGTAAGATAAGATCTCCATGTTCTATGTTTACTTTGTGTTCGCCAGGAAAATCTATGCTTCTATACCAATATACTTAACTCAAAGGCAACGAATCAAAGTAACAAATCCGAATGTCGTAGAACTTCACTGTTTTCTTGTTATGTTGGACATGTCGCCGCTGAATCTGTATGGTTAGCGTTGAATGCAAGGAGCTTGAACCTGCTTGAACTCACGCATTCTACCTTGCATTCAGCGTCATCTCACCTATTATGACAACAATGATGAAGATTCGTGCGTGCTGACAGAACTCGTCTCGCTCCGAGTCTGTCAACATGTTTTCTTACCTGCATTACTGTGTGCCCGTAATCGTGTTCTCCGGTCTGGTATCGCAGGTATCGTGAATTGGTACTTTGTACATGGTATCTTGTATCTCGAATGCTCAATTGATGGGGTATTTTTACCTGCTCCTATATCGTACTCGGGAACTAATCCTTAACACGGCTCTTCCGTACCAAATCTCGCCTAAGATACCATTGAGTTTCTTCTGGACATCGTGTCTACGAAGGAATGAATGAAATTCTCTACAGTTTCATCGAGCCAGACTCACCTAGTGATACAGATTGGTCACTAGCCTCCTTCAGAGGGCTATTGATCATGAGAGATGCAATATTATCGTAGGAGCTAGACGTTGCTGTCTCTATTTCAACCTTCAGACGCGGAGCAAGCATGGAAATGGGACGGTTCGAATATTCGGGACCTGTGATGAATGGCTGCGACCGGCTCATTTGTTGAGAACTTTGCATGGCCACATCAAGCGTCGATTTCAGGCAAACAAGGGCAATGATCAGGGTAGGGTAGATGGCCTATAAGAGTTTTGGGAATAAGTGGTTATCATAATCAACAGGTGACGACTCTCACCGTGAGCTGGGCAAGCATGCAGAACAGGATGTATATTCCGTTGCTTGCAGTCACAGCAATAATGACTGTAGCGAACTATTGGCCATTATTTACAGCACTTCAGAACATCAAGCGGGATATATACGCACCCATGTGCAGCAGTAAAACACGCCTGATTCGATCATCAATGAGAGTATGCCATGCTGCTTGAAAAACTGAGATGCGAAGGATGCACCAGTTAGGGAACGAATAAATCGATGATGAGTCCTGGATGATATCAAGCCATATAAAGAGATACAAGCCATCGAAAGAGATAAACGCCTTACCAGGTACGATAAGCGATCAGAGATGTGGCCCAAACATTTATTGAGAGTGTCAATATCATGGCGATAGTTGCATGGACGCCGGAAAATACACCATCAGAAGCGGTACCCGTGAGAGGTTCACTGCCCCATAGGTGTGGCAGCAGTGCGGAGGCAGTAGTAGCTTGCCGCGTTGACTCCAGAGTCAGTATACGGCACAGTCAGAGGAAATCATGGACCTCACCGAATGCGGTTACACCCAAGATTGAAGACACCCAGAGTATCCATCTGCTACGGTTACAGAGTATCCATGCCCTCCACAACATGATACCGTCCCCAATAAAAAACTGACAGAGGGTGAATAGTAGAACAAAAGTCAGTTTGATTATGATTGTGGGAGTTGGGACGTACATTTACACATTCTAGCGCAAGGAGTGAATAGAGTCCTGGGGGTGTGTTATTACCCTCGAGAATCATAGTGTTTCCGCCGTGCTCAGCACCCTGCAGATATACCCAGTGAATCTTAATGATGGTTATTGTGACATGAGTCGTCGACATTAGCCACATGATTGTATTCAAGACTATCATGACAATGACAACTTTGGCTTTCTCCCTTTTGAATCTACCAAAACAGTATTCAGCGACAAGGAAACTTTCTTGGAAAACAGAAACCCACATCAAAAGGTACGATGATCCTAGAAAGAGGCAGGTGTACATCCCTGTGAATACATTTCGTGAAATATCCTCTTCGTGAGGGTCAGAGAAGGCACACACCATACAAAAGGATCTCGACTACTACGGCGACGAAGACCGCATCAGATACCGACAATGCCATCTTGCTCGTGATCGACGAGTGGGTTCAGAGCTACCCTGAGGGACGGGGTTCTCGATGAAAAGAAGATGGACCATGCTCTTAACTTATAGCTGAGCTAGACGTAATCAGGGCATATCTTTCATTTATCATCAACAGATGTTTGCAACATTATGGAGATGAAAGATGCGGATGAATTTGCTTTGCATCGAGATCGTCTTTGGTAACCCTCACCGAGAGCACCATTTTTTCAATGGATCGAGTATATGCCAATAAAGTGATAGGAAATAAAGACGAGGCATTGAACAGGACAATGAGTATTCCGAGGGACTGAAAGATCAACGATTTTCGAATTGAGATAACTGTCAAGTTCTTCACCTGTGTCATTATCAAGGAACATATCGGAGAATGCTTCCGTATCCCATGGTTCTCACCCGAGATGCAGAAATAGATCTTATAGCACAATAGAGATGAGTTTACATAGTCAGTAGCTGGGGTGAGAAGAAATGTAAAGACGAACCCACCTACGATCGGACATATCATGGGTGAATGTAAGGGTAAGGCGTCCATGACGACGATGCTGTCGGTATGTGGGGACGATACCGTCTGCGTCAACGTTTCAGGGACCTTCATCTTTGATCATTCTCCGGGGTTTCCTCGGATTGGACTTGGAAATGAGATGTAAAAGAGTCAGAGGGGCGGTCCGTCCATACGGTCCGTCAGTGGTTCCATTCCAAAGACTGGCGAAACAGTCTGGATCAACTTCCCACGATGCTTATTCAGACAAAACGAATAAAGACCATATAGCTGGCATGACAAGATAGAGTCTAGTTGCAAGGTTGCACTCGTAGAGCTTCAGTTACTAGTAAAAAGGCAATAAATTTGAGTATCCTGATTCCTTTATGACTAACTGTGAGAACACGTACATCGTAGGTCCGTGAAAACCGAATCACCATCGTAAGCATTGGATGAGAACTGCGTGAAATGATTTAACGGTCTTGAGACGGGTATCGCGACTCGATTGACAAATCAACATCAGTAAGTTCAGGACCGTTGGATTTCTTAAGCTTGATATTCAATGACATCAAAATTAGACACGAGAAATGACGAAATTACAGGAAGATACTTAGTATAGCTATAAGCGAAATCTAAATGGTTCTTGAAACGTCTAAACAGCCCAAGGCTTCGTCTATTATGTCGGTTTTCGATGTTCCTAGAGGGAGGCCATCAGATGGATCGCTTTCATTGTATAATCAGTGCATACCGGGGAGTGCGTCGTCTCATAATCAACGTGCACAAATGCTCTTTCAACAGTTGGGAGCTCTTCAATCTTGTCCTGCAGTTGCTGACTAATGTCATGGGCCTTATACAACGGAGTCGATCCATCCATCACGATATCGATTTCAACAAAGTAGTCGGGACCGCTCTGTGGGTAATAAGCTCAGCTAAGATGCGGTGATTTACAAGCTGACATACATGATACGCCCGAACGGTGTCTAATTGCACGATGTCGTCGCTGAAGGTCATGGACTTGTATATGAGGAGCTGTAAGAACTCGTGCGGCGCCGACTTTCCAGCCAGAAATTCGAACTGGCGGTAGATAGACCGCGTCCACGCAATGATGATACCTAGGCCGATCTGCTCGCCCATTAGTTATCAATTTATTTCAACGGATGGGTTGACTTGCGATGATAGCGCCCATAGGATCGAGGTCTGGAAAAATATGAATAAGTAATGCATCAGATGGAAACGATAAACACTTACACCACCGTAGTTTACTCCCGCCGGTAGACATGAGGATACCTTGGGAAAATGAGACCAAGAACGCCTCTGAGAGGATCACAGACATACCGAATGTGTTGATCCATAGATCATTACGATGGTCTTCCCAAAGAACGGCGACTTGACTGGAGTTTTTTCGGAAAGGATGACATAAGATAAAGAGCATCAGTTTGACACCTGAACGCCGTATGAGAACCAAGCAATGTTAGAGGTAAAAGTCTTGCTTAATGCAGCCGCCACAGCAATGATGGATGGAATATGAAAATCTTTCAACTCGTCGTTCTCTTTCGATACCAGTGATCTCACGGATTCTACCACGACGATGAGATTAACACTGGACATCCTGTGCGAAGCGGTGAGTTAACGAACACTGGGGCAGGAAGCGAGGAGCGCACAAAGAACCTATAAATGATGAGCCCATAGACTGCAGTGATAATGAGCCAACCGACCATAAACAATGTTCCCAATATTCTCCAGACGTGCGCCACCTACAGGCCACTTGTTCATGTCAAGCTTCTCTGCCTTCAAGTACAGCCAGAACAGTACGACATTGCTGCCGATGTCGAAAACGGAGTCGATGCCGGTCGCGAGAAGGGATAAGGACACAGACGATATGGCCGCGTACACTGCGTAACGAATGAGACATGCTGTTGACTAGATGGGCAGAAGGAAAACGCACTCTGAATGACACACAGAGCAAGGTTCGATATAAGACTAGCCCACACTGCTATCTTTACCTACGAGAGCACGTCCATAACCAGATGGTAGGACAGCAGAAGAAATTCTTACCCAAAGCCTGGCCGATTCCTCTTCATCCTTCGCATCGCTCGTGTGCTGATCCAAAGGCTTCAACAGATACGCAATGAGCTAGCACAATGCGTCAATACAATAGCTCTCATCAAACAAGTCGAATTACACGCACATTGTTCTGCCGATTCTGATACTTGACCACAGCAGCTCTCTTCTTGCCCTTGGTCCTGCGTCGGAGTTCTGCAAGCTCAGAGTCTGACCGGATGCCATTCCTGAGATTGAGCGGGTCCACACTACGTCCCGTCACAGTAGAAGCACCAGATGCCTCAACATCCTGGGCTTTCGACGAGATAGAACTCGTTGCCGTCCATTTGGAGTCCAAGTCGGTGCTGATATCGGAAACCTATGGGAGAAACCGTTGAGCCTTGACTATTTGTGCTGGCATTATCCCCATGCTCACGCTGGTAGTAGGCGTTGAAGTCTGAACGGCTATGGTGAGCAAAACGTTCCAATTAACGGAAACAAAGTGGGAAGAAACGAAACAACGGATGAACCAAAACAATGGAACGATCCAAGCCGAATCAGGCACGATCAAAAACTCACCATTAATGAATTCGAAGTCTTGACGTCAGTGCTTTAAGGTATCCGAGGCTAACTTCAAAGTTCGAAGGAAAGAAAGAAATTTACAGGATGGGTGTGTCGTAGCGCTGGCATAGTGTTGGGGGGCTCTTTTTATGGGCTCTTCTCAGACTCTGTTGAATGTTTTTCTCACGCCCTTGGAGCCATGGCAGTGTAATCGTCGTCATAATACAATTGTGCTGTACGTGCTGTGCTGTACATGTCGGCGAAGTAATACGTCATTTGAAACATCAATATTTTAAGCACGATCAAATCTCCCTCTTAATCGGAGTGAGATGCAACGGCATCTGTGTACCTTTGGACATCTCGTCCCGAACCATTGGAAGCATAATAAAGGCGGGCTGGCGCTTGATTTGAAGATCTTCTTTGGGGAGCGACAATTTGAAGGATTCCACGAGTTCGAATATGACCGCTTGCATTTCCATTACGCTAGAATACGTATCGTGTTTGCTTTTAAGCTCTTGGTTAATGATAATGAGGACACGCACGCGAAACGCCAGCCAATGCATGAACGGACACCTCCGCCTGTGGGGAGTCAGTGTAGTGATCAAGGCCAGTACTAGTTTATCAGCTTACTGAAAGACAAACTACATGAAAAGAACAATTAGTTTATCAACTTCACCCAACGCCAAAGGGACTTACACATTAGCATAAACACCGACGGGAGTTGTTTTATCAAGTTCGCCCAAGAAACGGTCTGGATTCCAGACATTAGCAGTCGGTCCCCATACAGTGGGATGGCTAAAAGTATTTGACGTTAATGCGGGGACAGGCAGAAGGTAGCATGCATCCCGACCGATTGTAATACCCGATTCCTAACTGAATGAGCTGGCCTTTCTTCACAGGTATTCCAGTCAGCTTGGCTCCCGTCGACGTGGTAACCGGTTCTAGGAGAGGAATGACATCGTCGGATCCTGCGACTCGCATGATTGCGGGAAGGATAGGATAGAGTCGAAGGGTTTCCTACAGGAGCGAGATTCGTGTTCAGAGGATCAACTAAGACAGATGAACGAGTACCTTAATCGCGGCATTCATGAAAGGCATACTATCGTAGTCTGTCGAAGAGAGATCGTCTTCTGCTCCAACTCGAGTACGGACTTCAGCGATTTCTTGGCGAATTCGCTTCTGGTGTTCGGGATGATTGCATAGCTCGTACAAAAGCCATGTCAGTGTAGATGCCGTGGTTTCGTGCCCTGCCAAGGTCAGCGTGCTACAAAAGCAAGACCGTTCATTAGAGGGGTAGTATTGCGCTGAGTGGAGAGCGACTAACGCTACTTGGGCAAGGACTTCGTCATCGCTCAGGCGTTTCTTCTGTTCTTCGTCGGCATTAGCCCGCGCTAAAGAAACAAAGTCTTAAATGGTGTTTAGTATGTTCAACCAGCGAGGCCCACCTAGGATACTCAAGATATCTTTTCCGTTAGATGAGGCGACACCCCCTTCGAGATTCTGCTTGAGGACTTGACGTCCTGTGTCTTTCATGAGGACATTCAAATCGGTGTAACGCTTCTTTACGCGGGATGGAATAAGGCTGATAAGATAGAGCAGAGGGGTCGGAAGAACACGAGGAACGGCTGAGATTAGTACAGCAGCCCTACTCGGTAAGACGCCTGCGTCATGGCTGTAACGCAGACATGAGTAACGAGACATCGTAAATATGATCATCACGAACAAGAGATTGTTCAACATTTTGGTCAACTCGTTGTCATCGTTATCGATTCCGCCAAACTGGTATCCAAAAGCACCTATAAGCATATTTCAGTACGAATACTACTTGATGGCATGTTGTAAATCGAACTCACTCTGGCCAATAATGTCCAAAGTCAGCTTTCCAAGCCATTGGTTCATATTCAAGGTCGACTGTCCTCCTTCGATCAGGTCCGTAAGCTTCCGCGAGAACTAGGCGACTCTCGTTCAACCTAGAAAACAAAAGCAGATTGCAAGCACACGTACATGTCTTGTCGTACGTTGGAAAAGACTTAGAAAGGTTCGAAGCTGTCCGGCAGAGAACGCTGGGTTCATGACTTTCCTGTGCCGCTGGTGAACAGAGCCTAAGAACAGTCTTAGAATGTAGGCAGCACAAAGCCACAAATAAATTACCGGCGGCAGTGAGGATTCCCAGCCCGAAAAGAAAATTGAGGCTGAATTCAAAATCTGCCGATTTGGGGTAACGATAGCCAGCGCCTTGCGTAATGTACTGCAAAGCTTTAGGATCGGCGATGGCCAATATGTCTTGCTGGATATCATAAGAGTTAGTAACTAATACAGGACAGTACGTGAGAAGACGGACACCGTAACAGCCAGCTGCGCGATAGGCACTACCGTATTCACGATACCAAGAATACTCTAGATCGCCGACTTGGTCTTGGTGCTGCGTCATGTATTCATGGCCTTGTGTAAGAGAATAAGCGACGTTAACATATGTGATGTGGAATAGGCCTCACCAAAGAGCCATGAGTTTGAAGAGGGGCCGCGAAGCTGCTTGACAACACTACGTCTCCTTCTCAATAGTAGAGTTGAGAGAGCAATCACAAGGAATGTGCTGAGAAGGAGGATAGCGGTCTCCATTGTTTGGGCATCACGGCTCTGTCTTCAGAGGGTTTTATAGGAAGAAAGAGGATATCGGCTTAGACAATCATTCGGTTGGAGATTCCAGAAAATTCTAGTGTAGATTGGGACACAAGGACGCCGCAGCAACGTCTTCGATTCTCATGTTATGCGATACACGTGGGCCGTACACCAGGGCTGTCTGCAAAGAGTCATATAGAGACCAGGGCGTGTGTTCAAGAACTCGTTGAGAATAAGCAAAATTGAGTCAATCCGGGCCGTAGTACCACAAGCCTAGACAACGAACCTTGGAACTGTGCTTCAGCATCTCACCATAAGCAAGATTTAATCGACGGGGCCGGTAAATCAAATTCACGGGGCCGGATTCAAAAAGCAAATAAATAGTTTGATGTAGGAAGTCTTCGCTCCACGACTTGGACCTGTGAGATTGTCAACAACTGGCCGACTCTAGACTTTAATCTTACCTCAACCTGGATGTTCATATCCGAATAAGAATTCAGGTAGGATTTTGGAGCAGAGTCGCATTGGAATTGCCGAACCGCGTGTGGGATATCAGATCACATGGAAGTCAAAGTTGAAGCTGAACTTTAACTCGCGTGGTTTGTTTCCGAGGAAGATCCGTCCGCTCGACCGGCGGCGATGGTTTGCCGCTTGCGTGCAGCACTTCCAGTCCTTGTCCTCGTATTGGCGTCGCGGTAACAAGGGAAGAAGCGAGCCCTATATCCTCCTTACCTCATAAGCATTGATGAAACCTCAGTTGGAGAGTGGAAAGCTCCGAGGCCGATTTTTCTCCTTAAACTTCTCTGTGGTTCCTGATTTCCTCAGACTCCGTTTTTATATCTCAGGGCTCCGAGCTGTATCTCGTTCCTTAGCCGACATCGCAATGCTTCTGACTTCTTGATTATCTCTCAGACTCAGGTCATTCTCACCCTTGCGAACGGACATTGGTCTTCTTTCTGACGACACTTGGAGACGGATCAGGCTCCAGGGCCGTTCGAAAGGCTATGAGGGCCCCATCTTTTCAGGAACATCGACGCCTTCATCTTGGCATGACTATGTGTTATCCTAGTCCACCTCTTTCAGAGCTCGCTTTCGCAGGGGAAGAGTCGGCGAGTCTGTCTCTTTAAACAAGCCTCGACCCCTTTGATCTCAAGTTTTGTTTGTACGCTTCTTTGACCCGAGACCGCTTTTCAGATCAACGGGTCAAAGACTCGTTCAGAAGGTGCTGTCGAGGCCGACTGGACCATGAATCGATGAACACAAGCATTCTTTTGTTAATGGAGCGGAATTTTACTTTCAGGACCAAAATATGACCTGTGATGTGTATGCAAATAAATTCAGCATTTCTCTTCTTCAAGCCTAAACGGCTGCCTTTCCGCTTAGTAGTCTCGAGTGGGCGTAGCATTGCCATACTCTGGAAGAATCTTCGGGTCTGCGTCGGACTTGAACTTGTAGCAAACTAAACGCCAAGAATCAGTAACAGGCTAGTGATTTAAAAAATGCATCCTCACTGAGTCGATGGTCACCTGAATCGCAGACATGACCAAAATAATCCTCCTTGTGTTGGGCCTTCTTCGGCCACCCCATATCCTCGTCGTCGTCGTCGTCGTCATCATCATCATCATCGTAGTCCATGCTGTCACTTTCCTTCGGCCATTTTACGCTTCGGTACCCATAGTAGTTTCCGTAGTAATCCGTAGTCACAGTGCGTCGCTGCATACAGACAACTGCGAGCAGGGTCCCATGCGAGAGAATCGACAGTGTTGTTGCCCGTTCCCAACTCATAGACGAGCGAGCGAGCACGGACGTCCCACATTCGAACGACTTCCAGAGCTGCGCATCCGGTGAATATGGCTGGAAAGATGGAGATTAGGGAGAGACGTTCGAGTAAGGGAATTGCTACAGACTAGGTATTCCATCAGGATTCGCCAATAGAACTTGAGGTCGGTTTCGTTCTCCAGTACGAATGCTTGTAACAGGGCGAGCAGGGGTACGGACATCGTACAAGCGAGCAAAACCATCGGTGCATCCTGTGGCAAAGGTGTGGGCACTTGCAGATAGATCGGTTGAAATGCTTGCTACGTGACCGCTGTGTCCAAAAAACTCTGAAACAACCTTGGCGTCATGCTCTAAATCGAGGGAAAGGCAGGATCCATCATTCCCGACCACGGATATCATCGTGCCTGGAGACGAAGGATGATGGACCCACTTGAATGGCTTCATCTTTCCGTCCTGAAAGGTGATTTTGGAATCCGGCAGGCTGCCCGTTGAGAGCTCGACGTGTTCGGGATCGTCACAGTTGTGATTGAGACAGTCGAATGGGTCCATTTCCTCTCCGATTATATCCCTGTGTTCACCGTGTGTATCCAAATCGTCCAAATTCCAAACAGCAGCTCGACCGAGCCCTGCTCGAATAACACGTCCGTTTGAGAGAACGGCCAAAGGACCATTGTATTTTCTCGAGTCCATGGTGTGGACGCCGAGATCCTTTTCCCAGTGATATGACTTTATACGACGCGAACCGCCAAGGAGAATGAGCTTTCGCTCTTCGTCTGCGGCTATCTCGAGAGCGGGTTCCTGATCCTCGAGTCGAGAGTCGGTTGAGTGGCATTTCAGAAATTTCGAGCCTGGAGCTTCGCCGGGGAGATAATGTAAGAGAAGATGAGACCGATGGCTTATGCAAGGAACAGCAAGGTAGGTGGCATCTGGCGAGATGCAGAGCCCAATGGGAGCTGCGATGTCGGTGCTAGTGACTTCGCAGCGTGCTTCGTAGACAGCTTGTGAAAGAGAACCGGAGTATGGAGACGTCCAAGACGACGAGAGGTTGCTGCTGAAGCGTGAAAATGGAGTCGTCGATGCGTGTGGTTTGAGCGTGTCCTTCCAAGGTATGGAGTCAGCCATTAATGGGTCTGGAAATGTGTCTCGTGTCAAAGAAAATAACAAGCAAGATATTGAGAAAAGAGCGAACCAGTTCCAGGGATGCCGATGATGGTTTTGGTGAAGAAGAAAGGTTGTGTCAATTGAGGTGAAAGAAATGAAAATAATCAGCGACGCGATTCGCAAAGTGTTTTACGTAAAACCCCAAATCCTCGAGGATCCTCGTTCTCCGTCCACCACTTCGGATCTGCGGAATGCCATTCGTACTAATGTGTGCAGCAGATTCGCCGTCCAGCGTGTCAGAAGGTCGGCTTGACTCTATCGTGATTCTATTCCTCTATTGCCGGGCAGATCTCTTCAGAAGTTTTCTCCTGGGCCCCTCCAAGACGTATTGGCTAGGATCGCTCTTCAGCTTAAATCACCGAAAATCGTGCCCAGCACACTCGATGGGTATAGAATGAGTATGTCAGCGGAAACAGTGACCAACCCGGAGAGTAGATGAGAGCTTGAGAGCAGGTAGCAAGCTTAGCTAATACGGCTACGTCCAATTTTGGGGCGGCGCGCGCGCGACGTCACACACCTGATCAGGATCAGTGTACACATACAGCAGTGAGCACCGAGAAACAGAACTAGCTGCTAAAATTTGGATCGTACCAGGAGGAATGGCACCCTTGCATGACGTCCTTACTAACTCTTTACTTCGGCGAGCGAATCAGTGACGACTCACGAGGTGGGCAACCAGCAATTTCAGCTTTGGGACCATCTCCTACCTTTCCCCGTTGTTTCTCCGATGGTGTGTCGTACTGCCACCACTGGTATCGACTCAAGCGTTCATAGGACGAATATGGGACGCCAGGCGGGACCAAAACATCGGAGTTTTGGGACGTCTCAGTCAACATAGTCAAGTTGTGCGTCTATTCTCTTCGTTTTCTCAACGAGTTTACGTGTACGCCACGACTACACTGCTCGATCTCGCTACTTTAGCCCTGTGCTTATGCGTAAAATTCTAGACGACGGCTTTCTTTACTGGACTTCCAGCACCACTCTACCCGTTTCGATTCGGTTGTTGTTATATAAGTACAACTTGATAACAGGCTGCACCTTTTGTGATCAAGGATGGGATGACGCAGATTCCTCCTTACTCCACTTCATTTTCACCAAGGCTGCTACCAAGATCACGAGGCACCTCCGTCGTCTTCTCCTCTCACGCACTATTACTCATTGTCGAAGATATTCGACATCTAGACGAGCTGGCTAAAATGCGGGGGTGCCAGCGGACAACTCTTCTATTACGCAGTCATCCTCCATGGATGGCAGCTTTCTCGTCAATTCAGAGGTCAGCATGAGAAGTCAATCCGAAGAGAGAGGAGTAACCGCCGCAGCTTGCCTGACCAATGAGAGCCCAACCCACATGTTCTTTGCGGTGTGTCTGATAGGCACCCGTCCACATCTACCGTTGCTCATCAACCTTCCTCCAAGAGGGCTAAGTATAAGTACAATGTTATCCCGATCCAATTCTAAGCCGCCAGTTTGCTACACGCCTGGACGAGTGTAGGCGTCCATTCAGCCGTATTCAATCGTCTGCTACCTACAGGTACGTTTCCTACTCCCTTCTATTTCAACTCGGCTCGCTGATGTCGCCTTTAGAGTTAGAGCTATCTTCTTCGTGACATGTAGATCATGATGCAACTAGTAGGAGCAAGCCTCGCCCCCCATTTTTTTTTCCAAAGGCCTTCTTGGGATGATCTCTTGGCTGATGACAACGACCAGGACGGGCCAGAATTAATATGATCAACACAAGCTTTACGACGCCTTCACACCGTTACAAAGCCCAGATCCCACTGCTAGTACGACTTATCTACAATGAAGAACTTTCCTGCCATCATTGACCTCCATTCTCAGCAGAATTATACCTTGTTCAATGATCAGAGCCGCCTCCTTATTTGCAAACGTCCGATGAGGTACAAACATGCAGACCCCACCTATACATATCTTTAAGGGGGAAGGGGTGTACCTGTCCGACAAAGTAAGTGCGGAAGCCACCTTGTAGAGCTATCATCTCACCGTTTAAGTGATGTGGCGCTTCTCATGGGGATTAAAGCCTTCCGCCGCTTTCTTCTAGTAGTTCCTGGAAACCATCTCTCTCATCTCTGTTTCCGACGATGATATCTTTTATTGATTGGTCACTCTCATCGTTTCTATGAAACCCAGGTCCAACCTTATAGAATGAGCGGGATGGGTGCCCCTCAATCGGAGAATTCTATGGGAAAGTCGAAATGCTTCACGCGGTGGGAGCTTCTGAAGTTCGGGGACATTAGAGAGCGTCGTTCAGTCATTCTGTATACGATCATCATTTACCCCGGGCGTGAATGAGGGCATAATCACCTGCCGTGCGTTTTGGCAAATGGACAGTAAGTCAGTCTCCGTTACTGCGTGCATTTCCGAGTCTGTCCTGGTTAGCCGAGAAGGAGCCATAATACAAACAGTGCCGTGGCAAACAGCGACCCGAAACGGAATATTTGTGGGCGCATAGGGTAATGAATATGATTCTTGTCAAAGATCGACCACCACTAGAATGACCAACGTGATATGTGTGTGCCGTTTCAAACTGGTTCTAATCTTAGAGAGAAGATGATGGCGGAAGGGCTTCAGGTTGATAAAGTGCGCCGGTCTTACCTTCTCATGTTTCCTCAGTACATCTCTCTTTCCCTCGCTGAGAGCATATCGTGTTTCACAGACTCTCCAAGCATACTGCTCTGCCTACAACGTGATATCGACTTCTAAACAATGCCGTTACCAGTACCCCAAGCAGTTTTCATTTCTCTTGCCTTGGAGATCTTCTTGTATGGTGCGTTATGTCGTCGAAACGAGTACTTGACGTGTCATCTTACAGATTAGATTTAAGGAATATACAGTTGCCTCTTTGTTGGATCGTCGTATCTTCTGTTGTCCGTCTCCTCGAAGTATCATCATAGTTGTCGCTGATTTGCCATTACAGATTCCGAAGGAAGAAAACTAATGTCATTATTACCATGACGGTCTTGAATATTATCATGTGGCTCATGTCCACTGGCCATGTCACCTTGAACTTTGAGAAAACGTTCCGTGGATTTTTCTGGGAGAATGGAATCCAGGATAGCAGCGTCCTCGAGGACGATTCCAACCCGGTGGTATTATCACAGCTAGTCATGGAGTGCATAGAGGTATGTCACTGTCTACTCATCTGTACTAAGCCCCCGGTGAAACGTCCCACCCAGTTCATAATCGGAGACGCCATTGTCACTTGGAGGGCGTGGGTATTGTGGGACCGTGACCGACGAATACTCTACGCCTCTTCAATCTTGATCCTGGGCTCGGTCGGTCAGGACCATTTTTTGCTTCTACCGCAGCATCTACTGACTCTCAACAACAAAGCGACTGGAACTATGCTTTTCCAGACATTGGCGAACGCCTCAAAACCAATCTCTATATATCGGGATGGGGGTACAAGTACTTGGACAACTAGCGCAATGATATTGACACTGAGTACGAATGTCTTTGCTACGACCCTAATTGGATATCGAGCATGGTAAGTAATCAGTCTCTTCCACCTAGTTGTGCTATTGACCTTGTGAAGGGTCCATCGTCGCTTAATCCGCTCCCTGAACGGTGGATCCTACAGTGCGGCTCAAGTTTGCGGGAAGATCGACATCTTCGCACTCTTAATTGAGTCGGGTGCATTATATTGTTGCACATGGGTATGTATATCTCTTACTTGAAAGCCTCGCTTAATTCAAAGGTTGGTAAAAGTTTGCTATGATCTTTGTTTTCAAATTCGTAAACAGTGGAGTATACCTCATGATAAATATGCTTGCACAGCTCAGTGTGAGTTTTATCCCTTTTTCCGCTTAGTGCCTCATTCTCAGGCCCTTTGTCTCCTTATAGTCCATCTATCCTACACTCATTATAACGCTCGTCTGCTTGGGGTCAACCCTCGACGTCTCTATCCAGACCTTCCACCAAAGTCGTTCGTCCCAGCAAATCCGATCCCTCACTGACCTGCGACCTTCGGTTTCATCACCCATATTTTCAACAAGGATTGAAATGTCGGAGGCCTCAGTCACCTATTAATCCTTTCACAATGATTCACTGGCATAATGACTATAACCGACCTGTATGACTGAATATATCATAATGTAACTGCAAGATTATGTATCTTCTCCTCTGTAGTCATCACCATCATAGCAATGGACTGCGGTTGACCGAGTAAGATCACGAACATCCATGAAGAGATAGTCGGAAGACTACAAATACCGCTTTCTCTCCAGCACAGACGAGTCGAATAAGTTGAATCTGCTCGTTATTAAATCTCGAAAAAATCAGAGAATACCGCTTCCTGGACCAAAGACACCAATATGTTAGTAACGACTCGGATAGAGGTGGATACCCTTCGGAGAACTCAATCAACTTCCGAGAGTCCCTTGACCTTCCCATTTCGACTGGAGGCTGTTCGTTGACGTGGGAATGATTGAAGGCTTCGAGTAAGCTATTCTTATAGAAGGGCCTATTGGGCAAAGCCGTGAGGTGCATAGGTGCACGGCTTACCGCATTTCCGACTTTTCAGCGGTGTCCCCTGGATCAGTGAGACCAATCAAGACAGGTATGTAGCTGTCAGTTGTGCATGGATATCAGATTGTTGGGCGCTCGAGCATCTGCAAGATTTTCGCTACTGAATCTGCATCACCACTAGTAGATCGCTGGAGTAGCGCTGATCCGAGATTAGCGGTATACAAAAGTGAGGATGACCACTGCATGTTCACAGCGCTTCCGCAAAGCGGTCAGTCATAACATTATTCGAAGCCTTCGAAAAGTTTAAAGTAAACTGTCCTCGCAGAAAACGGATCCCAAGGAGGCCAAGGTTTGTGTCAATGAGTCACAGAAGGGCGCTGCACTTCGTGATAATTCGAGCAGCATGTCATCGGTCGAGTAGAATAATGATCATTATGTGGAAGTAGATCATCAACAGAAGAGGGCACCATTCATCATTTATGCCCCGGGAGAAGGAATAAAATGCGAACCCGTGGTATGCCGGCCGAAATTAAGCACAGCCACAGTTCTGTGCTTGTTTTTACTTACACTCCTCGGATCCGTATCCTCCAGACCCAATAACGCCGTCCCAAGGATTCCTTAGTGCTAACCGTGGTCAAACAAACTTGAATATCGTGAAGGTGCTACACTATCATAGGACAATTCATCAAGGACTTCGAGTCTGTCTGACTCATTCGTCGGACGCCGCTAGGATAGCTTGAGCGCTTGATACGATCCATATTTAATCACTCGATGACTGGAGTAGTCTGTTCTCCGATATCTTGACTGAATTATGCTGAGAATCCTTCGAAGACTGATGCATTGATGCTCGGGTAAATCTCTTCCAGTACACGTTCCGAGCAGATATGTGGTTCTCAGGGTATGCATATTTAAACCCGCTGTTGCTCTCCCTCGGTCTTCTCTCAACGTACTCATCTTACTAAGAGCACCTTCCTTCCTTCCTGAGAAATGGCACTCTCTGTCTCCGACGCGACCTTTATTGCCTTGGCAATTGAGATGCTACTATATGGTGCGTCGTCTCGCATTACCCAGTCTCAAGACCTTTCACGAAACCGATTCTTAGGCATGTACACATGTCTCTTTGCAGGATCGTTGTATCTCTTAGTGTGAGTCTCCTTGAGGAGATTATGATCGATGCTGACTGGTTTCTCTCCCTCACGTTAGATTCAAACGAAAGAAATCCAAGGTTATCATATCCATGATATTCTTGAACATCATCATGTGGTCCGTGTCGACTGCCCACGCCGGCGTGAGCTTCGATGAGAAGTTTAGGGGGTTCCTCCGTGAAAACGGGGCTCACAACCCTTTGGTTTTCGAAAATAATGCTGCCCCGAGGGTATTCGCTCAGCTATCACTGGAATGCGTAAATGTACGTTCTTCTCTGACTATTGGAGTTAACTTTCAGGATGATAACACGTGGTGTTACAGTTCATGTTCGGGGACGGAATCATTTTATGGAGAGCGTGGGTGCTCTGGAAATGCGACCGACGGATACTTTGTATGTCCGTGATTCTGCTTCTAATCACACTCGGTGAGGACCATGATCTGCTTCCGATGCCGCATACTGACTTTTATTGCCAAAGGAATGGGCTGTGGCCTGGGTTATACGTTGTCGCACCCTCCAGAGCCATTTGTTGACAATGAGTCTCGACACCCGGCTGCTAAAATTTGGGGTGCCGGCGCAATGATTTCGACGATGATAACAAATGTCTGTGCTACGTCCCTCATCGCTTATCGTATCTGGTACGTCGTTTCTGCTTCTCCGTCACTTTCCTACTTACTCCTTTTCGAAGGACTCATCATCGTTTGATTCGTTCCTTGACAGGCGAGTCCCTCGCGGCTCAGTTTTCCAAGCAGAACAGTATCTTGATATTCTTGATCGAATCGGGGATGTTGTATATTTGCACATGGGTGCGTATCTGTTTCTGCTTGCGCTAGTGATGCCTCAACTTCCAGAATTGGTCATAGTTCGCAGCAATCTTCGCTTACATATTTTCGAGCAGCGGGATATACATTATGTTGGGTATGCTCGCCCAGCTTACAGTGAGAGCTATCTGTCTTTCCCTTATGCCTCATTCTCAACCCCCTCGTCCTGCTGTAGGCCATCTATCCCACTCTTATTATCATGCTCGTCTGCGTGAGGGCGACACTTGACGTGGCCATCGAAACCTTTGAGCAAACACGGCTGTCCCACCACTTCGTCGCTGCCAGTGGTCCGAGGCGTCAGTCATCCATTCCAATGCGTACGAGGGTTGGAATAGAGACGACGACATATTTGTCTGCCGAGAATATTGAATATGTCGCCGTCAATACCTCAGCATTGAAGGATGACAAGGATCAGCCTGCTGGAAAATTACAAAGTGAGTCTAGAAAAAAACGCTGCGAAGAATTTATATTCATCCTTCGTAGATACTACCGCTGGTATCAGAACACCCGAGACGAACTCGACAGCATCGTCGGTTAATCTTGGTCCGGAAGAGGAACCATACTCTGGAACCAGCACACAGGTATGATATATGATTTAGATGGGAGTAGGAATGGGTAGAATTTTCACCGAGAGCAATGTTTGGAGGAGAAAAGATGGAAAGCCAGGAAGAGGAATGAAAGTTATCTATGCTGTGATGACGGGAATTGCGTGTAATACTACCTAGCTACCGTCCTTGACGATGAATATGTGGGCATCATCTGCAGTACTTCCAGCAAGTTATTGTATCATATATAGCTTTACTGATGTGATAAGCCAGAGTTGCAGAAGGGAGTGCTTGAGAATGTAGAGTCGCAACTCTGCAGTATAACACAGTGCACATCATTCACATGCATAGCGCGAATGATAGTAGGAATGCTGTATTTCACTGCCACCTGCTTGCGTCTAGATACAAAAAATGGTTGATACATTAACAAGTCCTAAACATTGCCGTGAGTACGGCGACAAGATAAGCGTGTTACTAGAACTCACCAATGCTTATTAGTCTCCATCCTGGGTTCGCTTATAAAAGACAGAGAAAGCGAGCGCCGCCTTGAGTCTTTGATCGTGACTCCCAGTTGCGACGTGATCGAGCCACCATCTAAGCAGAGGCGCAGCTTCCGCCTCACTGACCAGACACAATCCACGCTCATCCACTGCTTCGCGCACCTCGTCGGGACCCAGTCCATCCAAGCCTTCCTTGACCAGCCATGCGTCATCCTCCTCGAGAAACTCCATGTGGGACTCGATACCGAGTGGAGGAACCGGGATTGATTGGAATGCCGGTAAGCCATACAAACGGCAGATCGCAAGGCGGCGGCTACGATGAAACCAAAAGTCCTCTTCATCGTCAACTTTAAAACTCTCTACATTGTCTTCGTCTTCATCCCCATCCTCGTCTGCAAAAGGCTGGATCTTGAGGCGCTCAAGGAGCTTGTGGGCCTTTCTGAGGTCCGGGAGAGCTTCCCTGACACTCTGTATATGCGCGTCACGCTGACGACGAAGCTGGCCTGGGAGGATAATCGTCGAGGGAAGAAACGAAGGCGGAAGCAGTACCACGAACGGAAGAATGATGGGGTCCAACAATAGCACGCAGAATGGTGCGATCTTGGACATATCTCTGTCCTGTGTCCTCAGCATGCGCCATTCCCTCCTCGTAGTTGGCGTCTTTGAAAGCTTGGCTCTTCTTCTGATTACTTCGAATATGCCAGTCGCGTAAAAGTATAAAAGTTGGAACGTCGACGTCGCGACCCAGTTGGCTAGCGTAGGCTTGGGTCCGAAACTTGGTAGAATACCGCGAGATTCGGCGTCATCAATGTCATCCTTTATGCGCCTGAAGATGGACGGCTTTTCTTGAGTGGACAGAGGACGACATCCGGCGGTAAGATGCAGCTGTCGGCGAGGCCGCACAACATGGCGGATGATCATGGCGGGGCCGGCCTTCATGGCGTTCACGCTGTCACGCGTGACTTTACTACGGCGACTCGGCGACTCGGGGCGGGCGCCGCCAGGCGGGGTCGACTCAGCCGCTCACTCCAGTCTCCGCAGCATCAGAAGGACTCTGCTTAGTATTTCTCTACGGCCTCGCTCCGAACTCGTTCTCCAGCTGCTTCTGCCTCGCATCTATTGTAATAAGTGAAGTGAAGCCCGTCTCTTTTAGATACTGGGTGATATTAGTGCCACTAGTGAATTCGATACTATAGCTGACGCTGGCTATATGATCCTCTCGTGACTCGTCGTCTTTGTAGCGCTACTTCCCGCATCACTTCCTCCTTCAACAGTTGTTATCCTTGGTCAGCTTCGATGCCAGCAAGCCCTTTCTAAATCTCTCCCAGTTGGCGGAGAGTCTCGCATGCTGCTTGTTCTTTTGCTTGGCTAATTCTACTGGAAATTCCTACTCCGCGGGGAATTCCATCAACTAGATTACGTGTGAATCAAGGATTTCGCATTGCAGAGTTAATGACTTGCCGCACGCTGTCGAGGTCCATACACCATTACTTTGAGGACCTGTAAAAGTATTGTTGAAGTTGAGTACCCACCCAGCGCACATCGCCAAGTTGTTTAAGTCCGCTCGGTAGTGCATTCTGTGTATTTGATCTGCCGCCTCGCCATCACGGCTGTAATCGCATTTGTTTCTATCGTCATTGTCGCCGCGAACATTGACAGTGGGGATTTTATCATCAGCTGGATATCCGTCGTAAGTGGTACAACCATCAACAGAGCCGACTACCAACGTACGCTTTCCATATTTACATCTGAATATTTCCGCTTCGACATCCTTTCCGCAGATTATGCATTTCTCATGGAGAGAAGATGTCGTATTTGTCATGACCAAGCAATCCGAGAGTACCGGCCCGAATGCTACCTTCTCTCGTCGATATCCTTCATAGTCACCCACGGTCTGAAAGTCGCGGATGGAACATGCCCTGTGCTTCGAAGAGTATGAGGTAAAGGACAACGAGGAAAGAGCGTTTTTGAATCGGCGCGAAACATCGTCCAAGGTGACACTGCTCCCAGCGCCCCCGGACCCTTGCCATGTCACCTCTCTGCGCGACCGTGATAGAATCGCACCTATCGTCGTCGCGAACTCATTAAACGCCCTGTTGGTTCGTCCCTTGTCTTCTGCATCGACCAGCCCGGCATTTGAGTTCAACGGTGACTCCGACTCATCAGCACGGGCCAAGGTGTCTTCCGTATAATGTAAGCTCGCACTGAGCTGGCCACAACAAATATGAGCAAGCTTGCTGAATAATATTTCATTCGCGGCGTTGAACGTCTATGGCATAGATCAACTTGAAGACAGCGCTTGATGGCAAACCAGATTTCCGTACCTGATGACACAGTTTACCAAGAACGTCGAATCCCGTATGATCTTGTGTTGACGCAACAGAAACTGAATTCCCAAAATCATCAAAGGACAGGACCGCTTTATTGGCACCATTCATGAAGATGCTGAAATTCTGACCGGCTCATATTGGATCAGGAGAAATGTGCTCGTGACGATCAACCTTACCTCGATCCCAACGGAGTGAAGGGGAATACCACGAAGGTGTAAATGACTTAATGCTGACTGGGAGTATAATATGACATGTCAATTCCGCGAGAATACTTCTTAGCTCGCGAGACTCGTACAGCAATGCCAGAGACCTGATTCTAAGTTCAGCCTAGAAAAGAATGGTACGAGATGAACTAGGTATACCAGTTGAGCTCCTGCGACAAAAGTTGAAACGACTCCTGAGGGAATTGCTGCAGCGATAAACTGTTCGGCAGTCGCTTGAACATCTACTCAGCCAGTCAATAAACGAGTTCTGCTTGGCACATATCACTTAACCTTGGTAGTAGACTATGAAGGGCGTAGGAGTATTGGTGCGAGAAATATGCTTCAAACGGAGAAGGTGTGGATGCCTAGATCAATCAGACGGTCGTCGCCATCCCAAACAACAATACAAACACTAGATGCTTCTCAAATTCAACGGTCGTTCTGTAGTTCTATATCCTTTCAGTGATGCGTGCTTCAAAATCATTGTTATCATACCTTCTGGGCATGTTCGCCTTCAAAGACTTTGACAACTGCACATTTACCGCTGACTTGAGCCAAATGTAACCGAAGCCCACTTCGAACAAAAAGTTCCTCTTCAGGTACGATGTCGAATTCTTCATCGGTCTACAAGACTTATCAATTATATCGTTACGAACCAGCTCAGAGAATGAGGCACACTCGACTGTCGGGTTCGTCCTTCGACATCCTTTGGAGTCTACCTTGACCCGAGACTGCGTCCCTGATTTCGAGAATTCCGCGTTCTAAGCTTGCAGAATGGCGCTGGACGATATCACGAAGAGTTATCAGGGTGGTTATCTGCATTCCAGTAAGAGGAAATAACGCCAAGATCCATGAGAAGACCCCAACTTGAAAAAGCGCCATCGTATCTTGAACTCTCAGTTGGAGTTCTTGAAGTCGTCCAGTCCGTTTCTTCGCGAAGAGTACAAGGTAAAATCTGTTGCTGTTTGTCTCCTTTTCGATAAAATCTTGTACCTCGTGAAGATCCCTGATACTTCAAGTCAGGCAGCAACAGAGTAGGTATGCAAAAAACGTACGCCACAAAGTACTTGATGTTGTTCAATATCGCAGGCGTAACTTTCAATGTATCGAGGTGTTCAGAGATTGTCACAAGTGCCCTTGCACAGCGAGCGGCAATTCTCAGGGCCAGCTCCGTATTCTGCTGGGACTGAGATATCTGCTGCAGGATACAAGACACGATTCCAGCAGCTGAACCTAGGATTGGTATTGAAGTTGCAGCCGCAGCTGCAGCCTAGCAATATGCATAAGCAAGGCCCTTATCACCATGTCGTTCCTCTCACCTTGAGAATGTCGACAGTGACAATAGATAGCTCGACACCGTCTTCTTCGATTCGCCGTCTTCCTCGAGTTTTCCATCTTGTAATTTTCATATCCATGCCAAGGGAGCCGTATATGTCGCTGCTGAAGGTTGAAAGGTTGAAAGTAGTAGCGAAGGAAGAAGGTGTGGATCATTGCAGGAGGCTGTTACATAGCTACACGAGGCACTTTGTATGATTAGCGCTAGCCACCGCAGCTACCAGCTTTATTCCCATGGATGATGGCAGCCAACACAAAGACTACCGAGCTGAAATAAAGAAGGAAGTAGTAGAGTAGAGGTGTGGTAAAACATCAATTGCTAAGATAAAAATGTCAGTACAGACACCAACGACCAGATAGTTAGTGCTCACCTGAATTGACCATATCTTCCAGGGAAGATCCTCTGGATGTGTGCGAAGATCGTTGAGCTATCGCACATGACTCGACTCGGGTAAATCCGAGCTCACCCTCTTTCAACTTCTATCCTCACCTGCACCCACCGCGTCTTTGTCTGTTAAAATCAAATGCCTCTATTCATATCTTGGACGGTTGGCGGTCGCCGAATTCGATGCTGCCAATGGCCGGTGCTGGCATTAGAGCAAAATTTCTTTGTGATCCACTGATCATCGTCATCCTGAAGTGCAGTACAACGCGACGGTCTATGTACATGTACGTTCTTACTGCTATATTACTCAGTAAACTTGCATGAATGCGAGCATCTCTTGGAAATGCTGAAGTGCGCAAGTCGAAAGGGGACTCTTAGAAGGTCGATTCACCGATAATCCCTTTCAGTCGAAAGCAGAAATTTTGCTTAGAAATTCTCCGCATTGACCAGCAGCCCAGTAGGCTCCATGTCTTCGCTCTTCAGTGTGGATCTTATACAAGCCTTTCTACATAGTATGAAATGAAAGTACGCGAAGGGTCAGTTGAATGTCTTTCTGGTGTCATAGTACTTTCCACTAAGTTCAGAGTCAGATATGAACACGGGCTGGAGTATTTGCGCCTACCTTGGTCATAACCCATTCAGGATAACCTGTAGCCGCAGCACTTTTGGCTGCATGCCCAGCCTCGTCTACCTGTCCTTTGCCAAATACGTGTTCACTGTCGATCTATGCCCTATAATTCCCGTGAACGCCATCGACTAGATAAAATGTCCATATGAATGAAGGATTCTACAATGCAGTGCTAATGACATACCTATGGTGGTCGAGGTCCACGTACCCTAGTATGAGGTACTATAAAAATTTCTTCGAGTGAATTGGAGTGTCCATCCAGCTCATACTCAGAGCAAGTTCCTCCAGACGAATTTGATTGGCTGGATGGTACTCGAGGAGCCCCACTCATTCCAGATGTCGTTGTGTTCGAAGATTATCGCGGTCGTGTCGTAGAAAATGCAATCTTCATTAGACCTGAACCTTTTCGGGAATTTATTGTATAATTACGATTGAATGTCCAGTGACGTGTAACAGTGGCCTGTGAACTGAACACTTTCAGAAAGGTGTGAGGTCTCCGACTTGCCAGTGCACGACAAATTATGGGGATTCTTCGCCGCTGCGCGGCCGGTATCCATATAGCAGGTGGACCCTGTATGAACACTTTGTCGACTGAACACCAGGTGTAACGCATAACACTCCATGAACATTTAACTGTAATTATCATACAGTACTACTAGGTGCACCCGCAACTCGCCGCCTTTTAATAACCAACCAATAAGAAAGCTTTGTCTGAGAAACGACGATGGAAGACGTACCTCTTCCTACTTACATCCGTCTTCAATGAGAGCGGTCGTACAACACCATGGAGTTTCTGCAAAGATGTTATTGCCAGAGCTCACATGCATCACTAGCACTTACATAAAATAGGCCACAGGCATTACCTAGGAAACATAGTTGTTAGTACGATCAGAGAAAAAACATCAGGATGGCGAAGGAACGCACAAAGCGGTTGCCCTTCAGGGCTCCTCCGCCATAATGGCGTATCAGTTGTCTGGCAATTTGTACATAGCGTCGGAGTGTCGCTAGTCGCGTTCGGTTGTATCTGTCGACGATGTTTCTCGATAGACAGGATAACATGCTCCTCAATGCCTTTCGCTCGCAATTCTGCTGGAGAAAGATCGGTGTACGCCATGACCGTTTGCAGTTGTGTCAAGGCAATCAGCGGTTTCACGGCCCTTCCAGAGTTGCCGTCACTGTAGCTGCTAGTGGCAGTGCGAACACATCTCCAGCAGATGTAACCTAATTGATCATTGCAGCGTCTATGTCCCCAGACTGAGCACTTGGTGCATTTGACGGTGGGAGATATTCCATCATGTCGGAGATTCTGCAACTTCCTTTTTTGGGTATATAATATAGCATAATCAGATATAATGTTCGACTCTCGGCAAATAAGGTCATACATTGTCCACAATGCGCCACGTGACATTATATACCACTAAAAACTGCACCTGAACCAGAAGGTTTATGAAGACGAATTTAGTACCAACTGAATGAGCACGTTCATGAGATAATTCTGACCAAAAATCGAGGCTCTCAGACATTGCTAACACCTTATAATGTGCCATAAGCGTATGCCAGAGGAGAGTTGACATAATAATGCTTATGCAGTTTTTCCGACACATCAGCTGGATATCCATCATTAGAGATACAACTATCAAGAGAGCCAACTAACAACGCACGCTGCCTGCATTTACAGTTGAATAGCCCTTTTTCAACGTCCTTTCCGCAAATTAGGCATTTCTCATGGAGAGGTGTCGCATGCGTGATGACCTTACAGTCCGAGAGTACCGGCCTGAGTGTTACCTCCTCTCGTCGATATCCTGGGCACCTATGCACGATATGATAGTAGCCACCGGCGGTACCGCCCGTACGTTCTATGTGTTCCAAAGAGAACAGGCTAAAGGACAACGATGAGACAGCGGTCTTAAATTGATACGAAATCTCGTCCAAAGTGATGTTGTTCCCGTCAACCCCCTACCACATTATCTCTCTCCGCGATCTTGATAGATTAGCATTTATCGTCGCCACAATATCGGGCTTACCAGACGCCGTATTCATTTGGCCCTCATTTTCTGCCTCGACTCGGACAATGGAACTATTGGAAGGCTCTAAAGTGTCACTAGCACGGGCCAAGGTATCTCCTGCAGCATATCAATGTAAACTCACTAAGCTGACGATGGAAAATATAAAGCGTACTGTATAATATTTCATTCGCGGCATTGAATGTCTAAGACAGAGGTACATAAATGAGGCAGCACTTAATGATAGATCAGACTTTCCGCACCTTATAACACAAGTCACTGAGGATATCGAGACCCGTCCGATCTCGCCTTGTTACAACAGAAGCCGAATTCGAAAAACCATCAAAGGACAGGACCACTTTGCCGGCACTATTCATGAAAATGCTGAAATTCTGACCGACTCAAGATTGATCAGGAGAAATGTGCTTGTGTTCATCACGCTTACCTCGATCCCAATGGAGTGAAGCTCGAGAGTACCGCAACGAAGTAAGTAACTTAATGCTGCCTGTAGGTATAACATATTAACAGGGAATATCACCTCCGCGGCAGTCGTGAAACACGTACAGCAACACCAGAGATCTTGTTCAATGTTCAGTCTATAAAGGAATAAACTTAAATAGATTGAGTACTATACCAATTGCGCCCCTGCCATAAAAGTTGGAATTATCCCAGAGGGTATTGCCGCAGCGATAACTTGGTCGGCGGTCGCTTGGATACCTATTCAGCGAGTTAATAAACAAGTTGAAATACGTGGCACAGATCACTTAACCTGGGTTGTAGACTATGAAGGGAGAATTACCGCTGGGGTAGTAAGATTTCAGACGCAGAAAGTTTGAATGTCTAAGAGATGCGAGATGAATCGACAAGACATGACCGTTCCAGAGAACAATACAAACATTAGGTGTTTCTCAAAGTTGACCGTTTTTCCATAGTTCTGGGATCAAATACTTTGATTAACACTTCAAGGACAAATCGATGTCAACACACCTCTTGCGCGTCTTCACCTTCAAAGACTTTAAGAACAGCATTTTTACCGCAGACTTGAGCGAGAAGTAATCGAAACCCTTTTCCAACGCGGAGTTCCTCTTCAGGTATGACGTCGAGTTCTTCGACTGTCTACAAAGCTCGTTGATTATATCGTTACTTGACAGTTCAAGAAAGAGACAGACTCGATCATCGGGTTCATTCAGCGCCCTTTCGAGTCTGCCTTGTCCCGAGACTCCGCCATTGATTCCGAGACGACTTGAAGAAAGGCGCTGGACGATGTCATGAACTGTTATCAGGGTGGTGATCTACGTATCTGTCAGATGGAAGGCCAAGACTAATAAGAAGGCTTTGAACCTGAAAAAGTGTCATTGTCTCTTGAACTCTTGATTGGAGTTCTTGAAGTCGTCCAGCACGTTGCTTGGCGAAAATTGTGAGGTAGAATATGTTCCGGCTCGTCTCCTTCTCGATAAAGTCTTGTATCTCATACAGATTCCTGACAAAATTCCGAGTTAGGCAGCAAGAGTATAGGTGCGTTAAAAGCTCACTCTTCAAAAAATTTGATGTTGTCCAATACTGCCGATGTGATGACCAACGTCTCGAGGTGTTTAGAGATTGTAGCAAGGGCCTTCGCACAGCGAGCGGCGATCCTTAGCGCAAGCTCCGTATTCTGTTGGGCCTGCGATATCTGCTGCAAGATACAATAAACGATTCCAGCAGCGGCACCAAGGGCTGGTATTGAAGTCGCAGTCGCAGTCGCAGCCTAGCAATACTAGTCATGAGCGAGGCCTTTATAATGAGGTCATTTCTCACCTTGAGAATATCAACAGTCAAAACAGCTAGACCGACCCCATCTTCTTCGATTCGCCGCTTCACTCTACTTCTCCACTTTATCCATTTCATATTCACGATTTGTAGATGTTGCTGTTGAAGCTTGAACGTAGAAGAAAGAGGGAGGGGTACGTGTTGAGCACTGTAGGAAGCTGTTATATAGCCACACGAGGCACTGCCTCCGAATTAGCGCTAGCCGTTGCAAAAACTATCTAACTGAGGTAAGGTGGTAGAGGCATGGTAACACATCAAACATTCCTTCGCTAAGATAAAACCGATCAATACAGACACCAACGACTAGATGATGGGAGCTCACCGAAAATGTTCTTCTCTTTCAAGGAGCATCAAGCCTCTGGATGTGTGCGTAGGATGGAGACGGTCACGCTAACTAGCTTCGTCCGACGACACCGAGTCACCGACGCACTGCGTCGGCGTTCAAACATTGACGATGGATCGCACGTGACTCGACACTTCGAAATCACAGTGACACCGGGATGATGATAATTTTGGAAAACCTGAATTTGAGCTCAAATGTAACATTTTAGGAGCATAATTTGGGGGTCAACACACCTCGCGTTTTGGATCTAGAACCCATGCCACTCCAGAGATGAATTTTGGTGAGGATTCAATTTTATGTAAAATCTCTGCCAAATCCGACCTCCCAAAACGTCGCCTTATTGTGCGAACTCTGGTTTCCCAAAAATTCTCATTTTTCCAGTGTGAATTCAGCCTAAATTTGTATTGAACACACGACGCGACGCGTTTATGGCGCATATCACGTGCGTCGGTTGACAGGTCTTGCAATCGTCGTGACTTGGATTTACTCCACTCCAGTCTACTCCAGTCCACTCCTCGTGCTCCGGTCTCCCTGGCATCTCTTAAGGGCACTGAAATCGTCGTGCAGTCTGCCGTCAAGGGAATCAAGGTATTTCTCGCCCTTCTGCTGCCACTGAAGATGACTAATGTGTGTAACCCGCTCAGAATGCTTCTTTCTCCAGTTTCAAGTCCGGTATTGCATACGCCGTCGCACAGACCAATCAAATCCTCTCCGTTGGCCAGCCAGTCGACGTCGCCATTGAGCCCGACCTTTTCTTCGCCTCTATCCGCCGCTCAAGCTCGGCGAAAATCACAGTACAAGACCATGACGCCTAGTTCTGGGACCCCGCCTACATCCAAAAGGTTCCCTCGACGCACCGTCAGCGTTTCGGCGCCTCTTTTCGGAAGCGACGCAAGCACACCCGGGCAGTCACAGAAGGAATTTTTGAGGCAACGCTTCCAAACGCGTTGTTTTCAGCGCGCGGCCAAGGCGAGAGAGAGTGCTGTGAAGCGGAAGAGACATGCCGGCAGCGACGACGTGTTTGACGACGCTATGGACGATGACAAGGAAGAGACAGAGGATGAGGTCTTGAAAGACGAGGTACGACCCAGGCTGTCTCTGAAGACCCGAAAATCGCTCATGGCTTCCATAGTTCTTCCAACGGATCGTAGAGCATGCCAACCATCGGACCCAACATGCCTACAAGCTTTCTTATGCCGATGAAGTAGGCTCATCCTTGGATCCAGACATGGAGGATCTCGGCGCTTGGGAGGCTGAGTTGCACGGTACGATAACCTTGTCGTGTCATGGGAACTAGGAATGACTTGAACTTGTTCGCAGAATCGGAGTCGCAGTCTTCGCCTAGGCGGGAGGAGCTCACACCAGAGGAACGCGAAATTGCGGAGCTGCAGGCCTACGCAGATGAATGTGAGCGACAAGCTGCTTTGGCGGACTTTGAAGACATACCCGAAGCGTTTTGGGACGACTCGGACCTCGATGAAGACGAGGTTGATGCGATGGACATTTCTTGATCTTTTTGGTGACAGGATCTTCGTTTTGCGTTGCTGTATCATTATGATTCATTTGTAAAGTATCTTAGCTTTGTCACGTCCTAGGCGCTGTCTATTCTTCATCCTACATTACAATTTTGCTGATTGCGGCGTCTTGTATGACTTAACTCCATATCCTCAAGGACTCCCTCTTCGACATTTTTTCCGCAAATTAGGCATTTCTCATGGAGAAAAGGTGTCGCGTAATGACCTTACAGTCCGAGTCTGCCGGCCTGAGTGTTACCTCCTCTCGTTGATATCCTTGTCACCAATGCACGACCCGATAGTCATGGGTGGAACGTGCGACATGCTTCAAAGAGAACGGTGTGAGGGATAACGATAACTTGAGGAGAGTATTCTTAAATTGGCACGAAATACCGTCGAAGGTCCAACAAAACCTTACCATATTATTTCTCTTCACGACCGTGATGCATTCGTATTATGTTGTCGCATCACTAGACGTTCCAGGCCCCGTATTGGATTGACCCTCGAACCAACAAGGAATGTGATACGAGCCACGGTGTTTCCTGCATATGCACCTTTACCTTCAAAGACTTTGACTATTGTGTGCTTACGCCCGACTTGAGCTGAATGAAACCATGGCGGTGACGACAGATGAGTAAATAGTACATAATCTTGCAGTTACATTACGACTTATTCAGTCATACAGGTCGGTTATAGTCATTCTGAATCATTGAGAGGATTGTTAGGAGATTGAGGCCTCCGAGATTTCAATCCTTGTTGAAAATATGGGTGACGAAGGTCGTAGATCAGTGAGGGATCGGAATTGCTGGGACGGACGACTTTGGTAGAAGGTCTGGATAGAGGCGAGGGTTGATCCCACGCAGACGAGTGTGATAATGAGTGTAGGATAGATTGCCTATACGGAGACAAAGGGCCTGAGAATGAGGCACTAAGTGGGAAAAGGGACAAAACTCACACTGAGCTGTGCAAGTATATCTATCATGAGGTATACTCCAGGACCCCTGATTATCCCTACAGAGGTTGGTACAGGAATTTTGCCCTTTTTGAAGATTTGTCCGGACTTTTTGGTGGCCGCGGAAGTTGAAATTTGTCCGGATTTCTCGTCCAACCTCAGGCTGAAAAAGATTTGTCCGGACTTTCGATCTGACCTGTCAAAATTTGGTCTAAATATGGCCAAAAATGCCTTTTTTTTGGCCCAAAATCCAACTGATCATGCTTTCATTGTCTAACTCATTGCGCAGCTTTAATTTTTGTGCTGCTGAATACCATTGTACATTTTCCAGCTGGGTGACATGGGTCGTGGCCTTGTGGCGGTGGCAGACATTAATCAGTCCTTTGTCCGGACTGCTGTACCAACCTCTCCGCCGTGCATTGTCTTGTCCGGATGAATTGTTCCCGCATATATCGTCAGGACCTTCATTTGTCCGGACTTATGTACCAACATTTTCGACTTTGGGGGTCGAATCTGTCCGGACTTTTCAACCAACCTCAGTAGGGATAATCAGGGGTCCTTGCCGCCGGCTTCGATAACCTTTGTTGATGCTTTGACGCCGACGACTTATTTAGTTATCGTCGCCGCCCTAGCGTCTTCTCCTCATTATTTTTCATCTGCTACAGCTGACGCTAGTGATATGTAACGAAGTTTCATGCTATCCTCTTCGTCCCACAGGCAAGTGCTAGATGTCGGTTTATGTGACCGCTATACTGCTTGGCAATAATTAATAAGCTTGCATGAATATCAATATCTCTCGGAGCCTTGAAACGGGCAAGTCGAAACACCAACATTAACGCTGACTCGTTCATAATATCCTCAGGTCTCTTTTTGGTCAAAATTTACTCAAATGTTTTGCTTAGAAATCCTCCGCACTGACCAGTAGCCCTATAGACTCCAGGCTATCGCTCTTCAGTATGGATTTTATACAAGTCCATCTGCATTAGGAGATATTACGATAGCGCGTGAAAAGGTCAATCCCATGTCTTTCTGGCGTCATATTTTCCACTGAGTTCAGAGTCAGATATGAATGCAGGCTCGAGGGTTGCACCTACCTTGGTCATGACCCATTCAGGATAACCTGTAGCCTCAACACCTTTGGCTGCGTGCCCAGCTTCGTCTACCTGGCCTTTTCCAAATGCATGTTCGCTGTCAATCTATGCGCCATAATTCAGTCTTCGTCCAAGTCAAATCGGACAATCTACCTCAAACCCGTAGTGAAGATATATGTCCTTGCTTTTAGGTGTTGTAGCCTCAAGATGAATTGGTTTTGGCGAGGCCCACGAGTGCCCATCTTTCATGAGAAGAGAGCAGAATCCTATTCGAACTTGGTAATAAAGAGAAGCACCTGTCTGCAATGCGACTCACCCTTCCCTTCCCACTCAGGATCCACTGCCATCTCGAGTAAATGCCACGAATCTAGCCTATCGAGGTTTCGAGACTTGAAAGACTTGTGCAACGACTCCTCGACATGTGGAGTGAAGTCAACGAAAAATCGCTGTTGCAGTTGAGTGGATGAGACTCCCCCGTTCGACGGAACCCACCTTGAGTCCCCGTGCCCCCCACCCCATCAAAACCGAGAACGCGCCCGATTTTATCAACGTGCTGAACGGCAAGTCAAATGTTTTCCCGGGCGTCATCCACAACGCCACTGCAACGATTCGCTCTCCTTCGCCGCTCTTGGGCACAAGAGCAAGTGTAATGATTCCTCCCGCATTGATCGTCGCATGGACGACGCAGCTCTGGAACCGACGGAGATTTTCCATCGTTTTTTTCATTCCAGCGTCGAGCTTATTGAGGTTCGTCACGACGGTCTCCTTCTTAACGCCTCCCCACTAATTCATAGCTGGGTCGTTGACGAAGGCCCGCGTGAGGAGAGTGGTGACTTCTCCATAGTCGGCTTTAGTTGCAAGGCGTACTATGGCAGCAGGAGTGTCTTGCGGCGAAGCCATCGATGCAGGTGCAGAGCAGGCGCTTCAAATACCTGCCGATTGGAGGTGCCATGATGGAAAGCGACCGGCCTTGGAATTATATGGTCGATACTTGAATATACACACCTTCACTCCGCATTCTTAGATCATTCTAGGCCTCTGTTCCGAGAACTCCATACAGCCCGAATCGCACGAAATGTTATCGAGGACATAAGCGCTCATCATGCAGGATCCCCGTCTTTCTGATATTTCGTGATGATGCTAGTTCCGTCTCTCCGCAAAACCATGAGGCTTCCTTCAAAAGCGCAGTAATCCCATAAATCCTCCTAACAGTATCTCAAACTTGATCTCAGTGAGGTGAGGTGAGGTGAGGTGAATTGTATTTGACTTGCCAGTCTACGAGATCTAAGAGGGTTCTGTTTTATTCTACAAACCGGTGCCTTTTCAGGTCCTAGGTTGTTTAACTCGGTATTATTTACTCAGGGCCAGTCCTGGTCAGTGGCAACAGTGCTCGCACCGCCTAACAAAGTGATCATCCCGTCCTCCTGCAGTCCAGTCTGGTTAAACACGACGGTGCATGCATGCATATATTACTCGATAAACTCGCATGAATATCAAGATTCCTCGGGAATCGGCGAGTCCCAATAAAGGATCGTATCAATGATGGATACAATTATGATTGTGATTCATGACATTCACAGCAAAGCATTCTGTATAGACAATCGGCCGAAACTCAGAGGCGCGGATTGGACGAGACTTTGAAGAACGTTGGTAATCCACTGAATTGCAATCAGTGTGAGATGGATCTACCCAGTCGCGAAACTCATACATCCGTGTTCCGCTAAGCAAAAAAAAATCTGTAGCACAAATGCCAAATGACCAGATAGACGGTGCTCACCCGAACTGTCCTTCTCTTCGCAGCAGTCGCCCTAATAGATTGGGCTTCAGGATGCGTAGGATGAAGGCCCGCATTGGATGCGCCGTCTGTGACTACTCTCGAAATCCACTTGTAGTCCCTATGCTCCCCGGCAGGATCAGGAAGCATCGCTTCCACAAGCCCCACGGACACACAATTCGTCGCCTGACACGCAGCAGTCATCTTGTCCAGCAAGCTTCCCCCAGTCTCCAAGGGAGTGCGAGCCGAATACGCAGGAAGCGCATCAGTGAATCTGGATAACACTTCCACGACAACACTTCCGAGGAGAAGAGCGACCGAGAGAAGAAACCCGTTCGACGGGGATAGGATGACGACAACTTTTTGAGCCCAACCAGAGACTTTCAACGCTCCTTTACAAGACGATTCCAGTAAGGATGCATTGTTTCTCGGAAGAGGCACGGCCGAATCCTCGAGATTAATATACTCCACCCCACGATTCTTCTTTGTGGCCGGTTCATGGGCGACGACCAGGATATGGCTTGTAGTCATGCCGGTATGCAAGGCATAAAACCTCGGTGTTCTGACGATCCTAGGAGGAAGGGTGGTAGGATAAGCCCACGCTACCACACCCTCAATTCCTCTGGCGAACAAGCCAGCTAGAATAAGCCATCCCTCCCGCTCCTGCCCTCCCACGAATCCGTACACCGCAAATCCCAGCTGAACAACAAGCGTCACCACTATGATCGCATGCTGCCACGAGAGATGCGAAGAGTATCCAGCTTCCTTGAGATGCAACAGCGTGACTCCGTCGTGACACGAGGATGTGTGCGTGTACAACGCGTGCATCCAAGGTGCCTGGATTTCCCTGGTAGCTCCGGACTGCATATCCGTCACTTTGAGGTAAGGTACATTTGTGCCATCGGCGGGTGCATCTGTAAGCGAATCGGTGTCCCAGCCCATGTACAATGGCATAGGTAGATAGCGGCAGGCAGAACGAAGGCGGGCTGCAAGTCCAGTCTTGTTCTGTGGGACAACTTGCGCTGCAAGTTCGACGTAGTTGGCCATTGTAGAAGAATCGGTGGTAGGCATCCGGTTGGCAGACGATCGCTGCTGCTGCTGGTGTCACGAGAAATAAAAGCCTATTCAGATAAGTAAACATTCTTCGAACAGTGGAAGCAAACTGACAATAGGTCGCCTAAGATATGGAACAGCCAGCTCCAGATGATAACCTAGTCAGTGTTCGCCGTCAAAAGATGAAACAGCTGCTTCTGAGGATAAGGTAAGAATTGATAGGCGGTTTGAGAAAAACAAGGCGCCTACTGCGTTTGTTGACATCCATCTTGGCCAAATGCGACTATGATGAACCTATTCACTGGATGTGGCAGCATCGGAGTGGAATTCCGCCAGGTCAAGGAGCAGCGCATTCAACTGAATGAGTACTATCTAATTCCGCGGTGGAAAGGCGGTAGATCATTGCAACTGAATGATGAAAGCGCGTGGTGATTAACATCTTGAGGCCCTGCAAGGTGTAAATCCCGACGTAATTCCGGTATAAGTATATGGTTATTGATCTGCACGACAGTCATCAAGGGGTCTATTGGGAAATAAAACAAATGCGTTGCTGTGAATGCGTCATTGCAAGAGAAAATCGGCGTCGTGGATACTATTCTGACTGAGCACGAGTCAAAAACCGGAACCGTTCCTCGCCAAGCCATTCATTAGTCTGACACATTCAATGCTTCAGTCCAGGGGAGTCAAATCACAGCCGCCACCAACTACGGAAGTGTATTCCGGGGAAAACTTAGTGTTAGGCATCAGAGCTCGATTGGTGTACAAGGCGCTCTCGATGAGGATCATCGAGTCCGGAATTCGATGAGAATGGGGCTGTTGAAACCTGTGATTGATTTTCTTGATTAAAGGTCTGCTCTAAAAGAGTGTTTGAAATCACCCACTAAGGGCTTACCGCCTTTACCACGATGCCCAGCTTGTTTTCAAAGGCAAGGACTGCCCTCTCCATCTCCTTTGCGACACTCTCATACGTCCGACTGGGGCGCCTTATCGTTGAGGACCCCAATGTCAAAGCCCCATGCTGGTTTTCTCGCAGAAGTACCGACGTTTTTCACGTTCCAGCTCAGATCTTTCGCATCCTCGTCCAAGTCATCCTCGCTCCCGTTTACATTTGGATCCCGCACAACATCTATGATCAACTCTCGAACTACACCAGTGCATCTTGGGCGTACGAACTCACATCTACGCCTGACGCAGTTTTAACTACTGCTCCAGGCGGTGGTGCGGGAGCATACGCACCCACCGGTTCTACTCCACGGTGGGTACTGAGCGTCCAGATCGCAGACGGTGTCATTACGGACATAGAACAGGTTCCCTGGTCGGAGGATGTCAGAAACCGGGGATACACCGCGCTCAGCTATCCCATGGATAGCGCGTACGTGTTATTTCAGGAAGCTGGGTTGTCCGTGGAGGCTCCGCCGACAGAGGCGCGTCGGTTCACATTGAGGGACCGAAAACGCATCGCTGAAAGACTCCTCATCGAATATTGCTCCGCGACTCGTGACGCGGGAAACCGTACCGAATATATATGGCTGGACGAATTCTGCTTGTCCGACATTAGACAGCCTGAGGATACCCCAGAAAGATCCCAAGAGCTCGGTCGTCTTGCTGATATCTTTCGCAACGCATCCCAGGTCGCCGTCTTTTGCCATGAGGAGAATTGCGACCATACCTCAACCACCTGCATCTGGGGCACGCGCCTCTTCACTATCGGCGAGATTCTCCACGCGTCGGCGGTCATCCGCCTCACCAGACAGCAAGATCAGAACGGTTTGCTGAAGACCCATGCATACCGGGAGGCTGCTCGTACTTTTCGCGAGCAGATGCAGACCAAGGCCGCCTATGATGACCGTTGGCATCTGTACGCTATCATGCAGCACTCGACCAATGCCGGCTCGGTTTCTTGGCAGAACGCCATTCATGCATTGGTAGTCGAAGCCATCACTCGAGACCTTGCCGGAACGGGATTTGAGCAGCACAGGTTCCTCGGGAAGGCGTTGAATGGGTTGTTACCTCGCCGGGCGCGGCTCGAGGACCTGAGGGGAGAAGACGGGTGGACAGATCTTGCTTGGCTGTTGGAGCTAAACCAAGGATTTTACAATGCAGCGAGCTTGGCGGCAGTGTGCAGCTTGGGAGAAGGCGGCTGGTTAGGTCCTCCCATTCGACCTGTAGCAGGGAATGAGAGGCTGGAACCAATCGTCCATGCGTTTCCGGTGGGAATTTCAGACGGAATGGGTATCATGACGCCGCTGTGTGTCATCGGAAGCAAGACGGTAGGGTTGCGGAAGTCACTGGAGAGAGATCCCTTTGGGCTGTACAACAACAAGGACATGCGCGGGCTTAAATGGCTGTCTCTGTTCCTCCTCGTCGTGTTATGGGTGATTGCATTCGCCCTGATCAGTAAAAACTGGAACACCTTCGTCGCGATTGCTTGGGTCAGCTCCAGCATATTCGTCATATTCGAAATGGCAGTTGGGACGATATACCTGCAGCGAGATGGGTGGATATTCCTCGAGGACAGCATCTGGGGACACGATACTCAGCAACGCCTTGGTGTGCAAGACCCGAAACTCGCGGAGCTTATTGAGTGGGGAGACCGCCAGCTTATACCGAATTGGAATCCACCTGGGGAGAAGGTGAAGGAAGGGACCAATGGGACCTTATTGGACCTGAATAACGGGGTGATGGTAAAGGTCTTCGTGTCGGATAAGCCAAACGCCCTGATTGCGCTTGCGATCCACGGCAGCGGAGTGACGTCCATGCTTGTGGACAGAAAAGAGGATCTGGACGTCGTCGTAGGTAAGGTTGGCATGTGCAATGTCCCGTCGTATGTGTTGGCACAGACAGTCCGCTCTGGCACGCTGTGCATCGGTATTCCTTCGGAAAATACGGAGAGGTGAGTGTCGTATACTGTCGAGGTGCTCTGTACTGACCCACAGCAGAGATAACCTATCGCTCTCGGAAACAAGATCTTTCTTCATGGACCTGTGTTGTTTGGCAACGGTGTCCTAGTGCCGAGTACTTAGCGTACGTACTTGCATATAGCCTGTTATTTCGATTTCGATTCATATTCTTGACGATACTTGTATACTTTGATAATGTTGCGAAATATATCAATTTCTTCGCTTGCGTGATACCGGCATGAGGGGAACCGTCATTGCGGCAAGCTCGAATCGAGAATATTGAGGTGATGGTCAACGGTAGCGATGGAGAGAACCCAAGTCTAGGGTTAGGAAGTTGCCGTGCGCAAGAAAAGCAAAATTGGAAATTCAGAACTTTCATCTCATACTAATAGACGCGTACTGACATTAACAAGTCTCACTGAAACTCATTTCTGCCTCTGTATTCTGGAACCGCGAGACTGCAGTGCACTCTTCTGGTGGGTAGCTATTCACGACAAGATACATGTTCGCTGTTTACGCATTGTATACTTAGACTAGCAGGCAAAAATCATCCTTATTTCGTGTCTGTAGTGCATCAATGTACTTGTCATAACAATAGCGCACCTCCCAAGAATCGCGCGGCACCCAACATCTCGTGTTTCATCTTGAAGGTATGTAATAGTCCTTGCCCGCATAGACATATCTCATCCCACCTGATAGATGCTGGGCTCACGGCTCACTCCAGGATCGCGAATATTTCGACGATGCTTCACCTCCACCCACATCCCCCAACGAGCATTCATCCTACCCGACTTCCGAAACTTCGACACTCAAATCCCCGACCACGCTACCGCCGTGCGTTTTCGCGACAAAGACAAAGACATATCACAAGTCTTCCGGTGTTTCAAAAGCATCGAACACGTTCAATTCATGGAAAAGAATATGTCGTTTGTCTTCAACGACCCGTTGCTCTTGGATGCGCTATCCAAGATGCCTCTCAAATCACTACACTTCTCGTCAGCTAAATTTCATAACATAAATCATCTCTGCTCGTTCATACGCCGTTTTCCGTCTGTGAAAGAACTTTACTGCTCGCGTCTGCGTCTCCTCGAAGAGAGGCCCTTTCGGAGCTCGCTCCTAGAGGAAGGACCGGCACTTGAAACACTCAGGATGGACAGTGATGACTTGTGGTGCGCGGCTTTAGATGGATCCTTTGGGACCATTAACCAGCTCCGCAACGTCACCATCATGGATGTTAAGTATAAGCAGCTGTCCAATATAGCTCTATTCCTCCAACAGACTGCCCAGGAAGGTAACCTCAAGAAGTTCAATATAAGGCATATGCACGGGTTCGACGTCAGAGGCACGTAGCCTTTAATTTTTCCTTCACCCTCCTTGACTTTGTTTCAGATAGGGCTAAGGGCAACTCGTCATGGAAGCGTAACCCTCCCCCTCTCGATATCTCACATCTCAAGTCCCTCGGCATTGACATCCACGGACGATATAAATTCATAGGCATCAAGCAACCGGTCGTTATCTTGAAATGGTGGATAGATATGTTGAAAGATTTGGCTGAGAAGGGTCAAGCGCCGAATCTCGAGGACCTGTTAATCATCGTAGGAATATGCAAGCCAGAGCCATATATCCTGGAGGACCTGGAAGGAACATGGCGGCTGCTTGATTCTCTCTTAACGCAGAATTTCCCTGCATTCAAGTCGTTGCGTGTGGCTATCAAGGTGTTCCGACCTACAACCGTGGAGACGGGAACAAAGCACAAGAAGGAGATAGAAGAAAGCTGTCCTCGTTTGTTGCAAAGGAGGATGCTCAAGGTCGCGTGTGGGCACGTACAGTCTAGTAACAATTTGTACATGATGAATAATTTATTTTGAGCACCTACCGCGCCATTTTACTTGAGCCTTACAGCGCCTGAAATCGCGCAGCAAAGACTTTGACGTACGAATCAAACAGTATATTAATAGGATCAGTCGGTATTAGCATGTTGTTTATCTCGTTGTAGCGAATGTTTCTTCAGCCCTAAAATTGACTATGAGCGAACACTTTAGAAAATATTCCATTCCGCTTCGTTACCTGTTAGTCATCACTATCTGGTTCCTCCAAGAAGTCATCCCTAGAAAACAAGCAGAAACCAGCAAAAGACTGAGGAGCGAGAACTTCGACAGATTCATCGCGGCATATCAGTTCAGGTGAGTGAGCGGAATGGATAGTCTTGTCAGCAGGAAAACTTTCGTGAGTAAATTGAGGTGCAGGTGTAGGTTCAACGGCGGGTTCTGGATCCTCGGCAACTTGGGAACCGCGAGCAAGAGAGTCCGAACTTGGCATATTGATAGTGATAGGTAAAGCAGCTAGCTGAGTATCATTGAGAAGACAAAGAGGGCCATCCGTAGGTGAATGGTGGGAAGCACGCGGAGATCTATGTGCCCGGGAATGATGTGAGGAAGAAGCAGAAGCATTCGATGAAGCGTATTGAGCGACATGAAGGACATCTTTGTAAACGTTAAATCGAGCAGGGGCCGACGGAGACGAACGATATCGTGGAGAAACGCCAGTCAGTTGTTCTGTGGTGATCAGGTCTTGTCTATGAAGAGAGTCGGGTGACGGGAACCCTGAACTATAATTGTCAGGAATCGAATCTTCGACGCACTGATCAACATCAAGGATTGCCCAAGACGACGTCTCGAAGAAAGTGTACTCGTCAGCGTCCTCAGGATCAGCGTAGTTCTCCTCTCCATCGATGATAGGTTGCGAATGACAATCAGAGTTAGAGTCGTCAAGCAGAGCATTACGGTCAAATAAAGGATCGACATCTTTTCCTTCTTCGTCGGCGACAGGCGAACCAGCCAAGTTATTGAAATAGTCATTGGAAGAAGAAAAATAAGCAGATGGCGAATGTGAGAGATGCAGTAAAAGAGGCGAAGAGTTTTGGTGTACGTGAGCAAGAACGTCGTGAGTATCCTGGACGTTAAAATCGTGATCATTGTCCGACTCGTCTTCGCCAAAATGAAAGTCGTCAGATTGGCTGTAAGAATCGTCTTCGTCTACATGAAGAGGAGGAACGTTATCTGAAGAATGACTACTCGCAACCGGAATCCCTTCAGAGGAAGGATCTGATGAATAAGCTGTGAGCCTGGCTCTGCGAGCAAGGGTCGAAGGGCGTGGTTGCTCCGCCAAGGCTGACGTATCATCCACATCCTTCGCTGGAGTACTGGGAGCAGATTGCAAGCCTAGTATCACTCCCACGGCTGTCCAAGGATCATCATAGTCGAATATGTTTCCTGAAAACGAGGTTTGGAGCGAAGACGTGACAGCGAGGGTCCCAAAGGAAGAGGTTTCTTGCGCGACATCGTTGGGCATGGGTATATGCGGTATTTTCTGAGAAGAAGCCAAGATGGGGAAAGACTGGATGCTACTCGAGGCAGTGTGAGAACCAAGATGACCTTGAAAGAACGCGTCGTCCAGTTCTTCGTCGTCGTACTCGTCTTCTTCTGGATCATGGTATATATCCCGGAAAGATGCGTCGGGACTGTCGCACAATTGATCATTTTGGGATCCAAAAGGGAGCCCCTCCTCATCCTTCTCTGGCGAGGGCTCCGGTTTGACCCTCTGGGCGGGCGTCAATATCTCGCTCCATCATTAACGAAGCAGACCTCACCTTGGACCTTCGCGCTCCAGGCGAAGATGCATCCGAGGTTCGCTTTCTCTTCTTATAGGTGGATAACCCAGCCAAGTCCGGCAGTGAAAGAATCTGATTCATAGCAGCTCGCAGAAACATAGCTGGACGAAAGATTGAATCACAAGCAGTACAAGCAAGTTCGAGGACCGTACGCTCTGATGTATCCAGCGCCTCGAGGACTTTTGAGTTGCTGCTCGCTGAACTGGGACCGTCTCGTTTGGATTTCCGGGGTTTGCTCGGACTCGGGATGTAACCTCGCGGCGACAGCGACAGGGTAGAGTTCTGCTTCGCATGTGCCAGCGAGATGCTAGGCTGCGGCTGATTCCTCGACGTTGGAGAGTTGATGGAGCAGCGCTTGGACAACAGATTCAGGCGTTGGCGACCGAAGAATCGTTTCTGCTGTCGACCTGTTGCATCTCTAGAGCGAACCTTGGCAGCATTTCTGAAACGAGAATGGTCGGAAAAGCAAAGGACTAGTGAACGACGACGCACTTTTTGCCTCCCATGTAGTTGGCACCAGCCATCTTGAGTTCTTCCGAACACAAATTCTGTCCAGCAGCGGTTGCGACCAAATTGACTGAGTGGTTTGTAGAAGAGAGTCGGAGACCCAAAGCCGGGGACGGCGGGTATTTTGGAAGAAAAGGTAAAAAAAAAAAAGAGAAGATGGGAAGGATTCTCAGGTCAAGCTGAGTGCTGAAAAATTGGTATACACGGCTTTGGTTAGCAACACCCACGGAATGCCCTAGTAAAAGGCGAGGGGATTGTCTGCTTGAGCGTTACTAAGCCGCTATAACTGTACGCACCAAATCCGATCACACCTTGACAGTTTTGTATTTTGCTCAGCTCACTGGGCGGCCGATTTAGGCCGATCCTACTTTCTCTCACCTTTGCCGTTCACCCTTTGCCTAGATTATCTCCTAATGAAATTTGGTCTACAGAATTACCTTCGGAATCCCATGGATTTGGGATTTTGTTTCTGAGAGAGTCACACGGTTCCGCAAAGCGCGGGAAAAGACAATACATGTTCCCTCCCTGCCGAGTCACTTGAGTGTGGGATTTTGGGAAACGAAATAAATGTAAATTCGAGGTAATATGAGAATCGTTCCTTACGCCAAGATATCGCATCTTCCAACATATTATTGGGTGATATGACATGAGTAGACAATACAAAACGAGAAAGCATATTAAGCGCAAGACCTATGTACCCGCTACCAGAACAAAAGAGGCAGCCTAAAAGTAAAACGGGTTCGCCATCGTTCTCACTCTCATGAGCGGTGAGACCTCCGGCTATGGTCCAACCGCAAAGCAGGGGCACTTTAACCAAATCCAGTACACCCGTCGACACGGGCGCGAAACCGCTCCTCTCCAATTTAAACTAGCGCGGAAAACGCTCTTTTGGACATTCCCATCCGCAATGGAATTTCTTTAAAAATGTTACAGAGGTGGGGAAAAGGTTCTCTCACTCACCATAAATGCTCTTCGCATCCCTCCTCACTCTCGTCGTCGCGTCCACCGCGCTGGCATCCCCCCTCCAGGGACGCCAGGCTAACAACACCAACGTTGCCATCAATCAGATCGTTGATGCTCTCGATGAGAGCATCCACATCAACATTCCCAACATCTGTAAATCCCAATATCCTTCTGAAGACGCCTACGCTGAACCGGAGTATTTTAGTAACCCTTCAAGCCTCACACAAAGCCAACGATAGTACCATCGGAGAACAGATCAATGACCTTACAACTGTCTTCCGGGTCGCAGCGCAAGACCTGAGCAATATTCCCGTCAGCTCGGGCTCTACCACGGTCGTACCTAGGAACGATGATATCAGTATTACATTCGCTACCGTTCTGTCGTACGTCTGACTTTCGTTCCAACCCTTAGCGGACATTGCTCATCTCAGTATACAGACTCGTCGCGTCAGGCCTCTCTGGTTTGACAACTGCAGTAGTGCCGGACGTGGTATCGATGGTCCAGACCCTTGATCCCCAGGTCGCTGCAGCCGCTTTGGCGTTGAACACCACGCTTCCAGGATCACTTAAACTTGTACACACCATGTAAGTGCTGCTGCTATGTGATGAAAGGAGTGGAGAACTTACAGGGCTTTTCGTCCTACAGGATGCTCGATGCTCGACAATTCTTGATCGATGAAGACATGACCCAGACGGTAGCTGCTATTGGATTCTAGTACCTTCGCGCGTTAAGTTCGTATAGCAGTATGGTGCTTTTTATTCAGTATTTGCTTGACCAGAATATGATGCTGATTGATACTGTTATACGAGTACAAAAGAAGCTGTGGAAGACATCGTATATTCATTAGTCCTCCTTATACCATGGCCAGAAGACAGGGACAGATCTGGCCGAGGACAAGTTGAATAGCGAATCCATGGAACGAATGCGAGACGTACTTTTTGTATTCTTTCCACTGAGGATCGTCTCCCCAGCGCTTCTCGGCTTGACGTTCGAGTGGCGGAACACCGGAAAGCTGATTCCATTGAGTTTTATCGGCCTAGAACACTGCATGCACGTACCTTTCGAAGGAGGAAATACGTCATGGCTGGACTAAGCGCAGCCAAGAGAACTGTACCACTGGGGAAATATGGTGTACGTAGCGCCGAGGAGGATAACGCCCAGATGCCCGTCCAGATACCGAGTTCACCGAGATAGTTGGGATGTCTGCTGATGCTCCATAAACCGCGTGTAATGAAAATTTCGTCGTGTTGCTTGTGATTCTTCTTGTGTCGCCAGGAAGACTTTTGGTAGTCTGCTATGACTTCGAAGAGGAAGGAACCGGCAATGAGACCAAGTGCTGCGTAGTCGCGCATCCGTAATGCAGGGTGAAGATTTGATGGAAGAGTATTGCACAGATAGACAGGGAGTCCGGTGAGGAAGACCCAAGAGGCTAGGCGCAATTTCGTTGGTTGCGAATCCGGGCAGAGGAGAAGTGACCGCACCTTGACCGAACCAGTAGCAACTGAACACCGCCGGCTTGCGCTTGATTTCGTTAAATCGAGAATCTCCACCAGCTTTGATTGCCCTCTGATATAGAGTTAGTGATCACTTGTGGAACCGTAGAGGCAAAAGCTCACAGAAACCAAGAAGATACCCATCCGTGACGCCCATATTCCAACGACGGCGCTCAGGATTACTTGTCGAGGGGCAAACGACGACAAAGGTGGCAGCTGTGTCGGAAGGCCATCCCAGAATTTGGCCTTCAATGCCGGGTAATAGAGCGAGATGTAGGTCGTTGACAGAAATCCGAGTGAACCGCCCAAGTCAAAGTAAGTTTCGTTCTGCTGTGGTACGAAGACCAAGGCGAACACTAAGAGACGATAAGGCCCTGTGCGCCTAAGAGAGAAATATGTGAACGTACGAGTTTGCAATGCGTATGCGCTGGCGAGCGAGGGAAGAAGACGAGAGAACACTGTCATGATTTGAGGGAAAGAGGCAGGAATTGTCCTTGTTCATACTCGAATATTATTATATGGGGTCGGATCGGACCAATTGACGTCTCGTGTGACACCATTTCCTTCACCATCGGGACTGAATGTATGAGACACGGACTCATATATAAAAATGGCAGATGTAGGACGAGAATCGATCAGGGAATTGCCGCAATCAATAGTTACTATAATAGTCAACACCACCGGTTTCATGTCACGTGGTATACGCGTGATCGGTGATCGGCGATCGCGTATGTTGATTGTTGAACTTTATCCTTTGTTTACCCTTTCCCCTCCCACCTAAATCTAAAGGTGTTGGGAGGAGTACTGGGGTACTCGAGGACTTATTCGGATGTCGATGACGACACATTGCCTTTTTTCGGTCTGATGGTATACACGTGACCTTGCGATACGTATATATACATCTTCCCTTCTCTTTTACTCCTCAGTCGTTCTCTCTTTCTGTCCGAGACCTGAGGAGGTTAGTCTTTCACTTTACTTCGTATTTACCGCTTAGCTGACTGTACCATTAGCTCACCATCGTGTTCTTTGGTACAGGACTCAGTCCATTAAAAGGTAAAACAAACAGTTTTAAGCCCTTTATAAACCCTTTAAGGGAAACAGTTGGAGCACTATAACGCACCGGAGTTGCTTGAATATTGCCTCTGCGTTTTCGCGAGAAATAAAGTAGTGCGAGACTGGGCTTCTGGATACAAACCCCATTACATTGCGGGTCGTGATAGGCTAATATACACTTGTAAAGTACTTCGTAAAGTAAGGAATTCATCAGGAGTGGTGGGAGGGTGCCGAAAAAAGGGTTGATTCAAAAGCTTGTAGATTAGATGGGTAGGCGATGCCTTTGCGACCTGGTATCAGCGGCGCTGAATGCGCATGAAAATGAGGGAGCGAGCAAAACTCAGCTCACCTTGGATTGTGGGGCAAAGGATGGGTGCAAATGAGACAACTACTCTATGAATTTTTTGCCGGGGGAACGACTGCCTGGAAATATATATAAAACCATACAAGACAGCTTGACGTCTTCATCGATTAATCATTGGAGCAACCTAACAGGAAGCGGCGCCACGCCGAGGCGATGAGGCAGGCCCGCGTATAGAAGCAAACTGATGAAACAGCAGTCCCTACAGTTCGAAACTGCGATGTTAGCGGGGGGGAAGACCTCGCAAGAGTAAAATACGGTGCAACCCTGGACTATCTCCCCGGTGGCGAAACGAACAAGGCCGTCAGAGTAACCCGAAACGGCGTTTCGATTGCTGGAACTTACGAACGTCCACATGGGTGAGAGCTTGGCCGCGACTTGCCGAAAAAGAAATTGGTCGGAGATTGAATAATAAACTCGTCGGAAATTGGGGGAAGAGATATCTCACCCCCTGCTCATCGTCGCTGGCAGCGAACTCGACGATATTCCCCTCTCCATATCGGAAAATTACTTATATTTTCTCCTAATAATATTTTGAAAGGATTATTTGGAGTCCAGGAGGCTGCACATCCGATTCTTCAAAGGTCCGTTATTTTATTTTGTTGTATGTTTATCCTTATCGGCGTACAGGGAACGTCACACTCCGGTTTTGAATATCTGCTTTTTACTTTGACGTCTAGCAGCAGGCGTCCAGATCGAGAATATACTGTTCGTCTATGATTTCGACTTTGTTCTTGCATGCGCTGAGGGGCGGCTGCTATGCCTTCCTTTGTTCCGTAATGCGAACAGTCAGTGTATGGATAATCCTCAGCATTACCAGCCTTTGTCCCACGCCCTGCGCCTCCCGGTAGGTGCCCCAGCATCCGCTACGTATACACCAACAGGCTATAATTCCAAGCCACGACATGACGACGACGACGACGACGATGACGACGACGAGGTGGTAGCGCAGCAACTCAATCGGCCAGAGGATGCCCAAGCGAGCGGCACGCCAAGCCCAGCCATGAAGACGGCGAGGTGAGTAGTGTCCAATAATCCCAAAGATTCACCTAATGTTTCCACAGCGCGCCAACGCAGCAGCAAGACGAACCAATCATACATCAATACGAACCAGAGCAAAAGCGAAGGCCAGGTCGGCCCCGCGGCTCAAAGAACCGACGCAATCGTTCCAGCCAGCCGCCGAGCAAACCAGTGATTCATTATTCTCATCCACCTTTACACCCTAGTGGTCCAGGAACAGCACCACCCCAACATCCAGACGTGAACGCTCAGAATCAGCAATACTACGAATTCCAATGGCGCGTCTTGAATCTGTGTGCAGAGTTCTATAATGCCGCAGAAGAGCTAGTGGTACGTGTAACATACTCAAAGAAATTTTTTCTGAAAGAGTGCTTACAGAAAGGCGCGAATCCATTGGTTATTGCCCAATGCTATCAGTCTGCACCAGGCAACAAGGTCGATCCCTTGGCCATGCTGAACGAGGCCAAGCGCATTTGTGATACACTGGTACGTAATTTTCTCTAGACCTGCACGAGGGAGTCGCTCTTCGTGACAAACAATGAAGCTCAGCAAAGTCTCTTTTTCTCGTGCTGGTCATCTACTCTCAGTGACATGCATTCTGACGATATCACAGCTGGCGAACCCATCTCGCCTCATAACGACGCCACCACCACCACCCATGTATCCGGTTATACCGACCTTGTATCAGCCTCCTCAACCCGCTGTGCCTCCGGCTGGAGTGGCGACAACATCTAATGTTGCTCCAGCTGCTGTCATCAACCAGCCGCAGTCATTTGTTGTGTCTATGAGCGCACCCCAGTATCCTATGTACGCTCCCCCGCCTGGTCAATATCCCGCAGCTCCCTACTATCAATACCCGTCTTATATGCCAGGCCCGCAGTACTACGGCGCCCCTCAGCCTCCAGCTCCGCCTCAGCAACAGCAACCTCAGCAACCTCAGCAGCAGCAACAGCAACAGCAACAGCAGCAGCAACAACAGCAGCCAACACAGCACCAGCAGGCACCAGCAGTACCGACCCCTACGGTCTCAACAACGATGCCGGGAGTTGGTGGTAATCAAGGAGCATGGTCAGACGAAGAAACAGAAAGACTGAAAGCCCTTGCTGAGGAGAGCAAGTCACAAAACACTACGGGAGAAATGGAATGGGATTGGGTGGTAAATCGATTTGGGAATGATCGCACACGGTACGTGCACGATCAGTGTGTTCCTTGATACTTATTCACGCGACCCATCGTTCTTTAGTCATCAAATTCTCATCAAAGCTACCCAGCTTGGTCTAAAAGAGAGCAGTACGCGAGCCGTGAACTCACGGGGGGTAAAACGGCGCCGCGAGACGGACGGCGAGACTGCGAGTCCGCCTGTGCCTGCGGAGACGACGTCGCCTACGTCCGCGAACCCTTCTAATACGAACCCGTCACCGTCTGCCAGCCATGGACAGTCGACTCCCGTGGCATCGCCGTCGATGCAGAACCAGCCCAAGCCTCCCGCGTCCACCTCCAAAGTGTCATTGCCGTGGCCGATGCCTACCGTGGCAGTCAACACGCCTTCGCCTGTGGTGGCCACGTCGTCTCATGATCGTCCGTATTACCGCCCTCGGCCCACAGACACGTCTTCCAAGCCTCTTATGGGACCCCCGGTGCAGCATCAGTACATGTATCAGCCTAATGGGAGCACGAGTTCGGTGATGAATGGCAAGTAGTCTTGGAATCACGGTCGCGGTTTAGCTTTTATGCCCTAACGAGTTTTTTTTCTACTTCATTGTGCTTTCTACTTTGAACGCTACTGGTATTTATACCGTATTCCTTTCTGTTGTCTTGCATGTAAAAGTTTTGCCATGTATATACGTCTTGTACTACGTACGTACATTACGTCACCGCGATTTAAAAATTCCTCCTTTGTAGCTATCTCTTGAACTTTTAGTCGTCAATGTTGGTGTATGCTACTTGTATTTCTTAAATGCATGCTATTCATCTGCGGATCATTTCAAACGGTTCCCGCCGGCTCCGACTCGGCGTGGCAAATTGCAAGGTTTGATCCTTCAAGTTCATACATTCATCAACACAGCAAGTACGAATTACATTCAATTCAACCCGTCATCACAATATAGATAACCTTTATTCTTCTTCCCAGCCTTCCATCTCTTCTCCTCCAAACGTTGCTCCCGGCGAAAATTCAATGCAGCTTTCGTCGCCATCTGATCAAGGCTGTCGTGAAGACCGAGTCAGCAGTTGTTGGTTTTTCCGTGGAGGGGAAGTATCCATACACTTCAAGGGTGAGTAGGTTCTGCCACTTCAACGTCATTGAACACCGACACTCACCTTTTGCGCAAATCATCTAGTCCCCGCTTCAGTGCATCCTCGTCCGTAGGCGACTCGAGCTGTGCCGTAGCCCGGTTCGCGTATTGGATGGCTTCTTCCACGAAGCTCAAATCACTCGTTTCGAACTCGATAAGATCCTCCTTGTGTAGGTAAAGCAAGGTTAACGATTATCATTTACTCCTCTGCTTACCTGCGGAAGCGACGTGATGCGCATGAACCAATGATCCAGAAATTCATTGTACCCATGCATCAGGATGCTAAAGAGCTTTTCCGATACTAGGACAGAGATCGTCAGAAAGCGAAACGCAGGTAGTGATACCATACATCTCATCATATCATGCAGCGCTCTGTCGCAACCTCGCGCGACATTTACCATTTCATCCATCTGAAACGCCGCGGTGACAGGGTCATAGGAAAAGAACGCATTGTACTCTCCGTCAGCCAGGAGGCCGTATACTCTCAAGTCAAGACTTTCTTGTGTGTAAATACTACGCAGATCGGATTGAGAGGCAGCTGATCCGGGAAAGTAAGTGTCCTGTTATATCGAGGAGAGGAGACTCCAACTGACCGTAGAGCTCAGTAAAAAGCCGGGTGTACACATCTGGGTCAGGCAGCCGCAAATTTCCCTCTTCGATGATAACAAGCCTGATCCGGTCGTGCATTTCAATCTATTATGCAATATGTTCACAGGATTGATCAGAACCAAACCCGTCACAGACCTGATATGAAACCGGTTTGCCTAACGGCAAAGGGTTGGGCACTCGACAAGATCTGGGAATGGCCTCGTTGCTCACAATCTTGACATGATTATGAAATAGCGAAGAGACAAGAGCAAGTCCCTAGAAATCGACAGAGGCGTCAGGCATAGGAAATATTTGGGGAACGAGATAGTTACGTAGAATAGTAATTGCTCCCCTGGACTGGCACAGCCAGGGAACTCACACTCCGATTCCAGGTATCGCCATCCAGTTTTATACGTTTCCGAATGTAGCGAAGGTGGAAGATACAACTGCGGTGGGCTGAAGTCGGTCAGATTGTAAATGAGTTTATTTGGATTGTCGTAGTCCCAAGGCATTTTGAGACGACGGACTACCTCAGTCCACCTTTCTTCGTCGCTGCATTCAGGGTGGACCCCAAGGCTGTGGTTTTTCACAGTTCGTAGAAACTTGAAGGCTTTGGGGTGATCGACCAAGTCCCGGAGCGTATCTAGCCCCTCTCTTATGCTGTCAAGTTCCTTCTCCAACTCGCTGCGGCAGAAATGTCTGGGGAATTGGGAGCGCCCGAAGAAGGGCTTCGTTTTTGAGATATTCAAGCGAGGAAGAACGGAGCGCAGCATAAAGACAGACACCTTGGATATGGATATATAAGACACCATTTCTGAGATCACTTTGCTAACAATTCATTGAGCCGGCATTTTCCATTTGAAGGCATCAAACGGGTCGGAGTGGCAAATTGCAAGGTTTGTCCGAACCATCATTCTATTCAATGGTAATTAATTGGCGCTCCCGCTTCCAGTGCTTATTCTTGTTTTCGTCGGGACTTCATCTGATGTGCCACTGGTATACTTATTCTCGGTCCGCTGAAATCCGGTGATATCTAGCACTGGCTGTCATCATCTTTTCTGGGCAATGTAGTTTCAATTATGAACTAGGTGAGGCTCACCGGCGCCTCGTTCTCAAGACGTGTACTCGTATTCGCACACTACCACTGCATTGCCTCCATATCAGTCACATAGTACTTTAAAGCTTCCGGGCCCTCCATCTATATCGGACTACCACTCTCCTGGATCCGCGTTATTTAGCTGTACCTCGAGGCTCGAACCTGTCCGGCGTGATGGGTCATCACTATCATACTTTTGCTCCAGGAATGGATAAGAACAGCACATAAATCAAGGAGCGAGAAGTACTACTGATCAGCTGCAACCAATCATCTGTGAAGAGGGCATCTTTGGTTCTTCGCATGCTTTACAATGACCGTTGTCCTATCAGAGAACCCTGCACTGCCCGTGTTTTCCGTCCCTTAAAGATGCGCAATGTAAGCCGCGCGACTTAGTATCGGTTGCCCATCAATTATATCGTCTCGTCCCTCAGGCCCACTCAGGTGAGCATATCCGCGTGTTATCTCATTATATCATCTAATCGACTACCATTGTCATTTTTTAGATCGGTTATGGCTCACATACGGAAACGTAGTCAAGACTCTAGCTCTTCAGGAAATGCAGAGTAAGTTTCTCTCCCTTTCCACACTGATAAACATAATTTATTTTCAATTATCAAGTGCGCAACCATCGCCTTGTACACCATCCTCGTCGAGGTCAAAATCCTTCCTACGACGTTTATCTGACGCCTTTAGTTCATCTTCCGCCGATTCTTCCACGGACACTCCGTCCGCCCTCGTCCAGCAACGCAGAGAAGAAGCCCTTCGTGAAAGAGGGCTACTACCACCTCTGACGGTAGCAACCCCGCCCGACTCTCCGCCATCAAGCTCAGAATGGGATGCTTCGGCACTCTTCGAGGAAGTTCGCTTAGCGAGGGAGAAAGCGTCATCTCAGCAAGGCCCTACTGCTGCTGAACTTGTCAAGAAGCAGTGGGAGCGAAGCGACGCTAGTTCGTCAATACCTCGTCCAAGCCGATTCATTGAGCACATCCCGGCTAAAGACGATGTACCACCTAGAATCTGTACTTCGCCTCCCAGTGTATCGTTCCAAAGATCCAACACAAGGCGGCCATCCACTTCACCCTCTTCCATCTCTCCTAGGAAACCCCGACCTCTTGGACCTCGAAATCGTAGCGATACGAAGTCATCGTCGTCATCATCCTTTCCACCACCCCTACCCAAGGGGGCAAGTCCACCCGTAGCATTTGTCACTCGTTCTGCGCCTCCAACTCCAAATCCAGTTCATCCCTCTGTGTCCCAACGATCACGCAATAAGGATTTACCTCCCATCCGGGATAACGATCCTGTCGCTGATTCAGTGCCTCGCACAAGGAAACCTATTCAAGTTACTATGCATAATCGCGCAAGCCTTGTGATCGAGGCTGGTCAGATAGCGGATCTCGAGAGTCGAAGAGCTTCAGAGATGGCCTTTTTGGAATTGTAAAGAATTCACGGTCTTACTCGTTGTATTAGTTTATTATGTGGTTTCTTTCCATACTTTAGACGGAGAGTTTGGACAATTATTACGGAATAGAAAGACATTCTAGCAGCGTCATGACGTACCACTCAGGCTTTAAAGATAGGACCTACGGTATGAGGTATTCCCAGAGTTTTTCCACTTTCGTATGTTTAAACGTCCTTCGGTACTACTCAAGTACTACTAGTACATGTATAGTTTTCCCATTCAATTTAGTCGACTCTGTGTTCCGATGAAATGTGCAGTACAACCATTATCATAATGTTGTGACCAACGCCGATAATTATCCTGATCTTACTGCCTCACACTGGACTTCCCTCACATATGGCACTGGGTGTACTTACCGATGATGTTTCCTTGCTCCCGGAGTTGATCTCTTCATCATATCGGAGAATATGCTTTCGCTATTTGCTCTTGTTGCTTCTGCTATTTGTTGCAAAGCGGCACGCGAAGGTTATTCCCTATGTGATCGGCCCGATGCAGTGGAGATTACTAGTACTATTCCGTGATCTGTATCTTGTGTAAGAACTGGATGGTCACTATACGACAGCGTTAGTGGCTAGACATCCCGGTCTGAGCCATGGTCTACATGGCATCGTGCAGCAGCTTCTGTAACTACGCTCCATCAACAGTGATTCAAGCTTCAAGGTCAACGAAACTGGCGGAGCATTCGCAGGGCCCAGGGGTATAAGTGTTTCTATTCTTCTTCTGCAGGCCTTATTTCCGGTACCTGAACTGACGGAGAATGGGGAAATGGATCGAGTTATGTATACTTTGGAATAAACCGCGACAATCCCTGCTGGAGAGTATCTGATCAGAGTACGGCTTCTGAAAATGATACTCATACTGGTTCTTAACACGAACTCCTAGCTTTTCACCTGGCCAACACCAGTTCTGTCAGTAAGATCAAGTTCTAGAGCTTCTTCTTCAGCTTTGCACAGGTGATCATCACCGGCCGGGGAGTCGCCTAGTACTGAATACCTTACGAGATTCCAGAGTACGAAGATCATTGATGATCACTATCAATTCCTTCTGAAACTTTCAGCGAACTTCAGGCGCTTACCCCCATGGATGCCCCCGGTGTGAACATCAACATCTACACCGCAGAAGCGGCTACTATTACCCACAGACAAGGTACACATACAACCTTTGTGTTTCATCTGGACGCTAATTGTGCTTTGTTCAAGCACGGTCCCCGGACTAGATACGTTTCATTGCTTCTTCGTTTTGCCGGTGCTTTGCTCTGGGATCATAGCTGTCTGGACTGGTGCGTAACCACAAGAAGCATTAGATATATTTCTTTTATCGCTGTCCTGTGTGGGAGAAAGCCCTTGACATATCATTTTGATAGAGAAGAATCACGGAGGAGCGCGTCTCAGGCAAAGACAAAGCAGGCAGGCCAGTAATTGCAAGACGAATTGACGAGACACGAGTTGAATCATCATGATGAGCGCGTTCGAACACTAGAGAAAAGTGTCTCCAAGGCTTCTCACATGCGGCTCCAAGTCCACGTTGCGCCTCGAGCCTGATTTCCTCGACAGCCAGAGCGGCCGCCAACAGTCATGGTGGACCTGTTCGATAACCCATAGCATAGTAAGCACGGAGCCCCGTTGTGACGCGCCGACTGCGGTGGACATAGAAGTAGAAGTACACCATGGCCCACGACATCGGCGGCCTTCTTATGAGGTTATCAAGCCTTAGTAGTAGTAGACTTACCTGTCATTAAAAATCCTGGATAATCAAGTAAAAATGCCAAAAGAAATAAAAGCGGGGACAGAACCACGGGGGACTCGTTCCGCAGAGCCTACGGTAGTCGTTCCGACCTTCATAGACGAAACGCATATCTCCGAATGAAAGAATGTTATCATCATTTATCCTCATGCTTCCTTGGGACCGTATGCTGCAGAGGTTACCGGGCTGTCATGTAAGAAAGCGAGGCCGTTTTGCCCCCTTTGTCGGATACTGCGGTGAAGAGATGGGGTGAATGTCAGGCAACCAAGATCATTCGCTTGTTGTCAAAGCTAGGAAAACGGCCGGTCTACAACCAATAATCAACGCCTGCGAAGAAAGTCAATCTACTGAGTGCATCAAGAAGAGTGTTTATTACATACCTTGGCACATCCTTTCCCAGCGTTCAGCGCCATCCATCGCTCGCCTTAGAGATCCAACAATTGTTGGGTAATTGCGGAGATAGTCACTATGTAGGCAAGGACAGTAGTAAACGGTTACTCATGAGTTGGACGCGTGCCTACTGCCCAAACACGGCGTGTCGGGTTACGTAATAGCACGTGGCTACGATCCACCGCTTGCGCGACGACGAACCTCCGAGTCGGCCCTAACAACCACGACATTCTGACAAGATTTTCCGTCGACATAGATGTTCAGTTACTCGCCTCTTTTTACCTCATTATTGCTCAGTTATGAGTTCGGTAGTGATGTTCAATCTACGCTAACAGGTACGTATCGTCTTAATGTCCTTGCGCGTCGACGACAGCATCGATAGATGTTCGTGAAAATAGTAGTAGGTTCGCTATGAAGAACGGAATGTACATCTAAGCCAAAGGGACTAGCTTGGCTAGAGATTCGGATGTTGTTTCCGAAAATATCTGTACATGAGGCATGGTATGTACGTTATTGAATGTCTTCATCCAGACACTGTTAACGCGAAACGTCGGTATTGCTTCTGTAGCGTATGGTCTCGACCCGCGCTCTTCAAGGTTCTGTAGACGGCTTGGCCGTGGATTCTACGAATTCCTGCCGTTTATTCCTTGTCAATCATCTCACGCAGGCCACCATCTCCGGATACACTATCTTCGCGTGAAAGTATACCCTCTACTGGATATGTCCTTCAGATCGAGCTATCTCTTCATATCTCACATCTCCTGCTCATGGCATGAGACGGGGAACGGGACTATCTTTAGGCTACGCCGAGCTTTGGAGTGCATTTTTGATGATCCCTCATCCTCGGGACTCTTGCTTCCATAGAGGGTACACGGCCCCTTCGTGGATGAGGAGCCGCAACAACGCCACGGAAGCGCTCCCATCCGGTAATCCGGTATCGAAGCTACGTTGCCGATCATCTTTGGACACCGGTACCTGGGAGATCCTGAACGCGACCATCGCCAGTCATGTACTTACCCCAGGCCCTCTTATCTACACACTGAGACCTGCTAAATGCAGCCTTCACTACTTTAAGGCGCGTACGGCGCCGTACTTTCCCAATGCCAAGGTTTGAGCGGGGCACGTTGACAGGCACGAGGTTTTGCTTGGACAACAAAGCCGTCTTCCATTCGCATGAACTTGAATATTTTCCCCAAACATTCCGGCTTTTCAAGTGGCCTCAAACGTTGGCGTCAAAGCTGATTTGAAGGTGGTAGAAGGTTTCGCCAATATTAGCAACCGCCACCGGATCCGACTGACGGGGCGGCGCCGTCTACGTTTTCGTTTTCGGTTTCCCACCCTCAACGGTTCTTAACACGTTCATTCGATGGCAAAATAGATGGAATCTCACTTACTCGGTAAGCTCAGCATCTAGTGGTGCCATTGTTAATACCCACCTCAGCTGTCTTATTCACGTGAGAAGCTATCGGACCCTTATGAGGAGTCAGAGGAGACATGAGGAGGGTTTATTGTGGTAGATGCCGGTTCAGATATCCCAATCAACCCCAAGTGTTACCTGGAAGTCAGAAATAGGTCGAACCTCAGGATCCCTGCAAAGGGCCCATACATACTGAGGAAGTCGGTACGCTTCTGTTCATTCAACGCCTAAATTCTATCTGACTCGCTTACAGGACCGGCATTGTAACAGAACGGAATTCGGCCATTTCCAATTCAACATGCTTTTAAATTTCCTTCTGGTTAGTTTTACAGATTTGGACGACCCTGATTACCCCCGGTCCGAGAAGCACAAAAGATGGCCATTATTTCGCTCCCCCCGGGGCCGTCATATAAGTCTCCCTTACCAAGCCCTTCCCGTCTTCCATTCCACTTCTCTCCCCCGGGAGGTCATGTCTTTTCTCTATTTCTTGGACTTCTTTCTCTTTGTTACTGGTATTTACTTCGTTCGACGTCTTCTCTCTAAACGACGCTCTCCACTGCCGCCTGGTCCCCGTGGTTATCCTATCATCGGCAATGTTCTCGACATGCCTACAGACCGCCCTTGGCTCACCTTCACTCAATGGGGTGAAAAATGGGGTATGTCGCTTAAGTCTCTTTCACATGAACGCTAGTAACACCATTCAACGCGCTAGGCGACGTGTGCTCTGTGTCTATGTTTGGACAAACTATTATCGTGCTCAATTCTCACCGGGCGGCATACGCGCTTCTCGATAAACGAAGCGCTATATATTCTGAACGACCCAAGTTGGTGATGGCAGGCGACCTCATGGGTTGGAACGACATCATTGGCCTGGCTCCCTACGGCGAAACCTTCAGGGCTCACCGAAAACTCCTGCACTCAGTTCTCGGGAGCAAATCTGCAATTCGAACTTTCTACCCTATGGAAGAACAGGAAGCCCAGAGTCTGATGAAACGCCTGCTGGATTCCCCCGAAAGGTTGCACTCACATATATCCCAGTACGTCGTGGAATCTTCTCTGCCTGCCGTAGAAGAGGAAAACGTTACTGATCCGTTTTCAGGGACGTCGCAGCATTAGTACTGCGTATTACTTACGGCTATGAAGTCGAAAAAGAAGAGGATGATATGGTTGCGCTGGTGAATCGCGCCATGGAGGAACTGTCAGTTGCTTCATCACCTGGACAGTTTCTGGTTGATATTATTCCCATTTGTACGTCGCCTTTGAATCTTGACACTATGTTCTCAAAACTTTGCAGTACGTCATGTCCCAGAATGGTTTCCTGGTGCAGGATTTCAGCTCAAAGCAAAGCAATGGGCCCAAGATTTGCGTAATATGGTAAACGTACCCTATGAAATGGTTAAGCGGCAAGCAGTGTGTACCTGATTCTATTTCTGACATTTCTTTTTGACACGAACGTATTGCAGGAAAAGGGCGAGGCGCCGGAATGCTTCGTGTCCAATCTCCTACAAGGGGGTGGATCTGTTCCCGAACATGACTTGAAGTGGGCCGCTGGAGCTATCTATGCAGGTACGTTCCTATTTTCAAATAACTGCGATCAGTCAGTCACTAACGCCACATTCTCAGCGGGCGCCGATACGGTAGGCTCCATTTCCATATGGGAGGAAGGGATTTGCGTTGATTTCCCCCAGACGGTCGCAGTGCTGGACACATTTTTCCTTCTCATGATGCTTTACCCGGATGTTCAGAAGAAGGCCCAGAGCGAACTGGATTCAGTACTTGGTGGGGACAGGCTGCCTACCTTCGATGACCGAGATGATCTACCGTATGTGAATGCTCTATGTAAAGAGCTAGTTCGATTTTACCCTGTAGCTCCCATTGGTTCGTAATTCAACAATAGCGCCCGTGTTCCACTGACCAATTCCCGATAGCTATTCCCCATGCGACGCTAGAAGACGACGTCTTTGAAGGGCATTTCATCCCGAAAGGATCGGTTGTTTTCCCAAATATATGGTAAGTGGCTACCCTGTGTTTGTTCATCCATTCAGTAGTAACGTTGCCTTTCCTAGGGCAATGGCACACGACCCCGAGGTTTACAAAGATCCGGATACGTTTAACCCTGACCGCTTCCTTGGTCCCATTCCTGAACAAGATCCTCGGGAAATCAGCTTTGGATTTGGCAGAAGGTATGTTAAATATCAACAATCATTCACTCATTGATGAATGGTATGTCTTCCAGGAGCTGTCCAGGTACGACAAATGGGGAAAAACTTTTCCAGGAATCTATTTTTGACGCTTGTTTTCCTTCCTCGTCAGGACGTCTCCTTGCACAAGCCACGACGTACATCGTGTGTGCCATGGCCCTTTCCACCTTCGATATTTCCAAGGTCAAGGGGGACGAACCCGTGTTCAGTCCTTCCCATGGGAGTGTCAGGTATGTTGGTGTCTTCAGTGTGAACAATGAACTCATAACACGAGGCAGCCACCCGGCCCCATTCAAATGTAACATCACGCCGCGATCGATGAGAGCGGTTGAACTTATCACTCGACACGAATAATTGCTCATAGTCTCATGCCTGTTCACCGGTGCTCGTCTTTTACGCCTTTCCACTTTCTTCTTGTTCTTCACTTGATGTCAGTCACGGTTCTCTTTTGTTTTGCGACGATATGATTTATAGATCACTTACGAATGCGCCTACGATTTACGACATACCCTACGCATTCTAAAAACTGGTGACGTTTAGTTGCCTGTGTTATTTGTTCATTACTGTGTTATATAGTTTCGATACCCTTCTTCTTCGTTGTATGGAATAATACCTTTGTTTGTTTGTTTTACATCTGAGAACTCTCGGAGCCGCAAATTTCGATCTTGCTGTCGAAGGTTCGGATTCTGTGGTGGTGTGATATTCTGCTATACTTGATGCATGCAAAGCATTTGAGGTTTTTTTGTTCCGAACTTGTCACAATTAATTAATTCCGACGAAGTTCACTTACGAAAGAAACGGATCTCTTGCATAATTAAACAATTATACGGTCCTATATTTACGCTCTCGTAAAGGTCGAAGCTCTGAATGTCTTCTCTCCAAACACGTTCTCTAGCTGGACTTCGCGCTCTGAGTCCTCAGCGCAAGCCTTGCGTTGATGACAATGATGTCATGTCATTGGCACAGCAGTGATCACTCATCACGTGAATGATCCGTCATCGGCTTTGGCATCCCGAGGACGGATGCCAAAGCGATGACGCCATTGAGCACCTTTAAAGCCAGCATCGATGCTTTCCCGACTCTCAGCCATTTCGCGTTACTTCACCTCCTCTGCTGCTGCACAGAACTCGTCCAACATGTCCGTCAAGAATTTCGTTGAAGTTTGTCTTTCATCTAAAAGGGAGGGGGAACTACTCAACGTGTTTTTCATATAGGATACCATCACTTCGCACAAGATAACCGTGTTTTCCAAGTCCTACTGCCCTTACTGTCGGCGTGCAAAGACCTTGTTCAAGGACAAGTATCCTGACGCGGACATTGGTGTTATTGAGTGGGCCCTTTAGTAAATCTGGCTTGTGATCGCGCTCATCATTCCGTCGATAGACTCGATGAACGTGATGACGGAAGCGATATCCAGGAATACCTTCGCCAGAAGACTGGACAGGGTACCGTTCCCAATATTTTCATCAGTGAGCTTCCTTCTTTCATCCCAATCCGAGTGTATAAGCTGACCTCGTCGACAGATCAGCAGCATATCGGTGGATGTGACGATACGATGAGTCTGCAGAACTCGGGAAAGCTAGCCGGTTTAATTACTGCATGAGGAACGGACCTGTTCCGAGCCCTATGTACATAGGTATCTCGGTTATTATGTACCTTCAAAACTTCCCTGGGAAAATTATATTCATTGCGGCCGTTGCCGAACCCTTGCAGATCCGATATTCCGACACGGTTTTCCTGGGAAGCGTAAAGCAAATCAGGCGGAAATGCTTCGCGGAGCTGAAGAAGTTTCCTCAAATACGTTTTCATCTGCCAGAAATCAGATTTTGGCAGAGAGAACTCTGTTTCCGACTTGACGGAAACGTTATATGAAAACTTTTACACGTTTCCTTCATGCAGAAATTTAGGCGTGAAGAATTTCGGTACACTTGTCCGACCGGTTATCCGGGTCCGGTTGTCCGGGTACACCGAAAATATCAATTCTTACTGGTGCTAGATTATTCACCTACTTCGTAGTGCAGAGCGATATATTAGAGAGTTTTAGTCCAGACTAAGAAGTAGGAATAAGTAAGTGCTGTGCCGGCGGCACCAATTCAGATAACCGGCATCTCGGCAACCCAGTAAAATCCGCACTCTTTGGCATCAAAAATTAATTCGAACAACTGTAGGTCATTTGAAACAATTCATAATATATATATTTAAGAGAAATCTGGAGGCAGTTCTGAAGTATAAAGTACCTGGAAAGTACTTAGGCGGAAGGGCATGTGGCTGTGAGGTTCCCCTTTCGGAACTTAAAAGCAAGGTTTCTTTCCCCAAGAAATCGACATTGTCACCTCGACCGCATACACACTGGAAGACGTAGAGGTATGCCCTTATTCATCTACACATAATTCCCCTGCCCGGATAGGTCGCACTCGGACAGTGTACCTTGAGTGTACCGGACTGATCATTTCGGCCTCGTTCTGGCTAGAATCTTCGTGGGAACGTTTCTATTCATTGCGGCAGTTTCCGTACCCGCGCTGTATGTATCGTCACCATCGATGTGTCCTTACCGTCTTACCCTGAGAATGCAACATGGCTCTGCAATGGTGATTGCACTCTCGTTGTCCGCCTGGCGGCGCACAAGACAACGTGGGAGCGCTCAAAATACGGATGGCTATTTGCTCGGACATCCATTTCTCTATACCCGAACAGAGCATGTGGCCTTTCGTGCTGACGATTGTTAGTGGACTGGGATAGATACCATGGCCGCAAAGCACAGCTGTTGGCCGTCCCTCCGCTTGCGCCTGCGTTCATGTCTTTGGTGGAGTTATCAGCGGTGTATGACGGTACTGCACTCAAGTTTATCTTCAACTTTTATTTAACGCAACTGGCAAAAATACTCGGCTCCGGCACATATGCTCCAGATGTGTTGTCATGGGGGAAGGAAGTGAACAATTTATTACTGGTAGCCATGAACGTTCTGGTGTCTCATGAGCCGCAGCCGATTTCTACTTCCTCTGGAGTGCTAATCACCCCTACTACGAGTCTCTCTTGAAGGCGATGGAAGCGATGCGCGCGGCATTTCCGGTATGTTATTATGTTCCAAGGTTTTGCATGAAATGAAGGTGCCTCTATCGCGTGGAACCCTAACCTGTGGGGATTCAGACATCGCGAAGGTGGCCCGTTTGTGCGCGCGAGGAAGTTTCCCTTTCCAAGACGGAATTTGGCGCTGTGATGCATGCCTTGAAGAAATTAAAGGAGGACCATGCTTTTACTCTGACTCATCTACTTAGGTTTATTTCTTAGTACTACGCGATACTCACTGCGTCTCTAGTGCATACGCCCGACCAATCATCACAGGCGTCATCGCTCCGCAGGCTTTAGCCAATTGCCGCGATCGACTCCAGGAACCCTACGCTTCTGCAAATGGTACGCTGGGTACACTCTCGGAGTATCTGTCGTCCGTATCCGTGTCAAAATATTCATGGAAGACGGTGGTAAGCTATTGCCTATAAGTAAAGAGACCTTAATCAAGGCCTACTCGCACATCCGGGAGGAGTACAAACTTCACAGAGAACTCCCGGCTTCCCATGATATATGGACGAAGGATACCAGGTTCTTGCTGGTGGGATGAAGGCCGGCGCGCTGGCGAACGCGTAAGTAAGCTAACTCTCGTTTAGGATTGATCACTTACGGATGTACAGGATATCCTGATCAGTGCTACAAGTTTTCCAGTGATGGGAAGGGTGAAACGTATTATGGGCTTCCTACTGGCAACAGCATTCATGGCGCACTACGTGTAACTACTCTGCTTCGCTTCTATGTTTACCTTCATGCCCTATATGTTAATGGTGACTTGATTTACGTGAAATTTCTGTGGTAGCAGTGAAAGTCATGGACGAAGTACGCTCAAGCAAGCAGATAGTGGTCGAATAGCAATGGACATTGGAGAGAGAGCCGATGTGGATACAGAGACCAAATCAATGGCTCCCAACATCGCCACTCCGCATTCCAAGGTCCGCTTCTCGATGGCAAAAGTAGGGACGTATTCATATACAAACGCGATTCGACAATGTGAGGCCCATAAGGACATAGGACTCGGACCTGCCATGCGCAGCGGTGGCCCATACCTCTGGTATCATGACAGTTAGAATGTATTATTTGATCACATGCGGCAATCCCCGTTGCTTCATTCTGACTGACCAACCCACTCTCAGCGATGAGCAAATTCAACACACCACAACCACCAAACCTCAAAAGCCTCCGCAGAGAATCCTCATACAGAAAAGTAAGTGGGATTTTAGCCATAGCCATTGGATCCAAACTCATTCGTCGCCTGCGACAGAGTTCGATAAGCCTGAATTCACCAACTGAAGCCGATTTTCCTTGGCTCTCACCCGAACTTACAGACAACATCATCGATTTTCTTTCATCTGACACTCTCAGCCTTAAGCGTACAAGTCTCGTTTGCAGACTGTGGCTTCCCAGGAGTCGATTCCATTTATTTTCCTCCGTGCGATTAGAGTTGATCAAACTAAGGAGGATCAACAAGTTCATGCAACTTATACAGTCGCCCCATTGTACCATTAATATTGGCACTCTTATCATTTCGGCGCGGGTGTTACCTCTAGAATGGACGTCGGATTATCCTGATGTCGCAGTTAGCGTATACTCAATTCTAACCGTCCCTGGTCCCTGCAGGGCTCTATCTAACGTAGAGTCACTAGTTCTTGACCACTTCGACACCACAAAGACTCACCTTTCAATCGACTTTGGAATCGAAGCATTCTCTCGGACCTTCATAAACGTCCGATCCGTAACATTCAAACGCGTTCGGTTCCAAAACAGCGCCCACATGATGTACTGCGCCCAATCCATCCCCTCGGCGACGAAATGGACCTGCTGCAAGGTCACATTTGTTGATGGCGATGACACGAGTGACCGTTATGGTGTGGATTCGATCATCCAAAGAAATGCGTTGCACATTGTGGTGCTAGATGATGTTCCAGATTGCGTATACGAGTGGTTCTTCCTGCACGAGAATGATGAGAAAACCATGTGCATGGACACCCTTTCAGCAACTCTAGTCGCTGATGATAGGCTTCCTTTTCTGCGAGGAATGCTTCTATCACAGATTGGGTCTCGCTTGACCGTCTTGGAGATTTCCTTCCTTGATCATTATATCCCCAGACAATCATCAGGTGTGGCCGTTCTCCGTTTCTTCTTCCTCCGAGTTGATTTTTTCATCTAGACTTTGCACCCTCATTTCGAAATCTCCCCGACTTCTCTCGCCTCACCCAGCTTCGGAGCCTAAGGTTCTGTGACATTTCTATAGATATAGTGCCAGGGGTGTACCGAAAGGCTATCCCGCGTCTGCTCTCACAAATACGCTCCCCTTCATTGGAAGAAGTGTATTTTGAGTGTACCACGTTCGCTCTTCCCCATCGACCGGCAGGAGGGAAGAAGTATCTCGCCAATCGATCCTGGATACATAATTTCCTGGATTGGGACCTTCTTGCCTTGGTTCTAGCGCGGAATCCGTTTGGTGATTTGAGGAAGTTGTGCTTTGTGTGTCCGCTGTATTATGGGGCGAGGTTCACGAGGCTGGCGTGTAGAAAGTTGGAGGAATGCCAGTGTCGCGGGGTTATCTCGATTATTGAATCTGGGGTGTGAGTTTCATGGCCTTCAGGTGTAAACCTATTGGTTCTCGCACCTCAGAAAACACCGCATTGAGGATGCATGACGCGTGTCTAAAAGTGGTAGAGTGAAAACTGCCTCAAACAACACGTTACAACGTGCAAGATCTCTAAAATTATAGGTCCGAAAATATATACAGTAAAAATGAGTTAACGTAGAGATAAATAATGAATAGATACAGGTACAGTATAAACTGCATTCCACAACACTCTGTGTCCGTGCTCACCTAACCGTCCCTGCTAGCTGTTGACCACCAGGGTCAGGTGACGGGTGAGGGGCCGAAGATATACCCAGCTGCGCTATATCAGGTTCGAATGTAACGCGAGGCAGAATAGATGTCCGACTTAAGGCCAACTGCTCTTCGTATTCCCGTTTCTCGTGAGAGGCAGGGACCCACGCGGCCTTCACCCCACGAGGAGCAGGAGTTGGCGACCATGGCTCGTTGGATTCGTGTTTGGCATGACGGGGCGGTGTCTGTGCTGGCGTGGAAAGACCGAAGAATTCTCGTGTTGATGATGACATTGGTGGGACAAAATGCGGACGTGGCGGTATACGTATGATGTTCTTTTTAAAAGGCGTCACAGGCGTAGGAAGTATCAAGGAACTGGGTTTTCGCCGAGGAGTCGACTTGGGAGTCGGTGGTTTCGCTGTCTTTTGCCGTTTCGTAGGCGTCGAAGGCTCAGATTCGTTTTTCCGCTTCTTCGATGGAGTTTTTGGACTCGCCATTTTCTCCTCCTTTTTCCTCTTGCTCGCCTCCTTCGCTTGAACCTCCCTGTCCAGCTCCTCCTGCACCAGCTCGGCGAATTCTTGCGCGTCGCCCTGTATCCAGGTATCAAAGACGCCTTCCCATTCTCTTGTTGGCACCGGAAAATCCAGATTCAGGTACATCGACTTGAATGTCGACTCTTCTTCCGTGTTTGGAGTTGGACTTGATTGCCGACAACGAACCGCTTTGGAAAACTCCCGTACCATCCTCTTCGTCCCCGGGACCCTGAGGCTGGTTCCGACAACCAGTAACAAATCTGCGCCGCTACGCCCCTTTCCCTTCGAAGACCCCACTAGATCTCTCCTAACGACCTCGCCGACCCCCTCGCCGTCTTTGTGTGCCTCGTTGTACAACACGACACTCGGACGGAGTTTTCCGATTCCACGAGATCGTTTCCCGATAACCTCTCGTGTCCGTTCCAAAGCTGTACATTCTGGACAATGTGGAGGTACCCCAGCTAGAAGCGAAGCCACATAGTCATCAAGAGGAAAGGAGTGGTTGCATATTTGACAATGAATCATCTGCAGAGTCCCGTGAAGAGGAATGCATCTCGGTGTCTCTCTAGGTGGAGTTGGAAGGCGTGAGCTACAGGATTGTTCGACATGCGATGGTTTGTACGCGGATTTCGTCTTCTTCTCCTCGAATTCGGGCACTCCGAATGAAAGGCCGCATTTAGCCTCGATGGCGTCGATATTTTGCGTGTATACACGTAGTAATTTTCCTGTATCGTCGAGAGATTGAAGCAATCTATGAAACGGGGTAGGCTCGGCAGCCTTAGAAAGCTCTGACAACCGGGCGATCATTTGGCAGAAGAGAGATGTAGTGTGCTCAGACTGTAAAGGCCCCGTTAAATCGAGAAGAAATTCGGTCCACATGGAAGGCATGTGTTACCCCGGTGGATTACGCACCTTGAAGACCGATGCATCGAACAGATCCTTCCCTGACACCAAAGAATCCCGTGGATTATCTCGTTTCAAAGACTGGAATAGCCCATCTGGAGAGCGAAAATCGGGAATTCCTGCCTGTACAGAGATTCCTGCGCCTTTTCAGAAGGGTTACAATGGGACTAGACACTGAAAAAGGGATAAATCTCACCACTAATGACTACTATCCGCCTAGCCTTTAATATTGCCTTCACTGCGTTCGAAAGCTGTGTCCTAGGATACCAAGACTCCGTAAGAAAGGATGGCGTAGCAGGTATAGACGCAGAGTCCTCCAGAGGGAGGAATAGTGTCATTCCAGACACAGATGACGGGAACAGAGACAGGAAGTAATGTGGCGACTGGACCGGTCTGGCAACAAGTTAAATTAGATTTTTGAAAATAAAAGATAATACCCAATATAGAAGGTTGTCTCCTAACTACCCTAACACCATCTTGTTTCTCAGGACCTTGTTGCTGGACAACACGTTTCAGCAGAAGATAATAACGCGTAATTTTACACAAAGGATCCATCAATATTCTGCTCGAATGATGGTGCACTTGTGAAAGTTCGCTTGAGCGCTTTACTTTTTTCTCAGGCGCTTTGCTGGCCCGAACTCTTTGGCCTTTAAGCACTGACATATTTTGGGGTTACCAGACGTCTTGCTGCTTCATCATCTTGGCAGAATGGTTTTTGCACCTCGAAATATCGAGGGTGCAGACATAATAGTTCAGTGACCTCGCGACATTCTCTCGGATCTTTTGAATCTCGGCTCCATCGGTACGCGGCGGCCCGATGCCATCTCTCCTCATGATCCGACAACGAGGCCTTACCTTGTCGAGCGCTGACGAAACAGGCCCCTCGAGATTTCTGGTCCTCAACGACCGCAAAGGGCACACCAGCCTGAGTGTCCGGTGCTTAGCTCGTAAAAATGAAACCTCCAAAGGTTTTGTTTTGGCGAAGCCATTCCTGGTTTTGTAAAGGCCCTCAGTGAAACGGGACGGGATGAAACAGTTTTCTCCCAATTGGAGCAAGGTACCTTTTGTTTTATTATCAAAGCAAAGGCGTGAAAACTGAAGGTCCTTTCTAAGGTCCCGTTTTGGGCTATCAAAAATGCCAGCAAGTTACCGTACTTCCTATTGATCCTCGAGGCATTCAGGGCGACATGCTACTTCTTCTCAGTGCGAGTTCAAAACTGTTGCTCCTAAAAGGCTACAATACATATTGACTGGCGACGCCCGTCCTACGATTGCGGGTTTTCGTTATTCAGACACCTAACAAGAGGTTTTCGCCTCTTCGTTAGCGAGGTTGAATCAAGACCAGTGACCGTTCTGACCACCCCTTCCACATCTGCGAGAGGAATATTCCCTTGGAACCGTTTACGTCTACCAATCTGGCGCGATACATTATGCACGAGACTGGAAGAACTGGTGCCACAGTTGCAGGTTGTAGACTATCGTGGCTTTCAGACTGTGTCTTTATCGAACCAGTTCAAGTTCTTCCCCGACAAAAGAACACCCGGAAAGCCTTCAATGACGTTGTTCACACCGGTGTCTCCTAGAGTATTCTATGCCTGGATGCGCTTGTTCTAAACCTCGCCACTGAGAAGGACCTCTCACATGATGATCGCGATATTCTCCCAAGGATCCGATATGATTCCGATGTTTCATGTGACACAATGAATTGTTCTACGCATCTTGGAATCCTAAGCTTGGGAATGAAGGAAGGAAGGAATTTTTATTAGTCTTGTTGGGGAAGCTGATATGAAATATCCCTCAGTGCAGAAACTCCGTTTGTATATGGAAGACGAGTCTGCACATGCACGCAGGACGAGGCATATTCAGTCCAAGGTTAGCGTTCCTTCAGGTCACTTCTTGGATTACGATGCGCCAGTGTGGCTGATTACTATCACTGCCAACCCATTGGTGCTGAAAGGTGCCTCGTTGCTGTGATCCAAGACTTGCTCCGCAATCAAATGGATGTGGACTTTGTGCACAATGCTTCTTGTCACTGAAGGAGATCGCGCTAGCGGGATTCTGAGCTACCTTTCGACGCCGCATCTCGGACTCGGACGATATGGTCAACCAAGTTCCACTTCTGTGCTGCATGATGGCATGTGATTCCCTATCACTGCAGTCAGTACCCGTGTCCATTTTGTCGAAAATGTGTTATGGAATCATTACGCTTCCTGCACTTTGCGTGCTCACGACACAATCTCCAAGTCATCGGGCTTTATCTTATGAGATGGCGTGTCCCGGCGGAGTATTGAACATGGCGATAACATCCGATATATATATAAGGCGTTTCCATAGTCAATCGCGGACCAGCGACTCAGCCACAACACAGGTGTTTATGGAGCCTTGACTTTGCATGACGGCAGTCCAGGAGGCCCCCGCCCGCTGAAAGGGCATGTTGTCCCAATGGTACTTCACGGGTTGGCCGCTGAAGGGATCCAGCCGATACCAAGTATGTATTACTAATATCATATACGGTGTACGTACATAAGAATGATCTCTCTGATTGCGCGGCATCATATCGTGAGTGAAATCGTCCGATTATCATACAAGATGGACCTGACCGAACCATATATATAATAGCAGGTACAACGGACTACTGGCGTTTCACACAACTCCCCTCGTTTTGCCCTCCCTTTTTACACACAGATTTTTGGCCAGCCATTGATTACCGATATCCCACAGTTTTCACTAGAGGATAACTGCGTAGAAAGCAAAAATATGGTGTCTTCCATCGTTCTGGGAGGGCTTTTTCTTATCGTCACGGTCTACTACTACCTTGCAGCATCCAAGTCGAAGGCACTGCCTCCTGGACCTCGTGGGCTACCAATACTCGGAAATGCTCTCCAGCTCTGGGCTTCTGGGCTTCCGTTTGAACAGTTATTCATGAAATGGTCTCGGTCTTACGGTACGCCACCTCTCCAACCTGACTAATGCACGCAGGATCTTCCTTGCTCATATATGACTCTGCGATGTAGGAGATGTTATGCTTGTTACAGTTCCCCGTCGCTCGATACTCGTTTTGAACACTTACAAGGCAGCAAAGGACCTTCTTGACAAGCGCGGCTCGATTTACTCCGACAGACCGCCTATGATCATGCATATGGAATTGTAGGAATTTATGTTTTACTCTGGAATTTCATCGCGACGCCAACTTATAGGGCTGGATGGACACGGCTGACCCCCGGTCTCCCATAGTCAGTTGGTTCTATGCTTTTCGTCTTTGTCGTCCACTTACACGTTTAACAGTGGCGAGCGGATTCGTGCGCACAGACGGATCATAATCTCGACACTCAATTCCAAGGCCGTCCAACAATACACTGAACTGCAAAAAGCCAGCACACTTCGACTAATCGAGGCATTAGCCAAGACGCCAGAAGACTTTAGTCAGCACCTCAAAAGGTATCCTTTTGCTACCCACTATACGCCGTTCCATACTGATCTTTCACAGTTACGCAGCTAGCACAATTATCAAACTCGTGTATGGTCAACAAAACACCGAGGAGCTTCTTAAGTTAGGTTTGTACTGTCTGCTAACATATATATTCCTCTCGATAACGACTCCACATCTTCGCATCGCCACTTTTAGCTTATGAAGCAATGGAGTCCTCCAATACTCTCGGATTCCCCGGGGCAACTCTTGTCGATTTACTTCCTATCTTCAAGCATATACCCACGTGGACGCCGTTTATGTCATTTCGGATGGATGCCGAAAAAGTGCGTGTGATCGTCGAAAGGGCGCACGAAGTTCCATACAATCTCGTCAAGGAAGCATTAGTATGTCTCTTGACCCTGACTAAAGGCACTCCGCTAAACGACGGATAGAAAAACGGAACTGCCGGATCTTCGCTGGTTGCTGATAATCTACGAGCCAGAGGCGGACTAGAAAATGTATCGGAAGACGAGGAGGAAGACATCAAGTGTGCTGCCGCCACTCTTCTTGCTGGCGCTCTTGATACCGTATGTCGCTAAAATTTCTGTATCGGCCCATCTTACCTTCAGTGTTGCAGACGATTTCTGCTCTTGACGAATTCGTTCTTGCCATGGTCTTATATCCAGAAGTTTATAGGAAGGCGCAGACTGAAATTGACACCGTTGTCGGTGATAGTCGCCTTCCGTCCTTCGAGGACATGGATTCGCTACCTTATCTTGATGCAATTATCCGAGAAATACACCGGTACGCCTCCTCTATCCCGTCCTATCCCATCTTTGCTGATTAACCCATTTCATAGGTGGGGTGCCGGATTTACGTTATCGCTCCCTCATAAACTCATTCAAGACGACGTATATGAGGGCCACCTACTACCTAGTGGGGCGCTTGTAGCACCCAACGTTTAGTGCGTTCGACTCGTTAGCTATGCTTGTCAGCTGCATAATTCATAACCAGTGCCATGTTCCGCGCATGCCCAGACCCGGAAAGCTTCATTCCCGAGAGGTATATAGACGGCACCTCCCTTGGCGATGTGCCTGAGGATCCCAGGGAGCTGGCTTTTGGATTTGGTAGACGGTACGTTTCGTGTCGTTGTCTTGCTGTCAGCCCTTTAAATCGAGCGTGCTTTCCCATAGCCGCTGTCCAGGAGAACACCTTGCCAACCGCACCATATTCATCGCACTCGCCCAAATTACGGCATTGTTTGATATTTCGCCAGAGAAGGATTCGTCTGGACGTCCTCTCCTTCCTCCAGCTGAGTTTGTGTCTGGTGAAGCTGTACGGTATGTATAAATTGCTTTCCTTTGGTGAACATCGTTCTTGATGGCGAATCAGCCGGCCCAAACCTTTCAAATGCCTTATGAACGTTCGATCGTCTCGAAAGAAATTCTTCAGCGGCATGTAACTCTGAATCCGAAAATTCTAGTGTTCTTGTCGCAGAGTGTGATCCACCCCTTCTGCTTGTAGCCAAGTAGATGTGTTGCGACTCACGTAATTAATAGATGGACCTGTTGGTAAAAACGGTCCACTGTCGAACATCTGCATCCTCTATCAAGGTAATTGGGTGATCTTCGATTACAGCCACGTCAAAGCGATGGCTTTCCCGATACCCCTCGGAGCAACTCTCGGCAGGTTTGAGGACCAATGCGATTCCAACGAATCACTGCACAATTAAATTATTTACCAGCCATATGAGATATGGTCGTGGGTTGACGTGAACACAATATAGACAATATACCATCAAGAAGGATGTCATAGAGATCAAGTCTCTAAAAGTGCCCGATAATGGCCTGCGGCTTGTATGGCTCCTCCAAGTATGCCATCTCCTCCGCAGTCAATTTGACGTGGATCGCACCTGTTGAAGCAAGCAGTTGAAGTGTGTTAAGAGAGAAAAGCAGGAAACCATTAAGCGTACCCAGCAGATCGTATAAATTCTTGAGTGAGGTGGTACCGACGATTGGGGCAGAAACACCTGTGCCGGGTCAGTGCTCTGAAAATATACACCAATGTCGAGACACCGACCGTCTCTGTTCATGATCCATGCCAGCGCGATTTGTGCCATACTGATTTCCTTCTTTGTCGCCAGTTCCTCAACTCTATAAATGTTGAGCAAGTATACTTTAAGCAAAGATACATACACACCGGTTCATAATTGTCTCAAACCATCCACCAGCCAGGTCATACATAGGCATCCAACTAGAAAATAAAGTTCTTCAGTATACAAGCGCAGAATGAGAGGATCGTCTTACTTGTCTATTTCACCTCGCCTGCTCGCTTTTTGTTTTTCCAACGAACGTGTTAGTAGACCGCGAGCAAGAGGAGACCATGGGATGGATCCAACACCGAACAACTAAGCGGTGTAGAGTGAGCATAGAGACGGGCGAAGATCGGTTAAAACTCGAGGACCTTGAGGGTAGGAAACATTTCTCTTTCCTCTTCACGATAGATGAGCGAATAGTGGTTTTGCATCGAGATAAAAAGTGTCAATTTGTTCTCGATAGCATAGTCTATACGCAGGAAAATTATCTTAGTCAGGATCGAGATGAGAGCCAAAAAAAAAACGTACTTTGCATGGCATGGACTAAAGTGAAAGTCATGTTAGCGCAACGACATGGAAGCGAAGGGGCCCTTACACTGATAAGCAAAGCACGAGGACATGCCGATGTACCGAACATATCCTGCCTTGACAACGTCATGTAGTGCTTGCATCTTGAGCTGCCTGTCAAAACGGCCCATATGGTTCATTCCCAAGAGACGCTCACAGTTTCTGAGATCGGTGTATCATTGTCAAAGCGATGGCCTAGAAAGCATGTTTGTAAGCTTTCAGTCACATCCAAGAGCGACTTACACTGCAGAACATCGATGTAGTCCAATTGAAGGCGCTCCAAGCTATGTTTGACTGAATCAAAGATGTGCTTGAATGATTACAGAATCAATGGCACGGCGGATATCAAGTTGCAAACAGATTGTACCTTTCGGCCCAGCCCATGCTCGTTAACATATTCCATCCCGTCCAAGTCCATACCAGGTAGCCACTGGTCTCCGGGATTGTGCATGACTGGAACAAAGACCTGCGAGACAAGCCTGTCGGAATAATTTAAACCGGTGCCAGACAGCCTCGCACACCTTGGTCATAATGACAATCGCGTCACGCGGTAAGTTGAACTGTTTGATTGCCTTCCCAAGGATGACTTCTGAGGTAAGTAGGGAGAGTCCATTCGAGTAAGCCTGTGAAAGCCCAGCTGAGCTGAGACAACCTGGAGGGTTGTGAATGGCAGCATACATTGGCGGTGTCAAACGTGTTTATGCCTGCGTCATAGCTGGACGCCTTGGTCGTTAGTCACTTAACCTGCTGCGAAGGTCAGAGCATCAGGTACGCGGCCTTGATATGAGAAATGCCCTCTTCCTCGGGTAAAATCCACGGCTGATACTCAGCAGAGCCATAGCTCATGCATCCCAGGATGATGCGTGAAATCGTCAGTCCGGACGATCCTAGACGCACTAGTAAAAGCCGTCAGCGTCCATGTAGCCTTCAGAACTCAAATGTCATTCAATTCTTCGTCATATCGGTGGCTGTTGAAGCAGCCATCTTAATCGTTGTCAGTGCAGAGAAAGTAGGGGTAGTACCTCAAGAGGACCTGGCAAGACGGGCTAGCACTCCAAAGCAGATATACAGTGTAGTATGTCTACGTCATAAAAACATGAAAACATGAGTAATGCACTGTGCGGCTGACTACAGACGCTGAACGTGAGAATGAAAGGGTGCTGAACGAGGCAGATACGAACAAGTAGGAATGCATAATAGTCAGCTTTCGAGGCCATGTCAGTATTTTTGTTCCAGATGCATCAAGGAGGACGATACAGTTTGCCTTTTGCGAAATCCCTGTAGGCCAGGGAGAGTAATCATCAGTAATTGCGGCGTATCGCTCACTTCCCAGCTAGTGGGGAGTCTGGGGACAGCGGTGACCAAATAAATTGAGCAATGATCCGGCGATTGATCGTGGTAGATCGTGGTAATGAAGGAGGCCACAGGCCTAATACGTCACATCCATTGAGCTTACTAAGATCTAGAAAGCACCAGATTGGTCAAGACGTCGGGAGCTTCTTCGACTACTCTCAGCGGGCGTCCACAAATCTCCCCAAAACTTCCCCACTGATGTGCTTGGTTGCGTGTTATTGTTCGGCCTAATCGCCTAATACCACACCCTTGGCTTCAATGACTATCCCCAGCGAGCGTTCATTCTAAAAGTTTCCACAAACTGCTCCACTGTGTTGAGAGTCCACAAAGAACAGGAAAAACGACGGTCACCACGACCAGTGCGCACTACTATCAATAGTAGGGCAATACATTTTTGTCGTTACCTCCAAATGCTCCATCCGTGGAGTACTGTCGGCCCATGTGTACTTTTGGAAACGCTGGTGTCCATCGTCACCTTTACCTCTGGACTCCGACCTCGAGGCTGAATGACCCTTGCTTGGTTCTTTTGTGTTGCGGGTTTCACGGGCCCGAGCAACGCTGCTGCGCGCTTGGAAAATAGTGCGCTTCGACACCGGCTATTGATTGGTGCTTGTGTTTCGTTCCTGTCGTTCCCACGTTGCTTTCGTTTTTTGGGTACTAGCATGACTATCATCCCCTGTGTGTATCAATGTCTCGTCTCGCTTCCTCAACATCATTGATTTTCTGTTTTTTTTCCTGTTTCGCCTTCCACCTACTCATTCGCTCGCACAAGGCTTGGCTGTTGTCGGCACCTTCTGTTGATCATTGGAAGGGTGCATATTGGACTGGTGCAACATTTTAGACCCTTTTCCGCTCTGGCCGGAGAGGTCTCAGGACGTTCGTTTGTTCTCCTGCACCAGTGGATCACTTCTTGGTTTCCGGTTGCCCTGACCTCAGTCATAGCGGCAGGCAATCTAGCTGGAAAAAAAGAGGCCTTCAAAGGTTTTCATCCAGCGAAGCCTTTCTCGGTTACGAAAAGGCCGTCAGTAAAGCGGTACGAAGATCTTTTCTCCCTATCACTGCGGCGATAAGAACATAGACCAGTGAGCTCTCCTGGAGTGTACCCTGAGCATATTATGATTGACCAATCAGTGTTAAGCTACAAGATATGCTCCAGGAAACTCCAGGTAGCCTCACGGTATCTATGAAGCCATCACCGCAGTGTATGGAACAATGGACTTAAGGTACCTTCAAGTTCTCGTTTTACAGCGCGCAGAACAAGGGTGTAAAAACCGAAGCTGAAATCAAAAAATTTTAAAGTCCCATTTTAGGCGATTAAAAATGCGCCAGCCTCTGTAGTGAGGAGTCCTGCGCGGTCTGCGATGCTACTATTAAGTATTTTGACGACTTGGTAGCAACGGCGCACACTAGCCGTTTCCTTATCAGCGACCGCTTGCCAGTGCGACTAATGCTACTTATGCCATATGGAAAAAGTAGGTGTCGATTCAGTTTCCTGTGAACCCCGTCGGAACCCCGAGGATAATACCGACATGTATGGCATATGCTAGGTTTGAAAATTCTGTCGCAGAAAAGCATGCCCGTCGGGTCACCGGGCGAACTGGTGAAGCCTCTGTTGGAGTGATGATGGGACGCTAGTCCTCTCATGCATACGAGATTTACGATCTCCTCTCCAGGCAAAACGGGGCGAGAAAAGGGGTGGATAAATGGCTCCAACCTCGGTGTACAATGTTTCCATCCTTTACGGGTTCAACCTCGTCCTTTCTCGAGCTGCTATTTCGATCGATGTCTCCAGATATAAAAGACATCGAAGAATGGTAAGGGCATCTAGGATCTATCCTTTCATTCGATTCTCCCACCATGGCTACACAAACACCTACCCTCTCTACTTTCCGGCTACCCAACTTCGAAGCGACCTTTTCCGTCCTGCCGGATAACGGCTTGAATCCCTACCATGAAGAGGCCCGCGCAGAGTCGCGCGCATGGATCGACAATTACAATAAGACTTTCTGCGGTCCCGAGATGCGCATCTTCATGAGCAGCTGCAACTTCGAACTCATCAGCTCTTTCTGCTATCCATATGCAGACAAAGCGTGCTTGAGGGCCACTATGGATCTGGTAAGCTGAAACAGCTGTACCTATGTCCTACCGTAGAAACTTATCTCTGATACGATAGAACAACGTTCTTTGGCTCTATGACGAGTTCACCGACACAGAGAGCGGCGCGGACGCCCAGAAGTCTGGAGAAATTCTCATCCGCGCCCTCCGGGAGGCTGACTTTGACGATGGTTCTTGGCTTTGCCACATGATGAAAGAGTAAGCTGGTGACTTCGTCTCACTGTCAGGAATGCTCACCTTCCCACCAAAGTTTCCGCGAGAGACATATCGATCGTGTAGGGTCCAACATTGCGGATCGTTTTATTCGTCACTTGTGCACCTATATCAGAATCGTCGGAAAGGAGGCGGAGCTTCGGGACCGCAGCGAAGTACTGAATATTCACGACTATGTTGCTCTTCGGCGCGAGACGGGTGCCGTGCGCCCATGTTTCGACTTGGCAGAGTACGGCTTGGGTATCAACCTTTCCCAAGAGGTACATGACGATCCAGTCTTCCAAACTGGCTGCAACGCAGCTATGGACTTGGTTTGCTGGGCAAATGTAAGCGCTTCGACCTTTGGAAATTATCAAAGTTGATTTCGTTCGCTGCATAGGATATTTACTCCTATAATATGGAGCAGGCCAAGGGCCTTAGCTGCGCCAACATCGTGACAGTAATTATGAAGTCAAAGCAACTCGACCTCCAGAGCGCTGTTGATTTCATCAATGGGTACTGCGAGGCATTGTTAGACCAGTATGAGGAGGCCAAGGAAGTGCTATCAGCTCGCCCAGAAGAGGCTTATTCTGATGCAGTCCTCCTTCTCAAAGCCTTGGGTGATTGGGTTCGAGGCAGCGACGAGTGAGTTCATCGTTTGGTCGTATCATAGCACGTATACTCAAGTATGCCCAGATGGAGCTTCGCCACAGAGAGATATTTCGGAAAAGAGGGCAGAGAAATCAGGAAGTCACGCGTCGTCATCCTGAGAGAGCCATCTACCAATAAGTTTTCCCTGAAAGAATAAAGCAAGTCTTAGCGCACACCAAACTCGTATTTCGTTTCTTCCGAAGCCACTCGTAATCGTAACGTAATCGTAACTTAAATGTTGAAGCTTTTTGATCGACGCAACTTGACCGTTTATTCTGGGCGCACGTATTGAACAGCAAACACGGTAGAGTCAGAATGATGATCAAGAAGACTGACAGCTTGAAAGCAACAGTCCACAGTACAGATAGACTTGTGACTGAACGACGCGGCTCTTGCTCGCAATGTTGGTGTTGGTACGGCTATACATTGCAACAGTCCTTGTACCAGCGCCGCGGCCGTGCGATTCAGACCGTCGCTGCTTCAACTATTGTCGGATTGATTCGAGAGATGATTTAAGATGTGTGAAGCAGAATACGCGAGAGGATGGTGAAACAAGGGAGTGCGTGAGTTCAAACATTGAAGTGCATGGCCCTAGAGATACGGGTTTCGCGAGGACATAATAAAGCGGCTTGCTAGGCTAGTGTGGTGGGAGCCGAGCGCCAAGCACGGAGTACCCGAGTGGCGTGGTAATGCTCTCCACGTGACCATAGCCGGTGAACCACGTTGATTAAGCCGACGGCACTTGCGACCATGCCAATCCTTTCGACTTTGTACCAGTTATTTCAGGAAAACAATGTCGCTAAGCTGCCATACACCAGGCCCAGATTTAGATCATGTTTGTCACGGACGACTCTCGCCATCATCTCTTCCCTAGTGAATGAATTTGGCTGGGCATCTCGTTAACGCTCGTAACTATGTTTGTCGAAGCTCCTTGGGCTAACTTGAAATGGGGGTAGTTTAAGCGGGTGGGTAGTACTACTTGGATGCTGCCAAGGCCTTCGCGGCAAAAGTTGGGTATTAGTGCTCCTAGTCCCAACAGGCTACTACTTCAAAGGCCGTTGTGCAATGCAGTGGATACTTATTATCAATGTCTGCTGGTCCGTATTGTCATCACTGCGTGTTTCTCTCTTACTCCCACCACCGTCATCTCCACAATTGCCGCTCTTTACTACGACGGTGTGATGGCATATTTCTCCTGTGCAAAGTACCTGTTGCTTGTCATCTATGTTATACTTGCTGCCCCTCATCGTCATTCGGCCCAAAGGTCGAGATTCTTGCAACCAAGTCGATACTACTGGACCTTGAACTATACTGCAATCGGCTTGTTGCGAACGCGTGGGTGTGGGCAAATGCCGCCCTAGTGTGAGCCGTATCAGTGCATATGTGGGGTTTTCTTGGCGTGCAGACCGGTGACTCCGTGAATGAAAACTTCCCGGATATCCTCTCTCTTGGCGCTCCATCGTATACATCAACTCAATACTACAATGTGCGCGCTGCGTCTAGCCTCCTTTGTCTCCTAGGAGGTCTCTTCTTACAGAAGACCAGAATCCATGCACGGAACGTCGGGGAGGCCCTTTTTCCCGCAGGAAGAGGCTTCCATTACCTGGACCCTGCGTCTTTCAAAGAATCTCACACTCAGCTCATTTGCCCTCTGCTAGATGGTTAGGCTGTTCAGCGAACCGCCATACTGTGTTCCCCTCTCTCCATGTCGCACTGGCCGTTATGGTGCCCACTAGATCTGTCCTCCTCGTCGGCAATCATTCAAGTCCCAGCCACCCATCTTAGCCACCACCGGAGACGGCTCTGAGGCCCGATTTACCGTACAAGTGTATCTCAAGCGGGCGGGGGTCGGATATCCATGGGGACTCGTGCTTGGTAGGGTTTCATACGTCTTGTGACCGCTTCCTCGCAGATTCCAGTGCGCACTACAGTCTACTATCAATACCGCAATACATGGTTTGTCGTCATCTCCAAATACTCCATCCGTTCTCTGGAGTACTGCCGGCGCCTATGTGTACCTTTGGAACGCTGTTGTTTATTGTCACCTTTACCTTCAATGGACTCTAAATGGCCCTTGCTTGATTCTTTTGTGTCGCGGGTTTCACGGGCCCGAGAAACACTGCTGTGTGCTTGGGAAAAGCTTCGACACCGGCGATTGTTTGGTGCTTGTGTGTCGTTCCTGTCGTTCCCGCATTGCTTTCGTTTTTTTGGTACTAGCATGACTATCATCACCTCTGTGTATCAATGTCTCGTCTCGCTTCCTCAACGTCATTGTTTTCCTGTTTTTTTGTCTCGCCTTCCACCTGCTCATTTGTTTGCACAAGGCTTGGCTGTTGCTGGCACCTTCTGTCGATCATCGGAAGGGTGCATATTGGACTGGTGCAACATTTTAGACCCTTTTCCGCTCTGGCTGGAAAGGTCTCGGGACGGATGTTCGCTAAGATCACTTCATGGTTTCCGGTGCCATGATGTCAGTCACAGCGGCAGGCAATTTAGCTGGTAAAGAGCAAGGCCTTAAAAGGTTTTCATTTAGCGAAGCCTTCTCGGTTTTGAAAATGCCGTCAGTACAATGAACTTCAGGTACCTTCTCGTTTTACAGCGCGCAGAACAAGGGTGTAAAAACCGAAGCTGAAATCAAAATCATTTTAAAGTCCCATTTTAGACAATTAAAAATGCACCAGCCTCTGTAGTGAGGAGTCCTGCGCGGTCTGCGATGCTACTATTAAGTATTTTGACGACTTGGTAGCAACGGCGCACACTGGCTGTTTCCTTATCAGCGACCGCTTGCCAGTGCGACTAATGTTATTTATGCCATATGGAAAAAGTAGGTGTTGATTCAGTTTCCTGTGAACCCCATCAAGACCTCAAGATGATAGCGACATGTATGGCATATGCCTAGGTTGATATTTTTATCGCAGAAAAGCATGCCCGTCGGGTCATCGGGCAAACTAGTGAAACCTCTTTGTTGTGGTGATGGAGGGACGCTAGTCCTCCCATGCATACGAGATCTATGATCTCCTTTCCAAGCAAAACGGGGCGGGAAAAGGAATGAATGAATGAATGGCGAGAACCTCGAGCAATTCGGCCTAGTCAAGGCACAGGGAGGTGTACAATGTTTCCATCCTTGACGGGTTCAAACTCGTCCTTTCTCGAGTTGCTCCTTGGATCGATATATCTCCAGATATAAAGTCCATCGAAGAATGGTAAAGGCATTTAGGATCCATCCCTTCATTCGATTCTCGCACCATGGCACAAACACGTACTCTCTCTACTTTTAGACTACCCAACTTCGAAGCGACCTTTTCCGTCCTGCCGGATAACGGCTTGAATCCCTACCATGAAGAGATCCGCGCAGAGTCGCGTGCATGGGTCAACAATTACAGTAAAAATTTCTGCGGCCCCAAGATGCCCACCTTCATGAACGACTGCAACTTCGAACTTATGAACACTTTCTGCTATCCATACGCAGGGAAAGCGGGCTTGAGGGCCACTATGGATCTGGTAAGTTGAAAAAGTGTTCCGATATCCTACCGTAAAAACTTATCTCTGATTCGATAGCACAACATTCTTTGGCTATATGATGAGTTCACCGACACAGAGAGCGGCGTGGATGCCCAGAAGTCAGGAGAAATTCTCATCCGCACGCTCCGGGAGGCTGACTTTGACGATGGTTCTTGGCTTTGCCGCATGATGAAAGAGTAGGCTAGTGACTTCATCTCATTGTCAGGAATGCTCACCCCCATCAAAGTTTCCGCGAGAGGCATATCGATCGTGCAGGATCAAACACTGCGGATCGTTTTATTCGTCACTTTTGCACCTACGTCAGAAGTGTTGGAAAGGAGGCGGAACTTCGGGAGCGCGGCGAAGTACTGAATATTCACGACTATGTTGCTCTCCGGCGCGAGATGAGTGCCGTGCGTACATGTTTCGACTTGGCAGAGTACAGCTTGGGTATCAACCTTTCCCAAGAGGTATATGACGATCCAGTCTTCCAAAGTGGTTATAACGCAGCTATGGATCTGATTTGCTGGACCAATGTAAGCGCCGCTTTGACCCCTGGAAATTATCAAAATTAATTTCGTTCACTGCATAGGATATTTACTCCTATAATATGGAGCAGGCCAAGGGCCATAGCGGCGCCAATGCCATGACAGTAATTATGAAGTCAAAGCAGCTCGACCTCCAGAGCGCTGCGGATTTCGTCGATGGTTACTGCGAGGCATTGTTAGACCAGTTTGAGAAGGCCAAGGAAGTGCTATTGACTCGCCCAGACGGGAATTACTCTGATGCTGTCCTCCTTCTGAAAGCCTTTGGTGATTGGGTTCGAGGCAACGACCAGTAAGTTCATCGTTTGGCCGTATCATAGCACGTACACTCAAGCATGCCCAGGTGGAGCTTCGCCACTGAGAGATATTTCGGGAAAGAGAACAGGGAAATCAGGAAGTCACGCGTGGTCATCCTGAGAGAGTCATCTGCCAATATCGTTGCCCCGATCGAATAGAGCAAGTCTTTGTCATATGAACTGTTGCGCACATCAAACTTGTATTTCGTTTCTTCCGAAGCCTCTTATAACTGTAATTTAAATGTTGAAGCGTTTTGATCAACGCAACTCCCTCCAACTTCACCGTTTATTCTGGACACACGTACTTTGAAGTGCCTAAACAGCGAAGATGATAAAGTCAGAACGAAGATTAGACTGATAGCTTGAAAGAGGCAATCCACAGCCCAAATCGATTTGGTGACAAGGCTATCCGTTAAGTCTATGGAAACGGTTCTCGCCACAGCGTTGTGCGACAGTCGGTCCATTGCTGCTTCAAGTGCAGCTATTGACGGATTGATTTGAGATGTGTAGCAGAACACGCGAGAGGATAGTCAAGGTAGTTGGAGATTCAAGTATATGTATGGCAGAACTAAATCGTAGCGGGAACACCCGAGCGTCTTGGTAATGCTCTCCACGTGTCCTTAGCCGGCTTATTGCCGTGGATGAACGAGCTTCGAGTTGCTGACAGTCAGTGACTGGTGAGGCTGCTAATTCAAACTCCGCCCTGATCCTTCCATTTTGGGAACTCCAGCCAAAATTCTGAAGGACCGTCACGACAGAGATAACCTGCTGAACGAGGCACATACACACTTAACTTTCGCAGAGACTAGACCATAAAAATAAAATTTATTTGTAGTTAACGAGAGACTTTTTACTTTTTTTGCTATCTTCCGTAAGATCGACTAGATATCTTACACTAGCACTCATCAAATTCCACTTTTTTCTACAAATAAAATATTTCAAAAGGGCAATCCCGCTCAATTTTGGGACTAAAAGAGGTCCGTGCCGACCTGCTATCTTGAGGCATCGAAAGCCCAAAAAGGTCTTCATAAACAAGGGTAAATATAGCGGGGCTGAGTATTATCAGCAGTAATTAGGTAGAATATTGCTCCATATATTTTAGTAAGGTATTATATAGTCAGATAGTATACATAGAGACGTAGAAGTACTCGGTTTTGAAGGGAATCATGAGAACTAGTGTTGTCGATGGGATTTGAGACGAAAGTAACACGATCGCCGCTTAGTCAGCTAACGATTTCTAAACCGAGCCTGCGCCTTAATAACCTCATACGACCGAACAATCTTGGTACCAGTGTTAACCACCACCGCTGGAGATTCAACAGTGTTAATTATGAGTACACGCTCGATGCATTGAAGGATGTACGAGATATTGTGCGAAGTAGCGCTGGGGTTGCCAGGAAGATATGAACATCTCAATTAACTATACAATAACATGCGTAAGGTATCGTTACTCTATACAATGAAGCACTGCTGGAATGCTGTATCATACAATTGCCATCTAAAGAAACGAAATGTCTGCGAGTTTTGCAACAACTCAGACCTCGGAACTCGGACCGTCCGAGCCGGCTCCCTCTGTGCTCTTCTGGAAGAGGAACGAGATGGTACCACCAGGGACGCCACGTATGCCGTTCGCCCCAACTGTGTCCAACTGGGCTATCAGACGTTGCGTCCGCGACTGGGAGTCTTTCCTCGACTTGGGTTCAGGAACGTGCATTATTTCTCGGAGGATGTCGTCTTGAATATCCTTATGGTTATCGCTGCCGATGCAGTTGATATGCTTCCATTCACCGAGGGCCGCCAAACCCTCCTTCTTCTTCTGTGTGTACTATTGGAAAGGAGGAAGGGTAAGGCTATGCTAAGATACTGAAGGGTTGAACGTACAGCTCGATCCATCTTGTCCAGCTTGCTCGCGCTGACCTGGGATGCTACCACGAAGCCTTTATGCAAGTCACAATCGGAATCGGAGACATCGTCGCTCGAGTCCGGAATGGGATCCATTTGGGAAGACGAGGCCACGGACTGAACGTCACAGGGACATTCGAGGAGTTCGTGGGTGTTGCAGAGCGTGCCTGGATGGATCCGGAAGATGTCGCGAAGCTGGAAAATATGTCAACTCGAGTAGTTGAAACTGTAGTACATTACAAACATCTTTTCGGGTAAACGAGTCGCTCTTGGAGGAACCGGAGCCCTGTCAAGTGAAACTCAGCCGACCAAAGCTGACTACATTATATTGGGGACACATACCGATCCCATGAGAGCTGAGGGAGGGCCGGTGAGTCTTTGTTATATGAGGGGAATACGGGTCGCTTACAGTTACTCAAGCCTAGTTTCGTAACTTGGCGCTGATATATCTTTTCTGAATATGGTGTAAATGCTAAGATTCAAACGAGTGAAGAAGTTCTCACCGTCAATAGTACCTGCTGTCAAGAATCGATATATATAGACAGGTCTCTTCTGGCCGTCCCTGTGGAAGTTGTTAAATATCAAACAAGGTCCCGGAAGGAAAGCACGTACCGGTGACATCTTGCCATTGACTGTAAGTCGTGGCTTGGTACTCACTTAGTATGACTGATACACGAGGTGATAAGCAATCAGCTAACCTTGGGTTCCAATCTGAGTCGATCAAACATAGTCTTGAACCGCCTTGAAAAGAGTATTAAAGTTGATTCTAGTAGTGAGGGGGAAAGGTTACCAATGAGGTTAATTCCGACGCCTCCTGCCTTGGAGCTTAACAAGAAGATAACTGAATACTCTTTAGGTCGGGCCCTTGGAAAACAAGACCCGACGTTACACGTACAACTGCTGGTCTGGCTTGTCTTGTTGAATATGTTGACGAATTCTTGACGCTTGGCCGTCGGAGTTTGCCTTCACGTGAATTAGAAATAAGGTGTGGATGAAATGATCAACCCTTACCCATCGAGTCGATAGTAGCTATAGTGCATCTTCTTGCAATATGCTTCGAGAATATTGAGAGTCGATGTGTAGTGAGAAACTAAAACGCATTTCTCCTCCGTAGTCTAACGCGTGTTCAGGAGGTATCTCCTTGGATCATAAAAAGAACTAACGTCTTTGATATGCTCCAGGAGACGAGACAAAGCCGACAGCTTTCCTGATTATATTTCAGTACAGATGTCGTTGTAGGGGAATGAAACCTACCACTCAATGTCATGTCGTCGAGCTGGGCCGTCTCAGGAATACAGCCAAGTGCTTCCCTTACACTGCGTTTTCGTATGGTGTTGTCTTGCTCACCATTGGCCCCTTCCTTGTCGGCTGTAGCTTTGAGGAGTATGGGACTATTGCTGACTTTGGTTAGTAGGTTCATGAGGGCTAGTGACTCTGCCGTAGATCCGTGTACGAGATCCTCCAATTTGTCGGGTTGTAGGAGTTTCGAGAATATAGACACCTGAAGATCTGTGGGCGTAATAAAGACAACATATTCGTCTACCGACATGGGATGGGATGTCAAGCGGGTAACAAAAGAAGGGTTGGGTCCTCTTACGTTTCGGTGGTAGATAGTTTCCAAGAATTTTCGCTTCTCTTCGTAGAACAAAACTCTTTGCGACCGACATCAGCTTAAATACATTGTCAGTGATGCATTAACTTGAATGGGAACAGAAGGCAAAATACCTGAGCCAGACGCGCATCTCCAATTTCTGTATCCTTTGTTGTACAGTCTGGGGCACGGCTTTTCAGAATAGGTGCCTCGTAGACGCGACGGAACACGCTGTATTCATCTGTAGATCCATCAAGACATGTTCCCTGTTACTAATGAAGTATGAATCTAACCGAGTAACCCAGGGTTACAGAAATCGGCCTGCATGAACCATAAGTTTCGGGAAAAAACTCTTGGGTGTTGAATCATATACCATTGCATGAAACTCGCCCAAATCATTCTGAATGGGTGTACCGGAGAGGATTATTCTTCTGGGCGTCCTCAAAGCGTCAAACATCGTGGTAGTTTTATTGTTCGCAGATTTTAATCGATGTCCTGTGCAACGGTTGAAGTCTACGACGTGTTTTAGAAAACCGCGACATACCTTCGTCACATACGATTAACCCGATCGGGGGCCTGCGCATGCTCGTTATCATTTCTTTGGAAGCGCAGTGAGAATTATGCTTACACACAAGCGCTCAAGGTTTTTCTTAAGATAACGTCAAGACTCAGCGCAGAGAGTGCCAGCAAGGGACCGCTTACATTACAGTGCGAAGTCGCTCATACCCGATTATCAAAACTTTTTGAGGTTTACTACGGAACAAGTGAGTGGTAAGACTTTTGGGGACACTTTCAAAGACATACGAGTTGATGAACACGGGGATCGCGTTCTTCTCCTTGTCGCAAACGGTCACTCCCACTCTATCTCGGCCCAGCCACTTGTGAAACTCGGCTTTCCAGTTCTATTTGTTTTCGATGAGAAAGGGAAGGAAAATCAGACACTTGGACTGACGTTGATCAGCGAAACGGGGCAGACGATTAGGACCTTTTCGACCACAGGGCCCATGCCGGAATAAGGGTTTTGTCCTGGAGAGATTTTAGAAAAGCTGGAGATAAATCTACTCGGTGCCTTACTCAACAGCGTCCAAACCAAACTGATTGTCTGCGAAATAGGCACTTTAGATCGTAGCAGAAAGGTAAAAAAGGGTTAGCTCTACCTGCAAGGTCTTCCCCAAACCCCTGGATGGGTGTTTAAACGTCGCAAAAAGAGCGTAGACAAGAACGTACATTTCGTCTGCCAGTATGCACCCTCTACCTTCGTGTTTCCGAAGACCCATAACACACTCATACATAAATTTCACGCCTAGATGTGTATTGAAGACTAGACATCTGAACGAGAGAAGAAATATGTACCTTCAATTTGATGCGGTCGCAATTTGCTGGCGATGACAGGATCAAGCACGACGGGCAATATAGCTCCATTCCTGGAGGAGAGGTGAACAGGGAATGGACGACAAAGGCTGAGAGAAAGACGTACTTCTTGTTGTATTTTTGAGTGTGCTCTTTCGTGGGAAGCTTCATGACTATCGCGCCTTCCGCATCAGGATCATGCCTACGTCCGGTGAGAAAGAGTAACTGTGATTATACTGGACTTACACTGGCTTGGCGGGCTTCTTCACAGATCCGTAAAAGCTTGCCGGGGAAACACCGCCTGCCGACAGAGGAGTGGCAAATTTCTTGACACTATCATTCACTCCTGAAAGGGCAGGAGGTTGCTGCTGTGTTGGAGCGTCGACGGTCCCAGAATGACAGGGCAGTTCGGAGAGAGAGACCTGATTCAGAAGCTGCACTTCCTTGCCGCCAAAGTAGAGCGTTTGTCCACTTTGTAATGAGGTACCTTTCCATGCCGACGTGGAAAGCCTGTAAGGAATTAGCACCTTTCTAGCGATTTCACACTGATGACTTACTTTTTGCCTGTTTCCGAAATGAACGTGACGATTTTTCCGGTATGCGAGACGTAGGCATCGCCCTCCCAGTTCTTCTTGTTTCCCACCTTTCTCCAATTTACGGTCCAATGACTCTCTAGACTGGTGATATTCTCCTTGGTTGGGGATTTGCATTGCGGCGAAAGAAGATCGACTTGCTCCAAAGGTATACCTTTCCTCTCGGTTGAAACAGTGTTCAGCCGCGGTAGTGTCGACAACTTGAGTGGCGCGAAAGTTTTTGAGGGCCCAACGGAGGTCACTAGTGGCGCAGAGACAGCGGTCGCTTGACCGAAACATGTACCGGAGTGATATTCTGCTCGAGTCGTGCGGCATTCTAAACCAACGTCCTTCCCACCGATACTCATTTCCAGCCCTTCGTAGAGTGAAGCTGGGCGTGCTGCCTGTCCTATCCTACGACATTTCTTTCAAGATTGACGATAAAAGAAAAATGACGAAACGCACTGCTTTCCATCCGTATCAAAGAGAGTGGTCTGCGATCCTTCGGCAACGACAACGCCGTCTCCCTCCCACGTCTTGTGTTTCTTACTCTGATGGTTTCTCCTATGTGGTTCTTGTCGGTACAATGTCAATTGCACTGGATAGGTCTCTCACCATTGAACCATCCAGTATTCGGAACTGCCAGCAGCTCCTGTATCCAATGCTTGACGTTTGCGACTTTGAGAGTCCGGTTGGTCGGACTTTCGCTTTCCGCTGCTTTGTGGGGGCTGGAAAGCAGGCATGGTGGTGCAGGGGATAAAGAAAGAAAGATGGAGAAATATCTTCGCACGGCTACGCGTCGTACATATCGTGTAGTCAGGATCATGTGATGTGACAGATCGTGTCATCCTGCGGCTATCCCGCGGCTTTTGGCTCCACACCACCGTGACCACTGGGAAATTTTTGGGACCATTCTCCTCTACAGCTGCCTTTCACTCCCGAAGACGCGACTGAAAACTAAAAATGGGCGTACCGGGCCTATGGGATGTACGTCAGCTCGTTGGACTCGGTGTCTATCATTTTTCGCATACCAACGTCTTTCACAGATCTTGAACAAGGCCGCACAACCTCGGGCTATTTCTCACCTCGCGGCGGTAGATGGGTTCGAGAGAAATGCCTCCGGACGGTAAGGATAACTTCCTGTATATATGACGCGACTTGACTTACGTGTCTCTCTCAAAAGACGCGCTTATAGGATCGGAATTGACGCCAGCATATGGTACCAGCATTCACTGACATCCAAGAGCGCTGGAGATAACGGCGATAACCCTGAGCTGCGCATGCTTTTCTTCAGACTGCGTCGACTTGGTTTGTTTGCTTGTCCTAATATGTCTTCAGACAGACTGATCAATGAGCTCAGCCGAGTCCCCATTTGTCCCGCTTTTCGTGTTTGATGGTCGCGAGAGGCCAAAGATAAAAGTTTGTTGCACTGTCTCTTTATGAGGGTCTTTCTGACGCGTAAAAATTGCACAGCGGAAGAGCAAAATGGGCAAATCTGGGTCACATCAACTCTCGCAGGGAATGAAAGAGTTACTTCGTTTCTTTGGGATGCAATGGATCGCCGTGAGTTCTTTTTACGTTTCGTGGACCAACAGTTTTCATGAATTGTTGTTAGGCAAAGGGCGAAGCCGAGGCTGAATTAGCTCGGCTGAACCGACTAGGAATCATTGACGCCGTAATGACTGACGATGTCGACACACTGGTCTTTGGAGCCAGGACCGTTATAAAGAAGTGAGTCCCCTACTTAAAATCTCGGCATGTTTTAACCCGTTTTCATGCAGTCAAAGTCTAAACCTCTCCAGCAACAAGTCCTATCCAGCGGTTAACAAGGAGGGCAAACAAAGCCCCCATCACGTCAACATCTACACCGCGGACGCCGTTGAAAAAGAGACAGGCTTGACTACGGGCGGAATGATATTATTCGCTCTGCTCGCAGGAGGCGACTACGACGATGTTCGTCTTTACAACTCCGCTTTTCTGATTCATTTCCTCAAGCCCATGCAGGGTGTTAACCAATGTGGTCCCGCTCTTTCCCATGGTCTGGCCCGCGCCGGGTATGGAGACTCATTGTTACAAGCGTTTCGCCGTCGTAACGAGCAGGACATCCGTCCTTTTCTACGACAATGGCGTGAAGACGTTAATCGCGAAATTAACACGAACTCTCGCGGTTTTCTTCCCCGGAGACAGGCTTCATTCGCTCTTCCCATCGACTTCCCCAACCTGGACGTCCTTAATGCTTATGCCAATCCAGTCTGCCATAGCAGCCACGAACATCTCACAGATAGAGGCGAGATGTCTATTCCTCATCTCGCTGCGTTTTGCGAAGACAAGTTCACTGAGTGGGGTACACGCTCCATGATCATCAAGCGCTTCCGGAAGCTTTTATGGGAGGCGGCAGTCATCCGGGTGCTACGTCGGGCAGCCCTTGAGGCCGACGATAGGGAAAGAAGCAAACGACGAGCGGCAGGGAACGAAGATCGGAGCATTCGTGGGTCCCTGCAACCGTCGCGTACAGAAGCTGTTGGAACTTCCGCAACACTGGTGAACAGGTACTTGGTCCTCAAGGACAAGAAGGACGATACAGATCTTCAACAGCGACGTCGGAATGCATTCGTAAATCAAGGCTCCTTCCAATCCGCACCACTCGTCGTTCTCATTCCCGATACCAACCCACTCATCACGAAAATCGTAGGCTGCCGTCGACACGTGTCGACAGACCACCTCCTCGAATATCGCGTCGAAGTTTGTCCCATACAGCTTGTACATCTAGCAGACTCAGGCATCAAAGGAGTCAGGTTTGACGACGGAACGGCGTCTTTCAAACCTACGAAAAAGGAGGACGCTGATCCTAATAGTAAAATGCTCATGTGGATACCAGCGAGTATGATGCATCAAGTTCATCCTGGGTTAGTGGAGGATTTCTCCGTGGCTGAGGAGGCCAAGAGTCAGAAGAAAGCGAACAAAGGGAAGGGAAGGGCTAGTCGCGGAACCCAGGAGGAGATGGGCAGTGGAAGGAGAAGTCCAGCCCCGCAGCCACGAGACCCACAGCAAACTCGTCGACCTGCAACGAGTTCCGATGTATCCATGGCCTCAGATTCCGTCGCCCTGTACGATGGATCTGAACTCGAGCCGCTCGGTCGGTCCACCCAAGACGACAACGGCAGGGGATTTATTTTCACTTTTCCGAATCCCGATATATCCGACGTTGAAGAGGAACATACGGCAAGTCGATCGCGACCAGCTGCTGTCGACGACGACGTGGTCATTGTAGAGGATCCTGATGACGAGCACTTTGACTGCGTATTGAGGAATGAGACGCGGGGTCATCAATCCGCGCATGGTCGGAAGAGAAAATCAACTGCTCCCCTCGAAGATGGAGACGGCAGCTTTGACTCTTTGTTTGGTGACATCAGCAACACAACATCAAGAGGCAGTCGCCGCGAAGCTATCATGGACGATCTTTTCGACCAAGTAATGATGGTAGGGAGGAAGCCTGTTCGAAAAAAGAGTCTGGCAAGGGCAAGGAGTTCGAAAAATGATGTTCGTGTGCAGGCGAAACGACGGCGCATTGCTTCTAGTATTCGGGCACATCCATCTCCACCCAGCTCGCAGACCATCATTGACATAGACGATTACTGAAGTTGTGATTTTTTATATCTTTATAATTATATATATCTTGTTATTATTTTTTGGCTGATAATTGAATGGTCGTAGCTTGTTGGTCCTTGGTGCTCAATTCTTCTATGCTCCATGTGGTGACAGGGTTCAAGGCAAAGTCGTCGGCGACCACGACGAGAAATCGATGCATAGAAACGTATCAGAACAACTCTATCTTCAGATCGTAGGGATGTTGAAGAGCGCGAGTGCTTGGCATACCTGTACAAAAAGAATGCGAAGAATACTGTAGCAACACTAGTTGAACTCCTCCATTGATCGTGATAGGACTGCTTTGGGGCTTGAATGCCAGCGTCGTCCGACTCAGTAAACAAGTAATTGATATATGTTTTATAGGAATACATGAACAGCATGGCGCCAGCCCTGATCAGAAACGAAAAAAAGACAAGCACATAACCGGTTCGTACATGGTACAAAAGACAGTGGCAGACATCAGCCCTCAGCTGAGTGATGAAGGAATGAAGTGTTTGTCCTAGAAATATGGGGTAAGTAAGATGACAATGACCCGCAGATGATACACACGTAGGAATTTCGACAATCTGAACGGTTGCTATACAGAAAATCAAGCCCGTCTTCGAGCAGAACAGCTCTCCTCTATGTGACGCTTTGCATTAAACTTCTCGCCGAAGGATTTCTGACACATAACACATCGGAACGGCTTTAGTTTGAGGTGTTTAGCTTTGAAGTGTCGGGGATAGTTCTTCCATAAAATCTTCTTCTTATGATCAAGGCAATATACTGTTCCGCTCTTCTTGTCACAGTGATTTTGGTTCATGTGCTGCCGTATATCGAAATCTCGGGGTAAGTCATTACAACTTAGGCCGCAAGAATGACCCCTCTTGTTCTGGGGAACCGACTGGCTGTGTGATACCTGATGTTCAAAGGTGTTCGCTCCGACGGTAACTGTATCCGTGTTGGTGTAATAATTATACGGTGCCAATGCCGAGGATCTAGCATGAATGTGATCAGAACTCGGAATGCCAGAGGGGACGCAGATAAATACGTACTATGTGGAGAAAGCAATCCAATGTACTCCCTCTATGTAAGTAGCATTGGTAATCGCTGTCGTGGCATTCGGAGAACTGAGGACTCATGATCAGAGGACATTGTGTCTACGCAAGACATAAGTAAAGCCCATAGTACGACACAGCTTATACCCACCGTGTGGTTTGACTATGCATTGGAGTAGCAAAGCGAGGTAAGAACCGAGAGATGCTGAAGCGATAGGCTGATGCGCAATATTTATACGCCCATGGCTCCTGCAAGAGGAAATAGAATATGCGTTCATAGAAAATCTGGCGAGAATGGGGTATTGAGGTTATGAAAGTTTGAGGAAGTGGCTTGTGAGGATTGAGGAAGATAGAGGAACAGAGGATGAAGGAACAGAGGATAGAGGAGAATGAGGATAGAGGACGAGAACACGAGGATAGAGGATGAGAATACGAGGATAGTTGATGACAGAAGCGGCGGTGAGGTCATGAGGGCTGCCTAAAAAAACCAAAGTTACGAAACTCAAGGTGATGGCGACGCAATAGCGACGTTGAAAACTCTTTTTGTTGACCTATGTAAGGCCCTGTACGGTGTCGTCATTCTTATGCTCAAACCAACGGTCAGAAATACTTACCTTTATCATCTCCACGTCTATGAAGGGCCCGACAAAAGATGAAGCTTATCGATGCCAGCTTTGACGCAGCCGGACATCACGCAACGTCGGTTTACCTTCTTTATAGTACAGCCTTGGTAGCCTATGCTGGTCTGAAATCGTCTGTCGTCGATTATACATCTACTTGTCCAGTTATTTTGACATGTACATGCATACTATGATACCAGTTGCATCATAAACTCCTACGGTTACGACTAGTAGGTCAGGTATGGCTGCTCTAAAGTGAAGAAAGAACCCACTGGTTCTCACGGTCGGAGGGGTCGGTCCGACGCACGTTTTTCGGAGTTCTAAAATACTGCAACCAGCCGGTCTGGCCGTTGACCACTTTTCCCCATCTCATTGCAACTCGTAAAAGAACCATCCAGCTGAAATATGAAGTTCATTTCGTTTTCATGGCTTGTGAGCACTATACGTTTCCTCTTTCGCCTCGATGGGAGTCGGCACAGGCCCTGCCGGTCCGAGCAAATACTATGTGAGCGATATATATATTATCTATGTCAAGCACGAGTTCAGCTACGCGGTCCTTCCCCTACGCGTGGACAGTTTTTTGAACTCCTCGGCCTCCTTCGAAGCTTCCCGACTATCATAACTCGGTCAAGAAGGTCGTTCATAATAGCTTCGTGGCGACACCCCTTGAGTTCTGTAAGTGTCGCCGAACGAGTCCAAGCTGTCGCCTTCCACATCAGAAGCAACAGCAGACTTGTCAAACAGATGCGGATTGATGCATGACCCGCCTCTCCTCTCTCTTTACGCGGTCAAAGTGTTCGTCGTCAAGATCTTCTACGATAGCCACGTTGTCGAACACATCAGGATTCGAAATGGTGGAAATAAATCTCCGACCGTCATGGTATGCAAGACCGGAAGGCCACCGACTCGTCGGCTGGGTTTGCTGTGGACTTCTCCTACTAACAACAATCTCCTCCTCTTCCTTGTTACTTCCCCTCCTCCTTGGGTCGCCTCCTTGATGTCCTTCTTTCCAAGACGTCTTCCCATCGTCAGATCTGACCCTTTGCTACCTGAGTCGGCGAGATTCGCCAGCTGAGATTCATCTTCTTCCGCAGGACGCCAATCCCGTTCAAGGACATATGCATCCATATCTCCATCATCACGTCCCACTCCCACACCAGGAACATAAATCCTGGGAGGAGGATGAGGAGGAGGAGGAGGAGGAGAGGAGGAGGAGGAGTTACTATTTTTGGAATGACTTGAACCTTTTCTTCTGCGGCTTCGGTATGTGATAACAAGGCAAGTATGTAACTGGTAATTCTGATACCAAATCATGCGATAGGCCACCGGTTCTCTGAAGAATTACCATCACAATTTCGAAAGTCGTGGTCGTATTGCAACGACATTGCCAGCACGAGAAGGACCCAAATTGAAATCCTGTGGAACAACACCTCCTCACTCCTCTGCGCGTTTCCTTCGGCCAAAACTATGGCGCCTATACGGACATTGCTCGCATCCTGCATTACATCTGTTCTCCTGTCTGGATTGAATTTCACTATAAGTATCGAAAGTGCTCACCAGAGACCTGACATGCCTCTCAATCGGGATACCATCGACGTCCAAAGCTCTATATCCAATGCTACTGGGATATCTTCACTCGCGTCATCCCTCACCGATATTACAGCAATCGTTGTGGTCTCTAGTCTCGTCGCAAGCATGATTGCGTATAGAATGTCTTCACTACTTTCCCCCGCGCGCAGCTCGAACAACTGAATCGTAATATCGACGAAATCCTTGCCCTATTAGATGCGTCTAGTGGACATATGGATGCCGACCATCGTGACCAAGCATCTACACGTTTAAAACAGTATGATTCTCGCCATTGGGGGGAAGCTTGTTCTAACACATTCGTAGGATCCAGATCGATGCCTGTGTAGCTGAACTACGTCTACTCAACGCTCAGAAAGACGACGTTTCATGGAGAGAATACTTTCGTTCCTCAAAGAACGTTTATTTTGATGCGCGCACCTGTTGCAAGGAGATCGACGCCATAAGACTCGGTATAATGGCAATTTAACACTCCTTTTCACTCTTTCTGTCACTGAGGCCTTCATTTAGATAGCAAACACGACAGCTAAACAAAAGCGCTTTTCGCTCGAGCAGGCGGAAGATATTCAACGGACAGTTGAACCGAACCCAGAGAGTTCCGAGTGAGTCTGCTAAGCTCTTTTTAGTAACGAGGCTTAACCAGACGGTAGGATCCCTTCTCCGATCGCTGAGGTTTGAACATCTGGGATGGAATATCGACTTTCTCCCATGCTCTCGACTTCATCGCTTCGCATTTATATTTCATAGACATTTACCTCAGTCGTTCTTCCCATTTGTAATGACCAAACTATTTATGATTCCTCCTCATGATGTATCAGTCCCTTACACTTTCCTGCCTACAGCTCATACATTCACTTATTGGTTATTCTAGTTGTTACTCTGTACGGCTCGGTTGTTCATCCTGTCGCACGCAGCCCGGCTCCCACTGTTTGGCCTTTCGAGAGCACCTCTTCTCGCCATCTTCCAGCGCTTAGCACCATCTACTTCACAAACAACAGTTTCATAGCCACCTGCTCATTCTCCTCACCTCCCTCATCTTGACCCCCCACGGTTATATCTTGCTAATACCTATTTTACATCTCACTACTACGCACTGTTCATAACTAAGAGTCTGGCGGTCCAAGGTGACCACGGCGGCGCAAGTGTCGTCTGAGCCTTCAAAGGCAAGCACAGTGGATGTTTTGAATAATGTCGGAAAGAGAGCGCGACGACATCGAGGACGCGGCAAGCATTTGTCAAAGTCGAGAACAACAGGACCGTACAAGTCCCGGACCGCCGTGGCCACAACAACATGACTTGCCTTGTCGGATTGTTAGGGCTGTGGACCCGGCCGTTCCTGATTGGGACCTTGTGTCGATACACACAACTCTGTGTCAACCGCTCACGATCTTGGGCCCCTGAGTTCTTCAACAAACGAGGATAGCCCCCTTCTCCACGGTTGTAGAGCGAGAATGCCAGTGTTGTCCGACTCAGTAAACGAGCGACTAATATATGTTTTATGGCAGAGCGAAATCCCGGTGGACGCTGAAAGGGTACAAAGAAAATGCACGATGGGAAGAAAGTTCGACAAAGGGAATAAAGTGCAGAATGTGATAAAGCCTCATACGTATAGGTGAAAAAGAAAAGGAAAATTTGACCAAACGAATGCTGACCGCACAATGCTTAGTAACCCTCTTGCAATAGCTGTAGAACAACTTCGTCTGTCAGGAACTCGTAATGGCCTCCTTTAACGAGAACGACCCGTGCATCAGGGAGGCATCGCTTTGTGCCCAAATCAGCCCACATTGTTCTATCTTCTTCGGGAATGGCTCCCAATGCTCCTTCAGGCGCAACAACCACCGTTATGGGCACTTTTACCGTCCTCATCCACTGCGCCATCAATTCGATGGAAGACAAGCCCGCCTCGTCTGTGGTCAAATCGTATACGAACTCGGCGTTAGCAGTACGAAATCCTTTGATATTGCGGATAGCATTCCGTATGATATCATTCGCGTAGACGCCTTTCCACCCGTCCAAAAGAAAGTTCTTCGTTCGCTGGAGCGCGTCGCGACTGGAGTCCCGATCCATCAGCCCTGCGATTGTATCCATGCTCACGTCGAGTATGGTCTGAATATTCTCTGGAACCCTCGGGTCTGGGTTCCCTAACCTGTTCGCTGAATACACGAACATTGCTGGAAAGTGATCAAGCATGACGGCCTGAGCAACTTCATCCCCGTTATCCTCGAAGAGTTTCACGAGGACGACAAGAAGGAGGCTGGAAGAGGAGTAGGATGCAAAGCGGTAGGGACCATGGGACCTTTCTGCTTTGATCTGCGCAAAATAGAAAGACGCCAGCTCGGACAACGAATTCAAAGGAGTGCCGGGAACGATGGTCAAAGCCCAGACTGCGGTCCTGAATTTATCGGCATAGGATGCATATTCAAAATATAATCCTCCTGCGCCTGAATATTAAACTAAACGTTAGAGGTTTTTTTCGCATAATAAGAGCTACGAACCGTGGATTACAACCAAGGGTGGTTCGCCAGCACCGTCTCGCAACTTGATTATGTTCCGATCAGAGACAAATTTGACTTCGGGATACACTGCTTCGTCGGCCTCGTCACCGCTGGTAGATTGCTCAGCTACAGGCGAAGTATGTGCACCCAATACGATTCCGTGGACAAAGGTGCTCATAGCGGCAATCGAAGGAAGATCGAAGACAAAGTTAGGCGGAAGACCTCTGATGACGGCCACAGGAACTACTTTTGACCTGTGAAGCGTACGAAGAACAGAGTTTCGGATTGACATTGCTGTTAAGCTATAGTTGTGATAGTTGAGAAAGCTAGTTCCGAACTGAACCGAAATGACTATCATACCTATCACCCCCGGCGACGAATATATCGTCAGAATCGCTTATTTCCCGCACCAAGACAGCAGTGACAATGTCCCTTATCATGGTCATGACATTCCCAAGAGACCACAGCTGCGGAATAGCAATATCCGCATGTGACGCATCGTCGACAGCCCTGTACAAATCTTCTATTTCTTGATCGTATGCTTTCAAGACGGCCTTCCGTCGTACAGTTCCCTTTGCAGTAAATTCAAAAGGCTTCGATGGCTTTGCGACAATAATCATCTTCCGAGATAGATAAATAATCGTGGAACGTTGCAAGTACTACGGAAGACCCACCTCTTTGTAAATTCGAGACTGCTGCGGTGCTTGCTCGTTAACTTTCATGATAGTGTCCCTGTCAACCTCAGACTCAGCAGTGTCCAGGGGAACGAATACAATGACTGACCAGATTCTGGACCTGTATTCCACGAGACGTATAGTATCGCTTGGGTCAAATGCTTCCTCTGGCGCGGGAAGGATGAGGATGCCTGGTTGAAATTTGGACCGACCAAACATCAAGGCTGCTGCTACAAGCCTGTCTGCTGCTAAGCCAGCCTCTTTACTTGCCCTGTTAGCAAGGATTCATGCATCCCATTGCTTGCTCACCTATTGGGCCAGGGTTTGTCTACAGAGCGTCATTAGGACTACAGGATGTAAGTCAATGAACCAGGCTCACTTTTTCCTGTAAAATGAAGACATAAATAAGCTGATGGTATCAAGGACGTGAGGAGAAGCTCACCCCTGTGCTATGCGTGATTTGGTCATCTGTAAACTAGTATGAGAAGTGCGAGGAATATAGCATAATGTACCAACTCACCCGCACGCCCACAGATTTTGAACAATTTCCGATTTGAAGGATGTAGTTGCACTAAGTCCTTCGTATCAAAAGCCCGTACTCCGTCGATTTCAGTGTTGAACACCGCAGGCGACTCGTGATGTGGACCCTCCTACCGGCCATGTCACATTCGTAGGTGTAACGTGAAGTACAGTCGACGGTCACCTACTTTGATGTAGAGTCGGTAAATATCCTTCTCATCGGTCGGCACAAAGACGACATCGACGTTGCTCCCCGCCTATGCAGCATGTCACAATAGATGGCCAGTGGCGTTAGATTACTTACCGTGATCCACTCCCACCCTCCCATCGGGATACTCTCTGGCAACAATTGAGACTGAAGCGTGGTAGAGAAAAGATGATATACGCACTGGGCAAGACTGCGGAGACTCCACATTCGGTGCTAGAAATGGAGATAAGCATTCGAAACAGTCACGGAGAACCGTACAGCATCTTACAGTCCATAGAGACATACGACAAAGATACCGTTTGCGACAAGGGTATCTCCAGCGTCTTTCTCGAGGGGTCCGCCACCGTACATCTGAGAATGCGGTAGTCACAGCTGGTTGACTTCCAAAGAATTTGAACAACCTACAACGGCAGTTGTGGACTTCAGAGCGTCGATGGACTTAGAATCACGAGCCCACTCCTATAACCACCATTTAGTGTATTAGCGATGGGAGCCAACATTTAAAGGGTAATTCATACCACCAGGAATGAGGGCACAGTGACAACTAAGGTCGTTTTAGTATCGATTATACTCGATAGAAGACGTTCAGCGGTTGGGATCAAAGGCGGCTCTACCGGCGGGAAGGATGCAATAACGACACCAGTCGAGGTCTGACGGAAAAAATCAACAACACGAAAAGGCTGGAGCTCAAATAACGCACAGAAAAGGAGAGTGAAAGGAAACCCATCGAGTCTAAAGAAGACATTCATTCTGTCATTAGAGAATATGAATGATGAGATACTAACGGTACATCGGCATTGCCTGTACTCCAAACACTTCCCCGCAGATGTCCATTTCTCCATAGTCTGTGAAACGTTGAGGCTGGACCGGGGTTGAATTGGGATACCCTTACATGGTCTCGAGGCTTTCCGCAATATATTCTTGTGGGTGGTATAGATAGGACTAGGAACACGAGTCGATCCTGAGGAATGTGAGACCAGCGCCGTTTGTGACCAGTCGGGGCGAACATGAGGAAGCGGATCGTATTCCCCAGGTTTCACAGAAAAGAGGTCACTGAAATGCGGCGCTGGAATGGTGATAATCTTATCGTCGACGTCAACTTCGCAGAGCTGCCGACTGACTTCGTCTACCGTGTTTTGTAAGGATGTATCCTGACTGACAATCAGATGCTTGGCGCCTGTGGACTTCATGAGATGCACAATAGCAGGAACTGGGTTACGGTTTGAAATAGGGAAAGGAATGAACCCGAGACGCATCAGGCTGGCCAGTACCGCGAAGTATGTAATCGAATCTGCAGACGAGGTTTAGAGGATGGACACTGGAAGGAACCAGACATACTGGTATTGGCTAAGATACCAACGGTGACGGGACCTTCGCCATGAATATACTTCTTGAAATAATGGCCAGCAGTGTGGAATGCGGCAACCCCTTCCTCCCAAAGGATAGTACGAAATCCACCGTTATCAGGATCGTTATAACGAAATAACGGGTGCTTGGGACTGTGAGTAGCATTATAGTCGAATAGTTCCGGAAATGTCAATGAGCCATCGAGTGGGGGAGGTTTAAAAGTCAAAGACGAGACGCCTTGAGGGGTTGGTAGCGCCATTGTAAGTACAGACCTTATCCGGCACTTCTCCGGATTTATACGCCTTGCGTAGAAGATTCTCAGGTTATTAAGCTTGTCGTCACAATGGGTGCGTGAATCTTGTACTTTCCGTGAAACACGAGACCGAAGGAAGCCTCATCGGCACTTCGCCTATCGCGGGTCTAAAAAGAGTTCACACTAAGTATAACCATAGAATATCAGCAAGGAGAAAGCTTCCAGTTTCCTTACTGGGTCCGCAGGCGCGTGTGACCAACGGAGAGAAAGCCTCCATTTAGACCGCTATTTTTGTACATCGCTGAAGTACTGATGCGATTGGAGCCTTCGGTCTTATAACCGAAGGATCGATAATCAGTGGGGTGCGTCCTTCGGTAATTTGGTAGCTGACCAAAAATATGCATAAAGTCGGAGATATCATGTGCAAGTACTTACCGCTTCCAAACTACCATGAAAGACTCGAGTATGCTATCAGTCCTAGTCAATACCATTTCCAGCATCATCCCATCATGCTGGTTGATTCTGGCTAGGATCCTTACGCTGTCTATTAAGATTCCTATCATATCAAGTGGAGAATGACGGAGAAATTCATCCTTTAGCGTAATCGGCGAAGCGGAATGGTGGGAGTCGAGGAAGAGGTGCATTGCTTACATAATTGACGCGTCGCGTCTGAGATAGCTGGAAAATAGAAACAAATCACGCGTGTTTCCATCTTGATCGTATTGACAATAACTTTGTCCCATTAAACGCCTCTAGTGAACATATGGATGCCGAGCATCGTGACCAAACATCTACGCATTTGAAATAGTATGATCATCACATTATCTATCCCCGGCTACGGACGTATGCAGAATTCATTGCCATTGTCGATGGCAGGCTCGAAGATGTTCGAGTCAGTGAGGAGAAGTCAATGGTGCAGCAGGGATGCTGAGCTATGGGTCAGGTTGCCCAGAAGGTCATCAAAGACGACAAACAGCGTCAAGCCCATCACAAAAAACATACTAACCAGCCGAAAGAGCAATACATCCAGGCTGCTGGCATGAGCAATCTGCTCGACAACGACAAATTCTGTGTTGACATGAAGATAGAGCACGCCAGAAAAGGATAGCATTGACTTCGAATTGATAATATAGTACATGAAGTCGGAATCATAGCAAATCCTGGGGTTCTCGAAAATTTGAACTACATATTGTACATTGATTTACCATTCCCCTAGTAGTGTTTTGACGAGTTTCTTACATGAGCTCAGGCCTTTTGAGCAGCCTGGGCGGCGAGAGATGATTGCTTGAAGTGTCCCTTGTTACGCAAACCAAGGAGAGCGTGCTTGATTTCGTCGCGGTCGCTGATCGTCGAGAACAAAGCCCCAATGAGCTCTTGCTCCCGCAGGAGACTTTTATGCTCCTCCGCTTCGGCCTTGTCGAGGTAAGGGTTGCCCCAGTTCGCGTCGAGTTTTTCAAGGTATTTCTCGAGACCCGCCCCCTCCAGTATCTTCCGCACGGCTTCATAGGCGCTATCGAGGGCACCTTCAACCCATCTGTTGGCGACAAAATAGTATAAGTCACCCATCTTGAAACCTGTAGATGCAGTAGAACTCACGCGTGCTGATCACTCAAGGCCTCTCCGGCGAATAAGAGCCTTCCACCGGCAGCACCTTGTCCGAACGCAGGATAGATACTATTGAACTGACCAGGGCCAAAGAGGGCGAATGCGCCTAAACGAAGAAAATGTGATGATTAACAACTAAGACCACTCAATCATAGAGAAAATACTCACCAAGCGTAAACGGATCGGAATACCAGTCCCATGCACACCAGTCCAGTAGCTCGTTCTTCAAGAAATCAAATGTAACGTCGTGCAAAGCAGCAAGATCCTTGAGAATGTCATCAATCAAGAACTGCTCATCGGCAGTGTTACGCCCATTCATGAGACCACCGACACGGGCAGCATCCTGCGACCACGTGTAACTAGCGATCATGACCGCATCTGTGTTCGGGTCATCAACGCCGTAGGAAGGGAACACGACGGTGCGAACGACGCGGTCGGTCTTGGTCTGACCACCTTTGATGGAGCCGGTCGAGAGAGTCTGCCACCACCTAGAGCTAAACCTGATGCCGACTTTGCAACTCGAGTCGTAGCGGAGGGTACGCATGCCCTCCAGCTGAGCATAGCTGAGGTTGCACCCATCTAGGTCAACGAAGCGCAATGCGGGGAGCGGGATAGTGGAGATCACGTAGTCATATTCGGTCGAAGCCTTCGCTCCGCCACTACCGTATGTGACGGAAAGAGGTTTGGTTCCATTCGCTGTGGGAGTGACCGAGGTGACCCGCTTGTCGTACTTAATTTGAGTTGGGTCGGAGATCTTGGACACCATCGCGTTGATGAAGACTTCGCTACCACCACTGCAGACGCAATGTATCAGATCTTGTCCAGCTGAGATTTGTATTGAACTTACGCCAAGCAGTGCCAGCTACCATCGAATTCTGCTGCACCGTCTCCACCGAACTTCATAGCTGATCCGGTAGGCCAGTCGAATTGAAGGTCGTCGATGACCATCTCGGAGAACGCCATATCAAATAGACCTGTTCCTGTGTTCATTCTCTCCATCCAATTGATCGCAGAGTTGGGGTAGGCTTGTTTCTTCAAGAAACACGTTCCGTCTTCCTTCTTGATATCGAAGGGAAGCATCATGAACGTTCTGGCAGAGTACTGGTCAAACTCCATAAGTTTGGTCCAGCCTTTCTCCCAGTTCTCCACGAAGAGGTCCTTGAATGGAGTGAAGCATTCGCCTAACCAGTAATTGACGCCCTTGTCGATGAATTCAGGGGGACCAACCCTCCCGCCGACGAGCAGTCTTTGAACCAATCGGCCGTAGGTTCAGTATTGACTGTCTTCTGTTGTTCACGTTGAGAGTTATACTCAAGGAACTGGTTATCGCTGTTCATGATGTAGGGGATGAGCTTATCCCCGATCTGAAGGCGTTCTCTGAAGAGGTTGAAGACGCGCCACATAACAGGGATGTCGGGGTAGCGCATGGCGCCGATATCCTATGTCAGGCGCCGATGAGTTCGATGGAAGGGGAAAGCCATGGTAAAGAGACTTACAAAGTAGTTCCATGGCTTAATGTCAACACTCTGGAAGTGATGGGTAAGGATCCTACCACCAGGGCGATTGGAACCCTCCAAGATCTCGTACTTGATCCCAAGATCATCAAGGATCATCGCAGCGTACAGGCCTGCGGCACCTGCTCCAACGATCCCAACGAGGAGGTCCTCAGGAGCTTCGCCAGGAGCCCCATCAGTGCCACTGCGGGACGTAAGAATTGGGATCGGGGAACGGATAGGTTTAAGAGGAGGACGATCGGATGGAATCACTGGACCGGGTCCTCTAGGGTCCTCGATGATGTAGGGAAGTATTTGTTGTACTTGGAATGATTTGGTGCATTCGCGAGCGTACTTAGCACGCCAGAAGCGGTTGCGATTTGAAATTTGATTGGACATAGCAAGATTATCGCTGAGCAGAGGCTATCGAGGAATAGGTGTCGATGGGGTAGTGAGGTTCTTTGGGCCCCTTCTTGTAGGTACCACCCTCATTCATCCTGTCAGTCTTTCTGACAGACAGACTGGGCATTTATCCCTTCATGAGCGATTAATGTGACAAAGTGAATTCCGTGGAGAACAGGTGACAAGGGTGATGACTAGCTTCGATGAGCATCGAAGAGATGGGCGGTGTTCACGTCTTTTTACTCCAAGCAGGTCCAGTCCTTTGGCCCGCCCTGACCCCGACAGACGCGACACAGCGTCCCCAGCAGCTAGACGTGACCTCTATGTGCCGTCTACTGCATCCCCGTTATATTCTAGGACGCCTTCATCCGACTTTCGCACGCGTACCGTCTCCAGTAGCTCCAGTAACTCATCACCAAGCACTGCCCGCCTTTCGTTCATCTCTACTTGGGATTCCCCTTCACCCCAGCCGCAGTCATCGCTTAGATCTGTATCACCGCAGCCTGTAGCTCCGTAAGGCGTGCCTCAAATTGACACCAAAATCGGTGAAGAAGTGGGTATAGCTGGTGTTGGTCGTCGTGGTTTATATATGCGCTCTTCGCACGAGCAAACGGAAGATAGTCAACGGACAATTGAACCAGAACCCAGAGTTCCAAGTGAATTAGCTAGCTCTTTCAGTAACGAGGCTTAACCAAACGGTAGGATCCCTTCACTGATCGCTGAGGTTTGAAAATCTGAGATGACAGAAGTTTGTTCACGAATCGAAAAGTGTAATCAACAAAAGGACCTTGTGACTAAATCAGCGTAGCTTGCTGATTCGACTCCTTGGTGCTCAACATTTCTATGCTCCACTTGGTGACAGGATTCAGCGAAAAGCCGTCGTGGTCACCAGCTAGAAACCGATGCATAGAAGCCCATGCAACCATTACAGCATTATCTAGGTAAAATCAGATCGTAGGAACAGCGGAGAATAAGAGGGTTTGGAATACCTGTGCAAAGAGAAGGCGGAGGGTACTGTAGTGTAAGTCCTCCGTTGACAGGAGGATTGCTTAACATTCGCGTTAATCTAAATTATGGTCAACGAATATGATCCAACTAAACAAGTACGATTTACCTAGCTCGTAGATACGAATTACTCGCAACCCCACCACTGATGATGACATGTTTTATAGGAATATTCTCGCGGAAACATTGTTTGATGCCCAACATCAGCTTCGACTCCAAGTGGTCGACGACGGCCTCTTGAAAAGCTCTAGCAACGGCGACCTTTTCCTCTGGTGCTATATTCTCAACACCGCCGCGTCTGTGGACGAAGCGCTCGACCTGGGAATGATACCCCGAATATGAGAACCCCATTTCACCAGGCATGGCGTTACTGAAGGGCGTAAAGTCTCGGGGAGTCTTGCTCTCAATATCCTGGTTACAAAACTTCTCCAGCGACGGACCAGCCCAGCCCAATCCTAGCTCTCGCGTGACTTTGTCGAATGTGCGCCCGATGCTCTCGTCTCGGGTAGTAGCAAGAATCCGGAATGAGTCGACCGAGTTGGCTAGAAGGAGAAGTGTGTGTCCGCCCGATATGAGGAGGCTGAGGAAGGGAAATGTCGGGATGTCAGGCCAAGAGGTGAGAAGAGGCGTCAAAGCGTGCGCTTGCTACGACTGTATCTGAGAGTTAATACAAGCGGTAGACATACTAGATTACGAACCATATGGTGAACGCCAACTAGAGGTTTTCCCGTCACAGCTGCGAGCGTTTTTGCAGCATTGCAAGCCACGCTTAGGCAAATTCCCATGCCTGTTGAGTAAAGAGTAAATTGGTTTCTCCAATGTCGGACAGGCCATACCTGGTCCTCTGGTAAATGCGATTCCATCGATACCTGACATGTCGAGATTAGCTTCTGCAAGTGCCCTTTTGGCTGCGACCGGCTACCAACAGGTCAGTCCTTGTCCGTCATTAGAAGGGAAAGCTACAGTACCATGTTTGCCTGGTGCTCCATTACCGCAGCTGCAGGATGAATTCCGCCCCATTTTTCGTTCCTATCAGAATGTCAAAAAAAGAAGCTAGAGGTGTCGCCACCACGCACAAATGGTGTTGCTTTATGACTACATTGGAAAGAATCTGGCGGTCCGAGGTGACTACGGCGGCGCAAGTGTCGTCTGCAGAGCTTTCAAAGGCAAGTACAGTGAATTTTTTGAATAATGTCGGAAAGAGAGCGCGACGACATCGAGGACGCGTCAAGACAGCAAGCATTCGTCGAAGTTGGCTCTATGTGTAATTTTTTCTGCGTTACAAATAAAAGAATTTAAAGTAAATAATAAAATAATGAATAAAAATAAAAAGGTAGCCCATACATGCAGGATCAGCCCCTGAGCTTGCCCTGAGCTCTTCAACAAATATCTCCGTCCTGTGACTTCCCCCCTCCACGATTGTAGAGCGAAACACTCAGGTGACTATACACGTCCACTTGAACGCAAGGAACTCTTGCGTCAAGAGAGAATCAAGTAGCTGCCATATTCCTTCAAAGTAAACGGTCGAAGTTCCGGACATATGACTCTGGCTTGCATATTCCTACGATAATCGGCAGGTCCTCGAGACTACACCGTCCTGAACCATCTCAGGCACATTTTCAACATGTCTATCCAACCACTTCAATGTGACGACTGGTTGCTAAGAATTTACACCGTGAACGTCAATACCAAGGGACTTCAAATGTAAGATTTTGGGAGGGACGGCTTTTAAAGGATGGTAATGCTTCCTGAAGTGACGACGTCCGGAGCGAAGAGGTGACAGAAAGTGTTCCTAAGGAAGAGGTTGCATCGTTGGATATGAGTGTATGCGACCGTTCCGACGTTCTCTGAAAAAGGGCCGAAGCGGAAAAGCTGGCTGTTGTGAGGACCGAGATGAGCTTGAAAAACGTGTTGTCCAATTCGTACTCGTCACCGTCGAATCGGGATGCTACCGATATATATTCCGGCCAGACGAGCCAAGACTGTCGCACAGTTGTTCATGTTGGATTCGAAAGTTTGTACCTTCGTTCTCCGGACGATGATACGCCCAAGGTCATTTTCGCTCCGTATAACGCATAGCCCAGCCAAATATAGTGGGGAAAAAATAGTTCATAGCAACTCGCAGAAAAACAGCTGGGCGAAAATTGAAGCAACGCTGAGGATCACACGCTCTGGTGCATCCAGCGCCTCGAGAAATTTTGAACTACTGCCCAATGAGCTGGGACCATCCCTGTCAGATCCCCGAGGCCTACTCGCAGCCAAGGCTTGAATCACTCGGCCAAGGGTCTTCCACTGCGGTCACATCGAAGCAGAATTCTTCCTCGCCTCAAAGTTACAGCCCGAGTCCCGAAGAATCGTTTCTGCTGACGACCTGATGCATCTCCAGAGCGAACCTTGGCAGCATTTCTGAAAACGAGAACGGTTGGAAAAACAAAGGAACAAAAAACGAGGATGCGATTTTGCCTCCGATGTAGATAGTATAGATTCTATCATGCCGCCGTTATCCCAGTTGGCGTCTGAGTGGTATGTAGCACAGTAGCAGAATTACTTCGGCGCTTGCTCATTGGCTACTTCGGTGGGAAAAAACATTCGGCAGAGTCCGAGAAGAGCTGTTTGTCTGAAAACAGCCCTTCAGCACAATACCAGTACCACGACACAACCAACCAGCAAACCTCTTTTTTTCTTCAAACTTTGCTGGGATACCTCGAAGAGCTAACCAAAACTTTATTAATGGTGCGGTCCCCAGTTCGTTCGATCTTGCCTGATTCGGCTTGGATCGTTCCATTGTTCTGGTTCATCCGTTGTTTCGTTTCTTCCCTCGTTTCCCTTAATTCGAACCTTTTGCTCACCGTCGATATTTAGACTTCAACTTCCGTGACCGCCAGTGTGAGCATTGGGTAAATAGCTGCATATTCGAGGCTCACCGTGTCTTGCTTAGGGTCCCGACTTGGAACGTAAATCAACGACACCCAGCTCTATCTCGGCCCAGGACGTCGAGGCATCTGCTGCCTCTACTGCGACCGGTAGTAGCACCGACCCATTCAATCTCAGGAATGGTATCCGGTCCGACTCAGAGCTCGCAGAACTCCGACGCAGGGCCAAGGGCAAGAAGAAAGCCGCTGTGGTCAAGTATCAGAATCGACAGAATGATGTGCGTGTAATTTGACCTACTGGATGAGAGCTGTCGTATTGATGTATTGTACTAGCTCATCGCATATCTTTTAAAGCCCCTGGAGCAGCACACAAGCGATGCGAAGGATGAAGAAGAATCGGCCAGGCTCTGGGTAAAAATTTGTTCTGCTGTGCTACCATTTGGTTATTGACCTGTTCTCTCGTAGGTAAAGATAGCAGTGTGGACTAGTCTTATATCGAACCTTGCCCTGTGTGTCATTCAGAGTGCGTTCTCCTTCCCATCTAATCAACAGCATGCCTCATGTGTTACGCAGTGTACGCGGCCATCTCCTCCGTGTCCTTATCCCTTCTCGCAACCGGCATCGATTCCGTATTTGATATTGGCAGCAACGTGGTGCTTTTCTGGCTACATGTCAAGGCAGAGAAGCTTGACATGAATAAGTGGCCTGTAGGCGGTGCACGTCTGGAGAATATTGGGAATATCATCTATGGTCGGTTGGCTCATCATGATTGTTCATTGATACTCATCATCTTTTATAGGTTCCTTGTATGCCATTACCTTCTTATTCAATGTTCGAGCAACTCATCTCCTTGTCACAGGATGGCCAGCGTTAACCTTATCGTCGTGGTGGAATCCGTAAGGTCACTGGTCTCGAAAGAGGACGACACATTGAAAGATTTTCATCTTCCGTCTATCATCGCTGTCGCGGCTGCACTGGGTAAGACTTTGCTTCTCACATTGCTAAGTACTCACCCAGCGTTCAGGTGTCAAGCTGATGCTTTTTATCTTATGCTATCCTTTCCGAAAAAACTCCAGCCAAGTCGCCGTTCTTTGGGAAGACCATCGTAACGATCTATGGATCAACACATTCGGTATGTCTGCGATCCTATCAATGGCCTTCTTGGTCTGATCTTTCCAAGGTATCCTCATGTCTACTGGTGGGAGTAAACTACGATGGTGTAGGTACTATTTTGTTCCCATCTGATGCGTTACTCATCTTTTACAGACCTCGATCCTATGGGTGCTATCATCGCAAGTCAATCCATCCGTTGAACGACTTGATAACTGATAGGCAAACAGATCGGTCTTGGTATCATCGTAGCCTGGACGCGGTCTATCTACCGCCAGTTCGAATTTCTGGCTGGAAAGTCGGCCCCGCACGAGTTCCTACAGCTCCTCATATACAAGTCCATGACCTTCAGCGACGACATTGTGCAACTTGACACCGTCCGGGCGTATCATGTATGTCAGCTTGTAAATCACCGCATCTTAGCTGAGCTTACATCTCCACACAGAGCGGTCCCGACTACTTCGTTGAAATCGATATTGTCATGGATGGATCGACGCCGCTTTATAAAGCCCATGACGTTAGCCAGCAGTTGCAGGACAAGATCGAGGCGCTGCCAACTGTTGAAAGGGCATTCGTACACGTGGATTATGAGACGACGCACTCACCGGTATGTCCTCTTTTTTCAACGAAACCTGTCTGACAAAATCCTCTAGGAACACCGAAAACCCACATAAAAGATGAAGTTCTGAGCTTCAATATGTTTTTAATTTTCTCCTAGACTATTTCCCTGTGTTTTCGTCGTTCATTATATATCAAATATCAACTGGAATGCCAGCAGCTTGCTGATGTATGCCTATTCTTCCAACAGACTGCTCAGGGACGTAGCATGAGGCATATGTGAGGTGTGTTCTTTGAGTGTTCTTTGGATGCAGCGGTGTAACCAGTCGATCGATCTATCTACAATTGTATGGCTTCGCATGCCTGTGCAAATGGGTTCGTTTTTAGATTTCTTCTCAGCCCTGGCTACTGACCATGTAAACGGAATCTATCAGGTTTATTTCCGCAGCTCGCGTGAGATCTCGAAGCATTCCCTGATGTGTCACAAGTTGATAAGGACGCGGTTAAGCAAGTTAGCGGTCATCTCAATTCTCGCTACATTGGCCCTCTAGTCTCTCGCGATGCTCGTTATCCTGTCTTTATACTCCTCACTTCATTGGTATATTGTACTCGATTCATTAGTAAAGTGTGCTCTCGAATGCGGAGGGAGCCTGACTTCTTACAAAATGTTGACAATCCTTCGAGGATTAAAAAATAGTGAGCTCTCATGAAGAATACAGTTCATCGCATTGAACTTTTTTTATGCTAGGAACAATATCACAATCTGATAGATATAAGACGCAATTTACGGGGGTGAGCAGCATCATTCGTGATCCGTTTGAAACGTCCTTCATACCTTGTTTCGAAGGAGTATACCTTGAGGACCCTTCAATACGAGCATGGAGACATATCTATCACGTCTGTCGTAGTGCGGGTGAAATCCGTCTGCTTCTCAAAAGATGATCTCGACGCAAAATCATTCGCATTTTCCCCATGCTGTGATGCTGCCAACTTCTGTTGATGATAAATGCAAAGAGATGTCATGGGTACATCTAGCTGAGACTATAAGTTAAGAGCATGGTCCATCTTCTTTTCATCGAGAACCCCGTCTCTCAGGGTGGCTCCTGATCCCACTAGTCGAGCACGAGCAAGATGGCATTATCGGTATCTGACGCAGTCTTCATCGCCGTAATAGTCGAGGTCCTGTTATATGGTGTCCTTTCGCTAAGATTACGATGAGGGTATTTCACGAAGTGTATTCACAGGGATGTACACCTGCCTCTTTCTAGGATCGTCGTACCTTTTGATGTGTGTTTCCTGTTTCTCGGGAGTTTCATTGTCGCTGAATACTGTCTTGGTAGATTCAAGCGGGAAAAAACCAAAGTATTCATTGTCATGATGGTCTTGAACACGATTGTGTGGTTCGTGTCAACAAGCCATGTCACGATAACTATCATTAAGATTCACGGGGTATATCTGCGGGGTACTGAGCACGGCGGAAACATTATAACTCTCGAGGGTAATAATACATCCCCAGGACTCTATTCACTCCTCGCGCTAGAATGTCTGAATGTACGTCGCAACTCTTAGAACTATAAGTAATCACCAAATTGACTTTCGTCCTACTACGTCACCCTCTCACAGTTTTTTATTGGGGACGGAATCGTATTATGGAGGGCATGGATACTTTGTAACCGTAGCAGATGGATACTCTGGGTATCTTCAATCTTGGGCCTAACCGCATTCGGTGAGGTCCGTGATTTGCCTCTGACTGTACCGCATACTGACTCTTGAGTGTCAATACAAGCTACTACTGCCTCCGCACTGCTACCACACTTATGGAGCAGGGAACCTCTTGCGAGTGCTGCTTCTGATGGCCCATTTTCAGGCGCCCATGCGACTACCGCCATGATACTGACGTTGTCGGTAAATGTTTGGGCTACATCTCTGATCGCTTATCGTACCTGGTAAATCATTTATCTTTTTTGATGGTCTACAACACTTTACCCAACTCGATATCATTTAGGACTCATCATCGATTAATTCGTTCCCTAACTGGTTCATCCTTCGTATCTCAGTTTTGCAAGCAGCATGGTATCCTTAAGTGGATGATCGAATCAGGCATATTTTACTGCTGCACATGGGTGGGTATATGTCCCGCTTGATGTTTGGCAGTCCTCTAAATAATGGCCAATAGTTTGCTGCAGTCATTATTGGGGTCTCTGCAAGTAACGGAATATACATCCTGTTCTGCATACTTGCCCAGCTCACGGTGGGAATCGTCACCTAATGACTCTGATGACGTCTGATTCTCAGAACTCTTATAGGCCATCTACCCTACACTGATTATTGCTTTGGTTTTGCTGAAATCAACGCTTGATGTGGCCATGCAAAGTTCTCAACAGATGAGATGGTCCCAGCAATTTATCACTGACCCCGAATTTTCGAATCGTCCCATTTTCATGCTTGCTCCGCAGCTGAAAGTTGAGACAGAGACAACTGCGTCTAGGTCCTACGATAATATTGATCAATAGCCTTCTGAAGGAGGATAGCGCCCCGTCTATATTACTAGGTAAGTCTGGCTCGACAAGGTTTTGGAGAATTTCATTCATTCCAGAGTAGAAGAAACTCGGTGGTATCTTTGGCAAGATTTGGTCCGGAAGAGCGGCACGGAGAACGGTGAGAACTTGAGCGTGTTGAGACCGACCCGCCAAAGGAAGGAAGTCTATACTTTGATAATTGCAGGCCAGGCACATAAATAGCTATCATTGATTAAAGCGCTTAAAGGGACAGCAGCGTGTTGAAGTTGAACGTAGACTTTGAATGACCCCGAGGAGATCATTTCAAAAGGAGCAGACATCTCTCAAGATTTACAGCACACAAAGATGGATTGATCGTCAACGCGTCGATGGTAGTCTAGTGGCTTGAGACAGATAGCAAATTGGAATGGTGGATGCCATGACAAAATTCCGAGTCAAGGATGGAGGTAATAGCGGCAATTGCCGGCAGTGACTGGTTTCACGTAAACTTGATATAAACTTGGCGTTCGGTGCTAGGTTTCCGTTATGCGCGTCCAGCTTCGTCTTCATGTCCACTTCGACTCACTTTTGCCTGTCAGCGTGGTAGATGCAGTACTATTTTGACGGTACCGACGGGCATCGCAAGGGGGCGATAAAAACAGAACTCACCCATTATTTGCCGAATCCACGCAATGAAGAAAAACATTCGTCTCAGAGCAACTTTGGGCATCAAAAATGATACTCGCTTTTGAAATGACACGTCGCCTTGCTCGTATATTTCGCAAGTTCCGTTGTCAGGTGACAATTTCCGGCGATCTCGGTTGGTGAGAACTTGCGGTTCAAAATGACGTCTTCAAGTCTTGGTCTTCCTCTTCGACTAGTGTGCATTATGGGTGGCGTTCCATCGAAAACCTTCAACCCCGTGGAAGATCTTCCTAGTCTAGCTGGGAAAGTGGTGGTAGTGACCGGCTCCAGGTATGATTACTTTCCCTTTTTTCACCACTGACTGACGGAGTTCTTCCCACACTCACAGTAGAGGCATAGGTTTTGCTATATTGCAGCATTTTTCGAGGATGGGTGCAAAGGTGACTGCTCACTAAATGAAGTTGAAAGACTTGATATCCTAACGCGTCTTTTCAGGTGTATATGGCTGCTCGAGATGAAGCCAGAGCGAGAGAAGCTATCGACCGACTTGACAAAGAGGGTCGCGAACCTGGTTTTGGGGAGGTCATCTGGCATGAACTCGACCTTAAAGATCCCCGTTCTGCAAAAGAATCGGCGGAACGCTTCATTGCTCGGGAAAAGAGACTAGATATATTGGGTTTGTGAGCAAACAATCGAATAAACACATCTCTGATATCATCACTCAGTGAACAATGCAGCGATGTTCGCGGCGATGCTCTCACTTTGGCTCAATACTGATTGCTATTTCCTGTAGACTTGCTGAGCTCGGAAGGGTCCAAGAGAATGCAGATGGAATTGTGAATAGCATGGCAGTCAAGTTTGCTTTTTATTCTCCTTGTTAGCTCTGGCCACTCTGCTTACCCTATCGCCCAGCTACCTGGGACCATACGTATTTACAAGAACGCTTCTCCAGCTCCTTGAGTCGACGACCTCGCTGGATGGAGCCGACGTGCGAATAATCAATGTGAGCCATGTGTACACCCTTCTATTTAAGCAACTCGGTTCACTCGGGTAACACAGGTCGGATCTCATGGTCATACCACGGCGAAATACATGGAATACGGTTCCAAAGAGGCATGGAACCATCCATTCAAATGGTATCTGTTGTCATCCTTCGAGCGTTATAGTAAGCGCCATGCTAAGCGGTTTCGCACCCTAACAACGTGCTGACAGAATATTCGAAACTCGCCATGCATCTATGGACAAATGATCTGGCGCGACATCTTTCCGAAGAAAAATCTAAAGTAATGATACTAGTCACGCAGCCAGGCGCCATCCTAAGTGTTCGTCCTTCTTTCGCAACTGTCCGCCGGACCATGGCTTATACACTTCGCAGGATGGTGCTATCCGGTCCCTGAGAGCCCTCCCTTATCCTCCATTTTGGATATGGTTCGCAGGGTTGATGATGCATCCCGCTACTACAGGAGCATATACTTCAGTCTTTGCAGCTTGTGCGCCGCGGGATAACCCCCAAATATCCCAGGGTGCCTATATTTACCCTCCGAACGTTGCAGTGGCGCAAGCACCAGCCGCTTTGGATGAGGTTAGACAACGGAAGTTGGCCGAATTCACCGAAGGTTTCTTGCAGAGCATTGGGGTTTAGCAATGATTGATCCCTCACCACCCGTTTCGCACGTCGAGGACCTCGTTGGGGCGGCGTATTCCGTTTTGTTCGTTTTCTTTTCCACAGCTGTTTCCTTCTTAACACTATGAAGACACTGGTTTCTATGCACATCTCGATCGTTTGTGTCGTTGCTTTCAATCAGACAATCTTCCATTTAACTGTAGTACCGAGAGAGAATGAGATGAGATGGTTTGATAGGTAGAAATATTCAGTGGACGGCGAGTTTCGACAATTTTGACACTACAAACTTAAAATCGCGGTAAAAAGATGGTCCGACGGCCCGGTGTCAACATACCTACCGGGCCGCGTCCTATATGACTAGATTTCTTCTTCTCTCTCTCCTTCTTTTGCAGACTACAAGCTATCGAGTCGGAATGTGCTACATTTACCCTGCTTATCGAATCATGCGCACTTGGAAAACGCGGCTACTGCCAGACTTGCGATAAACCTCTGCTTCGGTGCTTCTGAGACCTAGTGGCTTGTATTTCCCGAACGTATACTGTTAGGTTCAGCCACTGTCTACCAGGAATCTCACTTGACAGTTGCCGCCTAGTGAAAAGAAGATTTGAATATGGTCAGAGCGCCTTTGAATGACAAAGCTATTGTATCTGTAGGTAAAGATGATACACCGTCGGTTGTATGAGTTCGTCGATCTCCTTTCTCCTTTAGCAGACTATTATCCTCGCTCCCCTATGGTATACTGGTCTCTGCTGCGGATCGGCAGCATAGAGTTCTCCGGTGATCATCTTGACCACCGAGATTCCGGGAAGTGGCTAAATATTACGTTTCCAGGTAAACTTCATTCTTCGTCTTCTATAAGTGCATAATGGGCGGCGTTCCATCGAAACCTTTTAACCCTGTGGAGAACCTTCCTACTCTGGCTGGGAAAGTGGTCATAGTGACCGGCTCCAGGTATGATTATCCTCCCGTTTTACAACACTAATTGGCTAAGTTCCTCGCACTCACAGTAGAGGCATAGGCTTTGCCACGTTGCAGTACTTGTCAAGGATGGGTGCAAAGGCGATTGATCACTGAGTGCTATTGAATACTTGAAATGTTAACACTTCTTCTCAGGTGTATATGGCTGCTCGAGATGAGTCCAGAGCGAAAGAAGCTATCGATAGACTTAACGAAGAGGGACATGAACCCGGTCTCGGGGAAGTCATCTGGCATGAACTCGACCTCAAAGATCCTCGTTCCGCAAAGGAATCGGCAGAACATTTCATTTCTCGAGAAAGAAAACTTGATATCTTGGGTTCGTCTGCGAAATATCCGGTTGTAATGTCTGCAGCTGATATACACTTCAGTAAGTAACGCAGCACTGTCTGTCATTACTGTTTTTGTCCACCCAGGTAATAATTTATGGTACGCTCTAAGATACCAGCCTTTGGAAATGCTCAGACGCTCAATGCGGACGGCATTGGAGAGAGCCTGGCGATCAAGTTCGCATTTCTGTTCACCATGGTCACTCCGCTTCGATTCTGACACTAGCTCTCAGCTATTTGGGGCCTTACATATTTACGAAAACCCTACTTCCGCTTCTCGAATCAACAGCATCGCTGGACGGGGCCGACGTGCGAATAATTAACGTGAGCCAGATCCACCAGCCTCTTCTATTTAAGAAACCCGATTCACTTATGTACACAGGTTGGATCCAATGGATACCGCTATGCGAAATATCTGGAATATGGTTCCAAAGAGCTTGGAACCACCCATTTCAATGGTATTTACCGCCATCCTTACAACGTTATGGTAAGCGCCTTGTTCCCAAACAATTTCCCACCCTAATAAAATCCCGATAGAATACTCGAAACTCGCCTTGCATCTATGGACAAATAACTTGGCACGGCGTCTTTCTGAACAACGTTCCAAAGTCTTGGTAATGATCACGCAGCCTGGTATCATACTAAGTGTTTGTTCTTCTTTCTCATCGCTTGACGATGACTTATAAAGCACCTTTCAGGATGGCGCTATCCGTCCGCTCTACTCCCTCCCCTATCCTCCATTTTGGATTTGGTTAGTAGGTCTGGTCATGCATCCTCAGACAACAGGGGCGTATACGTCAGTCTTTGCAGCTTGCGCGCCGCGCGATAATCCCGAAATATTCCAGGGTGCTTATATCTACCCTCCGAACATTGCGGTGCCGCAGGCGCCCATCGCTTTGGACGAAAGCTAGTAGAGTTTACCGAGGAGTTCTTGCAGAGCATTGGGGTTTAACAATGGTTTCTCTCTTCTGTTTCTCTTCACGCCCTCTCTTTCTCCGATCTTCTTTGCGTTTTTGTGTAACCGCAATCAGTCCCTACCCTTTTTGCGGAATACAGCGAAGATTATGGCAGCAGCTTGTCGAGTTGTTGTTATTTTCAGTCAGACCAGCTTCTTACCTGATGATGCGCGCTTTAAGCTTTAGGCCTTCCGGTTTCATCAATTAGTGATGATTTTAGGGAATTCCACCTCACCATCGTTGCCTAGTGTGACATAAATCACGATGATAGCTAGCTGTATCAAGCGCAAAATCTCCGCTTGTCCTGCCTTGCCCCAAAAACTAAAATATATCCGTCACACTTTGGACGTCGAACTACCGACGGCAGCGATCAGCGACAACTCAAACTGTTCGCCAGCGGTCGATGTGGCATCAGTAGTCTACCATCGAAATGTTAGCCCGACGCACACATAATGAGGTTATAACTGTGCGTACAGTTTGGGCTGCAAAATCTGGAACAGAAGATTGCCCTGGCTGTGACTGGTGATCCATCTTCTCTCGAAGGAATTCTCGGGAATTGAGACTAGGGCAACAGAGATATGTGGGTTCCGCTTGAGTTGTGGGCGAAGATCGGACTTACATCGCCAGAAACGAGTTGAGATATGCTAAAAGGTGGAACATACGAGTCAATAATACGCAGAGCTGTTAAACGGACGAGCTATACATTTAGAAGAAATGAATGTGATCCCTCCGTATATCGTCGCATTAGGGAGCACCAGGTACTATTGAGGATTGATTAAATGAATGAACCGATGCGGTCAGATGGTCTTACCGTAACGAGTGCACCTATTGAAAGGAGTCTGTTGTAGAAGCTCAGTAACAGACATGTGAAGATGGCGCGACCAAAAAAAACCAACGTTGTGACGAGGTTCGTATTGACCGTAAACAGTATGAGGATAGTGATGACATGATTACTCCTGTAGCAAAAAAAGGACAACTTAGTTCCGTGATATAGTAGTATCAAAGCCAAGTCAACTACGTACCTTTTCATCCCAGAGCGGGAACGGTAAAGACTCAGAGCTTCAAAAAGGTCATATGAGATCATCAATGCCCATATACCAATAGAGATAGAAAGAGCGCCTACTCATCGCCATAGTCGTGATAACGTCAAAAGCAATCCCGCTCGAAGCTGATATTTTCCAGGAAAGCTGATGCGTTGTTCATCAGCCAGGACTTCGTTATGAAAAGAGATGACCCACAGTAAAATCGGGTGTGTTGACAGTCAAGAGGCGGTGCCTGTAGCCAAAGATAGACAGAGCTACGGAGTACCATCAGTGGTATTGAGCTGGGATGAATGTATAAGCGTACCAATAGATGAGGCTGCGCATTGGAAGGTGGAACTCGTAAGCCCGAGTAAGATAGCGGCAGTCTTATCCCACTGACCAAAGTTAAGGAACGCCAACGATACCTATAATTGGTCATAAGGAAGTCACAAGGCGTATACAGCAGGACACACCGCGACGGCGATAATTGCAATTCGAACGTGGAGATGCAGCGACGATGCACTGAAAGTCCATATACGCCAACAGAAGAACCTACAAACCATAGTCATTTTGATGCCCACCAGATAGAATGCTTCCTTACAGCTGTACCAGAAGAATGGAGCAGATCTGATCCAATAGGCAGTCTTGAAGAAAGGGAAAAGAGAACGAGAACTTACTGCAACAATTCCCTCGTCCTGTTAAATACTACATTGAAGCCACGACTGTGCAAAAAATTCAGATGAACTCACGTATGTAGTCAACCTACTCAGTTATCAGTAAAAGCCGTTCATATGGGTGTGAGAAAGACACACACTCACGCTTCGCCGCTACTCGATCCTCCTGCCGGAAGCGCAGCCGGATTCGCATAGTCAGTGATTAAGAAACGATACATTCCTGCCAACATGAGGCACTGATGGGCGGTATCTAGTCCCTGTTTAGGAACACGATGAGAGCGTACTCGACAAGATAGGAATAGAAATATTCACGCTACAATTGAGATGAGTCCTGCTACTGGTGAGTCGTCCAGAGTAGTAAAACTTACAAAAGAATGAAGACAAGCAATTTCATGGGCCAGCCATCAGATCGAGTCCGGTTGGAAGTGATATATAAAAACGTCTGCACGCAGATGACGCCGTAAAGACTTAGCCAAATCATATTAGAGCTCTTGCGACGATTCGAGGAAAAGAACGAGTACGCACGCTGTAGCGAGACTGGACCCGATGTAGAGGACCCCCAAGGTATTGTCAAAAGCTGGAAGTTCAGTGGGCTGCCCTGTCTGTACTGTTGACATGATTTTGGAGTTAGCGTAATAAGAATTGGTTCTCTGAGAATGCAAGGGTCCTTTCATTTATAAGTGCTTTCGCTTCAGTATACCATAGCCGTGAACGGGCACCGGTCTGATCGCTTATGATCAAACGTGTGAGATTAGAGCGCAACTGGTTTGAATAGCGAAGTGAGAATAAGCGCCATATCACTGTATACCTCACCTCTTTCTTTTGTTAAGATATCACCACCGAAACATGATGCAGGCCGTGAGTTCAGCCATGGTATTAGAGAGCACCGACCTCATACATATGGCACCATGCGACGCGGGCACTCCAGGTCCCGGAAGTCCACTTCCTTGAATGGCAGGAGACTTGGGTACCAACAGAACCCGGCGATCGCCGGCAAACTTCACAGTTTCGCTATAAATAGGCATCACCGCTTGATCACCGCCCCGCCCCTGCAATTGGCTCAACGGCTTGGGAAAATCAATCGAGCACGGTCGTATTTCGGTGCCTCGGCAGAAAGTGATATAGTGATATCAGTGTTACGGGACCCGGTTACTGCCTTGGCCACCTCAACGACCGCCGTGACGGTCATCGTTCACCTCATCATCTGTCTGTAATATTGTTCTCGAATCTCATGGGCGCAGCTCCTTCAACAACGTTCAACCCGGTGCAGGATCTGCCTAGTCTTGCTGGAAAAGTTGTGATTGTAACTGGATCTAGGTAGGCTATATTTCTTGTCGTAACAACCAGTTGATCTCACGACTCGTAGTAGCGGAATCGGGTTTGCTAGTTTACAGCACTTGACAAAGATGGGGGCAAAGGTATTTTGACATTCATAGATTTTTCCGGGGCGAGTGCATGATGGCTTGGGTTCTGGTCACGTCCTTTTAAGGTATACATGGCTGTCCCGGACGAAGACATGACAAGGAAAGCTCTAGAGCGAGTAGAAAAGGAAGGACGCGAGCCGGGTCTAGGAGAAGTCATCTGGCATGAACTGGACCTCAAAGATCCCCGCACTGCGAAGGAATCAGCCGAGCATTTCATTTCTCGCGAGAGCAGACTCGATATCCTAAGTTTGTGTGCATGCATTCTTCTCATCAATCCATGCGCTCACAGTTCGATCCTCTAGTTAACAATGCAGCTCAGTTAGTCCATGGTCACGATTGTTCCCCATAGTGAATATGTTTACGTGTCTCTCTAGGATAACCGACCTCGGGAACCCTCAGATGAACGTTGATGGAATTCAGAATAATATGGCGATCAAGTTCGTGCCTAGTGATACATGTCGCTTAGTGATATCGGTTTCCTGATGGTTCTATTGACTAGCTATCTGGGTCCTTTCGTGTTCACAAGGACGCTCCTCCCGCTCCTCGAATCGACAGCATCTCTCGAAGGGGCTGACGCACGAATAGTCAACGTGAGCCTATTAAATGCTGACCGACCTCCCGCTGACACGAATGTTTCGCAGGTCGGATCGGACGGTCACAAAGATGTTCGATACTTGGACTACAGTTCAAAAAAAGGGTGGAACCATAAATTCAGATGGTCTCTACTTCCGACCATGTCACGCTATAGTACGTGAATTTCGATAAATTTTTCTGCTACAGTGTTCAACATTGACCCCTCATTTGTTGGCAGAATATTCGAAACTCGCCGTCCATCTGTGGACCAACGATTTGACCCGTCATCTTTCTACAGAGAGATCCAAAGTAATGGTGCTGATTGTCCATCCCGGTGCTATCCTGAGCGTGCGTCTGTTTTCAGCTAGACTGAGCATCGGGGCTTTTAACTTTGGGCGTGTTTAGGACGGCGCTATTCGTTCACTAAAGGCTTTGCCGTACCCGCCTTTCTGGATATGGCTGCTAAGTATGAAGATGCATCCCCAGACTCGGGGCGCCTATACGTCCGTCTTTGCAGCGTGTGCACCACGAGACAACCCTGAGATATCGCATGGGGCTTATATATTTCCTCCAAATGTCGCAGTAGTGCAAGCGCCTGCAGCTTTAGATGAAAACAAGCAGCGACAACTAAAGGACTTTACAGAAGAATTATTACGAAATATCGGTGTGTAATAAGTAGCTTAATTTACCTCGACCGGGAGTATGTAGTCGATTGTTCAATCTCGATCCCATGCGTAACGGACCAAATTTGGAAGGATATACCGGCATACCTCGGCATCTTCCCGTGGCATGTATTCGGCTTATATAGTGAGTGGTCGGCATATGCAAATGGATAGCGATGTGCGAATTTTGATATAGCACAGCATCCTCTAAACCCACAAATAAGATCACTATGCACTATTGATCATAAGATATTTTTCAGTCGCTTGAAAAAAACCGAAACTGAGAAGTAGTCAGAATGTGCTGCAAAGCAGAATTCTCCTGTATATGCCGCCGTGCCGACAACCCGTAGTAAGTACCAAATCAAGCCGCGTGCAAGCGGCCCGAGAAATAGCATTGAACGCTGCTTCTGCATCGCCGGTCGACAATGTTTAGACTCTCTCGGTGTCTCGAAAAAATCTGTTTCTATGTCTTCGTGTACAATTATTATTTCTAGATACAGTAATAAGCTTGAAGTATGTCAGTCCGGTTGTGTTCGGTACCTTTTTCTCTGACTTGAACATTTGAACCTTCCAATATCCAACAGAAAGCCGGTGCGTGACAGTTTTTCAAGTGTGCTAAGTTCCAAACATTGAATATTCTCATACTAAAGACGCGATGGCGTCGTATCAAGGTAATTCGGGACCTGACATCTCTTTACGTGTAAGATCGAGATTGAACAATCGACTCAACACTGCCTGGACCGCCAATCGATGCTATGCTGTAAAAAGAGATCCTAATGAGATCCTTGGCCCGCAGAATGAGGGCTGTAGGAGTATTCCTGTGAGAGACAAATCATTGTTATAATAAACCCCAATATTCTGCAAGAATGCGCCGAATTTCTGAGGAGGAGGAAGGAATGAGTGGCCCTTTGTTTGTTGGTATTTGCCTTGTCCTTCCCTGGCCGGCTTTGCCGCACTCTGATCGCATTCATTTCTATGCTTCGTTTCAAGTAATGCCTACCCTCATCCAAAGCGGCCGGCGCTGGTGCCAATATTGTAACGTTCCGAGGGTGGATATAGGCACCCTGGGATTCGGTATCATCACCGGAGTGCAAGCTGTACAAACTGAAGTATTGCGACCGAAGTTACACTGCCCGATGCTATCTACCTAACTGAATAGGGAAAAACGCTCTCACAACGTCCCGATACCTTCTCTCCGAGATATTTCACAAGGTACTACTTACTTCATAATACAATTGTTTCTTCTTTTACCTATGGCTGTACTTGAAATAGTAGCTCTGAGAGGTCACAGGAATAATGAAAGAAGCGAGTCGACCGTAAACGTGCACGGAGGCTACGCCACGCCAGGCACAATGACAAATTGGAATACTGCCGAGGACGCAAAAGGACAAACAAAGAAGCACTGGCTGCGCGCTGCCTTGTTCCCTCTTGTTCCCTTCCTCTCGTCTTCTCTCTTGCTGTCGATTCGCGTTTTTCCTTGCTATCCCTGTTGTTCGGATTTCGTTGTACCTTTCCACACCACCATCATGCCATTGATAAGGAACGGCAGGACAGGCCCCGGGGCGCCTAAGGCTAAAGGGACGCGGGCCAAGTCAGGCTGTTATACCTGTAGAATCCGGCGCAAGGTAGGCGCTTTACTTTGATTTCATGGGATCCAGCTCAGTTGGGCTGTTCTTTTGCTGTTTGTTCCTTCGTGACCGCAATTTCCAACGTTATCCTCGATATGTGGCGCACCTCAGAAATGCGATGAAGCTCGCGACCATAACGGCCATTGCAACACCTGTGTTCGTCTCAAGGTACAATGCCTTGGATTTGGCGACAAACGACCGAAATGGCTCACCAAGGTCTTCATTTCCTCGATTTTCGTTATTGTGGCGCTGACCGCCTAATTACAGACAAAATGTGATGAAATTCTATCAAAAATCAAGCGTTTTCTTGCCGGCGGTTCCGTTCTGCCTCCCGAAGCTTCCTACCTGATTTTGTGGGATGGCGACTTGGAAGCTGCCTCTTCTCCGGGTGACTCACTTGACCCTTATGACATCGGCTTGTTTCCCTACGAAGATTTGGTTATGGACGACTTTGGCCCAGGGCCAGTCGAGCTGGAGGGTTTTATGAGGTCCTGGAGCCGAGGCAGTGAGTCATTTCATTATTCGCAGATCTCGTGTGATCATTTATTTAATTCATCTGGGACCAGATCTCCTGTTACCCCAGTCACCATCACTCTCTTACAACGCTTCCATAATACCCTACGACTTGGATCTTAAGAATATTTACAGTAAGTACGCATCGGTCTCATGCTAGTGCTCGATCTGAAAACGATTCTAGTTCCCCCCAGCCTACCTCCCTTCAGTATCATGGATAGCGAATCCAGACTGATCGATGCCCAACTCGATAGACGCTATACCGATATGGTTGTTGGCATGCAATACCAATTTTCCGATGAAGGGACGCGCACCGAAATCTTGCACTCCATCCAGAGTCCCGGACGCCACCAAGCGTCAACTCGCCTGCTGGCTTTCATTCACGAACGGCGCCACACATCTCCATTGTCCATCGCTTTAGAGGACGATTTTGCCCAATCACGCTACTCCGAACTTATGGCAGCTCTCAGTGACCCCCGTTCTTACGACGATGACCAAGCAATGGCCTCATTGACCATGATATCTACTCTCCTCTTCGACGGTGGAAGGGGTAACTGGCAACTTTGGTTGAACATGGTGGCTAAATATGCGCATATCCTGCTCGGTACATCTCCCCAACTTTCCCTCATGCGTTGCAACAAGAAGCAAGCGTTCCTCATCAAAGCATGCATCTGGTTCGACGTTCTCGCATCCGTGACGACTCAGACAGAGCCCAGCTTCCTCCATGTCACTCGGGAATTGTTCTCGCCGTATGTCAGTGGCATCTCAGATGTCAACAATCCCGAGAGCGACATGATGACGGTGATGGGATGTGAGACCCGCATTGTTTGGGCTCTAGCAGAGGTGTCGGCACTAGCTGCTTGGAAACAGCAAGAAATCGGTGAAGGCAGGCTCAGCACTATGAAACTGGTTCAGCGAGCTGAGCCCATCTTCCAATGCCTCAACGAACCGCTGAACACATACCCACCTGATTCGCGGAACCTGTGCTCGGAGGTGTTCCGGCTGGCCGCAAGGGTTTATTTGCTCTCGGTCCTGAATGGGGATTTCCCGGATGCCGACGACATGGAAAAGGCTGTGCAAGAGGCGGTTCAGCTGATGGCAAGCGCGGACAATGCGGTGGTGAGAAGCACGGTGTTTGCGTTCTTCGTGTGTGGATGTCTGACGAATGATGAGGGGCTGAGGGGGATGTTGTATGAGCAGCTAAGGAGGGAAGGGAGTGTTGGGAATTGTGCTGCAGTTCTTGAGCTGTTGGAGCAGGTATGCACAGACCCGAGAGCGAAGCAGGATCCTGTCCCTTGGAGGCGGGCCCTGAGGAAAGGTAACCTACTGCTGGTGTGACCTCCTTCCTTTTGTCGAGTTATGTTGTCTTGGATATCAATGTAATGTATACCTTGGATTTAGTTTAGCTTTTTGTATAGTCGTCTTGTGTAGTTTTCTTGCTTTGTTTTGCTTTGCTTTGTTATAGTCGTAGACGACTTGGTGTAGGTAGCCGTATACAGGACATTTATTGTCTCGCGAGATGGACGTGTGCCGCTAAGGAGTTGGTCCCCAAGTTTACCCAATGACGTGGAGACTTGATAAATGAGGAATTTCTGGCACGACCCCGGATGAGCATCTGCTTCCAACCATGCTGGGCGGTGTCGATGAGGCGCTTAACTTAGAATGCGTTTAGAGCGGCGCCATTCGCGATCGTTTACTGAAAACTCTCTGTATCGACCTTTCTGGAGAGGGCTGCCATGTCTGTATCCGAACCCTGAGACTGTAGCCTTGCAGCGTGTGCATCACGAGGTAACAAGCGGTGTGATTTGAAGCAGCCACACAAATGATGGAGATCGACAAGGACAAACCGCTGCCATAGTCTTCGTCGTATTCTGCAAGGAAGGCAGGGACCGATTGCGGTTACACAAAGACGCAAAGAAGACAGGGGAAAGAGAAGCAGAAGAGAGAAATCATTATTAAACCCAGATGCTCTGCAAGAACTTGGTGAACTCTACTAGCTTTCGCTGCCTATCTTCGTCCAAAGCGATGGGCGCTTGCGGCACCGCAATGTTCCGAGGGTAGATATAGGCACCCTGGAATATTTCGGGATTATCGCGCGGCGCGCAAGCTGCAAAGACTGACGTATACGCCCCTGTTGTCTGAGGATGCATGACCAGACCTACTAACCAAATCCAAAACGAAGGACACGGGAGGGAGTAGAGCGGCCGAGCAGCGCCGTCCTGGGCGTGCTTTATAGGTCATCGTCAAGCGATGAGAAAGAAGAACAAACACTTAGTATGATACCAGGCTGCGTGATCATTACCAAGACTTTGGAACGTTGTTCAGAAAGACGCCGTGCCAAGTTATTTGTCCATAGATGCAAGGCGAGTTTCGAGTATTCTATCGGGATTTTATTAGGGTGGGAAATTGTTTGGGAACAAGGCGCTTACCATAACGTTGTAAGGATGGCAGTAAATACCATTGAAATGGGTGGTTCCAAGCCTCTTTGGAACCATATTCCAGATATTTCGCATAGCGGTATCCACCGGATCCAACCTGTGTACATAAGTGAATCGGGTTTCTTAAACAGAAGAGGCTGATAGATCTGGCTCACGTTAATTATCCGCACGTCGGCCCCGTCCAGCGATGCTGCTGATTCGAGAAGCGGAAAGAGGGTTTTCGTAAATATATACGGCCCTAAATAGCTGAGAGGTAGTGTCAGAATCGACGCTGAGTGACCATGGTCAATAGAAATGCGAACTTGATCGCCAGGCTCTCTTCAATGCCGTCCGCATTGAGCGTCTGAGCATTTCCAAAGGCTGGTATCTTAGAGCGTACCATAAAATTACTACCTGGGTGGACAAGAACAGTAATAACAGACAGTGCCGCGTTATTTACTGAAGTGTATATCAGCTGCAGACATTACAACCGGATATTTCGCAGACGAACCTAAGATATCAAGATTTCTTTCTCGAGCAATGAAATATTCTGCCGATTCCTTTGCGGAACGAGGGTCTTTGAGGTCGAGTTCATGCCAGATGACTTCCCCGAGACCGGGTTCACGTCCTTCTTCGTTAAGTCTATCGATAGTTTCGTTCGCTCTGGTCTCATCTCGAGCAGCCATATACACCTGAGAAGAAGCGTTAACATTTCGAGTATTTCAACCGCATTCAGTGAGCAATCGCATTTGCACCCATCCTCGACAAGTACTGCAGCGTGGCAAAACCTATGCCTCTACCGTTGAGTGCGAGGAGCTTAGCCAATTAGTGGTGTAAAACGGGAAGATAATCATACCTGGAGCCGGTGACTATGACCACTTTCCCAGCTAGACTAGGAAGGTCCTCCCGGTCCAGGTAAAATAAGCTACTTATTACACACCGATATTTCGTAATAATTCTTCTGTAAAGTCCTTTAGTTGTCGCTGCTTGTTTTCATCTAAAGCTGCAGGCGCTTGCACTATTGCGACATTTGGAGGAAACATATAAGCCCCATGCGATATTTCAGGGTTGACTCGTGGTGCACACGCTGCAAAGATGGACGTGTAGGCCCCTCGAGTCTGCGTTGGTCCACAGATGGACGGCGAGTTTCGAATATTCTGCCAACAAATGAGCGGTCAACGTTGAACACCGTAGTAGAAAAATATACCGAAATTCACGTACTGTAGCGATACATGGTCGGAAGCAGAGACCATCTGAATTTATGGTTCCACCCCGTTTTTGAACTGTAGTCCAAGTATCGAACATCTTTGTGACCGTCCGATCCGACCTGCAAAACATTTGTGTGAGCGGGAGGTCAGTCTGCGTTTGATAGGCTCACGTTGACTATTCGTACGTCAGCCCCTTCGAGAGATGCTGTCGATTCGAGGAGCGGGAGGAGCGTCCTTGTGAACACGAAAGGACCCAGATAGCTAGTCAATAGAACCATCAGGAAACCGATATCACTAGGCGATATGTATCACTAGGCACGAACTTGATCGCCATATTATTCTGAATTCCATCAATGTTCATCTGAGGGTTCCCGAGGTCGGTTATCCTAGAGAGACACGTAAACATATTCACTATGGGGAGCAACCGTGATCATGGACTAACTGAGCTGCATTGTTAACTGGAAGATCGAACTGTGAGCGTATGGATTGATGAGAAGAACGCGTGCACACAAACTTAGAATATCAAGCCTGCTCTCGCGAGAAATGAAACGCTCGACTTATTCCTTCGCAGTACGGGGATCTTTGAGGTCCAGTTCGTGCCAGATGACTTCTCCTAGACCAGGCTCACGTCCTTCCTTTTCTACGTGCTCTAGAGCTTTCCTTGTCATGTCTTCGTCCGAAACAGCCATGTATACCTTGAACCTAAGTAACCAAGACCCAAGCCATCATGCACACGCCCCGGAAGATCCGCGAATGTCAAAATACCTTTGCCCCCATCCTTGACAAGTGCTGTAAACTAGCAAACCCTATGCCGCTACTACAAACAGTGAGATCGATTAGTTGTCCAGACAGGAAGTATAACCTACCTAGAACCAGTTACAATCGCAACCTTTCCAGAAAGACTTGGCAGATCCTGCACCGGGTTGAACGTTGTTGAAGGAGCTGCGCCCATGAGACTCGAGAACGATATTACAGACAGATGATGAGATGAACGGGGGCCGTCCTTGAGGTGACCAGGGCAGTAACCAAATACCGTAATATCACAAAATGACCGTGCTCGGTTGATTTTCCCAAGCCGTTGAGCCAATTGCAGGGACGGGGTGGTGATCAAGAGGTGATGCCTATTTATAGCTAACTGGGTGGCAGTTTTGCCGGCGATCGCCGGGTTCTCAGGTTGCCCAACAATCTTCCCGCCGTTCAAGGAGTATGGACTTCCGGTACTTGTAGTGCCCGCATCGCATGATAATTCCGCCATATGTATGATGTCGGTACTCTCAAATACCGTGGCCGAACCCAATGTCTGCATCATGTTTTTTGCTGATGATGGCAAATGTATCTCGACAAAAAAAAAAAAGAGGTATACAGTGACATGGCGCCAATTTTCACTCCACTATCCAACCCAGTTGCGCGCTAGTCTCATACGTTTGATCACAAGCGACTGCGTCGGCTCTCCGGGTACCGCTATGACATGCTGAAGAAAAAGCATTCAAAAAGTAAGGACCTTTGCATTAATCTAGAACCAATCCTTTTTACGCTAACTTCCAAATCATGTCAACAGTGCCGACAGGGCAGCCCACTGCACTTCCAGCTTTTGACAACACTTTGGGGGTCCTCTACATCGGGTCCAGTCTCGCTACAGCGTGCGTACTCGTTCTTTTCCTCGAATCGTCGCAAGAGCTCTAATGTGATTTGACAAAGACTGTATGGCATCATCTGCGTGCAGACATTTTTGTATATCATTTCCAACCGGACTCGATCTGACGGCTGGCCCATGAAATTGCTCGTCTTCATTCTTCTGTAAGTTTTGTTACTCTGGTCGACTCCCCAGTAGTAGGACTCATCTCAATTGTAGTGTGAATACTTCTATTCTTATCTTGTCGAGTACGCTCTCATCATGCTACTAAATAGGGACTAGATACCGCACAGCAGTGCCTCACGTTGGCAGGAATGTATCGCTTCTTAATTACTGACTATGCCAATCCGGCTGCGCTTCCAATAGGAGGATCTAGTAGTGGTCGAGCGTGAGTGTGTGTCTTTATCACACCCTTATTTATGGCTCTCACCAACAGATGAGTAGGTTGACAACAGATGTGAGTTCAGCTGAATTTTTTCGTGCGGTCGTGGCTTCAGCGTAGGATTTTAATTTCTAACAGGACGAGAGAATTGTTGCAGTAAGTTCCCATTCCTTTTCCCCCTTCTCCAAGACTGCCTATTGGATTAGATCTTCTCCATTCTTCTGGTACAGCTGTAAGGAAACATTTTACCTGGTGAGCGTCAAAATGACAATGGTTTGTAGGTTCTTCTGTTGGCGTATATGGACTTTCAGTGCCTCTTCGCTGCATCTCCACGTTCGAATCGCAATTATCGCCGTCGCGGTGGGTCCTTCGGTTGTGTGCGCCTTGTGACTTCCTCATGACCAATCATAGGTCGCATTGGCATTCTTTAACTTTGGTCAGTGGGATAAGACGGCCGTCATATTACTTGGGCTTACGAGCTCCATATTTCAATGCGCAGCATCATCTATTGGTGAGCCTATACATTCATCCCAGCTCAATAGCACTGATGATATTGCTTAGCTCTGTCTATCTTTGGCTACAGGCACCGCCTCTTGACTGCCAACACACCCGAATTTACTGTGGGACATCTCCCTTCATAACGAAGTCCCGGCTGATGAACAACGCATCAGCTCTCCTGGAAACTTTCAGCTTCGAGCGGGATTGCCTTTGACATTATCACGACTATGGCGATGAGTGGGCGCTCGTTCTCTCTTTATAATCGTATAGGCATTGATGATCTCATATGACTTTTTGAAGCTCTGAGTCTTTACCGTTCCCGCTCTGGCATGAAAAGGTACGTGGTTGACTCGGCTTTGATCCTACTATACCGGAACTAAGTCATCGCTCTTTTGCTACAGGAGTAACCATGTTGTCGCCATCCTCATATTGTTTACGGTAAATACGAACCTTGTCACAACGTTGGTTTTTTTTCGTCGCGCCATCTTCATATGTCTGCGACTGAGATTCTACAACAGATTCCTTTCAATAGGTTCACTCGTTACCGTAAGACCATTTGACCGCATCGGTTCACTCATTTGATGAATCCTCGATACTTAGTACCTGGTGCTCCCTAATGCGACGATATATGGAGGAATCACGTTCCTTTTGTCTAAATGTACAACTCATCCGTTTAACAGTTCTGCGTATTATTGACTCGTATGTTCGACCTTCTAGCATATCTCAACTCGTTTCTGGCGATGTAAGTCTGGACTCTGATCTTCGCTCACAACGCAAGCGAAACTCACATATCTTTGTTGCCTTAGTCTCAATACCCGAGAATACCTTCGAGAGAGGATGGATCACAGCTCACAGTCAGGGCAATCTTCTGTTCCAGATTTTGCTGCTGCAGGTCCAAGTGTACCCACAAGTGCCACCCCAATCTGTGTGCGTCGGGCTAACATTTCGCTCGCAGACTAGTACTGATGCCGTATCGACCGCTGGCGAACAGTTTGAGTTGTCACTGATCGCTGCCGTCGGTAGTTCGACGTCCAAAGTGTGACTAGTTTCTTTCTAGATTTGGGGCAGGACGGGACGTCCAGGGATCTTGCGACAGCTGGTGATAACTAGTTGTCGTGTCATCTATGTCACCCTAGGCAACGGCCGTGATGTAGAATCCCTAAATTCATCACCAATTGATGAAACCGGATGACCTAAAGTGGCATCGCAAAGTACCAAGCCAGGCTGACTGGAAGTAACAACAACTCGGCAAGCCACTGTCATGAACGTCGTCGTATCCTACAAAGAACGTAGTGACAGGTTTTGGTTGCGCGAAGAGGCAAAGAAGGCGCAGGAAATAGAAGACATAAAGGGGAGCAGGAGAGGCGACCTATCGCTAAACCTCAGCGCTCCGCAAGAACTCCTCGGTGAACTCTAGTAGCATTCGCTGCCTATCCTCATCCAAGGCGGCGCGCGCTTGCGGCACCACAATGCTCGGAGGGTAGATATGGCCACCCTGGAATATTTCGGGATTATCGCGCGGCGCGCAAGCTGCAAAGACTGACGTATACGCCCCTGTTGTCTGAGGATGCATGACCAGACCTACTAACCAGATCCAAGATGGAGGATAGGGGAGGGAGTAGAGGGGACGGATAGCGCCATCCTGAAAGGTGCTTTATAAGTCATCGTCAAGTGATGAGAAAGAAGAACAAACACTTGGTATGATACCAGGATGCGTGATTACTACGAATTTGGAACGTTTTTCGGAAAGACGCCGTGCCAAGTTATTCGTCCATAGATGCAAGGCGAGTTTCGAGTATTCTATCGGGATTTTAATAGGGTGCGGAAACGCTTGAGAACGAGGCACTTACCATAACGTTGTAAGGATGGCAGTAAATAACATTTAAATGGGTAGTTCCAGGCCTCTTTGGAACCATATTCCAGATATTTCGCATAGCAGTATCCACTGGATCCAACCTGTGTACATAAGTGAATCGGGTGTCCTAAACAGAAGAGGCTGGTGGATCTGACTGACGTTAATTATTTCACGTTGGCTCCGTCCAACGATGCTGTTGATTCAGGAAGTGGGAGGAGGGTTTTCGTAAATATGTAAGGACCTAAATAGCTGAGAGGTAGTGTCAGAATCGACGCCGAGTGACAAGGTAAATAAAAATACGAATCTGACCGCCATGCTCTCCCAAATGCCGTCCGGGTTCAGCGCTTGAACATTTCCATAGGCCGGTATCCTAGAGCGTACTATAAAATTACTACCTGGGTGGATAAAAATAGTAATAACAGACAGTGCCGCGTTATTTACTAAAGTGTATATCAGCTGCAGACATTACAACCGGATATTTTGCGGACGAACCCAGGATATCAAGTTTTCTTTCTCGAGCAATGAAACGTTCTGCCGATTCCTTTGCAGAACGAAGGTCTTTGAGGTCGAGCTCATGCCAGATGACTTCCCCGAGACCAGGTCCATGGCCCTCTTCGTTAAGTCTGTCTATAGCTCCTTTCGCTCTGGTCTCATCCCGAGCGGCCATATACATCTGAGAAGTAGTGTTATGATTTCACGTGTTTCATATGCATCTGGTAAGCAATCGCCTTTGCACCCATCCTCGACAAGTGCTGCAATGTGGCAAAACCTAGAATGCCTCTACTGTGAGTGCGAGGAACTTAGTCAATTAGTGGTGTAAGATGGGGAGATGATCGCACCTGGAGCCGATTACTATCACAACCCTTCCAGAAAAACTGGGAAGATCGTGTACCGGATTTTGAACGTTGATGAACGAACAGCGCCCGTAACTTCAAATAAGACAATATCACAGACGGATGATCAGGGAACCAAATCCCATAACATCACATTCAAGAGTGATCAGTCGATTAGTACCAATCCGTTGATTTTCCCAAGTCTTGAGCCAATTGCAGGGGTGGGGTGGTGACAGGCGGTGATCAAGCGGTGATGCCTATTTAAAGCTAACTTGTCGCCGGCAAATGCCGAGTCCGGGGAGGCTCTTTACTATTTCCTATCGTTCAAGGACCGTGGACTTCCACTGTACCACCTGTGTGTATGATGCCGGTGGCCCTTAAATGCAGTGGCAGAATTCTCTGCGCGTCATGTCATTAATAACGATGGCACCGGTATCTCGCACAACTGGTCTTGGGACTCGAACACATGCCACTGCCTTCCCATAGTTACCGTAATGAGAATCTGCGTCTAGGTAAGATCTGGTAAGATCTTTGCCTGCACAGCCCTGCCCCAGGTACGTACTCGTCGGCTGGCCTTCAATGACATGTTCGTGACAGACAGTGACGGGAGCGCGCGAATCACTGTCAGTCATCCGGCTCAGATGCGTGCTAATCTCGTTTGATCACACGACTGTCTTCCATCTACCACTATGGAATACTGAAGAAAAAGTGCTTATAAACAATCACCTCTGCATTCTACCCATCCTTTTACACCGTTAACTTCACAATCATGTCATCTGTACCAGCAGGACAACCTACTGAACTTCCAGCTGTCGACAATAGTTTGGGGGCTCTCTACATTGGGTCTAGTCTCGCCACAGTGTGCGTACTCTTTTTTTCCTCAAATTCTCGCAAGAACTCTAATGTCATTCGACCAAGTCTGTACGGTGTCATCTGTGTGCAGACTTTCTTATACGTCACTTCCAACCGAACTCGATTCGACAGCTGGGCAATGAAGTTGCTTGTCTTCATTCTTTTGTAAGTCGCACAGTCAGGACTCGACAGCAGTAAGGCTCATCTTAATCCTAGTGTGAGTACTTCTATTCCTATCTTGTTGAGCACACCTGATCGTGGTCCTAAATAGGGACTTGACACCACACAGCAGTGCCTCATGCTGGCGGGAATGTATCGTCTTTTGATTACTGACTATGCCAATCCGGCTGCGCTTTCGATAGGAGGACCGAGTAGCGGCCTAGCGTGAGCATGTCTTTCATATACTCATATGTGCGGCTCTCACCAATAGATGAGTAGGTTGGTCACCTACGTGAGTTCAAATGAAATTTTCGGACCCTCGTGGCTTTAACGCGTATTCAACAGGACGAGGCAATTGTTGCAGTAAGTTCTCATTTTCTCTCTCTTTTCTTTAAGACTACCTATTGGATTAGATCTCCTCCATTCTTCTGGTACAGCTGTAAGGAAGCATCCTTCTTGGTGAACGTCGAAATGACAATGGTTTGTAGATTCTTTTGTTGGCGTGTATGGACTTTCAGTGCCCATTCGTTGCATCTCTACATCCGAATTGCAATTATCACTATCTCGGTAGGTCCTTCTGCTATGTGAGCCTTATGACTTCCTTACGATGAGTCATAGGTCTCATTGGCGTTCCTTAATTTTGGTTAGTGGGACAAGACTACCGTCATCTTGGGCTTAGTACGAAACTCATTTCAACTCACAGCCTCATATATTTGTACGCCTATACATTCGTGACAGCTCAATAACGCTAATAATGCCCCGTAGGTCTGTCTATCTTTGGTTTCAGGCAGCACTTCGTTGGCGTCAATTCACCCGACTTGACTGTGGGTCACTTCATTTGTAACGAAGGTCCGGCTGATGGACACCACATTAGGTCGCATGGAAAATTTCCGCCTCGAGTGGGATTGCCTTTGACGTCATCACGACTATGGCGATGAGTAGGCGCTCGTTCCCTCTCTCTAATCATATAGGTATTGATGATCTCATATAACCTTCTTGAAGCTCTGAGTCTCTATCGTTGCCGATCACTGGGGACGAAAAGGTCCGTAGTCGGCTTCGCTTTACTCCTGCTATATCACGGAACTAATCTATGTCTGTTTTGTTACAGGAGTAATCATGTTATTGTTATCCTCATATTATTCACGGTCAATACGAACCTCGTCACGACGTTAGTTTCTTTTCGCGCCATCTTCAGGTGTCTATGACTGAGATTCTACAAAAGATTCCTTTCAATAGGTGGACTCATTACTGTAAGACCATCCCACCACATCGGTTCACGCACTTGACGGATCCTCATTAGTACCTGGTGCTCCCTGATTCGACGATATACGGAGGATTCTACCTCCTTCTTTATAAGTGTATCTCTCTCTCTGTTTAACGGTTTTGCGTAATTATTGACTCGTATTCTACCTTCTAGCTTATCTCAATTCTTTTCTGGCGATGTAAGTGATTTTCGCTCTCAACTCAAGCTCAGCTCACCACATCTCTGTTGCCCTAGTCTCAATTCTCGAGATTTCCTTCGAGAGAAGATGGATCACCCCTCACAACCAGGGCAATTATCTATTCCAGATTTTGCGGGCCCAAGTGTACGCGCAGATACCACCTCAATATGTATGCGTTGGACTGACATAAGTTCGCTCACAGACTACTGATGCGGCATCGACTACTGGCGAACAGTTTGAGTTGTCGTTGACTGCTGCTGTCGGTGGTTCGACGTCGGAAGCGTGACATGTTTCTGTAGCCTGACTAGCTATTATCATTATATTCTCACACAAGGCGACGGCTCGTGGCGTAAAAAGCCCCTATATCATCAATGACTGACAAAACCTGAAGAGTTAGCTCGTATACACGGGACTGGTGTCAACATATATTACACAATACTGATACTGCCTCTCCCTCGCGTCGAAATTTGAACCTCAGTCAACTAACTTCAACTAGGACGCGCGGCAGCCCTTCAACGCGTCCCAACTCCAGCTGCGTAGCGTAAGGAGAAATCTGCTAAGTGAATTTGTCCCAAAGATTCGTCTTCAGGTGGTAGCAATGGAAGTTGTCAGAGACTCATAGGTTGGGCGTCGCCAAGGCCCAACGTCATGCACATGAGGATATGTCACTGATGGATGGTGACGATGGTATTGGTATTGGTGGTGTCGAAAGACTGGACCCGCCTTGACAAGGACATGAACAGTCAATTCTAGTGTAGATGGGAGAACGGCACGCAAGAAGCTAGCGAAATCAACAATAGTTAGAACCCGTGGTCACTAAGGCACTAGATCCTGGTACAATGCCCTCTGAAGGTGATATCGACGACACAGAGGCCGACATAGACGAGATTGATAGCTTCACCAAGTGAGCCGATGCTGTCTCGGACACTACATTCATGCTCGACAACATACTCCGTGTACTCTCATGTTTATTCTCCACATTTAGCGGTGGATGCACGGGTAAAGTCTTTCCCAAAATTCGGCAGTTCTTGAATGAGCACATCGTCGTTCAACGTTCATGCCCTGTATGATCTGCTCAGAAAGAGTCGGTATCAGCGCCAGTAGAGATGTCCTCGTATGTTTGTCGAAGTCTCCGTTTCAAGTTGAAGCACTACGATGAGCACAATGCAAGCATGCCGGTGAACTAACGTACTCGCGTATTCCTTGCTATTTCGTCTCTTTCCAGCCCATCCCGCGCTGCCTTGAATTGATCGCTGGACGACATACGCGCTAAGTAACAGGAGCAATTGGCTTGGGGAGCAAACGCCGCCGAGCAGCGTCCAGCATCGGTAGTGGTGTGTGTGTGTGTGTGTACCGGCGCCAGGTCCCAATCAGGAACGGCCGGGTCCACAGCCCTGACATGGCAAGCCATGCGCCGTGGCCGCAAAGGCTCATACCGTTTTGATCGCACGGTTGCGTACGTCTCGCGGAGTAGAGACACTTTGCAGGGCACTTTGAAGATATTAGTAATGTAATGTTGGTAGAAGTAATAGTATATGCTCGTCGTTCGATGAATATGACGGAAACCGGCGAGCAATGACGAAGTCCCTAGTCTGAGACACTGTGAGACATAGAAAAATACGCACGGACCACCAACAGGGCAGACGAGCACCAAACCATAGCACGGAAACACAAACGATGACGGAACGAGGGAACATGCCAGCAAACGATGGATCGAAACCGACACAAGAGGCATGAGTGTCGTTGAGGGAAGGAAGTGGACCGAAACCATAGCATGAGTCATGAGTGTCGTCTGGGCAGGAAATGGACCGAAACCATAACAAGAGTCGTGAGTGTCGTCCGGACAGGAAATGGACCGAAAATATAACCAGAGTCATGAGTGTCGTTTGGGAAAGAAAAGGACCGAAACCATAACCAGTCATGAGTGTCATCTGGACAGGAAATGGACAGAAACAGAAACTCGAGTCATGGTGGTAGGGACTCGGTGGTGGTAAAGCGTAAAGCTTCCATGATCGCATGGACGGCCCGGAAACGTGGGAATAATTCTGAACTCCGACCACTGCCAGGAGCTGCCGGGCCAGTCCTGCTTCACCCATCGTCGTTGAACAATGGTACATCTTCGTCGTCGTCCATAGGATAAATACTGACACTCTGCAGGGTGGAGGTGGACGATATCCGTATCCCAAGTATGTTTAGTCACCAGCCGGTGAGTAGTCTGTACTGATGATAAATATATCCGGTTGCTGACCAGTTTGAAGGTGGCTGGTGGGTTCAACCATCCAACTGGAAAGCGAATACAGCCGTCGTCGCCACCGGAATTTTTGCTATCGCTTATCTCGTTGGATCATTGAGTGCCGCAAGAGAGGTACGTCTATCGAACCTTCGTTTATTCTAAGGATGCTGAGGTCCAAGTTGACAGCAACGCCCTGTAGCACCAAAAAAGTGGATTCCGTCAATGTTGTGGGCGAAACAGTTCCAGGAGGCGGAGAAGGTGCGCTCCCAGAAGGTTTCGCTGTCTAAAGATCATCTTCGTTCAGGAATCATCGTAGAAGACTCAGTCTACAATGACAATATGTTTTCTTTTCAAACCGTTACCGGAGTGCTTTGCAGTCGTCGTCGTAACATCATTTCGGAAGACATCGCAAATCGAATCGGAATGGCACAGGAGAAGACCTAGCGCACTTTTCCATTTGTGGACCTAGAATCTTCTCAACGCCTCAACAAGTTTGCACCTGCACTCCCTTTCATTGTTCGATTGAACTATATTCGATCACCCCCTTTTGACTTTCCAGCATCCACTGGATCACTTCGACTCTGGCATGGCTACCACAGGGAAAGTCGTCGTCCTGGCCGGGTCTAAGCGACAATACGTTGTTTCCCAAAGATATGTAGACACTCGAACAGAGGGTTCTTACGACTGGTCTTTCCGTCCGACTTTGGGTTCTCTATCTCTCGTGTCACTACTGCTGGCCTACCTATCGGGCTTGACCTGTGACCTGTCTAGCCCCAGTAACGTCACAGAATAGGTCCAAGATACCAAATAGGAGGCCTCCGAAGTTCGATGCATCGGTATCTCTGTGGGTCAAAAATATAAAACATTGATAAAGCACATCACCAGTATAAGGCGACGACACTCACCTCTCCTCATTTTCTAAAGGAGTGCCGATACACAGCGTGCCAGAGAGAATTGTCTGTGCCAACGCATATGCTGGGAGATTGCACATACCAACCTTTCTTAGTATGACGCTACGCGGATCCACTTTCTGTTCCACAACCATGGATGTCACTCCGCTGCCATGGATTGCAAGCGCAATCAAGGCGTCGGGCTTAGCTTTCACGAAGACCTTCACCATCACCCGGTTATTCAGGTCCAATAAACTCCCGTTCCACAGCTCATTTTGTCTACGGGGCGGGCTCCAAATTGGGATGAGCTGGCGGTGTCCCCACTCATCCAGGACTGCGAGCTTTGGGTCTTGCACGGCAAGGCTATGTTGAAGTTCATCTCCCCAGAGGTCGCGAGGGAGGAATATCCATCCATCCCGCTGCAGGTATATCGTTCCGATCACCATTTCAAAGATAACGAATAGGCTGGAGCTTATCCAAAGGATGAACCCGACACAAGTGGAAAAACTGTATGTGATAGTGGCCACAAACGCAAAGATCTTTATCGCGGCGAGGTAGACGGCAGACAGCCGTCTGAACGCTCGCATTTCCTTGTTGTTGTACAACCCGAATGGATCTCTCTTCAATGAATCTTGCAGCATCATTGTCTTGCTACCAATGATGCACAGAGGCGTCTTAGTTCTTTCACCGTCTTTTCCCACCGGAAATGCGTGGACAATCGGCTCCAGTCTTTCGTTTCCTGCATTGGGCGTAATAGGAGGACCGAGCCACCCGTCTTCTCTCGAGCTGCGCGCCTCAGCCAAGCTGCACACCGCTGCCAAGCTTGCTGCATTGTAAAATGCTTGGTTCAGCTCTAGCAACCAAGCAAGATCTGCCCAGCCGTCTTCTCCTTTGAGGTCCTCGAGCCGCGCCCGGCGAGGTAGCAACCCGTTTAACGCCTTCCCAACGAACTTGTGCTCCTCAAATCCTGTCCCGGCAAGGTCCCGATTGATAGCTTCAACCACGAGCGCATGAATGGCGTTCTGCCAAGAAACCGAGCCGGCATTGGTCGAGTGCTGCATGATAGCGTACAGGTGCCAACGATTATCATATGCGGCCTTGGTCTGCATCTGCTCGCGAAAAGCACGGGCAGTCTCCCGGTATGCATAGGTCCTCAGCGAACCGTCCTGTTCTTGCTTTCTGGTAAGGCGGATGACGACTGCAGCGTGTAGGATTTCGCCGATAGTGAAGAGTCGAGTGCCCCATATGCATGTGGTGGAAGTATGGTCGCAATTCTCTTCATGACAAAAGACGGCGACTTGGGACGCGTTGCGAAAGATATCGGCAAGACGACCAAGCTCTTTGGATCTTTCTGGGCTGTTATCAGGCTGATTGGCGTCGGATAAGCAGAACTCGTCCAGCCAGATGTATTCTGTACGATCGCCAGCGTCGCAAGTCGCAGAACAGTATTCAATGAGGAGTCGCTCGGCGATGCGTTTTCGGTCGCCCAATGTGAATCGACGATTCTTTGTCGGTGGAGCCTCCACTGCCAAACCAGCCTCCTGGAATAATATGTATGCGCTGTCCATGGGGTAGCTCAACGCTGTATATCCTCGGTTCCTGACCTCTTCCGACCAGGGAACTTGCTGTTGCTGCACACTGATACCGTCTACAATCCGCACCCTTAACAGCCACTGCGGACTAGAGCCTGTAGGTGCATATGCCCCCGTACCACCGCCTGGAGCAGAAGTCAACATGACTTTAGTTGTAGAGCTCAGCTTCAGGGCCCAAGACGCATCGGCGTAGATATGCTCATAGACTGAACGCGGGGTGACGATGTATATGGGAGCAAGGATGACTTGGACGAGGAAACGGAGAATCTGGGCAAGGACGTGAAAGGAGTTGGTGCATCGGCGTGAAAACCAGCATGGTGCTTCGACGTTGGGGTCTTCAATGAATAGGCGCCGCAGTCGGACATGGGAGAGTGTCGCAACGGAGATTGTCAAAGCGTCATTCGCCTTTTTGATCCACTTGGGCATAGTAAAAGCAGCATTCGGGCTTTTCTTCGCGGGGAGTTTTTGATCGTACATGATGGACAAAGTGGAGAGTTTTGGCGCAACAAGCCTCATCTCCTTCATTCATAAGGCGCTACGCAGTCTTTGAAGACACCTTGTACTCTAATTGGGTCTGATGCCAAGTTTTCGCCTGCGAATATTTATGGAACACATTCTCACCGGAAGGTGCAAAGTTGCGAAAGTTACGGAATCACGCCTTTCTCCCGGCTCTGAATCACCCAGGACAGACTCAGAAGTAGCCTGGTAACCAAGCCCTCTAACAAGGGGCTCATAAGAATAGGGACCGGTTCAAACTCGGAAGTATCAGCGCCAGCATCTTCTTTAGACGCTCATCAGACACAATGCTAATCTATACCATTAATCATGACGGGATTCACACATTGCAGAGCCCCAGCGTCAATTTGTTGATCACTGCGCGTTATCATCGCCTGGTTCCCACTCACCAATAATCTATTCTGGTGCTGGCTCGCACGAGATGCCAACGCAGTAAGCGCTTGATTTCAATCTTCATCAAAGCATCCTCAGAAGGACCATTCTACCTTTTATGCTAGACAACAAATGCCTTCTGGGGATTGCTCTTCTAAGTTTTGGACAACACTTGTAAGTTTGTTTCCCCTTGTTCAATGAAGCAATCACTTAGTATTTGAAAGACTGACACCCCTCGCAACGCCAGGAGTACCATCAATAGGTTCATCTATATCTATAATCGATTCTTCCACGATGTCAAACTACACTGAACTGGCCTCGCAGGTCATCCCCCAGACTAAGACGGGCCTTCCATTCCGCCTTCGTTCCACCTGCGGCTATCTGCCCATGCCATTGTACATGGGCTGGGACACCGATTCGCTCACAGACGCACCCGATAGTACAACTATTCCTCATCTCAAGCTGACGGATATGTTGTCCGGAGCGACTAGAGAGATCCAAGCATCTTGGATGCATGCGTTATACAAGCACACCTCCTCGCGTCATGATGGGGTAACGTTGTTACATCTCAAGGAGGCCGGCTACTCTTCGCAGCTCTCGTGGCAACATGGAGTCATAGTTGTAACACTTACTGTCCAGCTGGGACTTGCGTTGTATGGATTTGTAGGAGGGCAGGAGAGGGAGGGGTGGATTATCCTGCTTGGCTTGTTCACTAGGGGTTTGGAAGGTCTGATCACTTGGAAGTTTCCTGTGACCCTTCGTCCTAGGATCGTCAGAACACCGAGGTTTTATGCCTTGCATACTGGCATGACAACAATCCATATCTTAGTCATTGCTCACGAACCTGCTACAAAGAATAGTCGCAGAGTAGAGTACATCAATCTCGAGGATTCAGCCGTGCCCCTTCCGAGAAACAATCCACCCTTGTTGGAATCTTCCTGTAGAGGTGTGTTGAACACCCTTGGTTGGGCCCGAAAGGCCATCGTCATCCTATCCCAGTCGACCGGTTTTCTGCTCTCTGTTGTTCTTCTCCTCGGGAGCATTGTCATGGAAGTTTTATCCAGATTCACCGGCGCACTTCCTGCATATTCAGCTAGCACCCCGTTGGAGACAGGAGGAAGCCTACTTGATAAGATAACTGCTGCTTGTCAGGCGACGGATTGTGTGTCTGTAGAGCTTGTAGAAGCAATGCTTCCTGATCCCGCAGGGGAGCATAGGGACTACAAGTGGATTTCGAAAGTCGTCAAAGATGGTGCATCCAGCGCAGGTCTTCATCCTACACACCCAGAGGCACAGTCAATTTTGGGGACGGCCTTGAAAAGAAGAACTGCATGGGTAAGTGTTGAGCATCATCTCGAGATCTCGGTCTTTGAATTGATCGACACTTAGCGAGGAATGGGTGTTTAATGTCTTCGCGACAGCAACTTTCCAGTCCCAGTTAAACGTATCATATTCATCTTCGTACTTGTCTTTTTGGTGTATGAAAGAGTTGGCTGGATGTGTCGAACCTGTGGGTAGGCCGCTATTATAACCCTATACCCCGCAAAAGTTCCTCCGTAAACTCTGCCAGCTGCCGTTGCCTGCTCTCATCCAAAGCCGCCGGTGCTTGCGCTATTGCCACATTCGGAGGGAATATGTAGGCACCGTGAGTTATGTTGGGGTTATCGCGCGACATGCCAGCTGCAAAAACAGACGTGTACGCTCCCCTAGTCTGAGGATGCAAAACAAACCCAAGCGACCAAATCCAAAAGGGAGGGTAAGGGAGGGAATTCAGCGAGCGGATCGCGCCATCCTAGAAATTCATGCATGAGAAATGGTCAAGCAATGGAAGGAAGTACGAACGCTCAGTATGGCACCTGGGTGCGTGATCAATACCATCACTTTGGATTGTTCTTCGGAAAGACACCGGGCTAAATCATTTGTCCATAGATGTACGGCGAGTTTTGAGTATTCTAATAGGATTTCAACTTGCAAAGCGGGGTGAAGAGCGAGGTACATACTGTAACGCTCCAAACTGGGTAGCAAGAACCACCTAAACGGGTGATTCCATGCCTCCTTGGAGCCATAATCTAAATACTTGACACGGCTATGACCGTCGGATCCGACCTATATTGAGTAGATAAGCAACCAAGCAGGCGGGATGAAGAAAACTCGCATTAATTATTCGCACGTCCGCGTCAGCCAACGATGCCGTCGACTCAAGAAGTGGAAGCAGCGTTCTTGTAAATACGTAGGGTCCTAAGTAGCTGAGAGATAGGGTAAGTGGGGAAGCCGAAGCCAACAAGGTGAATAAAAGAGCAAACTTGATCGCCATGCTCTCGCCAATGCCATCTGCATTCATTTGAGCCTTTCCAAGGTCGGCTATCCTGGAGCAAACGGGGATCAGTATCTATACTGAGAGATCACAATGGTCACCGACAGTCCTGCGTTGTTGACTGGAAGTGTATATTAGCTGAATAAATAGTGATCGGACAGCACACGAACGAACCCAAGATATCAAGTCTGCTTTCCCTAGCGACAAAACGCTCCGCAGATTCCTTAGCAGAACGAGGATCCTTGAGATCAAGTTCGTGCCAAATTATTTCCCCGAGACCAGGTTCGAGTCCTTCCTTTTCCAGTCGCTCCATAGCTTCTTTTGCTCTAGTTTTGTCTCGAACGGCCATATACACCTGAAACGACTCCGTGTCAGAATATTCGAAGAATATTATGTGTATTCATAAATGCGTCACCTTTGCGCCCATTCTTGAAAAGTGCTGGAGGGTAGCGAAGCCTATGCCTCTGCTGTGGAAGTGCGAGTAAGTTAAACAGTGTCTCAAGACCATAAAATAATATATGGTACCTGGACCCAGTTACTATCATCACTTTCCCAGCTAGGCTGGGAAGGTCCTCTGCAGGGTTGAAAGACGTCGATGGAGCAGCGCCCATGAAGTATAGTCAAGAGCAAGGAACTGAAGGATACGTCACTGCTAAGGTTCACTAAGTGCCCGAGATCACCGAACGTCACCTGTGGTGTTGGTGTTGGTGTTGGTGTTGTTACCGGCACAAGGTCCCAATAAGGAACGGCCGGGCCCACAGCCCTGACATGGCGAACCATGTGCTGTGGCCACGAAGGCTCATACCGTTGTGATCACGCTTTTGAGTGTGTCGCGCGGAGTAGAGACTCTTCGCGGGGTTCCCGAAAAAATGACATTCAAGAACAACATAATGGTACGGTACTAAAAATGCGGAAAACCTTGAAAACATATTTAGCGAAAGCTCCAACTATTTTCATATTGCTCCCAGTAGGACGTGTATTACTTCAAAACCAGACGCCGCCGATGTCAACAGATCCGCAAAATGGCTGGTGGCAATTAGGAACACAGATTTAAAGAAATCAGCTCGCAAATCATCCAAGGATTGTGGTCCATCGCAATACCACAAAGCGTGCGCTTCATCCTCAACTTCCGATAGGCAGAAGCAGCACAAATGCTGTGAACGAGGGACAGGTGGACGACAGCGCTCGGCCCATCGTAGGACCTCAACGGCGAGAGTATGGGATGATGTCAGCAGTCGGACTAAGGCTTTTCTGTGCACGGGAATAGGTACATTCAGGTAGGAATGGAAAGATACCACTGGGGTCTCGCGGGCGGAGGAGGGATCTGTTCGGTGAAGTGAGCGGTAGCGCAGGAGGAGGGCCTTAGATGATGCAGCAATGAAGGAATCAATATCCACGAGACCTGATTGTTCCACAGCCGTGATGAGATTATCAATACCAGACGGCAGCCACTGACGCGACAAATCCATTGATACGGGGCGATGCAAAAGATGCAGGACACGGGCGAGGTCGGAGATCCAAGATGATTTCTTGGCACGGGCGAGGGTGAGAGACTCGGCCATAGCGATGGACAAAAAGTGATCGTCTGGAAGAGAGAGCGTACTGCCAATATCTCAGGGCAAGTATGATACGTCGATACTTGACCGGCCACATCCCCGTCTCAGAGAATAACAATGCGACCGGGGAACGGTTGGCGACACCGAGCAAGCGACGAATGAACAGTTTCTGGATGCGCTCCAGTTGTGTGAGCAACGTTGCATCAATGTCGATAGAAATATCGCAAGCAGACATGGGATGCGGATCTACTGTCGCCATGTAGATGGCAATCCCATCTTTTGGAGGAACATTGCCCACGAAGTTCTCCGCTCCGAACAAAGCGTTTACCGACTTCCTCGCTTTTGACGCCTTCACGTAACAGTGCTCCTTAAATATTGACCTCATGAATGCGACTGTGAGTCAGAAACACGATGCGGTATGAGAAGGAACAGGAAAGTACCTGTCAGTAGAGGACAGCGTGATCCCGACATATTTGTGCTTGGAGACACACTTCAGATCGTTCTCACCAACTTTAAATGTGGGCAAGACAGACGGCAAAGGACCGGCGATCCAAATTTTGGTCTTCGCCTCGGAGACCGTCATTGAATTTGCACGACACCAGTCGAAGAGAGCATCCAATTTTGCCTGCAAGCCTGATTGCCGAACGTAACGTCGTCTGGGCGACGTAGCAAGGAGAAATCAGAGAAGTAGATGTTCCATAACCCAGGAGAGGAACTATCCCCCGCGAGAATTCCTATAATGGACTGAAAGGCCTCGGAATGGTGGGGGCCGAGTTTGACGACATACTCCATCCTGCGATACATCATACGAAGCCAATCGACGATGGGTCCGTTGGCCCCCAAATTTGCCATTTTAGTCCAGAGAGTGGGTTAATCAGTGGAAGGGAAGGCGTTAACGAGATCGATGAATACAACGTAAAGAGGTTTTCCATCTGCTCAGGACCAATCAATGGCTGTGCGCAAAATGAACATATTGTTATTAGTGCAATAGTGCTCCCGAAATCCATTTTGTGAAGGGGGAAGGATGTTGTTGGCCTCCAACCATCCGCGAAAACGACGGTCAATGAGCCAGGTGAAGACCTTCAAGAAGCATGACTGAAGGCCGATGATGCGATAGTTTTCGGGATCGAGAGCACTCTTATTGGCCTTCAGGACTCCGGTGAGTATCGTCGTAAACCAGATGCCAGGGGCGTCCAGAGCGGCAAGACATTTATTAAAGAAGTCGGCGAGTATGTCATTAGGAATGCGGATAATGGTATCGATGGCAACGTCATCCAGACCTCGGGCTTTACCTTTCTTCCTCGGTGTAGAAAGAAAACAAAGACGTCAAAGGTGACGCGCAGGCAGGTATGAGACAGGTACGCCATTGGTACCGCAACGAGGCAAGGAACCAAACATGACCATACAGTAGTATGAGACATGACGCACGGACCCCAGGGAGGGCGCCGTGCTACGGCGCATGAAAAGGACACGACGGGAAGGCAAGCGCGATACACGGAGACGGGACCAAGACACCGAAACAGGAACGAGACAGGAACGGAAACACCGGAACAACGAAGCACGGGAACACGAGACGCGAACACAGTAGCCGCAATGCACGCAAACACAGGAAACACAATGCATGGGAACCGGGCACGAGAACGGAACAGGGAAGAAGGGGTTAGTAAAGTAGAGGAGACAAGAAACAAGGGGGCGCACGACAAGCCAAACGTCGAATATAGAGGGCTATTCGCGTTGGAATTGGTCTTGGAATCGACTTGCACTAGTCTGTTTAACAATCCTGGTCCCATCATCCACGAAACAAACGAATCCCAGCATTGCGACCTATGCGCGTCAGAACATTGCTCGCAGAGTGGTATGAATCTTGAAAAGATGATGATCTACGAAGGACCAGCTAATGTTTAAATTTTGAGCATGATAGCGAAACCCATGCTAGTCGGACAAGTTAGCAATGAGCGAGGTTGGCTCTGACGATGTGAGCGACCATGTCCATGGAAGTCCGGTCTTGGGTAAGTCAAAAACAAAACAAGCGTGGTGGTGGTGGTGGTAGTTCTCACTGCTATTCGCGTTCCACTGAATGGGCAACAACGGGTGATCGACTAGATTCTGGCCCACCTCGGGCAAGTCAACAATAGGTTGGATACCAACTGCGGCCAAATCTAGAGACCTGCCGATTCCAGAGAGCATAAGAATCTGGGGAGTTCCGATAGCGCCTGCCGATAGAATGACTTCGCGCGTCGCAGAAACGTTGTAACGAGGGGCAGTAGGATTCTTAGCAAACTCCACGGTGGTGAATACAGGAAGATCGTCGATTTCACCATTCTGAATCAGCCTGGTGACTTGACTGTTGTAAACAAGGTCGAGGTTGGAATAGTTGTTCAATGCGGGTTCGAGGTAGGCTGTAGCAGAACTGCTCCTCAGTGGTCCACTGATAGTACTGTGCATCCACGAAACGCCTAGCATATCCCCAGAGTTGTAATCCGGGTTCCATGGAAATTCTTCACTCAGTTCGGAGGTTGTGGCGATGACTCGGTCGTCAATATCCGCGGCGTAGCCATATATACTTGTCGACAGTGGCCCGTCAGTCCCGTGGAGCGAAGGAATGTACTGTCCCGTTTCGTTATGACCATCGTTGGGGGGAACGTGCTTCTCGTTCTTAATAGCGTAGGGGAACAAGTTATCCCAGTTCCAGCCGTCGTCGCCAGCCAGTTCAGCAAAACGGTCATAGTCGTCTGAAGAACCACGAGTGTATACCATATAGTTGGTTGAACTGCTGCCTCCAAGAACATAGCCACGAGGATAAGCAATGAGTTGGTTGTTTAAGGGCTCCTGAGGCACCGTGGTGTAGTTCCAATCGAAGGACGTGTGCGGCGATGCTTGAGGACCAAGGAATGGTATAGTGATAAGATCAGAATCGAACCCGACATTGTTTCTCCCTGCTTCCAAGACCAAAACAGAGGTGTTGGCATTCTCGGCCAGGCGTGCAGCTATGACATTTCCTGCCGTCCCCGCTCCTACAATGACGAAATCGTACTGTTTGTCCACAGGCAACTGGCTCGGGTCATCGTATATGGCTGCTAAGCCAGATTTAAGTGAAGCTAAGATGACTCCGAAAGAGAGAAGAGAAAACATGACAGATGATCCCGATGCTGAGGAGGTGAAGAGCAGGTAAGGGCCTTTTATACAAACCAGGTACTTCGATTTCAGTTGTAAGTAATGTAAGCAATGCAGCGACAGGGCATTGGCGGCTAAGCGTCGGGACGTAACCATGCGGGCGCGTTCCACGTATTCCGGGCTGAGTTTTGCCTGAGCAGTCAAAATGACATTGGCGGGCGCGCTGTGCCTGTCGGTGAAGTACGATTCCCAATCGAGCTTTGTGATCGACACCAAGCTATGTAGATCTTACGTAGATCTTATTGTCCCGGTCTGAACGTATCTTTACCTGTCTACCTTCAGCCTGACAGAAGGGGCCGGAAGAATTTCGCGTTTGCGTGGTGCCGTTTTTGCGTTTGCTTGCGTTGGGTGCGTTTTGGTGTGTTTCAGATTGGACTGTCATTGCTATTACCCACCCACAAAGGCGTTGCTGGTGAGCCAGAATCATATATCTGTATTGTAGCTTGCATTATAAGTCAAATCAATGCTTGTGGCATGCAATCATTTTTTTTTTTTTTTGAATCCAGTTTGTAGTGTATGTACTACTATCCTACACATGAACGTATGGTGGGATATCACATCCTCAGTAATACTACTCATATCTATGTCTTTTGTACTGGTTCTTCTTAACGAACGAACACCTCTGTGTTCATGGCAGGTCACCGGACATCCTGCGTCCATCTCATGAAGATGGAGATCATCTGCTGCGTCTCCTCCTTTATTCATCTAATCTTTTCTGGTCGATAACGGAAGTCTAAAGCTGTAGTGAAGAACGGTGAGTGGCTGTTCTCCGCCTAGGGCGATACCTGGAAGCACGACAATATCCCCAAAAATGAACATCCCATCCTTCAGTAAGCGCATCGCAACATTTGGATCCTCGAGCATGATCCTTAAAGACACACGGTCCCGTGTCTGATATTCGACTGACGGTGAGCATAAAACTCGCACGTCCTTGATAGCCCCTTGACATAGTCCACTATGATCATGGACATCCCTCCAAAATGCCTTGCCTGAAATGCCACCTGCTTTGTACAATGCCAACGACTCCACATTGTGGATGACAACCCCAGTCCATGGGCTATCAAGCTCCACAACGGGAGTCGGGACTGATGTCATGTTCATGTTGGCAAGTGTAATAATGTCAGCAGTGCATTCTCGCACCAGCTGCATCGCTGTATAGGGGGGCTGAGCATGGACAATCAGATTGCCGGCTCTAGTCCATTCCACGCCTGCTATACAGTCCTTGCATGAATTGCCGTCTGGATGGAGGTGCTTTGTGAGGTGAGTGTTGAAGCGTTTTGTGATAGCCGAAGTTGATATGCGAGTGCGTCGTCCAGCTTCAAGACCTGCGGGGCAGTTCTCGAGTATAGCCGGAGACTTCCCTGCAGGCCAGCGAACAAGGAAACGTTGGGGATTGGTGGTGTGAATCGTGTTAGTCGCCCGGGCAGTGGAGTCTTTATGAGCCACCTGTGCTATAGAGCTTTTCCGGGGTGTCATGGTCGGCAGCAGGTCAAATCTGACCTTTGCCTTTGGTCTGGTGGGTGGATGGAGTGTAGCTTGGACATAGGATGTGGTATTGGCCAGTGTCGGACTGGTCGCAGTGTTTGTGTCGTGTTTTGGGTCGATCTTGGTGAGAAGGGCGTGTATGGCCGCCTTCAGGTGGTCTGAGTAGTTGGGTGCCGCGTCGGCAGCTCCGTGTGATGTGATGATGGTGATGGTTGCCAGGGCTGAGTCAACGAGCGTTTCGAGATGCTCGAGGTGGATGGCAGTCGATTCCGATGGTTCGACAGCCTTGTTAGTGGTAGATAGTCTTGCATTGAAGTCTGTCGGTGACATGGGGGTTGTGGTGCTAGGCATTGGTGCAAAAATTGCATCAGCTTCGTTGTCAGGGTTGCATTTCTGCATCGGGGTGCCATTTCTGGGCTTTTTGACAATCCTGTTGGTATGGGGTGATTTTATAGTCTCAGGGTTACTAGCTGGCAGTGTCCTGGATGGTGTCGACGGTGTGTCTGGTGGCCGGGGGCGAGTGGTGCCCACTTTTGGTGGCGGAGAGTCATCCGGCCTTGTTTGATGGTGGTGGTTACGGTGTGACATCCTCCCATGCAATCATACCCAACCTCTAGTCCTACTAGAACCATGTTCATGTTCATTCCCTCCATGCCACCATGATATCAGATGAATTGATCTCACAGACCTCCCACCATCGTAGCAAGCACGGGCCTGATAAATCATATTTTCTGGTGAGTTCCTAAAAGCTTCAAGGTCCTGGAAGTCCTAACAAATAGCCTAGGAGTAGGATTGGAAGATTCGGTAATAGTATACTCGCTATTGTTACTTGAAGAATACAGGGGATGCGACGAGTAGCTAATACAAATCGAGAGGTTTATTGAGTTACAGAGAGTGAGTAAAACATTCCGCTGACTCACGTATGCTAAATCCCTCCAGGCTTGATGACCCTCTGTTCGAATCGTTCTGTCCTTGAACTCGCCAATATATTGGCCACATCCTTCCTCCGCCATGGCCTCCGCTTCGCCTTTCCGAATATAACCCCAACAGAGCGTCAGCGCCATTGTCCTGATATCCCACAAGGAATCGTCGGAGGATGCGCTTAGTGGGTAGTGATGTTCGCGCTCCCTTCTTGAAGGATAAGGGGATGAAGCACCATTTCTTCTTCCACCGTTTGATGTTCTAACTTATGTGGTCAACGGAACTCGGTCCCATCAAATGGCGACACACGGGAATGGGAACAACAACACACGAACACCCGGAACGGGCAAGGTATACGAAATAGTGTTGGGAGGAACAGGGATGTTGTATATATTCCTGCAGCATGAGTGGTTCTCATAGAGCATTGAATCCAGAGGATGTCCAAAGGTTTGATTAGTGCTCATATGTCGCTGACTTCGTGTACACCTTTCAATAGCTACCCCGAACTCCTCCTCGATGGATATCACTGAAGGTCCTAGGCGCGCAACTAATGCCTGGATTTGAACATCGGTCCCGGCGGGAGCTAGACACGGGATCTTCTGTGAGCACGATGTCCGTATCGCGATCTTCTTCCCTTCTACCACCCAAATTCGAGCGCCAGTAGTCGAGTGGAGCAGGTGTTCGGAAGCAGGCCGCGATGTCAACGATACGGCCGGCGTGACCGTGTCGTGTGGGGTTGATTGTGTTGTATGTGCAGTGCCGTTGAGCCATTTCGGAGCACATAGAACTGGTCTTTTGTACTGTCACGACCAAGTCTTTGATAGTCGATGGATTCCGAATGTGGAGCTACCCGGAATGACTACAGTCAAACCTCCAGGCCATTCAGCGTTCCTCGAAGTCCGGAAACGACTTGCCCAGTGTCGCTTTATCCTTTATGTAACCGGTCTTCAAAGGACAAAACATCGGAAAGGTGTGAGAGGATGATGCATGATCTGTAATCATACAAGCTGGTCATTTCGTCGAGGTCGTCAGAGAGGCGGATGCCATGTATCCTTTGCCGGTCGATATATGTCGGGTCTCCGATGATCAAGTTTAGCCCGGCTTCACGATTGCGTCCATCAATGTAAATGCTTTTGGGCGCTTTTTCTCGCGAAGAAGGCACTAAATAGTAGTCGAGAGATCTATCATAAAGGCTCTGCCAGTGTGGGGCATAAGGAAGGTCAAAAACTGGAACTAAAAGCTATAGATGATAGGTGATGATGAACATTCTTGTTTTTCGTGGGTAGCTTGATGAATGGAATTTTGAAATTTGAAGATCCATGCACCCAAGCGAAGTCCAACTTGCATTAGGACAGTTTCCTCGGTGGTGCGTCTTCCGTGTGCAGCTGCCGGTGAGGTGGGGTGAGGTGGGGAGGGGAGCACGTGTTATGGTTGTGTTTCCAGATACAAAGCTGTGTGCGCGCCGAAGTGTGGAGTATGGATGACCGCGGGGCCCGACCCTTCACTGCGACTGCACTAGCTCCCGACGCTGTCAAGTAGCTATGTTCCAGTAGGAGGAGATGTATCTCGTTTTGCGAGAGAATGTTTCAAGGAGTCGCGAAAAAGAGGGAGTTGTGGATATCTTGCATAACATTCATGGGGACGTGGATCATTTGAAGTACCATCGTCTGCTGCACTACCGGGTCTGTGATAATACAGCATAAGGTCTGTCGAAGACGGCGTATCTCCTTGGCTGTTCGAAGATTAGACGACCCTAGCTTCGTGATCCTCCATCGTTCCATGAGGAGGATGCACCTAGGTACGGTCGTCTGCTAATACGTGAGGGCGCTACTGTCATCCTAGCGGGGACAGCGTAAGGTCCATCCAATACGGTGCGTCTCCTTGACGAGAAAGATTCTAAATTTTGCTGTTGTTCGATGGACTTCAAGTTCCTGGTAGTCTGGTGGCAGAAGGCTTCCGTTCTTTCTTCCGCTCGTACATTCCTGCCCGCTCCCATCAAACCATTTTTTAAATGAACCTCCAGCTGTGCGGCTCAACGAACGTTCCCTAGAATGGGATTTGAAAATCCTATCCACCGAAGGAACGTCCGACTCTCTTTCTTGACTGGTGACAGGAGAGTTTCCTTGATGGTGCGTGAGGAAAGGAGGGGGGCGCGTGTTGTGGTCGTGTTGGCGGATAGAACCGGACGGCCGAAGGTGGATCTCCCCCGCCCTTCGTCCTCTTCTCGCTCATCAGAAACCGATACCCGGCGGCAGCACCGAACGGAGTCCGTCACGCCAAATCGAGGGCCAGAGAAGATTGCGCAAAGCGATGTAGAAAGGGAGAGTATGCTGGCACTAGGTCTACACAAAGATTAACATTATTCAAAGAATGGAGGAAGTATAATTCACCTGAATAAATTCCGCGCCTTCCTCGGTTCCTTGCACCCTGTTCCTTGACGTCGTTGTCATTTCGAGTTTGCAGAGGGCGATATATTTTCTCTGCGCGACCTAAATATTGAAGTTCGATGTTGAGGCTGTTGGCGTCGCTAAGGATGAGATCTGAGAGTGGGCATGAAGGAGTGGAGGATCTACTTGAAATCATATCGGCCAAAGAAAAGCATAAGCATGAAAATATGACTCACTGGTAAGCTTCAATTCCATTCACCTTGTTCCCCCGACTTCCACAACATGATACCCAACCGACGGTTTCGAAAGGGAGAAGTCTCCCGGACTCCCAGTGACCAACCCTATTACACCAATCCCCGCGTCGCCCATCCAAAAAGAAGGTTCATCTTCAGCTTTGCCAGAATGTGCTGATGTTGTGATTATCGGGTCTGGAATAACGGGCAGGGCATTTGCACGTACGAGATGGGACGTCACGGTGGATGGGAGGTTGAAGCGATGGAGATGTCGAAGGGAGTCACGTAAGAGACATCAAGAAGATGACGTTTTAGCGCTTTAGCAGGGACATTGACCACGGCGCTTAGTAGAGACAGGCGTTCTCATGGAAGAGACGTCGGAACACGGAAGAGGAGCAGCTAGACCGCACACGACGAAAGGCTGGTTCTCATCGAGGATTTCGCACCGGGCCCTTACGACCACAAGTCACCATTCGATGACCTCAATTTTGAGCAGCCGGAACTAAAGTCGGGTATATGGCTTTCGTATGTAGCCTGCCCTAAATTGACGTTTTCATTCTCACTTGTTCTTCTAGTGACACGGGAATTTAGGGGTGACTAGAAATTAATATCGCACTATAAATGTTAGCACGACAAATGTGAGTTCGGGGGAATCAGCACGTATGCTATACTCTGCTTGACTCCGAGGGTGTCCAACAAATGAACGTTTACTATACTGAAATTTAATCAGAGCGCGCGTGCGCTTCGTTCTCTGATTCTTAAGGCTGTTGCTGCTACTGGGCCAACCGTACGGTGGTTGGCAACTGACTGGTGTTCTTACTGTTGTCTGACTGTCTTCACAAAATCTATTTGATTTTGTGAACTGCTTACTGTGTTGGCGGATTCTGACTGCCCAAGTTCTGAATTCAATACTGTGTTTTCTGGGGTGTAAAAAGTTACCTTGTATTTCGTTTCTGGGCCTTTATATACAGTTTGGCTACCCTATTTTTAGCTACATGGCTTACTCATCCTCGGCCTTCCTGCGTGTGTATTAGTAAGAATTTTGCTGCTAGTAGGCGCGTTGCATGCTTTGCTTACTCATCCTTCGCGTCGGGCGTGACTTATCACATGCTATGGATGACCGGATTACTAAGAGGATTACTCAGCACCTTTTATTGGTCCGGATTCTGGATTTTCCTACCGGTCCGGATTCCGGCCTGACACTAGCTCTCGCGTCCTTCCCCATGAACGCCTACAAGATCACTTCGCAAGACGTTTCTACATCTCCCTGTCCCGACCCTACTCATGTCTACGGCTTCTTCCCGACGAACGAGGTTATGATATCCCTGTGTACGACGGTTGGGTTACCATCGCAGTTGTCGCCGAACGTGGTCCCATCAAGTTCAGTAAAGCGCCTGTGACCATCGAAGCGGATGACGAAGGCAGGAAAACAGACGCGAAAGGGAAAGAGAAGTAGGAGCAGCGACCACCCAAACCTTCAGGGAAGAAGTACGTCAACATGAAGCCCATCGACTTTGGTTCGAGGTAACGCTCGGCATCTTCTGTAACTGGCGGCAAAGCAGTCATACGAGGGGATGCCGAGTCGGACGGTTTTGACGTAGAGCCGCGAGAAAATGGTTCGAAGGGGAGGATTCACAAGGGCGGCAGCCGAGGTGCCTTCGAATCAATGTCCATGTTGAAAAAGGGCGATGTAATTGTGTTGATGAATCCCCAAAATTCTGAAGCCATCTCAGGTATTCATACTTCCTTTACATCGTGGTCTTTCTGATCGTTCATAGCAGGCAACTAGGAATGTGCACTGTCCTTAAGTGCAACGGGTCAGTGCGCGGTTCGTGGTGCGACAAACGTGTGAGCGATGTATTTGAATGGCACGTTCAGAGTCAAACATCATCGTGCTGCGTGTCCTGAATCCTCCGCTTCGTAAGTGAAGTAACTTCTGAAAAATGATTCACTCTTACTTTTTGCCAGGACATCTGGCATGTCGAACACCGCAATCAAGAAGCGAAGACGCGCCTACGCTCCTGCGTGGCAATTGGGAAGACACAGAGGGTTCAGCGACGTACGTGGTACCAAGACATGTCGTAACTGGCTCGGATCCAAGTTCATTGGAGGTTTCGGAAAATATTGACAGGGAAGGGCAAGCGAAGGCTCAGCGGTTACGCGCTAAAGATGCAGATAAGGCTCCCAAAACCCTTTTGGATCAAGACAAGGAGGGGATGAAGGTGGTGATTGCCGCTAGGGAGTATGCTCAGAAGGAGGAGAAGAAAAGAAAGGAGGATGGAAGGAAGAGACAACAAAGAGAGCCCCAAGACTGAATCGAGTACAAAAGAAAGTACCACAAAGAGCCGTCACGGAGATGGTCAAGCAACTAGGCTTCAATCCCGCAGCCGGCGAGTATGGGTCAGCCGCGGGACGAATTCTCATCTGAAGCAGAAGGTCCATTGATACTCAATTGTCATTTGTTCAATATTGTTGACTTTCTCTCCAGCTCGATGTGCTGGTAGCTATGCAGTCTTCAAGGAGAACTTTCGATTTGACGCCGCGACCTGGACTGAGGCCGAGGGTACGCTCTAATGTTACAGTGCTTCGGAGAGAAGGAGCTCCCTTTGACTACGGAGAGAGCTGGGAATGCTATCATTGGATGTTACGATGGTTGATCTTGACGACTGAGTGTTGAAACCGCATACTTAATATCCATTCGCATCTACATATCTCGTATAGTACACAATAATTCGTAAGACTAAAACTAGGAGCTACAAATGATAGGCGATGAAGAACATCCTTGTATCTCGTTTTGCAAGAGAATGTTTGGAGTCGCGAAAAAGAGGGAGTTGTATACAGTTCCCCGGGAAGTTCATCGTCTCGGGATCATTTAATGTAACATCGTCTGCTGCACCACCGAGACGTCTGATCCGTGTCATTAACCCACGCCATCAGGGCCACGTGCTATCATCCCTTGTTAATCGAATATCACTGCCGATAGGCCATGTAGGCCGTGGCCGCGCACAGAAACCAAAACGACAAGAATCGCGAAAAATCCAAGAAAACGCACGTCTGTCACGCACGCACGCGCATCGAACGCATCAACGCATTTCTTCCGACGCATGCACGCATTAACGCAAACGCATGTGGATTTAACGCAAACGCAGCGAACGCACAAACGCATCACGCAAACGCGAAATTCACCGTGCCCTGACAGAGGTTGCACTTGGTTGGAGAGACAATTTAGAGTTGGAAGACGAATGTGCAAGGCATGCTATAGGAATTAAAGATAAATTTTGCCGGTGAGTACTTGTAAATACACTGTCATGATTAAGTACGTACCAGGATAGCGCGACATTGTCTTACACGCGATTACAACAAAATACAGTGTCAGCGGAGGCGACGAAGATTGCTGATGGAAGTACGCGTCGATGAAAGTGCTAAGCTGCGAATTTCCAATTTTGTTTTGATGCGCGGCAATTTCCTGAGCCAAGCTCAGGTTCTCTCCATCATGTCATTCGAAATCTTCGAATCTGTCTTTGCCCTCTATCTTGACATAACAGTGACGGTGCCTCTCATACCGGCACAAGCAAATGAAATGGTCACTATCAATCATATTTCGCCAACCAGAAAATACTGAATCAGGTATGCAAACCAACTTATACAAACAGCATTCGTAACGCAAAAGGAGTCCATGTGAATAAGTAACATCCGAAGGTACGTACACCAAAAATTCATAGCAAACTATTGAGCCAACAACATAGGTTCAAGAAGATAAATCATGTTCCGAGAGTGATATGGTATCTCTGTCATGGGTTATTACAAAGCACCTCGACGGTATAATAAAGCGAGTCTCACCTCTCCTTATTTACTGAAGGAATTCCGATACACAGCGTGCCAGAGCGAATGGTCTGTGCCAGCACGTACGGCGGGACGTTGCACATGCCAACCTTACTTACAATACTGCCCAGATTATCTGACCGGTTCACAAGCATGGATGTCACTCCGCTGCCGTGGATTGCGAGCGCAATCAAGGCATTAGGTTTGTCCGACACGAAGACCCTCACCATCACCCTGCTATTCAGGTCTAATAAGGTCCCATTGGCCCATTGCTCCTCTTCATCCCCTGGTGGATTCCAATTCGGGATGAGCTGGCGGTCTCCCCACTCAATAAGCTCTGTGAGTTTTGGGTCTTGGATGCCAAGGTGCTGCTGAGGTTCGTATCCCCAGAGAGTGTCGTCGAGGAGTATCCACCCATCACGCTGCAGGTATATCGTTCCGACTACCATTTCTATCAGGACGAAGATGATGGAGCCGATCCAAACAATCGCGATGAAAACACCGAAGCTTATGCTGATTACGGCGAATCCAATCAGCCATACCAGGACGAGGAAACACCGAGACAGCCATTTAAGCCCGCGCAGGTCGTTGTTAGTGTACAACCCAAAGGGATCCCTTTCCAAGGAATCTCGCAGCCCTACTATCTGACTTCCAATGACACACAGCGGAGTCATGATCCCCATACCATCTGATATTCCCACCGGAAACGCGTGGACAAGTGGCTCCAGCCTTTCGTTCCCTGCTTCAGGTCGGATGGGAGGACCCAACCAACCGCCTTTTCCCAAGCTGCACACCGCTGCCAAGCTCGTCGCATTGTAAAATCCTTGGTTCAGTTCGAGCAACCAAGCGAGATCAGTCCAGCCGTCTTCTCCTTTCAGATCCTCGAGCCGCGCTCGGCGAGGGAGCAGCCCATTCAATGCCTTTCCAAGGAACTTGTGCTCCTCAAACCCCGTCCCGGCAAGGTCTCGAGTGATAGCTTCGACCACGAGCGCGTGAATGGCGTTCTGCCACGAGACCGAGCCGGCATTGGTTGAATGCTGCATGATAGCGTACAGATGCCAACGGTTGTCATGTGCAGCCTTGGCCTGCATCTGCTCGCGAAAAGCACGGGCAGTCTCCCGGTATGCATAGGTCCTCAGCGAGCCGTCCTGTTCTCGCTGTCTAGTGAGGCGTATGACGGCCGCAGCATGTAGGATTTCGCCAATAGTGAAGAGTCGGGTGCCCCATATGCATGTAGTGGAAGTATGGTCACAATTTTCCTCATGACAAAAGACGGCGACTTGGGACGCGTTGCGAAAGATATCAGCAAGACGACCGAGCTCTTGAGATCTTTCCGGGCTGTCATCAGGCTGATTGGCGTCGGACAAGCAGAACTCGTCTAGCCAGATGTATTCTGTACGATCGCCTGCGTCACGAGTTGCGGCACAGTATTCAGTGAGGAGTCGCTTGGCGATGCGTTTTCGGTCGCCCAATGTGAATCGACGATTCTTTGTCGGTGGAGCCTCCACTGCCAAACCAGCCTCCTGGAATAATATGTATGCGCTGTCCATGGGGTAGCTCAACGCTGTGTATCCCAGGTTCCTGACCTCCTCCGACCAGCGAACTTGCTGTGGCTGCTCACTGACACCGTCTACAATCTGCACCCTCAACAGCCATCGCGGATTAGAGCCTGTAGGTGCGTATGCACCCGTACCACCGCCTGGAGCAGTATTCAATACAGCGTCAGGCGTGGATGCGAGTTCCAAGGCCCAAGATGCCTTGGCGAAGTTCGCGATATGCTTAACGATTTCATGCGGGATAAGGGAGTATAAGGGAGCGAAGATGACTTTGATGAGAAGACGGAAGATCTGGGCAGGGACGTGAAAAATGTCGGTCCCCATGCGGGAGAACCAGCATGGGGCTTTGACATTAGGGTCCTCAGTGATAAGGCGTCGTAGTCGGATGTATGAGAGGGTCGCAAAGGAAGTGGCAAGCGCAACACTTGCCCTTGAGATCCAGTCAGGCATTGTAATATGGGTGGTCCGCCTTCGTGGGGGTATTCAGCTGTCTGCGATGGGTAATTCCAAATGTTCCTTCACAAGGCTTTTAATGAAGAAAATTCGCCGCACCTTTGACCAGCCCTATTTCTGTCGAATCGGGAGCCAACAGTGACCCTTTTGGTGAGCAACTCGTTCGAATCTGCCCTGGTGCCTAATACCGAGTTTTCGTGTACTAGGATCTACGGAATACATTTCCGTCTGTTGGCGGCGAGTATTGTTCGTCTATTTTAGGACCGTCATTGCATGTAATGTTCCACTTTGCGGCACATGGTCAGTCAGAATTGTATTAGCTGAAAAATCTTCCCCTGCAGGGAGATAATACACTGCAATACTTTCTTTGTTTCCTAAGAAACCTGTACATGCGCATCATGCAACTCTCAATGATCATCTACTTATGCAAGGGATCACGTCGGGATTGGCATATTGTGGCGTCTCGAGATATCAATCACCACGCGCTGTCATCATCATTTCTTGCAATGATTCAGCGTCTTCAGGCGTCTTCCCACCGCGAAATTATACCGTACTCATTCAGTTGGATGCGTCACCCCTTGGCCTGGCAGAATGCCATTTTGACGCTGGCCCATCCCTAGTGAGTTGTCAGTATGATGGTTGTGTTCATCTAAGATGGACGTTAATAAAATCAGTAGGTGCTTAGTTCTTCTCAAAGCGCCTATCAATATGCACCTTGTGGAGGTGAGCATTTCCCTGTTGGTGTGCGTGACGCTTAATAATCAAATGACATCATTGATGCCTTGATTTTATGGCAAATCTGCATTCTGTGTTCTGGTAAGGCGTCCGCTCTATATTTCTCACTTGCGCAACTTGGTAGAATACAATATCAGTTAGATAAACTTTCAGGATAATTAACTGAGCTTAAATTTGGCGGCAACTCACTACAATGAACTGAAAGTGATTATGCCACCGGCACCGTCACGCAATAGTCACGGCGTAACAGGGCTTTTCAGTGCGATCGAAAAGGTACATTTCTGAGCGGATACGCTCATTTTGGGCATACACTTTGTACAGAAAAAATAGTCAGCTCACCAATATGGATCTATTGTACAGAGGGTTTATCGTGATTCAGATACATAAGGGCATCTTTGTGATGAATATCATATAAGAAATTGGAATTTTGGAAATCCCTCTGTACAAATTATACCTGATAAAAAATGAGGGAACTTTCTCTCTCAAAGTTCTCTGGCAAATGAGCCTAAGAGCTTAAAAATGTACCGGCGCAATTTTTAGGCTGTTTGGGGGAGGCGAAGGGGTTGCCAAACAAGGCCACACTGTGAATCGATTGGCAGGGATTGCCCACCCCCACACCTTGTCCTCGGAAGCCAGGAACAATTGTTTTATCTGGAACAGGCTGCTCCATTGTTTGGGCAAGCACTTGTTAGCTTGTTTCAACATTTTGACTTTACCTACATAGGCTCTTATTCCTCGCGACACCAGTAGTAGCATCAAGGGTTCATCTTCCAGCCAGATGCACGGTGAATTACGTAGAACATGCAGTGCAAGCTTTGCTGAAATCCATAAAAAGTTGCGCGGTTTTATGCCACAGGCAGCTTCCGTTGTTCCCGACGAAACCATCAAGTGGCTAATAACAGCAGAAAGCCGGTGCTGTAGAATACAACTATCTAGAACACAACAAGCAAATACCATTTAATGTCTAGCGATATCCACAGTAATGCCAGCTAACAAAGCTTCTTCCCTCCTGGCGTTCCGTGACTCCGAAAATTGTACCCTCGGTTTCTCAGTCGAGCCGCTTGCTTCAGTCATCTGAGGTGTCCTCAGACCTCAGCCATGTCCCTCGTATTTTAAGGTCGTAGGTGCCGTCGTTGGCGGCAACATCTGGGTGATGGACGTGCGATGCCGTGACCCGTCAACTTCCCCTGAGTTTATATACGAGATATCCGACGTAACAGCGGTACTAGCACCCATATACATGTTAGGGAAGGTTAGAAACTCACATGTCATTGGCGACATCAACGACCCACTTCTTGGGGCGCTTTATATGGTGCCGGTGCGCCCAAACTTCAAGTTGGACCCCGGAAGAACATCTGTTGATAGCGTAAATGATAATTTCCCTCCACACTGCTGTTAAGAAATCGACATACCTGCGAAGTTCCATCAGCTCATGTCGCGAGTATAAACAGATTGAGGAAGCCGGTAGGCAAAAGAAAGACGCAAATCGGGGGAAGCGCTGGTTGCGTGGGAATAAACGCCCGGAACGGCGGGAGTTTCGGACCGTTTGCGTTCAACTTGAATGTTTTCTGCTCACTTCTTTTTCAGCTCTTGACTAGTAAGTACACCTCAAGTTTTTCGGTTATGACTCAATCGTGTATAGTCAATATTGCGCTGCAATACTCCTCTTAAGAGTCTTAACGACGAGTCGAGCCATTTCCTGCTATCTACCTGTAATCGGCGAGTCTGCAGGCTCGTGAGGCTGACGAGCTCGAAGGAATCCACTTAAATGTCTTGATAGACAAGGAAATATGGTCCTCTAAGATTTTCTTGTGGTGGTGAGGACACGGATCAAAGCCCGTTTGATCATGGGTCTGTCCCTGAAGCCTCATCTTGTGTTCTGAGGGCCAGGCAGTCATTCCTGTTCTATTATCATGAGTTCCTCCCGCTTGAAATCACTTTACACTTTTCTCCATATCAACAACGATAGCAAGAGCTCACTAGAAGCCATTTCAACAGATGAACTGCCTCACAGAGAAATAGGCAAATCGTCCTCGTTACACGATCTCGTCATGTTCGCTGATCGGTTCCAATCCAACAGGAAACAATCTTTCTGGCTCTTTGAAGACCAAAAGTTCTTCAAGCTCTCTGAAATTATCTAGTGGGATAATACCCGATGATGTGATCTTTGAAGTTGCAAGGCATGCATCTCCTCACAATGTTCTTCAAATGTGTTTGGCGGTGCGCAGTATCATCACTCGGTATTCATTTACTCGGAAGATAACACCCTGCGACAGAATCATGCAATACATAACCTACTCAAACCTATTCTCTACTCTTCGGTCGACCTAGATTCTACCGAGTCCTGCCGAACGTCCTTGAAGCTGTTCTCTCAACGTCCCGATATTACTGTGTGGATACGGGAGCTTACTTTAAGACCCAGCCACGCATCAGGATGGGCGAAGAGCTCCGAAACAAGGATAGACGAGGACTGGGTGTCCTCTGTGGTCGAAGAAATCATATCTGCAGAACATCTACGTGGTCTTACTTCCTTTCTATGGGACGGAATGGAGAGTCCTAGAGATTCTTTGTGGACGGCGTTACGACTCGGGTATGAATCTACTTTGATGTCGTCAATTTCGTACTCACCCTTTCTGTAGCTGTCCGCATCTTCGAACCCTAGGCTCAAGTGTCGGCCCAAGAACACAGGCTGTGAATCCGGACAGCGATGTATGTGTTTTCTCCCTGTACCGCTATACAGGGAAAATCATACTCATGAATCGCCAGATATTCAACTTCAAGGATCTCAAAGGCTTCTCTCTTTTTACCCAACGGTTGCAGCGCTGGACAAGTGAGTCGTCGGTTTTGGCCATTCATTGGCAAAGCACCCGCCTAACATGTCATACGAGGCTATACCGCACACCAGAAACTTCCTGTTCGGGTGTGGAATATGCTCCTCATTAACAGTCCTCGACTACAGACCCTATACATCGATGGCACTTGCCATCTTTCTCAACTCTGGGAAGTCCGACCTATGTTAACAGGCCGCTGGGATCAGCTCCGGAACTTTGCAGCAGGGAATATATTCCCCGTCGATGTTCCTATTCCGGAAAGCATCGCTATGATGTCAAATTTTCTAGAGAATCATCCCTCGCTAGAGAACGTCGCAGCTTTAGGGTTCATGTCGTTTTCGCACCAATCGCTGATATCGCTTTCGAAACTTCCCAAATAGAACTCGTACAGAGGCAAGCTACTTCAGTTGAAGAACGTTCCCATTGAATGTTCGTTGAGGAAAGTTGTATTGACGGTAAGCCTTTCCGCTGACCGGTCGGGCGGATTTAATCATGCGCCGTAACAAGGATTGGCTCAGTCCTAGGGTCAATTTAAATGATATACTAATTCTAGCTTCGATCACCTGTCTTTCCATCTGCGTCAACTTTGTGGATAAGGGTGAAGGAGAGTTAAATTTTTTCTACCGACTTTTCAACACTTGTCGGAAGCTACAGCACTTGGACGTTTCCTGCACATCGCCGGTGCTACTCGTGCGTTCCTCCAGCATAACAAGTTCATTGGTAGCCGTTCTTACCTTTCTGCTCAGACTAATTTCCTCGGTTCCCTCTACTTAGCGCCTCAGCTGCGTTCGTTCGTGCTCACTAGGCCTCGGAAAGTGAATGAAGACGATCTTACAAAGGCCGCAATGCGTGCGGCTCGAACGCACCATGGCTTGCGCGAGTTCACATCCAGAGATGTGAATCCTTGGGACCATTTAGACTATCTTAACAGGACATTTAGGACGAAGAGTATAGGAAACTACATCGTTGTACGTGACGAGGTTTCGCTTCCATTTGTTCGAGTACGAGAGGCCGGTGTCAATGCTATGGGTCGACGCTATACGCGTTCATTCAATCGCAATCTTCCGGCGGGGGACGCGGGTCCGGTGTATCCCATAGGCTAAAGATGTCGTTATAGTTACAGTTAGTCTCTCATAGAGATAGCTCCTATTGGTGGAGTCAACTAAGGCGCAGCGACTTGTTGCATACAGTATCGAGTTTCTCTCGTTTACCAGGCTACTAAGTGACTCGCGTAAACTGGGTGACCTGACGTACCGTGATTAGAGGCGTAAATTTCAAATCAAATTTTGCTTGTTTCCTTGCTACCACCCTCGCCGCCGGTTGACCAGGCTCCAGCTTGAACGTTTGAACGGCTCGACTGTACTGCGAGAAGAAGGTACCAATATAGAGTTTCTCTACAGCCGTAATCTCACTGTCAGTATCTTAGATGTCCTGGACTCATTGCGAAGAATGTAACTGCTCCAACCACCATCTGCCAATGGGCCACAGAGCCTTCGAGACATGACCGTATTTCTCCGTCGGATCCAGAGTCCTTGAAGCACTCAAATAATGCACCTCTCCCTGCGCAAGTCACTGCTATCAGAGGAATGATCGCCCGAAACAAAGAGGACCTCGATATGAAGTGGAGGGCCATCGCGGGGCGTGGCATATCCGAGTCCTGTGTGAGGAGGGGGGAAGCACTGGAACAATGATGTGTTGATGTGTGTGCCAGCCAGTGCCTCAGACTCGAGACACCTTTCATAGCTGTATTTTTATGATCTCCGGTGCACGCCGCACGGGTACCTCAGATACTACAATAATATTACGAAGTATACTACTACATGGACAGTACTACAAATTTTTACACTCATAACAGGGTCTGTTGTCTGTCAGGCTGATGTTACCGCAGTATTCCGCTTCCCATACATCCCATTTCCGGTGTTCAAGATAAGTAAGCCCGTCAACTCAGAGCATGAAGATGGTGCTGTAGTATTCACCGCCGTAGTGGGAGATGGCCTACGATAACAGGGACATATTTCCCAACAGCGCAGGCGAAATCTCCGCTGGAAACTTCCACACGAGCGAAAACAGTGCACTTGTAACTGCACCACCAGGCTTCTCGCGCATGGTAAGCGAGCACGTGTGAGTAGGCACTAGATGGGAGGACAATACCATCCATAGGGGAATACGGTCGTCATTGACAGACATTGGGTTACGCAGCAACATGTGTTGGCACCCCGGATGATCTATGAATCCGGAAAAGTTGAGGACAACAGCTTGGCTGAATAATGTACAGTTCAAGAGAGGATTCGCAGGAAAATGTGACAATGGTCAAGCTGTGGAAGGGAATGCTTTGGAGTAGCGGTTACTGGGCAGGAGTCGTCGAACCGAAGGACAGGCGCCGATCCTTCATCAGGATAGCGTACAGGCAGACTGTATGGGCTACATTGGACCATTGTCCCTAGGTATTGCTGAACGAGGAGAGCATCTCATACAAATATGTATTTCGTAACATAGACTGTTGTTGATCGGCCTTGAAGGAACATAGTCTTCTGCGTGTTGGGTCCGACGAGATTTTGTGCTCGGCTGGTCACCTAAACTTAGAGGATATCAGAAAGCGACAACTGTAAGAGTAAGAGAGAATGGGGCTTCGACATTCCCAAGGGATGTCATGATACGGTTGAGTCACAGAGACATCGTGAAGGATGAAGGTGCGCTTTTCCGAAGGCCGGATGTGAATAAACCCAGATCATCCTCCACGGATATTCATACCGACATGAGAGAGGAATTGGCTTGCATTGTCTGCAGTTGAGCCATACGAGGTGCGAAAGAAGGTTGTGTCGCAGGATTGAATGAAAAACACAACGGAATTCCGAACCAGGAAGCTCCTGGTTGTCTGGAAGATAGCGCTTGTCAAACATCGTTATTGGTGCTGGCGAGCCTTGGTACACCGTCACAACGATACCGACCGCATGGACGCGCTGCACCCTGCGCTCGACCGTCGCCAGGAGCCCACCATCATGGCGAGTTAAAATAGTCAAGAGACAACGAAATACCGTTACACCCCGGCGCTGCGCTCAGAGGGCTCATCACATCTTCTGAAGGAGTTTCGCCTTGAGCGTCTTCAAGAAAGTCGCCCTCTTCTCAACTGCGACTCGGACTCCTGCTGATACTGAGGAGAGAACGAGGGGTGAGATACCTTGTCCAAGGCGGAAGTAGCAGTAGCAGGAGCCAAATCGTCGTCGTCAGAGGACTCAAAGCTTACGGCGCACGTGTCGTGCGACCTCTGAAAACAAATCAAGGGGATCCATTTCGAGGACCCACTCTGATGGTGGTAAGAGGTCAGACCGGTCAAGGGCGAGATGCTGTTTCTGTGGGGGCTTTCAGGATTAAATACCACATCCGTGATCCATTTTTCGCGTGCCAGGTGAGACACAGTGAAACACGATGGTAAGCAAGGGAAGGAGGGTAGGGGCGCGTTGCGGTCCAGAGGCCGGACTGTCAAGCCAGTATATGAAGGAGGAAAAAGATTCCGCAGAAGCAAACATACTCGTCGCGAAAGTAACGCTCTCATGGGTGGTATTGCGGTTGTCATTGCCATGAAGGTCTCACTTTGAAGCTTCGAATCGGGGCAAATTTGAGCTCCACAAAATTTTACGCAAGAAGTCGTAACTGATTAGTCCGTCCAGTAAAAAGATGTCAGTGCAGGGGATTGCCAGAATTACTGAGAAATGAAAAGGGCGTCAGCTGGGTCAATCCAGTCATTGGCAAAAACCTAGCTAGCTAGCTTCGCTTCCGGAGCTTGTCTAAGTCCTAGCATTAATCACCATTACTATTTGTTAGGGCAAGGATCAAGGACAAAATTATGCGAGTTCTCTGAGAAAAATAATGGATCCATGTGCAACTGCTCAAGAATTTGCTGTTCATGAAGATAAGTAGGGGCTAATGATAAGCTGATTTTTGTAACATGGTGGCGCACAGAAGGATTACGCTACGTTTCAGACGCATATTCTGAATTGATTCGACTAAATCTGGATACGATGGACACAAACGCACTTGAAGCACGAGTGCAACCAGGAAGGAACCACATAAAAAGTATCCTGGACAGTGACCTGTGCAAAGACGTAAGCAAACTGGCAGTTTCTCGGGTGCAAAGGAAGAAATACGGGAAGCCGCGATTGCCAGAAAAACTTCAAAGCCTCGTCAAACATGAGTGAAAGCAACAATCTATGTTCCTAATACCGGTAAATACATGCTATATGCAGTGTATGTTAAAGTGTATATGCAAAAGCAAAAGAATGTAGTATGCGTGACGTGCCTCGAAAACGAATGAATGACAATGGTAACCATGAACCAAAACCGTGCCCAATATTATGGAGTAAACCTCTACCAGTTCCACGCATCATCTTCCTCTTCTTCCGGCGTACGCGCCAGCGACATCGGCTTCGTGGGGTTCATCTCTTCAGCCGTCGTCGGGGGCGGCGTGGGAAGTTGAGTATTCGCACTTAGCGGGGATGGGCTGGACGGCATAGAGGACGAATGGGAAGGTGACATCACCGCCGGGGCCTTTGCCGGCAGCGATGGTGATGGGCGCGAGGGGGTCGATAAAGATAGTGAAGCCAACGGAGTCGATGCTGAATGCGAATGGCGCCCCGTCTTCCCTGTGAGCGGTCTAATGGCCGACGGTGACGGCGACAAGTCGAGGGCCTGAGCGATTGACTGCCCTAACAACGGCGCCCGCTTCGAGAGACCCGGTACGTCCCACTTTTTTGGCAAATTGGGGACACCGACGTTGGAAAGCCATGAAGAAAAGTCGGGAGCTGAACTGATGAGCGGTGTTGCGCCGGAATCACGCGTATCTGGGGGCAGAGATGGTGAAGTCGGGGCGCTCTGCTGCGGAGATGGAGTAGCAAGAGTCCGGGTGGATGACAACGACGAAGGTGGTGGCGACGGGATCTGCTGCTGCCTCTCGAATCCCCTGGATACTATCCGTTCCCACTTGTGCTTAGGCTGGAGAAGCTCTGCTTCATGTACGGCAAGCTGGGATCGTAATTCGAGGCACTTGAATAAACAAGAAAGACAGTCGAATAGGCAGAAAAAAGGAGGCCGCACGCAGGGCAGCAATGCTCAAAAAAGAAGGGAAAAGCCGAGATATACGCAATGCCGGGCCATGCCGAGAGGACTGGCCGAAACAAGCCGTGCAAAGATGACGTGTACACGGGGAAACCTCGGAAATAATGAAAATGCACCGCCACCGAAACCCTCAGGACCGCATAAGACCGAGACCGGTATACACAGGACTCGGAATGGACTTGTTCTTCCGGTCGTCTCTTCGATCAAGGCCGCTTGCCTAGTCGGACACCAAGAGAGGGAAGAAGAAGCCGTATTTACATCCCTTCGACATCTTCTTGATTGCTCCAAACCACCTCTCACCACCCTCCACTTCACACACGGACGTGTACTTCCCGACGACCTCCTCCATATCCTACGCATCACTCCTACCATAGAAGACCTACGTCTCTTAGACGTCGGCCCTGGGACCATCACGGGCCAGATTCCTGACGATCTAAATGCGAGAAGGGAAAACTACATTGCGCCACGTCTACACACGCTTCATCTGAGCGGTGAGCTGGATTTCCCAACGGAGAAGTTCATTGGAATGGTAGGATCACGTTGGGCGTTCGCAGAAAACCGATCAAAGGACACCTATCTGTGCCTGTTCGCTGCATATAAAGAACCTAATGCGGAAGAGATAGCACGTTTGAAATCCTTACTTGTGTTACATCAACGCCGCGCACGAGGAATATCATTCGATTTGATACCTCGACGACATAAATGTCCACACTGACCGACGGGGGCAATTGTGGAGACGATAGATTCTTGGAGGAGAATTTAGTTTTCCTTGTCTGTTCCCGAAGCCAAACAAGAGATAGTCGCCCTAGGGAAATAGTAACTGATAGAATGTCACTGACAAATTCCGCCATCGCTGGTTGAGAAGCCTAAACAGAACATGATACAGTGGTATATTCTACGTAGATGCCTTTGTCCTTCGTCTATGTTATTTGTAACGTCCACATAATTTGTATCTTGATGAAACCAAAATTCAAAATTCTTTTGCTAGATACCAATCAATGAATACTGCGTCAAAACTGAAATCAAGAGAGCACTTACTCGATGGGTAACGTTGTACAGCTTCTCATCGAGTCCTTCCGTCTTACCACTGATATTGTCAATCCGAGTGTTCTGCGAGTCCAACTCCTGACCCATAGCCATACCCAGGGCCTTCAACCTCTTCGTCGCATCACCAATCTGATCAAGATTGTCATCCAGCTCGTTCTCCATCTCGTCATCAGACGCAGTGGCCTCGTACTGGTACCATGATCGTTGGGTTTTACGCTCGCTGAGCTGCTCCGCCGTCTTGAATCGACCGCTTCCGCTCCTGCCCCCGATGAGCTCCTCGTCATCACCGTCGGACCGACCGTACGTCTGCGCCTCGACAAAGACGATTCTGGGAGTCACGGACGTCCCACATTGCCTTCTCGTGGTCCAAGCGCTCGTCTTGGCCGTCTTCGTACCCATATTCGATATCATTTTCTCCGGCCTCTGCAAACGATTTGCGTGTGTCCGCACATCTAGCTGGGCATACGCCGACTTCCTTTGATCCTCTGGGTTACTTGACGCGGGGATGCCGGAGGGAGGTGTTGTTGTTTTATTCTGTACTTCAAGTCCGTTTACTGCATCGTCAAACACAAACAGCTGGGTCAAGGATGTCAGCCCTGAGGCCTGAGGCTTGAGGTGACGACGTAGAGTTGGAGGATGATACTGTAGCCTTCAATTCTGATTTGACGGACCCGGAATTCGAGAGGGAGAGAGGAACGACACGAGATGTCGAAACTTGCTTTTGAAGGCATTTTGTTGAGCTTCGGCGAATATTAGATAACGCCACTTTGGGCGATATCCTCCTCCATTGCAGGCCTAAACGTTCGATGAGTAACTGTTAATGAAATAAAAAAGAACAAAAGCGAACACACTATAAGCCGTGTCGTTTAACGAATGCCTTGTCGCTAACAATAACAGCAAGAGCGCAAATTCAACGGAGAAATCTTGAGATTTGAAGAGATACCATAGGTACAGAGGCAGGATAGACGAGGCGGAAGCATCTCTGAATATGACTAAAGTCGGGGGTCTATGGTTGACGCGTTGACGAGTGAGTGAGCGAGTGAAAGAAAGTCAAGGGTCGACGCCTTTTGAACGGCGATGGCAAGGTCGGGGAGCTCCCTGATGTCGAGGGAAGTCCATACAGGTTAGACAGCAGCAGGCGCCGTGGTAGTCGTATAGCAATGACAGTGGGCGCATAATCCTCCGTCGACAAAGGCGATGTCGTCGCCATGGTCGTCCGTCGTCGGGATCCCGTACTTGTGCCCGTCCTCCTACTCGCTCAGCGCTCATTCCTCGGCCCTACCACGGCCTAGCCACCTCCTTCGCCCTCAATATCCCTTACCACCCTTTAACACACATTTACTTCGCGTTTGAAGCCCCTACTCCCGTCATCGTCCCGGCGGTTGGTTTTGCGCTTCGTGCATCCTCCTGCCACGAGATGGCTTCCAATACCAGGGCACTGAGTCTGGGTGGAAGTCATATGGCTACATCGACGAGGCACCGTGGCCGTCGTTGAGTGTTGTGGTGCCGTCGTCGTCGTCACTGGGGGATAGACCAAGGTGCTGCCTTGTGCGAGGGTTTACACCACGCAGCAGAGCTTTTGAGGCCGCTGGATGCGCTAAAAATACTAGAAAAAGGAATGGATATGGATAGTGGCAGGACAATGTGGTGGTCTATGGCCAAAAAGAAGCCACGGCATCACTGTGGATTTTCTGTCTGATGCATTCGAGTGCGTAGCTACATAGTGAAAATCGATTCATTTGTACAGTCATTACATAATCAGATCTGCTGCTTTCCTGGATGCATGTCCTTAAGGTGACGCTTCATGTTATATTTTAGCATCTCCTTCCCGCACTCTGTACACTTTGCCTTCCAAAGCTTCATGTGACCTTCCTCTACGTGGCGGGCGTAATTGTCGAACCGGCCAGTAAAAGGCCTCGGATATTTACACCGTGGCACTGGACAGATTATAGTCCTATCGGCACGTAGCACGTCGCTACTATGGGCTGTCTCGATATGCTCCTGTGTGAAGCCGTACTTCTTTATGTCGGAGCAACGCCACGAGTGCTGGCAGCGAGGCAGTGGGCAAGACACCCATTCATCAGAGCTTTGAGTATTGGAATCCCTGTAAGCCGGCAACAGCACGCTGTTAGAGGACGATAGAAGAAAGTCAGATAATCACATACCCGTGCGGTCCATGTTCGCTGTCCATCGGCATGGAGACGTCTTCCCCAGAGGCATCGTCCCTGTTGGAACCATTCACGTAAGTTCATGAGGGTCGAAGACAGACGAACGTCTTACCTATCTGGTGCAGACGCATGGATCCTGCACACAAAACCCAGTGAGAAACAGTGTCGAATTGATAATCGAATGGCGATGAGAACGCATAGTTAAGAGATACTATTAGGAAACGACATGCACGTGTTCCCGTCCCTTTTTTCAGAGTTCCTACCGGTACAACTATTCAGCAAGAGGCGACGATAGTCTGAGAACAGAGTCTATCCTACCGTCTATAGAAAGACCGACAAGAATCAGTGGACATCATCGTGACACCTAGGAAGTAAAACGTACCTGTGCACATATTCTTGTAAACGGCCAATAAAATGTTTAACGTCGGGGTGCCTATCGGGAAGGCAGATCAGTGAGGAGCGACGGTCGAGAGAGACTATCTTACCTATTATTATGGGAAGGCCAACCAGCCGACCACTGAGTAAACTTTGCTGTGACACCCACTAGGAAATGAAACATACGCCTTCGCAGATTCTTGCAAAGTATCAAGGTAGCCCAGTAATTCTGTGAATCTAACGGGAAGGGTGGTCAGCGGGGAGCAGCGCCAGGGAGGAGCTATCGTACCTCTTTCTACAGAATGGCCGACCAGCTCAGTGATCATCGTCGTGACATTACTAAGGAACGAGACCCACTCGTTTATATACCGTTCAATGAGGGCCCACACCTCCTCAACATCGGCGAGCCTACCGGGAAAGGTATTCAGTGGGGAGCGACGGTGATAGTGACTATCCCACCTATTTCTATAGAAAGGCCCGACAAGACTCAGTGAACATTGTTGTGACGCCTACTAAAGAACGAAACATACTTTTTCGCATCCTGGCGATGACACCAAAGGTGATACAGTACATCACCATCCCTATTGGGCAGGTGAGATGAAGAACAGTCTCAAGAGACGGAAACACGCTACTGAAGCTTCTGGGACGTCGTCAAGTTAGACTGAGGCATAGCGCTGCTGTGGAGGGAAAGAACGCACCAGGAAAGAAGTTTTTATACTCAACAAGGAGGAGGACGAGGAGGAGGAAGAATCCAATGATTGAAATGATTCAATGAAAACTGCCCGATGTTAGCTTGACGGAGGATTCCAGACCATACATCGGAAGAGACAATGAGTTGATAAGCAAGGCTACATTGAAACGTGGCTGGAGGAAGAGGAGGAGGAGGAGGAGGTGTTGGTGTTGGTGTTGGTACCGGCACAAGGTCCCAGGTCCCAATAAGGAACAGTGGTGAATTTTTCTCGGACCAGGTAGCTACGTCATTCCTCCATTCTAGCTGTTTGTCTACGGCTTTGGACCGCTGCGTATGCGTTGCGAAGGACTGGAACGAGTGCGGGATAGTAAAGACTTGTTGCAGACGCCGTCATGTACTGAACATCGGACGGATGAGATGGTAGAGCGAATGTAATTTCTTAGGGTATGTTGCAAAACGGTGTCCCAGACGGTCCATTTATCGTGAAAATAGGTTCAAGAAAACTGATAGTATCTGTAAGGAAGCAACAAGCTTAATACAATACACAAAGAACGATGAATATGACATACAATTGTCCGGTTTGTGAACTGGAACGTCCTCAGCGTAGCCTACGCCACGCAAGAATCACCATCATCAATGAATAGTCGGTCGCTGAGCGCTAACATCCACCATCCTCCCATGAGTATTGCTTGTCCGTAAAATAGGCCGAATTCTATATCATCTTGACCGACGCATAGAAGCGTCAGCAGGAGAAATCTTCTCAGACCAAAATGACACCTTACCGGCACCCGTGGTTAAACCGTCTCGCTCTACTTGTCGTTGCGAGTGTAGCTCATGAGTGCATCCTGATAGGTGGCCACGTTAGCAGAGAGAGAAAATGCGTAGTACAAGAAACGATGGCGGAGCTATGGACGAAAGATAGATAGATAGATAGATAACCGGACGAGGTCCCAAAAAGGAACGCCGCGGGGTATGCTCAGAGGCTATTCGAGAGAGGGTGGCCAAGATATCGCAAGGGGGGACGCTCAACATCCTGACCCCTATTTTTCACTGGGGCATCATCCGGATCGCTTGTGCATCACCCATCAAAAAAGGCACTACCTGAGCAACCTGCAACACTGCGCAATACACTCAAGAGGCCATTCGAGTGGGAAGGAGCAATATTCGGCAGTCGCGAGTAGTAGGAAGGCACGGTTGTAGGACAGACAGTGGAGATAATGGCTTTGACGACGTCACGGTAGTACTTAATAGCGGCTGTTCGCATGTCGCGGCGACCGAGACGTAGCGAAAGGTAGAAACAGAAGACATCTCCACGGCATGGCCTCAGCGATAAAGCGTACTCTCATAGTCCATCCCTTTCTTTTTGATATCAAAGTCTTGCATATATGCGCCTTTACTACAAGGCCTCGGGCTGCGGTATCGAGCGAAGTGGTGTGCGGAGTCTTGTCCGGCGTTGAGTTGGTTAGGCTAATCGATAGTGATGCCGGTGCTGGCTTTTCTCAGACGAGGTATCGAAAAGGCATGCATCGTAGTTCGCTCGCGTTGGAGAATCGAGTTCGTTGATGATGCCAGCCAGTCCTGATAGTCGTAGAAAGCAAGCGACAACGGCAGGCAAACACGAATGTGTCCACACGTGCAGGATCGTAAATATAGAACTCGGCCCCGAACCACCACTGCCAACTGAGCGCAGCATGGAAGTCGAGAACAAGAAATCCAGTCTATCTCATGATCCGATACCCTCGCTGGCGCCAGCGACCCACATCTCAACGCAGTGCTTCTTCCGTCCTTTCACAATAAATGGCTGTGACTCGTGTCTGTCCGAGTCACCCGAATGTTGCTCATGAATCACAGGAGACAAATTTATTTCTGTCACTGATAAGTATCCCAATGTTATGCGTTTCCAGCAGTTCTGTCCCCCCTCTCTCCATAATTTATCCCTTAACCTTCAGCCGTCTAACTGTGCCCAAGGAAAATCTCACCACAGAAAACTAACGAGGACTGGAAACCTTCCAACTAGGCGTCTGTATCACTCCTAAAACGTGCTCCGTTACATTTCGGAAAGCAACTTTTGGACTTCAAAGGGGCGTTCGGATACTTTAAGCGTCTAGCCATCGATGTATACGCCCTCGAACCCATCCTAGCGACGTTTTTCATACTCAACGAACCATGGTTTGGAGTCCAAAATGCTCTACTATTATACTTATCCAGTCAAATGCTCCGGATTGTAGGCATCTCTCCTTTCCCCTGCTTTATGTACTAGAACTTACGCGATATTCTGTAGATGGAAATAGGTTTGATCCAGGGTGCCCCTGGGATTGGTGCCATTCTCAAGGCTGTCGCTGTGCGGATTTTCTTCATCATTTTTACAGCTGTACTACAATGTGAAATGTGCATTTGACGTTCCTCTCATGCGTATGTTGCTGATGCAGCACGACTTCTTCCAACACGGATGGAATCGTACACAACCACAGGTGGCGTTCGGTGATCTCGGACACTTGGGAGAGAGCGTTTCGTCGCTAGGGAAAGCAGACTTGATGTCTTGGGTTAGTTCGTGTGCTGTCCGGTCACTATTTATTCAGCTAATATACACGTTTAGGTCAACAACGCAGGACTGTCTGTGACCATTGTAATCCCCCAGTTCAGATACTGATCCCCGTTGGTTCCAGGATACTAGCCGACCTTCAAAAGGTTTAAATGAACGCAGCTCGGGAGATTGTGTGAAGAGAGCGAGACCATCGAGGATCTCTTGAGGTTCACACCAGATCATATTCTCGTGCGATAGTTCAATTATCTTCTCAAGAAGTCCGGATGGCAGAGACGGGTCAACAACTTCGGCAGGGATGCCAAAACTATACCGTGCTGCTCAATCAGCTCATGCCAGCAGAGTGCTCTTTGGCTCCGCTGCAGACGTCAGACCTTCGAACGTGCGCGGCACGCAAAACAAGTCCTGTCGAATGCAAGAGTTGCTGCCGCAAATTTCTGACACCGTCGTCGCTTATTGCAGGCAACCCTCGTTTGAAATTGGTCTTTGTTGTCAAACTGTTCAACATCTATCCTGGATTGGGCCCGCTTACAGAAGTCGAGAAGACGGATTATGGTGCCGTGGAGGACTTTGATGCAGAGGTCTTGTCTTCACATTATGGCTGAATTTGTTGGGCGTTGAGCCCATGTTCAACCTCGTCGAGGATCTAAGGGACAGACTTGTCATTCCTCAAGCTTTTGACAAGATTACTCCTGGCATTGTTGTAGGCGGGTGTCGAAACCCAAGGAAGGAAAAGGAGCAAATTTGGACGTGTATGTATCCGGCGGGGCTATTGGCGAGGTAGATGAGGATGTCGGGATACTGTCCAAAGGGATGGGCGTGAGCTGTTTTAAAGCTGTAGAACACAAACTATGCTGTTGATCTCGCCATGAGCAGCGGCTTGCATATGGTCGGTATGACGGTATCCAAGGTGCAGATATCGCCGATGGGAATAAGACGGTTTAGTCTGGCAATTGACGAGGTTTGTACTTCCCACCTATCCCTTCGTTACTGAAACATACCCTCAGGTTGAGTATCACCAAGACGTTGACATCTTTGAGCAAGTCTACTGGCGGCCGACCCATTTCAAATACCAAGATACTCAATTGGGCCAACGCGTTGCCCGGACAAGAAGTATCAGGCCGTTCAAGGGCATTCTCCCTTACCGCTTGAAGTTTAGATTTTGCAGGCTTATAGGTGTCGAGAGTGGTGTCGAAAGATGGCAACGACGGCGGCAACAGTATGCCCAGTGGGACCACAAGTGAAACTTACATAACCAACGATCGGCTTTTTTCTTATACATCGTTCACCAGTAACACCACTGCATGTACTATCATTCGTGGAGCTCCGTTGATATTCGAAAGGAACAGCGACCAGTGACAAGATTCAGCAAGGTCGTACACGCCCAGGCACGCGGCGGGCACTTGTTAGTGAATTGTTTATTTCTGTAATTATATAATTCACTTTCCTATGGCCCACAAATGTTCCGCGGCACCCCTCTATAATGGAAATTTACAAACACGACGGAGGGAAGAAGTAACAGCGACGCTTATCCATGAAACCTGCGAAGTGCTCTCAGGGAACATTTCAACACCGTCACACTATGTCGCTTCAGGTTGTCATCCCTCGTGAACAGTTCCTCGCAGAGAAGACACTGATATCCATGCTGGTGGTGGTGTTCCCTTCGGATATGATTAAGGAAATCATTGCTGCCCAAAGACTTTCCGGGATGAAGGGGGCATGCTTTGGGGTTACCGTCGGTGACGAGGTCGCTGTGGCAATCTTTAAGATGTTGCCCGATTTTGCATGCGTCGAATGAGATGCCGCACAGGTCGCAGGTTATCCTGCCCGAGGGGCTGAATCGCCCTGATTAGAGATACGTAACACCTACTAGGAAATGAAACCTACTTGTTCAGGTACTTTTTCATACTCTGAAGGAATTCATCTGATTTGAAGTAACTACCGGAAAGTTAATCGGCGAGGGACGACGGTAGACGGAGACTATCCTACCTGTTGTCATAGAAAGCCCGATCAGAGTCAGTAAATATTATCTATGAGGAAACGAAACATACTTGTACACATGATTTTGCAGTTCATTTGATTCGAAGTTCCTACGGGAAAGGTGGTCAGCGAGGAACAACTGTAGACAGATAATATCCTACAGATTGTTATCGAATGTAAAACTAGACCCAGAGAGCATTGCCACGACTCGGACACCTCCAAGTTTCCATAATTTAACATTCCTACCGCTCCCCCAGGAAAGGTGGTCAGCGAGGAAGGACGGTAGACAAACCATCCTACCTAGTTCTATAGAAAGAACAGCGAGACTCAGTGAACCTTGTCGTGGCACCTACTAAGGAAGAAAACGCACCTGATCGCATACTTTTGCATACCCTGAAAGAACTCAGGCGAAGTGGCGAACCTACCAGGAAGGCTGGTCAGCGAAGAGCGACGGTGGACAGACTACCCTACCCAGTGCTATAGAAAGATCGCTCAGTGATTGCTATGATACACACACTCGAGAGCGTACCTTGACACATAGTGAACCAATTTCTCCAATTCAACATACCTATGGAGGAAGCTGGTTAGCGAGGAGCGACGGTAGATAGACTATCCTACCCATTTCTATCGAAAGGCCAACGAGAGTCAGTGAAAATCGTCGTGATGCCTACTAGGAAACGAAACATACTCTTTCGCCCACATTTCCATACCCTTGAAGTTATTCAATGCGCAGCGGCTAGTACGGGGAAACACGATGCACGTCAAAGCAAGAAGAGCCTTAAGCGAAAGAGACACACATGAGCGACTTGAGTAGCGGCTTGTTAGGAAAGTCCATCCTTGGAAATGGGGAAACGTAGTGAAGAGACGCTGGGAGGAGCAGGACCTATGTCCACGCTTATATCTTCTGTTACTCATATTTCGAGCCCCCGTAATAGATTAGGGAGTCAAGGTCCTGTGTCCTGGTTGTGATGAGATCCGTACCAATTCATAGTCGAAGGCGCTGAAAGACACAAGGCGGCCGGCAACTAATTTAGACGAAACACGCCGGTCCAAAAGCCGTTCGGTCCTGATCGGGATTGATGTTGAATTGATGATGCACATCTACTCGGTCTCTTACCCACTTCCTGTACGTTGCCAGTCCTTTTTAACACTACGAAGTTCAAAAAGTTCCTGCGGATGTAATAAAGGTGTTGCAGCCGGCCAGCTGACAAAGTTATTCTAAGAGCAGCGGTTGGAAAAGGTGAAAAGTGTCAAAGTGAGAGAGACCCCATACAGGTCTCGCGTGGAATTTGAAGTGCGTTCGGGGATACCCGCACAGCCGTCTGATGAGGTAGTGGCACAGCCACACGGCACTGGCGCTCCCTCTTGCTGCCGTGCTACATCCATTGAACGACTATTCTTCATACGGATCGTTGAGTCTGGTTTACGAGACTAGGATTAATCTTCAATTTATGATGCGGGTCGACGCGGTCTCTTACCCACTTCCTGTACGTTGCCAGTCCTTTTTAACACTTCGAAGTTCAAAAAGTTCCAGCAGACGAAGGTGTCGTTTGTAGGAGCCAGGATACAGCTACTGTCTAGTAAACTTTTTCATGAAAGTATGATGACAGGGAGAGACCCATGCTTTCGATGAGCGTGGCTTGGACGTGAGCCGCGTCGAACAGTGTCTTTTCCCTGATCAATAATAACCTTCCTCCTCCTCCTCTGCCAGGAAGTCTGATTCTTTCCGGGGGATGTCCAGCTCGCAGACTAATTGAAAATTTGCCTTGGCCTCATTCGTATCCCGATGTTCAGTTCCACGGTGATTGGCAATGCGCGCATACTTGAGCGCTTGAGCTTGAACAATAGCTCCTCCTCTCCTCTTCCATACTTTAATACTCCATTCGGCTAGGCCCGGCACTTTTAAAGAATCCTCGTATCCGGCAATTATACCTCCTCCTCCTCCCAATGATGTGCTACGCTTTGACTCATTGTCTCTTCAAATATTATAATATTGACCCTCCTATAAAAGCAAGAGCTACATATCGGCGTTGCAGTACGTTCCCCCACTTCTAAGGATGGTCATTTCTAACAGCCAGCTGGATATTCAGTCGTTCATGTGTGTTTCTTTCTCTTGAGGCACTTCCTCCTTTGACCTGCATCGTTTTCCCCGCAGCTATTTGGTATTCAAAAACCTTAAGGATATGGAAATGCGTGCGAAAGAGTATGTTTCGTTTCCTAGTAGGCATCACGACGATGTTCACTGACTCTCGTTGGTCTTTCTAGAAATGGGTAGGATAGTCTGTCTATCGTCACTTCTCACCGACCAGCTTTCCCAATAGGGACGTTCATTTTGGGATATTGGTTTTCTATGTGTCAAGGTACGCTCTCGAGTAGGTGTCATGACAATCACTGAGCGGTCTTTCTACAGCACTGGGTAGGATGGTCTGTTTACCGTCGCTCCTCGCTGACCAGCCTTCCTGGCAGGTTCGCCGTTTCGCCTGAATTCTTTCAGGACATGCAAAAGTATGCGATCAGGTGCGTTTTATTTCCTAGTAGATGCCACGACAAGGTCCATTGAGTCTCGTCGGTCTTTCTATAGAACTCGGTAGGATGGTTTGTCTACTGTCCTTCTCGGCTGACCGCCTTTCCTGGGGGGGCGGTAGGAACGACAAATTATGGAAATGGCTCAGAGGTATCGTGCCAGTGTTCGATAAGGATGTGTAGGATGGTCTGTCTACTACCGTCGTTCCTCGCTGACCACCTCCCGGGGGGCGGTAGGGACTTTGAATTATTGAAATGGCTTGACGATATCCCGGCAATGTTCTCTAAGTCCATTTTGACCTTCGATGACAATATGTAGGTCGGTATCTATCTACCATTGTTCATTACTGACCACCTTTCCCGTAGGAACGTCAAATTAGATGAATTGTCAACTTGGGTGCACGAGTATGTTTCGTTTCCTGATAGATAATATTTACTGAATCTGATCGTGCTTTCCACGACAATAGGTAGGATAGTCTCCATCTACCGTCGTTCCTCGCTCACTAACCTTTCCGGTAGTTACTTCAATTCACCTGAAGTCCTTCAGAGTATGGAAACGTACTTACTGTACGCGTATGTGATCATCTGACTTTTCTCTATCGTCCTCTAACAGTGCGCTGTTGCTGGCTTATAGGAATTCCAATACGCAAAGCTCTAATGAGCGAGGGTCTTGCGACTTGAAGGAGCCTGGGCAGCGCGAGCACTCGTGGCTTTGCTCCACCATCCAGAAGCATTCTTTCATACAAGAGCATATCAAAACAGACCGTCGCAACCCGGGACGTACTGTCGACGGGAAGATAATCTGTCCATTTTGTGAACATCCGAAGCCTTTTGCGAACCGGGGCGACAATTACATCCGCCACATACAGGAAGTTCACTTGGGCCTGGGGAGGGAGAAGTGTGGGGAGTGTGGAACGTCTCTTCTAAAACGTAACTTCAAGCGTCACAAGAACAAACACTGTAAAGGGAAAGAAGGAAAGAAGCGAGGAAATTTGAAGTAGTTTTCCAATAGTTTTCCATCTGAAGATCTGATTAGTAATAACCGAGTTGCAAATACACTACTTGATAGCAACGCGCTCCAGACTAAAATCCACAGTGAGGCCTTTCTGCCCAAGACCACCACATCGTCCTGCCACTATCCATATCCTTACTATTGATTTTTCTTTTTCTACTCTTTTCAGCGCATCCGGTGGCCTCAAAAGCTCTGCTGCGGCGCGTAAGCCCTCGCACAAGGCAGCTCCTTGTTCTATCCCCCAGTGACGACGACCAAGGTACCTGCATATGCCCCGTCGATGCAGCCAATGGCCTCCGCCCACACTCAGTGCCCGGATATTGGTATCAATCGCAGGCGTACACGATATCCAGGCATATGGAGGACATTGCTGCGGTCAAGGATCTGGGATTGGGAGCCGTATCGTGGCAAAACCAACCGCCGGGACGACGACGGGAGTGGGGGCTTCAGATGTACGACCACCACTGCCTGTTGCTGCCCAACCCGTCATCAGGGAACTCCCCGACCCTACCATCATTCACAATCTCGTAGGCAGTGCTTCGCTCCCTGTTCCACAAGTACGCCGTCACTCTCATGACCCCGCGATGCTACCGCCAACGACTCGATGTGTTGTGCCTGCCACCGATGCCTACGTCCACCGTACTCAGTGCACGATGGAGTTACCTTTCGCAGCGGTTACGCTTGGTAACCTCCGTGGGCCATGCAGTCGAATATGACTTGATGTCCTGATCGAACTAGGTCATCACCGATCCGAATGCCTCGTTGTCGGCCCAAGATCCATGAGATCTCCTCAGTGATGGACTTTGCTCGACAGCATTTTCCCACTCTCAGGCAAGCCGCTATGTCGTCCAGCGATCAATTCATGATAGGCAGGAGGAGACTCGGAACGGGATGGAAAGAGACAGAAGAGCGAGGGATGGCAGAATATGTACGTTGATTCATTAGATTGCTTGCATTGTGCTCATCGTATTTCTTCAGCTTGAAAAGAAGATTTCGACAAACATATGAGGACCTCTCGTAGGCAGTACTGGCGCTGATATCGACTCTTTCTGAGTAGATCATGCAGGGCATGAACGTCGATGCGCTCATTCAAGAACTGCAGCATTTTGGGAAAGACTTTGCCCGTGCATTCACCGCTAAATGTGGAGGATGAACATGAGAGCACACGGAGTATGCCGTCGAGCATGAATGTAGTGTCCGAGGCAGCATCGGCTCACTTGGTGAATCGAGCTTCCAATCTGGTCTATGTCGGCCTCTGTGTCTTCAATATCACCTTCAGAGGTGAGTATACCAGAATCTAGTGCGTGGATTACCACGTGTTCTAACAATTGTTGTTTTCGCTAGCTTCTTGTGCGCCGTTCTCCCGTCTACACTAGAATTGACTGCCCATAAGGCTGGTTCAGTCCTTCGACGCCACCAATACCAATACCAATACCAATACCACCATCACCATCCATCAGCGACATATCCTTACGTGCATGAACTACCTCCACGTCGGCGACGCCCAGCCTATGACAACCTTCATTGCTACCACCTGAAGACGAATCTCTGGCATATTACTTGAAGAACTCCACGGAATTTTTCAGTCAGCGGATTTGATCTTGCCCTAGATACAGCGGTGTTTGCGGATTTAGAGAGGAGTGTCTTTCTCTCCGGCCGTCGAGGAGATGCTAGCAGATCTGCTCCCTACGCTACACCACTGGAGTCGGGACGCGTTGAAGGGTTGCCGCGTGTCCTGGTTGATGTTAGTTGACTGGGGTTCAAATTTCGACGCGAGGGGAGTTAGTATTGTGCAATATATGTTGACAACTCTTCTGGCTCGACCAGGCTCTGCTCGCCCCTTTTGCCGCCGGTGCGTTCTTCCACTCTCAAATGTGCTTGCAACATGTATTCGAAGCATGGCTAGCACCTTTCGTTGATCATTGAAAGGGTGTATATTGGGCAAGCGCAACATTTGGACTCCTTTTCGCTCAGGCGGAAAATGTCTCAGAATTAGACTCGAACCACTCCCCAGCTCGGTTGATGACAGTCGATCATCCGCCTGCCCGAGTTGATCGATTGTCATCAACTGGCGGTGGGACTGGTTCGAGTCTATCTCAGAATGTTCGTTCGCTATCCCGCACCTGGATCACCCCTCGCTGCCATGCTTTCGTTAATGAGCACTGTAGAATGTTCTTTACTTTCTGTCATGGCTGTACGAGGTCACTGTGACCGTAGCTCGAGGAGCCTTTTCTCGATACTTCTCCAGTGACCACACGGTCTGACATTATCGCCCTTTCGTCCCTCGCCGATGACGTCTCTGCCGTTTTTGCAGGGTCATGGTAGAGGATGAGCCTCACGCGTTACTCGAATGCCGCGCTAACGACGGTCTCGCTCGTCGACGTCGCCGTTTCATTCGAGGCATCACTGCGGTTATCCCAGAAACCACTGATCTCTGGTCCTCTCCTTGTTCCCTGATTGAACAGTGGTGGTTTCTGCTCAGGGTATCCGACATAGAGGGTTTACTCGCAAAATATATACGTGATGTCTTGGTTATTTACAACGACGTACCTGTGTATGTAGCGCCTTTAGCATTATGGGCAGATAGTCCTGCAGTGCAGTACAGGAGTAACACATAACACACTGACATATGTATCTAAGTCCCTGCGAAGTCATCCAACTCCGTGAGATGCGATTGGTCCGGACAGCCAATGCGATGTTCACAGCGGCAGGAGTTCTTCGTGGTCTGCGATGTTGCCTTGTTTGTCAACAACGGCGCAGAAAACATTGGCTGTTCCCTTGATAGGGACGGCTTGCTAGTGTGACTACGACTACTTCAGGTTTTGTCAGTCATCAATGATGTAGGGGCTTTCTACGCCACGTCCGTCGCCTTGTGTGAGAATATGATGATAATAGCTAGTCAGGCAACATAAACATGTCACGCTTTCGACGTCGAACTACCGACAGCAGCCGCGGTCAGCGACAACTCAAACTGTTCGCAAGCGATTGAGGCCGCATCAGTACTCCGAGTCTGCGAGCGAACTTATGTCAGTCCAACGCATATATCTTGAGGTGGTATATGTGCGTACACTTGGGCCCGCAAAATCTGGAATAGATGATTGCCCTGGTTGTGAGTGGTAATCCATCTTCTCTCGAAGAAAATCTCGAGAATTGAGACTAGTAGGGTTACAAAGATGTGGTAAACTGAGCTCGAGTTGTGAGCGAAGATCAGACTTACATCGCCAGAAACGAGTTGAGATAAGCTAGAAGGTCGAATACGAGTCAATAATCACACAAAGCCGTTAAACAGATGACTATACATTTAGAAAGAAGGAGGTAGAGCCCTCCGTATATCGTCGCATTAGGGAGCACCAGCTATCGAGGATCCGTCAAGTGAGTGAACCGGATGGCCTTACAGTAACAAGTGTACCTATTGAAAGAAGTCATTTGTAGGATCTCAATCGCTGACATGTGCCGATGGCGCGAAAAGAAACTAATGTCGTGACGAGGTTCGCATTGACAGTGAGTAAGATGAGGATAACAATAACATGATTACTACTGTAGATAGATTCGTTCCGTGATATAGCAGGAGCAAAGCGAAGTCGACTACGGACCTTTTCATCCCCAGTGATCGGCAACGGTAAAGACTCAGAGCTTCAAAAGTTATATGAGATCATGATCGACCGTATAGCTAACTGTATCCCGCCTGCTCGTGTGAAAAACGCTGTTGTTTGGCTGCCATGCTTGCTATCTAAATGGTGTATCAGCGGCGGAAGTGAGTGAAACGGAGCGGTAAGTTACCATTGCTCTAATTCGTACGGCATCGATTTCCTTACAATAGGCGCGCGCATCAAAGTACACTTTCTTCAAGGAGCAAAAATATTCTCTCCATGAAATGTCGTCTTTTTCAGTGTTGAGTAGACATATTTCGAATTCGCAAGCATCAATTTGTATCCTGAAAATGTGTGAGAGCAGGCTTCTAGCCAGTGCGACAATCATACCGGTTTAGGCGTGTATGGATTTCATAACGACGTTCAAAATCCATATCGTCTCTAGACGTATTGAACAGAACAGCGATACTATCGATATTATGCTTCAGGAGCTCGAGCTGGGTACGAGGAGAAAGAGGCGGAGATATTTGATACGCAATCGCGCATACGAAGATTAGGCAAGAGAGGGCAGATATTTCCGGATTATCAGTAATGGAAGATGCAAGTGAAGATATCCAGGTAGCTGTTGCTATAGAACTTTGGAGATCGACGGGTTTTAGATCGTGAGGCATGTCGTAGGTCCTGAGAGTAGCAACATGGTACTTATAATGCCAGATTAGAGGGAGCTGTAAAGTAGTGCAGGATGTGAGTGGCGAGGAATTGGGCGCCTGGAGCAAATAGGAGGAACGAGGAGGAGGAGGAGGAGATTCGAATCATCTCCGCACTTCCGCACTTCCGTTCGTACAATATTGAACTTTGAAAAGCCCTGCCGTACGTCTTTGATGGCTTCTTCAACAAATCTTGACAGAAAGGCGTTGGTAGTTGGACATATTAGGAGCACCTTCCATATCTAAGTGACAAGAAGACGGTGCACAGGAAAAAGGTGCAGGAGAATCAGTCACATGGTTCCCACGATTGTTAATATCCTCTTCCTCCGGCCGTTCCCGGTTGGACCTTGCGCCGGTACACACCACACTGCTCCTCCTCCTCCTCTTCTCCGCTTGATCCGCCACCAGACTGAGTGTAGAAAGCTATTTCCCTCCCTTCCCTTCTTGTTTGAGTATGCAGTATGCTATTGCAGCGCCAATCGGAAGGATACAAATACAGATTGCACATAAGCACGTAATACTTCTACTAACACGATTATATTCGAATCCATATCACCCTCCTCCTCCGGAACAAAGAGGAGCTAGATGCTCATAGTTCAAGAATGGTAGAATATTTCCGAGAGACTGAGCTGTTAATTATGTATTCATCTAGTATCCTTCACTATACATGCTGAAATTCATACTAAATGGGCATAGCTTCGGGGTCCTCGGTGTTCAATTCTTCTTCTTCTAACTTACGCTCCAATTAAGGACCAATTTGGTCGTCGGCGACAAATCAGCACATAGACGCCCAGGCGACCATTTAGCATTGTCTGGGAAAAGTCAGATCATACGGACAGTGGAGAGTACGAGGACTTGACATACCTGCGCAGAGAGGAGACGCAGCCTGGTACTGTAGTGCAAGTCCTCCATTGATGTGAGGGTTACTTGAAATTTCTATATCATAGTCGCCCAACACAGTCCAATTAAACAGGTACGAAGTGCTTGCACCCCGCCACGGACGATGTCATGTTTTACACGAATGTCCTCGCAGAAACATTACTTGACGTTACGCAGCGCTCCACTTTGATTCCCGAAGGCCTCTTGAAAGGTATAACAATAAACGTTTTCTTCGGGCACCATATTCTTGATACCGCCGCGTCTGTGAACGTAAATACTAATTACATTGGGTCTCAGTGCTAGCGCTCAGCAAGGAGCATAAGTAACTCTTCTGTGTACGGCGATCCTCGTTGGGTCAAATGCGAAGGGATAGATATCAATTTAATCGTGTCGTACACCGTCCTCTAGATCTGCCAGTGTCAAAGATACGATCGCGTACTACTCAACAAAACGTTTATTCGAACTACATTGGAAAATATGTACTTTATGTTGAAAACCGCTGGAAAGATGCATATGTCCTTCGGGATTCGCCAGTCGATACAGAATTACTCAAAGCCTGTTTGATAATATGCCTCTGGGATCTGTTCCGCGCCATAAAGGATCATTCAACCTATACAACTCTGCTGCCTGTTTAGACCCTGTCGCATTACGATTTTGGACTCACTCACTCATGCATAATAGCTTGACGATTTTCATCCAGATCTTCCCGAGTTATTTCGGGACGTTCCTCTTTGGCTAGTTCTTCTTCAAGGCACTTTTGCCGAGCTTCTGTGTCGGCAATCTAGGATGAAGACCATCAGCTAAATCAGCGTGATAGAAGTTGCATGTTTGATAACTCACCGCGATGAAGGGTTTAATAGCCTGGATCCGCTTGCAACATGCACGTGCTTGCATGTACACCTCCTTCAACGAGTGCAAATATTCACCCCACGAGCTACGGTTCACGGAAGTATAAAGAAGAGATCTTTCGAGTTTGCAAGTTTCGATTTGCACCCTAAAAGTGCGTCAGTAAACTTACGGAAGAGCTGAAAACGAACGTACAGTTTCAAAGATTTCCGCGTATCACGGGGACTATGAATAGGTAGTATACCGTTGGACTTGTCATTTGAGCCCATGATTTCATCAAGTGAGTTCTTCAGCTGCACGAGCTGACTACGAGGAGATAGAGGTGGGGAAAAACGATAGACGATAGCGCCCAGGAAAAAAAGACACGTGAGTGCCGTTATTGTCGTTGGGTTATCAGTCAGGAAGGATGCGAAGGAAGACACCCAACTTGCGTAGGACACCGAGGTCTGGATGTCAGCGGCTGTGCGTTCGAACAGCATAAATGTCAGAAAAGCTTTGGGTAGGTCTTCTTGGCTGCACCGCTGTCTGGTTTTATACCATATCGATTGTTGCCAAGCGCCTATTCGAGGAAAACATCTTTTTGCGCAGATGTATCGAGGAGGGTGACGACAAAGAGTGACAAACGAGGAGGAGGAGGAGGAGGGCCTGTGGTGTAATCATGTGATCATGCTGGGCCTCACGCGCGCCGTGCCATGCCTCGGCGCGCTTAAACACGGCGCAGCCTGAAAGTGAGCCTTATCGCACATTCATGGCAGAGTATGTGGCGACGGTTAAGCGAAGCTACGTGGGCGAGGCATGGTTAGCGAAGACTCCGTCGATTCACCACGTTCGTATATGCGATCTTGAATGAGTTCATGAGGTCGAAAAGGCAGATCCAGGATGGAAGCCAGTCGTAATCTATAACGGCGTCGTCAGTCTGTGGCAGCAGCCCGCCTTCCTGTAACTTGTGGATTTAGGACCATTGCGAAATTAAAACCGTTAAGAGCAGGAGTCTGTATGAACTCGAAAACTCGAAAATTAGGATGGACTGATACAGAAATGTCAGTGACATACGGTACCAAGAGCAGTAGCGACGATTCGAAGAGGTGCCCCTCCAGTAGATTCCTCTCGGGATACAACTCGGGAGTATGTTGTACCGTAATTCGTGGGGCTCGAGCTCGTACAACCAGAAAAGATCCGACGATCTGGATTTGGACGAGTTCGAGGCAGAGTCATGAGGCGGAAAATTGTGGCGGATGCATCATCGTTGAACGTGCATCCATGCCTCTCCCGTTTGATATCGAATCTGTTCCTCATCCTCCTGGGTTCCGTCGAGTCCGGAGGGGGTGTCAGCGACGACAACCCCGCTACCTGTTTTTCTAGGGCGTCGTCGTCATCAGACATGAGTCATGTGCATCTGAGTAGGTTGTTCGAAAATGTCAAGTTCCAGATGCGCCCACTGTCAACGTCGGGTTCCGACTGCAGGTAGCCAAATGACCAGGTGTACGTTTTCTACCTTCAAGCGAGTGAGATAAAACGCATTACAAAGAAGAAAATGAAGTCAAACCGAGACCAGAAAAATGGTTAGGCGAAGCTATCGGCAAAACTCGGGCTCGTGTACTGACATAGTATTCGATTTTGTCCGCTTCGCTCATATCTGTCCGGTTTATAGTCTATAAAATGGGGGAATGAACCCGGCAGCCGCGTATCGAGTTCTTATTTCCCGACGCAAGTAAAATTACAGGTGTCCATCAATTAAGAAAAAGTGCGCCTTTGGTTTTGAGCAAGCGGTATCTTTGAGGGTGAAAGCATTGGCTGTCGGCCGAGGTCCCATCGAATCCCAAGAGAACCGATCTAGCAATGTAGCTCGAGTTCCAAAGTTGAATGGGCGTGGTATGATTAGTCTCCGAGACCTCCATCATGCCATGGAAACCTACGCTAAGTCCAGATCGTCGAAATCGACGTCCAAGCGAGATGAGTGTAGAGGTAGAAAGACCGAACTCGGACGAGCCTGATAGAGCGTCGTTCACCGAGGGCAGTTAAAGCCGTCGCTGGCAGGCTTTAGTCCGGTCGCGCCGGCCGGCCCGTGGCAGCACCACGTTTCATTAACGACCTTCGCTCGTTGCCACCTGTGACCTTGCGCCGGCAACAACACCATGCTACGGCCATACCCAAACTTCCAAGAGCCTATACTATGAATACGCGAAACTTGCAGGCCTCCCACGATGAGGCGACCGAAATTTTCACAGAATTCCTCGTTCTATTTGCGCGACTACTGTCCTATTTCATTCAATTCGAATGACACGGGTCACAGAAGGGTCGTTCGTATTCGGAAAATGGCCACCTGTCACAGGACACCTCAGGCGTATTCGGCAAGGTCTCGAGGTCACGGAAGTCAAAATGGCCCATTTATTACAAAATTTGGCATAAAAGTAGGTAATCTGTACAATTCTTTCGCTTCCAGGTGAGTTTATGAGTAATTTACGCTGTGCAGATCGGCAAGTCTTACATAAAATCACTCAATACACCGTCAGTTATTCGTATTTTGTCCGAATGTCCCCGTCACAGCAGGGCTATTCGGTCATTCGAACTGGTCCCAGAAGGTCACGCGTCACAAGCCATTCGAATTGAATCAAATGGTACAGTACTAGATCTAGCCTGTGTCTGGTCCTCCTCCTCCTCCTCCCACGGCGACGTTGACGCAAACTCGTTACATGTGCTATACTAAATATAACATATAAATTGATTCGAAGTAACACCGGGCTGTTTTCTCAGGGTCCCTCTGATCAAACGCGGAGACCTCCGCAGGAGCTCTCACTCCTCCTCCTCCTCCCTTTACGATGGACTTCCTCTATGCTGAACTTAGCCCTATGCCGATCATCCCTTTCAACAGTCAATTCGGTATATAATCAGATAATATTGCATCCTGGAAGGCGTAGGCAAAGCTCTTCTCATGCAATTCGAACCGTCAATCACTGTTTTCCAGTCCTCCACGTCCAACACAACCTGGATAGCTTCACTCACATCCTGTATGGCCTCCGACAATGATCGGGGCGCTCTCATGTCTTGTTTTCCTGGACACTATTGCTTATCACTTTTCTTCACCCTTATCTCCTCGGACCCAACTTGCGCAGCTGAAGAACCTACTTGATGCAGCAATTGATCCCGATGACAAGTAGGCTGTGGCCTACCTGTTCATGACCCCCGTAAGACGCATGACTCTTTGAAAAGGTTCGTTCCTTGGTTAGCTGTACTGTTGGTTTTTCTTTACGCAGTTTTAGGATACAAGTCGAGACTTGCAAACTTCTTTGTATCTCTGTGGAAAAGTGAATACTTGTTTTGAGACATGACGTAATACTAATACTTCTTCAGAGTCCCTCTTCGGATCCCTCTTCTCCCTCTTGATCTACCGCGCGCTGCATTGATAACGCCGCGCAAGAAACTAATGAGGTTCCAAGAATTAATCTTGAATGCACCGCCGCAAAGACAAAAGATGGTAGATCGAACACGAGCTGTAGAACCGTTGCCTGAATACACATTTTCTTCGCAGGGCTCCGGTTTGCTTCGGCAAAAATTTCGAATCCTAATGGCAACTTTGCATCGCCGTGTGATATAGGCCAGTAACCAATAGCCTTCGAGCGTGCTTACATACAACTGCTAAAAGCTCTTCAGACCCGGAAGAGCTTTTGCAGGTGCTGATTATGAGATGCTGTAGGAACAAAGCTTCAGACCCTCTGACGGCTATGTACCTCTCTTCCAGGAATATCGGAAACAACATGTTTGGCATTCGGCGAAAGCATGGTTTTAGTACCGAGGCTTGGATATTTTCCCAACTCAAACTTTTTCGCGCTCTTCAATGGCGTATATTTTGGGTAGCGCCTCTGTCGCGCACTAGAAGCAGAAAAGCGAAACGTTTCGAACTGGATGCACTGAAGAGTCGAAAAACGCAGCCCTGCTGGGATATCTAGCGCTAAATAACCAAGGCACGAGCTCTATCCGGTGGCAATGGGAACGCATGGTATGTCCTTCATTGAATTGAGTCAATGACTTCTGATGGAAGAAAGCATTACATACCTTGGCTAACGAATCTGATAGAAAGAAACGAACAGCTCACAGCAAATCGAGGCGGAGTTTCGCAAAGGACCGCAGGACTGTGTATTCAATTCTATCCTGTGCTGTGCTGTCAACAGGTGTGCGCCAAGGAGAAAAGAAAACTGTCCTCCTATTGAAACTGGTTACGTAGTAAATTTTCCTCGAGTCGAACACATGCCGAATGCGGATGAAGACCCGAGGGTGTTGGCCATTAGCTCTTTCAGCGCTTCAGCATCAAGCCTTCATGAATGCCGAAGAAACCGAGAAAATTTACGCACCCCCAACCGATTTCATAGACCCAGAGGCTTATTTCGGCGTCTAACCTCGCTGTTTGCAGTAACCCGATCTGCTGGATCCATGATGGACTGTTGAACTTTCAGATCAGCATGAGCGCTGTCAATGACATGATATATACTGTATGGGACTACCGTTTCTTATATCTGTATCACGACAACATGCCTCGCCCTTCCCTTCCACTAACTTCTGCCTTCCGAATGTGCGTCCTCAGGCTCTCGCCGATACACTCCAGTCTCCGCGCATCTTGCCGCCCCTACCATCGGCCTCGGCAAAGCGTACAACTTCCGGTGCATCTCTGCAATACACTCAACAAGTTCCAAATATACACATCAGTAATTATGCATCTCTTTATGAGCCGTTGGAACCAACCGGGTGCTGTACAACAAGCTGGAAGGTCCTACGATCGACGCTTCCTCACCACGTTTGGTCCTTCGCTGATTTTTCAGTAGATGGCCTGGAATGAAGTTAACAAATACTACCAGCTTCCGCGAAAAACAACACAACGCCATTTTACATCTCGGTCACAATGTTGCACATCGTGTATCGTCCCTTACCACCTCGCCCACCTTCCGCCACACTGGCCGGAGGATACGCGGGAAATTAACTGTTCTCTTCGCATCGAGTTGTCGATGACAGCCCGTAGGACTGCCTCAGTTCCATACCATACATATCCCCATCCTCATCCTCATCCTCCGGCAGAACTGCCCAAATTCGCCTGTATCGCCTCATACAAACACTTGAACATGAGGCGGCTTGCATATAAACATGAACAGCCATTTCTACTTACGACTCCCAGCCTCTAGGATGGCATATCCGACAAGTCGGCCTGATCAGTAAGTTGTGCTTTCGTTACTTTGTGCTAAGATTGAGGTTCTTCCGAAGGCCTTCCCAAGGTCATTTTCTACAAGGTCACGGCAGAAATTTCGACCAATACCAGCAACACCAGTCTATGCTTGGCTACCGGTCGCAGGCGGGCAATTTCAACGGGTATGGCTCACACTGTCTTGCGGCCTGCTTCAGCTAACCCGCTCTGGTTAAACCAGCAGTGACCAGGCTGCAACACAAGGTCAACCATCTTACTACGGCAGTCAAGAGGCGCCAGGACAGAGAATAGCGTATGCTTTGTTTCCTGCCACCTTTTCTTACTACTAGAAGACCTTCCTCTAGCTACGCTGACCATTCATCGAACCAGTAGGGGTTTCGCCTGTCTTGTGGTACCCTATTGCTGACCTGGCTCGATGATCCAGCACCGATAATGTCGGGCAAGTCGCGAACAATTCACTGGGCACTTATGAGAGCAATATATCTGCATTCGACGGGTATGCAGTTATCTCTTGTCAACTTTCGTTCTCTAAAGGTATGCCTCCTTCAGATCTCTCGCGACGTCACAGTACCAAGGAGGTTTTGGCGGGAACTTGCGACCTGGTGTTGAAGCGTATGGATTCACGACGAACAATTACATCCCTCCCACCCAGCCTTCTGTGCCCCATATCTCTGGGAACCACGCATTGCAAGACAACTCGCGTAGATCGACTTCAACAACTGGTACGCCTGGTAAGGACTTGTGCAACTGTGACCTAGGTTGCGAGCTCGAGTACCCGGCTTCCAAAACGCAACAGCATCTGAATAAGTACCACGGCGACCTGAAACGTGAAGGTACACAGATCATTTGCCCCGTTCACCGAGAGAAGATTACGGAGGACAACTTCGCGCGACATATCCGTGAGGTGCACCATAAGCGCGAGGAAGTCCGGTGCCCTCACTGTGGGAAGGCTTTCAGCAGGAAGGGCAACTTGAAGCGTCACATGAAAACGCACTAGAGTCCTCCCGGCAGTGCGAGATTTGTAGGTGGGCAAAGTTATCGTTTCGAAAGCGAACGGTGCTGATGTGTAGACAGGATGCTATACATTTCGTTTGTCTCTAACGACGACTAGATTCATGATCTAGATTGTTTATCTATCATAACGACTGTCATCGTAGCTATAATTGTAATTGCGTCGTATTCGTGTTTTTTATCTCTATCAATTCACGCTAGTTTCCGTTGTTCCTGACGAAACCTTGCCACAAAACAGAGGCGGTCAGTCGCTGTTGTAGAGTACATACATCTAGAACAAAACAAGCAAATTCCTTGCAACGTCCAACGCAGCGATACCCACAACTCTGCCAACTAACAAAGCTCCTTCCCTCCTGGCCACCCCGAAAAGTGCACCCTCGTTTTTTCCGTCGTCACGCGAGTCGCTTACTTCAATCATCCGAGGGCTCCCAGGACCTCAGCCATATCCCTCGCGTTTTGAGGCCGTAGGTGCTGTTATCGGCGACGACATCTGCCTGATGGACGTACGATGCCGTTAACTCCCACTGAGATTTCCGGCGTAGCCGCCGTAGCGGCGGCCGTATTTACTAGCACTCATGACCATGTTAGAACTCACATATCATGGGCGACATCAATGACCTGCTTCTTAAGGCGCGTTGTATTGTGCGCTAATACTTGGACCTAGATGATAGTTTACGTCCACACTGCTGTTATAAAATCGACATACAGCCCGTGGGCCGTCAGGTCCTATGTTGCAAGTAAAATCAGTCAAATCATCGATGTTCACTGTTACTCGTAACAAGCAGATCACCTCTGGTTTGCCTCAGCTGTCGACAAAGCTGAGTTTCCCTGAGATTGGCATTCGCCGTGTCGACAGAAATTTCTTTTAAAAGAGTGAGTAGGTCAGACCAACAAAATAACGTTAGGCAGAGAGGATCATAATCAGGTTGGGGGGGGGATTGAATATTGACCAGCCTATGTGCAAGATACGCAGTAAAAGTCGTGTCTTGTCAACTCTTTGGGCACGATCAATTCTGCTGGTGGGCCATGACAGCTCCGAAGGTTCATGATGGATAAGGCTGGAGGGATCTGAGCAGTGTTATCAGGCGTCGGTTGCTACAGGAAGCTCGAAATGATTCAAGGAAGCCGGCAGGCAAAAGAAGGATCAATTTGGGGGGGAAAGTGGCGTTGGTTGCGTGGGAATAGATGCCCAGAACGGCGGGACCTTCGGACCGTTTACGTTCAATGTTTTTTTCCCGCCATTCTCCAGTTTTCTCAATCTCTTCCCCGGCGTTCCTTTTTGGGACCTTGTCCGGTTATCTATCTATCTATCTTCAGCCCTTGGCTACACCTATTATTCCAATCTTCGTTCAGGGCTTAGCGAGGTTGAGTATACATAGCTCAATCCTGTGCAGTCAATGCTTGCTGCAACTCTTCCTCGTAAAGGTGAGTCGAGCCTGTCTCACAACTAGTTGGCAGTCTCAGACTCGTGAGGCTGACGAGCTCGAAGGAATCCACTCAAAGTCTTGATAGACAAGGAAATACTTATGGTCCTCTGAGATTTGCTTGTGGCGGTGGGGACACGGATCAAAGCCCGTTTGATCATGGGTCTGTCCCTGAACCCTCACGTTGTGATCTGTGGACCCGGCAGCCATTCCTGTTCACTTATCATGAGTTCCTCCCACTTGAAATCACTTTACGCTTTTCTCCGTGTCAACAACGATAGCAAGAGCCCGCTAGAAGCAATTTCAGATGAACTGTCTCCCAGAGAAATAGGCAAATCGTCTTCGCTACACGATCTCATCATGTTCGCTGATCGGTTCCAATCTAACAGGAAACAATCTTGCTGGCTCTTTGAAGACCGAAAGTTCTTCAAGCTCTTTGAAATTATCTGGCGAGATAATACCCGGTGATGTGATCTTTGAAGTTGCAAGGCATGCGTCTCTACACAACGTTCTTCAAATGTGTTTGGCGGTGCGCAGTAACATCACCCGGTATTCATTTACTCGGAAGATAACACTCTGCTGCAGAATCATGCGATATATAACCTACTCAAACCTATACTCTACTCTTCGGTCGACCTAGATTCCACCGAGTCCTGCCGGGCGTCCTTGAAGCTGTTCTCTCAACGTCCCGATATTACTGTGTGGATACAGGAGCTCACTCTAAGACCCAGCCACGCATCAGGATGGGCGAAGAGCTCCGAAACAAGGATAGACGAGGACTGGGTGTCCTCTGTGGTCGAAGAAATCATATCTGCAGGACATCTACATGGTCTTACTTCCTTTATATGGGATGGAATGGAGAGTCCTAGAGACTCGTTGTGGACGGCCTTACGACTCGGGCATGAATTCATCTAGATGTCGTCAATTCGTACTCACCCTTTCTGTAGCTGTCCGCATCTTCGAACCCTAGGCTCAAGTGTCGGCCCAAGAACACAGGCTGTGAATCCGGACAGCGATGTATGTGTTTTCTCCCTGTACCGCTATACAGGGAAAATCATACTCATGAATCGCCAGATATTCAACTTCAAGGATCTCAAAGGCTTCTCTCTTTTTACCCAGCGGTTGCAGCGCTGGACAAGTGAGTCGTCGGTTTTGGCCATTCATTGGCAAAACACCCGACTAACACGTCATACGAGGCTATACCGCACACCAGAAACTTCCTGTTCGAATGTGGGATATGCTCCTTATTCACAGCCCTCGACTACAGACCTTATGCATCGATGGCACTTGCCATCTTTCTCAGCTCTGGGAAGTCCGACCTATGTTAACAGGCCGCTGGGATCAGCTCCGGAACTTTGCAGCAGGGAATATATTCCCCGTCGATGTTCCTATCCAGGAAAGCATCGCTGTGATGTCGAATTTTCTAGAGAATCATCCCTCGCTAGAGAACGTCGCAGCTTTAGGGTTCATGTCGTTTTCGCACCAATCGCTGATATCGCTTTCGAAACTTCCCAAATGGAACTCGTACAGAGGCAAGCTACTTCAGTTGAAGAACGTTCCCATTGAATGTTCGTTGAGGAAAGTTGTATTGACGGTAAGCCTTTCCGCTGATCGGTTGGGGGAATTTAATCATGCGCCGTAACAAGGATTGGCTCAGTCCTAGGGTCAATTTTAATGATATACCAATTCTAGCTTCGATCACCTGTCTTTCCATCTGCGTCAACTTTGTGGATAAGGGTGAAGGAGAGTTAACTTTATTCTACCGACTTTTCAACACTTGTCGGAAGCTACAGCACTTGGACGTTTCCTGCACATCGCCGGTGCTACTCGTGCGTTCCTCCAGCCTAACTTCATTAGTAGCCGTTCTTACATTTCTGCTCAGACTAATTTCCTCGGTTCCCTCTACTCTGCGCCTCAGCTGCGTTCGTTCGTGCTCACTAGGCCTCGGAAAGTGAATGAAGACGACCTTACAAAAGCTGCAATGCGTGCGGCTCGAACACACCATGGCTTGCGCGAGTTCACATTCAGGGACGTGAATCCTTGGGACCATGTGGACTATCTTAACGGGTCATATAGGACGAAGAGTATAGGAACCTACATCGTTGTACGTGACGAGGTTTCGTTACCATTTGTTCGAGTGCGAGAGGCCGGCGTCAATGCTATGGGTCGACGCTACTTGCGCTCATTTAATCGCAATCTTCCGGTGGGTGACGCCGGTCCGGTGTATCCTATAGGCTAAAGATGTCGTTATCGTTGGTCTCTCCTAGAGATAACTCGTCAATTAGTGCAACCAAGGCGCAGCGACTCGTTACATACAGTAAGGAGTTCTGCGCAGTGTTCTCATAAAGCGTGTTGAATGTTCGCCAGGCTAAGTGACTCACGTGAACTAGGTGACCTCACGTGCCGTGATTAGACGCGTAAATTTCAAATCAATTTTTTACTTGTTTCCTTGCTACCACTATTTGACCACCATCGCTGCCGGTTGACCAGGCCCCAGCTTGACCATTTGAAACGACTTTATTGCGAGAAGAAGGTATCAATATTGCGTTTCTCTCCAGTCGTAATCTCACTGTCAGCATCCTAGATGTCCTGGGCTCAATGCCAAGAATGTGACTGCTCCAACCACCATTTGCCAATGGGCCACAGAGCCTTCGAGACTGACCTATTTCTCCGTCGGATCTTGAATCCTTGAAGCAATCAAATAATGCGCCTCTTCCTTCACAAGTCGATGCTATCAGAGGAATGATCGCCCAACACAAAGAGGACCTCGATACCCTCGATTTACAGGTCACAAATCTGAAGAATTACAAGCAATACTTGCTGGACCAAGTGACTCGCGTCGAGGGCATAATCGAAGGGCTCCGTCAGCAACAAGAGAGAGCATGCTCCGCTATCCAGGAGAAGCAGACTATCCTCAGTCCCGTAAGGCGACTACCCTCAGAAGTCCTGTCAGAGATTTTCTTGCAGATGGTGAACCGTCCCATCCAGCGCGTCCTCGCTGGACAGGAGTCACCTTATTGGAGTTTTCTCCCTGTGCAGAACACTCTGACGTCAATTGAGCTCGTCTCGAGGTACTGGCGCCAAACAGTCCTCTCGGTCCCACACCTTTGGTCCTACGTCAATATCTTGATCACGGAGCGAAATTTCAGAGATGGTCCTCATGGAGTCATACGACGCATAGCGCAGCAGATTTGCCGTAGCAAGCTATATCCACTCTCACTGTGCATCGGCTGTACCCAGGAGGCGCAATCAAAAATCACGAATTTGCCCTTGCCCTTGCCCTTGACAACCATTCTCCACATGGTTGGAAGTCGGACGAAGGAGCTACATCTTTATGTCCCCTTTTCGATGTTTTCGCATCTTGCATCACTGGAACTGTCATTTCCATTACTTGACAAGTTGGTGCTATTATCGCGGGATATATCGGCAGAATCCCACTGTCGGCTTTTTGGCGATGCGCCAAAACTTAGGATTGTCGAAGTCATCGATGTGGCCAATCCTTCGTTTTCATTTGAACTCCCTTTCGCTCAGATTCGACATTTCAGAAGCAAACATGTCCATAAGATTGCCCCAATTGCCTTCCGTCGTCGGGGACCGTGGCCTTCTGACCTTTTGGATTTTCTTGATGTGGCGACAGGCCTGGAAACATGCACTGTCGAGCTTGAAATGGGCAACGAGGACGTATGGATTGCCCAGCATCGCGCTGAAACCTATCCCGTTTTATGTCGTCGACTGAATTCACTAAATGTATCGTCGTCATTTCCGAAGGATCACGCCACTAAAAATGCGGTGAAGCAGTTCTTCAATGGACTTGTTCTTCCAGTCGTCTCTTCAATCAAGGCCGCTTGCCTCGTCGGACACCAAGAGAGGGAAGAAGAAGTCGTATTTACATCCCTTCGACAGCTTCTTGATCGCTCCAAACCACCTCTCACCACCCTCCACTTCACACACGGACGTGTACTTCCGGACGATCTCCTCCATATCCTACACATCACTCCTACCATAGAAGACCTACGTCTCTTAGACGTCGGCCCTGGGACGATCACAGGCCAGATTCTTGACGATCTAAATGCTAGCAAGGAAAACTACATTGCGCCACGTCTACACACACTTCATCTGAGCGGCGAGCTGGATTTCCCAACAGAGAAGTTCGTTGGAATGGTAGAATCGCGCTGGACGTTGGCAGAAAACCGATCAAAGAACACCTATCTGTGCCTGTTCGCTGCATATAAAGAACCTAATGCGGAAGAGATAGCACGTTTGAAATCCTTACTTGTGCTACATCAACGCCGCGCACAAGGAATATCGTTCGATTTGATACCTCGACGACATAAATGTCCACACTGACCAACGGGGGCCATTGTGGAGACGGTAGACTCTTGGAGGAGCATTTAGCTTTCCTTGTCTGTTCCCGAAGCCAAACAAGAGATAGCCGCCCTAGGGAAATAGTAACTGATAGAATGTCACGGACAAATTCCGCCGTCGCTGGTTGAGAATCTTAAACAGAACATAAAATACAGTGGTATATTCTACGTAGTTGCCTTTGTCCTCAGTCCATGTTATTTGTAATGTCCACATAATTGGTATCCTGGTGAAATGAAACCAAAATTCAAAATTTCTTTTGCTAGATACCAATCAATGAATACCGCATCAAAACTGAAATCAGGAGAGCACTTACTCGATGGGTAACGTTGTACAGCTTCTCATCGAGTCCCTCCGTCTTACCACTGATATTGTCAATCCGAGTGTTCTGTGAATCCAGCTCCTGGCCCATAGCCATACCCAGGGCCTTCAACCTCTTCGTCGCATCACCAATCTCATCGAGGTTATCATCCAGCTCATCCTCCATCTCGTCATCAGACGCAGTGGCCTCGTACTGGTACCGCGATCGTTGGGTTTTACGCTCGCTGAGCTGCTCCGCTGTCTTGAATCGACCGCTCCCGCTCCTGCCCCCGATGAGCTCCTCGTCGTCACCGTCGGACCGACCGTATGTCTGCGCTCGACCAAGACGATTCTGGGAGTCACGGACGTCCCTCATTGCCTTCTCGCGGTCCAAGCGCTCGTCTTCGTACCGAGCTTGCACTTTGGCCGCCTCGGCGGCACGTTTGGCATCCTTGTTCCAGGTAATGGCTGGTCGGAAGATGGAACGGTTGAGCTTCTTGAGTTCATCCGTTTTGTCACTGGCTCGGGCAGAGTGTCCCTTGGAGACGTCAAGGTGCATCTCGGTGTTCGCCAGTTTCTCTGTAACAGATGGTCCTTGGTACCATACAATAGAGGATCAAAGATAGAACAGACCTGACTGGTCACCGAGCCTTCCCAGAGTACCCCTCGCGACATCCTCAGCCTCCCGGGCCAAGCGCAGGGCATTTCTGGTAGAGTTGACACTCTCCTGCTTCACGAACCTCGTTTGCTGCTTGATGCCTTCAACATCTTCATCGTTCTCTTCCCCCGGAGGAACATCCCTATTCGCTCCTCCATCAAAGAAACGGCCAGAACCTCCTGACTTTGCTGGGTTATAGCCTGAGAATAACTCGTTACGGTCCTGGTCTAGTTGAGCATCACCGCGAGAGTAGATGTCGCCAACGCCGTTACCGCGACTGTATTTGTCTCTATAGTCATCCTCTAGAGGTGTATTGTCGCCATTGCTGCGGGTACTTTTCTCGTACAGATTACCGTCTCGGCTGGGAACGTAGGTGGCAGCATTAGACCGATAGCTTGGCTGAGGAGAGGAGGATGATTTGCTTGACTGTCTTTCTGACTCGGTAGGCGGGATGAGTGGCTTGTTGTTATTGCGCTTTAACAAGGGCATGGTGGTAACTGGAAGAGTGGCAGTGGGCTGTGTGATCGAAATCCATCTACGATCAGCACTGCCACATTACCTTGGTGATCGGGCAAATGGACCGCATCGCTCAGCCTCTAGATCTGGGCACACAAAATCTCCATACATTGGATCGTGGAAACTGTATAAGTATAAGAACTGTCAGATCGTCAATACCCTAAATGGGTCCGACCCCCCACCCTCTAGTCCGCCCAGCACACCTTGCCGTACCGCAGCCAAATAATCCCCCAACCGCCGTCCATCCTCGTTGGCAAAGTCACTGTACAGCTTATACCGCGAATCGGCAACAATGTTGACGAGCTCCAGCGTTTGCTTCATGTTCCTAAAGAGAAAAAGCTAAGTGGGCGAAATGGAAGGAAAGAGGGCACTTACTCAGGGAACAACTGCCGAGAATTGAATAACAGATAATGTAACCGTATAATCAGTTCAGGAATATATATCTGGCGAATCCGTATGAGATCCTTCGTCCGCTGGTCTGCGTCGGACGGATCGCTTTCCGACACAAGCCACTCAGAAGTTAGCAATTTCACAATGTGAAACTTTGCTTGATTGATCGATGACTGGAAACCAAACCAATGAGTTTTGCCCCGCAAGTTGGCTATCATCATACCTTGTAATCCTCCAGCCAATCATTTCTGGTCTCCTTACTCATCTGCAACACTTCCATAGCTTGGATCTCGACTACCCTCTCTAGCGCCTCCCATATCACAAAGAACTGCCGGTAGTATAGGTATTCCGTCGCCTGCACCTCTGGTTCACTGATAGATGCCAAGTCCAAGGGCAACATCCCAAGGAGCTGTTGCGCGACTTGTACTCTTCCCGACCCTACACAAAATTCAGAATTGTGAAGACCAGTAATAAGATGAACGCACCCAAGAAATAACGTAGAATCACATTCGCTTGCTCCAGAGCTGTATCATACGTCGATTCCATGAATGTTGTCCATTCAATCGACCGCAGCAATAGCAGCTCTGCATCAGTGGGTGATGTCTGCAAAGTAGCAAGCGAAGGCAGAGATCCCTTTAGAAGAGGTAGAAGCTGCACACAAGTTCATTAGGAGAAAATCACCAATGACTAGAAACCTACGAACATCGAAGGCCTTGACGATAGTCTGCTCAGCAGTGGCAACCGCTACTCGATCCACATCGAGTCCATGTTCCCGCGCCCGTGTTAAAGCTTGCCGTCTCTCAGCAGGATCCGCACTCAGCTCCAACGAGACCAGGAAGACTGCGTATCTGTTGATAGCGTTCTCTCCCAAAGCACCCGCGTACATCGCAATGAGATCTCTTTGACCAGCAGCCTGAACACAGTCAACTTCGGAGTCACTAATATGCGAAACAGACAAACCTCAAGAACTTGGAGATATGCTTCTAGAATCGTTTGTACAGCAGCAGGCGGAACGTTGATTTCGATCATTTGCAAAAAGAGACATAGATGGGCAAAAAATCGGCAAAGTGGTGCATATCTGTTCTCGACATTGAGAATGTGCGAACGAGAAAATGACAAGTATGCTCACTCCGAAGACGATCTCTGGTACAAGCCTTGTTTCAGACCATCAGAGAATGTAGTCAAAAGCACACTCGTCCGATCGAGTATTATGAGCAGCTGAGAATAATGCAGGGGATGGTCCCCGTTGGTTCTGGAAAAGTAGACCAGATTCAAGACACGGGAGAAGAAGCAGAAAAGATTTCCTTACCCATCTTCCACGGGCACAGCTCGTAAACCTTCCAACACCTGGAAAACCTCCTTTTGCCACTCCTCCTCCTCCTCTTCTTGCTTGTCTTCAGCAACAAATGTAACACCTTTTTCCACCGCAGTCTTGCCGCCCTCCCAAAAACATCCACCGAGTTTGTTCATCTCCATCGACTCCTTCTCCTCACACATAATACTAACATGGGCCCATAGATAATCCTCCCATGTGCGACAGGCTGATTTCAGCACACTGAACGTCTGTGGCGAAGGCGCAAGCGCGGCATAAAGCACCCTTTCGTGTTCCGGCATGTTGGTGTTTAGGGCAGCTCGTGTACACGTCGTCTTCCACAACCTGCGATTTCGATTCCCTATCCACATATCAGGATCATCTTCATCAGATTCGTCACCGGATGTTTCATGTGCTGAGAAAAGAGAGAAGGTTAGGAATAAGGGCTCTCCGAACGCAGTGAACTCTTACATAGTAGACGCCACTGAAACAGTCGTGAGCCACGTATACTAGCTGCTCTCCACGGTTGGTGCGCCTTTCGGCACAGCTCAATTGCCTCGTCCAGCCGGCCCGCTCGAACAAACGAATACAGCGCTTGAGTGAGATTTTTTTCAAAGTTCTGCGTGACATAAGTCCGCGTGTAAGAAATAAGACCGACTATAACTCACTGCGTCATCTGAAGCCAAAGCTCTTCCGTCTCCCCGATTGACAGCATCTGGATCTAGCTCCTTGACAAGACCGCTCCTACCCCCAGCAGCCGTTCGAGCGGCTTGAACGACATTATGCTTGGTGAATGTCCAGTACCCAGTGGTGGCTTCAGGATGTTGTGGTCCCGGGGCTGTCTCTTGCAACCATTCGCGTATCACAATGAGTTCAGAGAGGAGTGGCGAAGCGTTCATGATAGCTTGGGCGACGGTCGACGTCGGCGTATAGGGATTCTCGCGCAGCAAATCTCGTGCAGAGTCAAATGGGGGATATTCTGTCTTTCGAGCGCTGTGATCAATCAGATTTAGAGTAAAATTTACGAGGAATGAGCGCACGGCATGACAGCTTGCAGTAACCCCCACGTATTCTCCTCTAACTGCAAGAGTTCCAATGTACTACGAGCTGATTGGTCGGGGGATTGCTCCTCATACTCTGCTATTCTGTAGTTCTGCGTGAATTCTTAAAACATAAAATGAATCTGAGGAAAAGATTACAGGTTTCGACATATTGCTCTTAACTGAGGCGCAAATCCTGTGTCAGGGTCAAGGATGGCAGCCAAGTCGTCTGGCATTGATTGGAAGAGAGATAAAACATCTGCGCAAGCTTCGTAGGCATTGTCGGCCATTGGAACGGAAATACTGTGGAGGTCGAGAACAAGTTTGACTGAACAAAAAGTCGCGTTCGTCGCGGCGCACGTGAGCAGTCCCTAAAAATAGTAATTCATCCTTTGCAACTTACTCTGACTTACCACGACTACTCGAATGTCCGGCTCAGACTGGGTTCCTATATCTGACGCGTCGGACTGGCCACTAGAATTAACTTCCTTGTCTCGACTTCTAGATCCCAGGGTCCCTTTGGAGCTTGCCGACGGAACATGCACTTTAACTTCACCAAGATCCTCTGAATTGCTCGATGAAATTGCCACACAGTTCAAGTGCTCACCAGGAGTGTTCAGCGACGCTCACGGCGACTCACCGGCTCTGTCAATGCTGGACTTGATACTGTCAACTGTTGCAGCTCTCCGCGCCATTTCTGATATGTCAATGAACGGCATTCCACGTCCAACCACACCGTTCTGGTCGTTGCTGCTTCGGTCACTTGTCATTACCTGCTATGAAAAATCTTACATCCTGCACGTATCCACCATCGTGAGGACGAGCCATATTTTTAATAATAATCTACAGGGAAAATGTGTCGTTTGCTTTATCAAAACCATTGGACCCAAATTGCACCGTATTGGATGGACACGCGTCTCTTCTGGTGTCCCATCTTGCAGATCAGCTTCAGCCACCAAGAACTACGGTTGCAAGCCAAGCTGCAGACGATCCGTCTTCGACAACAGAACAGTTAGCTGCAGAGTCTAATCACCGGGAGAGCGGCTGCAGTCTTTCAGACGAAGACGAGTCGTTATCTGAGTGCTCTGATGAAGATCTCTCTTACGAGAGCATGGAAACTTCGACACAGCCGACCTCAGCGCCATCGTCGAATATCCCGGTGGAAGCTCATGTGCTTTCTCATTGGCGACAGCCCGATTGCATCGCCCTCCCATTCCTTTGCATTGCAAATAGAGAGAACATCATACCGCTGATAAAAAGCACAATATATCAACGGTATACATGGGGAATATCCGAGCCCGTAGTGGGGATGATCTTGTCAGAAACAGGATACATTGGCCGCGTGGTGATGGGCTGGACTGACGAGCCAAGCAAGTCAGACTATGCTCTGGTGAGTTTCTGCTTCTTTGTGACCGGATACATTCTCAAGGTTATCCCCGAAGCCCCGAATAAGGATTGCATACTCCGACGAACGCTGTCCAAACTCTTCTCTGGGAATTTATGACTTGACTGACCCAGTTTCTACTATTCAACTAGCACAATTCATCCTTGGCCTTCGTCAGCACGTAGAAAGTATTGTCTCGAAATCGTCCAGCCCAACCTTCAGGTCTATTTTATGGCGATCCGATTCGATACAAATGGATGAAGATCAATCCGGACCGGACGATCAAAGGGAAAGAAGGATCCACATTTGGTTGCGCGGTGTTCCTTCACCTCCTCAGAGTGACTCGTATGTTTTAATCGATAGATGCTGGCTTTTAAACCTGAGTTCCTTTCTTGTACAGGGCGTCTGAATCCATCGATCCTCCCCCCACGTCTGAAATTACAGAAATGTCGAAGCCCTCGAAGTCTAGCAAAAAATCGGCGTCTACATCCCAAAGCAGCCTTAAGCCCTCGGTCGGTGCAAAGCAGCTGCATACATCGCAGTACGTCCATCGTCCGTGTCACTGAATGGTATCACTAAATTTCATGTAGTGGAACTTCCATCGCGAGCTCGTGAGTTAACCATGACATTGCGTCCCGATAGTCGTTAAGTCATTCTTATCAGAGCATCCACCCGCGCCAAGGCGGCATCAGTGTCTGTCCCTTTTCACTCGTTGCTTTTGTGATACCTTAAATTGCCATTGTTTATAAAGGATGGCGAAAGTCCCTGAAGCTGGAGTAGCAGATGGCGATCCTTTGAGCATTGGAAGCTTTCTTTCCGACCGAAACGCGTTTAGCGTCGCTCGTTTATCTCTGACCAACCCTTCAGCGGAGGATCTGACAAGTTTTATGGAGGAGGAAGATGGGCCGGCGCTTTTGTATAAGGATAACGACGCCATCATTGCCGCCGCCGAGAATAAAGAGGTCACTGCCATGGCCAAGATCTACGATGATTTGACTAAATACCAGAGGCCGTCGTGGGTGAGTATCACTCAGTCGTCCCCTGACGACCGAATTATGATACATAGATCTCCAGGATACTCCGCCATCTGTTGATGTCGCCGTACAACACAGTCTTGACTTTTTCATGCGCCAGTTGGCGGATATGGACGTGAGTGGGACATCGCACAATCGTCTGTCAGTATCCTCATCTTTCGTTTAAGTCGAAGTCCACAAAGGATCAACATGGCACACTCGATCCCTCCCTCATGAAAATAGTCACTTCCTCACTCTCCTTCCTCTTATGTGTCTCTGTGGGGGGCTTTGCGAAAGGCCTTGCATACAAACCTAACGAAACCGAAGCCAGGTATTGCTGGGACTTTCTTCTCTATATCTCTTTTGTTGTTCCAGGCGAGGTCGTCTCGCAGCGGCTTTTGTACGTGCAAGTTCACCGTCCTTCTTTCTGTCAGTTTACTGTTGTTTAGGTTGGAAAGACTATTGTCACTTCCGAGAAATATCGTCCTTGACTTGGCATCAAACATGGATGATGCTAAGTTACGGACCGAAGCGCAAGCGAAGGCTTTCTTGGAACTTTGCTCACGAGCCATAATGGAGGCTCATAAACAGTACGGAAGCACAAGCCTTGTTTGGAATCAAGCCATTGAGTGTGCGAGGGATGCATCCACACACCATCAGAGCGTAGAAAATCTTATGAAGGCTCCCAATCCTGCTGAGGTGATCAAGAACCGTGCCCAGGAAGAGCCCGATACCGCCAAATGTGATTCTTTTCTGGCTTTCCCACTCTCTATCCCTGAATCGATCCGGAGACGTAGCCGACCAGAACCTCTAGTGCGTGGCTGGGACAATCTAAAGCCACCATCACCGAACAAGCCGCTCAAAGTCGAGAAGAAATCCCCGGGGGCTGCTAGTACCGAATCGCCCGAGGAGAGGATGCGGCGGATGAAGAGCCCATTTTTCATCAATGCCTCAGAGACGCAGACCTTCAAGCTCACCCAAGCAGCACTTGAGAAGATTGTCGAGGATCTTCTCGGGAAGCATCTGCTTTCTGTCCTCTTCGGAGAGTACAAGAAGCCCGACGAGGAGGATGGAAAGGCTGTCAACCAGTGCAAGATGTATCTTGTTAGCGGCGTGATGCATCTCAAGAGCCTCGGAATAACCAGGTATCCCGTCTTTGGTTTGGCTACTAATGGCACTGTGGGTGCCCTTCTTTGTTGTTGGTATTCTAAAAGATTGGGTGTACGTTTTATCTGCCTCTAAAACGACGTTTAACTAATGGTTCTCAGCGCGTCTTCATCATGGACCGGAACATCCGGCTCTTTGATATCTCTTCTCCGATTCAAGCTTACCATTTCATGACATTCCTTCTTCGTTTACGACGATGGAGCGATGAGCAGCTGAAGAAGCACCAAGTTAGGATTTCGAAGAATGCTGATGGGTATCTGCCGGATCGTTCCTGGACTCGGAAGGCACAGAAGGAGGCAGCTAAGAAAGTCTTGGTGGACACGGCGGGTAAAATTGGCGAGGATGCGGAGATCGTAGGACAGTTTGCAGAGATGAAAGTATAGAGGTTGTCAGATTTTTCTATTCAGTTGCTGTCGAAAAAGGCTTGGTACTTGTTTCCCTTATTGCAATATGTCCAGCTCTATCTATGCTTTGAATTTACCTTAAACCTGTTTTCTCAGTACCCTACAGAGTTGTCGCTGCGCGCTTTCTGTTTCGCATAACTGCGCAAAGATACCGTTTCGGGACATTCGGGGTGAGGCACGAGCACTGCACCAACGTCGCTGGCCTGGCCTTTAAATTTTCATATGATATACGTGCCTCAAATTCCTGCTAAGGCGTTGTGACTTGTCCGCCACTTAGACTGGTTACCGTCTCTCTGACCCTTGACGTTGCAAGCAAGAAAGGGTTATCAGAGAGACTGGTAAATCTGACTTTGAAATCCCAATGCTGCGCGGGTGGCTGAATGATGATGATGATGATGATGATGATGGCGTCATGTTTAAAGTAACCTAAGGCCCTATAGGGCCTATGTGTACATCTTGTGCTTTGTAACACTAATTGTAATCTAATGAATCTGTATGTAAGGGTATCGGTATTACGGAGTGGGCATTTCTGTGAGGTTCGATCTGTTTGCGTTGAGCTGTGGTGGGTGCATAGTCATTCGTGGTTGTGTGCGGCTTGGTGCAGTGAAGAAACTTTGAGTGGAAGAAAGGACCGTGACGTGGACGGTCAGTGGGAGGGGTGTAGAGATTGGGGGGATGCGGTGGATTGATGAAGGTTGTGTCGCATTCGCCTGGTGGCGTTAGTTGTAGCTGCTTTACAGGGTTAAAACATGTTAGCGAGAGTGCGAGGGTGGGCACTAATGGGTACTCTCCTCCATGGTGGAGGTGGGAGGACAGTCTGTGAACTGTTCCCCCCCCTCGCATGCCCAAGTGAGGCACAGAATAATCGGTGTCCTGTCATCTTGAGCTACTTTCCTATGGGGGAGGACTGCCTTTGTTGTTGGGAAAGTCTGGGAATCGCTTGGTGCGTTGCACGTATGCGAGTGTAGCAAAAGTGTGTTTGGAAGTGGTTGATAGAAGGTGTTGGAGTTGTAGGTTGCCCAACCTCGTCCTGCGACGGAGGGCTTGTCTCGCATCGACGTAACGTCGGCAGACTAGGAGGTAGTGCGTCACCATTTCTGGTACGTTGCAGTAGGAGCAGTTTGGGGAAGGAGCGGTGTGTGAGCGGAAAAGATAAGCGTTCAGAGGAACGTGACCCGTGCAGAGCTGCATGAACATGCTTGCTTCTGATCTAGACATGTTCTTGAAGATGCGTTGGATTTTGCGGGAGGGTGGTGAGCGATCAAAGTGTTTCGTGAAGCTTCCTTTAGGTGAGGAAAGCCACAGTTCAGCCCACTGCGCTTGGACATGTTTCGAGAAGTCTGCCACCGCTGCGGCCTTGCTGCGTGGTAGTGGTCGAGCGAGTATTGTGTGGTTGTCAAAAAGGGGAGTGGATGATCCCTGAGCCGCCAGTTTAGCTTCCATGTCTACCATTTCATTACCGATAACGCCGATATGTCCCGGTACCCATTGGATCCAGATACGAAGGGACTTCCGCTTTGCCTGCAGTCGGCGCACTTGGTGATGGAACTCTTCAACTAGGTGTCGCCCCGATTTCGTCTGGCCGGACTGGAGGGCGAGTATGGCTGCTTGAGAGTCCAGGAGGATCGTGGCTTTGGTGAGTCTTGCTGTACTTTTGACAATGTCCAGGGCCAAGATTGCTCCTATCAGTTCCACTTCAAAAACCGTGTGGTGAGTTTCTGGACCTAGGTAGAGATGACGATGGACTTCCCCATGCGGGGTGTTTTCGTAAGTCTGCGACCAAGCAGCCGCCCCGATACCCATTTTAAAGCCTGATCCATCCGAAAAGATGAGTCGATCACCTCTCGGAGTCTTCGCCGCTCGTTGCTCCACTATGTCTTTGTTGGGGGCAATGTCGAACTCGATACAATTGGCTTTTTGGATCGGGGTGGGGTTGATGCATTCCCAGTCTTCACGGAAGTCCGATAGTGCATTGAGTAGGTGGTGGATAGGTGAGCGGTGGAATCTCGGTTGACGTTTGCATTTCTGAACCGTCTTGAATAGCGGGTGGATTGGTGGGAGCGTGCATAAACGGGCTGCGAATTTGTAAGCCACTAGGTTCAGGCGGAGGTGAGTAGGGAGCACGTTAGCGTGGTAGTCTAGGGCATCTGTTGATGTTGACCTCAGACCACCAGCCATCACCTTGCACGCGAGCCGCTGTGGCTTGCTTAGCTTTCTTGCCACCCCTACCGCTCCGCTCCTGCGACCTTCTCCCTCCTTCACTGGGTTGTACCATACCGGTAGGGTGTATTCCATCCGAGGAGCGACTAGGCCGATGAATAGATGACGGATGAACTTGTGGGGCATCCCGATTTTCGTGTTCGCCAACCGAGTGAGGGCTACTGCTGCCTTGATTCCTTTCCCCACCGCATACTCGACATGCTCTTTGAAGTTCAAGCGCCTGTCGATGTGCACTCCGAGGTATTTTGCGCTTTCCTTGGGCTTGATTATGTGGCCTGCTACTGTCATTGTTCTGTTCTGGTCCGTTACTGAGTCAGAACGTCTCGTGTGGTGAACTAGCTGATACTTAGCGACATCAAAAGACGATGCTGAGTCTCCTGCCCAAACAAGTCCTTCTTCTGCCATCCCTTCAAGCTTGCCGATGTTCTCTTCCACACTATCGGATACTGCGACTAGGGCCGTGTCGTCAATGAAGCCATAGATCTTGTCGTTCTTTCCTTTAATGTCTTTGCCGATTTCCAGTAGGCTGGAGCTGTAGATTAGGTACAGGATTACACTGAGCGGAGAGCCTTGAGGAATGCCTGTGGGTACCTGAACCAGGTCAGAAGCATAGTCGTCAAACGCCAACATGGTGGATCTGCCAGACAGAAATGATTCTGTCCAGTTCACCACCTCGCTGCCCAGGCCCATCTCCTCCATTCGTTCTAGGAGGCATACGTGCGCTACGTTGGGGAAAGCTTGTGAGACATCCAAGTATAGGACGCTCACTACCTGCTTCCTCCTCCAGCTATCCTTGATGGTCTGTGTTAGCTGTAGTAGTGGGTCTACTGTGCATCTACCTGCCCGCCCCCCATAATGGTGCTCTGGGAGGCAGCCGTTCTCCTCGAGAGTCTCTGTCATCCATTCTGCCATCGACGACTCCATCATTTTACCTAGAGTCTCTTCCAGCGCAATTGGCCTGTACGCTTTGGGGATTGTGTAGTCGTCCTTCCCTGGTTTTCGTAGAACGATCGTCTTGAAGATCTTGAACCGCATTGGGAAATGGCCTAGGCGGAGCGATGCTTTCAGGATACCGTGGAGGGCTAGGGCATAGATGTCAATGGCTGATTGGATGGCGATGTTTGGAATCCCCGTGGGTCCCGGTGCAGAGTACGATTTCGCCCGCTTGATTGCGTTGACTACTCGGTCCAATTTGATGTCAGGGTTGGAGAGAGGATTCAAGGGTGCTTTACTTCTCCTTTCGAGGTTAGGACGTTCTGGAAAAAATGACGATGCGAGGAGCTTAGCTTTTGCTCCGGGGTTTACTTGTACCTGCCCCCCGGAGTCTTTCAACGCAGGAGTTTTGGTGGGACCGGCGTTCTCGCCTGGTTCCGTGGCATACTTGGCAGCCATCCAGATGTCCTTATCTAGGATTTCTGTCAGCCAGCCCTGCCAGTGCTCTCTCTTTTGCTTCTTTATCTCTCGTCGATAGCGTTTCTTCAACTCAATCATTTCCGTCCACCATTCGGTCGTCCCTCTCTTCATCCATTGTCGCTGTGCCTTGTGGTAGTGTTTCCGTAGCGTCGTTAGGTCTCTTGTCCACCATCGTTTCGAATACTTTGAGGGTTTGGATTGTGGCACTACCTGCCGGAGGACTTCCTCGGAGCCTGCAATTAGTCTGTCTACTACCTCTTCAAGGTCTTCTATTGTCCGAAGAGCATCTTCTGAGGTGTTGATTGGGTTCTCCTTGAAGTGGTCCTCCAGTCGTTCCCGGAAGTCGGTCCAGTCCGTATCTCTGTATAGCGGCCGGGAGGGCGGAAGGTTTCTCACCAGTTCTAAGTCAAGGTCGACTCTGAGCATCCTATGCCAGGCAGATTCTCCTAGAACAGCATCGCATTTTACCACGCAGGGCACCAGAATGTCCCGTGTGGCAAAAACGAGGTCAATCGTGGATGTCGTTTTGTGAGCTGCTGATACGTACGTCGGCGTTCCTGCTGGGAGACATAGGTCCATGCCTAGCTCAGCTAGGAGTTGGAGGAGGTCCTCCATGTCACTCGTTGCGCATCGCCCTGGGTGATGTGGTCCCGCCCAGAGTGCGTGGTGCTTGTTAAAGTCGCCGATGAAGAGAATTGGGATTTCAGGATCGTGGTTGGAGAAATAGTCGCGTAGCTCATGGATAGTGTTGTTAGAATTGGGGATGTTGTATATGTTGCAGAGAATGAATTCAGGGCCTGCCGTCTTCACCTTGATAGCTGTGATGTGAGTGCTCGGGATCTCGATCGCCGACCAGGCCGTCGAGTTGAGCAGCGTACTGACATACATCGCGCAGCCATATGGTGCACGGTTTGTCGTCGCTTTGGAAGGTAGGATACGTGTCCAGTGGGACGGGTTTAGGGATGGGAGGCGTGCCAAGAGTTTTGGGCATTCCTGTACGCATAGGATGTCGGTATTATTTGGGTTCATAGATTGTAGAAGGGATTGAAGAGTAGTCGGAGATTTGTCTACATTGAGGCTTCTTATGCGAAGATTCTTGCTATGTTGAATGGGATTGTCATTCTGCATTAGTTTGCATGGTACGACGAGTACTCTCTCGAGTCGTACGTGGAACAGGCAGCTTGTTGCATGGCGGTTTTTCGTAGCGGGCATGAGCGATCAAATGCGCAGTGTGGTCCGTCGCAGCAGGCGCACTTGAAATTGATCTTGCATAACTTCGTCTCCTGACAAGGTGAAGCGTGTGGGCATGGGCATTTTTGAGTTGGGTGATGACCGGCACAGCGTGCGCAGATGGAATGTGGGGAAGGGCAGGCGTACGAGCGGTGTCCGAATCCTTGGCACTTGTAGCACAGATCTGGTCCCTTGTGGTACCAGTCCCCTTTACAGAGCGCGTTCTCTAGGAAAAGGCCCCGGTATGCGACCTCCTCCGCTACCTCGTAGTCAGAGAAGGCCAAGACCAGCGTGGACTCCCTCTTCTCTTTGTTCTTCACAACATCCTCCTTCAGCCATCGGACATTGTGCAGGTTCCGTGGGGTGACTTCCGGGTTGCGCTCGTATAGATAAGCTAGGTCGCTTTCGTTTAGGGGACGGAACGTAGTTGGGACTGAGTGTACTACTACACTCCATGTCTGAACGACTAGGACCGCTCCGGGTGCCAGTTTCGGGATCCAGACATTCGCCGACTGCAAGAGATCGTGTGCTTCGTCGTCGGAGCTCACAAAGACTTTCATTCTTGTTTTACTCGTGAACTGCGCACCTATCACATTCATTTGCTCTACTGAGGGTATGCCGCAACCTCTGACTGCTTCCTGTACTCGCAGTGAGAGCTGCCTTGGGGTGATGCCAGTCAGGTGGGCTGCATCTCGAGCTCCGCTTAAGGAAATAACGACGTGGTGGTGTTTGGGCTTTGGTGGAGGCGCTGAGGTCAGTTCGGGTTGACGGGGCCCTCCTCATACCCTGTTGTTTCTCGAGTTCAAGGACGAGGGTGTCGACACGCTTTGCATCTGGGTCTCCCGCATGGATTTTGGTCCAATCGCCGATAGTATCCTCTTCTCCATCACGTCCAACCTGTCAGCTACTGTCTCCGCCACTCCGCTTTCCCTTCTGCATCCTGCCAGCCCTTCCTGTCCACCCAACATCGATAGCGTTGCCAGCTGCATCTCGCACAGGTCTATCAGCGTCGCCGTCACCTCCGCCCCCAGTCTATATTTGTTCTTCACCCTTGTTGACGCCAGCAGAATATCTCGGATCGCTGTCATCAAGCCTAGCGATGAGACGCCCAATTCTTGAATGGATATTCCGTTTGCAATTTCGGCCGCTGTTGCGTTCTGCACATCACATTTCGCGTAGCCTGGGAATGGTGCACTAGATTGCGAACGGTTAGTCTCGCTCGGAATTGCATTTGACAGAGCACTTTCCCTTGCTTGCGAGCGTGGGAGGGATGGGCTCTTGACGCTGCCATCGCCTCCCCCTCGCATGCCCGTGGCACAGGGATTCTGGTCCAGGGTCTGGGCTACATTCAACGGGAGAGGCAAATCTTGGCTGTCATGTCTGGGAACGCTGCTTGGGGAGGGAATGGCGGTGGGTACTGTGGCCGATGTTTGGGACCATAGAGGAATCAAGCCTGCAAGTTTCTTTTGCATCAGTTCTGATACAGCTGTTTCAGAAGTCAACACCTCCCTGCCACCTGGAGGTGGAGGAGCGTACACTTCGCGTTGTTTTCCTCCCCTCGCTTTCCTGGGGTGTCCACCTCGCCTGTAGCAGGGTGCGACGCTCCTCCGGTAACTTTCTGGGGAGATGTCGTTGAGTTCCTTGGCATCGGTTGGACTGGGCGTGCTCACATTGCGTAGCTGAGGTCATTTTTCGGTGCGTTTCGCGTGTTCGTGGGCTTGGAGTTGGTCATTATTGAAAGAGATATGGTATATGCGCGTAAAGAATGTAAAAAGGAGTGACTACGCTCTGTTCTCTGCCCTCGATGACCGCCAGCTGTTTCCCTGCTCGCGTAGTGCGGCGTGGGAAAATCTTGGCCAGGTGGCGGTGTGAGATCCGGGTGGCTGAAAAGAGGTCATGTGAATATCACGTGTAGACTTCGGGCTGAAACGCGTCCGCCATGAATACTGTCATTTACATGTTTCTTGCATGTTTCCCGTTTGTATTACTACTATGAATCCCTCGAATAACTCCCTAAATATTCCAGCAAGCTATAACTCGTTCTTCGAAAGTCGTGCTTCCTCTAACAATGTCAACTTCCGTCCTAGAACCCAAACAGCTTCTGGGAGACTGAACGGCATATTGCACTGAGGGCAATTCACGAAGGTTGATATTAAAGCGAAAAGATTTTGTTGGTGAAAAGGTAGGCTCAGGCATAAACAATGGAAACGGGTCAGTAGAGATGGACATGGGCAAAGGAACAGTGTTATATTGGAGGGGCGTTCGCGTTACATTAAAGCAAGAGCAACCGGTTGGCCTCGGTCCGAAGTCTACACGTGATATTCACATGACCTCTTTTCAGCCACCCGCGCAGCATTGGGATTTCAAAGTCAGATTTACCAGTCTCTCTGATAACCCTTTCTTGCTTGCAACGTCAAGGGTCCAGAGAGACGGTTACGAGTCTATCCGCCACTGGAAACTGAAAGAGCTTCAAGACTCGCGGGCGCACGTGAGCAGTCCCTAAAAATAGTAATTCATCCTTTGCAGCTTACTACCACTACTTCTCGAATGTCCGGCTCAGACTGGGTTCCTATATCTGACGCGTCGGACTGGCCACTAGAATTAACTTCCTTGTCTCGACTTCTGGATCCCAGGATCCCTTTGGAGCTTGCCGACGGAACATGCACTTCAACTTCGCCAAGATCCTCTGAATTGCTCGATGAAATTGCCACACAGTTCAAGTGCTCACCAGGAGTGTTCAGCAACGCTCATGGAGACTCGCTGGTGTTGTCAATGTTGGACTTGATACTTTCAACCGTTGTAGCTCTCCGCGCCATTTCTGAGATGTCAATCAACGACATCCCACGTCCAACCACACCGTTCTGGTCGTTACTGCTCCGGTCACTCGTCATTACCTGCTATGAAAGATCTTATATCCTGCAAGTATTCACCGTCGTGAGGACGAGCCATATTTTTAATAATAATCTACAGGGAAGATGTGTCGTTTGCTTTACCAAAGCCATTAGACTCGAATTGTGCCGTATTAGATGGCCACGCCTCTTTTCTGGTATCCCATCTCGCAGACCAACTTCAGCCGCCGAGAGAAGAGGTTGCGAACCAAGCTGCAGGTGATCCGTCCTCGATAACAGAACGACATGCTGTAGAGTCTAATTACAGGGAGAGCGGCTGCAGTATTTCAGACGGAGACGAGTCGTTATCTGAGTGCTCCGATGAAGATCCTTCTTACGAGAGCATGGAAGCTTCGACACAGCCGACCTCAGCACCATCGTCAAATATCCCGGTGGAAGCTCATGTGCTTTCTCATTGGCGACAACCCGATTGCGTCGCCCTCCCATTCCTTTGCATTGCCGATGAAGGGAACATCATACCACTGATAAGAAGCACATTATATCAGCGGTATACATGGGGAATATCCGAACCTGTAGTGGGGGTGATCTTGTCAGAGACAGGATGCATTGGCCGTGTGGTCATGGGCGAGCCAAGTGATTCAGACCATGCTCTGGTGAGTTTCTGCTTCTTTGTGACCGGATACATTCTCAAGGGTATCCCCGAAGCCCCGAATAAGGATTGCATACTCCGACGAACGCTGTCCCCACTCTTCACTGGGAATTTATGACTTGACTGACCCAGTTTCTACTATTCAACTAGCACAATTCACCCTTAGCCTTCGTCAGCACGTCGAAAAGATTGTCTCGAAATCGTCGAATCCAACCTTCAGGTCTATTTTATGGCGATCCGATCCGATTCAAATGGATGAAGATCAATCCGGACCGGACGATCAAAGGGAAAGAAGGATCCACATATGGTTGCGCGGTGTTCCTTCACTCCAGGGTGATTCGTATGTTTTAATCAATAGATGCTGTGTTTAATACTGAGTGTCTTTCTTGTACAGCGCGCCGGAACCACGACATACATCGCAGTACGTTCGTCGTCCGTCTCGCTGAGCGCTACCACTGAATCTCACGTAGTGGAACTTCGACCGTAAGTTCGTGAGTAAACCGTGGTATTGCCTCACTACAGTCGTTTAAGCCATTCTTATTAGAGCATCCACTCGCAGTAAGGCGGCATCAGTGTCTGTACCCTTTCACTCTTTGCTTTTATGATGCTTTAACTTAACCGTGACATTACTTATGAAGGATGGCGAAAGTGCCTGAAGCTGGAATAGCAGACGGCGATCCTTTAAGTATCGGAAGCTTTCTTTACGACCGAATCGCATTCAGCGTCGCTCGTCTACCTCTGACCCAAGCTAGGGCTGAGAGGCTGAGAGAATTTATGGAGGAGGAAGATGGACCCGCACTTTCATATAACGATAACGACAGCGGCATTGTCAATGCCCAGGATGAAGAGGTCACTGTCATGGCCGGGATCTATGATGATCTGACTGAATATCGGAAGCCGTCGTGGGTGAGCATTGTTCTATATCCTGGAAGACTGGTTAATGATATGCTCTTCCCCAGGATGCTCCACCCTCTGTGGACGTTGCCGTCAAACCTATTCTTGACTTATTTATGCGCCAGTTGGCGGATATGGATGTGAGTAGGGTATCGCACAATCCTCTGTCAGTATCCTCATCTTTGGTTCAAGTCAAATTCCACAAATGATCAATATACCACGCTCGATCCCTCTCTCATGACAATTGTCGCTTCCTCACTCTCGTTCCTCTTGTGTGTCTCTGTGGGAGGCTTTGCGAAAGGCCTTTCATACAAACCTAACGAAACCGAAGCCAAACATTGCTGGGATTTGTTGCTCTACATCTCTATTGTTGTTTCAGGCGAGGCCGTCTCGCAGCGGCTTCTGTATGTGTGTTTATCATCCTTTCCTTCTGCTCGCTCACTTTCGTACAGGTTGGAAATGCATCTATCCCTCCCACGTAATACAGCTCTCGATTTGAGCTCGGATGAAGCAAAGAGTCTTACCGCTCTTGAGCAGCATGCACGTACTTTTCTACTCCTCTGTAGGCAAGCCGAAGGAATTGCTGTCCGTCGTCATGGAGTCAATAGCCCTATCGCTAGGCAAGCCAAAGGAGCTGGTGATGACGTCTATGAATATGCACAGCAGACGTCCACCCTGACGAGCAGTGCGAATGCTGCCGAGGTGATAAAGAAGCGTGCACAACAAGAGCCCGATAATGCCAAATGCGATTCATTACTGGCCTTCCCGCTCTCCATTCCTGACTCTATCCCGAGACGCAACCGGCCAGAGCCTCTAGTGCGAGGTTGGGACAACCTCAAACCACCATCACAGGATGACCACCCTGACGAACCGCTTAAGGTTCAGGAGAAGCCCGTCGAGATCGATCCGCAGCAGAAGCAGTGGACGAAGACTCTGTTCTTGACCAAAGCCTCCGAGATACAAGCCTCCAAATTTACCCAGAGTGAGCTCGCGAAGATTGTCGAGGAAAAACTCCTCGGAAAACATCTCCTTGCTGTCCTTATCGGCGAGTACAAGAAGCCCGACGAGGAGGATGAAAAGGCCATGAACCAATGCAAACTCCATCTTGTAAGTGCGGTGATGCACCTCAAGAGCCTCGGAATAACCAGGTATCCCGTCTTTGGTTTGGCTACTAATGGCACAATGGGTGCCATTCTTTGTTGCTGGTACTCGAGAAGATTGGATGTATGTTTTCTCTGCGTCTGAATTAATGCTGTGAATAACTGATGGATTGCAGCGCATCTTCATTATGGACCGAAATATCCGACGCTTTGATATCTCTTCCCCGATTCAAGCTTACCATTTCATGACATTCCTTCTTCGTTTGCGACGATGGAGCGATGGGCAGCTGAAGAAGCACCAACTTAGGATTTTGGAGAATGCTGACACGTTTATGGCAGATCGCTCCTGGACTCGGAAAGCGCAGAAAGAGGCGGCTAAAAAAGTCTTGGTGGACACGACAGGTAAAACTGGTGAGGATGTGGAGATCGTAGAACAGTTTTCAGAGATGAAAGTATAGAGGTTGCTTCTTCTATTTAGTTGCTGTCGAAAAATGCTTAGTACTTGTTTTCCTTGTTGCAATGTCCCGCTCTATCTATGCTTTGAACTTGTCTTGAACTCTTCTTCTCAGTGTCTGACAGCGCTGCCGCCTGTGTTTCGCAGAAAATACCTCAAAGAAAGACTCGAAGCTTGAGCACAGATGTCGCTGGCCAATTCTTTTTTGGTTCCGATTGTGTACGATTTCCTACGTATATCCTACACGCTGGCGTACGGTCGGATCGTCCCGCCGCGTATACTGCTAAGCATGACAACTAGTGAGCAAAGCTTTGCTCCTTGCTCGTTATTCGCGTCCATGCCCCCCGTCGGTGAGGTGTGGAGAAGGAGTTACATGCCTGCCTCAAATTTCTACTTACTCTTCTGGAATGCCGGGAATGGATAAGTTGTTAATGTGAACCGTCGGATTGGCCGACCGTAGTAGCGACTTGTACTGGTTATTGGATCCAGTCTTCACGAAATTGCGAACATCGGCTCATTCACCCGAGAAGTTCAGCGACGCTGATCACCGGTCACCGGTCAGGCTATGAATATGTTGGATTTGATCCTCGAGTGTTTAACTGCGACATACGGCCTTGGAACTCTTCTAATTAGGAAATATCCAACTTGAAAAATTACATCGCGACAACATCAAGACTAAATTTCTGTCATCCCTCCTTCCGTTGCGGTTTCACAATTTTCACCCCAGCCAAAGACCCTCGCTTTTTGACTTCTACCGGTTTCGCCGTCGCCTTCGGTTTTTCTGGAAGTTTCGCTGTTACTGGAATTTCTATGACCCTCACTTTCGTATCAGACATAGGCACTGCCTGCAGAGAACTTTCTGCCGGTTTCGTGGGTAGTGAATTTATCGTGGCAGGAGGCTTCGCGGGCAGCGAGGGATGGTGCTGTGTAGCGTGTTCGACACCTTCCATTTGACGAAGCTTTGCTTCCATCATAGCAATCTTGTCTTGTGTCCTACGAAGGTAAATGAGTGCTGTCCGACAAGACGGAATGGAAGACGTACTTATCCTTATGCCGTCCCTTGACCATGCTCAATGTCGTGGGCCGTCCACTCTCCATCATCGATTTCCGTTTCACCCCCAATACACTGCTCCCGCCAGCCTGATCGAGGGGCGCTTGATGAGCGTATGTCACGACAAGCGTGCGACCGCGAAAGGGTTTGTCGTGCGCTGACGCGAGAGCCTTAGCAGCATCCTGGATGTGTAAAATGGTCAGCCTTCCATCTGCAGCTCCCCCGGGTCTTTTGATTCGGAGATGGTAGTAATAGTTGATGGAAAAAGCATGAAAGAAAAAAAAGACCCGGGTCAGAAACAAGGAATCTTAATAACAATAAGGTAACTCACGTTGGCATTTTCGTACTCTACAAATGCATAGCCTCGAGGCTTGCCCTTGTGGGGACCAGCCTTGTGAAAGAGAAAGTCGAGTTTGGAGATTTTGCCAAATTTCGAGAAGGCTTGGAGTAGTGAGTATCTACGCAGCAGCATCAGTGCCAGTACCGCCTCAAGCTGACGGACCGGCTCACTCGTCGACAGATGGGTGCAAGTTTCCAACGTAGATCCTATCCTTGATTATCCTTTCCTTCGCTGGTGTGGCGGTGGAAGTCGACGAGGATGCCTCTAGAGGATAAGAGAGGTGTTCCGAGGCCATACAGTCCTAGAATGGTATCCGAGGGAATATCGTGGACGATGAGAAGGGCGTAGCCAACACGTTTCCAGGCGAATGGCCGTTCCGTTGCCAAAAAGACGTAACAAAAAGACTGGCCTTATCTCATAATTGCCTCATAAAATTCCCTATTTTGGAGATAATCTAGAAAGTTTCGTGGGAATATTGTGGCGCACTGCCACTTGTCGCGGATGCGACTCTGCGCTGACTCTGCACTTGACCACCATCATCTATTCTTCGGTGTCCCCCTCTTCCTCAAATTCTGTATCATTGGAGGCCCGATAAACCCTACAAACAACATGTTCTCAAGTCCAACTCCTGCAACAGGGACACTCGCGTCGAATACGCTCCGCAAAGCAGGCCTTATCGACAGAGACGCCACCATGCGGGATGTCACAGACAAACCAGGAGGTCGAAAGGGTTCCTCCAAGATTCGGTCACATAGAACGCGTGCCATAGAAACCCATTTGGGGCCACGAACGGTAATTGTCACTCTACTCATCTTTTCAGCAGCGCAGGGATGACGCTTTCATTTCCGTCGCTGGACTTTGTAATCTTGCAACTTACGCTCGCTCGCAGTCTTCTCTGGCTACGCGCATGGCACCTTCATCATCATCATCATCATCATTACCCGTGACACCGGCAGCTTTGTCTATCCGTGGCGCATCCTTGAGGCGGGCAGGTGATCGGCGCCGTGCTGCTACAGTAGTTCCGGGGCTGGTGGCTAGTAATCGACGGAACGCAATAGAACCGTGGAAAGAGTTTGTTACGAAGCGTTACAATCCCGAACTGCAACTGCTCAATCTTTCAGTATGTTTCGTTCTTTTCTGCTTGGTGTCACTCATCTCACCTATCTTTTCTTTTTAGAACATGATCGAAGATGAAGTCGTCAAGAAACACAACTTGACACCCCCAGGTCACGGCGGGTCTGCAAAAGAGGCGGGCGTCATCTTCAAGCTCGCGAAACAGCTCCAGCCCCCAGTACGTTATTCTTGCATTTCCTGATTTTGAGTCTCACGCTATGGCTAGGTGATGAAACTTGATCTCAGCCATAATCGTATTTCTGGCATGCACCTCAGCCTTCTCTCCCATTATCTAGGAGGGCTCGAGGCGCTGTCATTACAAAACAACAACATCAGAACCTACAAGGACCTTGACATCATTGTCGGCAGGGCTGGAAAAGAGCAGATGTTACGACTACAAGAGCTCATGCTGTCTGGCAATCCCTTACAAGTGAGCGAGTATGAGAAAAGTCGCGCGGAGTTCTACAAGAGGTGCGAGAGTTTTTCTTATCTAGGGTTTTGGTTTCTCAAAGCCATCGCAGCGAGGTTACCCGACGCTTCCCTGCAATTACACTACTTGATCAGGAGCCCATTGTTCGAATAGCATTCGACATTCCTCAAGCGTCATCGTCCTCGACACCCGTTCCTAAGCCATCCGCCACTTCTTTCCCTTTTGACATGGGTCCTTCCATGATTAACGGGGCAAGTCCGGATCTCGTTAATTCTTTCCTCTTCCGTTACCTCGACGCCTTTGACAAGAATCGCGCGGCCCTACTGGACGTCTATGATCCAGCGTGTACTTTTTCCCATTGTGTCAACACTGTCATCCCAGAACGCGCACGACTTCAAGGTCTTCACAACAAACTACCCAATCAAAAGAAACTTGATTGGAGTAAATGGTTGGACGTTAAAGAGGGTGGTTCTAGAAATCTGTCTAGAATGCGGTCGTGGGCGGATAAGCAGGACACAAGACTCAATGTTGGGTCCGAGGCAACCATCAAGGCACTGCTGTCACTGCCACAAACACATCACGATATCGCAGGTCCAGGAGAGAACTTTTGCGTGGACGGGATAATCGTACCTCATGGGACCGATGTTGCCTTGATGGTCATGATTCACGGACAGTTCGCAGAAAGTAAGTCGCCATTTAAACATCTTTGCAAGGGGTTCTCAGCTCTAATCCTTGTCTTGCAGTGCCAGCAGAAGGCTTGAGGTCTTTTGATAGAACTTTCATATTGGCGCCAGCTGCGGCGGGCTCCAGGTACGTGACATCGCAGGCTTGCTATGTCATATCTAACGGAAGTGTTGGTTAGGGCCAAGATCAACGGTTGGGATGTCGTTATAGTGTCAGATCAGTGGACAATACGTGGCTACTCAAGCCCAGAGGCATGGAAGCCAGGCCCCATGCTCGTGCAAGCCCAGAAGCGAATGCCGAGGAAAGCGCAGGATCTGTCAGGACCTGCCGACTCAACCCCACAGCAGCAACCTAGTCAGGAACAGCTTTTACAGCAGATTGTACATCTATTCTACCTCGTTCGAGAAGCAACACTCATGAATATTGTAGGATGAGCCCGCACGATCCGTTGTCCTCCAAATATGCCAGCGAACCGGAATGACTGTGCCGTTTGGATACGATTGCCTGTCAAGAAACAATTGGAATTTGGAGGCTGCTATTGCGAATTTTGAAGCTGTGAAGGTTCGTGTGCTGTATCCTAGATTCTATCCGCTGTATCACTGAAACTCCGTGATCGCAGGGAACATTAGGCAGGGAAGCATTTGTCTAAACTGAGTCTGCCAACAAGCGCTCCGGGGTGTTCATCAACCCCCGCATGGGTTCCTGGGCCTTCACGACTTCCCCTCATCATGTTCTATCTGTTGCGTTTTCACCTTGCTTTCTCATTTTTCATCTACTCTTAAAGCAATCACAATTATATATCACGAACTTGCACATCCTCTATGAACCGTCATTGTATATTTACAACCGCATCTCATCACTATACGTATGAATATTTGAATATCTGATACTAAACCTCCTTATGAAAGGGATTTCTGTCGAATAAATTCGTTGCTGCATAAGTATGCTGTTAAGTTATCAAAGTTCGAAGAAGATGAATGCGAGTAGGGGGAAGGATATTGCCCTCTTCCTACAGGTGCAGCCGGCAGCGTCGGGTGAAAATTCTGCCTGCTCGACGTCGGGTCCGACGGGCAGCCTCCTCCCTGAAGAGGGATGATTACATCCGGTTAGTCTCTAAATACCCGCACACATTTTCCGGAAAGCGACTCTCATGATTATTACGGCGTACGGCAGTTCCAACTGGGTAACCCTTCAGATTACCAAAACAGGCACGCCATCCCTCAAAATTCGCCGGTCCGTACGTCACCTGCAAATATTAACACAGAGGGCCTAAAACGCATGTTCTCCGGGGACCTTTGCCGGGACTTGCCTCGTGTGAACAATTTGTATCTGGGCATATTATTATGTGCGCACAAGTTGCCCAAAATGAGCCCGTCCTGAAGGGAAGATTCTGATGCCTTGCCTCGTTCTTGCTATATAACGAACTCGTGCTTCTCTCGATCGTCCCTTCGTGCGCACGCACTCAAAAAAAAATCCACAAAAAAACAGCTTGGACTTCCTTCGCGCGCTCTATCCTTCGTTTTCTATTTTGCTTTCCCTCCCCCACCCAGTCCTCGATTTCTTTTCTTCAAGTTCTTCCTGGTCGATGGCTCGACATTCTTTTGAAAACTTTGGTTTGCATCGGGCTGCACTGGTAGGCGACGCAGAGGGTGTCCGTCGCGCTCTCCAAGATGGTGCCGACGTGAATGCTCTCGACTCCCTTGCGAGGACCGTGATAATGTGTGCCGTAGCTGGGGAACAGTGAGTTACTCGTTTGATTTAAATCTCCAGCACGCTGTTTGCTGAAATAAATCAATCATCAGCTGGGATAACATGGATGTCCCACACGAAACCCTGATGACTGCCGGCCGCCTGGATGTCATCAGGATTCTTCTTGGGCGTCCTGAGATTTGCCTGTACACTCTCAATGCTCCGCAAGAGGCGTTCAACGGCGTTACTCCCATCGGTATGGCAGCGTGGCTGAACATGTACGACGTCGTCCGTCTCCTTTTGGAGGGCAGCCTCCACACTGTCTCTGTCGACGGCATGGACACCCACGGAGCTACGTCACTCATGTGTATGGACGCGTCATTTTCAATCTTTTTCGCGTTCTGACATGGGGATTTTTTCGCAGATGCCGCCCGAGATGGCAATCTACGCGTCGTCCAACTCCTAGTAAGTTTCCCACCTGGCGTAAAAACGCCCCTCGTATCTGACCTCGCTGTTTTTAGCTACACCATGGTGCCCGGCCAGATTTCAGGGATCGGAATCACCGCACGTCCATACAATTCGCCATGGCACATCCCCGGGTACTCTATCTCTGTGAAGAGATTCTGCGCCGTCATCGTTGGCGTGAAGCCAAGGTAATTCCTCGCTCTCCACTATCGCCGCAACAATTGAACGTCTTGTTATAGTCTGCTTCCGGAAGCAGGTTACTGTTGAATTCGACTTGTATCTTCGAACTTTCATGTGGGCAAGATGGATCTGATCCTGCAATTCCCGCTACCATTTCTCCTTCGTTCACATCAAAGTTAACTCGTGCAATCATTCGCTCCGTCACGTCCTCTGATTTGGCATCTCTACATTCATTATTGACTCCACTGTTTTCCTGTACAAGTTCCCACTCGTCACATCTTCTCGTGAATGCCCCTGATCCCAAGGGCTGGAGCCCTATCCATCATTGCGCCGCCGTCCGGAGTCCTTCATTGGAAATTCTTGATACACTGTACTATGCTGGAGCCGACGTCTCTTTATTCACCAGACATGAGCACTTCACCCCACTTCACTGTCTTGCCAGTTCTGCATATGTTTTCCAGGACGATGACCGTGTTTCTTCATTGGTCCACTTTGTTTCACGCCTCATCTGGGATTTTAAAGCTCCCTTGGCAGCTAGAACCAAGGAGGATGAGACATGCATTCATATTGCTGCCGAGCATGGCTGCTGTATTAATCTGTTGATGATTCTCCTGGATTATGACCAAACTGGCGCTGTCCGTGAACTACGAAATTCGCGGGGGTGGGTCAATCATTATATCCGCCGCCATACTCGCCACTAACGCCTATATTTCCAGACTTACAGCCCTCGAAGTGGCGAAACCAGAATTTCGAGTAGCGTTTGGAGAAGATGCGGAAAGCCTACGATCCGCTTCGTCCCTATCAATGCGCACGATTCGTCCACTTACGTCTTCCATCCCTTCCTTCTCGTCCTTCTCCGACCTGCGAGCTATGTACGCTCAGGACCGCCTAACTTCTCTCGACTTCGACATGCCCACCGCCGCGCATCAACTCATTAACAACCTCCGCCTTACATCCCTCACCTCTCGGCACGACATGCACCCCTCCTACCTCGACTACCTCGACCGCCTCCTCTCTGACCTCACCCGGCTGTCTGCCTCTCTCATGCAGCATTTTCGCGCACGCGTCGGGGAAGCCTCTGACGAACTCATCGAACTGTCTTCTGCAGCCGGTGGCCTTTCGAAGCTCCTTGACGTAGTCACTCGAGATGCAGGAAAGCTGATCCAGGAGCGCGGGATTGAGCCTATTAATCCCAGCAAGAAGGACAAGAGGGAATCAGAAGATTCCCAGAAGACGGCTGTAGCGGTGTCGTTATCGTTGACGGATTCTGAGCCCCCTACGCCTCCTAAGAGTAGCAGGCCGCCTACTCCCTCGGACATGCCTCCGTCTCCTTCCAAAAAGAAGAGAGACCCTCCGAGCGACGAGGAAAAGTCTCGAACGGCCTCCAAGTGGAAAGCCTGGTTCAAGCGAGTGGTATCGGATTGGTCTTCCAACACGGATATTCAATCGGGGGTATCCGAAGAGGTGCAGGTAGATTCCGGCAGGCCCCCCACGCCCCGCGGCATGGCCATCGATAACGCACTACGGACGTCATCCGTTGTCCTGGCTGCCGCTCAGCGCGATCTGAACGGCATCGCGGAGGCCATCGCATGTGTAAGTCCCGCCCACTCAATCTTGATGCCGCAAAACTCAAAGTTTACCTCGCAGGCCCAGCATATCGTACTAAAAACAAGCCAATCGATTTCTCGTGCGGAAAAGATCATCTCCAGGGCAGTCAAAGTAAGCCCTCCCCCTCCATCTTTTTTCCCTTCATTGTAACTCAATCATTCACAGAAAAGAAGGGCTATGATCTCGGATTACCGACAAGCCCTAGAAGAAAATGAAGGCGGCGTTAAAGTTCCGCCAGGTTATTCTCAGCTTCTCTCAACACGCGTCAGCAACGCGTCCTTACTGTCATTGGCGTCACACGCATCCTCCACCCTTTCTGTGGCGGATACTATGGTCGAGAATGACGATGAAGAGACACGTGCTATTCGTCGTCTGCTTTTACGAAAGATAGAAGCAGGAATAGGTGGCGCATTAGACGATCTTGACACAGTCGTCAGCTGGCTTCGTATTGTCAAAGAAGCTGTGCGTGGTGTAAAAAGGAGGGCGTACCTCTAACATCAATAACATTCAGGTGTACTCTTACACGTGTATAAAAAAAAGTACTGTATTTATATAGAAAGAGTTACAAAGTAGATGAAATGTAATCTAGTCGTTGTATTGGTATATAGCACTGTTGTACAAATGAATAGCATCCGGATTGTTCATACATGTCAGTCCCTAGTGTATGAAATGGATGTTCAACAAGCTACCGACTCGTCTCGTTCAAACGACGAGAAAATGCCTCACGGCACTGATAGTGTGTAACTTCACCTCTAAAAACCTTATGTTAGCGCTGAAAAAGAGCGGAACCGAAATTCTCTAAATACCTAGGTGAATGCACAGCGATAACGCTATTCCCCAGCCGCTTATGACATTGTGGGCATCTGCAAGGGATAAGCATCTAAGAATGACTTTTTCAGCCACAAACAAGGAAGACATACATGCGACTATCCGTAACCTTGACGCGCTTGGTTTGCAGGATCATCAACTTACGCGATAGCTGGTCATTGCGCGATTTGCTGATACCGCGTAGAACGCGATTATCAAAAATCGGAGCTCGCAGTGCATCGACTAGGAAGGTACGGATGTCTTCAGCGGTGACAAGTGGAGGAAGGAGTTTGAGCGTCTCGACAGCGTCGAGTCGAGGGCTGTGTCGACTGATTAGGTCCAATGCAGGATGCAGGTAGTCGTGCGCATCTTTGACCGTAGGCTGGAGATATATACGCAACAAGGTGAGATAAATGCTGCTCGTTTCACTCTCTGCCCGATAATACCGCTTGCAATATCTACAAATATCAGTCAGCTGTTATATAACAAATTTAAGGAACTCACTCTTCTGCCTTCATGTAATCATGTAACCTATAGGCATAGAGCTCGAGAGCCTGGTCGTGCCGTCCCAATCGGCCAAGCAGTATTGCACGAGCTTCGAAAAGATCTGGCCCAGGGTAAGACTGGCTAGACTACGAGAGATTCAGCCGTACCTTCTGACGACAATATTCCGTACAGATGATCAACGCTGTAATGGCTAGTCGAATCAATGAACTGTAAGAGCTTCGCGTGCATGTCCTTGTGCAAGTCTAGAAAGTTGATATGAATAATCGTGATAGAATTTGCCCATCAATTGCCACTTGCCACTGTCACCCCGTTTTCTGGCGATGAGCGTCATAGACAGATATAACTCTGCCAAACGATCGTGAAACTCTGTAGACTCCTCCTTTCTCTCCTCGATTAAGTATTCCAGATATTTGGCACAAAGGGACGGCTCAATTCCTTCCAAATAGTCGGCCACCGCCGTTCGAGGCAGCTCGACATCCTCGGAGGTGAAGATCTGTTTAAATTAAGACGTGCGAAGGCAAAACGAGGTGACAGGCCCCACCTCAAATGCCATCTTCCGGTCGGCGTCGAATATCCAACGTGAAGCTATGAAAATTAGCTCCAGATATTCCGGCCCAAGTCTCTGGAGATAGAATATAGATGGTTGTAATTTGTCCAGCATGTCCTCTTCTTCTTCGCTGAGCCTAAAAGAATAAAACATCAGCATAGGTATATTCCGTGGAATAGCACTGGTATCCACATACTGTTTTAAAAGCTCCAGTGCCTTATCATGCATTTTCTTCCCTTTATAGAGATCGATCAGCTCTCCGAATTTCTGTTGAAGTAAAATCAATGACGCTTTACTCCCGCACTGAATGGAGGATACTCACACGGTGGGCCCGAAGTTCCTCCTCAACTTCGGAGACTTCACACCAATTGGGGACTCGACACAAGGGACCCAACAAACCAGGACGAATGATCAGATACGACTTGAAAAGTGCAGTGTACACGATTTGGGCGAAGCGAAGCAATTGCTCAGGTGTCAATGCTGACAAAGGAGCATTAGGCAGAGCGAACAGGTCTTCAACTGAGGTCTCATTGAGAGACGGTGTCTTGTGAGACTGGTTCGCAGGCGTTATACCCATAGCAGCCAGCGCTGCATCGACTTTGGGCCTACGATCCGACAGGTACCTGACCAAAGTTTCAATCGACCGCTTAAAATCATCTTCGGCGACCATGAGAATTTGACAAAATTGAAGTCGAGAATCCTACCGGGAACAGCCCGTTTTGTTTTGCTACTTATGGATGCCGAATCATCATCTTTGGGCGGTGTTGGGGCTATTAAAGCACTGAGTCCGGTCTTGAATCTGCCTCTAATACTCCCGGTCGAGGGGAAGACAGCCAGCTGCTCGACGGCGTCAATAGGGGCTTTGTCCTGGCTCGCATTTTTTGAACTGTCACTTGAAGGCGTTGCAGGCGCATCGTCGGGAGGAGCCGGTCCGCCAAACAGAGGTATCCACCGGTCCGGCACGACGGACAATCGTCCCGCCACAGTATCAGGGTAAAGCGCGACAACCTTCGCCGGATTAATATTTAGTTCGGTGAAAGTGTCGATAGCTGCATCGAATTTTGACGTCCGGAACAGAGAGACAGCATGGAGAGCACGTATTCTCGTCTTCCTCGCATCCTGCAATAGACATTAAAATGAATCAATAGACTGTCAATGTTTTGCATACCTTGTCGGGAAGTATTTTTGGGTCAATTGTGTCGACAAGAGTCAGCGCATCAGAATATTGACAGCTTAGAATTAGCTCGTCGATCTGCTCAGACCAAGGCTTCATGCAGAACTGCCATATTGCACTGCCCTCGGCTGCAGCCGCAGTACGGTCCGTAGGTGTCGTAACAAGATACAACGGGGATTTCGATACAGGGCTGGCAGTAAGCAAGCGAACCGACGCATTCTGTGGCGTGGAGGCGGTGGGAGTTACAGGAGGGATGAACGGATAAGAAATGGTCTGTGTCGGCCGTAAGGTCAACGACGATCGGATCTGGAGAACAGTCGTCGGATAAAAATTTGGATTTTGATGCTGGTCGGATGTTGGCTCAGGAGCTGGAACGGTCCCTGCCGGGAGTACAGAAAATATGTAAGGTTTGACAAATGCTGCGCGAACATAAGAATGAATACACGGAAAACGCCTAAATTATGAAATGACATGCCTATTTCTTCTGGTGGCGCTGGCCACTCGATGGAACCTATTCTTGAAGGTTTCCCATCGTGTCCGATGAAATAACCTTCGTCTGAAAGGGCCCAACATTAGTATCATTAAGAAACTATGAGGTGAAGACATACGGTCTTTGAAGACAAGGGTATTGTCTTCATCAATTTGTGAGACAGATGGTTTCGCTTTTGCTCCAAGACCAAGGGTCATATACCCCGTGAGACCAGAAAATGCACCCATACCAGACGCCGTGGTGGATGTAGTTATTGGCATCGTGACATCGACAGCTGTCATCGAGGACATGTTGAAGACGGCATATTCTGTTGGAGAATATGCAAAGCAAATGCATTCGTTGGTCATGAATGACATGGCTCTGGCTGAATGTGCTAACGGAGCTTCCTAAAATATGCACAGTCAGTGTATAATTCGACCAAAAGCGCGTGTTCCGCACCTTGACCTCTTGTGCTTCACCATCTTTCCATGTGTAAATGACCACTTTACGCCGGCAACCCACAACGAGATACGTGATCAATGTCGGAATAGTCTTTACATCCGGCTGGCTTGGCTTTCCTTCCGCATCGAAATGCTGCGTATAACTGTGGATAGCGAACGAAAAGGCGGCCTTTGCCTGGGTGAGAACTGTCGGCGGGGAGAGAGTGGGCAAAGGAAAGAGCGTTGTCGTCATTTCTACCCAATGCTTAGCCAGAAACGATAGTAAACTTCGGGACGCGTACCCGACAATACGACCAATGAGTTGATGTCCCGAATGAACCCCATTTGTTCGATGGCTCTTCGCGTCAAATTCTTCTTCACTTCCACCAAGGATGCAATTTCGCTGTCATTTTCTGTTCCAGCGGTTGAGTCCAATACTACCCGAAAGTCCGATTTCAGAGTCCCTCTCACCAGCAAGTTCATCGATTCCATACACCAACAAGTTTCCTAATGCTGTACCGACGTATAGCCTGTCACCTATTAGGAGTAAGTCGAACTATCCGTTCGAAAATGCTGTTGGAATACACGCCTTGGACCGTAAGAGACTCGACCTTTTCCTTTATTCCTGCGATGACAGTCTTGGGGTCAGAAAAAGGGGCCATCCCGGACGCCACGAAGGAGTTTGGGTGCAAGTCGACAGTGACGTGTGTTGCGGTTGAAGGTCCACCGGAGTTCCGGTCCGAACCAGAAGACGCCGGTGGTAGCGAACTGATGTACGGGGAATTTTTGTCTCCGTTTACCTTCCATTACGACCTCATCACCTTGGCGACCGCATTGAAGAACGCTCTCTACTAACGCCGAAGTATTTTGCGAAATTTTCTTTCCGAAATTCTCTTTGACAAGTTTTACCGCAAAGCTAGACTTGCACGCCTGGTTCTACATCCGCTTCAGCAGCGTATCCGTAATGGATATCCAGAATGAAGACTGTCGCGACTTCCACTCTTTTACACGTACTTTTACATACAGTCATTTTCGCTGATCAACGACAAACGCGCCTGATGTCATTTAGTAGTATCTTCTAAACAAATGCACCCATCTATTGCTCAGCATATTCATCAATAACACTCACCGGTAGATTAAACTTCCCAAGCGGTCTGTAGTCAATATCAATCCCAAAGGCTCTCGGCCCTCCAATCTCTATACCCCTCGGTATCGCAGTCCATTTATCCGACGCCTGTATCCCAATAACCACAACCAACAGCCCATACTTATACTCTGGCGTGCCAATCGCCCCCCCATTCGCCGCATCGCACACACATATCAAATCCGGTACAGACGCAACAACCTCCTCCGCCCCATCCTCCGTCACAGTCTTCGCAACGAGGTTCTCGTTCTTGAACGGGATCTTCATACTCCCACTAAATTCATTCCCGCTCCCGCTGACGTCCGCGGCTTTGATGGTGATCTCTCCAAACAGGTGCCCTTTGACGGTGCGGCGCTCGACTTGGACGATCTTGCCTTTGAAGAGTACTTTGGCGGATTCGGGCCCTCCGGCTTCAGAGATGATTGCTTCGGATACGTAGTCGATCTCGTTTTTGGCTCGACAGAGAGCAACTGCGCGTCCAATCCTCCATGAGAGGGAGACCGTGTGTTGGACAGCATATGCTTTGGTCTTTGCCCCAGTGATAGGCCCTCTAGCACAAGCGACATGGCTGCCCATCTCAGACAGAGCCGCGCGAAAAGCCCGTTCCACCAATTTTTCCGTTGTACCCTCAAGGAAAATCTAATAGATAGCATTAACAGACGCAGAAAGACGCAAAGGTTGAGTATGGCTACCATGGTGTTTCCGTTGCCATCACAGATTACTTGCGGGATGAATTGCGGTTTGTCGCCTCCCCATACAACAGGTGTAATCTGCCACCCGACTGGATATGCACGGCCCATCCAGTCGCCGTCAACCGTAGGGAGGTTCATATTGCAAGAGGCGCCCAAAAACAGACCTACAGAATAACAATGAAGGCTCGATGACATGACGCACAAGACTCATACCTTGTAATCCATTGCCACCTCCAATTTCAAGCGCAATGGTAGCAGTGGGCTGATATCCAACTTGAGCATACAACACCCTCTGGGAGTGCATCATTCTATTCAACTGATTAGCGAGGGGCACATAATACATTCGGCACAGACGCACTCATCCCCAGATAATTTCTCAATACCCACAGCCGGGCTGCCCTTTCCTCCTCCAGTAGCAACCACTGCATCATCCAGCAAGTCATCGGGCGAGATGACCCTCATCACAGCACCCTTTCTCAGCAGCTCCCGACATTTGATAAAGTGAGGATACGGAGTCCCACCACCGCCAGTACCCAGGATGTAACATCCAATCATTATCCATTCCAGATCAGTTTCGCTGATAACCCACTCCCTTGAAGAGTTCACCATTGGCTTGTATGCTATTATTTCGGACGCCGTCATGGCTTGAACGGAAGAGCCACCTTGAAGAGGTTTCTTGTCCGCAATGGTATCTTCATCGGCATCGTCATCATCCGGAGGAGAAAGAGATATGCTCTTAGAAGTAACGGAAAAGTCAAAATCGCCGATAGCTTTGACGATAATCCGGGATTTGTTCGCTATGTACTACCAGAATTTATGAGTGATAAAAATTCCACATCCCAGACATGCATTAGCTTACCGGGAGTGGGATATCATCTATCTCAGCAATACTGACCGTTTCCCGAAGAGCACCACTACCAACAGCTTTCTCAATAGCAGCTTTGGACACCTCCATCGCAGCGTGGTTCGACTGTTCTGAAGTGCTCACAATAGTATCAACAATTCCCGAAACCCTCGCAATAGCTGGAAGTCAACACAAGTAAATCCCATGCTATATCCAAATCAACAGAGCTGACCTGCGCCAATGGCGTTGGCTACGCCAGCATACTCTGGTTTCTCCACAGTACTCGCACCGTCAAGTTTATCCGGAGCAAGAACGGCACCCCCACCGACCAGAAGCACCGGGATATCTTCAGCGTTCGTCTTCATCGTGTCAATGATCCGCTCCAGCATGTTCTTGACAACCGTCTCATACTCTTCAACCACGTCCTCATTAAGGACCTCGAGAGACAGAGCGGCATCCCCAATCGAGGTAAGGTTTTGTGAAACGACAGCATAATCTGTCGCCGTATGAACCTTGCCACCAAAGACGAGAGCTTCCTGTTGTATACGATGTCCAACAGAGTCAGGACCGATGGTTAACGGAGAGGATGGGGCCGACTTGCGGACGACGGAGCCACCACCAAGACCGATACTATAAACGCACAATTGATGATAAAGCAATAACACATCTAAAATAGACATACCTCTTAACGTCCGGGCAAGAGAAATTGAGTCTTACCCCAGACACCTCTGTCACTGAAGCCGCTTGCCGGGGCAGTCCACTCGGAAGGAGCATACCACAATCGGTGGTGGTACCTCCAATATCAACGACCAGCATACTCTCCTTGTGATGACGCCCCTGAACAAGGAAAGCAGCGCCACACATCGAGTTCGTAGGACCGCTGGAGAAGGTACGGATGGGTAACCGGGCTGCAAGAGGTGCGGGCAGAATTGTACCATCATTTTGAGTGATGAAAACAGGGCAATCGAGGTTGAGTCTGTGAATCGCTTTCTGGAACGACAAGATAGTCTTTCTCGCGAAAGAAAGGATGGAAGCGTTCAGGATAGCCGCGTTCTCGCGTTCCAAGTACCCGAGGTTTGCGACTACAAACATAGCGTTTAAATCATGCTTTTCTGTAACAGTCCTATAATCAAACGAACCTTCTTTAGACAACACGACATCCGCTTCTGGGTAATATTTCTTCACCCAGTCGCCGACTACTTCCTCCTGCTTCTCAATCATATCCAACGGTGAGAAGATCCCATTAATAACGACCGACTTGATGCCCTTTTGCTTGATCTTTTCGCATTCTTCGGCAATCTGGGTCTCCTTGATACTCTTGATGAGCTGACCATCAAGCTCCAGTCCACCATCAACGAAGCCACAATACGCGCAGATCATATCCCGTAGATCTGGCGGCCAATCTATGCCCGGCGGCACATCTCGTGAGAATGGACCGCACAGGCGGATGACAGCCACAGGTTTCAAGCGGTTCTGATCTTTCTCCACCACGGCATTGATGAAGTGCTGCAATGTCGGTGATTAGATACCCCGAAGTAGAGGAGTAGATCGGCGTACCGTTGTACCAATAGTGACACTAGCCACACTGCTCACGTCCACCTTTGCATCGTGCAGTAGAGTCGTGATGACATTCTCAATTCCTTCGCTGGGATTGGGCGTGGTGGGGTGCTTAGTCCTGATATAAAATGATTAGAATGAATAGCATAGCCTACGCTAAGCATACCAAGCAAGAATTCCTCGACTGGAAGTAGAGTTGGCCAATGGGTCAAGGATAACACCGTCCGTATTCGTTCCACCGACGTCGACGCCGATCCGAAAACTTTTGCTCATGTTAGACTTGAAGGATCAGAGATAAGACCGTCTTACCTGGCTGGTAAAAGGCCCTCGTAGCTATCATCGTAATTCTGATTCGCTATTTCTATCCATCATTTGTGTTATCTTGCCTAATTTCCAACACATTAGGCCGGCCGTGTCAATGGAAGGCAAACTTTTGAGTCAAGGCGAATGTGAATTAGCAGACCGGTACGCAGAAGAAACAATGTACGATGGCATCCTAGAAGGCAACGACGGCGTAGAAGCACCAGCGGGTTATTTAATTGAATGGTCGTAGTCGAGAACATTGAAGGGAAAAGTTGGGTGGCAGGCAAAAGCCGCCGGCAATTTGGGTCGGACCGCAAAGCCGCAACTTGAGATTTCCGCGGCGGACAGAAGAGTGCACAAGCTAATGTTTACAACTCTGTTGATAATTGCTCAGAGAGCGTAGAAGATAGTATGCACTGCCATTTAGATGATCCGTCATCGATTTCTAAGGTAGATCATTGAAGCAGTACGAAGGACAGCACCGAACCTGGTTGCACGCTTTTGAGACTGGTGGTTTCATCATTGCTCATGAGGATGACACCGGCTAGACTGAAGTGTGCTGTGAATGTATCGGCAGCTATAGAGACAGATATTTAGTGGTTCCCTTCAATTGAAGCGGCTAGCACCCATTTAACAGATGCCGAGGAATCAGGTCAAGATAATTCACTGTTGACAAAGGCCGACGCCCAGGCATGATACCGCCTCGGCACTCTGCAATTTATTGTTATCCACGGAATTAGAATAGCCTCGAAGTTCAGTGGCATCTTCTACGGGTGTCCAACACAGCCGTGGACTGTCAGTAAGTACTCCACTGAAGCCGGCTGCCCGCTGTTTGCCTCCGAGCGAGGGTGATAAGACCGCTATCAGCCTAGGATTGGGGGATCCTGTATCACTGCCCCAAGTAATCAAGTACTCGTGCTGTTCCCATTGTCAACACGTGCCTACCGCAGTGTAACGGCGTGAACCCAAACATACTCCATATCGGAGTGGCACCGTGACAAAAAACGATTCTTTCCGAACTCCCAAGACCAAGCCGCACCGACCTACAATCCGAAGCAGCCGGATCCTTTGCCTCTTTGCAGGCCAGAGATAGAACAAAAGACAGCGAAGCCTGATTGTGCTCAATTGCTGTGTGAACGGATTTACACGTACCCCATGGGGTTCGCAATGAAAGAGTGTGCAAGGGGTGCACAGTCCAAATCTCCGAAAAAAGCCAGAATGTGGCAGTGCTTCGATTTGGCACCGCCCTGGTCGCCAGTCAAACCAAACAACCCGCCGCTCTATGTTCGGACTCCCATCTTCGAATTAATGTGATGAACTGCGGCCAGCGTCTCTTCACATAGCACCATGGTCATCTGCTGTACGCTTCTTCCGACATTTGTCTTTCAGCTTCTTCATGAAATTGTCACAGGTACAGTACTTATTAACCCAATGGCCTTGCTCGAATACTACTAAGCAGACGTAAACAATTCCAGGATCCAGCGGCCACGGATCGATCGACGGTCTCGGAGATTATAAAGACTCCGCATCTGTAGCTCGAGTTTCTTCAATCAGGCTACCAAGATAGGAAGATCTAACAGTACACCCCAGCCTTCCCCAATCGTTTCATCTGTACATATGCCAGCCCGCACCAGGAAAGTTACTGGAGTAATCCTCCTAATGGTAACAAGCGTCGTAGAATCGAAGATCCGGGGATCATTACCGACCTCTGATTCCGGCAATCTCCATGCAGGCCTCTTTCTCACTTCTCGAGGCCCCCTCTCCTAAAGCGACTACAAGGTCGTTATATTGGTTTGATATCACGTTTCAAGAGAGCGCATATCCATCCTCTTTCGGTATGTTGTATCTCGTTCAGATTCGTCTTGCTTGCTGGATGCACGTTCTCTATCTCGACAGCTGATATCTGACTAATGCAAAGCGTGCATACCCCACATGCCTACGATAATCATCTTGTCTTTGAAACTCGTGTCGCTAGCTCCAAGTTCAAGCTCTATTTAATGCTCATGATCCGGCGAGGCTCTTCTAGTCTATCTGTGGCATTGTAACGTGCTCAGCAGAGTCCTACCGCGTGTCGGGCCCTCCGGCGGCGGCACACCCCCTCGTCCACGTTCTGGTTCATGGAGCGCCTGCGGACCAGGCTCAAGTTCAAACACACGGGGTCGGGATCTGGGTCTGGAAGCAGCAGCGGGTGCAGCTCGTGATCAGGGTCGGGGCGTTAGCTCAGGTCGTGGTGCTGGGAGCGATTCTGGTTCAGTGGTAGGCCAACGGCAGCTTTGGAAGACCGGAGCGACTGTCGTCCCCACGGCTACACGTGTGTATCGCCTATGGCGGTTGTCAACGTCGACAGTAGGCTTCTGCGACCATTTCGATGTTTTACGAGATGCGACTTCTTTCTGTAGACTGTCAGACAGTATGTCTTGGCGTCGGGCTGTGCTATGGCCCGAAACAGTGCAGAATGTTGTGGCATCTAGGCCTGGGCTGTTTCTTCCTCACAGCATACTGAGACAGCAGAGGACAGCAGTGCAAAGACGGGCAGATCGAAGGAACTGACCTCCAGTCTGTATGTCTCGTCTACATACTACATCTACGCTCACTGATGTCGGGGGTCAAATTCAACCTAACGGCGGAGTCACAGTTTATCTGACAGCGATGCAGCGATGGTTACTGTCTTGAATGATCCTGTCATAATCCTTGTTTCTATTCATATCCTGCTTCGAGAGGGTACTTGTACTATTTTATCAACGCAATTCATGAACAAGGCTAAACTGTATAATCACCGTATTTTTTCCATCGCTCTTGACGATTAAGTCCATTCGATGACAAGGACGTGCTCGTGAAAAATACAAGACAGCGAGGCTAATTCAGTTATCAGTACAGGCACCCATGCGTACCTATCTACGTACCTATATCATCATTAACTGCATGACGCTCTCTCAAAACCCCAGAACACCACTCATGGTCTCATGCCCACCGACATGCGGGTCAAGGGATCTGTTCGGATCTGTAGGCGATGTAATTAAATTAAGAGGGTCCGCGGGACTATTTTGTTCGCCTCAGAGCTAATCCTTCTACGGTCAGCTGAATAGTGCGGTGGGATTCGTATCTGTGCACCAGAACCACTTCCATCGAACCGGCCCAAAGTAAAAAATCGGACCGTCGTCATCATGTTATCGATTGTATTTTGTGATCAACAAGTCCCGGAAGCACATTGTATGAACAGAAGGTATCGCCGTTAAGCAGCGGACAAGGTGCCCCACACGGGCGGTCGAGAGATCCGAATGTCGTGAGGAACGCGACAAGTGAATGGAACTTGGAAACTGATCGGAACACGTTGAACGCGTGAGGCCGGAAGCGCACGTGATTTGCCGAAAGTGTATAAGACGCGGACCCTAATCTTCTTGATTGTTTTACATACATCAGCTCCACCATCGTTGGATTTCGCCAGCAGACGCCGCCGTCGCTGTTCCCGCCGTTGCCCAGCCCGCTCTCGCTGTGGTCGCCATCGTCGCCGTCGCCGTTCCCATAGCTGCAATTCATCGGTGGTAGTGCCCGTGATTGTCGCCTAATCGTTCACCCTAGGCCAATTGTCAAGAATCCCTTTTCAAAGGCCCTGCAATCTTCATTATGTTTCCTATTCTCATCGACAATACCTCAGATTCACACTCTGCCACCATGCAGCCGCCATCCAACAAGCGAAAACTTTCCCTTTTTACTTCGACGTGCAAGCGACCCAATCGTTTGTCATCTTTATTATCTTCTTCACCTTCATGCTCGAGCTCGAGAAAGTCTGCTCCCACGTGCACCATCTCGCTCGAAAGTGTCACCATTAATTGCACAGAGTCGTATTGTGTCTACAGTTCGTCGTCTGATGTCAACTTCATCCCCTTTCCCACCACCACCTCTGACTCTGACTGCGAGCTTGAGCCTCGGTCCGAGGTCGGCGTCAAGGTGCGCCGACGGTCTATGCAAGCGACGACGCCCCGCTCCAACGAGCGCGTACGTCGGGACTCGCAATCGCGCCGTCGAAAAGCCCCCTCTCGTCACCACGCTCTCCTATCACCAGCATCACACGTAACTCCCACACCAAAACGCTTCAAAGGCAAACACTCCGACCTCCGGTTTCTCGCCGTCGTATGGAGGAGTGTCAATGTCAGCTTACAGACGCGAATGGACGTCGATGGTCAAGGGGACCTGGATGCGCAGGACAAGGTGCTTTCAGAGCGGCTAGGGGCATATCTCACCGAGCGTGGGTACTCGGAAAAGAGTGAAGAGCACGAAAATGTTCTTTCGCCGTCGCAGCTGGTCGCTGTAGCGACCCTCCGGCGAAAGGATCGCACCGTTGTCCGCCCAACAAGGAACAGCGCCGAACAGCGTAGACGCTCTCCCCTGGCATCAGCTCAGTCATCATCGCCACTATTAATGGTTGATGATCCATAGTCTTCTCCGGCAGGAGACTTTTTCTGGTCAGAATTCGCATGGCATCTCATCACGGCATTGTATAGTTATAATCACATCTGAATCTTGCATGAAACGGAATCATCATCATCGACGACTGCTCACGGCCCGTTACTTACCTTGTGTATTTCCTTTATCCGCTCTTCCCTTCTTATACCCCGTCATCGCCTTAATCACAATCTGATTAAAAACTTGCCTTCCTCTTTAATCGTAATGGTTGAGGATACCCTGCCCTCTTTTTAAACAAGTAATGTTTATTACACTTGCACTCCTTAATACCACGTTCCCTTTATCGTTAGTTTATTAGGTTCAGCCCAGGCCTACAAATCAATAGCGCAGCGAGTCCGGACTTTGGATCTACCGTTAAACATGAGTCGTTGGTCAGCTCCGGTGAACGTGACGAAGTGCGGTGTAACACGTACACGTGATGGAGTCACGCGTCCGCCACGTACGTGTTTTCCCTGAGTTCTCAGTTCACCGTCTCCAAAATGCTTCAGCTGACATCCAGAATGTCTCCTGGCGCCTTGGGTCACTTGCTCCTTCTGAAAATCTATTTAGACGCAGCTGACTCATCTTTGCCCCATTAATATCTGCTGCTCCCACGTCAGCTGGGAGAACGCCGCTGCACATAGGACACTGCCCAATTCGAGGAGCTACGCTCTCATGGCGTCGAATGTTTCCCATTCACCGCAGCACTATATAACTTGTCTCTTAGAGAATTTTACTTCTGGTATTACTGGTGCCATCATGATTGTAAACGTCATACTCGGAGTCCTACTCGCCGCTTACCCAGCACGCTCCTCTCTTGACGTACAACTCCCTTCTGGTACTTTCACAGGACAAAACATCAATGGCTTGGACCGTTGGCTTGGAGTACCATTCGCTCTTCCGCCGGTAGGCGATCTAAGGTTCAAGGCTCCGGTTCCTGTTCCAACGAATTCCTCCCGGGTCCAACACGATGCCACGACCTTCGGTGATGCTTGTCCCCAGCCCCCCGGTGATTTGGGCGCTAGTATCAGCGAGGACTGTCTCTTTCTCAATGTGCGTAGTTCCGATCTCCGCGACTGTGAGTTTAGGATGAAGCGTAACCGGTAGATCTGGAGGCCAGAGGGGGTAAGTAGTAATGAGGGTCTTCCAGTTTTGTTTTGGATCCATGTACGTCTGGGATCACTTCGCTTGTGCCATTATTCAATATCTCTTATGTTTAGGGCGGCGCATACACTAATGGGTGTGTCTACTTGCCCCTTGTGACCTACGCCACACATAGAAAATCTACTTAGCGCAGCATCAAGCCCTGCTTATGACCCTACCCGTAAGTGCCTTGAACCATAATAGCTCATATCCAGCATGTAAGACATGCCCTGCGAACAGGTATTCTGAACCGAAGTATCGAAATCGGCAAACCCATTTTGTTCGTTTCTACGTCAGTACCCCCAATCGTATTACTCTCGCAATCCACCAGCTTAATTTTGTTACCTAGCAATTACCGGCTCAATACTTTTGGCTTTGTACGTCTGGAGTTTCTGCCAATATAACTGACAAGTCCTGAGGGACGAGATAGCTCTCTAGCGCCAATGTCCCTCCGGAGGACCTCAACGCGGGTCTGTTGGATCAACGGCAAGCTCTGATATTTGTTCAAGAAAATATACATGCTTTTGGAGGCGATCCGTCCAAGGAAAGTCTCATGACCTCGTCTTTAATACCTGTATTTCATCTGACATCATGAATATATGCACAGGTCACTATTTGGGGACAGGTACGCTGAGTCCTTCTTCAGATGAGTTAACGAGGGTCGATTATCCTCCGTAGTCCGCTGGTGCCGGAAGCGTCGAAGCTCACTTCGTATTCCCTGCCTCTCTCGCACTCTTCCGAGCTGGAATCGCGGACTCATCGACAGGACCCTTGTTCGTTAACGTCAATATATGATTTCCCTGCACTCTCTCATTCTCAAATATTACAGCAAGAACTCCCCCAGTGCCAGCACATATGATAAGCCAGGGAAACCATTTGACAGATTGCTCACGCAGACGGGCTGTGCCGTCGGTTCAGGATCTGTGGAGTGTCTGAGGAATGTACCTTTCGAGGTGACTGGTTTTTCGGGCCTATGCACATGTGTGCAATGCTCAATCATCTTTTATCAGACCTTAATGAGCATCAGTAACACGATGATTTCGAATACGCTCAATAGCCAATTATGGCAACCCTCTGTGGGCCCACGAGGCAGTCTTGTCCCAGAGCGGGCGTCAGCTAAAATTCAAAGGGGTGACTTCCTACACCTCCCTTACATTGGGGGTACAAATGTAGGTATAGGACAGCACTGGTATCTTCCCTCCTTACTCTTCTCAGGTGAACGAAGGAGCCACTTTCAGCACCAGCTTACTCGGTCTCGACATTCCCGCCAGCGAGGAAGACGCAACTTTTGACAATTTCGTGAATCACCTTGTAATTGACAACAGCAGTCTCACCCCAGATCTGTTTGCGGAGTTCCACCAGCTATGGCCGGCGAATGATTCTTCCCTCGGAGCGCCATTTAACACAGGAGACTCCCTTTTTGACAGAGCAGAGGCGTGGTATACCGACGAAATGTTTTTATCCCCAAGGAGACTATTCTTTGAGCACGCGAGTGCATTGCAGCCGATGTATGCTTATTACTTCAGAGAGTTCATACCAGGGAACAATCCGGAACTTGGCGGTTAGTCATATTGTTCCTCCTCGCGTCCAAATACTGAAGGGACTCGGAACCAAGTTGCCCATGCGTCGGAGTTGTCCTTGCTTTTCGGACCCGTACCTATGGATGTGGAAGACAAGTTCGCCAATCAAATGCTAGACTTTTATGTCAATTTCATTGGGGATCTCAATCCCGGAAGTGAGCGTGTCTCCACAGCCCAATGGATTGAACTGGGGGTACTTACGGCCCTTGACAGGTGCCTGGAAACGGTATACACCGACGTCAACACATGTCTTGCAGCTCTTGCGAGACAACATCACCATGATACCCGATGGTATGCACTCTTGTCAGTATCACTTTCTCAATAAGGCTAAGGCTACTTTTTTCTTAGACTGGGACGTGGACAAGACGAACTTTCTGAATTCGCAGTTTGTTTTGGATGAGTTTGAGAAATGAGGTTCTAATTGCTCAGGATCATCCCACCCCGTTGATGGCGGATAGCTCTTTTGATTTGTAAATGCAATGAACCTCGTACAGCCGCGCCCTTCTCCGTATACGTACAGTCCTGGTGCAGTAGAAGGGACTGGCTTCAGTCTACCCTAGTCGAGACTTGCCTGACGTTCAATACGCGAATTACGCGAATAAGGTGTCTAAGTCGTCCTTGGATATTAATTGCTTATGTCTCGAACCGGGATTTCCCATAAGGTGAAATATAGCTATCCTAAAAAGGCTCGAACACCTAGCAACACATCATCGTATGTTCTGATATCAATACTTATAAAGATGATCGCTGATCTCTTCTCTTCTAATGAGTATCGAGTAGTAGATCCGACTCCTTCCGTAAGGCCGAGAAATAGAAAGTGATCAATTCGAAATCTACAAGTGATTTGCATGAATGGCCAGGAATCCCCCATAAAACCGACATAGGTGAGCAAATGAGTGTTAGAATACAGCGAAATGTACATCGGAACCCCGTCCGAGCTCGTAACCAGTGATCCTGCTATACAATCTAAAAAAATGATGAGTTGGATCGCAGAAAAGCTCAGGTAGTAATGACACGCGAGACCTGGACATCGCTGAAGAGGTTCTTCGTGCCCGCCACCTCGCCCATATGACTGTCGCTACTGTTCGTCCGCGCACGCTCCCTTAAAAGTCCCCACTCAACCCACCAGTTATCCGCATCGTCCTCCGCGTCATACCCAAACACTTCCTTGATTTCCACCCATTCAGGCGTCTCCTCGAGATCGCCTGTAGCGTCAAGGATGCCAACACCAGCCTGCTGTTTCGCCCGCATCATATCATCACGAGCGGACTGGAACTCTCCAGGTTCAGCAGTCATGTAGTGGATAATTCCGGCCTCTTTGCGATGGACAGCTGCACAACGCGGTTGCCGCAGATCTTGGAAGGCCCACAGGAAACTTTTAATCTGGTCTTTGCAGTGAAGGTGCGAAAATAGTTTTGCTAGCACAGCGCCGTCTTCCACTGTTAGTGCACATTCTTGAATGGATCCGGGCTAAGTGACATAAGTGACATATAAGTAACGTATCTGACATAGAGTGGAGATTGCGCACGGGCATAGGATGGACAGCAGCTCCCATGACGACCATGAACCCGTCCACCCAGTCTTCAAGAGGCGCTTTACCATCCACGTGGACACAAACAGTATTTGTGGCTAGTTTGCTAAGTCTGAGCAGTCTGGTTAATGCTGTGTTAGTGACAAGTATAATAGCGACTTTCATGATGAGTTTACCTTGATTCACTGGATTCGAGCATACCACGTAGACCAGGTAATGGGGTGGGCTCGTCCCAAGATCCTTCGTATTTGTCCTGGGGCCCATATGCACATAATCCAAACGCAGGGTTCCTTCCACCCTTAAGACTCGTCAGATTGACTCCCTACATTCAGATGGACACGTTACCAGGGGTATGCCAAGCACAGCATGTTTATCGCCAAACCATGTGTACATCGTGGGCTGCGGACAATGAGCGTGAAGTCTTCTCGATAAGATAGTGCGCACAATTTTATGGTCGTATAACTCTTTCAGTTGAGGATCTTTCATGATCAAAGTTTTGGGTATCGTCGTGCTTAAGTACATCAGTGAAGCATATGAAACGGTAGGTGAAGAAAATAATCACCAGTACATGCTCATGTTTATTGGCACTTCATCGTCATATTCTTCTTGTTCTATCAGTAACACCTGTCTGGTTATGCCGGAGGGTCCATCACAGCCCACGATAACGTCTGCTTTGAGCAACTCTCCGGTGCTGAGGGTCACCGTCTGAGCATCGGGGTTTACTGTGTTTACTCGGGCGCCCAGTCGAACGTTTGCTCCTACCGCCACGGCGGTATCGTACAAAAGCCGTCGCAAGTCGCCAATCTTGTTGTCCGGTCAGATCGAACACAGAAAGCCGCGCAAAAAATGATCGGCGTACATGAGCTAGGGGAGCTAGGGCATGAGAAAAATGTCGGTTCATATGTCCGTCTCATAACGCACCAAAAATAAACTCCCCCCGGGTTTCCCTCAGTACTTCCTCGTCCCAAATGTGCTTCCCAAGTAGCTCTCCGGTACTTTCTTGAATGAGATACGATATATGAAAGGGAAACCATGGAAACATCCGAAAGACTCACGAAGACAAATATTGATAGCTCCAGATACAACGCCTATCTTGCTCAATTCATCTTGGAGACCCCAATGATAGAGGATTTTGCTTAGGTTTGGGGGCATCCGACATGGACCCGATATCTGCAAAGAGAGCTGTAGCGCATTCGAACAATTCGACAGCACATATGACGAACCGGTGGAAACGTTGCATCCTTCTCGAGGACAAGTACACGGTGACCAACTCGTCGTAGGGCTATGGCGCACGCAAAGCCTGCGATACCACCGCCAACAATCAAGAAATCTATAGGTAACGCCGCTTGTTTCGGCCGGTTGCTAAATCCCTTTGGTTAAGAGCGCAGTCAATGCTTGGGGCAAAGGAATAGAGGCTGCATACTCACCGGGATTCGCGCCATTGGGCTTAACGGAAGCTGTCGCAAAAGGTCTTTTCACGACGACGTGATGATGTATTTAATAAGAAGAGTAAAGCATTTGAAATATTGCGGTTGAGTCCCGACGTGATGTGGACGGGAGAAAAATGGCAAAACATAATTGCAGTGTTGCACAGAGATCCGATCGACGCCACCGAAATCTGGAAAAGAATCTAGCCCTCTTGAAAGTTCCGGTTTCCCCCAGAGCTGAATTTCGAGATGTTGCATGCTTTGATTGAGCTAGTAAGGCACATATCGGATATCCTCCCGATTCTGCGGATTCCGTATGTCTGTGCATGAAGAGGCGGTCAGTCTCCAGCCTCATGCCTTTGATAGGACTGGCATACCATCAAATTTTAGTATTCCATGTGACGAGTGGCAATAATGATGTTCAGCAAGCCGCAAGCGACTAGCACTTTAGCCCATTTGTTTCAAAGCAATACTTGGCTTAGGAGCTGCTCTATCGTCATCTCAGTGGGACCGCCTGAGGGAAGAAAAATGTTACAGCAGTCCCTGATACATATCTCGCTATCGAATGATCTTGCGCTGCGGTGAACTCCAACTTTCAAAGTACGATCCGTAGGGTTGTATAATTGACTGAAAGGTATGTTTCTATGCGATAGCACATTATATTGTGACCATCGAAGACCCGTCGCTTCTTTAAGCGGACGTTGCCTCTAGATAGGAAGGAAAATTCCAGGGAAAGGCGCTGAAAGGCGTTGAATGTTCGAAGCGTAGCGATAAGGGCGCGGCTTTGGCCGATTAAGGGCATTGCCGGAGTTATTTCCCTTTTCAGCAGTCCTAAATTAGCTCATCTCGGATAACGGACCGTAGCTCAATTCTTTGTCTGGTCCAGTGGCAACATTTTCAGTGCCATCCACGACAGCAATGACACTATCCGGTTCAGCGTCGACCGTGAAAGACCAGGGAAACGTCCATTTTAAGGCTGGACGACTCGAAGAGTACGCTCAGCTCCACCCTTTTAGTGTTTTAAGAATATTCTAACGCCATGATTCCTTACCAGAGCGGCGAAATTGTACGGAAAGGTTCGTAATTTCCTAATGGTACAACTCTCAACGACCTGACTTCCCACAAAGGCCGAGAAATTGGAGCCAAATAACACGATTTATCCCTCAAACCTCAGTGCTGCTTACTATGAGTTAGGAGACTATGCCCAGGCCTATCATGCTATTTGTCGCTCAACAAAAAATATGCTGACAAGTGAACCAAGCCCTGCGCTCGCCATCAAGCTGGTTACGCGCCTTTCCAAAACATTAAGTTGCGGTGTTCAGAGTGGCTCAATAACGCTCAAGGATCTTGAAGATAATCTGTCAATCATCAACGAACTTCGCGTCATTGCCGAAACTAGTGCTTCCACAAGCAACTCCAACGCGTCACCTGAAGCTTCGAGTGCGTGGGATGAATGGAAATGCGTCGCCCAAGACTTCGAAAGAGTTAAGAATGGGGCTCAAGATGCACGTTCAAGACTTGCCGCTCTTCCCTTTGGGCGAAAAATTGCGTACGTATAAGTACATCATTCGCTTTATTTACGTTTACCAACGCTTCTCTACCAGGGACACGGGTCTGGAATACTATACTGTACGCAGCGCTGAAAATGAACCACGTTTGTCCCTTAAAGGATTCACAGGTCGGTCAAGATCCGCCTATGTCGATTGTCCACGATTGGGGACCGCAGGACAGAAGCAATCCGTTAGAGCTCGGTAAATTGTCAGAGGCTCGCCTGTCGTCTTTGGCGCTTCTGTGGGGCGGCGTTGGTGACGGTAAGTTCACGCAATCCATTTTAAATCGTGTTAAAGCCTCTTCCGTAGGTCGACACGTTCTAAGTTCAATAATTGGGCTTCATCAAGCTTTCACAAAACTTAATGCAAAGAAGCGCAAGGCGCTGAAAGTCCACCTTACCCTTAATGACTTGCATCCTAGGGCATTGGCGCGCGGCCTTTGTCTGCTGTTCCTGATCGAAGACCTCATATTAATGCGATCGCAAGAAGAGAACAAACTGAAAGAAGCCGAGATTAAAGCTACCATCCTTTACACGTGGACAGGATTCATTATGCCTGCTTACTGCCAGACGCGGTAAGTGACCAGGGGAATCCCTAGGCTTCGAGTATTCACTCGGACCTTCTAGATTTAAGAAGATCGTGAAAGCTTTGCTCAAGCGCCTCCAAGAGTCGCCACCGAATCTGCCCGTTTGGATCTACATCACTCAAGAGACCATCCCAGGAATTATTGACGCGCTCAAGTATTGGGACACAAAGATATCTCAAAAGAACACGAAGGATATGCTTCGCCACCTGGCTAGAACGGCTAGGACTCCTGCTGAGCATTCCCAGTTCCTTAATAGTCCCGGCATGGCATCGAACTTTCTCGACACCTACCACAAACGGCAAGAAGAGAAACGAGAACAGCTCAAGAACTTTGTGGACGTGGGATTGTCCGAGGAGCAGGTGATCGATATGGCGAGTAAAATTATGCCACGGCCCATACCTAGAGACCCTCAGCGGCGCAAGAAGTGGTTGGCCGACGGACGCGCGGCCGTGGTCAACCTCCTGTTGGAAGACAAGGGAGACGGGCAGGCAAAAGCCCACCAACGCAACGAATTTAATTTTATCCTGGAAGAGGGTTGGTATCAACTGACCCAATGTTTCGTACCGCCAGCTATCTTGCGATCGAGACACGACGGTTTCGATGAGCTCTGGGGCATATTCACAGAAGAGGAAAAAGGGAAGACTCGTACCTCGGACGGTTTGGACGATAAGGTACTGTCCCTTGATCGTTGCGAAAATCCGTGTTGAATGTTGTTCAGGTCCGCAATCACATAGAAACAACCTGGAAGCCCAATCCGTCACTCTTTGTGCGTACCTTACGCCCTCGAGGCTCCACGCGTTCGCTAATGAAGACCCATATCTGTGCAGGACCCTAGCCAGGAACCCAACCGATCCATCATTGCAATGGGATATCCCGACAATAATCGAAATCCTTTTCACATGGTGTCCCTCATAGAGCCTTTCAATGAGCGAATGCGCCTCGTCAAGGGTAGGAACATGAATGCACGAATTAACCAAGATTGCCCCGCATATTCGGTTATCTCCGTCTTCTTCGATGCGGTCGTCGATGCTCTCATTGCCTTGAAGGGACGGATTCTGCTCGAACTTATCCAAGATGATATCTCTGCAGCACTAGTGAAAATGCGGATTGGACTCGACGTTTCTAGGCCTGCCCATTTCCCGAGGAAATATAGTCGTATATGGCTTAGTAATGTCCCGTACGTCGGAAGATTGTTTTCCCTCCCGAGGCTGATCCACGTCCCCACAGTGATTCTACCCACGGACCAATGAATACCGCCGTCTACATTATGCCAAACTTGGAGTGCGAATCTTACGCCGCCTTAGCATTCAATTGCATGTTCAACAGCGGTGTCTGGCAAAACGGCGACCACTATGTGCACAAGTGCGATGCTTTCAATACTAGTCTGTCTTCCTAACTGACAGCTTCTACGAAGCTACACGCTTCTCAGCGTCAAAGATTACGCACGTTTCTTTGGCTGTCGCGTCCTAACCATGGATCCTGCTTGGGGTAACATGGAGTTTGCGCCTGAGCCTCTGCCTCGTCCACTGTCGACTCTCCCCTCTCGAGAAGAACTCACTACATGGCTAACACGTGTTCTTCTGGCCACAATCTTTCCTCCTGCGTTCGCTAATCCCATGCAACAAATGCTCCGTGTGCGTTACCCCAGCAACCTAGTTGCCTTCATCACTCTCTTCCTGCGTCTCCACGAAATCGGCTATCCGTCACATTGGCTCTCCGAGTACCTGCAAACAATTCTTTCCGATTCATTGGTGACAGACATCGCGCCGTACACCGGGGATCCCCCCATCCCCCTGTCAGAACTCGGCCGACGAGGACCCACCCGCAGGCGAATGAACCTCGACCCTTGGAGGGTCGAATTCGAGAATATCCTCGCCCTATCGTACGAGGCTCTGCCATTCCCGGTGGCCCTCCCGTCAGACTTTGCGCGGTGTTACGACGAAATCGGGATCTTCGAGGCTCCGTTCTCTGAATTCATGTTCGATCACGCAACGTCGATGGGTATGACACCGCAGTTTGAGCCAGTGCTTTCGCTTGTTTTCTATAAACAGGGTCTGGCTTCTGTGGCTCGTGTGAAACAGGCGATACTGCGACAAGTCGCGGAGGGTAAGCTCGTCAAGAAAGGTGACTTGTATGTCTTGACTTCCGTCGAGACCTTGAGTTTGAATGCAGGCGTCGTGAGGTGGAGGATGTCGAAAGCGAGGGTTCAAGCTATGAAAGCGGCAAAATGGTGTTTTGTTGCGTACAGGTTTGACTCTGATGCGAGTGGTAAGTATCAATGCCATCTTTACCAATTTGGGTGCTGACTATTGCGTCGTTAGGCATACCAATATCATCCCAGGAGTGGGTAGAAGTGAACCCCATGCGGACGAAACTGCTGGCTTAAGTTTCTATTAAGTCCATCATTCATATAAGTGAGGCATATTGATAATGTATACATACCTTTCTTGCTTGACCTAATGTAGATTATTTGTTTCCCGCTTCCTTCTGTTGGGGAGTCGTCTGATCTAGAGGAGATTGCATAGATACGTCGACACGTTCCCCTACCTGAGCAGTGTGCTATCTTTGCAAAGAAGCCATTTGAACAAGCACTCGCCACCCGCGGAAATCACTGTGGCTTTTGTTCGAAGCTGTGGTCAAGGAGATCCGAAGCTTCCATTGCTTGAATACTTACTAACTAGAACAATGTTCCTGCGGTGAAGTAGCGCCGGGGTAAAACGTTACCCGTATACTTCAGCTGCGCAAGCGTCCGTTTTATCCCCTCTGTAAATTAGCACAAGCTCGCCTTTTGAGTTGATGGCGGCGCGTCGTTATGCATGTTATGACGGGTTTTTAAATTTCATGCAAGTTTCCCAAGGCACCAGCATCCTTTGATGGCCGGGACAGACGGATAGAGACCTATCGGGGACGGAAGACAGTAACTTTGGTGACATGTGGGGCGAACGACGGGCATCGCTGTCTCGACATTGCCGCCGCCGCCGTTGCACCTCCAAGCCCTGTCGAGCACCTTATTTCGTAGATGACTGAAGCGGCATTCGCGCACCCCTATCCCAATAAGTCAATCACCGCCAAGATCAGCTCGACGGGTAAATCGGGCTTTACTGTGAGGCATAAACCGGGTTAGTATGATTTGAAAAGGAGATCAGACGCACTTACTTGCCGCTTGCGGTCTGTCTTCTTTCCCTACGAGAAACCTGCGGGCATTGATCGTGCGTAGAATTGCTCTTGCCGTTTCAACTCCGTTCCCGCTCCGTGCCTCCAGAACATTTGTACATTTGTACAGGCAAGACGCTGCGGATAGGTCACAAACGATAGATTCTCAGGATCTGATCCACACGAAGTTCGCCTCTTAAAGACAAATATACGTAAGTAATCGCTGCGTTCGAGTTGCCCCACGTTCTATGTATTAGTCTTGTTTTACAGTAGTTTTGCGCTGTCGTAAGGACGAGGCAATGTCGTTGCCCAACCTATACATAGTCAAGCTGGATATCGTGCACCAGACACTAGGAATTGATCGCATGTTACGTTAATGGTGTGGCGCAGAGAAGGGGTGACTTACATGTTTGGGCACACCCAATAAGCCAAAACGTCCACAAAGTCATTGTGCCCTATAGCGCACCATCCGCAATAGTACTCCTGCGCCAAATAGAGGATTGTCTTCGCCAAAGTCACCGTAGCACCCGTGTAGCCAAACAGCGGCGCAATGTCAGACTTGATGGCATATACAAGAACGAGATACGTTATCTTGATAGGGGTGTTGAGCAGAAGGGGTGTTCCGATGAATGAAGCTACCTACCGCGGCAAAGTTTTCGAGAAGGTTCAGAATAGCTGGTGGCGCACAGAACAGAAGTGAGAAGTTCAAAACATGAATCGAACGTGGCAACAGCGTACCTGCGGCGTTAGCGAACCCATCACCATCCTCAAATGCTTTCACACCGTAGATCTGCATTGAAGAGAGAAAAAATTAATGGCAGGTTCTGAGCTAGAAGGGTACAACCGGCGCACCTTGTCTATCTGTCCGTAAAAATCATACAACTTCCACGCCCAATGCAAGTCGCCGCCGACCATTGAACGAGGTCTAGAGATGAAGAACGATGAGCAGAAATACAGCTGGCCAGGCAAGATACTCGCACCTCATGAGACAGTATCCAGCATCCCATATCATCAGCGGGGCAGTGAGCATGAACCATATGGTTATCCAGGTGTACACCTTGGGAGCCATTGAGAGGGGGGGAGCAGAGAGCTATACGGAAACGAGCCTAGCGGTCTTTAAACCTATCAAAACGAACACTTTTTGAAAGAGAAGAGCTCTTCGCCTGCTTCCTGGAGTTTAATTAACAGCCTTTTAAACGGATCTGACGCGGTTTACGTACAAACCTGGACCGTTAGATAGGCCCTTCCAATGCCATGTTGAAAATGAAAGCCACGGTATTCGAATCAGCGACGTTATGATCCTGTTATGTTCAAACGAATAATCGACCGGGCCATGCTTGCCCTTCAAATGCTCCCAATTATATTGGTTTAATGAGAAATTTTATCGCTCTGCTTGCTGGCATGGCGAAGATTCCCAGCGTCAGCTTGAAACTGCAGTATTTCGGCTCGAGGCTGATGCCAAGGTGATGCAAAAGCACATGGGGGAGACAACTGGCGACCAAACTCAACACAAACGCTCAATAAGTCCCTTGATTCCCAGCGTCCTTTCCAGGGGGTCATACGCCGATCAGAACATATCGTCGCCACGGAGAAATACTGGAGATACGATCACCTAACCGGCATGCCGGTCCTGGCTTGTTCGCCCCCAAAACTCTGTGTTTTCCTCGCAAAACACATCATGACATAGAAGATCGGGCCCAAAACAATCCGAGCTCATGACATGCCGCAAGATTTCCACTGCCGCCTTTGGCCTGTTAGCCATCACCATGTTAAGCAATCATTTACCAATTTCGAAATGTTGTACAGGCACCAACGTTTGTCGACGTCGAAGTACAAATTCGTCTCTTCGCCGCTTTTTCAGGATCTTCGCGAGACGCGTGGATCAGGTCCGTGCGCCGGAGCACGGTCGAGACTCGAGAACCAATGTGGTCGCTGCATCCGTTCTACTGACTGCCAGCCAATAGAACCGCTTCGGGCTTCAAGGAACCATGTGAAACTGCTCAACTCAGTTGTGCAATGTGCTCTCACCTGGTTGTGTCGGCTAGAAGTGTGGGCGCATGGTGACGATAGGCATCTGAGATCTCGCTGTATCTCGAGCCGCAGGCTGACGACCCTACACGCAACCCTTCGAAGATTCCATTCAGCGCTCAGCACCAGGTTTGAAAACTGGCTATTTGGTGTGGCAAAGAACCGAAATAGCAAACGCATTCAGCGCCCTTATTCCCATTTCTCTCGGCTATCAAAGAGCCAGCATGGTGCCTTGGAGCAAATGCACCTAACAAGAAGGCAATTTTAAAAAGTGGCAGAAATCCATAGGCGTTGACGTAGAGGTGTCCAATGAACAGGCAACATCGGAACAGGCAGGCCCGGTCTGACGCCTCCTCAAAACAGGGCTCTATTTGAGGTCATCAGAGTGTCATAAGCGTTGAATAAGGGCCGGTGGAAGTACGCGATGCCGCAACGTCATTGGCTCATTAAACTCGAAAGAATATCTCCAAGAGTCAGATATCTCCAGCTGGTCCAATGTGCCCCCTGCAGGGCTCTCAACCTGTTGACACGCTGTCGTAAGTAAAACCCCCTTGGATCTTGGATTCAAAAAGGCCAGGAAGATAAAGCGCTCGAAAATGATCATACAAGGTAGTCGATAGAGAAATCTTGATACAGGGTATACAGGCAGAAGCATTAGAATCACACGATAGCACGACAGAAAAATGACCAGAACCATTCAATCCACCTGTCAATCACCAATCAGAAAGCTCTTGCTGCCTCATGTCAAAGAAATGGAGCGCTAACCATGAATTTTCACAGCACCTTGTGCCAACTCCCGCCTTCATTGCGCACCCAAGATATTACGACATCACCGTCGCCGGTCATCTGGTAGGCGAATCTTCGTATGTCACCGGATCGATAGATCACAGTAAACCTTTCAAACTGCGGTGCATCTATCGTCATCTTGGTAATTGAACTCTCAAGATCCCGGTTGATATACATCGACGTCACTACCAGAAACAAATGCTGTAGACTCGCGAGGGACGACACAAGATAGTGCAAGCATTGTTCCTGTACACACATTCAGAACAACGATGAACGCAATCCCACAAAACCACCTACCACATCGTCATCGAACATATACACCGAATCGATCCAGAATTCGCGCACGCCACGCAGCCAGAGACATAAAGTGGCGAGCGGGGTAGTCCGCACATAGTTATACGGCAGCCGCACCATCTCCACCGAACACGTAGTCCTGACTAGCACATCCAAAGCGCGAACCGGGGGGGATGTGAAATGTATCCTTGCCACCCGACGTCCCGGCAGGAGACTATCCACCCACGACGCCGCAGCATTTAATCTCGCAAGCCTCGGCAACGACGTACTCCTAACCGTCAAATAGGGAGGCAGCGAATGCACGAAAGTCAGATCTTCAATTTCGCACTGGTGATCAAGAAACGCGAGCAGGTCTTCATCGGTGTAAAAATCCACCTCAAAGGAGGACAACCTAAACGCATCTCGGCAACCGTTCAAGACCCAGGAACCCTTGCACAGGATGCGTAACTTCAAGTGGCGCAGATTACGGAGGCACGGGAGGGTTTGGGCTATGAGGGACAGGTACCCTCTCTTCCGAGCATCATCAGGCCGCCACCGAGCATCGCTCAACTCTAAAAAGCCGACTCGTTCCGCGAGACTTCGGTCGCCTAACAAGACGGGAAAGGCTTCCACTGCATTGGGATGCCATATAGCCCCGTATATTCCGTCTCTACAACTCGGCAAAAATCCTTTGCAGCAAACACTGAGAGCGCACAAGTCCTGGAGCGAAACATAGCGAAGGATCTCCAAGAACGTGTCAACTGGTATGGTGGCGAGCATGACTGTGTGGGTCTAATGAAGGATTGAATTGAATGTTTTATGCGTGAATGACAAAAATCTGTAACATCTGACTCACCGCCTTGATCATTGATCAGCTGTTTTGCGGCTATGCAACAGCTGACTGGAAGCGAGTATACCAATACGCATGAAGGGCCATCGCTAGAATTGAGTGGTTAGGTAGCGTCAGTGCAAAATTTTTACCAGTGATAGTAAACGAGATGGCGTCAGCGGCCCGTCATGGAGACTTCCCAAGTCTAACGCTTAACTTTGATGTTTGCAGATGAACATGCGCAGTCACGATTGAAGGACAGTGCCACACCTGTCAAGGGTAGTCAAAGAGAATGAACAGGCAGCAATGTGTAGCGCGATACCTTTTATATAATCTTCTCCTATTGCCCGTCTATACAGCGCTTCCAGTTAATCACCCTCCTTCTATCATTAGTCCGATAGAGCACAGAAAAGGTGTCAAACTGCGACGCCCCTGTCGCCACAATCGAAATAAGCTCGCCCAGGCTTCGCTCGCCGTCCCAGGACGTGATCACCACTGTAACCAACGCCAGTCGCTTTAAACGCCTTCAAAGATGTCACCGTGTATCCTTCGATGCTGTCTCCCCGACAGCCTATCGTCGCATACATCAGTTACACTCAATCTAGAAACGCCTAAAATCCACTCACATCGATGTCACCAGAATACACTCAATCTATCCACAACTCGCACACAGTACCAAGACAACGGCACAATACCGCAATCTCCTTGTTCCTCAAATAACTGTGGCAACCCGGGTACCGTTGCCGCAGGACAGGCAGCCCTGCGCGATATGCCCACCATGAACCGGGGAAGACATGCACTCTGGCCACTTGACGGTCCGGTAGCAGGCTATCAACCAGGAAGGCCCAGCAGCGAGCCTGGCAAGCTTTGGTAACGGCGCCGCCTTCATATCCCCGGAAGCCCATGCGCAAGGCTTCCGGCTGGTGATCGAGAAAGGCAATAGGATCTTCGAGTGGACACAACCTGATCGCGTTTCGGCAATGGATGAGCCTCAGGCTGTGAGCGATTGCCCACAATATGAAGTTTCAAATGATGCAGATTGCGCATGTTGAGGGGAGCCTTAAACAATTGCAGTAGCGGACGAGAGCGCACACAGGTATCAGATGATCTCCAAGGTGTCGACCTGAATTGAAGCAAGCATAGAAATATCAATGAGTCGACACACTGCTCGTAGAATATATAGCAACTTACCGCTGTGATAGATATCATGATAGATTGTGGCTATACAATACAGTATGGGGAGGGAAACACGAACCGATGATGTACCTTCAAGGATCAAGACGTGCAAACATAGCAACCTCATAATGATGAGATGGAGAGAGATGTCAACAATCAAAGTGATAATTATCAAACATGTGCACATCTGCTTTGTACCACAGTACCTCGTGTAAAGCCTAACGAACGAACCAGCTGACCGTGCCGCTGAGGGTTGCTCCTCGAGTCCAATTCCTTCTCAAAACTCGGTAGAACTTTATGCTTGGGCGACTGAAGAAGACGGGGAGACATAGGTTCGTACTTCCGACTGAGCGAGCTGCGCCTCCGAACACTTGACTTCCTGCAATTGATCGAACACGACGAAGATGTTTCATATAGCGATGCAGAAACCAAGTTCGGCGAAGCGACGGGAGGATGGGGAACGACCAGAGGTACGGTAGAGAAACCGGCGGAAGAGACCTTTGTTGCTGAAGTCGCCTTTTCGGGTATCACGATACTGATGCCTTGCATATCGTGTCCAAGCGAAATCCCAAGTCCAAGCCCGTTGGACTGTTCAACCAACGACTCGGTAGTCTCGTTCACAGACGCTGGCAAGAGCACTGCTGATTCTGGCTGAGCTGGCGATACTTGAGATAATGGATCCAGAACAAGGTCGGTGTCAGTCTCGCCAAGAGGAGAATAATAATTCGTGACATTGATACAGAGCGGCGGGAGTAGGATGGGTGAAGGAGAGTCCGCTAGATCAACGGCAACTAGACGAGGTTTCTCGGGAAGAATAGGCGAGTCGTCAGGTTGGCTGATAGTAGCAACACCGGAGAGAGAGTATTGTGACGGAAGGCCTAAGCCCAGACCAACTGCTCCTCCAAAAGACGTTCCCTGGGTGGCAAGAGAGGGGCTGAGCACCAGGGAAGACGCGAAAAAACAAATGCCTACCTGTGCACTGACTCGTCGAGTACCAGAGCTCCTTCGACCCTCGCGTTTCTTCCTATAAACCTTGGTCCGAGTCCACGATGGCGATTTGATACGCTCCTCCGGTTCCGCCTCGTATCCCAAATCATCGTCCGACAATAGCAAGGGCCCCGTTTCGGCGTCAGGGCGTTTCCTAGGAGTCGAATAGGGCTGAAACGCGACCCGCTCGTAGGTAAATTCAACTTTGAAGACTCGTTCGGATGTCGATGCTTCACTGGTACATCGGGAAAGCGACGAGGAACAGTCCGTTTGAGATTCTGACGAAGTGTTATGCTCGAATAGAGATGAATTTGCGCGCGACGACGCAGAAGAGCTCGAGAGTGCCAGACTCAGCGACATAATAAGGATAGTAGAATGAGATGAAGGATAGGAAATGTGGAGGAGAGGGTTAGAGGCAAGGAATAGAAATGGTTCAGTTGGCGTCCCTCGCCCTTTTGAGGTCGGAGATTGAATTCGGTCCGACCGGGCCGCATCAGTCGCCGCGACTTTAAAACAATTTTACATTTATGTGTTGGTACCACAGCTCCTATTTACCACTTCGCATACGGCAAGAATTTACCACTAAGGAGGGATAACATTAATGTCTGACATAAAAGGTTAGAGAACAAAACATACTCGAACGTTAGAACGACGCGATCCCCTTTGGGATCCGGTTTCTTCGCTATATTAATCTTGCAATCAATCATGGACATAATACCATCTCCAAACTGTTGTGAAATGCATTGGAAACTCGTGAGAAAGAAATGGATATATGTGGCGTACTTTCTCATGTATAATGGCCTTCAATTCACCTGCTGTGAGAGGAAAGTCACATAATCATGCTGGACAGCGTACCTTAATCGCATGTCCATACACCATGACACTCTGGCGGTAACGGAACAATCAGGACACGAACCATCCACATTGGATGCTGATTACACACCTCGTACAACCGATAGATCACAGGATCGGTGGGAGGCATAGGACCAAGTCCACGGTTCGGCCACCAATGATCACCCAGACCCCCAACCAGGTCACTGCTCGGAATTTCAAGCGTCTCGGCTACCTTCTGTAGTTCTTCAGGAGTGAACTTGGCCTATCAATGTCTGAGATTCGAATTCTGCGGTTACGGGAATAATGAACCTGGCCGTAGAACGCAGCGGCGAGCCAAACTTCATCCTTCCCAATTGCCTTAGCAATTTGATCGAATGTCAAGCCTGTATATTTATTGATCTGAACTCCTTCCCTTGCAGCAGGAGGACCTACCTTTCCTTGCCTTGGCTTCGAATAGCTTCGAGTTGATCGGAGGAAGGTCAGCATATGGTGAGTTGTTAGCGGGAATGGTCTGTTCAGCAACGAATGAGCACTGTATGAAGCTAGTAGTTGTGCAATTTACCGCAACTTGAGCCATGGTGGATGTTCAAGACAGGGAGCACCTAGTGGGACACATGATCTTATATCGACTCGATAACGTGACAAGCGTCCTAAACTTGAGCCACTTGCGCGCCGTCCCCGACATTCACCGAAAGGTAGAATACAGAAATATATTACATGGCGTCTAAATTCAGGCGACGTCAGCAAGGTCGGCCATCGTAGGAAGACCACGTACTTACTGTGGTACAAAAGCGGGACCGAGGATAGCTATACAGCAGCAAGATTACTATTCTTTCGGATCCTTGGGTCCCTGATCCTCGACAGGCTTCCACACCTCCTTAGTAGCATTTTTTAGTTCATAAAGCTGCCCGAGTTGCTCCGCAGACATCTACCACCGGTATGCGTGTCAGTGACGAATCCGAGCACGAATAAGGTCATTTACTTTCTCAATCAACTGAGGGTCCAATTTCTGCCCAGTAAACTCCTCCGGCCTTGTTTCTACAGGTAACTTGTCCAAGTATGCCTTCCACTGCGACAGGAAGCCAATAATATGCAAGGGGTTTGTCACCTCTCGATGGCGACGAAATTCTGTATTGAATACGGTGTCCTCAGCCCGGTTTTGAGCTGTCACTAAAAACTCGCGCACCAGCTTTCACATAGGCATCTCCCAAAGAACGCATACCATCCGGTAGAGGACGATGAGCCCTCAAAAGGCGTCGGTAGAGCCTGGAAAAGATTCAGACATCAGATTCACCTCGTAGCTGGAATTCAGACCTACTCTATGGGAGGTAACAGCGACGCACTGGCCTCCTGCAATTTCAGCGGTCTCGTCCCAACGGACTTCGCGAGCCTCTTTACCGATGAGTGCATTCAATTTCGAGGAAAGCTCAAAGTTTCGGAAGAAACCGTAAAAGTACCACGTGGTGAGGGGGCGGCAGTCACGGCCCGATTGCGATTCACGAAGTCGTCCATCTGGAGAACTTAAAAACTTCAGAAGGCCTTTGATCTCTTTTTTTCGGCGTCTTTCTGGAAATTTTCGAAGTTTTCATTCCAGGGTCTGTTGCCGCTTCGTCCCGACTCGGCCGACTGTCGCTGTCCGGTTTTCCCGGCTCACATCATTGGTGGCGTCCAATGATTATTTGTCGAGGTCCCACTGGCCGAGCTCATGAGTTTGATTGAATACACTGACTTTTCTCTCTTGATCTGCATACACTTTGGGTTTCTTCTTCATCGCTGCTCTCCGGAAGACTTAGTATCTAGCTGGCGGTCTTCTAAGCTTGAAGCCACGGGGTATTTCTACTCTTGATATTACCTTGCGGCGCAGAAACCCTTTCGTGGATATCGTATCGTAGATGCAGCCCTGAAAAAACTGCCAGGAGTTCGTTTATGGATGTGAAACAAAGTTCCTCGCTCGTGAGATGATCTAACTAGGTTTCCTATAGTATAGTACGTACAACATTTCATTTTGCGGGTACTGTTAGGTCAGTGGCCTTCGCTGACTGATTACCAGGTGGACTTGAACCTTGGCTTACAGACAAAATCAAATACGGATTTCACGCCGTGAATCGAAGGTCTTTTAGCTGCGTTGAAGCTCTAGCCCCTGCGAACGACATCAAAGACTGCAAATACAAAATTGTCGCTATTCCCAGGCTTCGAACTGATCCCATCGAGCGGGTGGCAAAGTGGCGAAACTTGCAGACCTGACCACGACCGTGGTCGGTCCCATGCCTCTTCCGCGCACTGCAGGAAACGGTCTGAGAGAGCTGAAAGATGAATAAGGCAGGATCTCAACACATGTAAGGGTCCTCGCTGATAAATTCTTTGTCTCCATCGGGGAAGTTTCCTCCGAGCGACTTCGACTGTTGACCCATAGAGAACAAATACTAATCTTTAGAGTTTAGGGGGAGGCTCAAGACTGTTCTCATTAATTTGTCCTAGGCCGACAAGGATAGCCTCTCTCACTTATATCCTGCGCGGAGGTAACATGCACCTCATGCGATAGAAGTAAGTTTCAGGCATCGTACACAATCTCTCCCTGCGCTCGTATATGGCCGTTTTGGAAGAGGAAATGTTCACATGCGCTTCCGTGATGTTACAGTTCTTGTGTTTGCGCAGGCTCTGGCGACGATTGCATCCAAGAATCACGGCAAGAGAGCGCTAGTGAATTGCAGGATGCGACTCACTTCTGGCGTTACCCTCTCTGCTGGGCCTCCTTCATAGACTTCTCGTCCATAGATATAACCTGTTGTCCGTGATTCTTGTCTTGGCAAAGACCTGGAGCCCAGCTCAATTTTCCTGGATTGCAGAAACGGTATTTTGGCTAACCAGCTTTATATACTCGTTTGTCACGTCTGTCTTTGGTCTTCTACCCCAGTAAAAAAGGTAGTACGAGCTTTTCCTTCCACGACGACGGTGAATTAGACCTGTCATTTCGTTGATGGATAGATATTCTTCTAGGTTCATGGAATCGATGTTCAACTTATGATGAATATGTCAGCTACGTCTTCTTCATTGACCGGAGTACAGCTCGTCTCTTTGACGTCTGCCCAATTCAAGCATATCATTTCGTGGTTCTCCTTCTTCGTTTTGTTTGCGCGGGCGGAGCTGTGAGTAATTGCAGAAGCACCAGGAAAGAACTTGGACAAACCCTGACACTTTTCAGCCAGACCGCTCCAGAACTCGAAAAGTGCAGGAATGCGCTGCGGGGCAGTTGCCGGATACTAAGCTGTCTAGGATAGGCGACGAAGATTCAGATGCCATGACTGGACAGTTCGCGGACATGAAAGTACAAGGACAAGTTTTTGGGAAGCTCGTAAGTTATTTCAGTGAGAGGGAAAGGGCCTAGTCGTTTCCCTCGTTACCGTTTACCCACTGCTGTCAATGCTTTTTAAGTGCCACTTGGTGAGAGCTTCCGTGTCTTGTACCGGTGATATCTTCAGCTACTTATTTTTGTACTCAATGCTGGGCCTTTACCAGAGTAAATGAAGTAAGCGGTTCCGAGATGAGAATTCCCTGAACAGGAAATAACAACGGCGCTTCCTACCTCCATCTTCTCTTTTCACTGCCAGATGACCCGTGCTATCTCTCAAGCAGAGTCAGAAGTTATTCCTAGTCTACATCACCGTGACACTTCGCTTGGCGCGCGAATTCGATGCTATCTCTGGTTTCCCCATTCTTCTAGGCTGCTCAGATATTTATGGTCTCTGCTGTAGTACTGCATCGCGTCATCTTCAAACTTTAGTTATGCTATCGAATCATAATGCGATGAGCCACATCACGATTAATATTGTCTATGTTGACTGTCTTTGACTTCGTCAGCAATATACCTCGTAATATCTATTTGGTTCCTATCCTATGGTACGGTGCTGCATCGTACATAGTACAATCGTCATCCCCTCCATAAAATCCATCGCGATGCTGTCGGAGGCACGTCTCTTCAATTCATTTATTCATTCATAAATATAATGCTTCATCGCTGAATTTATTACTTATCAGCTCCTGCGGTCGACATCGCCGAGATCGTTTTCGTCGTCAAGGAGTCAATAGGACGCGAGCGCCACTGACTTTCATCATCGTCAACCCCGCTTACACAAGCTCTTGAACCTTCTAGCTTTCGACTTATGGGCACATTATCTCTCGACGCTCCCGATGGACATTATCTCCGTTGCATTATTCGGAGCGCAACAATGTCATTTTTCTCAATGCTGCTGCCTTACTACTGTCTGCTACTGAAGCTAGAAGCTCCACAATTCATGTCCGACTCTGGTCCTGTGGTTTTAACCTGTCGAATTCTGGCATTAGGCTCTTTCGTAAGAAGACGAGTAAGCTCGTAAGCTCGTTCAAAGGTCTATAAGACGTTCAACAGCCACAGAGACTTGCCTAATCAGACTCACATTTCCCTTCCCTCTCCTCCACCAACGTCCTAAGAGTTTGTCTTGCCATGATGAGCCCGGTTCTCCTCGGTCATGGTGCGACCCTTACCTCCCTTCTTATATCCTCCCTTTACATGCTACCATCATTAGACATCTCGGTACAAACTCAAACGACGATATTCAACAGTAGCCTGGTTATCAGTCTGGTACTCCTGACAGCTGTGCTGTTGCCTGCGTTGATCTCGAAGCATATGTATCGAATGCGGATATGGTATGCGTTGATATGTTCAGCGATGATGTATTGCGTGTCGTTTCTCCTTCTCGTCGGGTACCAGATAGGCCCTGAGGAACCACCGTTGGGGTTGTGTGTAGCTCAGACGGCGATGGTTTATGCTGCGCCTGTTTTGTAAGTGGTTCCAGTTCCAACTTCAGCACGATTGACCAGTTTCAATCCAAGAGTCGTCTCGTATGCTTTATCCTTCTCGATGGAGGTAGGTTTCCTGCGTTCTTCTGCGTAATGGCTTTGACGAGGGGCACGCAGCTACTCCTTGGAATACAGGCTTATTCACGGGAGGAGGAAATGAAATCTAGTACACGTATACCTGTAAGTCTTGGTACTGCATAATGTGCGACATACTGATTTTTTATTGCAGCTATTAATATTCCCTCTTTTCGTATATGTCGTGGTTGTTATTGAAGGCTTGGTGGTCCGTTTCAATATCTTGTCACTCATGCGATCCTCATTGAAACATGTCTCTAGCTGGCCCTTACGAACAAGAATGAGGTTGAACGAGATCCGACGATGTTTTACTGTCATCTGCACTCGAGTACACCGTCAGTGTCATTCCCAGTATCCACACATTATAGGACTGACCGATACGTCGAACTACAGTGCCTTGATTAGCGCAGTTGTCATTACTATTGAAGCTGGACTGATGATCATTCTCGAAGGTACGTACATGGGACGATGAGGGCGTGCAATGGACCGACATGGCTTCCTTCTACAGTGATCACGGGAATCTTACTTTATCAGCGCAAGACACACCTGGGGCGTAGAGATTCAGTGACTGCATCCAACGCTCCCTTTCCAGTCGGTCTTTTTATAAGGAAGATTGTTTACACCATGAACATCGGATTCGCATTAGGGTACGTGGGTGTCATTTACATCAAGTCACCATGGTGAGCTAACCCACCTGCTTTCACAGGCTGTACGCATTTATCTTGGCTAATCCGAACAAGTCAAACGCGAGATGGTCTTTGCTTCTGACAGGACGTGAGTGAATATTTTGAATAGGGTACCAACTGAAATGTGGCTCACGGATAAACCTCGGCAGCTCCTCTGGTAACTGCGCTGATATTTGGGCCTCACCGCGTATGTTTCCCAAGTCCTCCGTGTTGCACCTTGATCTGACACGCTTCCTGACCAGGACATATCTCGATTCTGGTTCTGTCGACGACCGAATACAACGGAGAGCAGCGGATCCGTTAGCGAATCTGGCCATGGCTTGATGCATGAGTCCAAATTGAACGAAACGCGCGGCGAGACTCCCAGTCCTTTGCCGCCATACGAACCCGCGACGAGATTAGACTTGCAATGCCGTCACGTATAATAGACGCTTGGAAAATACAACCAAGACCTTCTTCTGCATGTCCTATATAGGTTCTCCTCTGCGCCGGAGCTACATAGCCGAGAGTTTGGCCCGGTAGGAGTACCAAGGGAGGGCTGTAATCGATGCCTTGCAAAGCGAAAGGAAGTACGAGGATGGGGAAAGAATAGGAAATCGATGAATGTTCATCATGCAGAGGGGATACGAGAGAAAGCTGATGTTGACATGTGCCAGAGTGGTATCGCTTTCACGCTACCTCCTTTATCTGTGATCTCCCGTGATTGATAATGGATAAAATGTCCCAAGAAGGTAGGGGCCTAGTGAGTTACGCGTCGTCACCAAACGATAGCAATGTTTTGCTCTTGGCGGCCTTCTTCGCTTTCTTCTTTGATGGTGCTTTCGATGAGGAGACACTGGCATCCTCCAGAACTCCAATATGCTTCCTTTTCAATGTGGAGGACTTTATTGCAGTGGTTTTCGATGAAGAAAAAGAGAGGCTAGGTGCTGGCTTTTTGCCTTTGGCAGCAGCACTCTCTTTCGGCGTAGTCTCGACGGCAGGAGCCTCGGCGTCACCCTTAGAATCAGGAGGCAATGGAGGCAGTCCTTTCTCTACAGTCGCTGTCAGTAACGAGAGGTACAGGTGAGAATAGTGTACAAATACCTTGCCGCCTAACATTTTCAGCCTCCCTTTCCGTCAAATGCTTCCCTTCCTTCAACACCACGACCTGGGGTTTCTCATCTCTATCATCTTCATCTTCACTTCCAGGCTGGCTCTCAGGACGTTCTGGGATTGCCGGTCGTCGTGGTATCGGGGGACGCCCTGAGCCATCATACTCCCACTCATCGTCGTCCTCGTGGTCAGAGTCCGGTATTCCGGCCATTCGATTCTGGAGTTTCTGCAGAAATGCTGGTGTATTCTGACTGTAGGATAACCGTGAAGAGAGCTGTGCGCGAGTAGGCTCTTTGGGCGCCATCGTGGTTGATGATTTGGCCTTGTGAGCAGATATTCCCACGGTTCTTCTAACTGTCCGCATATCTCTTGGCCTTTCTATGTCCTGCAGGATACCGTTGGTTGTGCGATTTCTCAGTCAAGTTCTGCTGTAACAGGGACTAAGTAACCTGCAAGCTTTCTGAATATTTTGGCCCCTGGACGACCAGGTGAAGCTGAACTTGCGGAGGTAACGTCCAAAGGGAAATATTGACCGTGACGTTCTGGGATTTTCGATGGGTGTCGATCAAAGTGTCGTATTACTAGAACGGCTCTTGGACAATACTTGGATCAGCGTTGCTCTTTTGACGCCGAAAACTGGTACAGCTAGGCGAACTACAGAGAACCAAATCTTCGCGTTCGGGTCACTGACACTCTTCTTGAGTTGAGTCGCATACTGCATGTTTCTGTTTACTTCACACGCACATTCTTGATTCTAAACGAAGTAAACTTGCCTAGGTCCTCTTTTACTTTTTAATTTCCGCCATGTGCATAACCTGAGCATCTGTGCAAGAACCTCTCCTGGAATTTATGGTTCAAGTTCAGCGACGCACAGGCTGACGCCAAGAGTTGAGGGTGTCTGTCAGTATCGGCCTATCCGCGCGCTTATTAGGGAGGTCCAGCAAGGCATGCTTCAATCCAGGAACAAATATCGACACGAATCCAGACTATCTATTGTGTCTGTACATCTGCATCCTTCTCTTGTTGGAAACCCAGTGGGTCTATATGGTGGTACCTTCAACGACCCTGATTTGTGCTGTCAAAATCATCCCTGATGACGAGGTTGATGACGGTGATGATGACGAAGTGTAGGACTCGGAGCAGTGAGTACCATGTAGCGAGTAGCGAGCCTAAATGATTTATTTTCCAAGGTCTACGGTGACATTGAATTGAGTGAAGTCTGAGCCTGGATACACCTCACGATGCAGGTTTCACAGTGGAAGTCCCAACGCGGGACCATTTACATAGCAAAGTACGTTCCTCTTAGCCGATCCATTGCGCATCCTCAATCTTTTTTTCAACGGTACAGAAGGACCCCAATATACAAAGTATGAACTACACGCCGCATGTAATTGGCACCAATTCTTAGGAATCTCGCGGAGTTATTACTCTGAATATCAGAATAGGACCAACTCCGAACCACGTTTAATCGGGGTACCATAGAATCCGACGCCTGCATGACCCCCACTAATTATGAGTTCATTGCTTATGCTCTTCGCCCAATATCACCATATGCATAATTCAGAGCAGTGGTCGCGTACACAGCTTGTTGGAAGCCGACCAAGTGAATACCCCCGATCGACTGCTATTCATTAAGGCGACCAGCTTGAGCCTAATGCCCATGAGAAGCAACGGAGGCTAGGAAGGTGGCAGGTTACCTGAGGATCGGGGCCGCCGCCACGTCTTTGTTTGAATTGTAAAATTTCCTGCATGTACTTCATGTTTATGGAAGTCCTAGGCGCCGCTCAAAGAAAGAAATGAATGGGAGGTACCTGGTAACGTTGTGGTAGCGATTAACAGGCACGATCCACGAAAATAAACTCGAACGAGTGTTTGTAGTAAGGGTAGGCATACATGTGGGAATTTGAAGATGCGCCAGGACAAGTACTCGGGCTTATCTTCCCATGCATTAAGCCTAGTCACCCAATAGCAAAGGCCGGCCTTGTATCCAATACAAAAGGACATGGCGGCGAAGATTATGAGATTCATGCGTCGGTGATCAGATACTATATCATCGACGAAGACCTCGACAGAATCATTGATAACAGCATAGCCAGTATAAGCTGATTCAGGTAATGAAAGCCGCGGAGTTCTCGATATAAGGGAAGGAGGAGCTACATGGCCATCTCGGTAGCAAGGGGGACGACCCAATCTGACTGGTGAGAAGGGCGAAAGCAATGTTAGAAACGCTGGTGAATCCGATTGGTCGTAGAACGTCCACCCAATCTCCAGGTCCCCTAAGTGAAAATAAGGCAAACATTGGTCTGGATGAAGCGCATCAAAAGAAAGCAGCCTTCCTCAAGGTTTATGCGAAAGACTAGGTCCACGGAGATGATCTTTTGAAAATCGCATTGACCGTTCAAGCGCCAGCGCTGCAATCTGTTGACCAAAGTACCGGCGTTTATTACTGCGATGACTGTTGTTCCAGCCCAGACGGACTGTAAATAATGAAAGTCGTGAATGAAAAAAGATGATTGCGTAATATTCAAACACATACTTGAATCATTACGCAGTGAGGAAATTACATGCCGATCAAAGAAGCGTATACAACCAAGGCTGCGAAAAGCAGTACAGACGCCTTTTGAAGAGATACTACTCAGCATAGCCGTAGTAGGGATTCGGTCCGAAGCAGCTGGTTATCTAAATAAGGTTTATGAAAACGCGCATTCGTGTTTGATGTGGTTCAGATAATTACCTGCATTTACGAGTCTGCACGGAAATTTCTTGAATGCGAACCCTCATGCAACGGAGGGGTGAAGGACCAAAGTTCACGTTCCGTTCTCCTCGTAGTAATGTACCTTTCGGTTAGGACGGACCAGTGCAGAGAAGCACCTTGCTCCGAGTTCAAAGGTTTTGGGAAGCAAGGTCTAGATACAAGCTTGTGTACGAAGGAATAACAGCCTATCAGCGTGAAGGAAGGCTGCCGTAATAAAATCGAAGCGATAGCAGTCGGTGGTATTTCGTTTTTTTTCCCAAGAGGAGGCTTTAAAGAAGGCTTCCCGGTACGAGATGAAGAAAAGAACCGTCGGACCGGGTGTATACAGCGGAACAAGTTTGCGCACTGTGAACCGGGACTAGAAAATCTACACGACAGGACTGCCGCTGAGGAATGAAACGGAATAACTAAACAAAGTGATCAAAACGACTTCGCATATGCACATGCCGCGCTACTCACTCCAATCATCGGCAGCTTACTGTGCCAAATCCCATTGACACTAACTTCTGCGACCGTTTATATAAATGAAAAAACCAAAAGATGCTATGATCTAAATGCCTAGCACTCACATGAGGGTATGTGGTCCAATTAACTGGATCAGATAGATGCAAGCCTGACTCGATTTGGAGTACACTGGAGACCCAGAGCGACCGCGGAATATCCTTTGGAGGATGATGTCCAAGTGAGAGCCTTGACAAGATACGAAACGCTGAACACTGATTCGAGCGCGTCGGACAAAATGTCAAACTCGGGGCAGAGAAGCCAGTCTATGGCAGTGCAGTTTCCGGTCACGTGCAAAGACACGCCAGATCACGCGACTTTGTTGATCAGATCTTTGACCACAACGTCGAGCTCCATCATCTTGCCATTGTTGTGCTACCTCGACCTCGACATTGCCAGCAGTACAGACGTCTTTGAGTAAGGATTCTACGTGCGTCGCTATGCCTTCTCCAGGGATCTCAGCTCACAGTATCTTACAGCCAGTACTTCGCGATGCGGCGCTTGCAAGAGATTAGCTTACGACACCTTCCCGATATCTCTGGCTCTACCTTTGCATTAGAAGACACGTCTTTTCAGATACCGATGCTCAACGAAGACGGAGAAGACCTGCTCAATGATGTCGATAACGACTTTTTCCGCGGTATCGATGCGCGGTCGAGTTTGGCAACTCCAGCAGCAGCCAGAAGACATGTACATGACGACCTAACAGTCAGCCAACTCACCCCGCGGAGGCTCAACGTCTCGCCTTCACCGCTGTTGCGGCCCGACTCACCTTCGATATCTAAAGCCACTTTTCCAGCCACCCCACGACTACGGTCCGACTCGCCCTCTAAAGCTACACCCAAGACTTGTTTTGATCCGAGGGCGGCGCGTCGGGCCACAGCTGATACTCCTTCACGTCAGTCCGACTCCCGCCCAGCATCAACGAGTTACGAATCAGCGGTCTCATCTACACCTGTGAAGACGCATATATCGCGCACCGCGGAAGATCCGTTCACGCCACGGAGATTTGAGAACCTCCAGGCCGAGGTAGCCACTCTCACATCAATGAAGTTCAGGGATGACCTCGCTTCGACAAAACCCAGGGACGCGCCGGCTATCTCTTTATTGAATGTGTGTCTATTTTTCATTTCATTTTTTTTTGTATTAACATGAATCAGCCTGTGGATGACAATGTCAGCGTGACTGACGAAAGTTTTGATACGGGTGGGGCTGCAGGGCGCCTGTTGATGTATGGGAGCACGTTGGCAGGGTGCGTTCTTTGTCTCATCTCTTTGCAACCTGACCTACATGATATTTTTAGTTTTGAAAACGTTGCACCAACTTCATCCATTCCTCCACGCCAAGAAAGGTTGACAGTCTCGAAGCATTCCCCTCAGAAAAATGTTATTGTCACACGCGAGGTTTTCCCCATACGGTCGGCGGCGAAGCGGCCGGCATCTACGACAGACGACAGACCACCAAAGCGCGAGAAGAAGGCGAAACCGAAAGCGAAACCTCCCATCATCACAAAACCGACATCTTCGCGCAGCAAGGCCTCGACCAGCTCGTCAAAGCCTCGCCCACAGCCACCTCCCTCACGACAACCTACTCCGACAACCGCCTCTCTGGGTCCGTCGCGCTCACGCTCCGCTTCAGCGCGTAGCCAAAACGAGCCCAGTTTGGCGGCCGAAGCATCTGGGACATCCAAGAGTAAGGTACGTGACGATCTTCGATCATTTTCACGTGGGATTTTTTTTCGTTTTCCTTTGTGTCTGGAGTTAATGGGGAGTTATTGTTGACTGTTGGTATTTTCTAGACCCCGCCTGTAAACGCCCAACCGACCGCGAGTACGAACAAGCCATTGTCGTCATCTTCGCGACGCTATCCAATCCCTGATTTTAAGGCACTTCATGCCGCTGAGCAGGCAAAATTGGCAGCTCGGAAGGAACATATCATTCCTGTGAAGCCGATAGCAAAGGAGTTTAGTACGGATGAAAGAATTAAAGAGCGGCGTATATTTGATGAGCGAATTAAAGAGAAGGAGGTGGAGATGGAACGGGCATTGGAGGAACGAAGGAAACAGAGGGAGCAAGAAGAAGAAAGGGAGGTCAGAGAGCTGCGGAGAAAGGCGGTGCCCAAAGCTCATGAAGTGCCAGAATGGTATAAAGACGCACCCAGGCGGGTACGGCCGACCGAGTAGGTGTGTCTTAGTCACATTTTTCTTTGTTGTTCCTTGGTTTATTATTTTGGATTTGGCTGTCCCCATTATCTGTTGTGAAGGTCTACTACTCGCTTCGTGTGATGAGGCCGAGACCCTTTCCGAGTATAGCGGCGCTTCCTTCTGTGAGTAACTCGACTAATTCCTTTTCTTACGGCGATTCTGTGATGTAGGGTCTAGTTGTGAATACACTAAGTGTACTTACGCCTGTTCTCGTCACTATTAGGTCAGAAACTGAATCTCGATGCTACATCTCTGCTTCTCAATCCTAAGGCCAAGCTCAAGCTGTTGCTCATTGATGATCGGACGACCGGAAACGCGTCTGTCGGTGTCTCATTCCCGAGCTCGTGGTGTCTCTGTAACTTGATTTATGACCTAGAGTTAAATCAAACAGGTCACCGGCCTCATGTTGAACACACTGCCAGCGTTTCCCGAGAGGCTTTCGGAGTCAAGGGGATTGTTATCTTGATCGGGCTAGACACCCAATTAAGGAGTAGTCCCGGGCGCATCTGGATCTTGATTGCGACAAAAAAAGATTTTTTGAGAAACTTTGATACTTAGGCGCCACCGAGACAGTTAAAAGGCGAGTGATGTTGGAGGGGCTTTCCTCAGTCAAGCCCCGCTTCATATCCTGCATTCCTAACAACTCTTTTGCACTCCCCTGCTACCACCATCCCAAAGAACAATATGTGCTACTCATCTTCGTGTTCATCCTCATCCTCCGCCATGGTCTGCAACCAGACCGGCATCGAATCCTCGTCCAAGTCGTTCGCTCAGGAGACGATGACTCCCGTCAACCAAGCCGGCGGTTCCTCCCCTCAATGTTGCCACTGCGGCTGGCGTGGCGCCCATGCTCCCAACTGCCCATTCAAGTAGATCATGGAGCTGAGACCCAGATCTCATGAGTAATTTTTTCTCTTTGTCCTGTGTGTTCAGTTTCTTTGTTCTCCCCTTACCGTCGCTCACGAGGTCTCTCCTTGCCGTCAGATCACTTCCCCGTACCACGCGTTCGGGCGTCGTTTCCATCATATCATCATATTCATCGCCTCTGCTGTCTCTCTGTAGCTTACCCGCTCCCGCTTTCTTGTTTCGTCCTAGCCGTGCTTGTCTATTTTACCACCAGCTACTCGTTGTTATATTTATTCGCATACCCTACATATACGAGGAGAAGATGGAGGTGTACGAAATAATAGTAGTCCTGGTCGTGAATAATTGTATACAATTTATGTTTCCGCGTTCCGTGTTCCGTCGCCAAAATCTGAATTTCATTATTTATGGATTATCCGTGGAGTGGGAGTGGTTTCGTCATGGTTACCCCTGCGGTGCCTGGACCCCGCTTCCGTCATTGAGGAGAACATGAGGTCCATGTGTGTTCATTCCATATCGCTTCCCTGCATATGACAAAAGCTAACAACGACGCAGGATTCGAAGTTATAAGTCTTCTCACACTTTTACGGGGTTATCAGCGCCGCTGATGTTCTTGGTGTTGATACTTCATGACTTCCATTCATTCATTTTTAATCGTTCACATCCTTCTCCCGGTGATAATGCACCGATTCCACACCGATATCACCGAAACTTGAATCAAGGCGGGTACGACAGGTTACAGGTGTCGTGTTTGATGACGAGCCTACAACATCTCGGCGCTAAACAGAGCCCCGGGGAGAAGAGTAAACCTGCATCGGCACAATCATCGGCTATTTTTGCTGGAATTTGACCAACGTCGCTGAGGATGTCTTATCATTATTGGTATTTTCTTGTTGTAGCGTAGTCAGATGGGACTCGTATCTATTTGGTTTTCATTACGCGGTATTCGGTGCCACATTCCACGATTCGGACCAAAGAAGTCGAAATGCAATATGACTGAACTCTTTCTGACTCGAGAGTGATGGGAACTCCACGACGTCAGTCTCTCAAATCAACTCTTGATCTCTTACTAGGTACAGTCGGCAACAAAGATTTGAAATAAAATCATGCTATCACACCGGACAATGCTGTTCTGGAGCACGCAACAAGCATGTTCCTTCAGGTTCCTTTTCGGCTATCTAGTACCGGAGCTTGCAGCACTATGTCCTATCATTCAAGGTCATTATTCGGCAATTCAAGAAGCCAAAGACGTATTACCCACAGAGATACGTCGAGCGCAAAGAAGGACAAGAGAATACACCAAAAATACATAACCCTGCAAGACCGAGTACACCACGAGTCAAACCTCTGTTAACATCTTCAAGAATTCCTCCGGTGTCCACTCCCCCGAGAGAGTCCCGCACAAGCTTCCTGTAGTCTGTCCTCAGTACTGCTATCCATAGACACATCAAAATCATGCGTTGTTTCTTTGCAGGTACTAGACCCGAAACTCGCGTTGGGTTGTGCTGCCTGCTGTTTGATGGCCTGCATCAGCACCACTGACTTCCTTAACGTAAAGGGGCCTTGTCGAAGGCCGGACAACGTTCGTGAGAACGCAGCACTGCGATACGAATCTCGTTGAGGAGACCCGCCGGAAGTAGACATTCCACTGGAGTCTGATCCTCCCAAGGGTTTCGTCGTACAGGTCATACTGATGCTGTAGATACTATCACCTGAAGGAAACTCAGAGATATACATGCCAAAGTCGAATAGATCTGGATAAGGAAGGTGACTGAGGAGTTGCGGGGAATTCGAGGTGTCGTGAGAAAGACATTGATGTCGTGGCGGGCTACTTGAGTAGAGAGGCGGCGGAATATGATGAGCTGCATCTGTTTTCGCTGGACTAGGATCCCAAAAATAACTAGACATTGCGGAAACAGCGCTAGTCGCGTAGGCAGTAAGAGGGAGAGCTTTGGAAAGACCAGCAACAGAAGAAACAGAAGGTGTTGGTGTGGAAGGCTCTTTGGACTTTATCACGATATTTTCCTTGATGTTTCCCGTAGCAACGCTCGATTTCGGATCGTCGGCACCGTTATTGTAAGGCAACTTGGACGAAGAAGGATCGCTCGCTGACAGAGTCGACGAAGGCGATGGTTGTTCAGAGTTCTTAGTGGCTACAGACGGAAGATCGGAATTGTTGTTGGAACTCTCCAGAGGAGTTGGTCGTGTAGGGGTAGCTGAAGACGTCAGACTCTTCGAGGAAGGTGTGGCGAGTGAAGGCGGTGCCGATGACTCTCTGGAAGGGCTCGATGGTGAATTCGACGAAGAAGCAGCGCCGGACCCCGGAGGAGGTGGGATAGTAGACGATGTCGGAATGTACAGGTCAGCCATGTTGATCCCAACGGTACTCCAATCTTGAATACATATCTCCGGCGGTGGCGAGCGAGGTGCATGTCGAGCACGAGAGTGGGTCTTTCCAGTCTTCCCTGACACGGACGTGGGATTTTTCTGCTTCTCAGAAAATGATGACACTGAAAATCAGATATCAATCGTGGGATTTATCATAAATAGTGAGAACAATTACAGCTTCTATCCGTTTCTTGGGCGAGTTTTTCAATTTTTTGTGTCGGAGGTTGCGTACGAATAGGCTGTAGCAACGATTGTTGCTGACTGGGAGGCTGCGGTTCGGATTTGACAGGTGTAGTAGTGGGGGTGTGGGTAGGAAGTATCGGTTGCTTATCCATAGAAGGGAAGAAAGCCGACAAAATAAACGCCCAAATGACGCGAAATAGCTGAATAAAGGATGCCATAGTAATGTAGTAACGACAGTGAACGTGGTGGTTGGAAGATCGAAACTTGCCGCGGCCAACCGGTGCGGACATCCGACATTAACGTCAGAACAAGCCTTCACCTTGGTTGGAGGAGGGCTAGTTTGTACTTAGTATTTCTAGCGTTTTCCCCTGAATTCGAAAAGAAATTTGTCTGGTTGTACATAGATCAGAAAAACTAATCATTTGACGACAACATACAAAGTTAGTGGTATCTTTAAAGTTTAGAGACATCCTTAGACATCGAGTCGCAGGGGATAAATACATAGAAACGACAGGAATCCTGAAAGAGGGAACAATAATAAATCAGGCTGATGACCCGGGCCCCATCACAACCGGCTTAATCTTGGAGAGCTGCGCGATAGTGGCATCATCGAAGTCCAGATGTGCCTTTACCACGTCCGGTGGAGTCAACGCCAGCCACTTAGGGATTCGGTCAGTTACGGCTAATTCAAAATGATACGATATTTGTATACGGCCCACCTGATTCAGACTGATATCTTCAAACCGGTCTGCATAATCATGAGATCCAAAGCTTATCATTCCGTTCGTATCAACACATACCCGTGTTGAAAATTTCCAGGTATTTCAGGGTCGTGTTTCCGATGTTTTCAACGTAGTGTCCTACTTTGGATGTCAACGGTGAATTATACTGGCCGATTTCCGTCGGCTTACCCATGGCGGTGGGAACATAACCTAATGATCCGTCGGTCAAATCGTAATCTTAATTAGGTATACAAAAACATACCGATGTCGCCAGGCTGGTAGTTGAGTGTCCTAGCCGTGCCTTGGGACGCGAATATCGTCACTCTTCCTTCTCCCTCACTGGAATTCGAATTCAGCACAGATTCACTGAGATCTCATAAGACTCACAGGAAAAGGCTCCATTCATCCTGTGTTGGATGCCAGTGCAACTCACTGCGACGGTAAGTATCAGTAGGAAAAAAAGACCCCGTTAATCCTCGACTCGCACCGGATGGCACCGGGTTCAACCGTGACCTCAGCCATAGCGATAGTGGTCGAGACCGTGAAAGTCGTAGAATCCACAATCTTGACTGAACCGCCCGCTAGTTGCGTGGCGTTGGCCTTGGACAATGCAAACGAAAAGGGATCTGGGACCGTTCCTTGCGGACTTTCGGGGCAGATGCATCATCAGCAGGCGGAGCTACGACTGACTCAGTAGTGTGACTCAAGAACAACGAAAGAACGAACTGCTCGGGAAAATGTAGAGCTCCTGAGCTGGAATGTGTGCGAAAGCCTGGGAGTTGTCGAAGAGGAAGTTCCTCTCAAGGACTAAAAGAAATATCATCTTTGGTATGGCTCCCGGGTTCAAGCATGGGAAACACACCTTCCATTGGAACATGAGCAAGCCAGTCAGTCAACTACAATCGAACGTTAATGGTTTACCAAAGTTGAATGAATAGGACGGTTATTCACCAAAAATGTGGAGTCCTCGCTGAATGCTCCATCATCGAAGATCTGTGATACCGTCAAAATTTAACAGTCTGGATGAGATAAGTGAAAAAATGTACTAGGATGAATTCGGAACCGTCTGCGTCGTCAGCAGTAGCTTGGAGGGAGTGCGGTATACCTGGAGGGAAGTACCACAAGTCACCGGCGCCCTAGTAAATGTATGCGTTCACCTGAAACTTGTGCCTAGCAATGAACGCGGCTTACCACCGTAGCGATGTAGTTTCGACCTTCGGCATCAACAGCAGTTATCTGCGTAGAACCCTGCGTAAAAGGAAGGAGGGTCAACCTCATTGAACTCTTGGTATTGAAGCTACCCACTTTCAAAACATAGGCCCACTGAAAAGGGTCAGTCTCCAGCTCCAGGGAAAGCCGGGTCACTCACTTCGGAAGTCTTGTGCCAGTGCAGTTCACTTCAAGACGATCCAGTGTTAACTACGCGCTGACTAATGTTAATGTTGACGAAAACGACTTACCGAATGGCTCCGGGTTCCAATCTCATATTGACGCTGGCCATTTCTTTAAAAATAAGGGCGTTAGTCTAGTGCCAATGGATTATTTCGATACTTACGGGTCGCGATTGGCATCACTCCGACTGTTAGGTGCATAAGGGTGAGGGGCGACGAAGAATCAGCGGGGATAGAACACAATTCTTACTGTTTTCTTGACGGGCCCACCCGCCCGTCTGCAAACGATTGTGGCTAAAAGAGAATGGCCATTTCGCGTTCGAACTGGGTATTTCAATTGAGTCCAAATTAGAAACACGGGCAAAGAAATGGTTGACATACATTGAGCCAGAATCCGTGGTCGGAGGAGCCAACAAGTCGGGATTTTGCAGGTCAATAGGTAGGTTGTCTGGGCCGAGGACGGATGCTCCAAGCTTGCCGCGTTCCGCAGAGACGACCGAGGGATCACTAGTCTCGTTCCAAAGAGGCACATTTAGATCCAAACTAGCGAAAGGGACGGTCGCGGTCGACGACACTGCCGTATCCGTCGATGACGCGTTGACCGTCTGAGATACGGTACTGGAAGGTTCGCTGGAAGACGTGGCGCGCTTTCGAGGGGCAGCGTCGACGAGCGGCGCCAGGAGGGTAAGCACTACCAAGACAATAGAGATTCGGACCATCACGATTGAGAGCTTGGTCGATTGCTGAACAGTATGTGAATTTTCCAGAGCCTCTTATACGTTTCTTAGAGACGTGGTAGATGCCCTGTTTCCTGCCTCGTAGGATAGTACGGGTTATCGATACCCCCGATATGGATGAATTAGGAAGAAAAGGTCACTAGAAATGGCCAGAGCAGTGAAGCACGAAACACAGGGACTGTGTAGAAGGGGTGATATTGATGCGTCTACTGGATTGAGGAGACTATTACACGCGCGTAAGATGTAGACAGTTCAAAAATAGCTTACGCGAAAAGACAATTTTAGCCATTGAATAAAGAATAGCCTTCGTCGCATAGGTCCATGTGGAAGAAGCCTGTTCTGAAACTACCGCTTGAACCTGTAGTGCCAACGCCAACTGGTCACGCAGGACGACGGGTGTTGTAGCATTGGGGCCGGCGTAAAGATGTTCATCCTTGACGCTCAAAAATAGCGAAGTCAGAGCATAAATTCGCTTCTTCAATAGATAAGATAGCATATGATCGAATTTTTTGTGAAAACCCACGAGGGATCGTCCTTGACAACGGTCGAAGAAATATCCTCTAAGCCATCCTAGGAGAAAGAGTCCGAGTGCCTTAGATAACGACTCCAAAAGAATTTTACGAATTACTCACTTGAAACAATCAAGTAGCCTCGTGCACCCGGACGCAAGGCTATCTGAAAATTGTACGAAACCCAACTTTCTTTGCTGCCCTTCAACCATTCCCCAATCCTCGCTTACGACCGGGCAAACCCAAGCCGTATTGACGGGAAACCAGTTAATGTTACGATCGGATTTTTGCGTGGCGTCCACGGAGCGTCAAACACTTCAGGCTAGTAAGCATACATAACCCTGGAAATAATGTAAAACGCGAAGGTCCACTTTCTTAGTTGTATGTGGCCTCATTACAATTCAATTCATGATATCAACATCCATCTCGGACTTGATCTCGGTTCGGAGTTCTGGATACCCGCCGATTTCTTGGTTATCGTGCACCGTGCTGCGTGGAGATGTTGCCAAAAAAATGTCATCCTTGGGAGTCGAATGCATTTTTAGGCATTTCAGCAGATAAAGATGCTCCAAGCGTAGCTTGAGATGATATTGCTGTCCACGCGAAAATCCGATCATACTTGTTCTTTTCTTTTTGAGCGAAATATATAATGCCTGTCAAAAATATGAACTCAAAAACCGGACTGTATATCAGCACTTTGCACTTCCCCCCTCGGTATGATCACTAGCTACGCCTGGAGTAATCGGTCCGTTCCAGGTGCGGCGGAATTAGAAAATGGAGGCTCCGAATTTCCGTCGAATCGTCGAACATCGTGACACGATTGCAACGCCATCAACATTTGAGATGATGCGCGCATGATCAGAGGCATTCTTGATGGCAGCTTCACCACAGCTTCAAATAGGCTGTCTTAGAACCGTCGTGATAATGAGGGATAGAGCGCGAGTCGGACGACTTCACGCAATCTTTGAGAACAGCTGAGGCGACTCTAAGATATCTTCTATGTATTATTTCATCGCTAAAATTTAGAGGACTCACAGAATATCGTTATAAATATAACTAACAACGGTCATGAGGACTACCCCTGGATCTAGAAATATTTCAAGCATCAGCTTGAACAATTATGGTAAAATCTCATGAGAAAGTATCAAGTATCCTGGATTGGACGACCCGACGGCGAATCGAAGTAGGAAAAAAGTTGGAGCGGTGGTCCCTTGCCCCTACCCTTGTGACTTTTCACAGACTGGGAGAATTCCGTTGTCTTGCCTCTTTATGACATCCTGCACGAATAAAACCAGGTCGGCGGAGGTGTTTATACAGCTACGGGAGAACTACTAACCTTCTGTCTTCCCACTAGCTGTCATCCGGCTGTCATGGTGAGATCCTTGGGAAGTAATGCGTCCGCAAGACGACACGTAGGGATTAACCTGCAATCTATGAGAAATGCCAAAAGTGAATTTTAATCTGAGAGCAATGAAGAAGGCTAGCATATCATGTTTGATAAAATGGGGATGCACCGTTGGAACGAGCAGCATGATTATGAGCGGTGACCATTATGCAGAGGATAGCCTGGCAAATTTAACGATGAGACCCGTATTGAGCCCGCCGAGATCTGTTTATCTGTAGTGTGAGAGATGCTGCGTTCTCACGGCTTTACCGTGTAAACGACGGCAAGGTCGCAGCTCTTTAACCATCATCTAATTAGAACAAGACTGCGGAGAGACGCATCGCGAAGTCGTTGAAAGGAACCAACCACGGGGTGATGTACGTCTCTATCTCTAGACAAGCAGATTTCTGCACCTCAGAAAGGGAAAGACTCGGGTGAACGTTGAAACGTGAGGCATTTTGCAGGAGACCAGCCGACAGAGAAAATGGACAACGATCAGAACGGCGTAGTTAGCATGGTTTGCCAGGACAACGCGAGACGGCAGGATCTAGATGGAAATGTAGATAATCGTCGAGAGTGCCAGGTTCGATACGATCCATAATCCATAGACCGAGAATGAGCGAGGCTGAGCATGGTAAAGCCTTTCATGAAGCATTTTGCAGCAGCCGGCTGGTTGCATTGCGCCATGACTGCCTCGACATGTGTACGGAGGCTTGTGATGAACTAAGCGAACCAGTTCGGTAAGATCGTAGATACCTAGAGAAGGACCTCTATGTGACCCATCCGTATATGCGAAGCGGATCGCGGGCATTCGAAATCAAATTTTCTGTCAGTGGTGCTACGAGTCAGGAGTAGCCCGGTTCGCAAACGGTCTTATCAGGAGAGACCAGATCAATAATGGACGTAGGCTGCACGATATCGTGCTTCGATATGTGTTTGGGAACCCGGAGGGTACTAACAGTCGAAGGCACCAAGTCTAAGATGTCGAGGACTTCTGAATGTGTATCAGATTCAGAGATTTGGTCTGGTGAGCGTTTAGAGAACTCGGCTAGCTCTTGAATCATCAGGGATCCAGAGAGGAAACTGCGGGACATGACCGAGAACCACTGTCAAACTGTGAAGGAAGGTAGGTAGGTGGTGTTACACGGCAGTGTCCACACAGTGAACGCCGAATTGGACAGGTAAGTGGTTGAATCGGCCAGACATTGCATTTGGGCAGGCCATTCTGAAACATCCGAAGCTAAAAGATCAGTGAAAAACATTGCCGGAATAGAAGATGAAATGGGGCAGAATAAGAAGCAACTGGAGGTGGCAGTCAAGGACCAAGGTTCGAACTTGCGGTTCCGGGTAAGTACCGGGTACGGACCGTCGGACCGGTAACCGCATAACGTATCACGTGAGTATCGCACACTGCGCTGTAGGGCCGAGGGGAAAACCTCCAGGGGGTTGGCCCCTGGTATAATACCCATTGCAGTATTGAGGGGGGTTTTATACACGTATTGTACATGGTATAATATCTGGTCACGTGATAGATAAATATTCGATTTTGAAATCTTTTTTCGCTCTTTTTCGGAGCTTTTCCCAAGACTTTTCACATTTTTCCAAGTCATTTTGGGTTTTACCATTGCCTCAAAGTGCTGCTAGTTCATTCCATTGACATTTACAAGCTCCAGGAGTGTCCGGCTAACGTATTTTGACTACTGTATTAGGTCCTGATACAGGCATATGACCTATGTATTATACATGGCTGACCCCCCTCCGGAACCCCTTAGGTATAATACATGGTATAATACATAGTATAATACTGTACAAAACCGTTTTTGGTAAATAACCTAGGTTTTCCCCTCGGCCCTACTGCGCTGGCAGCTAATAGGCAGCTAATAGTACTAGTCGTCGTGGACGACTTTGATACCTTGCTGAGCGGTCTTTAATCTCAGGTGCTCCTTTTCAATTTCCTTGTGCAGACGCAGCAAATCAGAAAATACATAGCATCCGCTTTTCTGTAAAAACTTGGTAAAAACACTCTCAGATCAGTTGGGATCTTTTCTACTTCTTCCATTGCTACAGGATCGTGCTCTTGAATGTATACTCGACGGGTGTTGTCTTGTAACATTTCATTGCATCGTTCAATGTAAAAGTAAAAGTACATAGTAGCATATACCGCTTCTCTGTAATCAGTGTAATGATTGCTGGCGAGTGCATCTGTTAAGTTGAATTAGCTGCCGACCTTAGCTTTGATAACACACTGACATCACATTTTTCCGACATATTCAACGCTGAGAGATTCCATGAGCGAAGCGATGGAGTTCCCGTTTTGGAAAGCCGTTTGGCTTCGGCATGTAAGATTACTAAGCTATGACGCGGTTATTGCGTAGTGTCACGTTACTAGGATCAGACCTTGACAAGCAAGGTAAAGAGTTCGAATTCATTGGCAGACTATATGCCATGCAGTATATATAATAGTGATACAATCCATGAATCCATTCGTAAACGCAGGAACATATTTTACCAAACATGGAGCTATGCATTATCCATACAGTAATACAACAGAGTAAGCAGAAATGAAGGATATCAATGGTATCTGGAAATGTGGGTAGTCTATATAGTAGCTACAAGTTCAATAAGTGCATCGTAAAGGTCATCAACATGTCGTATAGCTTGAAATGTCATTTGCCGAATAGCCGATTCTTCAGTCCTTTCCCAAATTTTTTGACCTGTGATCGAACTCCCAAGCGAGGTTTGGGGCTCATATCTTTGAATCTAAAGGACCCTGCATCGTCTCCACTCGCTAGTGCCATCCTCAACTCCGCTTCCCCGCTCATTGAGAAGCCCATATTGTTGAGCTTGTCGACAGGTGGGATGTACCCAAACTCCCCCGGAGAATATGCCGTTGACGCAGAGGGGAAAGTACTAGAATAGTCGAGATCAGGTGGCGTGGGGAGGTCGAAGTCGTGGCCCACGCTGGAGGTCCGTCCTGAGAAGGCCATGCCGTGCCCAGCAGACGAGGGCCGTAATGACATCGGGGACGTTGGTCGACTGTCGCTGGGCTTGTATTCGGGTTGGGGAGAGGTAGGACGGGACATGTCTTTGCGAATGACTGAAGAATAGTATGGTCGGTGGGGGTGGCCCAAGCGGGGTATATTGTTGGACTGCGAATTGGAACGGCGAGGACCTTGCAGTTTTGTAATGGGTATAGACAAGGAAATGCTGGATGTAATAGAGTCATGAGACGATTGAGGGGGTTGTGATGCTGGTCTCCGTGACTTCCGTCCATCGACGGAAGTTGGACGAGTTGGAGCGGGGGAGGCTGGTGCTGACAAGCGAAGTTTTTCCATTGGTTGCTTCCTCCGAAGAGCCCTCTGTCCCGCCGAGAATTCTTGGACAAGGGCATCGTGATAGGAATGACCGGAGTGAGGAGCAGTGGAAGGGCGTAGAGATGTCCTAGATGGTTTGACGATCATACCGTTCATGGCGACTTTATCAGTGTTCCGGTGATTAATGTCGTTGATCGACAATGCACGTTCCAAATCCAATGGGATTGGCACCTCCTCGACCCTCAACCGGTTGGTGCTGCGACCGGTTAATTTGGCGAGGGTATCGTCCCGCGCTTTCTTGTGGTAGGACTAAGAGTGGGCTGTCAGTTCAAAGCGAAGTGAGCCATATATATTTTGCGCACCGAAGCCGTCACTGTGGCAACCTGAGGACATTCACTAGCAACCGTCTCATTGCATACCGTACTAGGGTTGATGAGAGTATGTAGCTGATCAGATGGCTGATTCAAAGTGGGTAACGGAGACAGATGTATATCTGCTACCGCGAGATCGTCTTCCTCGACACACGGAAGTAAAGGCCGTTTGTTGTCCGCGATAACGGAGCCAGTAGATGATAGCAACCCGGTCCACTGATCGACGGTGATGCCTGCCTGGGTCCAAGAGTGACGCAGTTTATGTGGCGATGCGGGTGGCGGTGTTGAGGGCAGGAGGTGGGGCACATGTAATCGTTGATGAACAGATGCATGCTGCTTCCCTGCTGGTGAACATAAATTGACATGTTCTCTTGTGGAAGCCGTGAACGTCCATCTACGGTGCGGAATGCGTCCAGTGGCGCGTTCAGATCCCTTTCCAGAGTGACCGTACATGCAAGGGGGAGACGTCGTACTCGAAAAGCCGCACTTGTTACAAGTGAAAAACGGTCGATCGGTAGGAATCAGGCGAAGGACAGGGAGGGATGCTGATTTGTGCAAGTTCTTGAGACGCATTAGCCTATATGTAAGGAGGGAACGAACCGTAATATTATTCACCTTGTTTAATCTATGCAAATATCGCCGGGTTAAATTTCGGCGAAGGCGAGCCTCTGATGGGGACCAGGATGAATATGCCATGAACGGATGTCGTCGTCAAGATACTCAGTCGTGATAAGTCGTAAACGTCGTAAGTAAGGAAGAGGCGAAGCGGCGAGCGCCTCGTCACTAAGCCTTATAAGAGGCTCAATTGAGAAGGACGTGGTCGAAGGCAAGGTTATTGATCAGGGTCGATACTCCAATGCGGGCCGATAAAGAACCCATTGTATAGCCTACAATGCGGATAAGAATGGTATAAGAAGCTCACCGTAAAAGTCATTATGAAACTCGCTGTTTCCTCACGCAAAAAGCGTGATCATGAACCGACATGAGGCGGTTCGCCAGGCATTTTACTATGCGGATATGATCGTCTTTTTCCTATCTTATCCATTCCGTCTGTGTCTCGGCCTCATGTTCATGACCCATGATTAAATCGATTGTCCTTTACAAATGTTGTATATTTCATCAGTGGCCTAGGATGAAGAAGTAAAAACATAGGGCGAAAGAACGGGCGACCGAATCTGGACGCCTGGGAGCATGTGCTGTACGGCACGGAGCGAGTTACCCCCTGCATACCCACGCAAACAGTCCACAATCTCACAGCCTTGCAATCAATAGCAGCTGCATTTTTAAGTAAAGGAAAGCGCTGAAAACACCAGACCATGAACGTTCCATTTTTGACGGCCAAGTCCCAATCTGCTATGACAAGCTCTGACAGGAACATCCGCTGGCAGCGCAGACAGAGCAGAGCAGTGGGAAAATCAAATCGTGTGCCTGCAATTACAATCAGGCAAGGACGGACAGATATGTTGCACCACCAAAGTTCCTCAAAGATCTCCATCGTAGTACAGCCAGACAGACCGGGTCAGCGAGATTTATAGGAGGAGGAATTTTTATTTATAGAGACCAGAAAGCGGGAGGATAAAAATACAGGTTGGATATTGTTGGATAGGGTAATGCGCACGGAGGTGTAATACGGTTCCCACCATAAATCCTGACACAGATGGCGGAAGACGCCACTATTCTAGCTTTCAAGGACTGTCAAGCTTTATGTTTAATAGCACAGGATGAGAGCGGAGATTGCTCGCAAGCACAGAATTGGGAGGCCGAGCAATGGCAGAAACAGAACAAGCCGGAAACGAGCAGACAGCCTAAATAAATGTGGGGAATGTACCACTTCATCGTTATCAGGAAACGTAGAAGGTTCTGGGTACGTACACGTTGATGGGGTCAAGGCTGTATTCCGGTGCTGCTGACCTTCTGCGAAATCGGAATGAGAAGACAACGTGTCCGAGAGACAGACCGATGGATCCCTGTTGGGAGTGTCTGTTAAGGCCATATGAAAAGATTTCTGATCAGATGTCGACTCATTGAGGACAACACGCAGGGGTCGGCGCTTCAATATACGTTTAGTGAGGGGCACAATATAAGACCGCATCGACAGTGTCATGAGACCGAAGATTCCAGGATATCCAGAGGTGTTACGACCGACGAAGCAAGAAAGGATAAGCCGCAGCGGAGTCAATGAAATTCAAAGGACAACGCAAAACTACCAACTGAAATGCGAAGAGCCTGCAGCAGACGCAATCCTAGAAATGGTGGAATAGCAAGGTTAAGTGCACAATTTCAGAAAGAAGGAAGCAAGTAGCGAACGGAATCTAGACGCGGTGGAAGTCAAACACGAAAACGTGAAGTAAAATTTGAGTTTCTTGCGATTCCTCAAGAGGAAATGCGATCACGTGCAGTAAACCTCGGCTGCCGGCCCGACCTCTTCGTTTGAACTTCTGCCACTGAACGACCAGTCACTGTCTCTGACGACACGGTCTCACACTTATATTGCTATCTGCAGGGACTGATTCATGAACTCCTCTGAAACTATCATCACCCGCGCAGATGAATGGCCTACAGAAATCCAACCTTTGTCCTGTCTACTCGATCTTCCAATTCCAGCACAGCTCGTTGGCGACTCATGCCCAACGGTTTCCACCAGAGCTTCCCGCCTTATCAAGGAACTTAAAGAGCTACTTCACCGTTCACCCGGACAACTTTCTGAAACACAAACAGACGCTCTGGACGTTCTAGATATAGTTCCTCCAACTGTTGGCACGCTCCGGGCCCTCTCGCGCATATCAAGTAACGATACCCCGCATTCAACCAAACCGATATGGTCATTACTGATACGCTCGCTTGTACGCGTCTGTTACGTGAATTCACATGCGTTTCAGGTTCCCATTTCGTTCAAAGGTATAATAACTCTGATTGAAGCTTCCCAGAAGATGCAGCGTTTCAATGTACGCCCCCGCTCTCCATATGTACATGCTACAATGGAGAATGGCTATGCTTTCCTGCTGATGTCTCATCTTGTTGATGATATACGGCCGCAAATATCACAGGCCGGAAACGTCACTTCGGAGCGCCCTTCTGATGAGGTTGAAGGACATCGGGATGAGTCGTCAGAGTATGACTATAGCGAAAGCGTGACAACCTCATATGACGAAGAATCAACATCGAGGGGTACCAGCTACGGGTGGTCGGATACCTCAACGGACCCCACGTCTGCTCAGTCATCCAATATTCCTCTTGATGCACACATCCTCGCTTACTGACCACATCCATGCTCCGCTCTTCTCATTTCTTTGCATTGCTGAAGAGAACGACATTTTTGACCTAATGAGCGGCTTACTTTACCAGCGCTGTGCATAGGGAATCGTAGAGCCCGTTATTGGTATTGCCCTTTCAACTACGAGTTACGTGGGCCGTGTGGTATTGGTCTGAAGAAGCGATCCGTGACCCTGGTGTTCTGGTGCGTTGGCTGCTTCTGACTCGTAACGCCACTGATAGGAATTTTGATTTTGAATAGCCCATGGTCCACTTCGCATATGCAGATCGGACACGTATATGCCCTTTCATAGGTGTCTACGATCTTACCCACCCAGCAAGCACGCATAACTTCGCTCAGTTCATGCTAAGCCTCCGTACACATGTCGAGGCAGTCGTGGCGCAATGTAAACAGCTGGTATTCAAGCGACTTCCATGGAGATCAGATACCATCGATGACAAGGAATGCGGCCCCGAAGAACAATGGGAGCAAAGAATCACTAATTGGCTCCATTCGGTCGAAGGGTGGTATGCAATTCTGTTCTTCGCTTTGTCTCCGCCCTTTTTGACTCATTATACGTACATAATAGCCGACACTCCCTCCCTTCGGCATCACCACTACCCTCACTTCGCCCAGTTCATCTGCTGGCGCTATGGCTTCCCGACGCCCTGCACGAGCTCCTTCCAGAGCTAGTTCCGAACCAGTCCATGGCCGTCATATTCGGTCCGAGTCAGTTGACAGCTCTGATGACGTCTCCCCCGGAGAACGTGCTCGCCTATGACTACAGCAGAGCTCCCACTTCTCTGCAGGGAGTGACTCTCCAACTGGCACATAACAACAGATTTCGTTCCTCCCAGGGACGATGTTCGCGGTCGTTCACAGTGAGTTCAAGTCGTATTCAGTTACTATCTTTTCTTAAATGCTCTGCCAGGGAAAGGTTAGTTGTATCTTTCCTTCATCGGTGTCTAAGCGCCAAACAGATCATATAGGAAACCACAACTTGGTAGATGGAAGCATAGTTCAGATGCTCTGTCTTGCTCCCGGTAGCTCTCCCTACGTTTCTGGGTGAATGTTCTGCTCATATCACTTCAGGCTGGGAGCTAAGGCTCTAGAAGGCATAGGTTCCGGAGCTAAATTGTCTTTTTCAAGCTATTCTCATGACCGTAAAATGGCCAGCATCGCAAATGTGAAGCTCTCCGCCGGGACCGCGGGTGTACACCCTAGGCTCGTTGATGAGATAAGTAAATCATCAGCTCGATTTTTACGAAGATATGACCCGATACCTGAAACCGCCCATCGCGCTTCTCGTACGTTGTATTCCTATTGTACGCTACACACTGAGCTCACTGTTCATTTGTTCCTAGAGCGAAATCCCTTCCGTTGACCGCTGAATCAAAGATCTACAAAAATACTTTTTCGAACAGATGAAGGCCGTGTCTAAGCGCAATGAAGTCAGTGAACAGGATGATGATGATGACGGCAAGGTTGGTCTGGACAGTGATGACACTGATCTTGGACCTATCAAAGAGCTTGACCAAGAACTCTGGGACATCATCGACGGATCATTCTCTCATCTTCTTTGGGCCTCGGTAGGGACTTATACAAAGCTCTTGGGAGGCAAAATCCATAATGAAGCCGAAGCACAGCTTGACCTTAGGTTCGTAGTTCCTGGTGAAGTCGCCTCTGCGAGATTACTATAAGCACGTCCACTTTGGGATGCATGTGCAGTCTTTTCAGTGAAGATGGTAGATTGGAGAGACCTCTGTGGCTTTCGAGTAATGTTGCCGTAAACCTACTGAAGTCTCCGGAATCACCCAAGGCGAAGTTATTCCAGGACCACGCAAATATCTTGCACCGGCACTGTTTTCGCGCTCAGGATACCCTGCTTGGGCAATCGCCATCTATCTACAAGCTATGCAGGCTAGCGATAGAGCCTTTGACCACGTCAAAGAAGTGAATAAGCTCTTTGGATCTATGGGATCTATGGATGATGCCGTCCGAACTATCATCCAACGCGGCATGGCGGAGCCAGACTTTGGCATTTGTGACGCGATCTTGATGTTACCCGTGGACCTCCGCTGCAAAATCACAGAGCCACTCATGCGCCTTACGGATACCGGGCGGTATTTGGCCTCGCGACAAATGGCGTCCGAGGTGCCATCCTGATGGCCTGGTTCTCAGAGATCACCGATGTGGGTACTTTCCAAGGAATTCTTACAAATACTGACACTCATTTACATAGACCGTTTACATTGTGGAGCGCAATCTGCGGACGCTTAACATCTCCTCGCCTATACAGGTATATCACTTCGTGACTGTTCTGCTTCGTCTTCGTCGAGACAGCATAACTAAGTGAATTATGTAGGCAAAGTTGTAGGCATTAGCACGAGATAATGGTGTGAACGACAGCTTTCCATCAGACAGCATGGCGATGAAAGTTTTTGCTGAGAAACAATTCATTGAGATAGCGAGTATGAAGAGTGGCGACTAACGGGTGTTCCGATACTACACATAGGGCCATCCAGGCAACCGAGCTCCTCGCTCATCATGCGCATAACTTCACTATGATTCTTATCCGTAAGCTCCCTGTCCTCTTAGGCGTAGTTGGAGTACACGGCAACAACGACGCGTCATAGTCGAGCGAGATGGGATTCACGTATGTAAGTGGCAGGCGACTGGCGGGCGACAGGCACGCTGGAGATGTTGGGATGAGACCTCTGAAATCTTCAGATCGTGATTCGCCAGGATTTCAGGTACCTCCACGAGGTGATGGTGAGGCGCATAATCAAGAAGCTGCTGAAAAGTTAAGCCAAAGCCATATTGGAAGACAGGCGGGTGGTAGGGGGGATGCTTGATTTGTATAAAAGTACTTGGAAGCGCCCTCAGAGAATCCGTCAAGTTCCCAAATACAGCCCATCTCTAGGACACTTTAAGGAGGAGGATGAAAGAACAGATTGCAGTCGCACCTTTTGTCGTTTAATTTTGTATTTTGCTTCAAAGAATTAGGTTCCGCAGGCATGCAGCAGAAAAACTTGGCGCCACTTTCCAAGTCAACCAAATATTGCAATGTGTGTATAAGGAGTTGGCCGTTTACAAAGAGTGTCTTGATCCGAAAGGAGTGTGTTGGAAGTGGACGGAAAAGGGAGGGCGCCCATATTTGGTCATCACCGCTTGAATCCACGGTATCTTATGACGGAGTGAAACAGTGGCTTTTCATCCTAAGAGTACATAAGTTTTTGGTTTGTTTCCAAAACGTTAGCATCCTGTGGGCCTTGGTCAAGGATCAGAATGATCAACGTCGAACGATCCACGCACTTTGAGGGGCTAACTTTTACTTCGGGCGAGCTTCGGAACATTTTACTATGATCAATGTTGATCATTGATTTTAGAATCTTAGATGCTCTGGGTAAGTAGTAAAAAGATCGACACCAGCAGGATTTGAACCTGCGCACTCAGAGAGTAACAGATAGCTTGGTCGAGTGACCCAACTTGCGATAAACGCTGTCCAGCGGCTTCTGTCACAGTTAACAACAGCCGCTGGACAACTCGCATTCTAATCTGTCGCCTTAACCACTTGGCTATAGTGCCCTACTCGTTAGCTAAGGGGTATGTCTTCATAACATCATAAAATTACACATATTAACCACTTTACAAGAAACCAACGTGTGAACATGAGTTCCCGCCCAATCAAGTTCCTCCAACATCATCTATCCGCTATACCATATGAATCCAAATTTACACTTTGGTTGACAAGTCATCAGCAGGAGCTAATTCCGCGAACGACTTCTCCGTTGTGGTATCAGTCGACTTTGGCATACTGTCATGTTAAAGCCTAAGCATGAAAATCATCACGTACAGTAGGCACGGCAAACACTGGATGCGAAGATTGCGCTGCGTGTATTGACATTGACGGATCCAGCTTTTCTCGAAGGAAGTCTCTAGAATTGAGTCTAACGGATGGTGATGTTACAAGCTTCACTGAGCACTCGAAGTATAAAAGAAGGCCAAGCTTACATGGCTAAAAACGAGTTCACGTAAGCTTGAAGCGACAAAAATCAGTGAATGAAATGAAACTGGGGAAATGAATCTTACATTTTTCAATTAGGAAAGAAATTCCTCCGTAGATTGTTGCATGGGGAAGGACCAAGAACTGAAAGAAAACTTGTTGAATGCAAAAATTGACTTTGAATCCAACTCATCCTACAGTAACCAGTGACCCTACTGAGAGCAAGCTATTTGCGACTGTCAACAGCAATGATATACAGAGGCCACAGAAGTACTGACGTCGAGATGAGGTTCGTGTTGACAGTGAACAGTGTAAGGAGAGTGATAACATGATCGCTTCTGTGTCGGAAATGTTTAAGTAACCGACGGCTCCCACATGAGACCGACTACGCACCTACTGATCCCTGATCGAGCTCGATGAAGACTTATACCTACAATACAGTCAAATTATCACTCAAAATGGATGAGACGAGTCGCTTACTCATAGCCAGAGTCACAATCACATCAAAGGCAATTCCACTTGAAATGGAAAGCGTAACTGCAAGCTGAGAAGTGTTTGATGGCCTGGCTTCTGTAAATAACAGTTACTCACAGCAAAATCAGGTGAGTTCGGAGTCTGTAAGAGATGCTGGGAACCGATAATGCCCATAGCTGTGAGGAATCAGCACTGGTTCTGATTATTCCAGAATGTATTGACAGACCGATGTATGATCCTGAAATCGAAGGACAAATCAGCCAAATCGTAGCCAGAGTCTTGCCCCACTGACCAAAGCTGAGAAGTGACAACGGAACCTATCGTGGGACATGAAGATGTCGCATGGTAAGGAAATTTAAAATACTCTTACTGTGATAGCCATAAAGGTGATTCGCATCCATAAATTTAGTGAAGAGGCACTGAACGTCCATATGCGCCAACAAAAGAAGCTATCAACTGGTATAAATGAAACGAATTGCTGATAAATGTTTGCTTACAGCTGCACCAGAAGCGCAGAGAAGTCCTGGTCCTATGAGCATATTGAGAGAAGACCAAGAAATGACGCTGACCCCGATGATGGACTCCTCCTGTCGTAGTGTTAGGCTTTAGCGTTAAAATACCACGGTGAAAATAGTGAGACTTGCATATGTGGTCAATCTAGATAACTTGCCAATGAGATGCGGCTAAATGGATGAAATATATATACTTACGCTACGCCACCACCAGCTCCTCCACCTTCCAGTGCAGCTGGATTAGCGAAGTCGCTCACCAAAAAGCGATACATCCCAGCCAAAATAATGCCTTGGCTAGCCGTATCTAATACCTGTTGCTGGATAGGGGGGTGTATGATGCGGTTCAATGAAGCACTTACACTGCAAGTAAAGTAAGTTAGATTGTTGCTAGTGCGCACAGAACATCACCACTGACACTATAACGAACACCAGAAGCTTCAACCTCCAACTGTCAAATCGTGCCCGATTTGAAGTTATGTAGAAAAACGTCTGGACGCAGGTAGCTCCGTACAATCTTCCTTGCTTTGAGAGGAGGTAATTTTGCGAGAGGGCATTAACACATACAACATCGAGAGACTGGCGCCAATATATAGGGCCCCGAGGGTGTTGTCTAGAGCAGGAAATGAAGTGGGTACGGCTGGTACTGCTGACATATTGGGCTCTGCAAAGGTGTAACGCGGCAAGAATGAGCGTTTAAATAGCATACGCTGGATCAGAACGCATCACCACATCACCCGTGATTCGACATGAGACAATCACGTATCTAAATTTGTGAAGATGCGGGATGGATTCTGAGGATGAAAGGCTGATGAACATGATGTGATGTTGAGATTTAGTTAAAATTAAAGGACTGCGACATGGAGCAAACGATTCATGGCGCAAACGATTCACGCTCGAAGCGAGCCTGAGGACCGTGGACAACTCCACCGCCCTCCCGCATTGTGGTGTAACGCTCCTACAAGTTGGTAGAGACGACGCCGGTAAGAGTTGTTGCCCATCTGCCGGATAAGATGAATCCCCGAGTTATGAATACACGCCGCTTATTTGCTTCATCGCATCGCCTCAGCGAACAATAGGCTAGATGAAAAATGTCAGCATCAGTTCTCCCGTGCACTCAAGTAACAGCCTCGCTAGAACAGGCTGACATGAGTATAGTCAATATGATCTTGTTTCAAATGTCCATCCTCACATTGATACTCTAGGCCCGCAGGTCGAGAACATGCAATCAGAAATCGTGTGAGTCCCATGAACTGACATCTTTATCATTAGATGGATACATACATTTACAATCACATAATTGCGACTGCTGACCATACGGCCAGTTCTTAACGCGGTGATGGAGACTTGAAACTATTAATATGTGCTTTTAGGAAGCATCACTTTTCCCGTTGAGAGCATCCCTTGCACATTTCTTGATTTCGAACTGTGCTTTCAACCTCAACTTTTTCTCTTCATTCCTGAACTTTCGCTGCAACGAACATGAACACCAGCTTAACAATCCCTCAAACGGACTTTGACTCACATAAGCTGTCATGCTCCTCTGCCCAGGCTGCGTAGGTTTAGCGGCGATCACCCTGCCTTTATTTTCGCTGTAAAGATATTCAAACATCGTACATCCTCGAAACCGCTCATGCCTATAGTTATTCGAATAAGGATAACTTCGTCACGATGAACAGATCTCACTGACTTTCTGTCCATCGCCGCTTCCTTTGTCAGTGCCACCATTGTGGCATCCGTTGCCTGCTCGACAAGCTTGGTGAACAGGGCACTACCCATGGTCACCCTGAGCCTCACGAACAACGGGCCGATGTATTCGTACTGGGGTGCTTGACTTGTAGCAGGGGTCTCGTTATCCGTATCGACTTCCGTCGGCGAGCCCGAGTCGAATCCTCCAGGACTCTGCATTTCAGTTGGACTTTCTGAATTTTCCGGGCTTTGAACGACTGCTCCATCATCCTCGGCACTAGGGGTGGTATGCCCGCTTGCATCAATCGTGCCGGGGCTTCCGGATTTGACCGGACTGAGCTCCCATCTCGTTAACAAGCCAAACAATCGATAGAGTGTAAGAGGTTTACCTGGCTTTGCACGTCCACAATACGAGAGATAGAGAGAAGATGATGACGAGAAACTTGTGGTGGGCTGTCATATGCGATTGGGAGAGAACCAGCTCTGTCCTTGTGTGTCCAAGAAGCTGCGCATTTAACTTGAATCGTCACGAGTATGTCGCATAAGCCATCAAGTATCCAGACGACCGTGGTGGTGTGCACTGACTATATGCTATGCTTTTTCAGCAACCCTTCCTATGGTAAAAATGCTTACCGTCAATAGCAACTACATTGGCGCATATCCACAACAGGCGCAACAATCGCTTGATTGATTCGCAAAGGCCTCAACACAGCTACGTTGACATGGCCCAGCTTAGTCGACACCCTAAATTCGAAAGGACTGAGTAGCCGTGGGTATATCAAACCGTGTTGATAAGTAGCCATCCGAGCAGTCTGACCAGCATCAGCTGGCTAACAAGCGTTCAATACCGCAGTTGGGCAACTGAGCTCCTTGTTCATCACCGCGACTACTTCGGCATGACTCTGGATCCTAAGCTCCTCGTCTTCCTGCGAGTAGTTGGAGTATATCACAGTTACCACTCGTTGAGTGAAATGACATTCGTGGCAGGAGAGATGTTGGGTGTTGCAGATATCATCAGAATCATCACTGTACGGCTCCTCTGAAATCCTTCTGCTGCACATACAGTCGACAAGCCGTTGTGAGAAAACAGTTCTGGAAGCGAGGCTTGGTGCCCTGTAGCATCAGGAAAACCAAGCATTGATCTTTCCCGTCTTTTTGGTCTTGTACAAGATCAAAAAGATCGAAAAGACGAAAAGACCGATGGTCTTTACAAAGTAAGGTACATATTCTTTACAAGACCAATTTCGTCTTGATAAAGACTCTGCCTACCTTCGGAAGATCATTAATCTTTCCTTTTCTTTCAATTCCGACAGGTTTGTAGAGCATTGGAATGCCAGTTTATTGTCATCTATGTAATACAATGAACACTACAATAGCTAACATATAGAAAAGCTATTTAAACAATGAAGACCCACGAGTAATCCATCGGCGCAACAAGAATTCACAAAGAGTCGACCTCGCAAAGTGATGGAACTCGCCATCCTCGAATACCCAACCAGAGCAATGTCCCACCTGGCTATCCCACAAGCATTCAATGCAGACTCGCGACCAGATCCCATGTCGGCATAGGTCTATGAAGCAAACATGACATACAGACGGTAAGCAACTGGCATAAGAAACCAAAACGGACAGCAAACGTACCAGAGCAGCGCTCCAGTCTCCCCAGCCCATCTATGATGTCGGGTCTTGTCCCATTGGTATTGAAGTCACCCGGATCGATTTAAATGGTGTTTGAATTCGAGTGCCGCACCGGAAAAAAAAAAACGCACGAGCCTCGAATGTACCTGCTGTGAGCAACAGTAATCTCCTGGACTATGGACTTACCTTTAGACAAATGGCAACACACTGGAGTAGAAGGACATCAGTGCTCAAAGCACCAGCCCCAGGGAGAGAAACATACCATACGCAAAGCCCATTTGAACCCATCCGCCGGGATCCTTGATATCCACCACACCACCCCTGCACCTTGCTTGCAACAGCGGGATACATCTTCGGGCCCAAATTCGACGTGGTGTTTTGATGCTGAGGTTCGACGTTGAGGTTGTCCTTTGAACGAGGATGGAGGGGAAAGGGAAGAGACGTGGAGATCAATTCGGGGATCCAAAAGTCAACATCACGTGAGATGATGTGATTGGCCTGTGCGCAGGCACCACTGGCGGAGTTTGAAAGAACTTAGCAGATTTTCTGTTCCTCCTGCGCTCCTCCCCTGCTATTCGGCTGTTTACTCTCCCTCCCGGACCCTCCGCAAGTTGCAACATCGTCTTGGACATGCCTTTTCAATGGGCACTCTACTGGTACTGACTGCAGTGTACTATTACCAAGAAATTGTGCTACAATATTTCCACCACTGCTAGTAGCGGCTTCGGTTATCGATCTACTACAGTCTGTATCAAAACAATATCAACGTGAATATACTATGTCAGTTGCCATTGGTAAATATACCAACTGTACATTTCTACTGAAAAGTCATTGGAAAGAGACCACCCTAGTGACAAGACGACAAAGACACAGAAGACCCGGTTCGCCAAGACCAAGACTCGATCACCCAAGAAAAAGCGGCGGAAAGATGGCTAAAAAAGCATAAGCCCGGAAAGACTTATTCTGGGTTTTGCTGATGTAGTCTTCATAGACTTCGTCCTGGTAAGCATTGTAGCATTTCCATCTCGCCGATGCGCTTATTATGAGGATATTGAGAGGGCGAGATATATGTATATAGTCGCAATGCAATGCTCCAGTACCGCGAAGAATGCCTGGGACAAGGTGTCCTTGGAAGCTGCAGGAGAAAGCGGAGAAAAGCGGCATTAAAACTCCGAAACAAGCCGTGCCACCGACGCGACGGCCCCTAATCGCGTCACTCGATTACGATCCCTACGCGCAATTCTTAAATGGTGCCCTGGTATGTCCGATGAATCCATACAGGACTGGTATTACACCTTTGGCCCGTCGTGGCAATGCATTTTTTGTAAAAGCAAGTGCGAGTACATTTTATTTTTCCTTCTAACGTGGAGTCACTGTATACAAAACTGATGCCAACACTTTCCAATCAATGTCGTGTCATATACCTGGCTGGCCGCCTCTCGCAATACGGCTTTAGCATCACATCAAAAACCCGTGGGTCGTGCGTTGTAACCGACCTACAGAAGAATCCGAAAGCTAAAAACCATAATAGATTAATTTGACCTTTATCATGCACTGCATATGACACGCCATGCAACATCATCAGCGCCTTTACTCATCACCTACTTCGCTCGGCAAATTCGCGACATCCCATCTCGGTCGACTCTATTCTGGGCATCTCGATTCTTCGTTTTCAGTTGTCTGCCTAACGAGTCCTATGGATATAAAGGGTGGGAAAGGAAGAGCGATATTCGTACATGTGTCCGATGGCATCTGTTTAGAGGAAACGTCGGCTTACATAGATGTCGTATATTACTCCCCGCCATAGGTAGCCTACCTATGAAGCATGAAGAAGACAGAGCAATGGACGAGACATATTCCATGCCAAGCGTAAGGGGCACCAGGGCCCATTGAAATGCACTTACTTTTATCTACTTTTATGCAGCACGGACTTCCGTATTTTTCTTGGCTCTGCTTCGCGGCCCAACTCTTTTCCATGACAATACTGTCCCTGTGCGGAAACCCATCGCCATAAACTCGCGGAATATCTCTAGTCCATTCCCTGCACCGGACGCCTCTGGTCATCTCATCTCATCATTACACGGCACGGTACCTTCAGGCACGCCGGACGCAAGGATACAGATAACTGCACTACGAAACCCTAGTAACCTCACTACCCTCTACTTATTCCCCAAGACGAGCTCATGACCGAGAAACTCAGACAGAGTAACCCGCCGTTGTAGAACTTGAGGACCTATAGACGGGAAACTCGAAATCAATAATCCCCCATGCTAACCCCACCAGAGCGCAATTGCCTTGCACTTCAGGTGTCTTTTCCTGAATATACTCTTCAGGAACTCGGCCTGAGAACCAATTTGAAGTCTGAAAATGGGGTCGGAGGCGAGGTAATTCCAGTTGCTGTGTATAATGGTACAGTCATGGATCCGGAGTGTACACCAGTGTGAAGCATCTTATAGATGAATTTAACCCATACGTCTAGTAATAATTCCATCAGCGACTTCGTAGCATCAGACTTGCATCGAAGAATGAGATGACCGTCCATGCGTGCTATATAGAATTGCTTAACGCAGTGATAATTTCTTATGACCTTCAATGGGTCATATGCTATGACCGTACTAGCGTGCAAATTTCTCTTTAAGTGATTAGTATACATTGACCAGGCTCTGATGTATTTCAGACTAAAACGCCGCTGCGTATGGCAAAAATCTGGTGAACATGCTATGCGAGTGAACCGTACACCACAAACTCACTCAGCAACGCGATTTGAGCCGAGCCGAGCCGGGATATGGACAGACCCGGCAGCCTGTATAGTATCATGTGTAATAATCGCCTGTGCGGCGGAACAATATATATGACCGACGGATACCCTAGTCCCCGACGTTCAGGAGCGCGTCGGAAGAATGAGCAGACCCAGACCCACCCATACAGGAATATCCTTCGTCCATTGTCCCGTTCTCATCCCGCAACAACGAACCCTTTCCCCATTGCGTTAACGAAGGGCGGAATTAACAATACCGTAAGTAAACTTCCCCCCAGCGTTTCTTGTTCTTCCCATCTCAGATTTCCCCGCGAAATACGCTTCCCCCAATAGTGAGCTACTGTCTTTCGCGCCTCTCCGTCTCCCCTTCTTTATTCCGGCGTCAGAGGTAGTTCCCTATAAGCTCCATTCTCGGACATCCTAGCTAGCTTTTCATTCCCCAGTTCGAGATTCATACCTTTCTGTGAACTGAAAGGTCGTGTCGTGAATGTCTAGTAGCTAAAAAGCCTACTACCAGTTCGATTCCGGTAGGGCATTCACAATGCATTACTCTTTCGCCTATTTTTTTAATCGTTCATTCCTCCAAAATATCAGTACATTTCCAATAAAGAGTACATCCATCAGTACAAGTACAAGTGCAGATTCTGTGTCACTTCGTTTCATCACCAGAACCTCCTAGAAGAAATTATATGCCCTCGCAAGGGGCAGCTTTTCCGCCGGCGCAACATCCGCCAGCTCTCCATCCGCACGCACCTCATACGTCTCCGGATCCACCGACATCTTAGGAATGAGATCGTTCCACTTCATGTCCTTTTTCGTAATATTCCTACAGCCCTTGACGGCTACTGCGTCTTTGTTCAGATCATAGGACGCTATCGCGCCTGAGGAGATGGAAACTTCCGATACGAATGCCACAGAATTCAGAGCTGCCGAGCCGGGTTTGGCACCCCACATAGGCTTGGAGTAGAACGGCTGCACGGAGGGTATGGACGCGTTCGCATCACCCATCTGTTGGAATTGGTTAGTGTCGGAGGATGAAACGCAGGCGTGAGAATTACCTGAGACCAGGCGATGACACCGGACTTGAGAACCATTTCAGGTTTAGCACCAAAGTTCTCGGGCTTCCAGAGCACTAAATCTGCCAGGGTTCCAACAGCAACATGACCTACGGCGTGGCTGATTCCATGAGTTATCGCGCTAGCCAAGCAAAATCGATGAGACTACCGACAACAAGAAATTGCAGAAAGACCCACGGGTTTACGGTGTATTTGGCAATATATCTCTTCACACGAGCGTTATCAACACCCTCAGAGTCACCCGAGGACGCCAAGGGTCCACGGAACTCCCGCATCTTGCTTGCAGTCCTCCAAGTCCTGCTAACGACTTCTCCCACGCGTCCCATAGCCTGCGAGTCAGAGCTAATCATAGCGATGGCCCCAATATCATGAAGAACGTCCTCAGCGGCTACGGTTTCCGCACGAATACGAGACTCTGCGAAAGCGAGATCCTCGGGAATGGATTTGTCCAGGTGATGGCAGACCATGAGCATCTATGATAGGTATGTCAGCTGGATCTACGCGGGATGAGTTGGGAGGGATACTCACATCGAGGTGCTCGTCCAAAGTGTTGTTGGTGTATGGACGCGTTGGGTTTGTCGAAGAAGGCAGGACGTTTTTTTGACCACACACGACGATGATATCCGGCGCATGACCGCCACCTAGTAATGAAGCCTAGATGAGATCACGTTCACATGAATACAGACCAGACGAACCTGCTCCCTCACTGTGGTACGTGTGAATGGTCCGATTACCAAAGGCCGCGATGGTGCCTTCAAACATTCAGAACATCTAAGTGGAGTAACGAACGCAACTACTCACTTTCCACAAATCCACTTTCGTTTAATGTGTCCGTGTGGATGTTAACCTAAGGCGACGAGCTTACTCCCTGAGTTAATCATAGGGGAGAAGATACGAACCTGAACGTCATATTTATCACCGACATCCAGGCAATTCGTAATGGTAGCAGGCGTAGACCCCCAGTCCTCGTGCAGCTTTAAACCCGCCGCTCCTGCGTGTACAACTTCTTCCAGAGCGGTAGGCCCAGCATCGTTTCCCTTGCCTGTAAACGCAAAGTTCATAGCCAAGCCGTCCGTAGCACGCAGCATGTGTCGAATATAGAACGGACTCGACGTGCATGTTGTTGCGTTCGTGCCTGCGCTCGGCCCTGTACCGCCGCCGATCATCGTCGTAGTTCCCGCAGCCAGCGCCTCTTCGACCTGCTGCGGACAGATATAGTGTACGTGCGCATCGACGGCTCCGGCTGTGATGATGAGTTTTTCTCCAGCGATAACTTCGGTGGAGGAGCCGATGATGAGAGAAGGGTGAACGTTCGCCATCACGTCCGGGTTGCCTGCCTTGCCAATACCGCAAATGCGACCGTCTTTGACACCAATATCTGCTTTGTAGATTCCGGACCAGTCAATGATGAGTGCGTTGGTGATGACGAGATCGAGAGTTTCTTTGCTGGATCGATTAGTGGCCTGTCCCATGCCTTCTCTGATACTCTTGCCTCCACCAAACTTGACTTCGTCGCCATACACGGTCTTGTCATGCTCAACCTCGATCCATAGAGCTGTATCACCGAGTCGAACCCTATCACCAGTTGTAGGTCCGAACATGGAGATATAAGCTTCGCGACTGATATCCGTATCCGTTTTCACTTCCAACGCGCCTGGCTCGGGGACGTGAGCGAACCCCTTTTGCACCAATGCACTGATGATTTGGTCTGATCTGCCCAAATCGACGACCCCAGAAGCGAGACGGTTCCCGCCAGAAATGATTTGCCCTCCAGCGATAGCGCACAGGGTGACAGTCTTGACATCGCCCGGCTCGAAGCGCACTGCGGTACCTGCGGGTATGTCGAGTCGCTTACCGTACGCTTTACCTCGGTCGAATGAAAGCGCAAGATTGGTCTCGATGAAATGATAGTGGGAGCCAATCTAGAGAAACGGTTAGTGTCATATTCAGAGCATAATCTCATACAGCTGACTTGGATAGGGCGGTCGCCATTATTCGTAACACGAAGCGATATTCTTTCCCTGCCCTTGTTAATAATGATAGGCTCCTTCCTGGCAATAATGGCACCTGGAGCCTTCTCACGAGAATACTCTGAGACATCTGCGACAGGGAACGCGTTATTAGCTGGGATAGGGAGGAAGGAACCGTAGAGCGCGTTCTCAAGGTTTCCACTTTCCGTGCAAATGGGATCATGAACGGTTACAAGAAAAACACTGTGTATTCCATGTAAGCAACGAGGCAAGAATTATGAGAACTATTTCCATACCCGTCCATAAAGGTTCCTTCGACCTGGATCTCATGCAACAGGCCGGCAACACTTGGGAGGACATGGCGTCGACCAAGCATATCCTTTCCGTGCTGCATAAGTTCAGCTACTGAATGTTTACCATCCCGGATTCGTTCTTGTAGCTGAGAGGCAATAAGTGCTATCGCCTCGCCCTGGTTGAGCTGCAACCCCCTAGCGAGACGTTTTTGGGCTAGAAACCCTGCCTTTATTTCCTTGAGATTATCTTAGATGCCTATTTCGAGCGTTCATACCTGGTGCAAGAGGAACTTTGCCTCTTCCCGGGGAAGTAAATGCATGGGTGCGGTTCAAGTCGGGAAACCGGACCGGAATTATTTATTTCCCGGTGACAAACAAGGCCAAAGGCTGAGTGAGAGCCACTCGTCACTGCCACGCTTGATTTCCTCTCAGTGTCACTCACATTATACCTCCACCCATCCTATCCCCAAGGCTCCTCTGGTACAGACCTAGCAACAATCTACTATGTCTGGATTTGCGGCTCTCATGGCTCTCAGTGCCACCCAGACTCGGGAATCACAGAAGAGCGTAGAGACTGCCCTTGCCGAGCGTCAGCGTCGAGAGCGGGAGCGGCGACAGAAACAGGATGAAGCCGACCGGAAACAAAGGGAACTGGAGGCGAAGTTGCGCTTAAAGCACTTCGAGGACAAGGAACGGGAGAAGGAGCGGCAGCGGCTGAAGGAGGAGAAGATCAAGACTTTGGAGGCTGCTCGTTTGCGGCGCGAAGAGGAGGAGCGGGATCATCTGAGATACGGTGCCAAGAAGCCTGGAAAGTCGGAAATGAAGTGGCCTTCGTCGTCGTCGCAGACCCAAACGCAGGAGAGCGTCCGCAAGAGGAGGTTCCCTTCGGAGGATGACGAAGCGTCGGGGGCTGCTATTCTGACCCGGGAGGAGAAGCGGCAGCGCAAAGAGCAAGCTCAATATCGCAGCGAGTTCCGGTCAGCAAGACGTGCTCCGGCGAGGAGCTATTCTAAGGCAGGGCGTCAGCTGCCTGGTGGCGCCATAGATGTGATGACAACGACTCCTGGACTTCCCCCTCTGTCGTTGTCTGCCGGAATGACAGCGAGGGAGCGTCTGGCTGCTGTGCCCATGCATCTGATTAAACTTAACACTAATAAGCGTGATACCCGGAGTATCGACGAGATTGTGAAGGACATGCAGCAGGAGAAGAAGAGGAAAACCCTGAACGGAGAGGACGCCAAATCCTTCAGCGACTGGTTTTCGGATAAGAAGAAGACAGCGACGGCCTCTGCGACTCCCAAGACCGCCGCGTCTGCCTCTTCTTCTCGTGCGTCCATTACATATCTTGCCATGGTTTTCATGCTGATCTTCTTTCAGAGAGTGCCAGTCAGCGAAATACTCCCATATCAAGTGCCCCCAGCAGCGCTCCAAAGAAAGCGACATCAGTACCGCCTCCCAGAGCATCGTCGTCGTCTTCGAAGCCTGTTGCGAAGGCCGTTCCTTCCCTTTCGTCGAAGCGATCCGGATCTTCCGACGCGCCCAGATCGGCCTCGTCAAAGTCTTCTGCAAAGCCTGCCCAAACTCGTCCTGTTGTGAAGAAGCGTCCTCGCTCTCCGAGTAGCTCTGTATCCCCACCTCCGCCTAAGAGACGCGGTGGCTTAGATGATGATATGCGAAGCCAGATCTGGGCTGCGCTCGGCAAGAATCGCAACGCTTATGTTGGGCATGACGACTTTAGCGACGAGGAAGATATGGAGGCGGATGCTTCGGCGCTGGAGCGAGAAGAGCTATACAGGTTTGTTATGTTCCAACCGCCCTGGTTTACTGCTACTGACATCCTTGTAGCTCCAAGATTGCTAGACGTGAGGAAGAGGAGGCCTTGGCTGCTGAGCGTCGGCATGAAGAGGAGAAAAGAAAGAAACGGCTGGCGAAGGAGAGGCGTGGTGATTAGGTGCGTTTCTCTGGTTGGTTCTCGGACCCTTTCTGTTACCCCTGGTCGACTGGAGGATTTTCATGACATGCATATCTGCCTCGCTACACAATTATATAAACTAAGCGCATTCATTTTTATCACCATACACACCATTATATCACTAGCACATATGTACTCTAGTTTCTTTTCCCTCTCGCTATGAGTGTTATTTTTACGGTATCTTCTATCGGAGTAACATCGATAATTGGTACTGTGGCCTAATAAAAGAGCTGCGAGATATCGAGCTTGCCGAACAAGTCCGCAATCACTTCGATGAGTGTTCCGCACTATAGCCATTTCATTTGCCCTGATGATTTTTTGTTTACTAGGTGCCGCGCCTGTCGAATTAGGTCTTCTTGGTTTGGAACTGGGACCTTGCAGCTAGCTACACGAAAACCGATGGCCCGATTTTTCTCTTTGGTTCTCTGGTTCTTTGGCGTTCTGGACAATCTGGAGTGGTTGGACAATCCCACGGGTACCGAAACTCTAGTACTGTGTTCCACCGATAGCATTTGTAGATTTGTGATAATAATCTGCTAATCCGTAATGGGATTAGACAATACACAAGTTTCAGTTCTGCCTTGAAGACCAAAACTCGACAAAAACAATGTCAATAGATGAGCATTCAGAACCATACCGACAAAGGGAAAGTGCCGCGTAGTGAGACGTACCCAGAGGGCGCTTACATGCTAAAAATGGAAATCCTCCTTCTTTATCAAGACAATTTGTAAACAGCCTGAACCAAATAGCGTCGGCGCGGCGTCTAACCCAAACTTGCACACTGACCACGATTTTGTCTGACTCACAGTCACGCTGTAGCAGCGTGCGATCTGTATTTATCCGTGGAGAGAAGACGACCTGTATCGGGCCCACACCTTGTATACGTAGTACTGCATGTAAGCCACTGCTTTGGTCGTGTCTATGTTATAAAAATTCTCAACGACTCGCAGTCTTTCTTCTGTGCCAACCATCCTGTGTATGAGTAGTGTCGACCGTCAGTGTTGAAGGAAATAGGGTAAGCATATATGTGGCTCAAGGTTCTGATCATGATTGTGGGTTATTGATAGAGATACGAAGGTTAAGCTTGAAATGGCGTCACCACAGCCGAAGATAGACGACAAACGACAAAGGGAGGACGACGGAGGGGAACTGCGACAGGCTGTTATTTCGACAGGTCAAAATGACGCGTTGCATATTAGCGACTTGCAATGGGTACGTGTTTCTCGGGTCCGTACGTTGGCAGCGCTGACTCGATGGTTTTTTATTTAGTGGACTACGGATGAGGACCTGCGCCAGGTTGCGCAGAGCGTTGGGGTAAACCTTGAACATAAGAATATCACTTTTTCGGAACATAAAATTAATGGGAAGAGTAAAGGGTACGTACGGGATCTTCGTGCTACCTGGGAATGTATTGAATTAACTTTATTCTAGACAGGCGTATATAGAGTGCAGGTCACCCGAAAACGCAGCCGTTCTTAAGGACTGGTTCTCTACCAAGTATGAAGCGCCATTTCCGTGTACTGTCATGAGCCTGATATATCCGTTCCAGTGAATTTCAGAATCGTTGGGTCACAGCCGAGTTTGCATCGAGTATTCATGGTAACCCGTACCGTACACTGCCCAAGGGTATGCCAGTTTTTTCTACCCCTGATTTATTCAGTGGTGCTCAAGCCACATGCTAGAACCAGTTCCGCGGGTGCCACAGAATGGGAACATGGGGAGGGGTGGTAATCCAGGTTTCCGTGGTAGGGGAGGCGCCGTGCGAGGAGGGATGGTACCCAACCAGGGGATGGGGATGAATCCGAACATGGGGATGGGCATGCTCAATATGGGTATGGGCGGGGGCTACATGATGGGAGGCGGCTTTCAAGGACAAGTGAACCGAGGTGGGAGGGGAGGAGGTACGGATTTCTAGTTTTCCTTTAGCCGCTGTATGGTCTTGTGTTGTGCTTACGCCGTGTCTTTGTGCTTTTTGTTCGTTATGTTAGGTATGGGAATGATGAACCCTATTCAACGCGGGGGCATGCCTCAGGGTCGTGGAGGGCATGTCAATCCTGCTTTCAGTGGCGGAATTCCGGATGGGCCACGGAAGAGGCCACGATTGGATGGATGAGGTTGCTTTTTATTTGCTCTACATTGTGCTTGCTGTCCTGCATTTGCTTTCTTGCTCACGCCTGGTTTTGCTATCTACATATTGTCGGCTCCCATGTACTGTCTTCTGTATCAAGCAATAATAACTTCGCATATCTACTCACTTAATCCGAGCGTTTAAATATGTGAACTGATTTTGTATTATTCAGTAGATCTATTAGCACGCTAGGACGAGTAATGCGCCACCGTAGCGGGACATGACAGTGGCCCGCCCCCGATAGGTTCCAGTTTTAGCCATATGGATGATCCGGATCCATGGCCCGAGCTTACCGGAATGTTTGCCAGTGATCTGCAGGCCAATTACGCCTTGTCTTGGCACCACCACTTTCCCTTGAGCTCGAGGAAGCCCGTGTATTCTCGTCCTGGCGTTGAGTGTTTTAAACGCCTAATAGGTGACTTGGCTGGCTAAATTCCAAGTCTTTTATATCTAAAATCTTCAATAGATCTGTCGAACCACTTTTTACGGAAACACAATTTTCGAACAGGAGCGCTATGCGCAGAGCTAATCTGACTCTGGAGGACTTGACGGACGATGACAGCGAGGTCGACTTGGGGTCAATACGGACCGCATCAGCATTCGACACCGGCCGTTCTCGATCGTCCTTGTCTCTTTCCTTTGATCTACCACCTTCGTCTCCTGCGATATCCTTGAAATCGGCATTTGGTTCGCCCTCGTCTCCCGATTTGATCAGAGTCTTGCGGCCCAGTGCCCTGTCGCGTTCGCAGACACTACCACGCGTACCTCAAACCGAGATCAAACCGAGGCGAGGATCATCTGGTATCGAGGGACTTGATGTCGACGATGATGTCCTGGCTAGGATTCGACGGTGGATTTTGGGCGTGGCCATAGGTGCGTGTCTCTACGTGTGCAAAAGCCTTGGCTGATGGTCCTTTGTAGTTGACTTTGATATCGACTCGGGCCCGGTAGTCAACGGAGTATTTCCGCCCTTGTTTCTCTTACCAGAAGAGTCAGAAAACATGTCAGCATGAATCTTTCTTCTGTTTTATGATAGCCTGAATAGTGTCCAGCGCATTTTTATCGTTTCCTGATTCGTTACAGTTTGATCAAGGCTCGCAAAACCATTCTTTCCGTATCCGCGAGCATCAGCTTTCCATATCAAGTGAAAAGCGCCCAGCTCCCATTGATGGTTATATATACGGCTTTTCTCATTTCAGTCAAAGGCGAGATCCTACATCGAAGCGAGGCTATGAGCAAGTGCGTTTCCCATCTTAGTTCATATATTCAAGCTCATATTCCTTCAGCGCTCCCTCGTATTTCTCACTCACCACCCTTACCCGGCGCTCTTCTCATCACTATCCTCGATATTCGGCCCGCTCTTCTCCGCGCATGGGCTACCGATGTTAGAGACTGCATGTCATAATATTGCCACATGGTACCCCTTACTATTTCCTTGCTAGAAATAAATATTGATGCAGTCCGCGAAGAAAAGGTCAGACCCGACGCCCGGAGCAACTGTGGAACTGGGATTCCTTGGCTCAGTGCTCCAAGTGGAGCTACCGCACTGTACCGACGAACAGCAGCTTACGGAATGCGATCCCAAGTCCCATGTAAACTCCGTCTTTTTGTCGGTGTCGAACACCACTAACGCTTCTCTGCCAGATCCTAGCATCGTCGTCCCCGTTCTTCCCCCCACCTGTGCTTCTCTTTGAAGCTTCCCTCTCACACCTTTGGTCAATATGGGAATGTGTGGTTCTTTGTGAGCCCATATTGATATTCGGCACTTCTCCATCTCAGACAAGCCAGGCAATATGGTGGCTCAGGGACCTCTTACGCCCTATCCCTACTGCTGGAGACATCCGGCCATACTTCACTATCCACGATAGAGATCATAGTGCATTGGTTAACAAGCTTCCTCCAAAGTCTGGGCTGCTTCTCGGAGTGACGAATCCCTTCTTTGAACGGTCGTGTCTACACTGGCCACATATTCTAAGTCTTGGACGACGAATTCCGTATGTACATGCCTTCTAGGCAAGCCATCAGAGGCGCTGATTGCATCGTAGACCCAACACAGCGACGAAGAACACGTCAACTGTTGCTCCCGGACCCTCTCCAGGCTGGAAGACCAAAGTACATAAACGGTATATATCGAAAGACCATGCACTGTTGAAACAGCTCGAATCGGCATGTCGTGGTACCGAGCAAGAACGTACGAGGCTCGCTTCCTTGTTACCCCTCACCTCTGATCATCACCCACAGGAATGTCCGCGTCTTGGGCTTTGCGAAGACATTTCTATTCGCGCTCAAACGAACTTCTGATACCCCTAACAAGATATCTGAATACTCTGATACCTACGCCTTCGGAGGTCGCTGGCCATCAGCGTAACTCGCGTTCGGATCCCCTTCGACTCAAACCGTTCAATACGTCTGCGTTCTTCGCGTCATTAAAGGTTCATGGGAGCACCCTGCCGTTTCGCTCAACGAATAAGCGGAAGGACTTTTATGAAAGGTGAGTATTCGTTCATTTGGTGGAAGTGCTTGGTTTTTGACATGTTCGTAGATGGCTCAAGACCCCGTCTTTTGGACTTTGGCTTGCTCAACAAGAGCAAATTGTTCAGGGTGTGCTGAAGCAGAGTCTGGATACTACCTCGTAGACTGGTTTTTCTTCTTGTCACCTTGTAGGGATTTCTGTAATTATATACCTTGTACAATTGGAAGGAGAGGACAACTTTTTCATTCAACATGGATAGCTCTTGCGCAAACTAACGGACTACATATTCCGGCGTAGTAAAGACAACTCTGGGTTCAGGGAAAGGTTTATATCCTGCGGCGACCAAGCCATCCTGCATAGGTTCCTCTCTTGACGGCACCAGCAGACCCGTCGTCGGCGCCAGCCGATCCAGTGTCAGAATCTGCGCCCGAGTCTGCACTCGGGTCTGCGCCAGAGTCGGCACCGGAGTCTGCTCCTGAATCTGCGCCAGAGTCAGCACCAGAGTCTGCGCCTGAACCTGCACCAGTATCTGCTCCTGAATCTGCGCCTGAACCTGCACCTGAATCTGCGCCGGAGTCTGCTCCTGAATCTGCTCCGGAGTCTGCTCCTGTATCTGCGCCAGAGTCTGCACCTGAACCTGCACCCGGGTCTGCGCCAGTATCGGCTCCTGAATCTGTACCATCGTCTGTACCATCGACAGTGGTGTCAGTAGGATCTGTAGTTGATCCCGGAGTCTGGGTATCCGGGCCAGTCGATGGTCCACCGGGTCCACCACCCATTCCCACTACGAAACAGGTCGTCAGCAACAAATCAAGCTGAGCGAAATGATGGTTATTATCTCACTTTGACCCTGGCCTCCTCCGCCACCGCAGCAGCAGCAGCATCCTCCATGTCCACCGTGTCCGTGTCCACCGTGTCCTCCTCCTTGCCCGCCTCCAGGTCCGCTAGCTGCATACTGACCAGATCCAGAGGTGTCTGAGCCACCCCCATCGCTGTCAAGAGGCCCACCGGCACCGTCCGCACCGCTAGCGGACGACGGCGATGATGCACCAGTAGGAACCGTGCTGATGGGATCCGCGGCTTGACGGGCAGAAATACCATTAACAGCGCGACGAATTTCTTCGAGAGAGCGACTGTCGATGGTCCGAAGCGCTTTCACGAGCTCAGCACGGTGCTTCTTTTCAGACGTGGAGACCGCACGCCTCTGTGGGTGACGCATTCCCGCAACTTGACGGGCATTCAAGGTGTTGTCGGCACCACGACGGCCGACTGAGCGGGCTTGAGCGCTGCGTGCGGAAGAGATAAGTCAGTGAGAGATAAGAGCAATAGGAATATGTCATACCCGTTGGTGTTGGCGCCTAGAGCAGTGGCAGCGCTAAGAGCCAATGTGGCCACGACGAAGATGGAGGACTTGTTGAACATGATGAGATAGAAAGAAAGTTTTAGGGTATGTTTGGCTCTAGACTACCTGCGTCTAGAGAAGAGTTGGATGGGTGAGCGCAGCTGAGGTATAAAGCTCGGATATCCATGTCTTTTATACATTCTCGTTGGGAGATGCGACAGAGGCAAGAAGAACACATGTCGACAAGTCAAGCGGTGTTGGGGGGCGTCACCAAGATACACAGGAATCCAAGGATATCGCATCTATCTCTAGGCATAGCGACCAAGCGTAGACCAACTACCAGAGCGGCCCGAGTGGAAACAGTGATAGACTACAGACTTTTCGTCAGTGAGCCAGTCCAATTTTAGCAGAACTGCGGAGCAACGAGATTGAGTACCCTAGTCGTATCCACGTATTTAGCAGGCATCTAATTTCGTTTCACCAACAATTGTCAGAGATAAACTGTCCATGATGAACATGATGGTGTCGAAGCGACAGGGTTTGTCGGGGTCTGTTTTTCCAGCTGGGGCCGGAGCAGCGGAGTCTCAACTATGCCTTTCCGTGAATTCAGCATTCGGCATTGCCAAGTTCAAAGCATTGTTCAAGTTCTCAACAGTACTAATTCCGTAGTCCCGACTCCCCATCTCTACATGATTCGGTGGAAAGATGCAACCGGAGACGACAATCTACGCACATCCCTGTTTCATGTCTCTTGAAATCGGTATGTACCAAGTGCCGGTTCGCACTCTTGCCGCTTGCAGCGCCCTTCTTACGCCTGTCTATACGAGACGCCAATGTTCAGATCCGTGGCGTCGAGGGGCGTTTGCATGGGCAGCGACTTGATCATGGCAGTTGAATGGCAATTGAAGTGCGGCGTCATGTCGGTTCGCCGCTGCAGAGTCCAGATATGCCATGGCAGCTATCAATGTAAAAATATTGACGCAAAGATGAATAGCGCAGACAAAGCCTAATCCCGTACAGGCACGACCATCAATGGAACGACCTCAATGCCGCGCATGCTAGCTGAGCGTTTCGGAATGACAGGAAGGACACTTTAACCGCTCCCAAAAGAAATTGTCATACGCTACTTCGCCGCCTAAGTATCTATTCAGTACATTTTCTGTCTAAGTATCGGCTGATTTGAAGCGTTTTGGTATTTTGAAGCCCAACCAAAGCAAGACCAAGATTAAAACAAGGATGATGATGTACACCAAGAATCCCCCGGCGAGTTGGGTTTCAAGGGAGATCGAGAACATGGAAGAGGCAAAATATGGTGCGAAGCTGCGAATACCAGAGCCGGCCATCTGTGTAATACCGTTCGTCGAACCGAGTGCAGCCCTGCTGGTTGCGCTTTGAACAACGAGAACATGGATTGCAGCTACACGGCGATAAGTGAAGTAAGGGATGTGGATCAAAGAGTGAACATACCAAAAGCAACAAAGGTCATGAGATTACAGGTCAGTTGGATAAGTAAAAGCGTGATTACTCTCTTGTCAACGCGACCAGCTAGCCTTACGAAGTAGCTCTCGAAAGAGAAGGCTAACATGGCTACAAACATGAAGCCGACGGAGATTATGAACATCCTACGAGCACCGAACATTCTTAGCAGCCTTCCGGTGAAAACACATTGCACAATAGCGTTTGTCAACCCCCATGCCGACAAGATTTGGCCAATCTGGAAAGGGCTAAAACCGAGACCGCCAACGGGTATGGATGTCGAATACATTAGGGGTATGAGCGCGTCATACGCAGTTCCAATAAACATGATGAACGTGTAGTTCATTAAAACGCGTAAAAACTGGATCCCTAGAACTTCTCGCATGCTAGGAGGCTGGCTGTGGACGGAATCAGACATTGCGTCATCCGATGCGACAGTTGTGGTATCAGTGGATCCATAGTCTGCCCCTGTGCTGTTCGCAATCAAGCAAGTTTCTTGTGTGGGTGGCGAACATTTAGTTTTTTTGCGTGCGATAGTTGCAGGATGCGTCTAGATTAACAGAGGTTAATAATATGAAAGAGTGCTAGTCAAGTCAACTTACCTCTGGCAAAACAACAAGGGTAAGCAGAAAAATCGCGAAGGAGAACAGTCCAGCTACAGCACAAGGGAGGAAATATGGATGGTCACGGAATAACGCGATTCGCCCAAACGTATTCGGCCATGTATCTGCTGGATGCACCAAGAGGCCGCCTATGACAGGACTATATGAAAAAAAAATCAGAACAGTCGTTGCTGGTCTACCAAAGCGTTCTCACCCTAAAGTAACGCCTGATCCCCACATCAAAGGAATCAAGGCAAATGCATCTCCAATATTAGTAGAATCCGTGAGCTGGTGAGAGAATTTAGCGAGCCACTACGATCGAATGACACCACAACACGACACACCTCTGCCATAACGGTCTTCGAAACACCTATCTCCGATCTCATCATGAAATTTCCACATTCCGAAATCAGAAAGAAGACACATACCGATATTCCCATTGAAGACACCTTGAGCGAACCGGAACAAAACCAATGACCAGAAGTTACTCGACAGCCCGAAGCCGAGCATCGCAAACGTCAATCCAAGAGGACCCAGGAGTAAGATGGGTTTTCGGCCAAACCTATCAGACAAGCGGCCCCAGTAGAACACGCTCAAGGTTTCGGCAATATAGAAGGCGGATTCCTAGATCACAAGAGCGCGTTAGGCGAATCCAATGAAGAACCCAGGGAGAGCTCACGATAAACCCAGCATAGTACCCTGTCTTGGTCTCATCCCCCCCAGTGATTCCCGTCCTACGGATGAATTCAGGAGCAAAAGGGAATATCACCGTCGCTGTTATAGGTTCCGCAAGCTGGACGAGGAACACAGTAAGTAACTGCCATTTGGGAAGCGGAGTTTGCTTGGTCTCGGTGGCTTGGACGCTCGCACTGGCCGCGGTGGCAGTCATAGATGGCGGTAAGAGGACAAGAAGGCCGCCAGCGCCGATTATGTAGTCATATCGATAGCAGCTGACTCATTTTTCAGGGATTCAAAGGGAACCTTGGGAAATTACCACATGGGTTATCGCTGAATGAAATTCGTTAGAATGAAATGCCAGCCTGTGTCCGATTCCGCAGCATTGCTCCCTAAAAAAAATTAATTTACCCTGCTGAAAAGTCGGACAGATATTGTGGTCTGGAAGAGAAGGGATATCTCCGAGTCAGGGCTAAGTTTTGATCGGGCGCACTTTCCTTTTACGAACTGGCGAAATTTTGGCAGAACGTACTTACAAGACGAATCTACACAGGAAGTAAGAGATAAGAAGCTGAATGGCTCTGAGAGAAGTAAATAAGCCTGTAACTAGAGACCTGTACTTGATATATTTTGATTATTCTTCTGGGTATTTATTTCTTATTTCCTTACTCAAAGATCTCTCTAATACTTATTCGACAAATTAACCGATAAGTCCGGTCCCAGCAGTCTGTCTTTCAACTTGTACTAGAACTGGTACAGGTGTCATGAGGCCTCACCGACTCTCTTCCGCTGCGTCATTTCCGAGTGCCTCGGCATCCGCATAATTTCTCTTATGGGCAGTACAAGCACGTCAAATGCTAAGAACACAGTATCATCTCATGACAACCTTTTATTCAATTATTCTCATAATCCAAGACTCTTTAAAAGTATACGTATATTTTAATGACTATTTGCATGACATGAATTGTACAGACGACAAGTGGTTATGAGAGCAAGCTCTCCGTATCTATCTACCTTCTAGGTAGGTACCAATCAAGAGTAATGATGACAGCTAAGTACAATCGACCGGAGCGACTATAAACAATGTGGGGGTATAACAAGCAGAAAAGACAGCGATAAATCGAGTAAATCAGAAAGTGTAAGCATCGTAATCCATGTGACGACGATGAGTGCGACGGAAGCGAGAGGAATGATCAATATCGTCACGGCGTGATTCTTGCTTGCACGAGCCTGAAGAAGAGGAAGAGGAAGAGGAAGCTGCTGCTGCGTGGTGGTGAGTGTGATGAGCATGATCACCACTGCTGGCGCTTGACGAAGAAGAGGAGGAGGCGGGAGATGCGACTGATGTCGACACAGGTACTACGGACGACGACACGACCGAGGTCGACGCAGATACAGGGGATGCCGACAATTCGGTGGACGATGCCAAGTCAGTAGATGACACCGCCGACTCGGTGGATGATGCCAAATCTGTGGATGACGCCGCCGATTCGGTGGATGCTGCCAAATCAGTGGACGACACTTCCACAGATACCGATGACGCTTCGGTAGACGAGGGTGAATCTGTAGACGATGCCGACGCGGTTGTCTGGATGACAGCACCCACGTTACCAGCACTGGTGAAAGCAGAGGAAGCGGACGAGGCGGAGGATGATCCGGTAGATCCTGCAGCAGTGCTTCCACCTTCCGTGGCGGTTGCGGTAGCCGTGGGAGACGAACCAGTGTATACATAGACAGGTTCCAGGAATCCGGGCACATCATCGTCCGAGTAGACAGTTGCTTGGATGCCTGCTGGCTGCACTGGGTTGTTGCCAGGAAGCTTGGTCAACAATCCACTCGCTGTAAAAGAATAAGCGAATATTTCGTCGACTTATATATAAACATACTCTTCTCGTCGACGATGTCCGTAATATAACACTGCTTGCCTTCCTGGTAAGTGAATATGCCTTGAGCGGCACAGCATGTGGGGCTACCGTACTCGTCTAATTGCGCTCTATCATGAACGTGGTACTCAGTCGACTATCGGATGTACGTACCACAATGACAGTTGTCAACGGCCTTCTGCAAGGCACCGTCATCCCAGCCGTTGATGAAATCGGCGTGGTACCCATACCCGGTAGGATCACCGAAAGAGTAGCTGATGTCCAACATTAGCTGTAAGGACTGGCCATTGTCGATAAGAAAACATACACAAATGGTTGCGTTGAGTTCTTCGCTTGGTCACGGTATTGGTCGAAGTCGCCAGAGGCCCAGTATACCTCCAAGAAGATGCGAGGAAGTCGAACGGGGAAATTGGGGTCCTCGCAAGTTCCTGAATCAGGACCACCGCTAAGGAATGCGACATGGGACTTGTGGTCCGTGGAGTCGGTGTTCACGCCGTCCCAACAACTGGGGAAGTTCTGGTGTGATTTAGAAACAGGGTTCTTACAACATCGGGGAAAGCATTCTCACGATCTGAGCCCGAATACCGCTAGCGCATGCCTGAGGAGGAATGCTGTTGAACTTGGTGGTGGTACCAGTAAAATCGAGGCACAAAAAGGTGACCGCCTGTTGAGCGTAGCTGCTAGAGTTGTATGTACGTAGTGTTGGGTTCCCAGTGATCATCCGGAACTATCATTTAGTATCATAAAATGAGCATTATTGGAAATTCTGTGGAGGCTAGGACTGACGTCATCGGGAAAGGCGGTAACATTCTCCGCAGCGGCATCATCATCGAACAAATAATCTGTAGAAGATAGGAATGAAACATTGCACGGTGAGCGAACCACGCAGGTTACGTACAACTGCGTGAGACGATGAGCAGTAAAAATAGAAAAATAGCGAGATCACGCACATAACGTTGCCGCCAGTAAGGGAGCTGAAGGAACCGTTGGCCCATCTGAAATTGCGACGTTAGCAAATGCTGCGATGCGGAAAAATATCTTCCGTACTCGAAATACAAGTTCTAGATTGAAACCGAGTTAGCAAGAATGGGAATGCCCAAAAAGGAATACGAACAGGATACCAATAACTGGACTTGTCTTCTGCGATGGGGGTGGTGGTACATTCACTTGAGCGAAGAGAAGCAGTGTCCGTAGTCTGCCTAAAGTTGCTTCCGCCCAGTACTAGGAGAGTAGTCAGAAAATCAGACACGAATACATTTCAATGAACATTGATAAGGCTGTTCCGCGGCAAAACAAGAAGAGACCTCCGAGGGATTTGATATTCCCACATCGTGAACAGCCCTCGATCCAAGGACAGGCGAACAATACCGATTAAAGACAGTGCATCTAGGAATCATCATCCAAAGATTTTCTGGTCCTATCTCGAGTTTGGAACGCGAAACATTCCCTTGATACAAGAAACCAGACATTCGAAAGGATTGCATTGCAGTTTCAACGCTTCGGATCGTCGATAAAATTTGTTCGATCTCGAAGAAGTAATCGCCCGTCCTTGGAGTAATAACGCCACAGAAACTGAGCTCACCATAATGAGCATGAGATGAAACTGCGCCGGGAGAAAGAATGGGGTCCACGCGCTGCGGTTCCGGCGTCAAAGTTCCTGCAAGTAGCTGGTCAGTATCCAAACACAACGCTAGTCGATGATAGCAACCCACCAACGCTCATGAGCCAGTAGGCGTTCACGGTCGACGACAAAGTCGCGAGAAAGAAAAGAGACTTCATGACTGCCCTAGAGAGCGTGAACGAAAAAGAATGGACGGCCCTATGCAAATGCGAGGGTCAGTTTCTATAAGAGAAGTGGGGAGAAGGAGGAGGAGCAGCAGATGGAAGAAAGAGATAGAAGAGAGTCCATTTCAAGCGATCCGTTGTATGCCATTGTTTGTGTCGAACGAACCTCCACAAGCCAGAAAGCCGGTTTCCAGGCCCGTTTTCTATTGTCGCTATGTCTCCGACTGACGTTCATCATGGATCGGGAGTCGATTTTCGAATGTTACAACCCTGGTGCCTTGTTGATCATGCTGTATAGTGCCGTACCAGGCCACACCGTAGCAAGGCAGGCAGGATACGCCTTGGGTAAGAATCATCATGACCTTTTAATCTTCGCCGCACCTGCATCTTCTCCATGAGTCAAATTCAATTGAATCTTTCCCGATAGCTGTAGCCGTGCCTTCAACATGCCGTGTTCGTTAATTACTGCGGCGGTTGCGCTTTGTATAATGTAGAATTCACATATGAAATCAAGAATTCCATTTTCATGAAAACATCGCTGTTCCAGCCTGAAGATTCAGGGAAGCAGATTCATGCTTAGTACAGGTTTTCACCGTGGTGATTCGGATCCCACGTACGACGTCAGAAACGCCACCTGAGAGGTTCTTCTCTTCGCAGTAGTATATTAAACAGGGGATGGCAACGCAAGGTATAGCCGTAGCAGCAAGATGCCAATAATGCTAACGCTCAGTATCCGAATCTTAACGTTACACGGCAGCTCCGCGCGGTACGGACCCTCGGAAGGTAGTAATCAAGTAGCAATGACCAAGGTGAGCAGGTCATGACGCCACGACCATGCGACGAGGAAGTCGTGCGTCGGCAAGCAAATGGTCTTCTGAAGACTAGGAATGCACGATAGAGCCAGAAGGCATCCACAGGAGTAACTCAAGACTCAACCTCGGGTGTCTGATGTATCTCCATGGAACACCGGTGACAGGGCGCTGAATAGATTTCCCCTGCCCGTCTATACAACAACCGTCAATACGTATGGCCCCATACAAGTTACGGTGTCAGCGCCCAGAGCTGCATTCGAGGAAGGGCCAGAGATTCTGCTTCAAGCCTCAATCCGCAGCGGAACCTAGTAGGAAAGAGGCGCCATGGCCCCACCATTAAGAAGTACCTGTTTTCGCTAGAGTCTTTTACATTACTATCGCAAGTACTCCCAGGCTAGATGAGAGCTCAGAGGACCCGATTCCGTTGCCAGCGCCACGGGTCGGTCCCCTACTAATCACGGAGAAAAAAAAGATCAACATGAGGGCATTGATGCACGATTCCCATGATTCCCAAGGTAACTCCAGCGGCAGTCCCGAAATTCCCAGAGTTTTGAGTGATGAGGTGATCCTGCTATGAGCATCCGGAACAGAATGATGAGATTAAATAATCAATTGATAATGTCCAGTTAGAGCAGATAGCCACGTGGATTCAATTATGTGACGCTTGCCGGCCGAGATGAGCTATAATTAACTTATCTTTATCTTTACGCCATCATGAATGTTCACTTCATCAATAACTTGGCCTCTTCTGCAGCACCTGGAGAGCTTACTCATTCTCACGAGGGCGCATCTCACGAACACAATCATGGTGGCGAGCATGGCCATACCCATGAACATTACAATAATGCTGGTACTTGTCTTACCTCGAATTTACGTTCATTGGCATAGTCCTGAGGATAGATTAGGGAAATATTCTGACCGAGATATGCCTGATTATTCGTCCAGAAATTTCGAAGAACGCGGTTTCACTGTTGGTATCGGAGGGTTAGTTGTGTTCTATATGGAGGCCATCAAGCTTCCATTGACTTTGCTTCTAGTCCAGTAGGTTCAGGAAAGACGGCTCTGACGTTGGCGCTATGTCAGAAGCTCAGGAAGGAGTTCAATTTGGGTTGGTACTCATCCTTCATGGCTTGATTAATCGTCTGATAATCGGGAAGGTACGGTCACAAACGACATCTTCACGCGTGAAGATCAGGAATTCCTCATCAAGAACAAGGCGCTTCCAGCTTCACGAATTCTGGCCATCGAAACTGGAGGATGCCCCCATGCAGCTATCCGTGAAGATATAAGTGCGAATATGGGCGCTCTAGAAACTCTTCAAGCCAAGTTTGGCTGCCAGCTGCTTCTCGTGGAGAGCGGTGGCGACAACCTGGCTGCCAACTACTCCAGAGAGCTCGCCGATTATATCATTTACGTCATAGACGTATCTGTAAGTGTTGTCCCATCCCATTTAGCCTAGCTTAATAAATATTCCAAAGGGAGGCGACAAGATTCCACGCAAGGGTGGTCCAGGCATATCCCAATCTGACCTCCTCGTCATTAACAAGGTCCGTACATACTCTCCATTACATCTCTTATGAATCATCTGATGTGCGCTAACAAGACGGACTTGGCACCGTATGTCGGTGCATCCCTGGAAGTCATGCAGCGCGACTCGAAGCTTATGCGGGGTGATGGGCCAACTGTGTTCACAAGCATCAAAGAAGGATCAGGCGTCGATGATGTCGTGAACCTCATTTTAGCCGCATGGCGTGCTTCGGGGAGCCCCGGTAAACCTGGCGCAGTAGGAGACGAAGCTTGAAAAAGTAGATATGAAAAACGTATGTCTACGTCGCAAGAAGAAAAGCAAAATGTGGTACGAGCGTTTTATCTTTCGAACGTAAACGCGAAGTCTGACCGCTTGTGTTCCAGCTGTAAGATTGAAACCGGATGTAAAATTAAGAAAGCATTTAGTTTTTCAACAACCTCCGAATCCGATACATTTAGTTTCAATTACCCGTCTGTTTTGCACACGCCAGATACAGGTGCCGAATTCAAGCGAAAGACACCCCCTCGGGCCTCAGATCCCCTGAAATATGCCCAAACTCAGGACATCTGGTAAGAATCCTTTTCGCCTACATGTAGCTCCCGACTCGGGCTCTTCAGTGCCTGGCCGTTGTACATTCAGCTTTCCACCCAACCTTTTGCGCTCAGCGTTTCCGAACAGTAGTCAAGGACCTCGCAGTCAACGCCGCGTATCAATCATAAGAAATCCCTTCTATCACCCTCGTTCACAATCGCCGCCGATCAACAAAGTACGGAGATTATGCTGCCTACTCATTGCACAAACGTCGCTTCCACTGCACAAGCGACGCTTCAGCTGTTAAGTCCCCGACTGCCGAGCCCTCGGATGTTGACTTTCGGAGCCGTCATGACGCTTTCGCAGTCGAGTCATAGTCCGCGTACATCGAGCTCTTAGCCTATTCTGCGCTTCGCGCAGTACTGCGCAATACTAGACTATACTCATCCCTCCAGCATTTCAAGTGGACCACTGGTGGCGCCCTTCTGATCTCGTTGCGGGGATCCTTCGTTAGCCGACCATTATTACAACGCGGTACCCAACTTCCTTCTGGGCAATATCTGGACAACTGGCCAGTGACTTACCCGATTTTCAAGTAAATCTGCGCCGTGGGCCTCGAAGCTCCAATAATATAAGCAAACGTGCCATACCCCTCGAATGTCCTCGTGAACTAAGAATGAACAACCTCGTGTCTGATAACATTAGTGCTGTCGTATTTCTGATCTAGTTTATGCGCAGCCGTGGATATTCCAGTGTACTTTCCGTCAGGACGGGGGCGCATCTGAGTAGTCTCCCCGATAATGTGCCCGGAAGCAACGTGAAATCATACTAGCCCTTCTTTCACCGAAAGAGACGGATGTATGGGACGTCATTGTCGTTCCAGATAGCATTGAGACGGGATGACGTATCGCACTTCTTATAGACACTCCGCCTGTGGCGGGAGGCGGAAAAATGTTCTGTTGGTTCCTGGGGGCTGCCAGGGCAGTCATTGCTCATGGGTTTCACTCGAGCTAGTAAGCTACATACCTTGCGCTATTTAGTCGGAGCCAACGGAGTCAAGAACGGCAGGATTTATCACCCAGGAATATCTTGAGATTCCGGGATTGCACGCCATCTACCCAGGTCTAGACACTTTTTACACATTCAAGAGATTATATATTACATTCTTTCGTGGGAACTTCTTCATCAATCGTCAATCATCCTTCTTAAACACTCCCCGATGTCCTCGTCCAAAGATATCGTTCTGCGCACCTGGAGGGGATCGAAGAAAATCAATAGCTTGCTCTAGCATAGATATCAGAAAACCACACACCAGAGGAAAAACCACATTTTGTATTATACCCCGGCGACTTTGGACTGCCCGATAGATCGTAACCAGAGACTTCGATGTTGTTCCCTTCGGCTTGATGCCAGTAGAGCATCTGCTTAGGACCAGAGACGCACTTCGATCGATCGTCTTCGCACCAAACTGGAGGTTTGCCCTTCGCCACAGGGATCGTGCTAGTAGCGCCTGTTATCTTGCATTTGTAAGGGAGCATATACATGTTGGGTTCACCGCAACTGCTCCGAGAAAATGAAGGTCAGAGGTGCTGGAAACAAAGAAAAGATAAAATCTCTTACCCGTTGGGTATCTGTAAGCGTGAATGGATTCTGATAAGAACGAACACATATAGCATGAAGTGTCAAGCAACATACCCAACCCCACTGTATGACGCACGTTATCAGGATGGCAAATAACAGACGACGTTGTACAGCTTACAGCGCAAGTACATCCACCGGGTGGGCACGCAGGTAGCGCTTTTGGCGCGTCATAAATAGCAATACGATGCCAGGGAGTCCTGATTCGTGTTCAATGAGCACAAAGTTAGTGGAAGACCGGAATATACCCACTTCTCGAGAACACTGAAGACCACTAAGTTTTCAGGTGTGACATTGCGAAGATCAGACTAAAGCAACTGATTGGTACATTGGACAGTCCACGGATAGAACTTTCGTACCTCATAAGAAATGGCAAACGCAGTCCCCGCTGCCATCGATTGGTTTTGGGTATGCACTGGGAGAAAAACAGAGCGTCAGAGTGGAGGTGGCTGCGAGATATGACCCTGCCTACGGTTTGGAGAAGTGATGCAAGTATCATGCTATGTCCAGGAATAAGTCCTACGATAAACAAAAGAGGAGATTAGGGCCTACGTATTGACTGTATTCGGGATGTTCTTGACCATCGGCGAATGTACCGGCTATTCGTCCATCGTAAGACAAAGTTGTGAACGCTTGATTGGCGGCCAGCTCAACGGTGAACGATCCACCTGCAGGTCTGTGGAGCGGATTACTAAAAGCACCAAGAGAGTAGAAAGCAGCCTACATTTCTAGAAAATCATTTTTCGAGGGAGGTCGCTCGTCGCACTGCCCTCAGTCAGGATATAACGACGAGTGGAGAGTAGATCTGATGCGCACGTTGGAATAATGTTGCACTGTAAGACAAGATCAATGTCGTAGCATGAATCAAAAAGTGAACGTTGCCGTACTCCACCATTGCTCCTTCTTCAGCATGAAGAGAGGATTGACAGCGTCTGCAGCGTTCTGGTTGTCCCCAGAAACTCCCTGGATATCTCGTTCAGCACTTTCACCACACGGTTCGAACAGCACGTACGTTTTGACAATACATGCCTTGCGTGAAAGCGACGATATGACCGTTGCTAACGCTAGCGGCACACAGCAGCAGAAGAAATACAGAAGCCATTGAAAGGTAAACGGGAAGGAGAAAGCGATAGACTGGAACGCTGAGGAGGTCCAATAGGTAGCGACAGACTTTATACTCGTCCAACTTGACTAACAAAGAGAGAAGAGAAGGGCCTCATTGCACATATGTATTTGCAGGCATTCGAAAATTTGGCCGATCTGGCAAATCCAGTAGGAGGGTGGCAATGAGATGTCAAGCAAAGAAGAAATATGGCCTCCGAACGAATCGTTTACGTTCAAAATGCATCATAGACTGCAGTAACTGAGTGGCCGAAATAGTGAATCTACCCCCATTCGAACCAGAGCGCAGATCATCCGTGTATTCTCGAGTGGATCATTAAAGGACGAGCACGTCAGAGGGGGACTCGTGTTGCGTTGAGCCACTGATAAAGAGCAGACGCAAATAGGTCTATTAACTTTTTCGAAGTGACGGTGAAAGCATATCTCCTGGCTTGATTCTTGGAGCGAACGCAGAACCAACTTTCCTTTGAATGAGCACTCCATGTTGGAGTCGCCGGAAGGCCTCGACCCTAAGAAGAAGTATGGAAGCCATACTAGTGGTATCTCGAGAAGTGTAAGAGGTTGGATGTGGTGTATTAACTCGCAAGAATGAAAGCAGGTAACTGTAGAAGGGAAAGGTGTAACTTTAAGGAAAATCCCCCGGGCCGTAACCCGAACGGCTGGCCAGTGTTCACGTGGCGCCGAGGTTCCTTGCCGAAATCTATTCACCAACCATCTCGACGTCACTACAAGGCCCTGGGATGCCTGAAGGCGCCGCACCACGCACATCGCAGCCCCCCGGAAACGATCAAAAGTACAGTCATGCGACTCATGTCGCAAGCATAAAACAAGATGCGAAATTCTCGATTCCAAACGTAGTCCTGTACGATGTCATCGCTGCGATGTTCTCAAGCTAGACTGCTCTTATGAGATCTCGAAAAAATCTGCTCCTACACCCGAATCATCTCCAAGTTCGTCTGACTTAAATACGGAAAATTCGTCGCCGCAGGTTATCTATGCTTTAGGAGTGGATACTAGGCAGCTTGAGACAGCCCCCCTCCTCCTGATGCTGGTATAGCATCCAATACTGGTAACGGAGAAAATCGTCCGCGACCCGTAATCTGGTCATTCGTCCGTCAGAACCTTGACTGGTCGGCACCCATTTTGGCAATGCAGGAGCTGGCGAGACAACCCTCGCAAGAACAGCCGACAATGCCTGTCATGGTGAGCAATCAGGCTCTGTCCAACATTCTCACCCAAGTAGAAATCAAACATCTCTTCACCTTGTGCGTTTGACACAGGCTTATATCCTTGCCGAAAGTGTTAATAAATCGCCTCACATAGATTTTCGGTCAATTATTCTCCTTGGCTAAACTTTCATCTAGTCCAAGACGGTCCTACACCGTTTCTAGATCTCGTTTGCTGCACAATCGCGTCGCGTCACCTTGATCCTTCAACCCGATCCCTTGTGGCCCCCCAGCTTCAAAAATTGACTGAGGACACGATCGCCAGAGTGGTCTTCAATCCCGAAAAGTTTGAGTCTGAAGAGACCATACAAGGTCTCATCGTCCTATCATTGTGGATGCCTATCTGCGGTTCGGCGACAGGTGGTGGTGGGGATGGCAGAATGTTGATAGGTATGGCTGTTACTATGGCCATGAACCTCCGATTGAGCGAGGCGATTGTGACTGTAATGAGTCTGCGAGATAGACTGCCAGGCGATTCCGATCAACCAGGCTTGGAGAAAGCTCTAAATAGAGCTAGACTGGTAAGTGCATGGTCGAGCAGTGAACGACACTTCTCATTACCGATCGCAACTACAGTGGATGACATTGTCTACGACAGAATCCATGTGAGTATTTGATGTCCTACTTCAATTTTGGTTTACGACGTATTCAGGTTGTGTGTTGGGACGCGCCGTACACCTCTATCCCGTCGGTCCGCTTTCGGCTTGACAATATTTCCCATAACATCACCATCGAACGCATCTGAAGGACATGATTTGCGGATACGACTACTCGCAGAAATATTCGATTCAACAGAACAGGGTTTAATGGTCCAGTTTGCCAATCGTGCAGACTTGGAAACCTGGTTCAACGGAATAACAAACGCGCTCTCGGCCATGGATAGGCTCTCAAGACTGATTTCGCCGCTGTCAGGTGAATACGTCTTTTTTCTCTATCGCCAATCACAGCCCATCATCGTACATTTCAGTGCTCTCAAATCACGATCAATTCTACTACCACATGCTTTTCCTCCTCCTCCAATGCTGCCGGCTTCTAGTTCTCTACCACGCCATCTTCTTAGCGAGGCATGTCACCAGTACGACGCACAGATGGTTTTTGGAGATTCAGCCAAACGGCCTCAATATCATTCCAGTCTGGTCGAAGGAATGCTTCTCTACAGGAGAGGCTATCATGGTATCGCTTCTAAAATCTGACAAGAACCTCCTCTCAACGACGCCAGACGTCTTGTTCACCATGATGTCGTTCGCCGGGGGTTACTGGTCGGGGTCAAATTGTTAATGATGGATAAGAATAGGATAGAGTTCCTCGGGTGTGGGGATGCTTTGTTTGAGCAGAGTATACGGGCGCTTGGCGATGCGTCGGTTTCCCCAGATCATGCCGCTGGGAGGTGTTCAGTGCTGATGAATGCTATGCATACTTCGTGGATGGGGAGATGGAAGGGATTGGAGCCAGAGAAGACTTATTTGGGAGCGCCTTCTGAGCCTATGGGTACGAATCTTTTTCTCGGTCCTGAGTCAGAAGGGGGAGGACCCGATGACCAGAGTACGAATATGGACATGTTCCAGGACTTGGAATTTTGGTCGACTTTCTTTGGTGGGGAGATGAGGGCAGAAACGATGGCATCCTTCTCTCAAGACAATTCCGGTGGGATGTACAATTAGATGTTTGACTTATATGAATTTTATGCACTGTCCATCTTGGTGTAACTGCTGATATTGTTTAAGTTGGTCATCCACCGAGAGCAACTGTCGTGTTTATAATTATTGCCGAAGTCCGCGTAAGCAATTAACGGCTCGGACGCGACGCGTTTTCACCTTAACTCCCTTTGCACCTTTCAAAGTTGACACATGACGCGCCAATAACGAAGTCCACCAATGGTAAAGCTTTTTTCTCCGGCATCTCGGGAGTCGGTGGTTGCACACAGCTCACAGCAGTGACGGTGGCGGACAAGGCTGGCATCTTTTTCGAGTAAGCGTGTGTGTCATAGAGATACGGCTATATTCAACAAGATAACAACTATAGCTTATCAAGAACAAAAACCTGTCCAGCAATCGAAGTTTGAATCTCTCACTGCTTCAAAAGTAACGGCTTCCTCAGCTGTTTCAAGGCAAACAAAGGACCAAAGGCTTTCCGGGCCGTCACCTGATCTGATCGCCGGCCCGGGTTGATTCTGAATTCGCACGACGCGTTCATCCTTCTGCCACTCCGTTCTGTTTCCCCACTGACATTGCTAGGTATATCAAGGGAATCCTCAATAGGAAATCGGGAACAAAAGCTTTGACTCTTGAAGCTTGCCGTGCCGAAGTGACTCGTACTAAGCTGTTTGCCTTCTGGCTACATATAAGAATCTTTTACAGTGTACGTTTTCTCTCAATCCTTCGTCCATTCAACTCACTGCCGCCCAAGACAGGCTGCTTTTCTTTAGTATCGTGCCATGCCATCGCGGGACCGTTCCTCGACGACCGCAAGGGCTCGTAAAAGTAACGTGCACGACGGGAACTCGAAACTTGGCGCTTCCGTCACCAACGACAACGTTTTCCAAAGCGGCGCGGCGAATGCTCGTCGCAGTCGACCCAGCCAGCCATCGACATCAAAGTCGCATGCTTCCGAGAGCAAACCGCCCGCTTCGGCCTCTTATCTACCAACTCCCATGACCACCCCGTCTTCCTCTGGTGGCAGATTTCCTGCGACACCGATTTCCTCTTTCAAAGGCACGAAGACCTTGACAAAGGCTGAAGCGGGTGATGAATGGGACAATATACGCCCATCATTCACAACACCGCCACGCTCCCTCGGGCCGAAGACACAGAGGGCGTCAGGCTATGGGTCGTCCTCAGCCAATCTTTTCGGCGTGAACGCATCAGAATTGGACTGGGACGAACCCAAGCCAGCCAACAAGTCGACCACCAGCGACGTAAAACACCCAAAGGTCCCATCTTTATCCATTCCTCAGAGTCGCCCGTCGACCGGTCTGCAGACGCCTGTGAGTCCTTCACGAAAGAGCAGTGGCCATTTCGTGCCTGCGCGTCCATCAGCAGCACCTGCGCCTTCGCCTTCGCCATCTCAGCGTCGAGTAACGGCTCCTGCTGCTCCCTTTCCAACGCCTCCCGCAAGTAGACGTACACAAGTGAAGAAACCCGAGCCAGCGGCGCAATCCATTCCAATCCCGGCTGAATGGACTAAGCGCACCCCCCCACTGCGTCCTGACTTCGGTATAGACCTTCGTCCCCATCAGGAGATATCTCGCGTTTGGATGAAGCAGTGCGAGAACGAGTACGGTGGCGGAATCCTGGCCGACGACATGGGGTATGGACTCAACGTCTTCCTCTATTTTGACTGAGCGACATCTTTGGTTTAGATTCGGCAAGACACTCCAAGTTCTAGTAATGATCATTGATAATATGATGGATCCCGAAGCGGAATATAAGGGCCCCACACTGTACGTCCTGTTGTCTCTGAGGATGGCTATAACCTCATCGACGTCAGTGTTGTATGCCCGGCGTCTGTGATGCTCGTATGGGAACTGGAATGTTTCCATGTAGGTGGTTCTAAGAAGCTGAACTACTATCTCTATCATGGAAGTGATAGAGAGCAAGGTACTGTTGTCCGCTACCTCGGAGCTTACCCATACCTGACGAGTTACTAACAAATTAAGATCCCTACAAGCTGGGGGCTTACGACGTTGTTATTACATCCTACGATACATTGGGATCGGAGTACGCGAAACTCTGCAAGACAGAAGGAAAGGGCAAGGGCAAGAAGTACATCATCGCTGACACAGCGAAGACCGGTCCTTATGCAGTGCATTGGAATAGACTTGTCATGGGTACGTTTTGATTCTGGTCTTTTATCCTTATATCTAACTATTTTTCATATTAGACGAGGCACAGATGATTCATAACAATGAAACAAGAAGATACCTCTCGTGCAATGAGTTGTCATGTGGCTATGTCTGGACAGTCACAGGCACTCCTGTGTAATTCACATCCTCTCTTCATGCATAAACACGCTTACGTTCTTGCCACAGACAAAACAGGCTGCAGGACATATATTCTCTCCTCAGTCTGTTACCACCGTCGCAAAAGGCTCAAGCCCCACCTCTTCCTCCTGGATTTGCTCGTGGAGTGGTACTACCACCTGGTTTTAAGGAGGAGCTCCATGTAAGCCTCACAATACAATGGTTTGGCATAACTTAAACGTTGCTCAGGCCTACTTATACAAAGTCATGCTGCGACGGACCAAGAAAGACCAGTATTTGTGGGTTAAGCTTCCTCCCATCGAGATTATCAGGGTCGAGTGCTTGTTCAGTGATGCCGAACAACGGTTATACAATGCTGTAGAAGAACGAAAGGGCCATTTCATGGTCTGGGGCAAATATGTACAGCCGATTACCTGTAACTTTACGAAATTGACCCGGTTGATGCAAGGTCTGTTTGTCTTGCATTCTCGTTCATCGCTACAGTGTTTCATTTACGATATCTCACAGCCTGCACTTACCCCGACATGTTCTGTAAGGATCATATAGACGAGAAGGACGAAGAGAAGGACGGCGATGGCGCTTTTGTTGACGGCGTCCAAGATGACATCAACCCGGCTGATGTCATTGAGCTCGTTGGAGACGACGTGTATGTGTTACAGCTCATTTATATCATCATCCAACTCTTATGTCTTTTCTGCCTCAGGTATGAAACATCACGTCGAGAAACTCTCCGAAGCCATGTTAGGTCTAAGCCCGAGATGCTTGATATCCCCCCCATTGAACCGTATCCCACCAAGGTGGTCGAGATGGTTAAGATTCTACGTAAGATACGCCAGCGAAGCAGACAGACGGGAGTCAAAGAGAAGACAATCGTGTTTTCGCGATGGACGGGTGTGCTGAAACATCTTACGTCGGTTCTTGATAGATATCACTTCAAGTGGGTCAAGTGTGAGCACCGAATCCTTCTTCGGCAGTGGACTGCAATCTGATTGAGTGGCAGATGACGGGCAGATGAGCAAAGCAGAGAAGGACACCGCAATTCAAGACATCACTATACCTGAATCTAATACTGATGTGATGCTGGTATCACTCATGGCTGGCGGGACGGGTATGCGCTTTCGCTGCATTGTGCTAGGGTCTCTTATTGAATGACGTTCCAGGACTGAATCTGGTTGCATGCAATAACGTCATCTTCATGGACCTCTGGTGGAATCCGGCTGTCGAGGTACGTGAACATCGACACCTGCTTTCTTCATTTTTGCCGCTAACATGCGCTACGACTTACATAGGAACAAGCTTTCAATCGGGTGCACCGTATCGGCCAGACAAAGCCTGTCCAAGTGTACAAACTCGTCGTTCCTAATACGATCGAGGAAAACGTTCTTCGGGTATGCAAAGTCCATTCCGCAGACTTTATAAGATATTTTACTCACCATTTGTAATGATAGATGCAAGAAAAGAAGACGCGACTCGCTAATGAAGTTCTTTCGATCGCGAAAGCGCTGAACAAAGATCTGCTACAGGGTCTTTGGGGTTTCAATGAGGATACTCCGGTATAGGTTGATCTTTTCGCAATTTCTGTAATACTCTTAGTTCCGGGTGGCGATTTTCATGACTCTTTGTAGCATAGCATACGGTGGTAAAGTTGTACGATTATTAAACTATTGCGCTGTAGCACTACTTGATAGTAACTATGTCCGAGTGAATACTAGCATCTGCTCACTAGAAATCTGTGTGCCATACGCAAAGCCGTACGAGCAACACACGCATTCTATGAATTGGGTCCGTCGCAGTAGTGATATAAGTAATAAACTAATGTTCGCCAGAGTGAACATCTGAGACAAGTAGTTATATAAGTCAACAGATTGGGATGTGGTATCACAGGAAAGCGGTGATGTCCAAATATGGAAGTTTCTTTGTTTTCTCTCCAGCCACGCGCTAATCTCGAACTTGTACGTAGTACTCGGCTAACTCTGAGAAGGACATCAAAACAAAATGGAAAAATTACAGCATTATGACAGACAAGCACACTGTGATGTCTGTCGAGCTGAAGCGAAAGATGCTATGAAGAGACAAAGGGTGCGACTGCATTTTGTCTTTTATTCTCCTCTCTAATGCATGTTCAGAGGTGGGCTTGTTTTGGGAACCGGACAAAGTCTATGAAAACACTTCCGGAGATATACAGAGTCACGGGTCCCACCTGTAACCCGCCCGTCTTCCAATATGGTTTTGGTCTCACCTTCCAGCGGCTCATCGACTATGCGCTTCAGCATCACATCGTAGAGGTGCCCGAGAACCCAGAGAACGATGAACCCGAAGACATTAGAGGAGGTCTCATCATATACTCCTTGTGCGACGTAACTCAGTATCTCCAACGACTTTGTCGCTTGCCACTCACATACGTGAATCCTATCTCTCTCGACTACGATGTCGTCATTGCGATGTACTCCAACTATACCCAAGAGGACCGGGAGCTTGAGGATGAGGATCATGCTGAAGTCGTGCAACAGATGAGCGAGGAGCTCGATTGCCCAGAGGGTCCCATGTGGTATCTGGACTCCCATTAGGTGCCACTGGTCAGTGCATATCAGCGTTGTAGATGATTTGTTTCTCACCAGTAGCTGCTAGGTCGATGCAATACAAAGGCTCCCGTCGTCATGCTATCTTAAGAAACACACAAATGTTCGTTACGTCGATACCTCCGATATACTTTATTCTATGTCCACATGTTCCGCCAACGTCAGGTCCTGACTTCACCAAAGGGAAATAAATCCATTCAGGCCGGTGTCTTCATCAAGGCTGCTGGCGACCAGCATCTACTACTTCAAAAGGCCTGGAACACAACATCATCGCCGCTCTTGTCTAGACATCCAAAGTTGCTGGGAGCATACGTAATTCGCATGTTAGCCCCGACCTCACTTTCGGTATTTAGGATTGAACGGGACCGTACTACACATGTGATCTCCTCAAAAAGGATCTGCCAGTGTATCCATCGACATGATCTTGAATCGATCTTCAACGTTCTTGTCCTTCTTTGTTGCCGATACGAGATCCAAGAACCTCCAGTCCCAGAAGGCAAAGACCAGCTCGTACATGTACCGATCGTTCCATTCGAAAGCTGGTATCATATGCCGTACTTACTGCTTTACGAGAAGTATCATTTCTTTATTAACCTGCCGAAAAACTCCGACACGGTACTCCCGGTCTCTGTCACCTTCTCCGACTTTGAACCCTGGCTCAACGGCTGCTACGGTATGATCGGCCAGGATTTTTCGCTGAAAACACATACGAACGCGACAATGGTCTACTTTCTGGATTTAGTATTTTCACCATCCTCTTGACTTTCCAGTGTATTTTCATTCGTAGGCTGGGCGTTCAAGTAGCTTTTTTCATTGTTTCGGTTGACATTGCTCCTCTTAGACGATTCCCTAAATGCATCATTTACGCCTACATACTGTCATTTACAAAATAGTCCATACTCACTCCCCAGATTTCACTGATTGGGGTTGTACTAGCTCAAACCAGTCATCCTGTCCCAAGTCGTCGAAGCTATGCTCGATCTGTCCCATATATGAAATAAATTAACTACATTAGGAATTACTAACTCACCTAGAAGGATAGAATACCCGCAATCAAGTCCGCCGTAGGCTTCACGACTTCTTGGGGGCCACTAGGAAGGCCACTGACCGAAAGATGTACTGTGACGGACCGCTTGAAGGACCCCCCATTACCATCAGAATTGAGATGGAGTATCAGAAAGATCCACTGGTGCCCGTCCGTCAAAGCACCACGAAGAAAGTCTTTCCTAGAGAAAATAAGTGGTGAGTACAACAGATGACGGAAGACATACTTCAACAGCTTTGCGCATCCATACATCTCAGCTACTGCTTGCGCTACATGGTCCCTGAGTTTACCAGGCTCGGCGACAGTCACAAAGAACCCAGTTGGTAAAATCCGACGGACCGTCGAAATCAACGGATCGTCCAAAATAACATCTGTGTATTCAAAAATTAGGCTATTGATCCAAGTGGAGGCATCCACTTGCCGGCAACACTTTCTTCTGCGACGACAGCAGAATAGTCTATCTGCCCCGCCAGTGTCGTAGAAGTCGTTGGATGAACTACCGTCGCCGGGATAGTGTGTTCCATGTTCAGCACCATGCGCATGCCTGTTGGTACCATAGCAGATACGCGGAAGAAAAAGGCATCAATCCAAGAGCGAGCGTTGGCCTCTGACTAAAAGGCGTAAGGAGACCAGTCAGAAGGTAAAAGGGATCTTACACACCGTCTGTGGAACGAGCATTTCTAACCCATTCAAATGTCGATGAAGGTTGTTCGACGACCAGAGTTTATCTTTTCCGAGGTCTGTGGTCTTCTCTATGCGCGCTGGATGTTCGCTTTTGAGTCGAAGGTTTGCAGCCTGCTTGATACACAGATGATCCTCCAAAATTTCTAGAGTCACGTTGGAGAAGCTAAATGACTGTGAATGAGGGGATTTGGTCTGTAGCCTGGGTTCCATTAGAGACAGCAGCTTGTCCAATTGTTCCTCGAATCGGTCTGTTTTCGCAGATTCAACATCTTCCACCTGCTCGTCTACAACCTCATTCTGAAGCTTCTTCCGAAGTTCAATGAGCGAGTCATAAGCGCTCGAAAGTTTGGCATCGCTGAGTCCGGAGAGTTTGCGTTTCTTGCCCATGGTGAAGGTAATTGGTTAGGGGCTTCAATCGCCAGAAAAGGCGATGGAATGACCGGGCCGAATGCCGGCCAACTTGAACTTTAGCCATTCAGCCTGATGTCGATGCGCACGCCAACTGCCGTGCTTGTTGAGCCATCCTTTGAAGCGAAAGAAGTACTTGAACGACAAAGCGTACGACTACGTTTCCTCCTCTTATTCTCCTCTTTAATGCGTACGTAGAGATGGGCTGGCTACGGCAACAAGACGGATTCACTGAGAACGCTTCCAAGTAAATACAAAGTCACCGATGCCACCTGCCACCCGCCTCTCTTCCAATATGGTATCAGCCTCACGTATCAGCAACTCCTCGACTATGCTCTTCACCATCACCCGGTGGAGGTACCCGAGAACCCAGAGAACGACGATCCCGAACTTCGAAGTCATTTACTTGCTAAGTACATGCTTTTACAAAGGCCTTCGATGAAGGATCCTAGTTTTTCGTAATCCATAATTCTATAATGTCCGCTTTTTTCAGAGTCCGTTGGACCATCCTCTTGAGTTTCCGACGTACATTCAGGCTAGGCGACCCAGGTAGTTTCCTTCATTGTTTCAGTCATAATACTTAAGTTGTGGGCTGACGGGAGCTTCGGCTTTGCGCCTCTTGGATAATTCCCGAATTTGAAACCAGCCCCTTCAGTGTAGTTGAAGCTTATCGAGAAAGACAACCTGTATCATAGACGCTGAAAGGATTACCGATTGCAGCAGACGTTCTGTGCCAAGTGGACTGGCGAATCCTTCAGCCTTCGAGCAAGAGGAGGCACTCAGCAAGTTGGCTAAGTAAGATGGGACGCGAGCAATTCGTAGACCTTTGCGAGGTGTGAAGGATAGACAAACGGACCAACCTGAAGTCATGAATGCGACACATTACCTCTCCATTTATAATGGCGGTACAAGACAACTTCGGCAGCACAAAATGCCACTGATTCGAAGTATATAATAAACTACACCTTTGTCCCTTCTCAATCTGCCGCCCATGATGTCGTCCTCCCAATTTACCCTCAACTACAACATCAAATCCCACCTCTCACAACCACAGCCACTCCCTAATCTCTCGCCCGACGTCCCCAAAGTCCGTGTACGCTGCATGCACCCCGACTGCGACGTCGTGTCGGACTCTCTCGACGCCACCATCGGCCACTTCGACAGGAACCACTGCCACCCTCTGCCACCTTTTGTTCGGTGCCCTTACTTTGGATGCGGCGTGGTCAAACGCATGCCAGGATATTTGAGATCGCACTTTAAGGAGACAAAGCATCTCTTCGAGACGAGGATCCGATGTAATGCGTGCGGGAGGGTTTTTGAGAGACGCGATCAGCTGAACAAGCATGCGCAGGCGATGAAAGGGAGATGTAGAGATGATAAAGATTCGTTCAAGGAGGAAGAAGAGTTTTAGTAGGTGTTTTGCCACTGGACTGTTTTATTGTGTAAAAGCGTTGCTTTTCTTCTTTCTCGGGTGGATGTCAAGAATAACATGAGGTTACCACCAATCAATGGTCGCAGCGTGCCAAGTCCAGGTTGATTCCGGCCACGCCGGGTTACTGTCGTAGTCTGTGCCACCGTTCGAGGGAACACGTCGACCACAATGAAAAGTCTACGAGAAGGCGGTGGCAGTAACAGAAGTCGCGAGATCAACGGTTACGATCGTTGGGCCGGGCCGGCGGTTCCTGTTTATTTGGAGGCATGCCCATTATTCCTCACAGCGATTTACGCAAAGGCTCATTGTTCTTCAGTACTGGCACAATAGCAGCGACGCTGCGGCGATATTCCTGGGAATTTACTGCTGTTTATCTGAACATGTATAAAAGTTGTACACCCAAAATTGTCATCCACCCACAACATCCCCAGCATGTCCCTATCGTCGTACTCATGCCATTCTCTGGCATCGACATCCGCCCTCTCTCTGAAGCCTGAGTCAATCTACGACCACCTCCCTCTGGCATTGGCCAGCGTACCAAGACCCCCCCTAATCCTTTACGATGAACCTCGGCCGGCACAAAAGCCTGAGGTGCCCCCGGAAATCTATGAAACTCCCCTATTCCCATTCTGTTCACGATACCTTTGGTTCACCATCGACGCCAAGAAGACTCTAGCCGGTCTGCAGGATCCCGAAGTCGATGCCATCACTGGTTATGAAGGGAAAGATATACGTTGGATGCGCCGTAAAGGTCAGGCCTTCCAAAATAACTTTATCTAAGCTCATTATTGTCTAGCTATATAACACATGGAGTCCCGAGTTCACAAGCGCTGGTCTGTTGCTCCTAGCACCTGGACCGCCTGAACAGTTCACTGGTATCGAGTCGTGGATGTCGATACCAGTATCACCCCAAGTCGAAAGCCCCCGGGTAGATCGCCGGCCAGTCTATCCTAGGAACCCTTTTCCGGTCCCCGGCTTCTGTCATTGGACTATCCTACCCCTCGTGACGTGTAGATTCCCTAGGGAACGCCGGGAGGCCAGTGATATGCCATACCTATCTTCTCTGGGACTGCATCAGTACTTTGCGGCCCAAGGCGGTGATCCAAGCATGATAGAGCCTTTTGTCTCAGCAATGCCGCCACCAGAAATGCTGGCTGCTCAGCCGTTCTGTTTGGCAGGCTACGATATATCGTCTTTCTCCATCGACGACATTGCCGACCCTCGAGAGTTCTTTGCAGAGCAAGGTGTTCTGTATAGGTTTGTGAGATGTTTTTTCAAGAGTTGAGTTGCTTATGTCTGCTATAGGTTGGAACAAGAATCTCTGAATCGCCGGCAAGAAAACATCCGTCTGGCTGAAGAACGAAGTTCTCACCTTTTACGGGCCCGTCGTTCGGGATGGAAGCACAAGTTAGGCAGGGTCTTCTCTCGTGTTTAGTATACCCGACCTCGATTTATACCAGTATCTTGTAAACGGACGAGGAGTGTGGCTACTGACAGGAGGGAGGGACGGCTTACATACAATGTAGTAAGGAACAGATCACCAGTACTGCTAGAACGAAGATCAATGTCAGTGCGCATAAAAGGGAGGACACAGACTCACGGCGTAGGGAATTCGGTGCAGTTATTCAGACGATAACCGGACTTGGAAGGATTAGATGACGAGCTGTCTGGGATTGTAAACCATGAATGCATGAAGAGTCAGGCGGGATATCTGATGATGGTACGGGCCATTGCAACCAAGGAGGTATAGGAATCAGGTTGTCGTATTGCTGAATGAAGTGGTAGGCCATCGCAAAGCCGTAGGTAATAGAATATTCGACGCGGCTGGCACTGTGCGAGCTGCTCGAAAAGTACTGCTCCTCGATGGGCCCGTATCCAGTATGAACCGCCGTTCTGTACGAGAACTGATGCATCGGAGACATCGCCAAGGTCGACGTTGAAAAGGGTTCGTTTGACACCACACTAAGACCTGGAAATGTCAACACAAAAATCTAGCTCAAACAGAAAGCCGACGTACCGCAGCCATATCGACAACCGGAACTTGGCAGTAACACGACATTCGCAATGGTGGTTTTCCTACTCATTCTTCTTATCCTCGCGCAACAATGATTTTCCTCCAGCTCATCGCTCATTTTCCGAACGTGCAAGATGGAAAGATATCGCTCGTTTCCCAGCGAAGGATTGAGGCATCTTGCTGTCCAATATCTTCTGCAAGTACATTAGGACGAAGAATCTTGGCTGGTAAAGTCGTCCTGAAAAACGTCAGAGAAACTTCTACGGGCCTCCTGAACGTAAAGGGAAGAGGTGAGGCACAGCCACAACAATGGATGTTCTCGACCACTACACCCAGTCTTCGCTTGCCGCAATTATTCCTTTCATCTTTTATCGTCTGCGAAATCGTCCTCAAGTACTGAATGTTCTCTGAACGGGTCCTCATTCCAGCCGGATGTCGCCCTACTTTAACTTAGTTAGATTGTACCTTGCTGCCAAATCTGCGACACATTCTCAGTTGGAACACGACCGAAACATCCTTGTTTCCTTCTACCACTATGCTAGACGAAAAATTCCCAGAACTGTATGAATCTCGAAAACGGAACGTAACGCTCCTACAGACCGGAACGCAGCCGGACAAAGGCATACCTTCCCTCGAATTTTACATTCGACTTGGTATAGGCAACTTTTCCTTGGCCGTATGGTCTCCAGATGACGACGACATGCTTTTGGTACAACTATGGGACAATTGGGTTTCTCTGGGACATCATGTAGGCTTTCATCGCTACACCCGCTCGCAGTTTGGGAACCGCAATCTTTGGTCTCGGGATCCAGTTGGTACGACGACATGGCCTTACAATGATATCGTCCATCAAGGTAATGCTTTCATTTTTCGCCGTTGTTTACCCCTAACTTTTACTGCTATGCGCAGGAATTCGCATTACACACCGAGGCCTTCCGTACCGTGGCTCGACTTGGCATTTCATGTATCCTGACCACCAGAGCTTCGTAGAAGAACTCGCACGCACCATCACCACCTCCAATCCCCCAAGTCCTGGACCTTACATCCCGCTTGAGCTGACCAATGGGGGCGTAATCGAGGCGGATCCCAGCTGGGTCCCTGGCGTGCCCATCTTTGGTGCATACCGCTTCACATCTTGTTCCTTCGTCCTTCGTGCTCATCGAAACACAGGAAAATCATATCGAAGTGGCAAACATGGGTTGAGCAAGGACTGGACTGGGGATTGTGTCGGCTTCTTCTCCATACCCGCGGGAAGGGGACGATCTAAAGGTAATCTGCCATGCTACTCGAAGCGAAGAGTCAATTACCCAGAGTACGACTACCTTCATATCTCGCGAAATCTGGTCTGATTGTTTGCGCGCAGCGACATCACCAAAGCGAAGCATGAGGTTGAAATGCCTAAACACCTGCAGTAAGACTCTCGACTCCTCGTTCCTCAGGTTCTGACGACAATTATCAGGGCGAAGATAAAGACACCGTGGTTCTGGTACGTGTTGAAACAGGTTCAAAGCCAAATTTTGCATGAAGGAGGATTAAAATTATCAATCAGGGGCGACCCTGCCGCACATTCTCCTTATTGCTTCAAGGAGCCGCTGACTTGCCAGCCAATCTCAGCTGGCTTCCTCAAAGCCGACCCGGAAATGGTGCTTATACATATGCAGGCCTTGACAATCCGTCCATTGTGGATCGCACAAGAACACGAGACTGGACAATGGGGTTTCGTTTCGCGTGCGTACTGAGATGAGTCTGGGATCACCTTATTGACACTGGATTGTAGCATACGCGGTACGTCGGATTGGGCCTGCTGATCCCGTGGACGAACATTAGCTTCGCTGGTCACCTGTATTTGTACCACTGTTCCGTGTATTGCATGCTTTCTTCTCTGTTGGTCCTAATGAAAGTAATGACCGAATGTCTACGGCGTGCCTGCCCACAAGTTTACAAGTGGCCTTCTTTTTCAACCTCGGTTCGTAAATTACGGCTTTCTTCGAACCAGGCTATACTCCTTACCACAACAACGACCGGTATATATGGATGGTGGCCCAAATGCTCTCTCTCATGGTCATTACTCCAGCGGCATTTAGCACGCGCGGTACATCGGGCACCCAGAACCCGCCATGTCTCCAAAATCTGCAATTGAGATGATCATATTGACCATGTAACGAAACTCGCGCATTCGAAGTCTATAATTTAAAGCTGGTTCGCAATTTTTTGCCACACAGATCACGCTACTGGTAAATGGCGTATATCTTCGATGCTGTAGCATAAACTTTAGTGCATGTCCGGTGTCGCATTGCAATGAAATAGAAACTCACAAATAGCCGGGAAGTCGTTCTAAGCGGTCGAACTAATGCCCGGTTGATCATGAAGGTTCTCCACCGTCGACTGTTCATCGGTTACAGTGACATCCAAAAAATTCAAAGGTATAAAGTTCTATAGAAGTCATATTCCAGTTCAGAATCTACGACCTGTGAAATAAAAACCAGCACACACTGCTTCGTTCGCTTCCAATGACAGGTGAACTTTTCCATGAGGGGATCTTTTGCTCGGCTGAGGAGACCGCGCATTAAGCCTGGTGAAAGCTAGAGCGAGTGGAGCACCAAGAAAGAAATTTGGAGTTACATTGTCAAAAGGGAGATTATGTATACTATGATGAATATTATCAGCAAGACGACAGCATTGAAAAAATAATGAGCTTACGCCTTGGTATGGGAAAAGCAATTGCCACGAAAATCAAAGTGTCCGGAAGGGTGAGAAACTATGCAAGGGTAAGTATACACTTCGTTTCACAGGATGAAATAGACAGACCACTACGAGCATCAGAACCGAGGCTGCGCTGTCTCATCTATAATTATTAGGCGCGACAAGGATGCGTGTAACCAAGGTAGTGCTTACGTTTCAGCCATCCCGGACATCAACACCAGCCGCATCAATACAAGCAGACGTCCGCTCGTTCTGTATATCTTAGATAGCTCAGGACGGCGATAGCCGACGAGACACACCTAGGAGATATGGTAATCGCTCTGCTCTTGAATAAATAATAGCTCATTGAGAGACATATGGTCAAGTCGACAACTGCCCCGACAACCAATGCTCCGTCCATTATCATCTATATATTGCCGTGAGCGAAAGGAAAGGAGCGAACCAGGACATCAGACGTACTGATATGTCACTGAATTGGGAGAAGTTTGAAATGGTGTACACCTCATAAATCAGGACTATGGTAGAGTTCATGAGCGATCAAGCAAGAACGTATTTACCCCTACGGATTACAACAGCTGATCAGGACGAGTATTGGGTTAATGCTGATATGCTGATCTCGGCAAAAATGAACACTCACAGACGGCACCTGCGACGGCAAGACTCTATATCGCTTATTAGCACCCTGCATTCAAATCAACGGACAGGACTTACGAGGATCCACGGTACGATTCGATGAAAATAACGTCCGACTATGCAGAGTTTCGGTTAGGATAAGTTTGGACACGGCACAAGACGCTCCTTACGGATGCATAACCGTACAACGCAGACGCTAAGAGATAATTGAGTGTGTAACAAATCGCTTGAAGTGATACACATACAGGTTAACACCTACAACAATCGCCAGCTAGAAGTCGAAGTTAGAATAGCATTAGCTCCAAGGTGAGTTTCCTACATGAGTGGAAAAGTCAAGCTGCGAGAGCACTTCGGTTAAAAAAAATCAAGGCTTCTGATCGATAAATGTCTGTACCTTGAAACTCCTGAAAAGAAAAACCGTCATAGATATATCGACAATCCGGAAGGCAAACGACGAACCACACCAATTTCGATAGAGCCGTGACATCTCCGAAGGAGTCTACCAAATAGAAGTGCAAGATGTGAAGCGCCAACACAAAATGTAGAGCGTCAAGGACCCTGAAATATGCATGCCAATGTAAGTATGCACTCTCACCACCATCTCGGGCATAATTACCAGAGTAGAGCCAGCTGGTGACGACGAGTCAGCGTGGAATCTATATCTTAATTACGAGGCACACGGAGAATCGATAAAACCACCTGTCCTGAGAGTAGCGCCTATAATACACGAAGAATAGCATGGTCGTCACGCCGAATAGACTGTGTGAGATTAGAAGGGAGTAACGGAAGAAACGTCGGCGACATACACTGAGGCCAATGTCGCTCTAATGAGCACTGCACCAAACGTCGTGCTCATCGAGAAGGTAGGATAGGTGGACATCTTGGCGCATTGCTAACGATGTGTGGGCGTCAGCAGGCACTTATAGTTGAGAAAGTTTCTAGAAGAATAAGATCAAGTCTGCATCTACTGGCATGCATCGGCTGGCTCAGTTGCAGCAACAGGGGTCTCACGGTAGCCGTCAATATTGAATGGGACCTATCGTAGAATTGGGGTTATCGAAGCGGTGCAGAGGCCAACATCATTGGCGATGAGGAAGATCAGGGTAACACCCTCCTGGACGCAACAACGTGATGTGAAAACATCCAGTGGCTATTAAAAGGTTACGGAGTCGGTGAGGAGTTGCGGCCTAAGAAAGACAGTGAGCCGCTTAGAATAGTCGCCTCTGAAAAAACTACCAAGAACAAATGAAGATGGACAATGACATGTCGAACAGGATTTATCAAAGCTCCATATAGATATAAGGGCGTATGAGGTGCGACGCGATTCGCAAGAACCATCATGGTACATTCTCCATCATTTGTGGTGATGAAGAAAACAGACAACACCGGAACTGGAAAAAAAACGGCACGTCTCTTTGAATATGCACAGTCCACATTGGAATACGAATACGGGGACACTAGGAAGATGGCTGGACCAAGAAAAGTGCTTACTAACAGATGATTGATGCAGCGTCTCTTTCGGAGTCTTGACGGGGAATGGCTTCGCCATGATCGCATGATGGTTTGATGATGGTCTCCAAACGTTGAGACGCAATGATCTTCAGTTCCTAGTTTTTATTTCGCAGCCTTTTCTGAGAGATCCGGAATTGAGTAGACATACCCTGAGTTTTTTTAGTCCAACAGCAATCTACGTAGGAGGCAGATTCCGATAAGTGCGGAAGGCTCCTGTCTCCCTCAGGTTTGCTGTCCATCCAGGTCTAAGTCGTAGGGGCCGGCGGAAGGCGAGGATTCAGAGAAAGAGGAGCCGGCTCATTCATGTAGCGTGCAATGAAATGGGAAAAATACGAACAAGCGACCTCTTGAAAAGATCGTATTCTATTGTCATTCCAGGATGTTATAGCAAGCATGTACTTCCATGAAGAGAGAATACCTGTACCGAAGTCAGGTAATATCGACGTATAGCAGTGTTCCAGAAAATTGTCTTTTGAATTAAAAATCTCACCTAATTCTCCTTGATAAAATTGTAAGATATGGTCCTGAACCTTCTGGTATCAGGAGATACGATAACGAGAAGAACTAGAGTGGGTAAAGAATAGATGCCAATCAGTGTCGACATTTTCGTATGTCGCAAAAACGTTCTTGGACCGCTGAGACTGGTGGTTGGCATTATATGATTTGAACCACTTCCTAATTGGCACCTAGTCAGAATTTTGAGCCTTAGGTACGTTCAGCGCCGTGCCCAGCTAGCGAAATTTCTGCGAGAGAGTTAATTATAGATGAGGTTCTCGTTATTGACTTCGCGAGTGCATCCAGAATAGGCATGGGCGCGAAATATGAATTCAGGTTGAAGACAGCAAAGGATTCTGAGGGCCAGGTTGCCAGAAAACCCGAATAACGAAAATAGAGCTCCAGACACGAACACTCCATATACCATTCACTCCCATTATTGACGGTCGGACTTTTCGCACGAACGAGTAATGAGATTAAGAGAAACATGTTCATGAATCATGGTGGGAAAAGGCAAGAATTTGAGCACAGCCACTAGAACGCGCTACGTCACGCGTATGGACGGTGACCATCATCGATCCGACTTTACTCCGAGTCTAACTCGATCCGGCTATCTGACCTTTGAAAACTCAAAAATAGTTCCCCATTAGCGGGTATACATCAAAACTCCATGATCTATTACCGCAGGTCCCGCTTCCCGCTATTACCTACACCACACCTTCTAGCCCCTGGGCCATGATGACAGATAAAACTGGTTGAACATATGATGAAGATTTCGTCGTCTCATGGAACTGAATTATCACCATCCAGTCTCTGATGTATAAATGATACACAGAGTCGATAGATGCTATCAATACCTTGACGACATAATGAAAACCTCCGACAATGAGACGGGGCAGTTGTTTTGATCAAAGTTTGCCCTGCATTGATTGAGAAGTTAACCGAGAACAGTCGAGAACCTCTTTGGCCGTAGAAAAACAGTTCCTTTCATGCATTGAAGCTCGAAGCTTTGAGACACCCACCGACAGCGAAGCAATGGTCAGCAGAACGAAAGATGATCATCCGAGGTGAGATGGTGAGGTAACGGATCAAAACCCACATGAAAAGTTGAAGCATGAGAAAGGTACAATATGCGGGATTCGCATGGCGCCGACCGTCGTCCGTCCGAGAGGCAAATACGAGAAGCCATCCAGCCACTATCGTAAGATAGAGCTTCTTCAACAAGTTGGCGGTGATAACCACATACCGGTTTTCTAAACTCTAAAGACTTGGGTAGTGAGCGGAGATATCACCGGCTGATACTTTCCCGCGGGAGACGTACTGCGCATATCCATGAATCCACCCACGTTTGATAAAAATCCCACTTGAGCAGTGACCGGTGACCGCCTAGAAAGTCCTGCGGGTGATTCGCACTTGCGTCTGTGAGATCGAGATCATTACCATGGATCCGATCTCTCGACCGCGAAAGTACCTTGAGAGACATTGAAGCCATGGCAGATAGGGAACGGACGATGACGACGTCCCATGGAACTACATTATCACCGTCACTTAGATATACAGAGTCAATGGATGATATCAATACTCACGAACCCTATCGACATAATGAAAGCCCCTGGATCAATCTGAGGATGCAGTACATTAAATGAGAAGTTGACCCACCATTGGCTACTTTAACACTTTGAATCCTCGCCGGCGCGAAGCAGTGGTCTCTTGATCATGACTAGAACTAAAGAAGGTGTACGTGAGATTCGCAGGGTACCGACCGCCATCCGCCCGAGAGTCAAAGACGAATGCCGTCCAAAATAGCAACTGTATTCAGAAATTAGGCCATTGATGTAAGTAGATACATCCACTTGCCGGCAACCCTTTATTCTGCTTTCGCAGATTCAACAGCTTCGGCCTGCTCGTCTACAACCTCATCCTGGAATTTTTTCCGACATTCAATGAGAGAGCCATAAGCGCTGAAAAGTTTGGTACTGCTGAGTCCGGAGAGTTTGCGCTTCTTGCCCATGATGAAGGTAATTGATTAGGAGCTTAGGGCCGAATGAACAACTCGGCAGTTTGCGAGCTAGCTTCGATCGGGCCGAATACCACCGATGTCGTTCACGCGAGCTCTGAGCGCTGAGCATCAACTTGGCTCAAACAGTGGTTCCTTCCTAGCTAGTATTCTTCTTAGTTTGGACAGTCCATTTTCGTCGCTTGATGTCGCATAGCGTACGATAAAGGTATACGATAATTATATTATTATATTGTAGCTTTCCGTTCGACATAAAGGTACATAAGGGATATCTGTCGTGAATATCGTGGTTTCGCGTGTATAGTGAAATAACATAAGAGAAGGGGATATCATCTGTAAACGCACGTCCGATGTCCCAAAACAGAACAAGGGTATGAAAATCCAAAGTCAGTTCTTCTGTACCTTGCTTCCTTCCGACGCGACCAGCTTGCTATCAACGTTCTCCACGAATCTGCCTTTCTCTCCAGCTGCGGGTGCCTTTCGCTTCATCCAAGACTTGAAACTCTTCTTTCCAGTGCTCATGGCACTCCCCGTGGTATTATTCCGTGACGATCCGGCGCTCGGAAGACCTGCGGACTCTCCACCAGCCGAACCGAGGTCCAGAGCTAGGGGAGTGGTGCTTCCACCGGTTCGTATCGCCTCCCCCTCAGCCTTACCGGCACCCGGCTTGACCTGTTCAGTATCAGACTTCTTCACCCCAGGTGCAAGAGTCTCCTTCTTCAGCGGGCCCGAGCCTGAGCCTTCCTTCGCTTCCGCCTCCATCTTCAAAAGCTCGTCTCCCCTGATACGCAGAAACTCCTCCAAGAGAGCTGCGTTTCGTGAGTTCGCCTTCCACATGGCGAGAACGACATCGCCGACAATGGGAACGAAACCGACAGCAGCACTGACGGCATTGTTCATCAACATACGTTGCAGTAGCCAGCTGGGTATTTCTGCTTGACGCGCTTTCCGTACGACGAGGAGATAGTTTAGCACGACATTGGCCACGTCACCAGCTCCAGGGATGATTCCGATAACAAAAGTCCAACCAAACCTGAAGCCGCAGATGTGGAAGCCCTTGTCGAGGTAATGAGCTCGGTTCTTTATGGATCGTAGTATCTTCATGTCGCGTTTCGATAGGCCTGGGGGCAGCTCGCGCTAGATGTGCTGCTCAGCGTCGCTCCATGCTCCAAAAAACGTAAATTCGCACCTTTTTCCTGCGCTGCTTGCCCCGGTCATCCGTATAAACCTCGTACAGGGGATCCACGGGCGAGTACTGCTCCAGGTGCTTTGCAAACAGTTTCTTGCCAGTTTTCTCGAACAATTTGGTTGCCATCGTGGATGGTGGGAGCGGCGAAGGCGAGTGGAAGTGATAGAAGAACAAAAGAGGTTGTGACGTCAGACCGCGTCAGGAAATCCGGCATTGCTTTGCACTGCTTTGCGGATCATGTATTTCCAATTATAATTAATTAAGGCGTTACCATATTGTAGTATAATTCAATACAATATTTACAGTGCTTCCGGAAAATAATGAGAATCGCGGTGAGAAGGAAGGATGTTTTATTACCCGACGGTGCTCCTCAACAGAAGCGTTTCGGCGTCCGTACGACAGTCCAGTGGTAAAGGGTGGCCGGGAGAGAATAGGGACCGTTTGCCAGTGCGACAACAACTACAACTACTCAAGAGCATAGAAGAGCACAATATTCAAACAAAATCTAACGCATACTTTTAGTCCAGTGAGAAGGATAGGCTTGATATACAAGTAACAAGGAAGAGAATCAATCACAGTTCAAATATACCACAGGGTAAGAACCAGGCTGTACCCGAAACCAAACTAGAAAAAATACCATGAACAAAGTAAATCAACAACCGGATGAAGGTTATGCCGGAGACTTGCCACACTACTACGAAAACAGCCCTGAGAGTCCAGAACCAGCTTTCTTCATCAGCTCAGCCATCGAGCCGTACGATTTCTCTGATCGTCGTGAGAACGCATCCTGAAGAATGTCCTTCCATAACTCGTACTCATCGAGTACGAGGCTGTCTTCAAGCGGCTCCTCCCGAATCATCAGGGTAAGCGTATCTCGGGAGACTGCATACACCCTCTGCGATCGAAGTGGTGGATCGTTCTTCATCAGATTAGTGCGAACACTGTCCCGCGTCTTCGTCATGTATTCCTTCTGGGCGTCGTCAAGAACCTTGGCGGGTTCGCGTCTAGCGCCAGGGACCCGCCGTGTCTTCTGAACCAGGTTTCCGACGTGTATGTCGGATTTGGAGCGAACGATATAGGTGGGGATATTGTATCGCTCGGCATTCTTCAATATGGCGGCGTCTGTGGCGGTGAAGCGGTCGTTGAATAAAACGATGATGGCGTCGAAGATAAAGAGTCCTTGGTTGTTGAAGTATGTCCAATCGGAGCACGAGAGTGTTCCTGACCCCGAGACGTCAAACCAAAGGAAAGAGTTAGAGGGATTTGGATCAGGGTATGCTGTCACGATGGAAGTGCTCTCGACAACATCGGTTGCAGCGGCTTTCTCCTCGCCATCCCAAATACCGCGAAAGGCATTGATGAGAGTCGACTTGCCGGTTCCAGAGATTCCGGCGATAGCGAGATGAAATTTCCCCTCCTTATAGTACTGTTGCTTGATCTTCTCATACTGCTCTTGAGAAGGCCACTCAACAGGACGAATCCCCTTCTTCCATTTTGCCTCCATCTCGTCCCGAGCCGCCTGTATATTCTTCACCTCCTCATCCTTCTGTTTTGCCTGGTCTTGCAGCTCACCGACGATTTTGGCGGCCTTCTCGGCATCCAGTTTCGCCCTGCTGGCTATGTCCGCCTGCTCCTGATTCTCCTTCCGAAGCTGTTCGATATGAGCTTGGTTCGCCTCGTTCTGGAGCTGCTGGATCCTCTCGGCCTCCAGCCTCGCCCTGTTAGCTAAGTCGGCTTGTTCCTGCTTCTCCCTTTGAAGCTGTTCGATATAGCCACGAGCTTGGTTTGCCTCGTTCTGGATCTGCTGGATACGGCGGTTGGATTCTTCTCTCTCATTTCGAAATCGCTCTTCCATAAGGTCCAGCGTCGGATTTTTCTTAACTTTGTTGCCCCGAATCAATCCGAGGACGGCTGGAATGGCAGCCGCCGCAAATATAGAAGCGAAACCCCCCATCAAAGGCTCGGCTTTGGAAGGCTGGGACTTCGACATGGTGACAGCTGAAAACAACACAATCAGACACGGAGCGTTCATTTCTGTGTTGGCTACGTTACAGCGACTCGTAGGCAGAATTTGTTCAGATGTTATAATTGTAGGGTCTGAAGGCGACTGAGTAGATGCATTATGACAGTGTGTCTTTCAGACTTACAGAAGAGCCTTCGTGGTACGATGAAAGACGTTACAGCGATGGATGGAGGCACAGCTGAGGACCGAAGGAGAATTAGTCCACTATGAACATACTTGTAGCGTGTGCGAAGTACATCCGAAGTTTCCGTCTTGGGGGATTTCACTTGAAGTAGCTCGTACTGTATAGTGAGTAGACGCTAGTTGATTATCTGATTTCATGAGCGAGCTAAGAATATACATAAAAGAGGTCGCATTCATGATCTGATGTACAGTGACTCATCTCTATCACAGAAGTATAGTCCTCATTCCTATGAGCAGCAACTGCGCACGGCGAACTTAAAAATATCATCGAACGGTGCGTTATCACAGTAGTGATCTTGGCAGTTTTAGGGACTTCGAGAGGCTTATTGACGCTGTTAGGTAGGATGGGTAGTGTGAAAGGAAAGCTAATAGTTGCCTCGGAACTTGAGGCCCCTTAATTCACATGAGGTCCTATTTGTTTTACGTGGTCAATTCAAGTTGTAATTGTTACAAGGAACATACCGAACATGCCCGCTTTGTGTGAATTCTTCCTTTCACGCTTCATGCTAGCCTTCCGGGTGAAGACAGAATGCGACCATCTTTCTATCGATATAATGTGACGAGTTCAACGCTGGTAAACACCGACATGGTGGAGGCAAGGCAGCTATACTCTCAAGATGCACTTTAATGATCATTGACCGATTATGTCTTGAAACTTGGCCCTAGGGAGTAATGTGAAAGTACGTTATTGGAAATTATGGCGGATGTTCAAGGGGGAACAGGTTCGGCAATCGTTATACAGCAGGGCGTCCAAGAGCAGTTTGTGAGTCAAAGATCCCAGCCTTCCAACCACTATCCTGTATTCCGCCTTTTTTTTACTGACGAGGGTGGCAACGTGTACGTCAGATTTGGAGCGGACAAAACAATGTAGGCGGGGATCATATAGCGTGCACAGTTCTGAAGGATTGCAAGGTCGGTGGCCGTAAAGCAGTCGTTGAATAGGATGATGATGGTGTCGAAGATATAGAGGCCTTGATCATTAAAGTAAGTCCAATCGGGACAAGCAAGCGTTCCCGAGCCCGGGACATCGGACCAAATGAATGGGTTGGCGGTGTCAGGATCGGGGTAGGGGGTCAGAACTGAGGTGATTTTAACGACATCGGTAGAAGCCAGCGCTTTCGTCGTCACCGCAGAGGCCTCGGACCGCGTTCACCAAGGAAGACTTGTCGCTTCCTGATGGCCCAGTAATGGCGAGATGAAATTTCCCCTCATTGTAGAATCGTCGTTTGTTCGCCTCGTACTGTTCTCGAGACGTCCACTCGATCGGGTGAGTCCCTTTCTTCCAGTTGGCCTCCAACTCCTTCTGCGCATCTATAATCCTCCTTATCTCTTCGTCCTTTTGTTGCAGTTGCTCCGTCATCTCATCGGCCATCCGAGTCGCCCTCTGGGCTGCTTCACGCTCCTCTCTGATCGCGCTAAGTATGCTGAGAATCACAGAGGAGAACTGCGCCAAAGCTATAGAATTGTAGGATATCGCATTGCGGCACAATTTTGGCTGTTAGAGACGAGTACACTTCACTAGTGTGATGAAACCGCCATGAGGATGATAGACGCCTGCTTGGGGCCGCATAACAATGAAAGGTGTTGCACATCATGTCATCGAAAGGTGAAATCGGTGAAGGTGTGCTTCTCAAAATCGATTCATATGTTCGCAGGATATTGTACGCCTAGAATGAAAGTACGTCACAAACAGAATAAGAACAGAGACGATCCTTACATTCATTCTACGTTTCACGGAATGCAAAACCTAAACCGGACGTGTACATCGATACACCTTAGTGATGTCTCATCGTGCAGTTGTGGGCTGCTGTGCACCGACCTAAGCCCAAATTGACATCCTTTGAGATGATCCTCGAAATCGTGGTAGACGTCGGTGTGCAGAAGAGTTGAGCTCACTTATTCCCACGCCACCTACCGCTCTTCCCTAGTGAATGTCGAAGGCAAAATAATAATGACGTGAAGTTCTCCTCCCTCCTCAGTCCCTCAGAAAGCATTGGACACGTAACTGACATACAGGGTCTGAAATTGAGAAGTCAATCAATGCGTACTGGCAAATTAAATAACAAGGTGAAGTGAATTTAAACTACGACGTAAAAACCAAGACTCAAGCTGAACTAAAATCAAAGACAGATTCAAGAAAAACACTGTAGCATATGAAAAAAAACAAATCCGTGAGGAGAACCTAGTTTGTAAAGAATCCAACAATGAGATCCGCCATCGTGCCCCGCGATTTCTCAGTGCCGTCGGCCCGTGAGTACGCATCCTGAAGGAGATCCTTCAACAGGTCTGATTCATTGAGAACGAGAGTATCCTCGAGCGGTTCCTCTCGGACAAGCATCGTTAAGGTATCCCGGGAAACAGCATAAAACTTCTTCGACTGGATAGGAGGATCGTTCTTCATCAGATTTGACCGGACACTCTCCTGCGACCTCGTAAGGTACTCCTTGCAAGCCTCGTGAAGAATACTGGCAGGGTCTCTCCTCGCGCCAGCTCCTCGCCTCTTCTTCTTGATGATATTCTCAATGTGAACGTCGGATTTAGAGCGAACGATATAGGTCGGGATGTTGTATCGCTCAGAGTTCTTCAAGATAGCGATATCGGTTGCGGTAAAGCGGTCGTTGAATAGGATGATGATGGCGTCGAAGATGTAGAGGCCTTGGTCGTTGAAGTAGGTCCAATCAGAGCACGCGAGCGTTCCCGAGCCCGGCACATCGAACCAGATGAAGGGGTTATCGGGATTCGGATCTGGGTAGCGAGTAACAACCGAGGTGCTTTCAACGATATCGGTCGTAGCAGCACCCTCCTCTTCGTCCCATATGCCTCGAAAGGCGTTGATGAGCGACGACTTGCCGGTTCCCGAAAGCCCAGTGATGGCTAGATGGAACTTTCCCTCCGTGTAATAACGACGTTTGGTTTCCTCGTACTTCTCCTTGGAAGGCCATTCAACTGGACGGATACCCGAGTGCCACTTGGACTCCGTTTCCTTCTGGGCCTCCAAAACTTCCTTCATCTCAGCCTCCTTCTTCCGCATCTGCTCTTGCAACTCGTTGACAGCCTGTGCCGCCCTCTGAGCCGCCTCTTGCTCCCTTCTGGCATTCTCCGCCTGTTCCTGTTTCTCCTTCTCCAATTGTTGTGCGTGTTGAGCCGCCCTTTGCGCCTCCGCCTGATGGGCCCTGATTCTCTCGGCCTGGGCCTGCCTCTCTCTTTCCAGCTGCTCAGCAAGTTCTGCTGCTCTCCTGGCTTTCTCCTGCTCAATCCTTAGTCTTTCAGCAAGTGCTTGTCTCTCTCGCTCCAGTTGCTCAGCACGGCGTTGAGCTTCAGCTCTCTCCGCCTCTTGCCTTCTGTGCTGTTCCTCGATAGCCGCCATCGCCCGATTGTGTTCCTCCCTACGGCGCCTACGAGCGGATCCGCCATTCCCCATACTTTGATAACGGCGACATCAGTGACATACTTCGGTCTTTGACATGTTCTGCGTACCTTTCTGCGAATAACAAAGGTCCTTTAGGGATGAAACGTTAACCGTCGAGCTTCAGCACCTTTCAGTGAATTAGTACACGACATGCCAGGCCGTTTTATGAGGCTTACAGTGAAGCTCCGATAGCGCCAAGTGACAAAAGTAGTGATTATTGGGAGTACGAACGTAGCCTTTGCTGGCGGCGACACGATCAAAGACAAAGAAAGCGACCAAGCAAGTCTCCGATGCAAAAAGACATTCCATGAAGATACTTATAGTTTTCGTAGGAAAACCAATGTGACCACAGCTTCAACGCGGCACATTGCACTGTCTCGTCACACGTAGGCGCTACTTGATCTCTTTTCACAGAAGAAGATCCAAAACACGGTGCTGGCGCTAAGGCGTGGAATTCGGGGACCGTCCTACAGCTTCAACACGGAAATTGTAGTCGCAGTATAGTTATCGATGAGCCGTCGTTGCTCAACCAAAGGCATGACCGCACATCCTCACATCCCACGTCACAAGAACACAAGACGAATTGTCACGAATGGGCTGATCCCAGGTAAGGTGACATGTTCATAAAGTGCCGGTGAGGAATGAAATACGTCCGTATGGGTGGAAGCATGAGATGCGGTGAAAGCGTTGTCACTATGAAGCGCGCGCCAAAGTGCCACGAAGGACTTCATTGCCGGCATGTAGCATAATGTGAGTGGTGTCTGTTGTAGAAGAGCTCGTGAATGTTCAAAAGAGAGGATGCCATGTTTCCATCAATGAATCTGACAGTGCCATGGCGAGAAGCCTGTTGTGAACATGAAAAAAGATTCACTGAGTGGAATCTACGGCCATTAGCGCACGTTCTTGGTAGAGCCATGGCCAGTTGTGATGCGGATGAAGAGGCCATCGCGTTTCGTCGGAAGAGGTGGCTCGTATTGAAGAGAGTGTAAAACCGGTTCGTAGTCCCAGGATCACTGCAGAGGCTGGTACGTTTTTAATAGCCCAAAACGGGACCTTAAAAGGTTTCAATTTCAGCTTCAGTTTTTACGGCCTTGTTTTGCGCACTAAAACGAGAAGGTACCGTAAGTCCATTGTTCTAAAGGGGGAGGATTTTTCATACCGTTTACTGCCAGCCTTTTTAGGACCGAGAAAGGTTTCGTTTTTTGCCAGCTAAAATGCACTGGCCTATGCTGTGGGTTCAGGTGCGATATGTTATCCACCCATTTTCGCTGGATTTTGCCTGACCCGAATCGGCTGCTCACTAGGAGTGTTTTTTTACTTTGTCAATGTAAAGAATCGAACAATGTGGAAGTGATAGAAGAACAAAAAAGGTTGTGACGTCACACCGCGTCTCCGGCATTACTTTGCACTGCTTTGGGGGATCATATATCCATTGGATTTCCAATTAATTAAGGCGTAACTATAGTATACTCATACAATATTTAACGTCCCTACATAGTACACCTGGAAAAATAATCACAAAACAAACATATTTTAAATCACGTACCCCACCCTCTGTTTGCGCACACATTCCGCCGATTCGTTCTTCCGTAGCAATCAACCTTTCCGCAGTCTCTGCACGCATTCAAACAGAAGGACCTGCCACCTTTGCCTTTACAATCCGCCGAACCGCATTTTGAACAGTGTCTCGGGTTCCGTTTCCGTGGACCGTCAACAGAGCTTGACTCTTCGTCCAAGAAAGGATACGCTCGCTTGGCTGGGGGATTGGACGGTTCATTCCCCAACGGCGGCGGCGGCGGCGATATTGGATTCGGATTACTGGGGCCAGTAGTAGTGACAGAGTTCGCAACCGCGGAGGATGAAGATTGACCTACTTTCGCGCTGGGTGCGAAATATGGCGGTACGCGGAAGGCAGAGGAGAAATGTCCTCCTTGGGGCTGGGGCTGTGGTTGAGGTTGAGGATACATATAAGTTTGTCCTGGCCCTGCTGATGAACCTGCTACTGAAGGCGTATCGGGTTCTGCAGAGGCGGAGTGCCCTGCATGAGCTTTCCAGGCCTCAGCATATTCCGCAGGGGTCTAGCGTCCATCATCATCTCTAAGATTGGCATGAAAACTAGGGTAAGGCACTCACCCCCTGTGCCATCGGCGGGTGCTGCACAGTGTCTTCAATCATCTGGTTTTGCTCTTGAGGTTCCTCCTCTTCCTCCTCCTCTGCCACAAGAGCCGTTGGTTCCGCGACGCCATGCTGGATGGAAGAGATGATCTGTAGAATAACTTCTTTCCTGACACCGGATCGTAAAGATCCTTGGACCATATTCCAAAGTGCCTTGGACACGCCTATGGCTTGCCAATTCCACACCTCGGGACCGCTTCCTAAATCGCCCTCGAACTGTCGCAACCGAGCTGGGAATTCTTCCGCTAGAGTGTTGGGAAGGGAGCGAAAGATAGCAGGATCGGTGCTGGCAAACTTGCGGCCTTCAGGACAAGCCGACATGCAAGCCGGACTATTGCAAACATATTCGCACCCGATAACGAAGAACGGTCGCTCCAAGTCGTATATCTTAACCGGACCAGAAGTGATACGGCCCTTATTGATGAGAGGAGTCGTACAGCTGGGGCAGGATATCCCGTTAAATACGAGGGGCTGCGGATCCCAGTACAAGAATCTGAACTCCAGCAGGGGACGACTGGTATTAGCACCGGTCAAGCAAAAGTACGTGGGGGACATGGGGAGCCAGAAAGTCCTCAGCACCGAATACAAGGAAGGCAAGCTCTGGCTCTGGTTCCTTGGAGATACAAGGGAACCAAGATGGGTCTTGAACGCATCCTCCACAGTACCGGCTGGCGAGACGGGGTTCGGCTCAGCGAGAAAACCGATAAGAGTGTTGATGAAGACGCCGGGCTTGGTGCGAGAAAGCTCCATCCAATCCTCGCCGTCAAAGTTTGGATCTTGAAGACTTTGGAACATGGGTCGTTTTACATCCAAGTAAGGGTTCTAAGAAGGAGTCAAGGTCCGTGCATACAAAAACAGAGCACCGTACGTACCCCGCTGGCAATGAGCGCCAGTACCGCAGAATCATTCTGTGTAGGCTTGCGAGACGGCCGTGGTGGATTCACTGAGCCCGCCGGAAAGCCATCTTTACGAGGCCGTCCTACAGGACGCTTGATCTTTGGAGGAGCGCCGTCCGGGTACTTCTTGCCACTACCCTTTGGACGTCCGGGCCTACGCTTCTCCTGCACAGGCGCCGACGCTCCTCCCTGCCCTTGGTTTTCTGCCGCCGCCGCAGTGATGTTCTCGTTCTGAAAGATGACCTGCTGGTGACCAGAAGAGCCTGCCACCGAATCCATCGACTACTGCCTGCGATCTCATGGTGAGCATGCGTGGTAACGAGGACGTATAGATGGGAACGAATATATTACGAGGTAAATCTCGAAAGTAAATCATTAAGATATCCTCAAGAACAGCCGAGGAAAATAGGAAAATAGGAGGTAAAATTGATTGAAAAACTGCTGGAAACTGATGGCTTACTTATTCGTCTCGAGGCACACCAATACCGGAGATAAAATGCAGATAAATGAATACAGCTATCTGCCGTCCGTCAAATAGACACAGAGAATCTGCTGGGAAATAGGGAGAGGTTGTTTGAAGGTAGTCGTTGAGGGCGTGATTATGTGGGATTTATGGCGTGAGAATCTAGTCCTTCCTTCTTGAGACACAATAACCCCAAAATTAGACAAAATAATTCATGTTAACGCCTCGTGCCATTCCCATCGCTCAAAAATCGTTATTTCTATTATTAGGCTTATTCGCGGAGCTGAAAATTGAATTCTTAAGTGCACGACATGATGAATTTTAAGAAAGTACTGCCAGAGCGGTCAAAATGTAATTGTGCAACGTGCTCAGGCTGCTTAATTTCCGATGGCATGGCATGAGGCTTCGGAAAAGGGCTGGCGTCCCACGAGGAAAAACTAGTCTTTATCTGTGCATTATAGTGCCTGTGTTCTACAGAAAATAAATGCAATAATGCGCCCATGAAGCGCCGGCTCTCGGCCAGGGCGACGTCTTGACTGTCTCAATATCACAGGATCCATGAAGGAAACAAGTACGGCCAGGAACAACGGCGCAAGCAGGGGATAGAGGGACTATGAACACGGACCTGCAGGATGGGGCCAGGGCGAAATATTAAGTCAGCTCCGGGAAAGTGACCAGCTCGGTCAATGACGAAAACAGAGTTGTTGGTGCGCGTACCAAGGCAGAAGCCGGCTCAATATCACTCCTAGATTAATGATGCAGAACCAACAACCTGTCACGGAGGAATACAAGACTTGCTTACCTATTGCATAGCAGGAACCATACACATTGTCATAAATCCTGCAACGACCGTCTGAATGAAAAGGGGAAAGAAACTCAGAAGCTAGTTCAAGAACGCCTGGCAAAAGATGATAATGTAGCTGATCACCCAGCGTATGGACGTATCAGCGTATCGCGAGGCATTAGACAAATGACGGTCTCGTCAGGGCGTTGAACTCGCAAGGGTTCCTTGAACCAAAGGCATTGGCATTTCTTGAGTTAGGTTAAACATCACGCGAACTCAAAGATTCGAAGTGACATAAAGCAATTGCGACACCACTCCCATAATGGCCGAACACGTTGGTATACATGTCCTTAGCCAGATTTCTTCTTCAATTCATCTTTTCCAGCGGCCTTAAGGTCCGCATTGATCTCATCGAGATGAGCAATAAAGTCTGGTGGGAAAGATAGCGGTTCGGATTCTAAACGTTTAAATGAGTGTCATGAATAGCCAGGAAGCGCAAACACGGACCAGCAACCGTTCCAGCCCGATTCATGGCGTAATCGGTCATCGTCAATACCGTCGGAGTCTCAAACACAATGACTATGGCATGGTGAGCATTGCGATCGTCACTGTGTCTGCGTGTGTACTCACGCATCGCGTCTTTTGTTGCTCGCTCCGGTTCGAGCTCCGCCACGGTCGCAGCCTTGTGCACTTCAGGAGGGGCTAGAAGACGAAGTTTCATTATCACTTCTCCACAGTGCAGATGATCAACTCACGTCCGTGAGGGCAGAACACCGTCTGTAGGCTGATACCCCCAGGCACAAAACCGTGACGGTCACCAAATTCACCATATATCAAACCCGCAGTTTCAGTAGCGTTGTTCCGATGATAATACTATAAGACGTCAGTGAGCGAGGCGGAGATGCACAATGAGAGTTCATACTGGTGGCCGGAAAGTGTCAGTCGCGACATCCCACCTCTCAGAGATGGTAAGGACCTCGACGAGCGGAATACCGGTAGCCTTGGACTTAGCTGTCAGGACTGTGAAAACCGAAGGATCGAGATGGTCCTTTGACAAGCTCCCAACAAAGATGAACTTCTCCATCGCGTACTTGTACGGGACATAGCTAAGGTCACAAATAAACCCGAGTGGTCGAAATCAGAAACTTAATGTTACTCACTTCCCTTGCCATGCCACCACGTCAAAAGGCGTGTGATCTTGAGCAGCCGAGAAAAGTTGTCCCCCGATCCTGGCAATTTGTGGGTCATTAATGGACCTTGGTAATGGAAAGACTCACTTGTAAACAACTCGAAAGACGTCAGTACAAGCAAGCTGTGGAGCTAGGGCATAACGTACCTTCCCAGGACGTTTCGTCAATCTCGAAACTGGCCAAAGGTACTTCGAAGTCCCTTGGATTAGCCATTCCATGTCCACCGATGGGTCCGAGATCTGGAAGCTCAAAGTGGGATCCGAATATTTCCTGCACATCTGTGTGCGAATTTCAGTGATGACACGCTCTTCACGGTTATCCATCACTCACATCCTCTGGACGGACCGTCGAGTAAAGACACCCTGAACTTCATACCCTTTTGGATAACCATCAACTCCCCTGGTCGCACCATCATTCTATCAACAATATTGAGGAACGAATGACCGTCGACGTTGGCGGACGAAATCACTCACCGCCCGAACTCTGTCTGTACATCCAACCTTCCCAGCTGTGGGACCACCAACATGTCCCCGTCGCTGTTACAAAAAGCTTTACTCTTCATATCCGCATTCGCCACGTAGAAATGCAATGCTAAACCTTCCCTGGCCGTAGGCTCGCCGTTCCCTCCAATCGTCTTCAGACCCGCGATAAAGTCCACTTCATCCGAAGACGAGGGAAAGGGAGGTGGAGCCCAATTCAACTGCGTGGGACTGATATGCACCTTCGGATTGATAGGAAGAAAGTTGGACTCCATCTTGAAAAAATATCCATCAGCCTTCAGTATAGCTATTGGGGTGGGCACGCACATCTGGGCTGTCAGGCAGCCTGACGAATTTCTTGTGATCCAACGAAGGCCGAATGCGATACATGAACCTGCGCATAATGGGCTCAGCCTTGACACGGTGCTAGTAAAATACAGCGAACGCACGCATGGAGATTCTGGGGTCGAGGCGCGACGAATGGGGACCCCGTCATCTACGATGTGATGTGAACATAAATGCCAAATCTTCTCTCAATCACGCATACCCCTTCCATATACAATCCATACTTATTTTTCTGAGGGTGGTTCTGCCCTTGGGGAAGGGTACCTGGTCTATGTACTCGTCATTAACCCAACTCGAGATCAAAACGCGTACAAAGAATAACTCACATAGCCTCGCTTGCAAACCGATTCCCAAAGCCTACCTGATACTTGTACGGGTCCCCAGATGGCGAAGAGACAAAGCTCGCTGATGCACTGTATGTGTGGGACTGCATTATCTGGCTGTGGGAAGTGCTGGTGCCAGACCAGGCCTTTTATCCCCCTCATCGACCTTGACCGTAACCCCCGGTTTAGATGAACCTCGTCACTGCGCACTCGTCAGCCGTATCCTATAGCCGCTTTCTTGGTAATCTTGTCGAGTCTTACTACACGCCTCGTCAATACAACCTCGTCAGCATTTGAGCCTCGGGACCAGCTCTGTGGGAAAGATGTGTAGAAATCACCCCCATTTTCATGGGTGGATGTCAGCCATGCCGATAGATTCAATGTTCATAACAGGTGCGATGATCGAAATGTGGACATATGCGCAGATTAACATTCGCTAGTAACCCTGGACCTCTGTTTCCTATTATCAAGAATGAATTTCAGTGGGAAAACCGCACAGCAAAGAAGATCTAATATTGGTTGTACATACATGAATCCGGGTCAGCACGTTTCTTTCGAGACTCACGATATAGAATACCACGGTCTAATAAGCCATACATCTCCCTTAGCCGGATTTCTTCTTCAATTCGTCGTATCCGGCGGCTTTAAGGTCCTGGTCTCATCACGATGAGCAATACATGGGTGTCATGAGTAGCCTAGAAGTGCAAGAAGAAAAAACTTCAGCAAAGAATCGGAATTGGGGAATTTCCGAATGCGTTGCCGCTAGATGACGCTTAGTCACCGGCTGGATCGGCCCGTAACGATGTTGCTTTTAGATGACCACGAACAGTCTCTCTGGATGTTCTTTGGTACTCCAGGTGAGAGTTTCCCCAGTGTACAGCACTGGTTGTTGAATATTGAGATCCCAGACATGCAAATGGTTCCACGCTCATCCTGTGCCAGTAGTGGACAAATGTATTTAAACTCGATATCCTCTTCAATGTACTCTTGTCTCTTCGACGATAGGAATCTCGGGCATCGCACGCATCAAGCTTACCGACTCGCGTCTCGATAACTCGCCGACTCCCCTCTGACGCTAGCGAGTGAGACGAGCCTCACTGGATCACCTGTATTAGAAATCAAATTCATAGCAGACCAACACAGGTGGACGCTGACAGTATTCAAGGGAATCTGGCCGGTGCTGACGATCTGAGGTATCACGTATGAGCACAAGTACTCGAAGTGGTCGTCAACAGTCGCGTTATTCACTGGAGTGAATCTGGACACGGAACCGGAGTCAGAAGCGAGTATAGCAGTGTCGTTGGATGGGTAAGCATTTGTCAATCTGGTGAACAATGGCTGACTTATGTAGGTTACAAGAGAATCGCATCCCTCCATCTGGACGACTTGGGAACCCTGCATAGAAATCACTCCTTTGACAACGATCTCTGCCCAGCCAACACCGTCGATGACATAGCCCTCAGCGACGACCGTGTCATGGCCTCCCACTGCAAAGAATGATGGCTGCGAAACGCTCATTGCAGCCGTCTTCCCCGGACCGCCCAACCTCATCGCACAAGTCAGCGTTCGCGAAGTGTGTTCAAAAACGCTCTACGACTGCATTTAATTACGATAAAATTCCGGAGAATCACCCTCCGGTCGGCATTTGGAAAGTAGTGATTTACATGGCCGGGAACCCATCCTGTTTAGTCACCGGCTAGATCGTCCCGTAAAGATGTTGTCCATGAACACGCTCGCTGCAACTGCTTACGATGTCTTGATTCATACGATTGCATTTCTTTATGTACCCGATGTGCGTCTGCTCCGTCAGGTGAGTATATCTCTAGTCCACAATCCTGGTTACTCAATGTACAGATAGTACATCAACGGTTCCACGCACTAACAATGTTACGCATCGTATGGACAAACACATTCAAGCTCGATATATGGTCTCCAAGAGGCATAGTATTCACTGGAGTGGACAGCATGGAACCGGACTCTGAAAAGAATATCGCAGTACCGTTGGATGGGTAAGCACCTGCTGATCCTGATAAATAAACGCTTACCGACCCTCTCAAGCCAAGAAGAATCACACTGCTGCATTTAGACGACGAGAGGACCTTGCACGATATTCGTTCCGTCGACATCAAACAACGCTCGGTCAATGACTGGCGATGCCATAGTTCTCAGCGACGATGTCTCCCAGACACTGATCTACAACTGGAGACTGACGAGCGCGCTTTCCTCGATGATGTAGGCGACTCGCAGCTCAACTCTAGCATTCAAGTTACCTTCTCCACATAAACCAATCCCCTTGGAGGAATTTCCGCATAGATCATCATTTTTTGTCTTTCTTTTAGTCAATCCATTCTTCACGCTGCGACGCATCACGGTCGATCACGCAATGGGTATAATCTTCATGAATTGGGCCGTATGGACTATCCGGTCGCAGTGCGGCGTCGACAACGTAGATGGTTATATTGAACATAGCATGCATCTTACGGTATTATCACAATTGCTGTGGTTCTGACATATATTCAGGTAATTAAATGGTTCGTGGCAATACGCGAAGCTCAGGATGTATGCAAGCTGTGTTGATTCTCTCGCACCGCTGTTACCTGATACATTGCGTAGGAAAGGTATTACGTTGACTGTCTTTCCGTATCTCTTCTTGGCTGATGCCTTTGTAATTCTTGTTCGTCGTGGCTTAGCCAAGAGTGTGAACTACTCCCGTCTTATTTAATCGTAAAGACCATCGCGGAGGTGCCCTCGGAAATGGATAGGTATCATCTTTCCATCGTAGATATGGATCTTCTGACTTACATTATAGATTATTCGACCCCACAAGCATCCTCCTGGTATGACTCCCTTGTGTCCCACTCATTGAAAGTTACAAGCCTGGATATGGATGCTCCTGAGAGAAGATTATTGGCTACCGGTCGCCGTGTTTGAACCGCCCAAGGAATCATCAAACCATCACTGATCGAGCTGTCGACAGAGAAACAGCGAAACGCTCATGAATCTATCAGCACTTCTCGAGGCAATGCCATCAAACTCGTCTTGTGGTCCGTTCTTACCTCATTCTTCGAATGTGTCATCTTCAATCCCATGTATACTTCATCATGATATCTAGCGTCGGCTAACTCAAGCTGCGAAGCAGTTTGAATGTAAGCAGTGGCCACTTCTGATGCTCCTGATAGATACCCGCTGATACTTACATCTCCCAGGCCTAAACAGCGTCAATTTCAGGTAAGGTTTCATCGTACCGGGATCTGATTGTTATCATGAAGGCGTGGCCCGAGGTTGGTCTATGGTGCCAATCGTTGCTACGATTGGCGCCATGCACGCGTATAAAGTTGATACGAGACCCGAACTTCCAAGTTCCTAGTGCTTTCTCCGCACCTTGTTCTGAGCCGTGATGACCATTCCCATATACTTCTCAGCATCCTCGAGGACTTTTGGCGTTATCTATATTGGAGCTACATTGGCTACTATGTGCGCCCTTCATCGTATTTTCCTTTTTTTTTGATACAAGGCGTAGCAATGGTAGATTATTTGGCGTCACAAACCTCCAAGCAGTCATCTACTACAAGAAGTACCGAAACGACTGGTGGGTTTACAAGTGCACAGTACGTCAATTATTCTTTCGATTAATATCATGCTTATAGGAGATAGGTAGCATTACTTTGGTTGGTTCATCTCATGAATCATGGAGTGTAATTACTAGACCATTGGATAGGGCCCTTGATGCTCTTCACGTTGCTCTGAGCACGCAGTCACTATACATTATTCTGACTAAGTATGGGAACTACTCCGAAGCAGTGGACTTCTATTCTACTCAGTGGTATGTTTTTGAACAGATATATATGTGATAACCACCTTATCCAGAGATTGCGGCAGGAGCTTCCAGGTCGTTTATTTAAATTCTACCGCTGCCCATTAAACTTGCTAATAGTTTCCGACACATTCAGCTACAAATGGCCATCAGTGTATGTATCCGGACCGATTTCAGAATTCCAGTTCTCAACCGTGTCTCCTAGGTATTCGTTTCTATCGGAGTGCAATGGTACGATTTACTCAGACGGTGATTTTTCATGAACTCATCTATCACTTGAACCTCAGTCTGTATACAGTACGGCTGTGGAAATGTCCGTGCATTTCAATAACGATCACCAGAATTAGCAGGACTTGACTATTTCATAGTTGGGCGTCATTTTCACAGATTTGTCCCGTGGTTTACCGTGAGTACTCCTTTCGAATTTCGATACTCAAGGGTTGATTCTACTACTTACTTACTAACACCCAGTTTCTGGCTGTGGCTGCCTCGCTTGGTGAGGTCATTTTTCTTTACATTTCGAGTGTCTTGATTGATGATGTTTGACCCAGGTGCTGGAATCTGTAAGGCCATGATTGAATTTACCAGTCATACCAACCCGAGCATTGACCACCTGGCCGTAGTTTTTGTTTATGACTTGTGAGCAATGATTCATCCCTGCATCAGCAGCTCGAATTGATCTCTTTAGATACAACATAGATTTATTCTACACAGGGACATTTGTCACGGAAGTATGCTGCGGTCAGACTTTGGACAGCCGTAAATTCTCACACGTATATTTAGAGATCCACTTTTGCGTTCTTCGCCACACTTGCTCTATCGGATTTAATCATAGCTATCTGGATGTGTTATTACCTTCACCAGAGCAAAGCAGCTGCGGGTTTTTCTACGTAGGTCATCTCCTGTCGAACAATTTTTCAACGTTAACGCCAGCGAATCATGCTACAGTATGGCTAGTATGCTTCTTGGTCTAATGCGCCTCATTCTTGTATCCGGACTAGCTACTAGGCAAGCATCGTCTTATGAAAATTCACCGTTAACAAAACTCAATAATTAAACAAGTGCATGCTCGCTACTGGTTCTGATTACGGTTCTCATTTTCTAACACTGATTCCAGCTATGATACTGAATAAGGACTACAGTATGCTGCTGCACGGGATGCTTTGTTCTACCTAGCAATCGATTTCATCCTACCAAAACGTAGGTATATCGTATTCTGTCTAAACCGTCTAGGCTGATGGCGCGGTATTTCAGTCTACATTAACTCGTTCCTCGCTATGTGTGTCGCCTTCTCGTGTTTGTCACTTATAGCTCAAGTTTAGCTAGGCTCAACCGCCGGCAGGAACATCAAGCAAACAAGTCGCCCTCACAATCACAGTATGAAGGACATTTAAATCCTCCTGTGGTCCGGATTACCCAAACCACAGAAAACAGCGTTGAAGAAACGGTATGTGTCCTAGTAATGGTGCAGTGTCTATACTGACGTTTCATCACAATTATTTGAGAATATCGACATCCCGCTCAAGGAGATGCGCGTTCATTCATCTGATGAGCTGGATCAATCAAAGAGAGTTCTTACCTGCGAAGTTTAATTTTCCAGTGGTACGAGACTTCTTTCTTCATGCTTGCCGTTTCTAATGAACGACCAATACCCTCATAGGATAATGTTTAGGCTTTGGTCATACGACAATAGACACGCTTTGAGGAAGTAAAGGAAACAAGTCGCGACCTCCTGCCTAACGGTTCCAAAATGGTCCTACAAATTCGCTGCGGTCTTCTATCAACGGTTCATGCGTCTCGGAAGTTCTATTCAGATTTCTCGACATTTATCACGATGACTCCCGTGACGGATATATCTATTATTTGCGTAACAACACAAAAATGTCAACTACGATGTACAGAATCCACGAATAAGTAGACTGAAAGAAAGAAACGATCGTCGATAAGTAATGCACCTGCCAGGGGTTCCCTGGACCCTACGCGGAACTTGAGGATATAATCGGGAGGGGGCTAACTTTCCAGGAAAGAGACGGAGTGAGGTCCTGTGCAGCTTCCGATGCTGTAAAGAGCACCAGCGGCATCCACATAAGGGTAAGATGCACGTCATGGGACAAATGCATTGGAAGGGAATGGGAACGACGAGTAAAAGACAAGACAAGCCGGCAAGAAGACAAGTTTCGAATCGCGGCACTGCAAGACGAGGCGGTAATAGACAGGAGGATACTGGACAGCCGCGTATGCGATCTCTCAGCCAGCGGGAAACGTAACGAGGTAGTCAGCAGCAAGATTGATTTTAAGGTTGTTCTACAGTAATGACGAATTAGCAAAACGACTAACAGAGTCTGTGATAGGCACCTACCTGGACAGTACTTCCAATAGCCATACCCCAGGTCTGGGTAAATGCACAGGTGAATGCGAAAAAGTGCCAAGGCCGAAGCCGTTCGCCTGATAGGTTGAGGTGCCAGCAGCGGGAAGACAGGGTGTCAAGTGTTCAGCACAGCCAAGGCGAGAGTAGGTGACACCAAACATACCACCAATCGCTTCCAGCACTGGCAACCAACTGATAGCCGACTCATTTGCTGTCTCCTTGCGTTAACTGAACAGTCCGAACCGCAGTTCGAACCCAATCATAGTCGACTCCAGTTGATTGGTCGGTATTTTGTTGTAATGACAATGAAACCAGACGAAAAAGCAAACAGCGCTATGATCAACGCGCTGGACAGAGATCGGACCGCGGAACGGATGGGGGCAGCAAATGCGTATTGGAAGAATACCAGGATAGCTGTTAAAGGAGCGACAATAACGTGGTAGGGCGGGCAATACCTGAAGTGCTGCACGCTATTCCTTATACCAACATTCCTTCAATTTCCGAGCTTCTGTAAACAGAGGCAAAGGTCGCCTTCGCTGAAAGTATGAAGGTTGTAAGGAAGACCATGGTCGGGACTGCTGGTACTGGCTTTGTATTCAGCCTGCTCATGGAGGAAGTGGAGATGGTGGGGATTCTTGACGAGAACCATGCTCCCCGGGCGCCTGCGGAGGCGAAGAAGTCCGAGAATCTGGACGCAGAAAACTTGCGTCGTACGCTCGGAGCGTTGGGTCCGGTCCGGTCCCTCCGTAACCACGTGCGCTCTAGGGCAGGTTTCGGCCGTTGGTCCCGTCTGTTCATAGTTTAGGTTAGAACTATCGCATCCATTTGCTTAGCGAACCCTGCGATACAATTCCAGCGGGAAGTATCACTCTTTCTCTCATGAATCAATCAAAGAGACAAGAAGATTTGTGATCAAAGGTGCGGGGAGAAGGGGATCTTCGCGGAGGAGACGACGCTGAATAATAATATCATCAATAGCGACATGGTCAGCTCCTACGCAAATCTTAGCATTCTCATCGATGTAATATGCTAATGTGCATGCATTGTTTACATACGAGCTGATACATAGCAGTTGCGACAGCACTCGAATAATGGCCTAACATGTTATGATACGTATCCTTTAGCCAGATTTCTTCTTCAATTCGTCTTTTCCGGCAGCCTTAAGGTCCGCATTGATCTCATCGAGATGAGCAATGAATTCTGGTGGGAAAGACAGTGGATCGGATTCTAAAAGTTCAGATGAGTGTCACAAATAATCAGGAAGCGCAAGCACGGACCAGTAACCGTTCCAGCCTGATTCATGGCATAATCGGTCATCGACAATATCATCGGAGTCTCAATCGCAATAGCTGCTGCTTGTGAGCGATACGATCGTCACTGTACCTGTATGCGTACTCACCCATCGAGCCTTTCGAGATTCGCTCCGGTTTGAGCTCTTCCACGCTTGCAGCCTTGTGCACTTCGGGAGGCGCTAGAAAACAAACGTCAAAATCCACTCCCACACAATGAGGTGACCAACTCACGCCCATGAGGACAGAATACCGTCTGCAAGCTGATACCTCCAGGCACATATCGGCCACCACGTTCACCATATATGAAACACAGAATTTCGGTGGCATTGTTCCGATGATAATACTATAAGACATCAGTGAGCGAGGCGAACATGCAGGAGGGGTGTTCATACCGGTGGCCGGAAAGTGTCAGACGCAACAACCCATCTCTCAGAAACAGTAAGAACCTCAACGAGCGGAATCCCAGTAGCCTTGGACTTGGCTGTCAGGACCGTGAACACCGAAGGGTCAATATGGTCCTTGGACAGACTCCCCACAAAGATGAACTTCTCCATCGCGTACTTGTATGGGACATAACTAAAGCCACAGTCAAACTCTGTGGCTGCAATTAGAAACTTGAAGTTACTCACTTCCCTTGCCATGCCACCACGTCAAAAGGTGTGTGGTCTTGCGCGGCAGAGAAAAGTTGTCCTCCGATCCTGCCAGGTTGTCGGTCATGTATGAACCTTGGTCATAGAAAGACTCACTTGTAAACAACTCGAAAGACATCAGTTACAAGCAAACTGCGGAGCTACGGCATAACTTACCTTCCCAGGGCGTTTCGTCAATCTCGAAACTCGCCAAAGGTACCTCGAAATCCCTCGGATTAGCCATTCCATGTCCACCGATGGGCCCGAGGTCTGGAAGCTCGAAATGCGAACCAAATATTTCCTGCACATCTGTGTGCGAATTTGAGTGATGGCACATTCGTAACGATCATCCGTCACTCACATCCTCTGGACGGTTCATCGGGTAACGACACCTTGAACTTCATACCCTTTTGGATAACCATCAACTCCCCTGGTCGCACCATCATTCTACCAAGAATAGTTAGGAACCAACGACCGTCGACATTAGGGGACGAAATGACTCACCGTCCAAATTCTGTCTGTACATCCAACCTCCCCTGCTGTGGGACCACTAGCATGTCCCCATCGCTGTTACAAAACGCCTTATTCTTCATATCCGCATTCGCCAAATAGATATGCAACCCTAAGCCTTCCCTGGCCGTGGGCTCGCCGTTCCCTCCAATCGTCTTCAGGCCCGCGATAAAGTCCACTTCATCCGAAGACGAGGGAAAGGGAGGTGGAGCCCAATTCAACTGCGTGGGACTGATGTGCACCTTCGGATTGATAGGGAGGAAATTGGACTCCATCTTGAAAACATCCATCAGTCTTCAGTTCAACTACCAAGATGGGCACACACATCTGGGCTGTCAGGCAGCCTGACGAATTTCTTGTGATCCAACGAAGGCCGAATGCGATACATGAACCTGCGCATAATGGGCTCAGCCTTGACACAGTGCTAGGAAAATACAGCGAACGCACGCATGGAGATTCTGGGGTCGGGGCGCGACGAATGGGGACCCCGTCATCTACGACGTGATGTGAACATAAATTCCAAAATTTCTCTCAGTCGCACATACCCCTTCCATGTACAATCCATACTTATTCTTCTGAGGGTGGTTCTGCCCTTGGGGAAGGGTACCTGGTCTATGCGCTCGTCATTAACCCAACTCAAGAGCAAAAGCGTACAATCCAATGACTCACATAGCCTCGCTTGCAAACCGATTCCCAAATCCTACCTGATACTTGTATGGGTCCCCAGATGGCGAAGAGACAAAGCTCGCTGATGCACTGTATGTGTGAGACTGCATTATCTGACTGTGGGAAGCGCTGGTGCCAGGCCAGGTCTTATATCCCCTTCATCGACTTCGACCTTAACGGTTAAACCCTGATTTAGGTGAACCTCGTCACTGGGTGCTCGTTAGCCGGAACCTATAGCCACTTTTTTGGTAATCGAATTGAGTCTTGGGACTATTCCAGTGGTCATACTACACGTCTCGTCAGTACAATCTCGTCAGCATCAAGTGCAAACTCACCTGGCCATCTATTCTTTGTTATCAAATTGAGCCTCGGGACCAGCTCTGTGGGAAAGAAGTGTAGAAATCATCTGCATTTTCATGGGCGCACGTCGGCCACGCTGATAGATTCAATGTTCATAGCAGGTGCGATGATCGAAAGGTGGACATATGCGCAGATTAACATTCGCTAGTCACCATGAACCTTGTCCTGAGCAAAATGAAGAGATACGCCAGACTTCTGTTTTCCCATTATCAAGAATACATTTCAGTGGGGAAAACGCACAGCAAAGAAGATCTAATATTGGTTGTACATACAAGAATACCGGTCGGTACGTTTCTTCCTGAATCTTACCCTCTCATGACATAGAATACCATCTAATGAGCCATACATCTCCTCAGCCGGATTTCTTCTTCACTTCCTCGTATCCAGCGGCCTTAAGATCCGCATTGATCTCCTCGAGATGAGCAATAAAGTCTGGCGGGAAAGAGAGTGGTTCGGATTCTTAAAGTTTAAATGAGTGTCGTGTCCTAAATAGCCATGAAGCGCAAGCACGGACCAGCAACCGTTCCAGCCCGATTCAGGGCGTAATCGGTCATCGTCAATATCATTGGAGTCTCAAACGCAATGACTATGGCATGGTGAGCAATTGCGATCGTTACTCTGTGTGCACTCACGCAGCGTGTCTTTGAATACTCGCTCTGGTTTGAGCTCCATCGTGCTCGCACCCTTGTGCACTTCAGGAGGGGCTAGAAGACGAAGGTTCATTATCACTTCTCCACAGTGCAGATGATCAACTCACGTCCATGAGGGCAGAACACCGTCTGTAGGCCGATACCTCCACGCACGTATGGAGGAACCCATTCACCATATATTAAACCTACAATTTCAGTGGCATTGTTCCGATGATAGTACTATAAGTTATCAGTGAACGAGGGCTCAGGCGAAACTTTACGATGGGAATACACACAGGCGGCCGGAATGTGTCAGACGCAACATCCCATCTCTCAGATAAGGTAAGTACCTCAACTAGCGGAATCCCAGTAGCCTTGGACTTGGCTGTCAGGACCGTGAACACCGAAGGGTCAATATGGTCCTTGGACAGACTCCCCACAAAGATGAACTTCTCCATCGCGTACTTGTATGGGACATAACTAAAGCCACAGTCAAACTCTGGTGGCTGCAATTGGAAACTTGATGTTACTCACTTCCCGTGCCATGCCACCACGTCAAAAGGTGTATGATCTTGCGCAGCTGAGAAAAGTTGACCTCCGATCCTGTCAGTTTGTCAGTCATGAATGGACCTCGGTCATAGAAAGACTCACTTGTAAACAACTCGAAAGACGTCAGTACAAGTAAACTGCGGAGCTACGGCATCACTTACCTTCCCAGGACGTTTCGTCTATCTCGAAACTCGCCAAAGGTACCTCGAAGTCCCTCGGATTGGCCATTCCGTGTCCACCGATGGGCCCGAGATCTGGAAGCTCAAAGTGGGATCCGAATATTTCCTGTACATCTGAGTCGGCGAGTTTCAGTGACACACTTGAACAGAGTTGGCCTTGACTCACATCCTCTGGATGGTCCATCGGGTAACGACACCTTGAACTTCATACCCTTTTGGACAACCATGAACTCCCCCGGTCGTACCATCATTCTATCAAGATTGAGAACTAGTGGCGCTGGCAGCTGACACTACGTACCTCCCAAACTCGGTCTGTACATCCAACCTCCCCTGCTGTGGCGCCACCAGCATGTCTCCATCACTGTTACAAAAAGCTTTACTCTTCATATCCGCATTCGCCACGTAGAAATGCAGCGCCAGGCCCTCTCGGGCCGTAGGTTCGCCGTTCCCTGCAACCGTCTTCAGGCCCGCGATAAAGTCCACTTCATCCGAAGACAAGGGAAATGGAGGGGGGCCCAAACTCAGCTGCGTGGGACTGATGTGCACCTTCGGATTGATAGGTTGGAAGTTGGACTCCATCTTGAAAAACATCCATCAGCCTTCAGCTCAGCTATCAGGAGGGACACACACATCTGGGCTGTCAGGCAGCCTGACGAATTTCTTGTGATCCAACGAAGGCCGAATGCGATACATGAACCTGCGCATAATGGGCTCAGCCTTGACACAGTGCTAGGAAAATACAGCGAACGCACGCATGGAGATTCTGGGGTCGGGGCGCGACGAATGGGGACCCCGCCATCTACGACGTGATGTGGACATAAATTCCAAATCTTCTCTCAGTCGCACATACCCCTTCCATGTACAATCCATACTTATTCTTCTGAGGGTGGTTCTGCCCTTGGGGAAGGGTACCTGGTCTATGCGCTCGTTACGAACCCAACCCAAAAGCAAAAGTGTACAACCAATAACTCACATAGCCTCGCTTGCAAACCGATTCCCAAATCCTACCTGATACTTGTATGGGTCCCCAGATGGCGAAGAGACAAAGCTCGCTGATGCACTGTATGTGTGGGACTGCATCGTCTTTCAGTGAGAATCGTTGGCGCCGGGATGGCCTTTTATTCCCTTCATCGACTTCGACCTGATTTAGGTGAACCTCGTCAGTCTTACCCAGGTTACCCAACAGCCTCTGTCCCTGGTAATCATGTGGAGTCTGAAACCATTCCAGTGTGAATAAACGTCCTACTGCACAATTTGTCGGCGAAAACTCGCCATCATTGGGTGTAAACTGTTCGTCGCCATCAATTTTTCGTCCTCACCATTTGTTCTTCGTCATTAAATTGGGCCTCAGGACTAGCTCTGTGGGGAAGAGGTGTAATGGCTATAGGTCAGCCAAATATATCAGAACAGCCGCGATGATCGAAAGGCAGGGCTGTGAGCACCCTATTCATTGTCGCCAGTCACCAGAACCCCATCAGTAGACGCGCGCCAAAAGCGTTGAATGTACACCTACATCACCATCAGTTTTCATCATCAAACTGAGTCTTGGGACCAGTTTCGCGGGAAAGAGGTGCAACGATTATAGGGCAGCCATATCCATCAGAATAGGTATGATGATGAAAAAGCAGACATTGCACAACCTATAAATATCTCCCAGTCACCAGAACCTCGTCGGTAAAAGTGCGCCAGACCTCCGACCCCGTTATCAAGAACACATTTCAATGGGGAAAACCCACAGCAAGGAAGATCTAATATTGGTTGTACATACATGAATCCTGGTCGGCACCTTTCTTCTCGAATCTTACACTCTCATGATCTAGAATACCGTCTAATGAGCCAACAGAGCAATCTTCGCGGCAATCGCTAAAGTTCGAGGTCAGTCTGACGAGCGATGATCAAAGAACCCCAGTCACGTACACTCCGAATCAAGACCCTGGTAGGGAATTTGCTCCCAAAGACCGCCGCAGCCTAGACATCGTCAACCGCAGAACACTCACTGGAAGATAGAAACTCACCCTCTTTAGTCGTTCCCAAGTAGGCGTACTTGGGAGTGAGCCCACGTTCGAGAAGCCATGTCCCAAACTTGGACCCAAGCTAATTTCGAGTCAGTTACGGAGGTAGAAACCCGAGAGAGAATGGGTCTCACCCCAGTTTTCTGGTTGAAGGACTCCACGACGAGGACGAATGGGCTTGATCCAATCTTCTTGATGACCTGGGTAACATTATAAATAGACATCAAGTGGAAATCTTCTTTTACTCACCTCCTCATCCACTGAGCTGAGCGTGGGCTTATTGATCAAACCTACATCAACACCCTGCTGCCGGCAACGCAGCACGGCGTCGTAGGACCGGTAGAGCATCTCACCGAACGAGACCACGTATCCGGCTTTACCTTCGATGATGGTTTCGTCCTTTCCCGGAACAAACTCGTACCCATCTCCAAAGTACTTGGTCTTGCCGTCCTCTTTGAGAATATATGGGACCTTGGACCGAGTGGAGAAGATGAATCGAAGTCCACGCTCGAAGAAGACGCGCTTCACGACAGCAATCATCTGGGCTGGGTCTGCGGGGAAGTACAGGAAGGACTCGACATCTGATAGACCGTTGTCAGCGAAGAGAGAGTTAATTCCAAAGTGGCACGTGTTGTCCGCCTTTAATTTCAGTGAGCAAACAGTTCATAGAACAATCTGTAAGCGAATATTTACCATTTCGTCGACGCCAGAATGGGAGAAATGACACAGCACATTGCAGTGGTTAAGCCGAGCCATGGTAATTTCGGAAACCAGCATCTCGAGGAATGCTGAGAAGGTTGAAAAGACGCCAAACTTGTCATGCTCGAATCCAAATCCGGCAGCAGCGGAGAAGTTTCCGCGTTCCATGATACCAGATGGGACGAACACCTCGGGATGCTTTTGGTGGATAACTTTCAAACCCGTCGACCCCTCCAAGTCGCCTGTAGGAACATGAGTCCGAGACCGAACAGAAACTCGAACGAAACATACTGTCGATGACCATAACTTTCTTCGCTGCTTCTTCCTTGCTGAGACCATCCAGGACAAGGTTGACAGCATCACCAAAAATGGCCCGGTTGGCACCAGTCTCCTTTGTAGAACCAATGTAAGAAAACGGCTGAGGAACGCCCTTGATATTGAGCAGGATGTCGCCAAAGGTGCTGTATCCCCTGGACTCGAGGTACTTGATAGCACTTTTCACGGGAATGACGTCGTGCCCATGGGTGCTGCCTTCAATGTCGGCGATACCTGGAGCCATGACACGTTTAGAGATCACAGCGGCGGGTCCAGGAGTCGTGACGATGGAACTGATAGCACCCCACAAAGAGTCGATATCTTCTCCTTGGACGGTAATCACCTTGAGACCGTGCCCCTCGAGCACCTTGGTAACGTCGTAGCCCTTGAGGTAATCAGAGGGGTGGCCGGCAATGGTGACGTCATTGTCGTCGATGAGTAACTTGACATTCAAGCCTTGAGCAACGGCAAGTCGTGCAGCTTCGGCGTCGTTACCTTCTTGCTGCGAACCGTCGGATCCCAAACAGAAGACGGTCTTTCCCTTGTTCGCGAGGGCAACACCGTTAACGAGAGGCCTGGACAAACGTTCGTCAAAAATGATCGCGAAGCACGAACTACCGTCACTCACCACATGTGGCCTAGACGTCCCGAAGAGAACTTTACTCCCGGGGTGAGACCGAGCTCAGGATGACCAGGAAGCTTGGAGTTGGCTTCTCGGTAATGCAGAAGCTGCTCTGCAGGCAAGGCACCTTCCAAGACCGAGAGAATGTACTGAGTAGCAACACGGTGACCTTATTGGTGGAAGATCAGTAACAGCAAATGCTGAACGGTTGTATACGAACCAGCCTCATCGAATACTATAGGGACATAAGAGTCCGAGTGGTTGAACAACGCAAGGAGAATGCAGACTTCTGGGACGGTATCGTAGGCGCCACCTGTTCGTTATCATCAGTACTGATCAGTATTCAATGAACGGTCTTAACGCACCTGTATGTCCACTGACCCCACGAGCGGCGCCAGTAGCTGTGAAGAGTACGATAGCATCGCGTAGTAATTGAATGTTGAACTTCAATGCCGCCTTTTCCTCTTCAGAAAGCTGGGGCTTGGACGGGTCCAAGGTGAGCCTGTAAAAGCGGCTTAGCGACAATGCACAGCAAGGCTGATACTGAATTACTTCTTGAATTTAGTGAGGTCGATGGGAAAGGAGCTGGCCATGATGATGGTGACGATTAGGAAGGGGAAAAGTGGTAATCAGATTGGAAATGGCGGCTCTTTTAACTTTAACCGGTCCGATTTCTGCTTGGAATTGCTCGCGTCCGAATGAACGTGACTTGCTGAATGGACGATCTCCGGATCTGGACGATTTGGGTGATTGTTCACATGGAGATTTCATTGAAATAACTAACTTAAGGGACCAGGAGGATATATAGAGAACTAACAAACCAGCAGCGAGGCAGGTCTGATGCCAAATCGAACGGTGAGGCGGCAGACTTGACTGTGGTAACCTTGCACGAAACCAGAACTTTGAATGTTCGAACACCACCAGAGTGATGTCGATGTCGATGAGGTCTGATTCTTAGGACACTTCTCTTGGAGACGTCTATACAATGATCTGCAACGAAATTTGTCAGAAAAGTGTCTGAGAGTAACGTTACAGAGAGAGGCGTAGTAAAAAAAGTATCAGAGAACCGGGACTCGACAAATCCAACTCCCAGAGGGAGAGATTCAGACGGCACTTCCTAATTGCATTCGGTTTGAATCGTCATGCGTGTCGTAGTAGGAACAAAAGAAAAGTAAAGAAAAGAAGAAACTCACCTAAAATTCACGAAGATAGTGGGGGAACGAAGTGACCGTGCAGTCGCAAAAAAGAAAGTTACAAAAAGGACTGATTTTAAACTCCGATTGACACTCCGACTTAATAACGGAAGCATCCGTCCCTTCATTGTTCAAGTCGTCGAGTCGTCTCCCCGTGGAGCAACAAAAAAGTTATTGGTTTAGGCTGCCCTCAGAGACGCATTGTCTCTCGCTTAAGGTCTTTGCAGACATTGTATTCATTTGTCAAGACCCAAATTCATGCCTTCCTTCTTTTCCTCTCGTTCCGCAGTTGTTCTTACTCCGAATATCGGACGCTCTCTATTGCCCCGAGGACATCATTGTAGTAGGCTTCCGTTATTTTTGCTACTATTGTCATATAATCGACTTTTCTTTTGAATTTTTTCCAGCAATACCCCACTGAAAACAGATCTCGCTCCCTAGTCCGGGTCGATTGGGAAGCGACCGTTTGAGGCACAGCAACTCTCAAAGAACACTTTTTGATAACGGTCTGCTTCTTCAATGTTTGGAAATAGTTTTGCTTTCGCCTTACCTTAGTAGGAGCTCCGGCGATCTAATCACAGTGACAAGTCCGAACTATCTACATGAAATGTTTCGACCGGATCTCGAAGCGAGCGGTACAGCGGTTCAAAGTTGCATGATTTATCATCCAGCAGACAGTCGGACAGCGGGGATTACTTCCGTCTTTTGGTTTAGCAAATCTAGATTTGAACGAGTTGTGCGACAAAACGTCCACGCAAGGTATAATGACCCGTAAGCTTCTGCCTCTTGCTTGTTCATCAGATTTAGGGCTCTCCGTTCAGGCGTACATTGGCAGTTGGTGCGCTATACCGGTGTCCAAGTCTCCGCGAAAAACAGAAAACGTTACTTGATGGCCGAATAATATGCCAATACAGTGCGTCTTGTACGCTACTTGGTCCTATAGAAAGGCTACCTCTCAAAAATTCCCTAATTCCAATATACTGGTGTGTTACAATACTGCCCCATTTGGTTGCTCGTATGTATCCCCGTCATCTGACGAGGCCACGCTTCTCCACAACTGAACTTTTGAAGCCGTTATACTTGGGCGTGGGCGGGGCCCGTCGAACGGCTATCTCTACAGCTTGAAAGAGACTGATTTTCCCGCGCCGATTCCTTGTCAGGACTGGAACATTATGACTGGCTCGGCATTTCGTACCCATATATAAGTGGACTAGCACTCAATGATCCTCTATCACCCACCGTCTGTCTCCCTCCGAGAGATCAATGGCTACTGCTTCAGCAACCTTCTCTACCACACCTAGCCAAGCGGATCCGTATAAATATCAGGTCGGCTTCGGCAATCGCTTTGCCAGTGAAGCTATGTAGGTGTCTTCAACAATCCACTGTGCGTCCCACTAAACACCGTAACGCCAGTCCAGGAACCCTCCCACATGCACAGAACCACCCGCAGAAATGCAAATACGAGCTATATAACGAAGGGGTGCGTTGGTCACGATTCATGCTCAACTTTATAAGTTACATCTCTACAGATAACCGGCAACCCCTTCGTTGGCACTCGACCGAACATTCTCAATGCGTAAAGTTCTTGTCCCGGGTATTATCAGCAAGAATTGACGTTTTATACGTCAGATTTCTCTACCGCATTCGCCCTTCCGTTGCACACCAAGGATTCAAGTCGCTGCCTCCAAACCCCGATGTGAGTCTACGCTCCCTATCATCCTGACCATCATCTTACAGATGTATTCGCTAGCTGGAATCGAATTTCCTCCCAATCAACCCCCGCGTGCACGTAAGTCCTACCCAACTCGCATGGCGCCCGCTCGATATCCCGCCCAACACCACCGAAGTGGATTTCGTCGACGGTATCAAGACCATGGCGGGGAATGGCGACCCTACACTGCACGAAGGCCTAGCCGTGCATATTTATGTCGCCAATGCGTCCATGAAGAAAAGGGCGTTCTGTAATAACGATGGTGACATGTTGTTTATGCCCCAACAAGGGCGTCTGGATATACAAACTGAGTTTGGGAAGTAGGTCGCTCGTTTTGTCTCAAGTATTTTGCTTTACTCACGCTTCTACCAGGATGATGGTGAGGCCCGGCGAGCTCGTGGTAATTCAACGTGGAATAAAGTTCAAAGTGTTACTCCCTGATGGACCTTCTCGCGGATGTAAGTAAATAACGGACGTATCCAGGTGAACCGTTATTGATATATAAATAGACATCGAAGAAATTTATGGTTCTCACTACGAGCTCCCCGAGCTGGGCCCGGTCGGAGGACACGGTCTAGCCAATCCTCGCGACTTCGAATTCCCAGTAGCAAGTTTCGACCTGGACCAGTCCCCATGGGAAAGTATGATCGTGCAATTCCTCCATTTCTACCCCTGTTGATTCACTTGGCATTCACGTTCTAGTCGCCTACAAGTCCGTCGTTCGGTTTTCTTCTGCATCATCCTACTAATCAAGATATGTACACACAGAGTTGGCGGAAAGCTATTTTCCTGCTCCCAGCAGCACACCCCATTCGATGTTGTCGCGTGGCATGGAAAGTACGTACGCCATCGAGTGTTTATATTATATTTTATTCCCATCACCTTCTTCCCCAGTTACGTGCCGTACAAGTACAATATGGAGAAATTCATCTTCGTCGGAAGCATCTCCAAGGACCACATCGATCCCTCCATCTTCATCATACTCACCGCCAAGTCAAAGTGTCCCGGAGTTCCTCTCACGGATGTGCTGCTCTTCTACGAACGGTGGGACGTCGCTTCAGACACCTTCCGGCCTCCAGTACGAATTTTTAATTTTTACTCAATCCTTTCTATCTTTGATCTATTTCGACATAGTACTACCACCGTAACAACGCGTCAGAGGTCATGGGTCTGATCTATGGTAGTTATGAAGGACGAAGCGATCAGTTCATGCCTGGGAGTTTGAGCCACGAGACGGTGTTTTGTCCGCATGGAGGTGAGTCAGAACACTTCGAAATAGAGAGGACCTCATTAATTTAATGATGATTAGTGTCATATGATACGCAAAAAGCGGCAAGCGAAGGAGAACTCAAGCCAGTCAAAATTCATAAAGGGACTATGGGTACGTCGGGACGGACGTGCATCCGCTTGATGTACTGATTTTTCGAGAAGCTATCATGTTCGAAACCGCGATGACATTGACCCTCACGGATTACGCCATGACCGGCACTGGTAAAATGCATGGTAAGTACTATGTATCTGTTGTTTTTTTAAATTGAGCTGATGCTGTTGGGTAGAGCACGACGTGAAGATGTGGGATGGGCTACAGGCGAGATTCATGAACCATCTTGACGAAATCAATGCGGATCTGAAAGCGGCGGGTTTGCCAGAACTGCAGACGTGAGTCCTTGAATTGGTATGCGCGATAATAAACATGTATTTGTATCGGGTCCATCATTATCTATCACTATGAGAGAATTTCGATTACTTGGAACAAGTAAGAGGGAATTCTCCTAGGACCTCCTCCTCGAACCCTGTCCAAAACCTCCATACTCATCCGAAGTCCGCCTATGTTCGACAAACGCCTTGAACTCGAACCTCTCGCCACAGCATACATAGCTCCCATCTGGAGCTCTGGGAGCTTTGATACCAAGAAATCTCTCCTGGTCAGGTGCGGCCTACATATAAAAAGCTTCCGGTACAACCAAAGAGTTTGTGTCAGCCGGTCCAGTGGAATAGGTAGCACTGCCGGTGGGATCGCGAGACCTCGTAGATTCAGTAGAACTGTAATCTCCACGAGAAGGGGACCGGCTGCTGCTTTCCAGAGGGTCTGCATCACTGGAGGGGGACCAGTCATGAGGTGGACTGTCCTCACCGCCATCAAACTACAACAGTGTCAGTTCGAAGCGCCGATAATCAGCGGGGAAGCAGTTCTTACCGACCGCCGCAGTTGTTGGCGCCAGGTCCCATACGCCGCTTCAGGTGCGAGATGGTCGTCGTTCGACGGTGATTTTGGCGGCCTACTATCTGGGTGCTCTTCCAGGTACCTTTGCAGGTAGCCATCCGTGCCAATCTTAGTGTAAGAGATTAGTCGAGATGTTCATGTTCAAGTGTTTTGCGAATCATACGTCTGGATCCGGGTCTTCCAAGTCGCTCTTCGAAGAGACTTCTGAGATAGTCGGAGAGGGAGGGGGTAGGTACGACCATTGACCAAAGGTGTTGCGTCGGATGTGAGTTTTCAGGAAGAGCTATACGTAAAAGAAAGGTTAGTCGCCTTTCTGTTTGACATGAGCGATTGAACAATACCTCTTCTTCCTCGATGAGATCTTCAAGTTCCACTTCTGCCACTTTCTGAAGACGAGAGTATGTTAGCTTCGTGGATTGCTTGAATTGCTTAGGTATCTGATACCTTCGAATTGGTTTTCTTCATGAGCCCGTTGGCAATACAATAGTCGAAAACGTCCTCTCGGGTCACACAGGGAGCCATCAAACCAGGAATCGCTTTGTCCTTTAAAGACATCTAGATAACAGGTCAGTAATTATATGGCGACTACGGGCTAAAAGGACGCCTACGTCGGGCCTGGGGGCTCCCTTGGCAAACCTTTCGGCATTCAGTCCGTAGGAAGGAGTGTAATAGGTCCTATAGCTATCCAGGGAGGTCAACATTGAACAATGTTAGCGAAACAAGAACGAGGGCGGCTTTTAAATAGCGATAGCACAAAGGATGTCCCTTGTTATACCCTTGAATTACGCGTCTTTGTTGGGTCTTTGGACAAGACGATTCCAAGATCCGTGCTTCGAAGAGGAGTGCGAAAGTCAAGACCATTGTTCGATGGCACTGAAGCCTGCATTTCAGCGGGAATTGAAATTACATTAAACATAAATACAGGTGGCATGAGGGTCAGTAATGTTCATTGTCCACAATCCGTCTGGGCTGTGACCTTTTGCGTCGCCTGAGAAGGGTAGTCTATCATCAGAGGGGAGCTTGGACCTGAACAAAAGAATGCTACGAACCAGGAGCGTTTGGATTCAGAACGTGAATTGTCAACCACTTTGAGGACTGGCATTTGTGCGGTTGGCGAGGGCGTTGGAAGGGAATCATAAGAGTCTTCAAAGATGTCGTCCTGAGAACCATCCAAAAAGTTATACAGATCGGTATAGATGGGTGGCGAATAGGTGCCCTCAAACATCTAAGCCCCATAGAATAAGTACGTCGGAAAGAAAGAAAGAAAGAAAGAGATGAAACTGACATTATTTTGCTCTTGATTAAACCAGTAGAAAGGTTGTTTGGCCCCATGAGTACAATTCGCGGGGAATGCGAACTGCTTGTTGTTGGCGAGATCCGATCCACAACGCCTAGGAACCTGTGGCTTGGCGAGGGCGACCGTCGACGTCGATTCCGTGATGTTGCACTTGAAGCCGTTCATATAATCTACGCATTGAGGAAGTCAATTGTAGCACTAGAGCGCTTGACAAAGTATACTTACTCTGCTCGCCTCCGCTATCGGGCTAAGCAATCAAATGGTCGCGATGGTCAGATACCACCTAAACGTAACGGTGGGAAGAGAACGTACTGAATGAATCCAAAAGAAAGCACAGATACATCCACCATCGGGACAAGGCGGCATTTGAGCCGGCACTTGGAAATCCGTGAACCGAGTCCACACACAAGTTTGGTTCACACTGAAAACTGTGAAGTCCTCCGGAGCAACGGATCGGGCATCGTTCTTGTATGCGATAGCCAGTGCGCATCCCGTGAGGTCGTCAATACCCGTCGTATGATACTCATCCATGCCGGCTCCCGGACAGACATTGTTCGGGTTGTCTGGCTCTCGTATGTCACCTCCATCGGATGATGCGAAGTAGCTTGTGGCGCCCTTGTTGCAGGCTATCTCAGCTGTTGCGGTTTGGCCTGCGGGGAGGTCGAACATATCTCCGTCGTTGGGGGGATAATCGAGGTGACCATGGAACCACCACTGGTCAAAAGTCATGTCCATTAGAGGAGCGACGGGTCGGTTGTCATAAGGGAATGTATCGCCTGTCACATTAAAGCCGCTGAGATAGAAATTAGAAAGGAAATAACTTGATGTATGCGTCGACATACTACATGCTCGGATGAAATAAAGCTAGAGGAGACATCAGTACAGCGCCACATATTGAGAACAAAACTAACCTGCATGACCCGCTGCAAATTTCCCTGCGCTGCATAGTGTAGCGATGATTGAAAAGAACGTGAAGAGGGTCATTATCAACGTAGAATATCGTCAAGAACAGGCCACCAGGGCAAAGAAAGTAGAAAACGGTGTCATCAATATCCTCGACTGCCTTTATATACAAAAAAGCTGGGAACAATACCGCGAGGGTCGAACGTCGAACAATAGTCCTTTGTTCCCAAACCGGAAGTGGATGTAACGCGTAATGTCCGCGGTCACATGACTATTACGTCGCCATTACTGTATTACGGCAGCCCCGGCAACCGTCGAATTGCCTTTTTGATGTTCTCCAACCTTTCGCAGCGACAGTCAAAGCGACACACAGCTAAACGGACATTCTCATTCGTGGAGCGATTCATGCCTTGACAGCTATACTTCTTCTTTTACCTCCATCTGATTTGCGATATCTGATATCAATGCGGATGATGGACCCGACGCTTGATCTGGAACGAGCAGAAAAGCCTCCGAAGCGACGGTGCTTGCAGGAAAAAATGGCTCCGTTGACGATAAATGTATCTCAGGCGAAATGGGGAGGGTCGCAGGTGCTACAGGTGAGCAGAGTATTCAATTCGAGGTAATAGAAAGCCTGACTTCCCCAATGAAGGAGAGCACGAATTCGAGCAGCTGGACCTCTGCCTCAAGTTCGTCCTTCATCTAGTGAGTCGTCCTTTTCCTTCTACGGAGCTGGCTGACCGTTGTACAGCACCCCCGACCCAGATACCAGCTATACATTCGGCGTACCGAACCCAACCACTGTCCAGGTAGCCCTTCCGACTCCACCATTAACGTCCCCTCTACGCCGAACGCGAGACGAAATAGCTCGGCTGCGCCGATACTCCCAGGCTGAAGAGGCTCTCGCCCTCACCGCACAGCTCACGCTTCAGGAAACTTCCCAGACGGAGTTGCAAATCCGGACTCTCGAACAAGCTGCTTCTCTGCTTAACTCCCGCTTGGAGGACGCACGAGAGCGCTCAGCCAAACTTCGTTCACTGCTGAACGACCGGGAGACAGACCCTGCAACGTTCGAATCACTCAAGCGGGAACGGTGGATGGAAGAACGTCGGAAAGCTTTGGCGGAGGAAGAATCCCGGGCCATACGTGCGCAGCTAGCTTCCCTGACCAGAGGCAATGATGTTGTTTGTGAGAGCCCTGTTACCTCGTCAAGACACCAGGCAAATCTTCTCCGATACCTGCAATCCTCAAATACCAGGCGGCCAATCCATCCACATACCGAGGCCACCACTGTTGGTGAACGTGCTGCCAGGCGGATTACGCTTTGCGAAGCTTCACCGGTGCGCCTCCGTATGTCCATCGGGTCGAGGCACGCTCGATCCTTGTCCATGGATCAGAAACCGCATCCAACTTCGCCGTTTAATTTCGAGCCGAAAATGCTGAAGAAGCCCGTCTCGACCGTAGATTCCCTGTCATCAGACGTGCTGACTGAAGATGAAGACTCCCATACGTGGTACAAAATCAACAAATTCTCGACAGCTGCCCCAGTGACACCTCGCCACTCACCGTCGCGTTCGCCGCTATCACGCAGACTCAAACCCTCCGTCAGGGAGACATGTGGTACAGCAACCATCCATACGCCAGTTGCTGTTAAAATACGCCCTACGGCCGACATATTGGCCGATCTTCCCCCGGTGGCACTCCCTGTGTACGCTGTCGACCTCCTTGGAGATTTTGACGAGCACAGAACACCCACTTTGAAATTGTCGAGAGATCAAATCATGCGAATGTCCAGAGAGAGTCGGCGGTCAAGGGTCACTGCCCCGCGGCCATCGCTGGCGTTTTCAGAATGGGAAGTTCTTTCGACGACTTCATCCACTGTTGTAGATCCCTTTTCAACATCCTCGTCCTCATATATCGCACCGTCCACTCCTCGTCCGCTATCGAAGCCCCTTCCTCCCGTGGTTGAGTCGTCCATCGACTCCGATCCTTCTCCTTGCACTCCTCCTCGAATAGTCAAGTCTCTTCACTCCGCCACAGATCCGATACACGAGCCTCCTCCCTCACCTACCCCTCCTCCCCGGCATTCTGTCAAGTCACTCTCGGACGCGGACAACGTCCCCTCTCCTGTTCCTCGACGCTTAGCAAGGTCTCGCCTATCAATAGGCGAGCCCGTCCTCACGCCAGACATCTTTACTAAGCGCATTCGCCGACCATTCTCCTTCGGGTTTTTCAAGCAAGGCGGGTCGGCATCTCCCACACGAGTCTTGTCCGTGATACCTGAGTCTGCGCCTTCGACACCGAAACATGAATCCTCCCCATTGAAGAGGAGACTGAAAATGTTTTTCTGATATTTCACATATGAAAGGACAAAAACACTTCTATATACTAGCCATATTGTATGTGTGTGCATGCTTAGATCTTGATTGTATATGCCTGTACTGTACTATACTAGAGTACTTTCTAATTTTTTACTGAATGATGTTACCATTACGTATTCTCATTATGTTGGGCCGTTAACATATGGTATGGCTTCCTGGCGCAATGGTAGCGCGTTTGGCTTCGATTGCTGAATGGTACCAAAAGGTTGCAGGTTCGAGTCCTGCGGTGGTCAATATGTCGCGTATTTCTGGACTTTTTGTCCTTAACGGGATCTGGACAGTGGAGTGTGCAATCATCAATGTGCACTGTGCAGTGCGCCGACCCACGAGTGTGCTTCTCTATCGAGCGGTGGTCGGTGGTCACTGAAGTTCAGTGTTGTAAGCACCCTTAAAAACCATAATGGATACGGCGGTCCAGACAGTAAACAGCTCGTCGAATCAAACCCTCGGTTTAGCGTGCTCAGGGTGGCCACTAATGGTAATTCACACAGGATCCAGTATATATGCTGTCCGTCCGATAGTCCATCAGATATGCCCTGCTGAGCCTGTAACCATGCCTATGAAGAATGTGATAACGACGCGTGAAGTCCTTGAAGCAATTCTGCTAGCTCATCTAGGAGGGTAGAGATGGTCTAATCCACGTCCTAGAAAGGTCACATCAATACTGTCTTCTGCGATTTGCCTTATTTGTTCCACCAGCTCTGGGGTCATCCTCTCCACCTCCAGCGAAGTAAGCGTCAACTGGCTTAATCCGTCCCCCGCGCTGCAACCATCGCACCAAATGCTTCCTCGCACACACCGAAGAACGACGTTTCTCCCTTCTCAGTCTCAAACCCATCGCGGATCGACAACTCACGAAGATGCGGCATCAACCTAGTGTCCCCTAGGAGTCCGTAGACTTCCACAGATTCTACGCATATCTCCAGCTGCGTGAGGGTTATAAACGAAGGCGAACCGAAGACCAATGGTAGAATCTTTGCGACACGACCATAGCCCATCAGACCCAGACGACAGAGGCGGCATTTAGATCGCTCCAAGAAGTCTGGCAGGACCAGCATCTTCTCCTCCATGTCAGGCTCGGAGTCGTAGTCCGGATCGTCTTCATCCAATGTCAGTCCTTCCAGAGCAGGAAGAGTGATGTGTTCTAGAGCTGAGAACCCTGTATCGAGGTAGCCCAGTTTGCTGTGGGTGATCTTCTCGGTTGCAGACCCAAAAGGCGAATTTGAACTATAAACGCCCGAAGGCCAAGCTTCCAAAGAAATCAAACCATTCGCCCCTTTCAATATGGCTGCGAGCTGATCGTAACTGTCGACGAACACCTGCGACAGGTCACGCAGTTCCGTGAACGGGAGCTGGATCTCCTCTGGTACCCGGACTTCCATGAAGTGCACGCTTTGTAGCTGCGTCGATTGCATGAACACTTCGACGCTCGTAGGTAAATCGATGGAGTGAGTATTGACATGTAATTCCAGCTGTTGAAGGCGGGGGAATGAGCACGACAGTCTTATCAAAGTTGGGGCGGGAATGTCGAGCCTCAGCGATATACAGCGAGGCGCCGCCAGCGAAAGGAAGCCCATGACAATCTCTTCACATTCTAAATCATCCAAATTCATATGGATACAGAGATGTAATGGGAAATCCTGCGAGCGGGAAAGGGCGGCGTGCACGAGAAACTGCTCATGTTTCACGTACTTTGACGCAATGTATATATGCGTCCACAGTGAGGGAGAAGCAAGAGACGTGGCACGCCAGAAGGCCGATACGTGACTCAGCACCCATGGCATTTCTAGGGTGTTGGATGGACGAGAGGGTAGAGTGTAAAAAGATTCGCGATCGCTAGGAGGACGTTCCGGGGGAAGGAGAGAAAATATTTCGAGCAAAATCTCGACAGGAAGTCGGCGGATGGGTGCCATTAGTGATTGTTTAATGTCCAAAGCTTTCTTCTTCTTCTCTCGGTCTAGGCAGTTGATGTGCGTCAGCTCCCTTGTTAAGAAAGCGACATCAGAAAGGACCTGTGCCCCTTCTTCATCTGTGGGTATGTAGTTGGATCGTAGATAAGTGTAGATTTGGAATTCATGTGCGTCTGTATATGGTTGCTCCATGGCACGCAGGAAGGTAGGAACGCTGGAGTCGGAGTTAACAGAAAGTAGTGTCACAATCAAGAGTCAAACCTGCACAGGATATGCCACCAGATGCACTGTGTTCTGGGCGGTGTATATATGCTCGGTTCGCTGAAATCGGCGCCAAACGTGTGAGAGATGGTCGTAAATAGGAACTTGGTATGCACTGATTCAGATCATTGATCACATCAGCATCAGTGATCATATAGCTCCAGCACTTGGTACCCCGAGCCGGGCTGATCTTGGGGTTATTACTTAGCGTCTGGGAAGGGTTCAATGAAGGGCTGCTAAAATGATTTAATATATGATTTTAAAAATTAAGATCATGCTCGAGGGGTACTTACGTCGGGTTTATCTATTGCTGTCTAAACAAAAGCGAAAATACGGTTGAGAATTGAATAATCTTCCCAGTAAACATCGACTCCCTCAAGTTTTCAAAGAAAAGGACGATGATGCGGTAATAGCGTCGGCCGACTGCGCCGACAGCGACGCACAGCCACCACGGGTACCTTTGTTTTCCTTTCCCATCATGACAGCCGTACAGGTGGGAACTAGCATTGAGAGCTATTGCTGCAGCGCAGACCACCCACTCATCGGCAATACTGTACCAATTGCAAAAGCCGCACTATCTTTCATTTCTCTTCTTCCTCGCGATATCCTCCTCGAGATTTTTATCTGGTTGTCGTGGAGTGCAGACAACCACGCCGATATCACCCAAGCACCATGGGTTCTCGGTCATGTTTGCAGGTCGTGGAGAGACATAATAAAATCTGTCAAATGGCTCTGGTCCATGGTTATTTTACCTGTGCACAGCTACGACCGAAAAGTCCTCCGTGTTCTGAAACATTTCCTCCGCCGCTCCGATCAGTCTCTTTTCAAAATTGATCTTACATTCAACGAAGAGGCTTCCCGAAAAGCTATCCGGAGCGTTTTTCGCGTACTATCTTCCCACCTGCCTCGCTGCGCAGGCCTTAGCATCCTTATTCCGCAGAAAGGTGTCTGGGAGCTGATGGAACTCGCCCAGCACCTTCCCGAGTTGCGGTTTCTGGATATTTTCATTCCTTCGTCCGATGATGAAGACGATTTTGAAGAGGAGGACACGTTCAGCATTTTCTCTACTGCGCCAAAACTTACAGGTGTCAGCTTGTTCGGTCTGTACACCGTGGGGAACATCTCCCTCCCTGCTTCACAAATACAGGAATTTCATGGCGACTTTTACACCGCTGAGGAATTGCACCGGTTTGTATCCAAAGCGCGCCACCTCGATACCCTGGAAGTGTCCTTTCACTACCCAGCTTCAGATCCACTCGTGCAGCCCCTCACTCACAGCAATCTCCGTCGACTCGTAGTCCTCCAGTCTGAGTTGGCATGGATGGAGACATTCAGTTTTCCACGTCTGGAAGAATTGGAGATCTTCCAGCATTGCCCAGATTGCCGGATGGCCGAGGCTAGTGTCAGCGAATTATCCGCCCTGGTAGAGCGCTCCATGTGCAAACTCCAGAAGTTCGTTCTGAGAGCCGCTCTTCCTGCATCGACGCTTATTCATATCCTCCGCTCCCAGTCATCCCTGACCGAGCTTCACATTACTGTCAACCTGGCAAATGCCAGGGACATATTTATCGCCTTCACAGCCTCCGCCTTTCTGCCCGTGTTGATGCGTTTGGAGATCATCGAGGAGCATTGTTCCTCACAAAGATTCTCTGTTTTCATGGAGACCCATAACGAAGTGTTTACAATGATTCGATCGAGATGGGACAAGGCGCCGGGTTCCCGCCTCCGCTATCTCTGCTTGGAAATCAGTAATGCAAGGGTAAAGGCTGTTCGAAAGATGGTGCATTTTTATTCCTATGATGCTATCATTTCGGACGCGAGGCTTCGAGGCTTAGACATCCGTTTGAATTGTTCAGGTGTTTTTATTCTCGATGGACAATCACAACGCTCTAAAGTATGTGCGACCGGCTAATATAATTGTCACACATACCCAAACGGTTTCCAGCATACTTTAAACGACATGATGAATACCGAGCAATGCCATATTGGGCGTAAGATACATAAAATGGAGGCTTATAGCGAAAGAAATAGCAAGGTATTCACGGAAAGATACGACGACGCGTGGAGAAATTGACACCAAAAAGCTCAACGGTGATGCCTCTTTGCTGAAGTCGCGATACATGTGGCTCTAAATCAGGAGTCATTTCGTGAACTTCCCGTGAAAAGAGGGAAACAAAATTTAGCTTTGACCCGCGCGACCAAACCATCTCGTAAAATGAAAGGGAGTTCGGTCCCGACCCAAAAAAGGTCGTCATACCGGTGGGGACATGGTCGGGCCAATCTTGTATGGACAGTCTCTGTAGATTGGGCATGAGCTCCGATTCGGGAGTCATTGTAAGGAGGCGATATATGTCCTGAGCGTTGCTCCACGTCACAATGATGGCTAGCCGTGTCAATGTGTATGACGAATACTCGAGTATGGCGGGCAGAAGGGGAAATATATCCTTTGTATGCAAGATGGAGAGATCTTCCAGGACACATTCCGATCTATAAAGGAACTCGAGTAACGTCTCCATCCGACCGTTCATGAACCCGCCTCCTTCAAGCGCCAAACGCCGAAGGGCAGGAAGCTTTAGGGATGATAGAATTTCGGAGGGCGTTGTCGACAGATGTAGTCGACGCAGCTTATTATGTGTAATCATCGGCAAACCTTCACACCGTGGTATACGCAGCCCCGAACCCATTTCGATGAACGAAAAATCGAAATGCTCCAACTCCGGCGCTGCATTCACGATATCCTGTATTTGTTCAAACGTTGCAAGAGGGACTCGGACGAGCGACTTGAGTTTCGTTAGAGGGAGGGAGAGTTCGGCGAGGGAGAAGTCTGCGTTGACGGCGCAAAGGTGGGGGGATTTCATGAACACGGTGACATGCTCATCGTGCATCTTTGAGTTGTCAGGTTGAGCTCCAGACACACGGCGAATCGTTAAAGTACGTAACGACGGTAAACCTGCAGGGTGGCAACACACGGTCTCAATGATCGCCGCGCTGGGTGTGGCCAACTCGAGGGTAGCACAACGGTGGAAAAGTGGAAAGAGGAGCGTCCTGAGCTTCCCAATGTCCCCATAATCGTAATCCTCAATTCGGAGTTGAAGGTGTAAGGGGAAGTCTTGCGAACGAGCAAGCTGAAGTCGTACAAGCGACTCCTGCTGGAACGTTAGGTCTGGTGTGAGCGATAGAGTTGCCCATAAAGACGGGATAGAGATTGCGAGTTTTCGCCAGTAGCTGGATACGTGCGTAAGGAGCCACGGTGATTCCATTGTCGTGATGTCTGTGTCCACCTGAGAGATCAAGTTTCCTTTAAAATCGAGAAAAGGAAGCGGCTCTGGGATGGCGTAAAGGAAGATCTCAGCCCATATTTCGAGAGGAACGCGACGTATGGGCGAGAGCAGAGATTTCCGAATTTCTTTCGCTCTCTCCCGCATCTGCTTTTCGTGCCAAAGTTTATCGAGAAGTGAAGTCAAATCTTGTATTTCCCCTTCCAGAGAAGCGATATCGGATTTTAGACGAGCAATGTCTGTTTGTGAGGGGAATGTATTGAGTCGTAGACGGTTGAAGATTTCTGCGTCTTGTGTATCGGTATAGGGGTAAATGGATGGACAAATGTTTCCACAATGCGTGCACGAGTGCATCCTACAGATTGTACCTCAATAGGTTGCAACAAAAATATTCAAACTGAGAGGTATACCTAGGAGGACGCAGTAATTTAAGGATATAAATTTGGGCAGGTTGCAGAGCAAGGAGGTGTATGGTGGTGGTGGGAAGAGAGGTCTCGGCAGTTGCCGCCGTCACTCAGATCGACGCTATGTTGCTGACAGTCTTGGCGCGCTGTCTCGCTACGTCCTTAGTCACCAAACAGTATGCCGGTCATCCAGCACTACTTAGCTCATGGTGCATAAAGTACGATAGGTATTGACTGGTATTGACTTTGTCAAATTTAGGAGATGACCGATTTTTCTTGTCTACCTATACCATCTTCTGTTCAAGTTCGAAGTGAAGATGATCTACGCTGATTGGGGACTCCTTTCTGCCGTATATCCGTGCGAACGATGGGATATGATTTAATAATTCTGGAAAGGCACCCACATCTCTTACTGAGCCTTTTTGCTTGTCTAGCTGGTCAGAGAATCCAATTCTTTCAACGTAGAATCATCTGCACATTATGTTCCGACGAGATTTTCCCGAAATGGTGTAACTGGATTTCGATTACCTGGCTGCCTTTCGTTCCCAGCGTCGGAACGAACGGCTTCAACCGGGGGATGGGACCACTCCAATTCCATATAGAAAATGGACGGCTTAAAGGCAACGTTAGTAGGACCTGGTTACGCTTGTCGGATCTAGGAGGTAGCGATTTCTTATTCTTCAAGGATGAAACATGGCAGGTCGACTTCAAAAACATTGTTATATATTGGCGTGACATTGAAGAGGCATTGACTTCGTTCATTGGAAATTTCTTGGAGGACTCTAATTTGGCTCGGGGGCCTTCCGCTTGATCTCAATATATGCACTGCTCAAAAGATGACCGCCACAGCGCTCTGACTTGAAGCTTTCTGAGGGAAGTTCCCCATACAGAGCAATGTCTATACTTCTTGCAGTGCGACAACCTCTAACTTTCGGCATAGCGAGATGGAGGTTTCTGTTGGCCTGTAATGTCCCAATCTCCTTGAAACCCAAATTTCTCAGTAACGCCCCTTACACCTTTTGTTGCCCCGCCCACAGGATTCCCTGAATGACCCCCTGACGAGCCTCGCATTACAGTGGACCAGAAACACGTATTCCAGATCCCTCCTCAATTGTCAGGGTGCGACGCTGAGCTTTGCGATTCGACCCCATTCTGGATCTAAGGCTTCCCTATCGACCAAGCTAGGCATTCCTTCACGCCAAAGCCAATAAATGGCTGTCCAGTGCCTAGGGAGCCTGGAATGGCCAGAATAAATAAACCCAGTTTCGTTTAATAAATAGCTCACCATCGCTTGATGCGAGTACATATCAATGCTCAATGCCGCTTTAGAGACACGCGTAAGTAATAATCATTCACCGCAACCACCTGACAAAGGTATATCACGATTATACAGGTTTTACCGTACCTAACTCTTTGGCTGATGATCTTAACGGAATATGACGGAAGTGGAACTAGAATCCCACGGAAATACTTATATTACCGCTTAGTAGTACGATTAACCCTGCCTCCTCCAGCGGCGGGATGGTAAGCTCTTCCGAGGTTGAGAAATTGACCCACCTCAACAGGCTACAGGGCATAAGGCGCTGACCTTGATATGTTTATGTACCCAAGATAGAAAATCAGAACCAGAGATGATCGCCTAAGAGATGGTAACGAATCGACTGCGCGCGGGCTTGTGTATACACCAGTAAAAAGTACCGATGCTCGCATGTGCCAATGACTGGTTTTTCACTCACAAACAAAAGATTGATCAAGTAAACGAGCCAACCAATCACGCAGGATATATAGCAAGACCAGAAGTCTTCAGCGGCGCAAGCTTCTATTCGCCAGATCAGCGTTGATATCTCCGGGACCGTACGGAGATATCACCGTACACTACTCTGCATTGACAGATTCGCAGTTCCACGCGAAAAGGTACCAATAAAGAGCGTGGTGTATTGTATTCATTCAGACGAGTCCAGAAGGAATAGCATGGATGCCCTTCGGAAGCGATACACCAGAAATTCGGAGAAAGAAAGCACTGGCGTTCTCAGCTGACTTGGGGGTACCGGTAAGACCATCAGCCTATACGCATTGGAGAGCTCCTGCTAGTTCGTGATCTGATCGCTAACGCGTCAACTGTAGATATGACGGTAATGGCTAGAACAGGGTACCAACTTGAAGCAGCTCCGAGTCGGATGTAACAAATGTGATGTCGATCAAGTAGGCGCTTGTAAGTACATGTGTCGAAAGACAGAGGAATGATATTCAGGACTTTGCCGACGCGAGCCAGCCGTTGAATTTGGAATGAGGTTAAGGGATTCGGGCCTGGTCTCGATATCTCCGTACCAGTATAATTCGCTGTTAAGGCAAGTCTAAGGCAAGTGGGGGTAATGTTCCCATTACGTGGATGAAACCAGGGATTGGTAACCTAGATGTGTCTTGTGTTGTCATCACGGTGCTGTAACAGTTCTCGATAATTCCAGGATGGCCTTCATCGTCAATGATTACGAGATATTCAAGATCTGATAGCGAGTGGGAGTGAATCAAGTTCGGCGTCGATATGGGGCTTTCTCTTTCGTGGCGTCTTATTCTGTGGGGGCAGGGCGTCCTCCAGGTAGCTCCATACAGTTCCACTAGTCGGAGAAGCAGCGAAATATGGTCGGATGTGATCGCAAGAAAGGAAGAGAGCAGTTTTCACAAAAGCATGTGGCGAATGGTAAGACTTGGCATAACAGTAGGCGCTCTGAGTGTGGTCCCGTTTTTGCTTCTAGAGAGAACATTAAAACAGTGTCGAAGATTACAATCTTCACGTGGATGATAATTTTTGAGAAGATACATCGCGGAGAAAAAAGAAGAACGGAACACAGCCACTTGACGTCATTTCGAAGTTTGCGATGCGTCATAATTTCAGATGCGAAGCAATTCGTGCTCGTGGCCATGTGCATGAACTGCCTCGAGGTAAGCTAGATTAAGTGATCAGTCGGAGGCTTGTCGGTGCGATCCCAACTTATGGACTTGCCATGAAAACATCGGGACTCAGATCCAGGAGTGACGTAGATAAAGATGAGTATCAAGGATAGTCAAGGTTCACCGTACATAGATTAATGTCAGCGATCATGACAGTGGTTACAAGGATCGCATAGATAAGTGGAGGCGCGATAAGCGCGCAAGTAAATCATGTCGTTATTAAGACGCATGTCAAAGCAGATGGGGATTGCCGGATAGGGTCTCGTATTAATTTAAATATTGAACAGGACAAGCGGAGGCGATCACGCGTTCCAATGAAAGACGAGCATGGACACAAAGACTCAGAGATATTATAGTCACAGCCAAGCCTAATTCAGGAGAGTTGAAAGAGGAGGGAAAAAAGATGGCATCTTCCGAACGACAATTAACAGAAGTTGAGAATCGGATGAAGCATCATAAGAGTAGCTGCGGAGACATTGAGCAGCACACCAAGTCCGCAAGTTCCGGTGTCATCTGACGGAAATTCGAAGGCGTCTAATAACCACTTTTTAGCTCACCCCTCCGTTATCATGATATCAAAGGAGTCATCACCTGGTGAATGGAGTAACCAACTCCCTCGTTAGCAACGTTGCTGGTCGTTCATAAGACATGGTGTAAACCTCATGGTCGACCGTATCGGACGTCAAGCCAAGGCTTGTTGCTATGCGAATCCGGGGAAACAAAGTAGATGGACATCCAACATGCATTTTGGACGTCAAGAATCTTCGAACCACGCTGAAAGAAAATTAAGAAGACGCAGTTTTTCTTCCTCAACGTCCATGCGCTTGTTTTAGTCCCGGATCAAGAAGAGAAGTCAGAATCGGCGTGAGTCGAAGATCAGGGATGGGGAGGAGCGCGGGGTAAGAGAAACGGTGGCGCATCAATACGCCCCGAGCGTCATGAAGGGTTTTGTTAATTGTTCCTTCAGTTCGGCGGATTCCGATGAACGCCTCTCCCCGGGTCTTATTTAGGCCAGGGCTGAATATTGAGGTTGTCGGGCATTCTCGGAGGAGCAAGGAAAGGCGGGAAACGAGTATTATGGCAACGACGGAGTGTCGAACTAGTGTCGGGGCCCTTGGAGCGAACTGTCGAAATGTCGAGGCCACCCTGGTCTTACCGTTCCGATTAACCAGTTATTTTCTCGAGAATTGTCATGTGGATGGAGAGAAGGCTGTTTTGTTTTTAACAGGATAAATTAGACGCGGAACCGTCCAGAAGGACTGGACATGCGGATCCGTAAGAAAGCCATCCGGATCCCAAAGTCAGGTACAAGGATGATTCTTCAACAAAAGAGAACAAGTGTGTGTAGCGCGACATGGGATCCAGCCACGGGAAATTTTACTGAAACTAGAAAAATGAAGTTTGAGCTGTCTTCGAGCTCCGAACCCAAATTATGACACGATATTATTCTAGAACCAAGTCAAATGGAATCCGGAGGAGCGTTGATGATATGTGAACAAGGCTAGACTGGCGTGGTACAATGCTAGGAGAGGAAAGACACTAAGAGGGCCAGATGAGGGAATTGACGTCGTGGAGAATGTACACTGGACAACAAGGTACAGTACGCCCACAAGAATAATCAAGACATCGCCGAATGGGGTGGACTCGGAGCAGGTAGCACGAGAAAAAGGCTATTCGACATGAACTGTCCAGTTGTTCCTCGATTGTTCCAGGACTTTCGTTCCTCGAGAAGATCAGCTCGATGAAACGCGTCGACGGTGAAATGGACGTACAACCGAGAGCGGTAGCCTGACATTGACAAGTTCCAGCACTGTAACAGAGGATTAATCCGCTCCGTCTCGAGGACTAGAGGGTAATTTGTCTGCGTCTTGACACGTTCCAGCCAGAAAGATTTGAAAAGAAACAATTTATTGTCACCGTCTCGAGGACTTGGGGGATGAATCCGGGGCGATGTTCTAGAACCTTAGTGTTGACAGGAAAACATGCGGACCCGCAAGACCAAACTCGTGCAATGAGGTACGCTGTGGGGAACACCCAAGCCAACACGGCCGGATCAGGAAAGTATACGGGACCGCGGTGTCTTCCCGAGTCCCGACATGCCGGCCCCGTCATAGGAAGGCAGGCAACTAATCAGGGAGTGAGAAATCCAATCGTCCGTATCAAGAAGATGTTTATTATGGGAGGAGGAGTATGCAACGGGTGCGATAAGAGAGAGGGACACAGTTACTAACTGAATCAGGAAAATGGAGACGACGTTGTCAGTACTTGAGCACGAGAGTGGCGCTGCTCACGGTCCCGGTCACTGAAGGAAATGAAGGGGGTGCTATTAGGTACAAGACGTCAGGAAGAGAAAGCTGCTCACGATTATGAAGACAACAAATGAAGTTCGAGCTTGTAGTAGGAACCAACAAAGCCGGATATGGTGACTTCATCGTTCGGTTCTGGAGTCAACCCGCCAGGGACCTAAAGTTTGTTCTTCAGCTTTGAAAGTGTAACGGTCCCAAATGGCTCTGTGGGGCTTCTCTGGCTACGCCACGATGTAAACACGTTTCCATGGTTGCCGGGCGTAAGTCCTCCAACAAAACCTAACAGGGTTAGCCGTGCATTGATTATCGGCGAAAACAAGTAAATGATGGCGCTAGGACTTTCCATGATTCGCGCAGATCATTCCGATAATCGCGTCGAGGATTGGGCGTGCTTTAGATAAAGTTTCCTGTTGTATGTTCCTGGGCTGGGGTGGTTGATCAGTAGCCAGAGTAAATGTTGTAGTGGGTGGGAGGGTCCCGGGTTGGCATGCAAGCACGCGTCTCGTAGCCGTCGAAGTAGATACATTTCTAGGAAGTTCAAGGACCAGTCAAGCAGTTTCCATAGCAGCAAGGTAAAATATTCGCAGTATGTGCGGCTAATGGAACCTAACTGAGCGCGTCGTGCACGATTAAGGATCGGAAAGAAAACATACCCGTGCTGCTGATCAAGTGTCCATTGTGCGCCTGATCATTACGATGATCAAGGAGTCATATCTTGCAATGAATGCATATCCTCGATAACGGTTCATTGATATCCTATTCTATGTTCCTGGGTCGAAGTAGCCGGTGGCCAGAGTAGATACCGCGACGAGGAATCGAATATAGGAACCCGGGTTGGAACTTGGGCCAGGAGTCCGTGAAGAGTCGTTAGCGTGTTTCAGCGAGAACAATTTGTTGATGCCAGTTACTGTTAGGTGCCTGAGACAAAGTAGCGCAAGAGTAGATAGTGCGGCGGGAGTTAAGAACATGGAGAATCATTCGTTGGGACTTAGTTGAGCTCGGACCAATCCATGTAGCGTCTGGATGGTGGCGGTGCTTGCTGTGAGTGTATAGGATCCGTCCAAATGAACAGCATGTTTCGTCAATAACAGTATCACGACGAAAGATCAAGGAGTAGAGCCAGCAATCAGGTTTCGTCACCATGGATACGGAGGCATATGGTCCCGGGTTCGAGTAGCCGGAGTACCGCATATGCAGGGCGGGAATGGTCGGTCGATCCGGGCTGCGCATGGGCCGTCTGCTGATTGAAGAGACGCGCTCCCACAGAATCCGTTCGTATTACTTCACCGAGTCCATGGGTACCGGATTCTATAGATATCCCCTCATCGTGGCAATATCGTCAAGTGCCACGCAGTGCCTAGAAATGAGGACAAGCGGATGTCTTGAATCATTCATTTCACAAACATGTATCCATATGGTGAACAAGCGGTAACATTAAGCGAATAGAGAAACGGAACAAAACGAACGGAGGAGAACAAAGGAGATGCATCTGGGAGATCGATCTTGATACATAGCCACGTACGGGAAATTTCCGGGTTATGTCAGCCGGGATAACAGCAAGCGTGGAAAAATAGAAAAGGCTATAAATGTCACTGGACGGGACGGCCCTTCCCCACTGATGACCACGTCTTTTACCTCTTTCACTTCGACCACCATCACTGCTCCGCTTCCCAGCTATAACAAGCGCCTTATTTCTTATTCCACCATATCTGAAGGCGAGCCACCCCACAAGAAGCAGCGAAACATGTCCAGCCTCAGGAGAACTCATTCTTACCTCTCTCTCACGGACTTGCCCAACCAGCCGCAGCAGTCGATGTACATGGCACCCACACGGGGACGGTGTCGAGGACGGAAGGTCAGCATGGCCCCACCAGCGGGTGGCGACTTCCGGGCCTGTCTGGAGGCGTCGATGACCCTGAGCCTCGCGCCTATTACGGACCCCTACAACTTTCAGCAGAAGCGAGCGCGTCCAGCGCCGCCTGCTCCAGTCGCGTCAACCTCTTGCGCCACTACTTCCCACCCTGTCTACTCCTCGGCCCCTCGCGTCTCCTCCCCTTTGTCCCCCTCTTCGCGCCCCTCTTATTCTTCACCCTTTTCTCGTCCTCGGAAAGGAAAGGGGGAGCCTGATCTCCACCGAATAGCTATTACGACCTGCATGCGGTCGACGTCCGAGGGGCAGAAGGTCCTTAACATGGGGCCACGCATTGCCATGAGCATCGCGAATGCCACCCGGGAGCTCGAGCGGATTGTGACCGAGGGGGGAATGGAATCGCGAACTGACGACGATATTGTCATGGGGGACTCGACGGCAGAACCATGGGTCAACGTGTCGAGAGGTGACGACTGGGAGATGATTCACTGCGGCGCGTAGGGCCTCGGAATTCATTCATTCTTCGCGTTACTTCCACCGCCAAGCATTTCGTTTCCCCCCTTTCTTCGTCGCGCAATTATCTGGGTTTTGGGCTTCTTGGAATATTCATCTGTATTTTTCATGCATCACTTTCAGGTCTCTTATCTATCTAACTATCTATGTTGTTGTTGCTCTCTCACTGCTGTAATGTTACCTGCACATACTACCAAATTACTGTAATCATACGTATACTTTCGGGCTTAAAGCGGTTTTTCCTTATTCAATTGCCTGAGCTTCTGAACAATATCAGCATCAAGATGCTGATGGCCGCCTTGAAACTCGAACTCAACGGACACGCTATCTATAGAATCACAATACGGATATCTCGGTGTTATCAACAGCAGCCGGCACCTCGTTCTCATCGACCCCGTGGCGCCGGGGCGGGAGCACGCGCCTCTTCATGTGCAGGCGCGTGTCCATGTGAACTTTAATTTATCCGCCTTCCGCCCCAGGCCCATTCCGCTTTCTATTCCCCCTCCTGTCTATGCGAAAAAAGAGCGAGATTTTTAGCCTCCTAGGATTCACAATCCATCGGTATTCCTCATTTTGGCGCTGGGAAAGCTTACAGATTAACTATTCTGGCGAATTGTGACCGTGGCAAGTCGGGCCAAGCCGATAGGCCGAGTGTGCCGAACGCAGTTTGCTCAAGCCGACGCCCTTGCTCTGAAGATTGGTCTTGTCACGTGTTGGCTCTTCCATCCTTTCTTTCGAGATAGCCTGGCAAGCCGCTTTATAGATACTCACGGAATCTATACCTGTGTTCCATATACTCTGACTCTCTGTTTGCTAAATATTTCTGAACTTTTATACTTCCGCTATCCCTCACCCTTTACTTCAGGTCCTATGCAATGAATAGCAATTCCGAGGTTGAGAAACTCGGTTCGCCTGTTGAAGAAGCCCCAGCTCCCGCCAAATGTTGTCTAGCGAATCTACGGATACTCAAATATGCAGGTAAAATATCTCGGACAGAGTTCTCCGTCCCGAAGCTGCCAATTGCACTGAATCGGGTTTTTACCGATTTTTGCAAACTACGGTGCTCTACGAAACGATTGGAATATCCATGAATTTCAACTACGACATGAGCAAAGAGACAATCAAAAACCATGAGGAGCCCAAAAATACGCTCACTTCGCACGAAGTTTGGTGGGCGGAATGAGCTCGGCAATTCGTGCCGAAGCTGCGGCAACATTGATGTGGGAGTGGCCATACTTGCCTTTCCCCTTCGTTCGGAAAGTCCAAACCTCTCTTCGTTGCACCATCCTTTGGGATCCAAGAAATGTCGCATTACGATCGTCGAATGAGCTCTCCCGGAATTTTTGCGATAGACGAGATTCAGGAAGGATCATTTTTGCTTGAAAGTGCTCGAGCACAACTCGAACCTCTTCCGGCAATCGAATGGTAGTTTCTGTCCTGGTCTTATCTCTTTGAAATTCTATAGCTGTGACACCGAGAGGCATTACTACATGGATACTGAAAGTCTGGAGGGGAACTACGTGGACATGAGGCCACAGTAACAGAATCGTCGGCCTCTGGGAGTTTTTCAATGCCGCCGGGGTTGTGGTCTTTTGCCGCCTACCACATGCATGATAGCTATTCCCCGCCTTATGCGCCGTGCTCTTTGTCGGATCTTGGCCTCGTTGCATACACGTTGAATTCGCGTGTTTGAAAGATTGAACATACTTTATCTGGGAACCTTGGGAGAACGGGCGTTCTCTATCGCTGTATTCTTCGCTTTTGGGACACGCCACATCTTTTCGACACGACCAGCCCTCTGGAATTAAAATTTAAGGTTCGCCTTTCTGCTGTTCATCAATTGACGCGTATCGGTTGTCTGACTGCGTGAGACTAGATGCACTCGAGCTACATCTTGTTTGTTGATCCGGTGTTCGAGCTGCTTAATCATGATATCAGAGCTGAGAACTCCCGTCCGAATCCTCTCCGGCTTACACATAATTCGCGGTCAGGGGATCAGATTGGAGTTGGTGCTGGGAACTCGCGAATGCAATCAACATGATCTTGATCTCGCGACCAGTCAGCCATATCTGGGTCGTACTTCCTTGCGGGCACCGCCCAATTTCTATCAGACTGGATGAATCTATGGATATGCGCAATGTTATCCCTGCCACAAACTCCAACTGAATACTGCGGTGATATCTCCGCTTATGTCTATACCAACGCTGACTTGTTGAATAGAAGACTCGCGTACCCCACTGAGAAAGTGCTTGTATGAATTGATCGGGCGGTATTCGTCTTTGACTCTCGGGCGGATGGCGGTCGGTACCCTGCGAATCTCACGTACACCATCTTTAGTTCTAGTCAAGAGACCACTGCTTCGCGCCGCCGAAGATTCGGAGTGTCAAAGTAGTCAACTGTGGGTCAACTTCTCATTCAATGTACTGCATCCTCAGGCTGATTCAGGGGCTTCAATTATGTCGACGAGATTCGTGAGTATTTTTATATCCATTGACTCCGTGTATCTAAGTGACGGTGATAATTTAGTTCCATGGGTCATCGTCATCGTCCGTTCCCTATCTGTCATGGCTTCAATATCTCTCAAGGTACTTTCGCGGTCGAGATCAGATTCATGGTAATGATCTCGATCTCACAGACGCAGGTGCGAATCACCCGCAGGACTTTCTAGGTGGCCACTGCTCAAGTGGTATTTTTATCAAACGTGGATAAGTTCATGAATATGCGCAGTACGTCTCCCGCGGGTAAGTATCAGACGGTGATATCTCCGCTCACTACTCAAGTCTTTAGAGTTTAGAAAACCAGTATGTGGTTATCACCGCTAACTTGGAGAAGCACTATCTTACTATAGTAGCTGGATGGCTTCTCGTCTTTGCCTCTCGGACGGACGACGGTCGGCGCCATGCGAATCCCGCATACTGTACCTTTCTCATGCTTCAAGTTCATGTGGGTTTTGATCCGTTACCTCACCATCTCACCTCGGATGATCATCTTTCGTTCTGCTGACTATTGCTTCGCTGTCGGTGTCTAAAGCTTCGAACTTCAGTCCATGAAAGGATCCGTTTTTCTACGGCCAAAGGGGTTCTCGGCTGTTCGAGGTCAACTTCTCAATCAATGCAGGGATCAAAACAACTGCCCTGTCTCATTGTCGGAGGTTTTCATTATGTCGTCAAGGTATTGATAGCATCTATCGACTCCATGTATCATTTATACATGAAAGACTGGATGGAGATAATTCAGTTCCATGAGACGACGAAATCTTCATCATATGTTCAACCAGTTTTATCTGTCATCATGTCCCGGGGGCTAGAAGGTGTGGTGTAGGTAATAGCGGTCGGAAGAGGGACCTGCGGTGGTGCTCCAAATAAACCATGGAGTTTTGATGTTTACCCGCTAATGGGGAACTATTTTTGAGTTTTCAAAGGACAGATAGCCGGATCGAGTTAGACTCGGAGTAAAGTCGGATGGTATGACGGTCACCGTCCATCGGTATGGTACCACGCCTTTGCGGCCACGGCGCATGGCTTGCCATGTTAGGGCTGTGGACCCGGCCGTTCCTGATTGGGACCTGGCGCCGGCACCACCACCACCACCACCACGCGTGACGTGGCGCGTTCTGGTGGCTGTGCTCATATTCTTGCCTTTTCCACCATGATTCATGAACATGCTTTTCCTAAACTCATTACTCGTTCGCGCGAAAATTCCGACTGTCAATAATGGGAGTGAATTATATATGGTGTTTCGGGCAGACTTTGTGTCTGGAGCTCGATTTTTCGTTATTCGGGCTTTCTGGTAACCTGAATGCTCTGTTCTTCCCTATAGCTGTGTGGCCCTCCGAATCCTTTGCTCTGTCTTCAACTTAATTCATGTTTAGCGCCCATGCCTATTCTGGACGCACTCGCGAAGCCAATAATGACTCACGAAAACCTCATCTATAATTAACTCTCCAGCAGAACTTTCGCTAGCAGGGCACGGCGCTGAACGTACCTAAGGCCCGAAATTCTGGCCAGGTGCCTATTAGGATGTAGTTCAAATCCTACAATGCCAACCACCTGTCTCGGCGGTCCAAGAACATTTCTGGGACATACAAAAATGACGACACTGATTGGCGTCCATTCTTTACCCACCGTGGTTCTTCCCGTTATCATATCATATCTCCTGATACTAAAAGGTTCAGGACCTCATCTTACGATTTTTTGAAGGAGAATTAGGTGAGGTTTCTATTCCAAAGGACGATTTTCTGGAGCACTACTATACGTCGATATTATCTGACTTCGGTACAAGTATTCTCTGGAAGCACATGCTGGCTATAACATCCTGGAGCGACAATAGAATACGATCTTATCAAGAGGTTGCTTGTTCGTATTTTTCCTATTTCCTTGCATGCTGCATGAATGATCCGGCTCCTCTTTCTCTGAATCCTCGCCTTCCGCCGGCCCCTACGGCTTAGACCTGGATGGACAGCAAACCTGAGGGAGACAGGAGCCTTCCGCACTTATCGGAATTTGCCTCCTACGTAGATTGCTGTTGGACTAAAAAACTCAGGGTATGTCCACTCAATTCCGGATCTCTCAGAAAAGACTACGAAATAAAAACCAGGAACTGAAGATCATTGCGTCTCAACGTTTGACGACCATCATCAAACCATCATACGATCATGGCAAAGACATCTCCCTTCAAGACTCCGCAGAGGACGCTGCATCAATCATCTGATAGTAAGCACTTTTCTTGGTCCAGCCATCTTCCTAGTGCCCCCGTATTCGTATTCCAATGTGGACTGTGCATATTCAAAGAGACTTGCCGTTTTTTTCCAGTTCCGGTGTTGTCTGTTTTCTTCATCACCACAAATGATGGAGAATGTACCATGATGGTTCTTGCGAATCGCGTCGCACCTCATACGCCCTTATGTCTATATGGAGCTTGATAAATCCTGTTCGATATGTCATTGTCCATCTTCATTTGTTCTTGGTAGTTTTTACAGAGGCGACTATTCTAAGCGGCTCGCTGTCTTTCTTAGGCCGCAACTCCTCACCGACTCCGTAACCTTTTAATAGCCACTGGATGTTTTCACATCACGTTGTTGCGTCCAGGAGGGTGTTGCCCTGATCTTCCTCATCTCCAATGATGTTAGCCTCTGCCGCTTCGATATCCCCAATTCTACGAGAGCTCACATTCAATATCGACTGCTAGTGACCCTGTCGCTGCAACTGAGCCAGCCGATGCATGCCAGTAGATGCAGACCTGATCTTATCCTTCTGATCGAAAATTTCTCAACTATAAGTGCCTGCTGATGCTCACACATCGTTAGCAATACGCCAAGATGACCACCAATCCTACCTTCTCGATGAGCACGACGTTTGGTGCAGTGCTCATTGGAGCAACATTGGCCTCAGCGTATGTCGCCGACATTTCTTCCGTTAATCCCTTCTAATCTCACACAGTCTATTCGGCGTGACCACCATCCTATTCTTCGTGTATTATAGGCGCTACTCTCAGGACAGGTGGTTTTATCGATTCTCCGTGTGCCTCGTAATTAAGATATAGATTCCACGCTGACTCGTCGTCACCAGCTGGCTCTACTCTGGTAATTATGCCCGAGAGGGTGGTGAGAGTGCATACTTACCTTGGCATGCATATTTCAGGGTCCTTGACGCTCTACATTTTGTGTTGGCGCTTCACATCTTGCACTTCTATTTGGTAGACTCCTTCGGAGATGTCACGGCTCTATCGAAATTGGTGTGGTTCGTCGTTTGCCTTCCGGATTGTCGATATATCTATGACGGTTTTTATTTTCAGGAGTTTCAAGGTGCAGACATTTATCGATCAGAAGCCTTGATTTTTTTAACCGAAGTGCTCTCGCAGCTTGACTTTTCCACTCATGTAGGAACTCACCTTGGAGCTAATGTTGTTCTAACTTCGACTTCTAGCTGGCGATTGTTGTGGGTGTTGACGTGTACGTGAATCATTTCAAGCAATTTACTACCCGCTCCAATACCTCTTAGCGTCTGCGTCGTACGATTATGTATTCGTAAGTAGCCTCTTGTGCCACGTCTAAACTCACTGTAGCCTAAAAACCTCCATAGTCGGACGTTATTTTCACCGAATCGTACCGTGGATTCTCGTAAGTTCTGTCCGTTCATTCGAATGCAGGGTACTAATAAATGATATAGAGGTTTGTCGTCGCAGGTGCCGTCAGTGAGTGTTCACTATTGTCGAGATCAGCATATTAGCATTGACACGATACTCATTCTGGTCAACTGTTGTAATCCGTAAGGGCTGATACATTCTTGCTTGATCGTTCATGAACCCTCCCATAGTCCTGATTTATGAGGTGTACAACATTTCAAACTTCTCTCAATTTAGTGACATATCAGTACGTCTGATGTCCTAATCCTCTCCTTTCGCTCACGGCAATATATAGAGGATAATGGACGGAGCATTGATTGTCGGAGCAGTGTCCGACTTGACCATATGTCTCTCAATGAGCTTTTATCTATTCAAGAGCAGAGAAGTTACTATATCTTCGAGGTTAGTCTTGTTGGCTGTCGCAGTCCTGAGCCATCTAAGGTATACAGAACGAGCGGACGTCTGCTCGTGTTGCTGCGGCTTGTGTTGATGTCCGGGCTGGCTGAAACGTAAGCACTATACCGTCATTACTCTCATCCTTGTAGCGTCTAATACTTACAATGAGACAGTGCGGCCTCGATTCTGATGCTAGTAGCGGTCCATCTTGATCATCCTGTTAAACGAAGCGTACACTTACCCCTGTGTAGTTTCTCACCCTTCCGGACACCTTGATTTTCGTTGCGATTGCTTTCCCCATACCAAGGCGTAAGTTCAAATCTCTCAATACTGCAGTCTTACTGATAATATTCATTTAGTATACATAATCTCTCTTTTGACAATGTAACTACCAATTCATTTCTTGGTGCTTCACTCGCTCTAGCTTTCACCAGGCTTAATGCGCGGTCTCCTCAGCCGAGCAAAGGATCCCCTCATGGAAAAGTTCACCTGCCAATGGAAGCGAACGAAGCAGTGTGTGCTGGTTTTTATTTCACAGGTCGCAGATTCTGAACTGGAATATGACTTCTATAGAACTTTATACCTTTGAATTTTTTGGATGTCACTGTAACCGATGAACAGTCGACGGTGGAGAATCTTCATGATCAACCGGGCATTAGTTCGACCGCTTAGAACGACTTCCCGACTATTTGTGAGTTTCTATTTCATTGCAATGCGACACTGGACATGCACTAAAGTTTATGCTACAGCGTCGAAGATATACGCCATTTACCAGTAGCGTGACCTGTGTGGCACATATAGCAAAAAATTGCGAACCAGTTTTAAATTATAAACTTCGAATGCGCAAGTTTCGTTACATGGTCAATATGATCACCTCAATTGCAGATTTTGGAGACATGGCGGGTTCTGGGTGCCCGATGTACCGCGCGTGCTACAATGCCGCTGGAGTAATGACCATGAGCGAGAGCATTTGGGCCACCATCCATATATACCGGTCGTTGTTGTGGTAAGGAGTATAGCCTGGTTCGAAGAAAGCCGTAATTCACGAACCGAGGTTGAAAAAGAAGGCCACATGTAAACTTGTGGGCAGGCACGCCGTAGACATTCGGTCATTACTTTCATTAGGACAAACAGAAAAGAAAGCTTGCAATACACGGAACAGTGGTACAAATACAAGTGTCCAGCGAAGCTAATGTTCGTCCGCGGCATCAGCAGGCCCAATCCGACGTACCGCGTGTGCTACAATCCAGTGTCAGTAAGGTGATCCCAAACTCATCTCAGTACTCACGTGAAACGAATCCCCACTGCCCAGTCTCGTGTTCTTGTGCGATCCACAATGGGCGGATCGTCGAAGCCTGCATATGTATAAGTACCATTTCCAGATCGGCTTTGAGGAAGCCAGTCGAGGTTGGCTGGCAAGTCAGCGGCTCCTTGAAGCAATAAGGAGAGTGTGCGGCAGGGTCGCCCCTGATTGATTATTTTCATGCGAAGTTTGGGTTGAAATTCCAGCACGTACCAGAACCACGTCGTCTTTATCGTCGCCCTGATAGTTGTTGTCAGAACCTGAGGAACAGGGGGTCGAGAGTCTTACTGCAGGTGTTTAGGAATTTCGACCTCATGCTTTGCTTTGGTGATGTCGCTGCGCAAACAATCAGACCAGATTTCGCAAGATATGAAGGTAGTCGTACTCTGGGTAATTGACTCTTCGCTTCGAGTAGCATGGTAGATCACCTTTAGATCGTCCCCTTCCCGCGGGTATGGAGAAGAAGCCGACACAATCTCCAGTGCAGTCCTTGCTCAACCCATGTTTGTCACTTCGACATGATTTTCCTGTGTTTCGATGAGCACGAAGGACGAAGGAACAAGATGTGAAGCGGTATGCACCAAAAATGGGCACGCCAGGGACCCAGCTAGGATCCGCCTCGATTACGCCCCCGTTGGTGAGCTCAAGCGGGATGTAAGGTCCAGGACTTGGGGGGTCGGAGATGGTGATGGTGCGTGCGAGTTCTTCCACGAAGCTCTGGTGGTCAGGATACATGAAATGCCAAGTCGAGCCACGGTACGGAAGGCCTCAGTGTGTAATGCGAATTCCTGCGCATAGGAGTAAAAGTTAGGGGGAAAAAAAGGCGAAAAATGAATGTATTACCTTGATGAACGATATCATTGTAAGGCCATGTCGTCGTACCAACTGGATCCCGAGACCAAAGTTTGCGGGACCCAAACTGCGAGCGGGTGTAGCGATGAAAGCCTACATGATGTCCTAGAGAAGCCCAATTGTCCCATAGTTGCACCAACAGCATGTCGTCGTCATCTGGAGACCATACAGCCAAGGAAAAGTTGCCTATACCAAGTCGAATGTAAAATTCGAGGGAAGGTATGCCTTTGTCCGGCTGCATTCCGGTCTGTAGGAGCGTTACGTTCCGTTTTCGAGATTCATACAGTTCTGGGAATTTTTCGTCTAGCATAGTGGTAGGAGGAAACAAGGATGTTTCGGTCGTGTTCCAACTGAGAATGTGTCGCAGATTTGGCAGCAAGGTAAGTCATTCACAATCTAACTAAGTTAAAGTAGGGCAACATCCAGCTGGAATGAGGACCCGTTCAGAGAACATTCAGTACTTGAGGACGATTTCGCAGACGATAATAATAATTGCGGCAAGCGAAGACTGGGTGTAGTGGTCGAGAACATAGGAACATCCATTGTTGTGGCTGTGCTCCACCTCTTCCCTTTACGTCCAGGAGGCCCGTAGAAGTTTCTCCGACGTTTTTCAGGACGACCTTACCAGCGCAGATTCCTCGTCCTAACGTACTTGCAGGGTACTTCAATCCTTCGCTGGGAAACGAGCGATTCTTTCCATCCCGCGTTCGGAGAATGAGCGATGAGCTGGAGGAAAATCATTGATGAAGTACGGGAGGAGAGGTATACGTAGCACAGCCACTGGCTGAAATAAAAATACCCAATTGGTCGTACCCTCTCACGGACATATATTTCGCCTCCAGGGCTCGAGGCTACGTACATGGAATTTATGGATACCGGCGTGGACAAGAAAGGGCTGATATAAAAAGCACAGGCAGAAAAAAGTCTAACATTCTCTTATCCTGAGGTGCCACCACATGAATCGAACGTGTGCACTGACCCTTGTGTCGCTGGACTAGAGAGTGTATGGAGTGTATACTCCTAGAACGAAGTATCTTGGACTGCCGGGGGGGCGAGGGGGCCGAATATCACGAGTGGACAGGAAGGATAATCGTACGTGGACGACGGGAACAATGTATAGTAGTAAAAACCCCTTCGGAGCCCTAGGCTTAACAAGATGCACATAGTACGGGGAGCATGTCAAAGACAGACTCTAGACGTGCCTTGTCCCGCAATAAGAAAACCGTAGAGTGCAGAAAATCACTCGGATTTGTTTTATCCACCAAAAAGAAGGGGGCATGACTCAGGATTCCGCATTTCACCTCGAGGAGTCGAACCTGGCACATTATCAGTTCCACTAGGCTATGGGAGTAGTGTAGATGACGTCGTAGTAGCCGGTGTCGACACGAGCACATCCACGTACAGTGCGGGGAGACGGAGAGGCATGCAATTCTGGTCCATTCTTGTCCCACCGCCCCTTCCCTTGAATGCTGTACTCTCCTTACCTGAATTCGCGATCTTGTCACCAAAAGGTGGAAGGAAAAGGACGTGGAAATCATCAATCAAGCAGGATGGGAAGAATATCGTTCCCTTGGTCCATGCACGAGGAAGGACTTCAGATTCGAAGAGAGTCGAAAGAAAGATTGTAAGTTGCTCCACGTCGATGTGGATGACAATTTCAGCAGAAGAGAGGAAGACCAGATCTAAAGAAAACAAGGCTGATGAGTGGGTCGTACGCGAACAACCGGCAGCGACGCGGTAAGCCATGTGTACTCACAGCATCGACCTCGTCTTTGCGATCACGAGCGGCATTATCAGAAATTTGATGGCCCGTTGACACACAAAAGGACGAAAAAAGACGCTGTCAAAAGTCTGAAAACTGCAATCCTTGCCCATATAAACCCCTGTACGAATCGAACGTATTGAAGCCGCGCTCCCACTCCTTCATGCGGCGGTTGACAACGTTGAAGGCTTGAACGAAAAAGGAGAGTTGATTCGAGCGCGTAGAAATTCCAACGTCACAGCCTTTCCTCCAAGCGATTTATGAATCAACGTGCAGGTCGAGAATGTGATGAGGCTAGAATTTGCTTGTTCGATGCTACAAGAGCCATCCTCGGATAGGGACCTTATCATTCAGCTCACTAAAAATCGATGAGCCAAAGTCGAGGAGTGGGAGAAACGGCATGACACACCAAACATCCATACACTAGCACTGTCCGTTCGTTTAGCCACCATCGGAAACGTAGGTCAAACAAATATCATGATTTCACCCCCAGGACTCGAACCTGGTGCATTACGCATACCCAATAGGCTACAATAGACCGGCAGGAAGGATAATACTGGCAACACCTCTGTCCAGTTCCCGCATCGAGAGAGACGTCCAATGGAAACGAAGGGAGGAGCTTTATCCCTGCCGAGTGCTAAGCGCTAAGCGGCGAGATGACGTGCGAACGAGAATGACGAAGGGTTCGGGTTGTTCAAGGTAAAATTCTGTAGCAGAAACCCAAGCACTTCTTCCACGGGGATGCATCCTACCAAGAGGCAGACGTATAATTTTAAGATGACTGGGAAGAGGTCGAAATGACATGGAGAATCGAGTGACAACCGCGCCAGGTGGGAAGGACTAACACTGGTGATATCATGAGCATGCCAAACGAACTCGGAAAATAAGTCTCGTACCAAGTGGGACCATCCCCAATTTCATGCTCTACGCCATCTGGCCCTGCACGCGTCGAATGCCAGCAAGAGTACACCCATCCTGGCGTGTATGGAGTTGTAGTGGCTGCACCTCCGACTCTGCGTCGATACGAGCGTGTCGTTCTCAGTGATGTCGATGAGCATCCACGCGAGACGGGCCGGGGTATGCGATTCTCGTCCTTTTTCGTCCCGACCGCCTCCCAATGCAGTTGGATTCTCCTTGTTGTCATTCACGATCTTCCCTAGAGCCAAAGGTGGAAGGGAAAAGAACGTGAGGAGATTTGAAGCTTGAGCTTGAACGTTTGAACGACCATCATGACGATCTCTGGGAAGAGGTGAACGAATAGGACGGTATTCCCTTGATCCATGCATGAGGAAGGATGTCATATTCCTGAAGGGCTGCGAACTCGAGCGCCTCGAAATATAGATGTTGAACTGTTCCACGTCTATCCGGAAGACAATTTCGGCGAAAGAGACCAGACTCAAAGAAAAAAGTGCTGATGAGTGAGCCGTAAGTGAGCAACTAGCAATGATGCACTATCTGTGGTGCGCTCACGTCCTCCTCATTTTCCTAGCGCTGATCTATGGACGTGAGCAACAGACATTCCCGAGGTTGGCCGGCATTCGGCCCGGTCATTCCGTCGCCCTTTCTCGCCTTCAACCAACCTTGTGTAAGGATTATTTCAAGCCCTTGCTACCCATTGACCGGAGCTAGCGCTGACTGCGTTTTGTCGATGGGGCCTTGATGGACGTCTCGACAATACACAGTATTCTTCGACATCTAAGGCTGTTACCTCTCGGATGGCGTCAGTCGTCAAGTACAGCGGGACTTGGTGACTGGTCGTCAATTACAGAATTGCCGACGAACATATTACGACTGTATATTAGCCGCACAGGCCTTAATATCAGGCCCTTAAGTCGTCAATGTTGTTGAAACTAGAGGCACGACATATCGTCCAGCAAAGATATCGGGCATCATATTCCTGCCGATCTCAACGAGCTGTATCGGATGATGGCCCATCATGTGTTATTTTCCCTCACTTCTTCGACATTGCGCCCTTCGAAGAATGGGGAAACCGACACTGGGGCCTGGGGAGGTCTTTTCTGGACTCCAGAGGACACTGGCCTGGATGTTTGACTACAGCCATTCCGATTAGTTTCACATTCGAATTCATCGGCCCTATCGGCGACTTGGTCAGGACTTAGATAGTACAAAAGATCAGCCCCATGCGCTCCAAAAATGGCATCATCATCATCTACCCACACCACACAGTTATGCAGACCATATCGTTGATATCGTCTGATCACCCTGTCCATCCTACCAATCTTGAACGACAACCTGATATCCCGTGTCTGCAGCCCGGCTACTGGTGTTCGAATTCAGGTGATTAAGAGAAGAAGATCGTGTGGGCCGCATACGGATGTTCCGTTCACAGAAGATCATATAACCGCCGTGTCCTCTTCCTGAAGCCTCTCTGATGTGAATCCAGTCGTTTTTTGGGAACCAGAGATGAATGATGTCCGATTCCTGTGATTGAAACACCTAGCTCCCTCCAAAGAAAGTGTTTATATCCTGGCACTGGTTGCTCGTGGACTTTCAATGCTTCGGCGCTAGCCGTCTCACTATATCCTACCCTGCTACGACCTTTACAAAATTCTGATTCAGCCTGTCATGACCTGGCGCCAATCATTCTCTCACCATTGGCTGGTGATACGACAATGTATTGCAACTTCGAGCGGCAATCTGCCCTTACCACTTTCGGCACTCATGTGGTTCAATGCATATATTAAAAGGGGTAAAACAGCATGCTCATTGTGATCTATTGCATGTGTCCTGATCAAATTCGGAGAAGGTGTAGTCTTGAACTGAACGAAGAACGCCGCTCGAGCCAGTTTGATCTTGCGAAACGAGGAAGGCGGTACAGCACGCACAAAAGGGTACGAGAACAACAGCTCTTGCAACTTGCTTCTGTATCTTGACCTCGTCGCTCATGTTCCTCCCCCAGTGGTTGCTGAATGCCCTTCGGCGAGTCCTTCGTGGCCACGCCGGAGGTCTCTCGCCTTTGAAAGCCATTCTATTCCTCTGGCGCTTCTTCCGGCGTCTCTTCCTGCGCGTCTCGCGTACTCAAGACGACGGAGCACCTGATAAACCCCCGCAGCACATAGCTGACCAGGTTTCGTATCTACCCCTAGGTGTAGAACCGATGAAGTGCACGATGTCACTTGTGGTCAATGGCGATACAGACGAGCCCGTACCGGCTGCTGTGTGTCGAAGCGCTGTTATACCTGGCGGTCCACAGTCCTCCCACGGTATGGCCCCAATGTCAGTGGCAAGCCGCTCCCAGACTGGTTTGGCACTCGAGGCCGATTTGAATGCATCGAATGGACATCCACCCCTCCACGGTTCTCGTCTTTCATCCATCACGTCTTCGTTGATTGAGGCCTCCCTTTATTCGTCTGCCCACTCCAATTTCTCACGATCGTCTCAAAGTATCAGCAGTACAGCATACAACTCGGCCGCTGACGCACACCTGAGCTCATCGGATGTTCATCCACCACACACCAGTACCCCTGGCCAGGGGAGGCCGTCGTCCGGTTCTGAAGCTGCAGCTGCACCACATCCACCCACCGCTGCACAGCGTGATGGACAAAATCAAAATGGTGTTCCCAACTTTACATTGCGTGATGATTATGCTTATATCAGGGCCGTGGTACCTAGTGATACTGGATTCTTTGTTCAGGATAGGTCTGTCCATGTTTATGGTAGTTTTGACCTCCTCTGCTGACATGTAACAGACCAAGAAAGGCGTACAACCCAGACAGCCTCCTGATTGCTCCTCTGACAAATTCTTTTTTTCTGTATGCCTTCGTCTCTCTATAAATTTCAGTTCTCAAATGTCATGTTTCTGTCTAGCCATGATATCCCCCGCAGTTGGTCAGTGCACGCTCACCCCCGTGGTCCTCGTTACTATGTACGCGAGAGTTACACATCGGCGAATACCTCATCAACGCCCTCGATGCCCTGTGTCTCTCTGCCATTACGGGTTATTACTGACGCAAATATAGTCGATCCAGCGGAGTGGCGGTTATTGTCAAAGTTTCTGGACAATATCATCAGTTACATGTACGCCGGGGGATTAGTGTCCCACCCAAAGTCGATCTTTTTTTGGGCCAGAGATGGTCGGACCGGGAAGGTACCATGGTCTGTGTATATTACTTCGCAGATCACATACATCGGTCTATCTTTTGGCTGGATGCGTTCGACATCAGGATATTTTCGAGGGGGATTCGATACTGACAACAGAACCATCCCATCTTGCCCATGCGATAGAGGCTCAATACTGGTCAGTCCTTACAGTGTACGAGTCATCATTTTATCATATGGGGCTGATAGCGGCCAGGCACCATTACGACTGTTTTCCCGGGTGCCAGGAAATGACTGGTGATACGATTGAAGAGGCTAAAGATTTTATCATTGATTGTCTTGCAGGTAGGCTGTCAAGGCAAGATAAATGATACTTATTCTGACAAATGTTTCAGAGGCTTCGGAAACATCATACATTAGATATGGTCTCACCCTGCCACAGTTGCAACAATATCTCAGCATCATGACTAGTATCATTAGTAAGGAGGAAGTACTGCAAGTATTGAAGAGTTACTCATCTATTATGTAAAAATAGATAGCCGTGGGTCATATTATCACCCAGGTTCGTTATGTGCTGTAGGTGAATATTAAACTTTAAACTTTGATCGTAAACGGTCCACAGGCTAATGCAGCTGGAGCAGCTCGGATCATGATGTATCGTTGTACGTTGATATGAGTGTACTTGTGAAACTCACTCATATAACCTCCTAGCTAATGGCCGATATGTGGACTTTTACGGTGAACCTGGTGCTAAACTTGGCCGTTTTGGCCAGCACAACCGTGAAAGATACAAACGATTACGGACCCCACTGATTTTGTTATTGTCACCGCTCTTATTCTTTGCGTCCGATACACATTACATTGCCCTGCTTGAACTCTTCGTCGACGGTGTCACTACAGCTGAATGGAGTGCTTTCATCCGGAAACTCAGTAACGAATGGCAAGATTTTGTCATCAATGTGAGACTAACACAATAAACTCTAGAGCTAGTCTAAAACATCTACAGGCTACCGTTTTGCTCAACGCTAACATCGCTTTCCTGGCCATTCAAAGCATTGATGATTCTAGTGTTGATAAGGGACGCTCACCCGCTCAGATAGCGAGTTATGTATCAACAATTGTGAGCATCGGTAGTGTAACTGTTGGTTTGCTTCTACTGCAGAAGTACCGTCACAAGAATCGTGTCTACTACATCCCTCAGGTAAGCTATGCCTGCTATCACTTGGTTTAGCATTCAATTTGTTTTCTAGTGGGATTTCCTTGGCATACAACGAGGAGAGTTAGGAGAGAAGCTTGGTCTAGAGACTCTTGCTATCATGTATAGCTTACCTTGGGCCTTACTCATGTGGGCGTGAGTATCTCCAATTTGCTTTATCTTCTCAGCGGCATAGTAACCCAAAATTCAGGATGATTTTTTTCCTGGCAGCGTTCTGCATTATGTGTTTCACCGCCTCCAGCTTATTGGTTCGAATGATTGTAGGCAGCATATTGTTGGCCATCGGTATCCTCATCTTTTGGTACCTCACGATATCACGGGAACGATATGAACTGCGATGGTATGTGCGGGCCCATGCCCATTTGGTCAATGCTTGGGATCAATTGCCCCCGGGACTGTCTGCGCGCTTCCTGGCCAAGTTCAACATGGGTTGGATGAAAAGAATGCCGTGGACGAGTTCTAATAATGTTGAGATGGCAGCGATGGCTTCGTCTACGACGGCGTCACTGGATAGTGATGAGTCGACGACATGTTCTCAGACATCAGTAAGCTCATATGAGACGTCGTTGGCCAGTTCTTCTGCGACAATGAGCTTGTATGACACGGCATCGATGAGATCACATGGGACGGGTGTCGACGTAGTATAACAGTTGATCGGAAGGAGACGGCGAGTAGGTTAAAAGTCGTGGTGGTACCGTGGCAACATTGTGGTGCTTCGGTGTGGTATCTAGAGTGTCTGTCATCGCAAATCTTGAATTCATCCTCGCTATAAACAGAAGACAAAGTAGCGGGAGACCCTTCGTCAATATTTCAGTCCACCTTTCCATCTCTCAGGAACAGAAAAAACAAAGTAATAATGAAAAAGCACGTCGAATCTGCATTCATGGCCCGCAATTCTCTCTGTATATGGAAGCGGTACTGTACCAGCAGCGAATGGCAGTATCCATGTCGGTTGCCAGAGCCATTGGAATATTTTAAAGGAAAACAGTCGCAGACGGCCGCGCGGTCATCGAGTGATTCCCCCTTTCCCCACGCTAAGTTCGGTACACTCTGGGCCTGAGTGAAATGGAATCTGTGGACTTCATGGTCATAGGGATATTGAACGAGAACTAGTGCATTTCTTAGAGACAAAACAGTTCATTGAGATACACGGACCGATAGCGACTAAGAACAATCCCGATACCACATAGGACCCTCCGGACAACTGAGCTCCTCGCTGATGATTCGTATGACCTCGGCGTGATACTCATTCCCAATTGGAGTACGGACATCTTAATCGAGGGAGCGAGACAGGATCCACGGACCGTGCCAATCAAGGAGGATATGAGGAGGCCCCTCTGATATCTTCCGGATCGTCGCTCTCCGGGTTCTCGGGTACCTCCACGACGTGATGATGGAGCACATAATCAAGGAGCTGCTGAAAAACAATGCCAAAAACGTATTGAAAGACCAGCGGGCGGCAGGAGGAATCAGTGACTTTGTCTTGACTTCGGTGTGCCAGCCCATCTCTGCATACACATCAGAGACAAGCGTAAAAGAACAAAAAGTATTTGCACCTTTCGAAGGAGGATGCGGAGGTCCAAACACGAGTAAATTCTGGCGTATCATTGGCGTGAATGAGAACTCTGTCGAAGGAGGCAGCACAACCGTGCAAAAACATTCCAGAGGTGGGGACTTCACCTCCAGGAATCGAACCTGGTGCATTACACAAGACCAACTAGGTTATATGGACCACGCCGGGGGTAGTGTGGATGACGTCAACAAAACGTCGTCGCCGGCATTTAAGCCTAAACATTGAGTGCGTTGGCCTTGATGCATACAAGGTGCGTCTTGTCCTGCGGTCCTTTCCCAGCGATTCTCCTCGTCTGTAAGCTTCTCCCCGGAGCCAAAGGTGAATGGGAAGAGCGATGGACAGGCAAAGCGTCAATCAGACCGCGCCATGAACATAGCGCACGACTACTATCCAGTAAACGGCTGACAGACGAGGATTCGAACCATGCACGGGAAGGTGAAGCAGTAAAAAGGCCTACGACCACCAACCAAGCGGTCCCGTTGGGCGTTACGGTAAAAGCCGCGGCCAATGTCACCCCAGGAGTCGAACCTGGTGTATTACGCACATACGATGGACCAGCAAAGAAACAAGAATTCCAGACATCTCTGTCAATAATCGCTCTGCATCGCAGAGAATGGAGGTCATCGGGAAGGGTCAGACGTCCAACCGAAAGGAAGGAAATGCGCGTCGAAGCTCCCCATCTTCCCCATCCCATCTCTTGGTATTGTTTGAATGGGCCGAGACATTGAAGCAATAAAACATCAACGTCAAGGCCAAGCAGAACGTTCATCCAACTGAGTTCACCTCCAGGACTCCAACCGTGAATGCGAACATATTAGGCCAAGTTAAGGCGAGGGAGTAGCGGGGCGACAGCGAGGAAAGGGCTCGAGGAGAGGGAACATCAAATTGGAGAGAATCGTTCTCGACGACGAACGAGGGACCAAATAATGTATTCCGGTAGGGCGGGTATGGAACGGGACAAGAATGCGAATCGAAACGATGAGTTGACGATGAAATATATGCATGACTTTGCATTTCGAGCGGCATGCCAGGTTTCCTCGTAGAAAGTGTGTGATTGGACAAGGTACATGCAAAGCCAACTAGACGAAAGTTAAAGGTAATCGTAGCAGGTCAAAGGACCCATTCGTGCATACACATTGGCGCCTAGATGCTCGTAAGCATGCTGAAGTGACGCAAAAAGCAGGATACCCGTACCAGAATTCCTATGCCACGTCTTCTGCCTTGCTTGAGGTAACATGGGTCCTGCATCTTGAACGCGCGCATCATGGATCTCCATACAGAATAAAAACCCCTCCTCCATACCAGCGATGGACAAACTATCCCGCCTAGGCTCGGGTCAAACTTGAGGACTCCTTGCGATACACGGCAGAAATGGAATGCATGACTCTCTGGAAACACTTGGTCGGCGGCCTGATATCCGAGTCGCGTCCTGCATAAAAATCATCAATACCCAAAGCATAAATCAGCAGACCCTGTATTTCACGCACGATGGTCTACTTCCAGCTCCTCCGGCGCGACACGTCTTCCCCAAACACCCGGTTTGTCTGATCACCCTTCACTGAGAGGATCGTCCAGTCCCACAGCCGGTTAGCCTTCCTCTTCTCCATGGTGTCGCTCACAAGTGTCATCAGTCCTCCGCCACGTTGATCATCGTCGTCGCAAAGACGTACGACACATACAACGAACGAAGTGGCATGGTCTGCCTCCCTACGATGAGCTCGGGGTTTTTAAGGATGGGCTTGAAAGGACTGATCAGAACAGGTCTGTTGGTCTTTTTGAATTCGCCAAGGGTAGATTGGAGTTCCTCGATGGCTTTATCAAGATCCACTCGCGTCTGCGCGTCCATGCGTTACGACTCCAGCGAATCTTGTTGACATGGTTCGATTACTTCGATGCCGTTCAAGATGGTTTGTCGGAGAGGATCTGTAGAACGGTCGATGATGGGAAGGACCTCGGATACATGGACCTTGTGCTTGGCTTCGATGGTATCGTTACACTCGTGGAATTGTCGGAGAAGATAGCCGTCGCTGGTATCGGGAATCGTGGTGGTAGAATCAGAACGGAGGCGCTCGAAGAGATGCTGGGACCCGCAGATGAGTTGAGAAAAGCCGTATTTCCTCGTTGATCGGGGGGAGAGAGCGAGTAGTCCAAGGTGACGAAAAGATCGTCGTGCATAATGACGGTTGGTGGTAGTGAATAAGAAAGATATATGGCACAGCCACATAATGCGCTCAGCGAAGTTACCTACCCCGATTTGGATTCACCGTCAGCTACCAATGGTTTCGACTGTGCGTGCCACCATCATGAACGCACGAGCAAGCCTTGTCATGTATTCCCTGTCCGCCATCTCCAATACCTCTGTCGCCTGTCCCACTTCCACAGACTACCTTGCGCTAGTATTCAAACCAACCCCAGGAGGACGATGAGCTTGAGGATAAGCTATACAGACATCGTCGAGATAGATATTCAACGGGGAGCTCAAACATGTCGAGGATCTCATGCGGTACGAGGACGTTACTTAGTCGCACTGTTCAGTGTATCAACATCATTCCGAGAGCTCCTCATTGCATCCACCAGGTGCATGTAATCTAAACTCTACCGTCATCACGCCTCCCAGTTCTCGTTCTGCTGTACGTTGCCGTGACGGATCTTCCCCTTGTACCTTCTCGAACCATGGCAGTTTGGCGAACACGTTGGGATCGTAGTCGGGCGACAGGGATGGAACGATGTTGGTGCTCGAGGTCCGTTATTATTCGAATCTTGACAGGAGAACCATCCCCATTCCCTAGCAGACATTCGGCCGCTTGTTCTACATCAAGCATTCGGACAGAAGGCTGGAAGAGGACGACTCGGTAATCGATGAGTAGTCCTATACACAGGAACGTGTCCTTTGCGTCGAAGTACTTAAATCCTATGCATACTTTGACATCCGGCCCAGATGATCCTCGTGCTGGACAACAGTGAGCGCTACCAAACCGCAAACACCACCTCTCTAGCCCTAACGATCCTCGTGCTGAATCCAACCTCGACGACGATGAGTGCTACATCGCTTCACCTCCTCGATAGCACTCGAACCTTGGCTAGACGAACGTTATCATGCAAAATCTACAATGAGTCCTTCGGAAATCCGTTCCCAGGACTCGAACCTGGGACATCCAACGCTTGGCCATGGGATATTCATGCTAACAACGAGACAGTCGAAATGAATGTTCAGATAACCGATGCTGGGTATAACTTGCTGTCATTCTAGACTCTCGATGTCGTTCGTTCAATAGCGGGGGTTACGTTGGAACGTGGCGGCAGTTGTAAAAACACAAAAACATGTGGACACGCTGTCGGGAGATCCCAATCCACCCCCAGGACTCGAACCTGGTGTATGCATCTGTTCAAGTGGTTAGAATACGCGGTCTATATTGCTCTTGCGTGAAAGGAACATCTAAGAGGCGAGCCGGAAGGAATGTCAGCAAGCGGAGAGAACATCATCGTCTTGGTGCTTCCGACTTTCCTCTGTTTACACTAGGAGCATTGTGGTCACGCAAAAAGAATGTCTATACCCTGAAGATGACCTCGGAGTTTCAAACCAGTGCATTATTATTGCGTGTGAACTGTTCCCCGGATACTTTTCGTGTTATCTTGCAAATTGATAGGATCTCACAACCAAGGAGCGTGCCAACAAGGCGGAGGTCAGAACTAAAGAATGGGCATTGAATCCGATTTCTCGAACCTGGCACATGTTATTAGACTGCGTATGTGTGGTTATAGACAGCTTCAAAATAAAGGTATGGTGCAGAAAATTTAAACTGAAGCTACGCGAAGAGCACCACACGAATCGAACGTGTGCATTGACTCCTTTTGTGTTGTTAGACTATAGTGTGGACGGGATGCCCACTTCTGGGACGAACCGAATCAAGGCAGGGCTGCGAGAAGGATGAGAGAGCCATGATATCACGAGTGTGCAGGAAGAACCAGAATGACGATGTATCGTACTAGAAACCCTCGCTGAGTCCTAGTATGGGGAGAGTCAAAGGCAAACTTTAGACACATCTGGCCTAAGAGGACCAAGTAGAGCGCAGAAAATCTGCTCGGACTTGTTGTACTTTCCGCCCTGACCACGACCAAAAGAAGCTTTTGGGCTGTCATTTCACCTCCAGGAGTCGAACCTGGTACATTGTACTGATCCACTTGATTGCGTGCACGTGTATGGAACGGTGTGGATGAGCTGCTCCTCTTCTGCGTCAACACGTCGTTTTGGTGATGGGTGACGTGTAGGGCAAGACGAGTCAAGAGCCATGCGATTCTCGTCCCGCAGCCCCTTCTCGATGCGGCTTGTCGATCTTCCCTCAAGAGCCAAATGGGGTGTACTGCAAAGGTGCAAGGGAAAAGAACGCGACGAGACTTGAGCTTGACTGGGAAGAGACAAGCAGGCGGGGCGGGAAGAATGTCCTTCACGAGGACGGACATCATATTCCGTCGAGAGCTGCTAACCCTAGTATCTCGAGAGCGTATTACAAGTCGATATGCAACATCCCAAACATTGCGTCGCCCGTAGGTGTATAGCTCTCCCTGCAGAAAACAATTTCAGAACTTGAGAAAAAAGTGCTGATAAGCGGGGGCCGTACACGAACAATCAATTGTTGAGAACCACGTCCTCATTTTCTGGATTCCTCCCGTCCATCTCCTCTATGGAAATTCAACAGGGTCTAGCGTGACGCGACGCTTGTAGCAGAAGAGGGAAATAAGTTAAAAAAAGAATAGCATCGGAAGACGTCACTACATCACTATAAGCCCCTGCACGAATCGAACGTGTCGGGGCCGTACTCCCGCTTCATTCAAGGTCTTTTTCCTCCGAGTCCAAGCATTAACGCGTGCGAGTGGGGCGATGTTGTTACACGCGACAAAAACGGACCACATCGTTCGGCAGAAGAAACCCACTAGAATCGATGAGTCAAAGCCGGAGAGCGGGAGAAATGACACGACATATCAAACTTCTGTCCTGGACTATACGTTCCCGCCTATATCACCGCATGTTCAGCCGCTATCTGTTGTAAAAAAGATGGCTAATAACACACGATTTTACCTCCAGGACTCGAACCTGGTGCATTGCGCACACCGAATAGGCTACAATAGGCTGGCAGGAGAGACAATAAGACCTAACATCTCTGTGCACGTTGGTGAAGTTCCCGCTTCGTAGGGTATAGCCATCGGACGTGCAATCGAATCCAAGCGAGATAAACGCCTGAGCACTGTCTTCTCTGGCCCATGCGCTGAGAAATCGAACCAACAAAATGTTGCCATGTCTTTAGGAGTCGAAGGTGGTAGACGTATGCTAAAATGACGACTAGGAGGATGCGGGTACTAATCGAGAGAAAATATTCCGCGGCGATGGAGGCCCTTTGGGGATGTTGTTTGCATTATCTACGCGTGTGAGTCGGACCAAGCGACTTCGTACAGCGACAACGGGGTTCCGCCCGCCGGGGGACATCGTACAAACGTGTGTAAGGGACTGAGACGAGGCCAATAGCAGCAGGGGAAGCGAGAAGCGAGTTCAGCTCGTCCAGGTGAAAGCATAACCTATATGTTCATCAGAGTTCAAAATTGGCACAGAAAGCAAGTCTCGTACCAAGGATTCCATAGCGGCACTGTGTTCTCTCTGCGCCAATTTCACGTTCTACGCCGCTTAGACCTGTACGCGTCTTTCCATTCGTCACAGTCAAGTCTCCACACCTCGGACCAAATCATGGTACTCGTTGCGATATTTCCTCGTTTCTTCTTCGAGGAGAGAAAGGAAAGGTAGTTTAACGAATTCCTTAACGATGAAGTACGAGAGGTAAGAGACACCGAGCACAGCCACTGACTAAAATCAAAACTCTCAGCATCCAAAAGAACAGCCTTCCAAGTATCTATTTCGCCTCCAGGGTTCGAACCTGGCACATGCGTGAAAACGCACTAGGCTACGTACAAGTAATTTACAGATACCGACTTGTAGAAAGGAAAGAGCCCAAATCAAAGGTACAGCGCAGAAAAAAACAACAGCAATAACTCTCCTCAAGGCCCACCACACGAATCGAACGCGCGCAACGACTCTTGTGTCGTTGGACTATAATGTGGGATAGAACGTTCACTTCTAAAATAGACTGCGAGAGTGTCATAAAACACGTGTGCAGGAAGAAAAATAACAGAGGTCCGAAGGATGGTAGTACTGGTAGGTAGTGCGGATGACCGATGGAGGGAGTCGAAAACAAACTCTAGACATGCCATGCCCCGGAATAGGAAACCCAAGGCAAGGCGCAGAAAACCACTCGAATTTGAACGAAAAAGAGAGGTAATTCGAGCACGTACTTGAAATTCCAATGTCGGGTCTCAGAGAATTTTCTGAATTAACGCAGGTCGAGAGTATGGTGAGGCTAGAATTTGTTGTTCAACGCGCCAAGAGCCATCCCCAGATCTCAGATTTCAGAAACGAACCATATCATTCAGCTCACTAAAAAAGCGATGAGTCAAAGTCGGGGAGTGAGAGGAGTGACACGACATACCATACATCCATATGTTCGCATTAATATCACTCCGTCTGTTCGTACAGCCGCCATTGGTTGTCAAAAAGTAGTGGTATCAAACCGATATTTAATTTCACCCTCAGGACTCGAACCTGGTGCAATTACGCATACCGATAGGCTACAATAGACTGGCAGGAAAGACCAACGACCTCTGCCAAGTTCCTGCATCGACAGAGGGAGACGGAAACGTCGGGAGGAACTTTATCATTGATGCTCTCGGTAGCAAGGGCCGAGAACTAAGTGCAAACGAGATTTGACGAAAAGTTTGGGCTGGTAGAATGCGCATACTGATCAAGAAAAAAATCATTCTGTAGCAGAAATCACGCACCTCGTCCCTCGTTTGACCCACTGACACGCATCCTCGCGTAAGTCAGACGGGCCTAGGTGACTTTCGCACAGATGGTCGAAATAGTGAAACGACAACCGTGCTAGGCAGGAAGGACCGTCTGTGCAGTACCCTGGTAATATCGTGAGTATGCCAAACGAACTGGGAGCCCAAATCTCTTACCAAGGCAGACCGTGCTCTCTTTGCACCAAATTCAACACCGCTTGGACCTGTTCACGCCTAGGATGCCAGTAAAAATATACCCATTCCAGCATAGATGACGTTGCGGTAGCTGCATCTCCTCGGCGTTGATACGAGCGCGTCGCTCTCAGTAATGTCGGCACTAGTCGAGACTCGAGAGGGATGTGATTCTCGTCCTTTTTTGTCCCGAACGCCTCGCAATGCAGCTGGATTCTCCTTGCCGTCGTTCGCGAACTTCTCCCCAGAGCCAAAGGTGGAAGGCAAAAGAACGTGAAGAGATTTGAACGGTCTCTGGGAAGGGAAGAGTGGTAATTCCTTGATCCATGGACGAGGAAGGACATAATATCCCGGGAGAGCTGCGAACTTGAGTTGTTCCAAGTCAAAGACTCATTCGGCAACGGAGAGGGGACCCAGATCTAAGGAGACAAAGCGCTGATGAGTGGGCCGTACGCGAGTAATTGGCAGCGACGCACCATCTGTGGTAGTTGTTGAGATCCACATTCGCTCACATCCTTCTTTTCCTAGCGCTGTCCTGACTCCGCTTCCTTACCATATTTTCTATCAATCTAAAGGCAAGATTATCAGAAATTCTATGTACGGAAAATGTTTTCGTACACGTTGCTGTTCAACTGCTCCTTTCGCTTCAAGGGATGGTTCAACAGGCACGGCAGTCACTGGCATGCGCATCGACATTGAGGTCAATGGCTGAAGTTCATGTGGGCCGGCATTCGGCCCGGTTACCGATCTAAACCTTTTTTCCTACCCTCACGGTCTGTAGTTCTCATCTTCGACCTTCCTGGTAAGTTTATTTCAAGTCTTGCTACCGGTTGGCTGGGGCTAGCGCTGACTGGGGAGATTTTGTAGATGGCGCCTTAATGATGGACCTCTCGACGATAGAGAGTTTTCGACATCCAATGCCTTTCCCCTCGATGGTGTCAGTCGTCAAGTACAGCAAGACTTGATCCTCAATTACGGAACTGCCGACGAATTACGACCGTATATTTACAGCCAACGACACAAGCACCGTTTTCTCGTTCTTCACTCCTTCAATCTAAGCTGGGCCATTATAAGGCGCCAATAGAACCTTTGGAGGACGTTTCGACTCAATGCTGTATGAACACTTATCATGCTGCAGCAATGCATGCACCATCCCTGTTTCTTCTAGCACTGCTTCGTACAGCTTGTCTGGTTGATAAACACGGATACAGCACCTCTACGGCGATGTCGGCAGTCCTGATTAATCACGTCTTGACTTATTTAAAATTATTTACTTCGTACACGGCGCCTCAGCGCTAGCCTTGTCTCGCTATATCATACCTTGCCACTACTCAGCCTGTCATGATGACCTGGCATCAATCACCTTCTCGTCACTGGTTGGTGATGTCGCAACATGACAATGTATTGCAACTTCGAGCGGCAATCCGGCACCACCGTTTTCGGCGCCCATGCGGGTGGGTCAGTACATAATACATATATCCAAAGAGGAAGAACGGCCTGCTCACCAAGGGGTATCGTATGCATGCCAGACCGATCTCGGAGGTGTTTACAGCATTACCGAATCGTGGAAATCCTTCCAAGCCGGTTTGATTGAAGTAGGGAAGGCAGTACATCACGAATGAAAGGGTACGAGAACAACAGCTTTTGCACCTTGCTCTGTATCTTGACCTTGTCAGTAGCTCATGTTTCTCCTCCAGTGGTTGCTGAAGGCCTTTCGCCGAGTCTTTTTTGGCCATGCTGGAAGTCGCTCGCCTCTGAAAGCCATTCTGTTCCTCTGGCGCTTCTTCCGGCGCCTCCTCCAGCGCTTCTCGCGTACTCGAGACGACGGAGCACCCGATAAGCAACCACAGCACATATCTGACCAGGTTCTGTATCTACCCCAAGGTGTAGAACAGACGAAGTCCACGATGTCGCTTGCGGTCGACGGCGATACAGACGAGCCCGTAACGGCTGTTGTGTGCCGAAGCGCTCTACCTAACAATCCACGGTCCTCTCATGATATGGCCCCAATGTCTGTGGCAAGCCGCTCCCAGACTGGTTTCGCATTCGAAGTCGATTTGAATCCATCGAATGGACATCCAACCCTCCACGGTTCTCGTTTTTCATCCATCACGCCTTCATCGATTGAGAACTCCCTTTATTCATCTGCCCGCTCCAGTTTCTCACGATTATCTCGAGGTATCAGCAGTACAGCATCTAACTCGGCCGCAGATGCACATCTGAACCCATCGGATGTCCATCTAAAGCATGCCAAATCTGCCCCTGGCCAGGGGGGGTTGGCGTTCGACTCTGAAGCGACAGCTGCCACACAGCCACCCACCACCGCCCAGCGCGATGGGAAAAATCAAGATGGTGTTCCCAACTCTACATTGCATGATGCATATCCTTACATCAGGGCCACAGCACCCGATTTTATTGGGATGATTTCTCGGAAAAGGTCTGTTCATGTTGATGGTGATGTTTGCCTCCTGACACGTACTAGACCAAGGAAGCCGTACAACCTTGACGGCCTCCTGATTGCTCCTCTGACTACTTCATTTTCTCTGTACGCCTTCGTCTCTTTATAAGTTTCAGTTCTCGAATGTCATGCTTCTGTCTAGCCATGGTATCCCCAGCGGTTGGTCGGTACACTCACACCCTCAGGGTGCTCGCTACTATGTACACGAGATGATGCTTTATGCATCAGCGGATACTTCATCGACGTCCTGTGTCTCCCTGTTGAGGGTTTTTACTGAAGCAGATATAGTCATTTCAAAAGAGTGGCAGGCATTGTCAGAGTTTCTAGATAATATCGTCAGTTACGTGCACTCCAAGGAATTAAGTCTTCCTCCCACAGTCGACCTTGCTTTGGGCCTCATATGGCACGAGAACGGCCCTCCAATTTGCGAATATTACTTTGCAGATCATATACATTGTTCTATCTTTTGGCTGGATGTCATTGACATCCGCATGTTGGGGGATGTGCGACTGCAGAACACCTCTGAATCCTCCCATCTTAAGCATGCAATAGAGGCTCAATACTGGTCAGTCCTTACAGTTTACTTTGCAGATCATATACATCATTCTATCTTTTGGCTGGATGACTTTGATGCCAGCATGATGCGGGATGTGAAATGGTGGAACACCTCTGAATCCTCCCATCTTAAACATGCAATAGAGGCTCAATACTGGTCAGTCCTTACAGTTTACTTTGCAGATCATATACATCATTCTATCTTTTGGCTGGATGACTTTGATGCCAGCATGATGCGGGATGTGAAATGGTGGAACACCTCTGAATCCTCCCATCTTAAACATGCAATAGAGGCTCAATACTGGTCAGTCCTTACAGTGCATCATCATTTTGTATCATGTGGGGTCTGATAATGGCAGGCTGCATTTAGGTGGTTTTTCCGCAGGCCAAGAACTGACCACTGATACAATTGAAGAAGTCAATGACTTTCTCATTTATTGCACCGCTGTAAGTTATCCGGAGAAGCAATGCTCAATGCTCATACTGACAGACTTTACAGGGGACTGGGGACAGCACCGACGTACAAACGCACCGATATGGCTTCACTTTCACAGAAGTGCAACAAATCATCAGTTCTGTGACTAGTATCAGAAGTAAGAATTAAAAATTGTAACATTGAAGAATTATTCACCTATTGGTATAAAAAATAGATAACCCCGGACCATATTCTCGTCCAGGTTCAGTGCATATGATAGGTGAATATCAAAATTTGATCGTAAACCGTTGACAAGTTGTCCACAAGCTAACGTGGCTGGAGCAGCTTTGATCATGGAGACGTTGTGTACGTTGATATAAGTGTGTTTTATGAAACTAACTCTTATATCCTTCTAGCTCGAAGACGATATGCCACTTTTTACGGCGAACCCGGTGCTTACCTTGGCCCTCCTGGCCGGCTCGACCATGAAGCATACAAACGATTACGGACCCCACTAATTTTGTTATTGTCACTGCTCTTATTCTTTGCGCCCGATACACATTACACTGTCCTACATGAACTCTTAAATGATGGTGTCGATAAAGCGGAATGGAGCGCTCTCATCCGAAAACTCAGTACTGAATGGAAGGAGTTCATCATCAATGTGAGGACCGACATGATAAACTCTAGGGCTAGTCTAACGCATCTACAGGCTACTGTTTTGCTCAACGCTAACGTCGCTTTCTTGGCCATTCAGAGCATTGACGAATCCAGTGTTGATAAGGGACGTTCACCTGCTCAGATAGCGAGTTATGTATCAACAATTTTGAGCGTCGGTAGTATAAGTCTAGGTTTGCTTCTACTGCAGAAGTATCGTCACAAGAATCGTGTCTACATCACCTCAACAGTAAGCTATGTCTTCTATCACTTGGTTTAGTATTCAATTTGTTTTCTAGTGTGATTTCCTTGGCATACAAGAAGGAGACGCAGGAATGAGGCTCGGTCTAGAGACTCTCGCTATCATGTACAGCTTACCTTGGGCTTTACTTATGTGGGCGTGAGTATTTCTCCTTTATGTTCTCAGCGGCATAGTGACCCGAAAACAGGATGATTTTTTTCCTGGCAGCGTTCTGCCTCATGTGTTTCACCGCCTCCAGCTTATCGGTCCGAATGATCGTAGGCAGCGCTTTGTTGGCCATCAGTATCCTCATCTTCTGGTACCTTACGATATCGCGGGAACGGTATGAGCTGCGATGGTATGTGCGGGCCCAGGTCCATTTGGTCAATGCTTGGTACCGATTGTCCTGGGAACTGTCCACACACCTCCCGGCCAAGTTCAATATGGATTGGATGAAAAGAATGCTGCGGATGAGTTCGAACGATGTTGAGATGGCGCCAATGGGTTCATCTACAACGGCGTCATTGGATAATGATGAGGCGACGACATGTTCTCATGAAACGATGTCAGTGAGCTCGTATGAAATGGCGTCGGCCAGTTCACATGCGACGATAAGCTCGTACGACACGGCATCGATGAGATCGCATGTGACGGATGTGGACGTAGTATAATAGTTGGCTGGAAGAAGACGGAGTAGTTGAAAGTCGCGGTGGTACCGTGGCAACCTCGTGATGCTTCGGTGTAGCATCCAGAGCCTGAGTATTTGTAGTCACGATTCTCAAAACCATAGATGAATTCGTAGGAGCCCTTTGTTGATATATCAGTTTACCTTTCTATGACCGTCGTCTCCCGAGAATAGAAGAAGCAAGGTTATAGTGAGAAGCACCTCAAATTCATCGCCCGCAACTCTCTCTGTATCATGGAAGCGGAAGGATGGTCACTACCAGCAGTGGATGGGAGTATTCATGTCAGTCACCGGCGGCCATCGGAATATCTTTGAGTGAAACAGTAGCCAGTGGCCGCAACGAAAGTGGTCATCGAGTGGTCCCCTTTACCCATGCTGAGTTTAGTACGCTCTGGGGGCAGAGTTAAACGGGACATGTGGACTATGGACATAACACCTTCAACATGAGGGATACATACGTCAATAGGATTATAAAGAGGGACATACATGCAAGCGTGGTGTGGTCGTCGCAGTATTTCTCCTCCAGGGTTACGTTCGAACGTAGTATATGTAAGCTATGGATATCAACTTGTGAACACGAAATGGCTTGAAACAAAGGCACAGCGCTGAAAAAAAAACTATGCTTCCAAATGACTAAGACCCATGACACGAATCGAACGTGTGCACTGACTCTTGTGCCGTTGGACTACAGCGTGGATGGGGTATTCATTTCTGAAACAAGGACGAGAGAGGCAGTATATCATGAGTGTGAATGAAGAATGAGAAAACCCCAAGGACGGGAGTAGCGTGATGATGCAGACAAGAAATCCTCTCTGAGCCCTAGGCATAGCGTGGTACGGAGAGAAGTCAAAAACAGACTCTCGACGTGTCTTGTCCTGCCAAATAGTGCCTCTGATATAAGAAGAGCGCAGAGAGGTCCCTCGGACCTGTTGTACTATCCGTCCAGACCAAAAATGTCATTCTGGGTCGAAATTTTACCTCCAGGACTCAGGAGTCGAACCTGGTACATTATACAGATCCACTAGGTTACGCCCACGTGTGGAGAGCGGTGCGGATGACGTCTTAGTAGCTGCTCCTCGGAACACGTTTTGGTTAACGTATACGGCGAGACAAGTCGAGAGACATGCGATTCTTGTCCCGCCGGCCCTTCTCGATGCTCCATGCCGTGATTTGTAAACTTCTCCCCTAAGCCAAAGGTAGAAAGAAAAAGGATGCGATAAGATTTGAGCCTGAACGTCCATCAAACGGTCTCTAGGAAGAGGCAACGGGAAGAATGTCGTTCCCGAGGAAGGTTCATATTCGAGAGAGCTGCGCCCCAAGAGGGTATTCCAAGTCGAGATGCGAAGAACAGCATCCCAGACGTCGCGTCGCACTGGGCTCATACATAGACGGGTAGCTCTTCCTGCAGAAAACAATTTCAGAACTGGAGAAAAAAGGGCTGATAAACGGGGGCCGTACCCGAACAACCAATCGTTGAGACCCACGTCTCCCCTTCCTTCTTCCAGTGGTGGATTCCTCCCGCCCATCTCCTCTATGGTCGATGGAAGCGTAATCCAACTGGGTCTGGCATGATGCGACGGTCGTAGGAGAAGAGGGAAAGAAGTTGGAAAAAGAATCGCATCCGAAAAGACGTCACTATAGCCCCTGCACAAATCGAACGTGTCGGGACTAGACCCCCACCCCACCAGCGGTGATTAGAACCGTTGGAAAAGGAGCCAATGATCTGAGCGCGTCTACATTCAAGGCTCCGAGTCCAAGCAATATATGAAGTAACGCCGGCGCGTGCGCCCCGCGGGCCAAGAGTGTGATAATGTTGCTACACGCGACGAGAGCCACCCTCAGGTACGGACCATTTCCTTCGGTTCAAGCAACCCACTAAGAATTGATGAGACATAGTCGGAGAGTGAGTGGAAGGACATGACATACCAAACATACGTTCCCGCCAATATCACCGTGTGTTCAGCCTGTCAACAATGGTTTGGTTGCATTGCGCGCATTCGAACCTGGTGCATTACGCATACCCAATTATCCTACAATAGGCCGGTAGGAAGATAATAAGTTCCCGCATTGAGGTCATCGGGAAGAGTGAGACGTCCAATGGAAACAAAGGGAGGAGCTTTATCCCTGCTCGAAAGGGCTTAGAGCTAAGCGCTAAGTCAAGAGATGGCGTGCGAATGAGAATGACGACGTGTTTGGGCTGGCAGGATGCTCCAGAGAAAATCAATCGGTAGAGAAACCAAGCTTCTCGTCTCCATGAATGTCGTTTGTGGTATCCACACGCATCCTACCCCAGAGAAGCATAAGATGACTGAGAAGAGTTCGAAATTGGATGGAGAATTGAATGACAACCGCGCCGGGTGGGAAGGACTGATGCTGCTGATATCATGAGCATGTCAAACCAACTCTGAAAGTCAATCTCGTACCAAGCGGGCCCGTGCTCTCTCTGAACCAATTCCATGCTTTACGTTACTTGGACATACACACGTCTATAACGTGGTAGCTGCACCTTCTCGGTGAGCATGTCGTTCTGAGGACGTCGATAGCAAGACGGGTCGAGAGGGAGGCAATTTTCGTCCTTTCCTGTCCCGGCCCCCTTCTAATACGTGTCCTTTCCGTTAGTCACGGTCTTCATTCAAGAGTCGAAGGGAAAAGGACAAGAGACTTGAACGGTATCTGGGAAGAGGTGGACGAGTAGGACGGGAAGGGTGCTAATCCATGGACAAGGAAGGACGCCATATTCGTGGAGAGCTGCGAACTCGAGCGAAAGCTGTTCCGAGTGGACGACTCATTCGGCGACAGAGAGGGAGATCTAAAAAAAACGGACTGATGAGTGGGCCGTACGCGAACAACTGGCAGAGACGCACCAGTCATTGGGATCCACACGCACTCTTTTTCCTAGCGCTGACCTCGTCCTTAACGTGTCCTTTATGTCCAATCTCCATGGCAAAGGCGCGAGTAACAGACATTATGAGAAATTCGAGTCGGTTTTGCTAGACATGGATGCAGGAACAAGGTTGGATGTTGACCGACATTCGGCCCGGTCACCGACTCTCCAAGCTTTTTCTCCTACTCACCGTCATGTAAGTATGCTCCGACTCGTGCTGTGTTCAAACGTTTGAATCAAGAGAACCGCCCTACGATATATGAGCTCTCTAGCTATGCACACTCTGTATAGCCCTTCTGGCCGATGCCTATACAACGACGCTGAACGTAAGGCCATTCTCCTAATATACGTGAATGAAAACTGGTGAAGTCTGTGTCGAAGAAAGAGGCAGGATAGCTGTGCAAAATCATAGCAAGATGGTTGAATTTCACCTCCAGGACTCGAACCTGGTGCGGTTGTGTGAACACACTAGGCTACCTTGTGCGCAAGTTATATACACCACCCTGTGACCAAGAGAGAGCTTAAAACAGAGGTACAATGCCCTCAAAGTATCCACGACCATACAATCGAGTGCGTACATTGACTTTGGTCTCGTTAGACTTTAAGGTGGATGGAGTGGAGCGGAACATTCACGGACAGCGATAACATTGGCAACGCCATAATCTCGCGAAGGATCTGAGGGTCTACGGAAAGAATAAGCATAATTACCTGCGGATAGGCGAGTTGGAGCCTACATGTTGGCGTCTCTCCGGATTAAAAGTGGGCGACCTGTTCTTCCTCCGACCGCTTTCTGAAACCCACGGTCCCGATTTATTCATCACCGAACCTGGATACCATTCATAATCCTGAAGCACTGAGCAGAAGACACAGTATCAATAAATCCTACGCTCGAGTAGGAAAAGCATAACCAAAATATACACCTTCAGCTAATTTCACCTCCAGGAGTCGAACCTGGTGCATCACACAAGACCGACTAAGCTGTATGTCCCGCGCCGAGAGTACTAGGGATGACGTCAACGAAGCATTGTCACAGGCATATGCCCAAGCCTGAACATCGAGTGCGTCGTCCTTGATACTGCGCCTTGTCCTGTGGCCCTTTCCCAACGATCTCCTCGTCTGTAACCTTCTCCCCGGAGCCTAAGGTGGACGGGGCGACAGTCAAAGAGTTCATCAGACAACATAGTACACGCCCAACAGGCGACAAGATGGACGAGGACCTCAACCACACACGGAAAATTGGGCAGCAAAAAAGCCTACAACCAAGAATCCAACGCCGAGCGGTTCTCTTGAACGTTACGTTACGTTCAGCCGCTATCCAAAAATCAGAATTCCTTACACATTTCACCCCAGGAGTCGAACCCGGTGCATTACGCACATCCACTAGGCTACGATGAACTAGCAGAGAAACAAATGACACCAGGCATCTCGTTCTGCATCGTAGAGAATAGAGGTCATCGGGAAGAGTCGGACGTTCGAAGGGAATAAACGTCTGAGCTCGCCGTCTTCCCAATTCCATCTCTTGGCAGCATCTTCGAATGAGCCGAGATCTCGAAGCAATACCAAAACTTCGACATCAAGGCCAAGCAGCCAAGCAAAAAAAAACCGTTCTTCAAATCGAGTTCACCTCCAGGACTCGAACCTGGTCCATCCGTGTATCAACATACTAGGCCATGTCAAGGCGAGGGAGTAACCGAGCGAGAACGAGGTGAGGAGTCGAATCATACAGGAGAGGATTGTTCTCGACAGCGAACGAGGGATCGAGTTGATATTGTTGCGACCGGGCGGGTATTGAGCGAGACGAAGGTGCAAACCGGAATGGACAGATCAATGGCGCTGAGTGAGATCTTGAGAGATGAAGTATATGCGTGAGATTGCACTTCGAGTGGGTGCGGTGGCACGCTACGAGTCTCCTTCGTACGGGTCTGATATGGGCAAGATACACGCGTTGAAACTGAGCAGAATATGGTGACATGTTGACGACCAAGCGAAATCTGAAGCTGAACGGTGACAATAATAGCAGGTCCGAGGGCCAATTGGTACCTAGATGCTCATAAGCGTGCTGAAGCGACTCCAAAAGCAGGATTCCCGTACCAAGATTTCCATGCCGCGTCTTCTGCTGAGCTATAGAGGTCACGCGGGACCTGCACCGAATTCAGGCTGTACGTATTATCTCTCTAGTTGGGCCTGCGCGCATCCTGGGCCCCAATACCAGTGAGGACACAACCATCCCCGCCTTCCTTCACAGTCGAGCTCAGATGAAACTCTTGCTATATTGCCACGTCGATCGTGACTCGAAGGAGGAAAGAACGAGTCCAATGATTTACGTGAACCACACAGGATGCAATATGGTGACGGCTGAAAAAGATCGTGGTGTGTCGGAGATTTGGCACGACCCTTAAAATATGGATCGATTTTTAAGGGCCGACGATAAGATGAGATAAGATTTAAAAGTCTTTGATATGTAGATTATCCGATAAAAATGATAAGATAAGATATTGAGTTGAATTTTTTTTCTCATGGGCGAAATTTTAAGATCAAGATAGTTTCGTGTATCGTAGGTCAAGAAATAAACTGCGTGAGTATATACTACGTATATAGGGTATATGTACAGATGGTATATTGCCAAAGATTGGCTGAAATCAAATCTTAAGGCGAGATCCTGCAAACTTTTATTATTTCGCGGACATGAACGAGAGAAAACACGTACCAGTCGCTGACATACTGAATCCCGACGGCCGACATATCCTCGAAGATGATGGTTCCCCGCACACGACGAATTACACGGTCAGTTGAGCGACGGGGCACGAATTCTGCAGTGCCGGTGCTCTGGGAGTATCGCAGGATGCCCAGGTATCGACGATGCCCGACGAAGATTGCGCCGATGTTGAGAGCGGCGCCTTCGACAGCTAACTCACTGCAAACGGGTTCGTAAGTTTTTCAACGTTAAAGGTCGAAATGGAACTTACAACACAACACAGTCAAATCGTGGATTCACCCAACCACCACCATTTACCTTGCGAGACGCCCTACGAATGTCCCCAATGGTACGTTCCAACGCCGCGTGTAGATCTCTAACCTCGTCCTCGCGATACAGATAAAACGCCGTCTCCGTCGCGTCCGTGGTAAAAATTCTGACGTTCATCTATAAAGATATGTAGGTCAGTGAAAATCAAGGACAAAATTTTGCTCAAGAGTACTTACAGTTGAATGGTTGTAGGAAAGGCTGTTGGAACTGATAGAGCAATGAAGAGTGAAGTGAAGAAGCTTAGGAATACTTACATTGTTGCTTCAGCTAGCTGGATGTAGAGTAGAGTAGAGAGTGAGAGGTGATGAAGATGGCAGAGTGGATGAAAGAAGAAAGGTAAAAATGTTGAAAGTCAATGGCTCCTGACCAACGCAGGCACAAACAACAACGCTGGTTCAAGAGCGGTACGTAGATACGTTGGCCCGCGAAAACTCGACACTGAATATTTTAGATGCGGTGACTGGGTCTTCTAACGCACCAGCTACGGTGCTCGCCTCTCGGATCTCCCGCGGAAGGCTTCAATGCGTCCGACTGTGAGTTGATATCATTCCTCGAGTGCTCTGGGAAGAATACGACCACTTTCCATGCCATGGAAACAACGTCGGAGAGATGGATGTTTGCCAAGCCGGAACATATAGAACTCGAGCGAATGGAGGGGGTTTTGTCAATGGGTGTAGGTTCCTCGATGAGGGCCTTGACTGATTTGGAGGAAGTCGGCACCGTGGCATCTACTGCATCCTCTAGGGTGGACACGACGGCTTCCACAGACTGGTCTACTGTCGTGGGTAATGCTTGGATCGCAGAGTCTACTGTTTCACCTGGCGAGTCGACGTCTGTTCGATGGCAATGAGAGTGTATCATGCTTAAACGAAGCTTGGGGATGATGCATATGGCATGTGACGGTAGGGATGTCGACTCTGAGATGCAGCAAGACAGAGCGCAACAGAGGCTTGACGCGGTGGTTGACGCGAAGGACAAATTCAGGGCGGCGGAGAAATACTGGCCCTATTCCCTGCTTGCTTTTTATCTTGATGGCCTCTCTCTTTCGCGCGTACAAGTCTGTCCTCTTCTGACTCTCTGCGACTATCCACTAAGTCGGTGACAGCGTGCTCCTCATTCGTCGGCCAATGCTCGCCCGGTACAGCGCCGCAGCCGTCCTCTTTGGCACCGGCGCCATCATCGCCCAACAGCTCATCGAGAAGAAAGGCCTCAGGCGCTATGAGTCTGACGTAGCTCTTTGTCAGCTCGACTCTCTCTAACAGATACGCAGTTCACTCGCACTGTCCAGCTCACATTCTATGGCGGCACGACCTTTGGCACTGCTTGTTGTTACACGACGCGTCCTTTGGAGGATCGACGCATCTAGTATCCTCTGCTGGAATACTGAGCTTCAGGTTGTCGTGAAGGGCCTGGCAAGTTGTGAGTAGATGCTTCTGCAGCGCTGAACGACGGTCAGTATCCATTTCTTCCAATTCATCCGTCTCTCTCAAATTTCTCACCTGGATAGTTGCAATTGATTGTATATCAATTTCAACGTTCAAACTCACGGTCCAGAGCGCTTCTGGAAGGAACTTCATGAGACTGCATCATGGACTAGTCGCCTTTGCTATCTGTCCCATATCCGACTGCCACCCTCGAATCGCCCCTGAAGGAATGCATGCAACCGACTGCCCTCGTTTCATGCGCCCCGATGATACGCAGACCGATGGCACTGGATGCTCTGCCGCTACGTCGAGGAAGATTACACCAACGATCTTCCCATTCGTCGTGCGCCTCCGCGGATCCAAACACCGTGATCCCATCGCTCCTCTTTTCACAATCAAAATGGCCGTTCACGTCGAGTTTGGTAAGGGTAGCTTCTCGCACGACTCTTACTCCACCCTTCTCTGCGCTCGGCGCGACTATCAGAACGTACCCTTCTCGTTCTACCACCTGAACTTTATAACGAGATGCCAAGGCACCAAACTCCCAAAAGCATGCTGCGGAAGACGTCGTCGCTCGATATCTCGGGAGCTATCCCTGTAGTGGAAGAAATTGGTATTACACCTGCCCATCTAGGTGGAGGCGCGCATCCCCTCCCCATTCCACAAACCAAACCGCCTTGGGAGGATTATATCTCTATTTTCCCACCTCCATCCTTTTCACTCGGACCCCTTATGAGGGAGACACTAACTTATTGATGCGCTCGCGTCTCGTGGACAAGACCTCGCACATCCGCGGCTCAGCGTCTACCACTGCTCGAAATACGCAATGACTGCAAGGTCGTACCGAATCGCTCTGAAACGAGGACCGACAAGTCCTGCCAGTCGGCCATATCTGGAGGATCTTCGATAACGAGGTCGAGCTGAGTAAGGGCATTACACAAGTGCCTCAAAAATACTGCAATGTTTGAAACCTCTCCGGTCAGTCGCAACTGCCGGACTGTTGCAAAAGATCCTTTGGATCATGATTCCCCAGTCAGCCGGAGCGCAGATTTTCGATGGTCCGGAAAGTCGAGTTCTTCTCCCGAAAACACACCGCTGTCTGTGGTCATGACAGAACTGGGCGTCGAAACCCCTGAACGTGGCGATAGCTCGTCAAAAAACCCTTCCACCGCAACGACACCCCTCCTAGAAAGATCCAATTGCAGGACTTTAAGCTCGTCCAGAGAAGCAAGCCATTGCCCAACTCCTGGTGACAGCGCACCGGGAGCCATAAGGACCACTTTGCAGAGGCCCTTTTGCGGCAGCAAAAGATCTGTGAATGTGTCGGGTAGGAGCACTGGAGAGATGTATGAAAATTTCTTCAACTTGGTGCGACTCAACATGTCGGCAAGGAACTTATTCAACCCGGAGAACCGTGCTCCAATCTCGAGAAATGGACATGTCGCGGATGACGGCGTGATGATGGAGACAACAACAGAGACGGCGACGATGATGGTAGTAGCGATGGTGGTGGCGGCAATGGCGGGATGATGACTTGTACCACCGCAAGGACTGCACAAACGAGAATCAGCATCCGATTCTCTATCACAGAAACATATCTCACAATCGGAAACTGTACTTATCGGATGTGAACTGATTGTATCCCAGGTTTAGGTACGTACGTACGGGGATCAATGAGCAGACTGACCTTGAGCCGCCGCCGCCTCAAGTTGACTGTCAAACCAAGCCGTAGATGAGCCTACTGCCTAATCTAAGTGAGGATGTCAGATAGGTTATCGGTGAAGGAAGTCCAGACCTACTCTCCAGCCAATAGCATCATTGAATGGCCGATTTTCCTACATAAGAGAGAGACTGCATCCTCAGAAACATATCTGCATCAACCACATCAACCACAAGGTATTCCTTCACATCTTCATCTTCGGGATTGAAATCAGAATCTTCAATCAGTAGGGCACCCCGTAGGACCGAATATATGGAAACTAGACGGGGTTCGCTCTTTTTCATGTGGGTTCTGACACGATAAAATCCTAGATCCTGATCCTTTTGTGCGCTATGTCCTTCCGTGGGTTGATCGAATGGCCGAACCAACATGAGGGGAAATGTCTTCTCGCGTACGGTGCATTCGAATACCATAACTAGCTGCGCAAACAGGGGGCCATCGACGGTGTCAACGAGAACAGAGTCGTAACGAGGCTGATGGTTGAAGCTGGGCGAACATCGCAGGAAATCTATGGCGAGCCGCCAGTCAGCAAGACTAGGATAGTATGACTTTAGCATTCCATATAATGATATCTGTGATAACTGGTGTGAGACATGCCGGACAATTTAAGAAGAAAAACGAGGTACCCGATCTTTAGGTGCGAAGCCCTCAAATGCTACTGCAGCCCCGTTAATCAAAGGAAGCTCTTCTGGATGACTCTTGAAATGATTCGCCATGTATTTTGATAGGCGTTGCCGAAATTTAGAAAAGTCACGATTATCCGCAGCTTTTGCTTCTACCTCTGTAATTGTTAGTCTGCCTCCTCCCTTTCCTCGATTGCCATGCACTGAGGCAACTGAAACGTAGTCCGGTTGACTGTTGACAGTTTCCGTCTCTCTCTCCGGCTGGTTGGAGTTGTCATTTTCATCTGGTTCCTTTTCCTCTGCAGAGGTGGCCAGCCGTTCTTGCTGCGCATCAATCTGTTGACGAATGAATGACATAGCATTATACCATTGATCGATCTGAAGAATCTGAGTAAATGCGACGTCAGCCAATTTAACAAATTGCAAGAGAGGTTGAACGTTGACCTGTTTTTCAAAGTCCTTGAAATTGGTGCGTCGTTGATAAGATTCTTTGAATGATCCATGCATACTTTCATTCGGCTTTGTATTGTAGTTAAGCGTGACACCTTTGGCTTCAATATCATCGAAGAGATGTTTGTGCGAGTGGACTTTGGAAAAATCCCAGGTCTTGAACGACAACTTCTTGGGTGGTTGTTTTCCAGCATCCAACGCAGCTTGCTTGATCATCTCGTATTCTTCTCGAGAAGCTTTCTCGTATTCCTGGCATACAATGAGCTAAAGTACTGAAAGCGGAGCTCTAGACATACCTTAATTAGGGCAGCCAGTATTGGCAGCCTCGCTCGTCCAGCTTGGAGAGAGCTAGATGTATGAAGAGAAAAGCTGGTGTACATATCCAACTCCATGTACACTCGTAAAGTGCGGAGAAGAATATATCCAATAGGGTCTCTTTCTCTAGTGAGGATGTTATGAGTGACGAAAATTAGTTGCTATGGATGAGGATTAGCTAATAGGGACAAGATTTTAAATCTGGAGATACCTTTGAAAGCATCTCATATTTCCGTCCATCCGTAAATTTAAGATGCATGAATCCCTGTTTGAAACGATACAAATCCTTCCAAGGAGGGAAAGCGCTCAATCTTGGTTTAAGGTTTAGTATTAAAGGAAAAATTTCACGGCAATCAGGTAGACGTACTGTTCATCTGCTCGTTGGGCAAAGGAACGCGAATGCTTCAACTTCTCAATTCTTCCAATAATTTCTTCCAGTAAGTGGTCTGCGAAAAGACCGTTATTGAAAGCATGCAATCGATCAAACGATAGAGCCCGATAGACATCGCAATGTTCAATGCTCCAAAAGACGTTCTAAGTCCAGAATTAATACATGGACGTTAAACTGGAATGAAAAACCTACTTCTATAAACCGGAGACCGAACAACTTGAGGAATTCGTTTCGATCTGTAGCGCCAGATATTTCTTTAGCCTGCTTGAATATGTCTTGGGCCGAAGACGTAGTTCGAAGTCTATATGTCTCCTCCATCTCGAGCAGATGTCCTTCGGGAACGAGACATATATTACAGGGAAATTTGCATCTGGACCCCCGAGTTAAAGCCATCATACATCTGTTAGAAATATTAATCCTTGAAAGACACGTAAAGGAACGGCTTACTGCTCTTCATAATCTGCAGATAAAATCATGATGGTAGGAAAGAGATACCAGGGCGCAACATCTGGATCGGAGGATTGCACCCAAGCCCCGATTTTTGACCTATCCTTGATGGACGAGAGAATGATCTCGAATGCTTTATGCCATACAGCCCTCTTGAAATCAGCATAGTACGTCTTATCGCGATGCTGAGACTCTTCGGGCACCTAGCAAAAACGATTTGAGTAAGGTCGTCGGTCTTAATATTAAAACATACGATAGGTAACCATCCGATAACACGTCCACCTCCAACACCTTGTCCATTACGAATATGAGCTGGCAGGTTTCCTAGTCTAACGATGACAGGATAACCCTGAACCGTGCCGAATGAAGAAAGCCGTGTCTTGTCTGCATAAATGATGTAGCATATAGGTTTTCCATTAACTGGAAGAGCCGACTATTCCTTCAATCAATATCTTGTGATTTAAATATAGACAAGATAAAATACGAGCCTGCACCTCCCAAAAGATATTACCGGTCCAAGGCTCAGTATAGAATCGTTCGGATGTGTGACCTTTACATTTAAAAAGTCGTTGAGCATCCCAGATAAGGTGGGGAGCAAGGACAGGATCTTGAAGAATGTCCAAAGTCCAGGACCACAGATCTCGGTGATATACATCAAACTCGTAATTTTGCTTTCTCAATGGCACACTGAAAGTCGTCTTCGTAAACTACGTCAAAGGTTAAATTTCAACCCCGGATCAGATAGGGAAATTACGAACCCGGGTGCGAAGATCGGCTGCTTTCTCCCACAAGGCGATTAACTCTCGGTGGTTTCGGAATGAAGGTAGCTCTCCTCCTCGTTGTACTATATTCTTCAGAAGGCCGTCAATTTCACCTTCATTTAAAGCAGCCTGTAGAATGAACTCCGCCAGCTCAAAGTCAATTTTGGATTCGAACGGATGCCAGGGCGAATCGTCAAAGTCAACTTTGGACTTCTCTTCGCAAGCTTGATACTCTTCCAGCAATTCTTCTCTTGAGTCTCGCCCGCTGGACGGGTGATACTCAGTGCGGATATAAGTGACGTCGGGTCTTGGTTGGTCGGAGGCAGCTGGGATAGGTGGAGTCGGAGTCCTAGTCCTATCTTCCTCTAGAATGACTTGATCGTCTGAAATTAAGCAGCATCAGCTAGCCAGACATGCTGTGGCAGAAAGCATAAACGACTTACCTATTCCAACGTTTCTATGTTCACGAAATCGTTCAAAGGAGTCTACCAAAGATATTGTCGCTTCGTCGGAAGGGGGATTACGAGACTGTCGCCCTAGGAAGCGTCAGTATCCGAGACCTTCTGGTCCATATTGGACTACCGACCTGGCATTTGGCCTTGGTGTTGTCTCTCATATGCAATCCTGCGCTTGCGGTCCTCTTTCTTCCTGGAACAAGCTATCGTATGGGTTGTAAAGCCTTGAACTTTGAAAGTATCTCCACAATGAGGGCAGGTTTTCTCTTTACTCTGCATGTTTGAAGATTGGTATCGCTCTGGGAGACTGTCAGGAAAAGTCATCGACAATAGAGGCGGGATACAAATGGGAGTCCTCACCCAGGGAGAAGAGAAACGTGTAGGAGAAAGCAGAGTACAGCTGTCCCTTAGTAGCGGTGAGGAAGGAGAATAAGGAAGTGGCTGCTTCGCCACCGCCACAGGCTCACTCTCAAGAATAGTCTGAAAACATTAGTGCGGTTATCTTCGAGTTGCTATGACGACATCGCAAGAGGAAAATCTACTCAAAACCGGACCTGACATCATAAAAGCTTTGCCGCGGCTCATACTGTTAAACAAGTTTTTATTAAATAACAAGATACAAGCTTCGGTGATAAGTTAGAAAGAGTTGTTCAGCACCAGAAAAAAAGTTGCGTACCTCAAGAATAATATCAATGGTTTATTTTTCTCCTTCCTGCTCCTCCGGCTGATTAACCAGTGCGCTCTGATGAGGCATACAAGGCAGTACTGGAGGCCAACCAAAGCGGTCAAAGAATGTCTGAACATAATGCTGTACCAAGGCCTTCTCAACCTTCAAAGACGCTTCATCACCCGATGGATCTAAAAGACCCTTGGCCTCAAACACCAGCGGTACCTCCCATTCCAACATAATTTTTCTGAAAGCTTCAAGGGCAATACATCATTCCTTCCAATTTGTCGAGTGAAGGCTGACCGAAGAAGTGACGGAATGTGATGGCAATGGGACGAGTGATTCTCCCGGAAACAGCTTTAGTATCGTGTTCTGACGTTTGAGCTGGAAGTCGGTATCGTCAGAAACTAGGGAGCGTGTAAGATGCGTATCAATTGCTAGAAGCTCCAGCCGGAAGTTGAGTTCGCAAAGCTCCCAAACAAGGTAACGACCCCGCTTGACATCAAATGGCTCGTCTGTATGTGTTGTTGGGCTTCGTACATCTGGTCTGGACATCTGAAGGGCAGTTCCCATCATATCTAACATGGTGTCGTGAGCTTTGATGGTTTTAGTATGCTCTTTCTTGAAGGGCATAGCAAGTAGCTCTCTCCACACTTGCGGACGGACGGGCGTAGCATTTGAGGTCGATGAAGCAACGCGATAAATGAGAGCGTCTCGATAATGCTCCCACTGACGGAAGTAGGTGCTTTGCTGAGTAGCAGAAGCGTACACAAATAGTGCGGGATCGGGGAAGGCATATCCCATATTGACGTTGTAGTCCTTCTTCTCGCCGTTAGCATCATGTCGGCTCTGGATGTGTCGAGCTCGAGCTTCGCGCTGCTGAGAACATTCTGAGTCCTTATCAATTTTTGCGTTGGCACCAGCCCACGCAGGTATAGTCGGTGGAGCGTATCTCCCAGACAAGTCTGCAAATTTATCTCTTGTACTTTGCAGATTTTCTGACCAAAGACAGATATGTGAGCCTTTGAAACTACAATGTAGAGAATTTTCCTTACGAGCCTTGCTTCTTTGTGGTGATCCCTTGCCCAGAGGTCCAGATGCTCGGGCCTTGGATCTCTGGTTATGAACTGGAGCGCCTGAGGTTGAAGGGGGGACGGAAGGAGAAGGAGACACAGACGTCGAGGGAATGGCAGAAGGGGTAGGAGAAGACACAGTAGAAAAATTGAAAGGATTGCGATACATATGAAAGATTCGCATGAAACGATGCATGGCATCGAATTTTTTGGGATGAGATGGGTCTCCACTGAATACTACAGGAAACGAGGGCTGGGGAAGAGTTTTGTTTACACTGAAAACAGTTGGTTGTTCCGCTTTCAGTATGATTTGATTTGTGAACTGCTCGATTGGTCTGACAAGGTAGACCAGTATGCCAGCTTTCATGTGCTGTTCGGCAATGTCTAGACTGAGGGTAAATACACCAATGAGACGATTGAAGTCAAAAGTTTCGTCGCGTTGAACTTTTCCATTCATCACCGGCTGATGAATCTGCATGTAGTCCAGCCCAGCAACGAGCTCCAGCCAGTATCGCTGCATTGCCGTCACCTGGACATGAATGCTCATAGCGTCTGCCATCACTGACTCAGTTCGGTTGACCAAGGCTTCCAGACGAGTGCACCTGATACTGAGGAATTCTCGGAATTCGTCAGAAAACATTTTGGTATTCTGTATCCGAGAACATCGCCCTTTGATGTAGTCCCATGCTTGCCGGAACCGCTTATGGATAAAAGGGTGAAGTAAACCTATGTGCGACAGGTATCCTAAGGAGAATACGATGTCGCTGTCAGCGACATCGTACCAAATTGTATCGAGCCACTGATAATAAGGGTGGTACAAATCAGAAACTAGGGGTCGACGAGGAATAGCAGGAAAATGACAGAATTTTTCCTCAAAGAACTGAGGAACACGAGTGGGGTCGTGGTCTCCAAATCGCCCGTCCTCATACAAATGGATTTCTCGTGAGTTCGGAGGGTACGGGATGAATTTGCTATTGGGAGTCGTGATGAAGATCTGATCCTCCTCGATATAGGTCCCAACACGACCATCGTTTACGCCTAACTGTCCTGATACGACTCGCATCAGCCTTGCATCAAAGGCGAATGAACGTAGTTACCTTTGTAATTTTGAGAGAACTTCGTGAGATCACCGAGTGTAAATTTTGTATTGCCTTGCATTAGGGTCGCTGTGCCACATAGCAACATTAGCCCCAGTCCAAGTGTACTAGCGAGAACACAAACCTTCGAGTAGTACACAAACTTCAGATCCTTCTTCGCTCTTTGGTAGGCAATAAGGTCGAATATAAGACGTTCTTGAGGTCCGAAAATTTATACGTCGCGTATAAATTTCCTCCGCACCCGCCAATACACGTCTCGTATATTGGCTGTACAAAATACTCTCGTATTTTGCACTTGAGGTTTAGCTAGCGAATATTGCGATCAGGGCTAAAAATACTTTGTGAGATCAGTCAGAGCAGAGCGCGACAGAAATGAACTTACATGACGAGCCGGGTAGCTGACAGAAGTTATCGTCGGAGCTAGCAGGTTGGATAGGGGATTGAACAAAAAGCTGACAATGAAACTTCAACTTTGCGATTGGACCGGACAGTCATGTGTCTTGCCTCGGCTTGTCCTCTACTACTACTACCACTACTATCCTCTCGTCTCGAATTAATCCCCGGCACTTAGTGTGTCCGCATCAACGAGACGTTGATGCGGGAGGACCGTTTTGCGCGAAGCAAAATGGACTCAGGTTGTCTGACGTGATGTCGGATAGCCCCACTACTTCATTCAATTCTGTCCTCAAGCCTCTGCCCCTGCCCCCGCCTCCGAGCAAACCCGGACTCATCCAAGATCTGAGTGCATACTTTCACCAGTCCTACCTCTTTTGAGAAAGCGGAGGGGCTTCAAGTTCCCTAACATTCGTGCATTGATATGCCTTTATCATGGTTTGCTTTACTGTGTATCCCGGTATGTGCTTAAGCCTGAGTGTTAATATTAGTGGATTCTGATCATTAATTTGTATTCGTAAGACCATAACATTCGTTTGTACACCCACCTATGGACGCATATGACGGCATACAAATATTCAGCCAACAGCTAGGGGTTTCTTTATGTAGGGGGCGGCCGGAGGATCAGACAGTTAATTTCGAGAAGATATTCTCATTGTACCGCATTCTCAGGTTGTAATGAGACTCGGAGAGTGACTCAGACCCAGTGAGACTCTGAATGTTTAGGCCGTAGGTCTTGGAGCAGGTCTCAAATCACTCAGGGAGTGACTCGAGCACCTTGAAACTCTATGAGTTTCTGGCGGAGGATTCGATGACGTCGTAGCTGGTATCTGCGAGTTCAGAATACCGGGGATGGCGTCATACAGAGATTCCAGCGATCAAATAAAACTCCAGTTGGCTCTCTCTCTCTCCCTCGTCTTCTCTCCTCTACCCATACAAGATGACTACAACCTCGAGCTTCCCGAGCAGTGATAGTGGTTCCATCGCTCACTCCACTCCCCATATCATTCGTCGTTTACCTCGGAAGAGGACTGCTTTGGGAATAACCCCCGATTCAACTGCACCACCTATTCTAGCCCATCGTCCACCTAGATTAATTCCCAGCCAGTGGACTAAGCTTGAGCCAGCAAATCGTAGCTCTCGATTTCCCGACGTCTACATTGCACCGTCCCACTCCCAAGTACCCGCCGGCCATGGAAACATCTATGTCATTGTCGTTAGTACTGACTCGGAGGACCTTCATGAAATCTTCGCTCATGGGGCCAGTCTTTCGTCCTTCTGTACTTTGGAGGAGGCAGCTGCGAAAGGTTCGTTTGCTACAATTACTCTAATTGCCTTATATAATTAAGTTCGCAAACAGGCATGCCTGCACTATGGCCTAGCCTCAACGACTTCCTTGTCTTTCGTGACAAGTACGGAAGGGAAGAGGATGGGGATGGCAAAGACGCAGTAAAATCTTGGAGCCATGCGAAGTACGTCTATCTGTAGTTTCCGCTGAGTTTTTGACCGAGTTTGTTTTCAGGAAAGAATTTACGACACCAACTTTAGAGCATCTCCAGAAATTGCGGGATGATATCTACGGCGAAAAAGAACTAATGTCAGATTCGAAAGCTGTTGCAATCGACGGGAAATTTTGCGGAGGCATTGCTATTGAGCGAACGTTTCGTTCTCGATTCCATGTCAGAAACGCCCAATGTGCATACCATCTCACTACAAGCTTTCAGGAGGCACGAGGATTGGAGGCGCCTCACCTGTCAAACAAAGCAGACACCGTAAAGGAGAAGGACCATGAGAATGTGCTGCGTCAGCGGGTTAATGAGGTGCAATTCGTTGTGGTTATTCTCGTGATTTTTCTCATCAGTAATTTTCAGCTTGTCATTCGTACAGCGAATGAAGGATTGCGCAAAGGAGCACCAGATGTACCCGGAATCATGGCGAAGTGGGCGGATCTCGTCAATTTTCCTAAGACTGGAGGTTACGATCGCTATGAGGGCTTCAGCAGCTCTGTTAATAATTGTTGGCCAGCGTCACAGATGAATTTAGCTTCTGCCCGCAGAGGTTAGTTCAACAACTATCATGAGTTATACCTTGTCCAATGCCAATCTAGGTGAAATTTATGCAGAAGAGACTGTTGAAAGGTCTCCATCGGCGGGTGAAGGTACAGTTACATTTGCCAATAAAGCTAGCAGCTATCTAATTATTTTGTAGATGAAAACTCATCTGAAGACGCTCGGGGAGGCCTTAAGAAAGACATAGGAAAATATGGCGGAAATCATAGCGATGGCGGTGATCATACTGTCGTTCCTACAGCAATGACCACTCTCACGCGACCTCATCCTGATGTTCCAGAAGAGTGCTTCTGCTTGATGGAATTTGGTATCGTTTGGGTACTTGAAGAGTTCTGTACTCTGTACTTTTCAGGCCTGCATATGCACGGCGGAGGGTTGGCTCAATACGGCTCTCTCCACACCGACGATTCTATCTATACTCGCGTGACCATAATCCTCTATCCTCCTCAAGTCATTCTGAACGGAGAATCTGCACTCGCTTTTGCTGCCTTGCCATACCCTCCAGATCCCTGTCGGGTCTGTCAAAAGCGGTCTAGAAAAGAGCGCCGAGTGTCCAGAGACGTAGAGAATCTTGGCCGTAATGACGACGAGGACGAAGACGAAGGCGAAGAAGAGGATCGTGCAGAGAACTGCAATGATGCTGCCAAAGCGCCTAAGAAGCGCCATCCTTTAAAGACAACTCTTTTAAAGTTACCGATGGAGTGGCGCCGACGTGGGTATGTCATCTCTTCAATATGACATTCAATGTACAACGCTGATTCTCTCCTCAGTATATATCAATTATCTCTCGGAAGAAACTACACCGAACAAGCAACATACGTCAGCGACGGTGGCAGCTTTCTTGCGCCAAAAGACCACTTCAACCACAGCATTCGCTCTCTTCTTCAATGGATCAATGGCATAATTCAACAATTTCCCCCTCATTATTTTGTACGCTTCGACAAAGAGCTCCTCCTCAGTGCGTTCTCCATGGAGCTAGAAGGTGTACGTTTGGCTGCAGAACCTTGGGATCTAGGTCCGGGATGGACTGGGAACGACGTTCGGATTGGATCAAAGTCTGATGTCTCCATCGAATCAATGACGCCCCAGCAACTTGCTCAACGATGGAATACTAATGACTGTGCCAGTTCAGCTCCATATGGCAACGCCAACATTGAAAAGGTTGAGGAAGCATTCTATGCGCTGGCTGAAGAGATGGGTCGAACAATTCCTCTTAATGTTGGCGCTCTCCGTAATATGGAACGACCTTTAGGAGGACGACCTCATATTGCAGACCCTCAGGGTAAATGAAGTAAGTTTGAATGCATCCTCCTTAGACATTGTATTGACTCTCACCAACAGACTACGTTCTGCAGACCCGGAACAATAGTGGAGACAAGGATCCATCGGCGATGAAAAGAAGTGAGCAGATTCTTCAAACGGCCAAATAATACTAATCTTTGTTAGAGCGCAAGCCAGACGAGCAGTGCGATGATCTTCCATCCTGTAAACGACAAAAGGTAGCGG